>OX637535.1:2732500-5132500 GCA_951800035.1 Linnaemya tessellans
GGTCACCCAATTTCTTGTATGCAATTCTATAGCCCATCGCTTTAGTTCGTTCTTAAAGCTGAAGTGAAGTAAATATGTTGACATATTTAGCGGTATTGTAAATATAGGGTCCGCCAAATAACTTTTTTTTTGAAAATGCTATAAAAAAATAATATTTTCTCAAATTTCTTTTTTTATTTGAAAGTACAATCTTTCCGGTTAATAATGGAAAATAATTTCATTCAAATGGCTACCTCGGCTGGCCATGCAGTAGCCCACACGATCGGTCCAATTTTTAAGCACATTATCGATTGTGTGCAGCTGTATTTCACCAATGGCTTCACGGCTGTATTGTCCTTTAAAGCGTCAATTGTCTCTGGCTTGTTGGCGTAACACTTGTCTTTGACGGCACCCCACAAATAATAGTCCAACGGTGTCAAATCGCAGCTCCGAGGTGGCCAAACGACATCATCTCTGTGGCTGATAATGCGATCTTCAAAAACAGGGAGCAAAATATCGAGTGTAGCTTCGGCTGTGTGGCACGTAGCGCCGTCCAAAACCAAATGTTGCCAATATCCTCCTCTTCAATTTTTGTGTGGACAAAAATTCGTTCAACATGGCCCGATAACGATCGCCATTGACTGTAACGGCCACTGCTTGCTCATTTTCGAAGAAAAATGGCCCAATTATGCCAAAATCCGCTCCAAACAGTGACTAGTTTTGGGTGCGTCGGCTTTTCAATGTATGCGTGCGGGTTTTCTGTGCCCCAAATGCAACAATTTTGCTTGTTTACATGCCCGCCAAGATCAAAATGAGATTCATCTGAAAAGATGATTTTTTTGGCAAAATCGGCATCTTCTGTAAGTCGATCGCAGGCCCACTTACCAGCGTTGTTCAAGCGTATACACAACCACATTCATTCAGCGAAAGGATAAAACTAATTATCTGTCAAATCAGACATGAGCTAAATGTTACCATTCACGAAATAAGCACTAGTTGAAAAAAAAACGTTAGATGGCGGACCCTATATATGCAATATTTTTTAAAAAAAAGTGTGTTTCCAAATGTCTAAAACATATTGCTTTTTCGAAATCACTCAGAACTATTATATAATTTTTTTATTATTTTTATTGTATTCTGATATTTTTAAGCTTAAGGTCTCTTTATTTTAGTTTAATTTTTAATTTCAATATTTCGTCACTCCTTTGTGTGACTTCTTCAGGAGTGACGAAATATTGAAATTAAAAATTAAACTAAAATAAAGAGACTTTAAGCTTAAAAATATCAGAATACAATAATAATTAAAAAGAGGTCAAGAAAGCAGAAGAATTTCTATTATTTTATTTTTATGTAAGAAAAAAAGTTTTTTTCAATACAAAAGAAAATATCAGGTATTTATTTAAAGCAAGTTTGGTTTAGAACCGTGAAACAACGCAAATTATATAAACGCTGTAGCTGGACACGATCTTTTCATTCACACTACACCACTCCTAAGCTGTCTACACTAGATGTCTTTGTCCATTTTCATTTAACTGGATTTAAGATAAATTTGAAAAAAGCCTGGAAGCTGCTAATGCCATTCCAAATTTTGCATAATAAAAAAATTCCTGAATTTGATTTCGAGAAAAAGAAAACCCTCAATTCAATTAAATAAAAGAAGTGTTCAGTTCAGTATGGAGGAGAAGCCAAAACACGGAACAACATGAGTAGTGCAACACACATATTTCTCTTCTCTTTTTTTTGTCACTACAAAACGTCCCTTAATTGTTGCATGCAGCATTAAAACTAGAACTTTATGCAGCAGATAAAACTAAATTTAAGTCACTTCAAATATGATCCAAATGTAAAATGATAAGAAATTAAAAGCATCTGGCAAACGAATAATGGGTTTTTGGTTTCATGTAACTTTTGAAGGGAGTGGAGGCTGTTAACTTGAATAAATTTTAGATAATTCTGAATTAGACCAACGACTGTTTAAAAAAAAAGTCAGCTTGTGAAATAATAAATAAAATAAGAGTGAAATATTTGGAATGTTTCCTAGAATCATGATACCAGCAGAACGGATCAGCCAGTACTGATGACGGGGTTACCAAATCCATTTTACTTATACGAGTGTCTAGACATTTTCTACACTAAGTTTCACTTTGAAATCAGCTCTGGAATGAGGGTATTACCTATAAAAATCTAAGATTGCGAAAAGTCACACTGTGGGATGTAACGATCTGAAATCGCAATTTCATGTGGTCATGCTGTTTGTTGTGCATCACAGATACGAGTGCGCTAAAGGATTAATTTTTATTTTTTTATCGACTCTATTAGTTGTACAGCCAGAGCAATTGGAAATATTTAAAGAAAGCCGTTTAAAGTTTTACACCGGTATTCAAAAAATTTAAAATGAGTTTGAAATGTATTTTAATGCAATTTGTTCATACAAAATATTCTTAAAACAGATTTCAAATACTTTTTATTTTTTTTATGAATACCGGGGTTAGTATTTTATTATTTAGTTTTATTGTGCGGATTTATAAAAACGAAATTTTTTCAAAACTCTATTATTACGACTTAATTGTCAATTGTAATTTTAGCAACTTTAGAAATGATTAGAGATGCAAGTGTAGAATGAAAATGGGAACCACCTTAAAATCATGAGAAGCAAACACCCCAAAGAGATAAATATTTTAATAATATTAGACAAGTTTATAAAACATGGCAACAACACGATTCTGTAAGACTTCACTCGATGCATAACAGCTGCCTCAATCCTTCCCTCCGACACATTTAATCAACGTTTTAGAAAACTATTAAATTTAAAAGCTCTACTGATTTATTATCTTAAAGAAGCAGAGATTTGAAGAATTTTTATTTTTTTATTATTGTTATTTATTCTAATGGAGGTGACTAATGCTAGAACTTTTGTTTAATTTTTATTCTAATAAAAAGCTGTAAATGACTCAGAACAGAATCTTTTTTTTTTTTTGCAAAACTAAATGTCAAATAATCCCTAATAAACAGCGTGCAGGCAGGCAGGCAGCCAGCTTGCGAGTAATAAGTGAATAAATGAACGAATCTAAAGGTACATAAAATAGATAAATAGTTGTGCTCAGCCGCAGTGTGTGGGTAGAAGATTGTCATTCGTGCCTCTTGTCAGCACGTCTGTCCTTCTAGTTGTTTGATTGGAAGCATGTAAAACTGTATGAATGTTTAAATGTTGTAAATTCATCAGATATGGCTTAAATGATATGTTATAAAACAACAAACTTCAACAAGCTGCGAGCACACAAACAAAAAATTGCAAATGTACTTTGTGTTTTAAGAAACACACAAAAAAAATAAAGATTAAGAAAAAATATCAAGGGCAGTTCGATGACAAACCACTACAATAGACGACAGCTGACAAACAAATAAATGTTGTGATTGTGTAATTATTGGCAGACAACAGAAAAACTGTTAAGATCAACTGATCCAAAACATTTTAACCTCCAGCTCCTAGATCGTTTATCAACTACGCAATTAACGCACAATCGAAGCCGGTTTGATACAAGTTTTAATATGAATCAACTTAAAATTAAACTAACAAAAAATAAAACAAAACGCCGTTTTTTAAATTAACAAAATCTATAACACGTGCAACTTTAAAACTCAGCGTTTAAATGCACAAATTTGTTAAAAAAAAAAAAAACATGCGCAAATTATTGCGAAATTATTGTAAATATTCTTGAGTTTTTTTCTTCAAATTCTCATTTTAAAATTCAATTCAAACTACTTGAATTCCTAATGATCATGTGTGTCAAATTTCAGACAGGTGTTCCATTTCATGTGGCTGTTATTTGCAATATAAAATATTTTTTTAAACTAGAGATGGGCGTGAAGGCAATGTGATCCTCTCTGATCGCAAAGCTTCAGACAGAATCGCTTACTTATATTACAGCCTTTCGAATTGGCTTACGGCCCCCCAAATCAGTTTATGGTCTTTCGAAGCTCCTTATATCTTTCGCATAAGTTTATGGTCCCTCGAACCAGGTTATGGTCCACCAAGCAATTTTTATATATTACGGTCCTTCGAACATTTTTATGGTCCTTTGGATTAGCTCATGGAATGTAAAAAAGAAGCGTTTAAGAGAAATCGATAATTTTATTTATATGAGGGTGCTGTTAGCTGAAGTAGTTAACACTAGACTATGAAGCGGAGGGTCCTGAGTTCAACTCCTCGCTCAGTGATGAATATTGTGTCAACTTCTTCTCATCAGCATTAATGCATGATTATGTTTGTTGTTGTCAGCCTGTTTCAGTGATGAAGGCATAGCACTGATCACTGATCATAACTTCATCGGCCGTGTGGGAAAAAAAGTAGCCGGCGAAGTAAAAAGGTTCTAATAGTTACAAAATTTTCTGTCTTCTCATCTTTCTTCATCTGTGTCCTCAATACTATCCCCTGCTTACTAGTTCCGGCACAAAGCCCTCCATATGTAGGAGTCATCCCCTGAGTGTTGGTCCGAGTTAAAAAAGAATATTTTTAAATTTCAGGCAGCTCAATTAAACAAACATATTTTTTAAATATAATTGAAATAAATTTTGGGAATAGAAATTGTGCGAAATCCCAGTAGAAAAGAACTCCCATAAGGTCTGAACGACCGGCAGATAATTTAAAAAAATTAATGCCTGTCACTTTTATGAGCATGAGCTTTCATCGTTAACGTCTAGTCCAATTTAAAGTCCATGAAGGCGTGCTTGAGTGTGATCTAAATACAAACTATCGTGCGTGAGTAACTTGCTGATTGTCAGCGTGAGCACAGGTGAATCACCCAACAACTCATCTCAATTTGCAGCGAAATAATAATTGAACATATTGGCCACATTCCGAGTGGTACATCTTGTTTTAGATTTGTAAAAAAGAAAAAAAAATCATGGCTTAAGAATTTTAAAGCATTTACAATTTGTTTTGTGTGTCAATAGAATTTCTTAAGAATTTCATTGCTAAAGTTTAAATTCTCAGAAACAAAGAAAATAACACAAACACATAAATTAATTTATGACATTTACTGAGAGATTTCAGTTGTAGTAGAAAATTAATAAATCTTTTTCGATTCGATTCGATTCTTTTGAGATTCAAATTAGAGAATCCATTTTTCTTAGAAAAATTACAAATTAGAAAACTTTGTTTTCTCTTTCAATTTTATATGTAAAACCAAATTAAATATTTTCGGTTATTGTTGACAAAATATTGTTAACAAATACACAAGTTAATATTTTATATACAAAATTTATGTGAATTTTCTACTCAATGCGAAATATCTTCAAAGCTGATTTAGCTGGAGATGACACGAATTTGTTTACGTAGAAAACAAGTAAGAATGTTATCTTCGACCTAGTCGAATCTTAAATACCCTCCAAATGTTTAGTAAATAAAAACTGTATTTTGTAGGCAGCACTCCGGAAGGAGCCGCGGGGGAGACATCTCACCTTTGCTATAAAACACTAAAATGTAAATTTTTGGGTTATTAAATGAAAACAAAAATTTTTTAATTGTTAATTTTCTCAACGGGCTTGAGTTCGAATCTGCAAGACTGTAGCGGCCTCGAAATCAGTACTGATCCGTTCTGCTGGTTTGATGATTATTGAAAAATATTTTTAATATTCCAATCTTAATATAATGTACTAAAAGCAGAGTAACAGCATCCACCTTCGTCGGCCCTGTAGCAAAAATTAGCCGGCGAAGTAAAAAGTTGAAATAACTACAAAAACAACTGTCTATCTTCTCATCTTTCCTAATCTGTCCCCTCAATACTATCCCCTCGTTTTCAGTTCCGGCGCAATGCATTGCATATATAGGGGTCATGCTCTGAGTGCTGGTCCAAGATAAAAAAAAAAAATTAATAAATAGAATTTGAACAAATTCATTTATTAATAAAATAATAAAAAATGGTTTGCAGTCTTGCAGATTCGAACTTAAGCCCGTTGAGAAAATTAACAATTTACATAAGAAAGTTCGACTAATAAAAATTCATACATAATTTAAAAATATTTTTTGATAGGATCTTTTAGTGTGCAAAGGTGGGAGGAGGGTAGGGCAGAGTCATAAAAGCTTTAAACTTTAATTTTTAAGGAATGTAGACTTAAATTATACAATTTGTTAAATATTTATACTATATTTCCATGTGATATGTAACATTAAGGCCCATTAAAGGGGGCGGAATCCAAATATGGATTTGTCTGATTTTATGGCTCCCAGTTCAATGCTTGGGACCTTTTTTGACATGCAAATATATCATTTGCCTAACAAAATTACAAAAAAAAAACTTTAAAAATTATGATGTTTTGTTGAGGTTGGTTTAGTTCTTCTTAGGGGAACTTTTTTCCCTCTGGCCCGATTCAGCCCATTTACGAAGTTGGCTTGTGATAAGAACAATTTTTACCAAATTTTGAGGGTGTGTCTCTCTTCGTTTGGACTCTATCGTGATTTCCACAGATGGACGGACGGACGGACATGGCTAGATCGTCTTAGATTTCATCTCTGTTCAAGAATATATATAATTTATGGGGTCTTAGAGGGATATTTCACTGCGTTACACACGGGATGACAAAGTGAATAAACACTACAATTCTTTTTTGGAGCGTGTAAAAATATTCCAAAAAACTTTTAAAAGATATTTCACTGCGTTACACACGGGATGACAAAGTGAATAAACACTACAATTCTTTTTTGGAGCGTGTAAAAATATTCCAAAAAACTTTTAAAAGTTTGTATTGTTGAACATGGGAAAAGAAGTCAAACACGCTGCTTATTTTTATTTGGGCAGTCAATGTTGGCGAAAACGATAAAGTGAAGTTACTTTCGTCGCGAATTAAAAAACAAACGAGCTATAACTCTCTTTCTTCTCCTCTTTCTTCATGTGCCCTTACAACACCATCCACATCATTAATAGTTCCGGCTCTGCATCACTAGGGTATTAACCCTACTGATAAAAATTGTTTTTTAGACCGGTTTCCGCTATCATCAGTGTATCATTAGTGATTATCCTTAAAATTAATCGCACACGGAAGGAGTGATGCATCTAATATTACTCAAAAGTTTACCATATTTAGGCCACTTCATATTACTACCAACGGAGTTGTTTTCAAATAAGAAATCATTTTTGGCTTCCCTCTATTTTTCTCTATCTCATGAATAAAATTAAAAATATGCGCATATAATTAAAGTCTCTTAAGAATTCATTGTAGGCACGTTTTGTCGAGGAAATAAATTCCTAGAATTTTATGAAAATTTTGAAGAATTTTTAAAAATATCTTATCAATGGAAGGGTTTGTATTATCGAAACGTGCCACAGATATTTTCTCATGATAAAATTGTAAAAAAAGAAAAAAGTAGTGAGGAAAAAGCAAAACAAACAGTAGCTAATTGTGTCATCTTTACAAGCCTTCAGAGCACTAAAAGATTTCCTTTCTTGACTTTATTTCTTCAACGAGATTTCAAGGGGTTTTCACTATTCTCCTTAATCTTTTAAAGTGATGAGATTATGGTGTTGTTTACAGCCCGAGAGGAAGGCGTGAATTTGTTGTTTTTACCTAAAAACACAATAAAAAACGCATGCGTGCTTGTGTCAGCTCTCAGTTCCGGTATCCTACTGTGCTGCTGTACACTGATCAGTTTGGCTAAATGTGTCCGTTTTAGCAATAAATTCAAGCTGTATTTGCGTTTTTTTTTTAAATAGAACAGATCTAATATAATTTAATTTTATAGTTTAGTGTGTCTTTAAAAACAAGAAAATAAAATAAGAGATAAAAAATCTCCTGCTGTCTTACATGTAATAATAGTTTTCTTGTTTAGGCTAATGAGGCATGTTTCTTAATCCGCAAACCATTTGGGAATCTGCCACCGCAGTTGTGTTCATGTTGTGGTTTTTTATAGCAAAAAATAAAAATTAAGAGAAAAGATGTTTGTAAGGGCGCGATAATCATGCAATTAAACGACCGATAAACGATGTTCCAATTTGTGAAAAATTGTTTCTAATGAAGTGGAATAGAAAACCAGCAAAATTAAGGTAATAAATTACATATAAGATTTGGGCTGCGGACTTTTACAGTGTCGTTCCACTACATGATGAGATGGCGTAGCAAACTCGAGGTCACTACTGATCCGTTTTGCCAGTGTGATGATTATAAAAATATTCTAAATATTCCACTCTTAAAATTCTTAATTCTTATCTTCAGGCTCTAGGTCTAAGAATTGAAAATAAAACTCCTTTTTTTAAATTTTATTTTCGTATTCATTTATATATTTTCTTTCAATTTCAAACACCTTCGGTGTTCTTCTTCAGGAAAAACTGGAAAACAAATTGATTATCACAACATTTAAGGCGGATTCACCCATGTTTTCCGAACAAAAGTTTTGTCCGGACAAAATTTATTTTACTGAGAGTTTTCTGCACCGCGATTCACTCATTTCGATAAATTTGTCCGGAAAATCAAAGTTGCCATTCATATAAAAATTGAGTTTTGCAAAATGGTAGTACTGCAGCGATTTTTTATGTTTTGCTTTTTGGTTTCTTGATATTTTAGATATTTGGATATTACATATTTTAAACTATTTTTCAAGAATTTGTGGTAATAATAATGGACGAGGAAAGTAAATTGCTTTACCTTATGGCCATTGAATTGCATAAAGAATTGTTATTAGCAAAATATATATAAAAAAGAAACAAATAGATAATATTAGTTCTCAAAATTTATTTTTTTAGTCTCACACACAATTTAATATATCAAACATAAAATGACACCTCAACTTTATGTGAAAAAGTTTAACGTATTGGCAACTCAGTTCAATTTTGTCCGGACAAAATATAAAATTAGACCAATTCAAGCTGAGAGTTGTTCGTAAAAAATATTTTCTCTCTCTCAAGAAGAGAGACGTCAAACTACATATAAAAAAATTTGTCCGGACAAAAATTTTGTTCGGACAACATGGGTGAATCCGTCTTTAGTATCACAAAAATAATATAATTTAATTTAAGTATCTAAAATTGTTTTCTTTTTTCTTTATAAATATGTGTTTAAAAATTATAAGAGTCAAAATAATAAACAAGTATTTTTGCCTTACTTTCGAGTAATTTCGGCGGGAGTGTTAATTATATGTAGCATTTCTACTGTGAACCTTTTCTTATAATTATGTTCTTGTTGTAATAATAAGAAGAAGAAGAAGAACACCGAAGGTGATTGAAATATTGAAAGAAAATATATAAATGAATACGAAAATAAAATTTAAAAAACGGAGTTTTGTTTTCAATTCTTAGACCTAGAGCCTGAAGATAAGAATTAAGAATTTTAGTCAAAAATAAGGTCGAATAATATACAAAAAATTAATTATTCCAATCTTAAGAATATATAACTTGAATTTAATAAAAATTTATTAAAAGAATATTAAAAAGAATAAACTAAAGGAATTCTTATGTTAATAGAAAAAACAAATTTAAAAAGTTTGTTCTTGTTTTATAAAGAAATTATACGGTCAGGGGCATAAATATAAATGAAAAATTGCCTCCCCCTCAGAAGCGATACACCTTTGGCAGCATTTTTTTAAATCCTTGAAGGAGATCTGGTAAGGACTTTTTAGTATATCCTTAACAATCGTTGCTAAGCGCCGTCCCTTTACGGGCCTTTTCAATTTAAGGAACAATAAAAAGTCGAGGGAGGCAAAATGTGGTGAAAATGGTGACTGAGGCAGGGCTGTGGTGCTGTTATTGGCCAAAAAAAAACAACTTTTCTTAATTTTGGTAAACATTCATCACTTTTGCCAGGAACTTTGGCGCCACATACTTTTTGCCCAATATTTTTTTAAACAATTGCATGGAGAAGACATGCTCAGCAGCTTCTCTAAAAATGGTTCGATAATTCTCCACAATATTTTGCTTCAGTTTATCAATATTTTCAGCGGCTGTTAATGTGCTGAGGCGTTCAAGACGAGCCTCGCCATTAACATATTTCGACCATCAGGCTAATGTGCCAACTGGAAACACTTTTCTGACTCAAAGTACAATCACCGTATGCTACTGTCAATATTTTAAGGACTTTTTACACTATATTTAATTTAATTTAATTTAATTTCTTTTTTCCATTTTTTCACAAAAAATCGCCGAACACCCAAAACACTTGTAAAACGTGTTTTTCTAGAGTGTCACAAGACCAGAGCAACGCGTGCAAATTGTTGAAATTTTTAATCAAAATAATTGTTCTATTTGTCAAACCCATCGTGCAGTTCTTCCATTTTATGGACGTACATAATCGTCCTTCAGAGCGGCTAATTCGAAGGACAAGAGATGGTTTTTGGACCACATTTACTGTTACTGAAGACTGGGCACTGAAGAAGCTGTACAGGAAAGCACTGAAGATGATCCTCATCAATCAATTCGTTGCCATTCTCAGCAACTGGGGTTGTATCTGTTAATCACAGAAATGGTTCCTTTATGTCCTACTGTTTCCAGGGATCAGCGCTTCTAAGGGCATCGCAACTGAAATATGAACGTATCTGTTATTTTTCCCAAGTAGAATTTCTAAAATCTTGTATTCTTTTCCAAGTTCATACATGATCGCCAAATAATTGGTTTTTTATAGCTCAGCAAGATGGTGTTTAGTCTCTCTAAATTTACGAAAAGAGCATTGAGGAGTCAGTGATCTGCTATTTTCTGCTACAAAGCTTTGTAACGATAATTTAGGTATTTATATGTGTTGCGAAATGTAAGCATAGCAAGCAAGATTTTTATTATAATATACAATTTAGTAGTTTTTGATATAAATAGTGAAAATAATTTGCAATACCATTCTGCTAGAGCTGTTTCAAGGTATGTATTTTATAATCACTATTTTTACTTTCAAGGTAAAAATAATTATTGTAACTTATGTTACTAAAGGCTGTCACATGAAGAGAGAGAAGAGTATTTTCTTGGATTGATTGACACTGGGTTAGATTTGGATGGTACTGAGAATTTGTGTGGTGATGATGATGAAGACCAGGATTATATGCCTATTGGAGATGCTGACGATTCTGATATAGAACAGAAGCTTGGCGAAGTAGAGGTGACCGTTGAAGGTGATTGTGATGATAATAATGAATCATGTGCGAGTTCTTTGTATTACGAGACAATGTGCAATGGTTAAGGAGGCGTCAATCAAAAATCGCCGACAACCGATCAATATTATTCATGAAAACCTTTATATGGGTCCTAATCCAATATCTAAAAATATGTCCAGGGTTGATACATTTAAATGCATTCTCAGTCAAACAATATGTAAAAAATGTCATCAAGGCTCTTCAACATACTTAAATTAAATGTTTTTATTAGTAAAAAATTTCTATTATTCAGATTTTATAATAAATAGTTTCATACCCACCCGGGTGGGTATTGGTAAACCATGCAATTTGAAAAAACTTTAAAAACTCCTTAAAAAAATTTTTTTTATAATATTTTTGATAAATTCTAACCCCGGTATTCATAAAATTTAAAATGAGTGAAATGTATTTTAATCAAATTTTTTCATACAAAATTTTCTTAAAACAGATTTCAAATACGTTTTATTTTTTAATGAATACCGGGGTAAAAGTACAAAGAATTTGTTCAGTGAGTCAAAATTTCTCTAAAATTGGAGCAAAATTAACCAAGTTATTAAAGAAATAAAACCGAAATGGTCACCGTGATGGGTATTGGGCGAAGGTTAAACATTAATTTCATAAAATTTTCCTTCCAATAAAGCCCTTTTCACTGATATCCTACTAATAAAGCCGAATGTTTGTGAGTGTGGAAGTGTGGATCTTAGTTCCTCTTTCAAACTATTGAATGGATTTTAATGAAACTTTACAATAATTTGGCTTATACATCAGAATAACACATGGGCTATAATTTTTAAGGATATTGTGTAAATTGTCCAAAATACAACGATAAATGTCAAGCAAGTAGGAAAGAGTTCAACAATCGGCGACATGTCTTGGCGTGCGCCGCAAATATCGTTGAAGTTACACATACATATATAATTTTGACAGTACATTACGGGGTATCTTGGGGGTAAAATAGGCTAATTTTATTTTTGATATCTCAAGGGGGTGTGGCACATAGTGGGATTTCTTAATACATCCCATGGCATTTCATGGCAAAAAGTATAACGACAAGTCGTAGAACGCTGAAATTTTGTACAGATCCTTTGATTAACTCAGTCATGAAATATTTTAAGTTTTACCAAAGATGACCACGCCCACCGTATGCCGCTCATATAATCTGAAATTTTTTTTTTTAATTTTCTAGAAGGTGGATGCAAAGCATTAAACGAAAACCTTTTGTACAAAGTCGAATAGTTGGGGAAGCCGGACAACGTCGGGTCCAAAGAGCTATTCAAAAATATATTTCCTTGTTTTATTATGATTTAAACTTGTGTCACTCTATAAAAAAAATACCCTATAAATCTTATGATTCTCACAAACAGAATTAATTAAGGTAAACAGCTGAAGGGAACCTTCATCGAATGTACGTAGCACTCCCATGTTCGGCTTATATTTTGAACAAACCTCGTACTTTAAATATATTTGATTGATAAGTAAAATCCACCTTAATTTTCCTTTAGACTACAATAAATTCTTAATTAGTTTGACAAAAAAAATTCCCAAAACAATTTACAAAACTTTGCGCGTAATTTCTACATTCCTTTGCCCAGACGCATCGCGTAACTCGAGTAGCAGGTTTCACCGATAACAATGTTTTGATTAGCTTCTACACATTTGACTGTGTGATTTTAATTAAATTCGTTTCAAAAGTAAAACTAAACAGATCTTAAGTCAATGCCAGCTTGTGAAATTCGGCGCCCAAATCAAAAAAAAAAAAAACACGTATACCGGAAATGATATTGCAAAAGTATTCATTCGCCTTACGAATCTGACTGTTTGTTTTTATTAAAGCAAGAGATGCTAAGAAGAAATAAATAATACAAAAAGGGATATTTGGCAACTTGTAGCGAGATGCTGTTATCTGCGGTTTTGAGGTGGCCACTTCATTAAACATCTCCTTAAAATTATCCTGCTCTTCCCCACTGACAAACATTGCTTAAGCATTTTTTCGCAGCAGTAGGAATGGTTACCTTTTGGGGAAAAAATATATTTTTTACATTTCATTCATTCAACAAAATACTCCTTTTTTTATTTTTATTTAAGCAGATTCATTAACATAAATTTGCTTTTTAAAAGAAAATATCGCCAAGAGTAAAAAACGTACGGAACATGAGGTTGGTGATGAGAATGATGATAAAAATATACTGCAACAACAACAACAAAAAAGCACACACATTCAGATCACTTTCAGACCTTTAGAAGTCGTCTCTCCACTGAAGGTACAGAACGCCACAAACGTGGTTGCTCATGTTGGATCAGTGCAACCCGAGTTTGCTCTTGTTGGTGTTTTTTTTTTTTGGCTGTTGCTGCTGATGTTTCATTTGAAAAGGTCACTTGTGCTGCTGAAATAAGACAAGCAACAACTATAACATGTGCGGCATTAAAGTAATTTCTGTGATTGTTAAATGCAACAGTTTCGCAACTGCTACTTCTTTAGCCATGTTGTTGATGATATTGTCGCAATTGTTGTTGGCATGGTTGTTGTTTTAGCTGTTGCTGTTGCCCCTGCTGCTGGCTGATTTGAATAAGAAAGACTCTGCCTGATTGCAAATGTTTGTTTATTTATTTATTTATTTTTTATTTTTGTATTTATTCCGTCTGTTTTGTCATTTAGAATGATACTGAAGTGGCATGTTTCCTAAATTGACTCGGATTGTACACCTTCTGCCTTTTTGTTGTTGCCTCTTTTCTTGTATGACTGCTTTACGGGTGGTTTAAATTGTTGTTGTTGCTGTTGTTGTTTTGGTTTTAATACAGTTTCGTTTTTGGTTTCATTTCTATTTTGTAGGTCTTGTTAAATGTTGGACAAAGGCGTGCAACAAGTTAATTAAGGCTTATTTGCATGTTGCCACTGTTGTTACGGCAAATAACACGTAAGCGAATTACGGTTTACGATCTTATTACCAGGGTAACCGAATTAGAGATGCCCTTCGGCATACGAGTATAATGTAGGCAGTGATTTTTTCTTTTTGGCAACACTGTCTTTGGTAGCATAGCTGTTTTTATTAAACATGTTCAGTTTGGTCTGTAATTTAAAATATGAATCGACTTACAAACGAACAACGCATGCGTATTATGGAGTTTTATTATCAAATTTCATGATCATTGACGAAAATCCAATGAGCTCACTTCTGGTCGAATGAATACGTGAAGAAGTAAATATGCAACCAGAATTGCCAAGGCATCCCGAAGGTTGTCCTGCTTACAGTGGATTATGGTCTGGTAGCATCATTACAAATTTTTTTGACCAAAATGAAAGAGCTGACATTTGGTTTCATCGAGATTGTGTCACACAGCACACGCAACAATAGCCCAAATGGGAGGCGAGTTTGATTAGCAGTTTATTTCACGTCTGGATCCGGTGATTGGGGCCATGTCAAAGCTAATGTCTATAGGGACAAGCCCGCAACGCTTGGCAAGCCAATATTAAAAAAGTTATTTTTTAAGATTGGATCCAGCATATGAACCACTTGAGGCGTCAACATTTAAATGAAATCATCTTTAAATGTTGAGTTTTATTACAAATCGTTATATCGACTCAAATAAAGATTTCATATATTTCTCTAGATTTTTTGTGTCTTTTTTTAATGAAATTCGAAAGCTTTTAAAACAATCGCTTTTTTATAACGGCATAGTTCACAAAAAAATATTTAATTATTTGACTAATTTTCAATATTTTTCCAAAAAACTTATTATAAATATAAAATGTTTTCAAGCATTGGGTCGTAAATCTAAAGTCTTTTAAATTGTACCCTGTAAGTCCTTGTAGAAACACGCTACCAACCGGCTCGAAAATGTACCATTAAAAGGTACAATAGTACCATTTTTTCCAACCGTGTTTGGCAGCAATAGAATACAATACAATATATTTCTACATACAAATTTGTTACTCACTTGCATTTCAGTCTTTGAACCTTCACAACACTTTCCTTTAAACATAATTTAATTAAGTTTATCTTAACAATAATTTTATTTGTTTTTTTCTAATAGATACTTTTACTATAAAAATTCATTAATGAAATTCACTCGCACTAAATACCGAACACAATTGAAAGAGATCCAGAACTAAAATCAATTGCGTAAAAAATATTTAAAAGTAGAGTGATAAAAAGGAGAATTGGTCAAAATTTTCTCTGACTCTGGCTCTCGTGAGAGAAATAAGTGAAGCTTGTGTTATTGCTGCACTTTTAGTGTGTGGGTGTGTCTTGCATTGCTTCAGTGCGAATTATTGAACTCTTAAAAATGTAAGGTACCGTTATTTAATGCAATGCTAGCTTATTTTAATAAATGCCCTCTCCTATTTTGTTTTTATCACATAATTGTTGTTGGGCTTAAGGCAAATGTATGCAATAATTAAAAAACGGCAATCGGAGAATCAATGATACTCGTATTAAGAGGTAAATACATCTCTTTACAATTAGCATTTCCATATGGATTCTCTAAATGAGTACCTGCATATTTAATCAAGTCAAACATTTACCCCCAGATTCATAAAAAAATAAAATGTGTTTGAAATCTATTTTAAGAAAATTTTGTATGAAAAACTTTGACTAAAATACGTTTCAAACACGTTTTATAAATATGGGTTTTAATAAATAATTAATTTGGAATAAGAAAATTTAAGAACCCGTACAACCAATTTCATTAAATTTGATCAAGGGTGCAATTACGCCATTCGATATGGTTCGAAATTTTTATTTAAAATGTATTCAAATTTTGAGCGATATCGAACGCCGTAATTTGACGCCTATTAAGCTGGATATATGATTTGTATGGGTTTCTGTTTTTAAGAGGTTAATATGTCACGCATCCTTGAACCAAATAGTTCTACCGTATGGACGCATTTAACATGACAATATGGTGCTCGTATTGTGTAGCTCCCCCCAATAAATGTTAAATGCATCAATGTTCTTTCACACATGTTGTCTGGAAGACTTAACCGACACCCGCTAAGTGGACGCTAAATTTTATAGTTTTTAAGAAAAATTCGCCTTCACACATTTTCCCGAAAAAGCATTTAAGCAGAGTACAGCGCAATGCAAATATTTCAAAGTGATATTTAGATTCGATTATACAACAAAGTACGCGTATTATTATTACTCAGCTAATTATTATACTTGTTTGTTTATTAAATATTATAAATACAATTAAGAATTATATCACGTTGTCATTTAAACGACAATAGTACTCACCACTTCCACATTGATATTCTACTATCCTACCGAGGCACTTTAAATATCTTATAGTTTCCATTAAATGTGTAAACCACAGCGCGTAAGTGTTACTTACATGAAAAGCAAAAAATAAACACTTCGAAAAATAAAATGTATTCTAGTTAGGACGTTATTTTGGCTTTAAAACAGTGTGAAATTTGTGTAAAAAACCACAGTTCATATTTGAAATTTTATTTTTGTTCATCATACAAATTTCAGATTAGAGCCGTGATTTACATAATCAGACTCTAAATGGATAGAAAAAAATTGGAGACTGATAGGTGAAAATGTGCCTTAAATACGGAACAGCATAATAAATATACTAAGGCAGAAGGGAAATCAACATAGAGTTTAATTATTAAACCTTCACAGCATAGCAGAACAGCAGTTTTCGAAAGCCGCTACACTTTCATCATCAGTAATCATGTGTATTTTTGTTTGTCACCACTTATTTGGTGGTTCAGTTGATAAAATGGATGGTAACACACTTTTAATGCCTGTGCTGTAGTTTAATTATTTTTTTTTATGTCATATTTTGGACGAGATCATTGTTGAACTACTCTTCAATTCAAAATCAACGATCTCGTCTTAATAAAAAACTAAAATCTGTCTAGTAGCGATCACGCAATCCTCGCCACTCGTCGTTGAAAGTTCAGCTATCTAAAGCTTCTGCAAAATTGTGTTACCTGGGCGGCATCATAATATCTGCTGGAGAAGCCCTCTGGAGAGCTGATTGGCTAAGCCCAAAAGTTTCTTTCAGCTATACAACGGCTAAGTATCGAATGTTTCTTCCTCGATGACCAAAATGATGCCGAAAACTGAGATGGTTATTTCGCTTCTCAAAAAAACTCGACAGAGGAAGGCGTCATACAACAATTGACAAGAATCTATCAGGTACCCGAAATTCCGAGGAACTAAAAACTACACTGAGACGGAAAGTCGTTCAATGAATTACATTCTTTAGCAATATATTTACAAAAACAAAGAGATTCTACGGAAACTATATTATACAGTAATGAATAATATTTAAATTTTAGTTTCTGATAAAAAATATATACAGGATTCATAAGCGGGCGCTATGGCGCCCCAAAGTGTTATGAGAAACTTGTTTTCCCCATTTAAGTGCAAATGCAGCTCCGTCTGCACCGGCCTCGTGACACTGCGGGCCATTATTCAAATTATTACTCAAGTATAAAAATATTCTTGGGACGCTTAGTGCCAGCTGAACAGTGAAATAAACCGCTTCTGCCAAATCAATCATGTGTTTTGGTGTCAGCACTAATCCTTGAAAACACGCCTCATAAACGTTTCTTTCCTTTTGTATTCTTCTTTAATTTTTGTTTTTAAATTTTCTATTTTTGTTTTTTTTTTTGTTTTTTTTTTTGTTTTTGCAGCAGATAAATTTCTTAATGTTGTCAAAAATGTATTAGTGTTTTGTTTTTATAATTGACAAAGTTTTAAGCCGCAAAACTACTTTCTATTTATATGCTGGAAGTAATTTCGTGTTACCCTTATTTTTAAGAAACCACGTATCCTTTTTTCAAACTACTCGTCTTCATCGGCTGCAAAGAGAGGGTAGTTTTGTTTGTGTTTTGGCAAACAGAAGCTCAGATTTGTGCTAATTATGCCCATATGTCAGGTACACTGAGATTGTACGTATAGACGATTCCTTCGTGGCAATTTTCTAACGCAAAAAAAAATGATGGGCGTTTCCCTTTTCTTGTTGGTGAAAAGTGTGAAATTCTTGCATATGTTAGAATTTCTTTTAATATTAATTGTTTTTATATTAAAATGTGGGCCTAGGCCTCACAACAAACGCATTTTGAAAACTTGAAGTCAGAGTTTTATATAAACTTGTGTTATCCTGCCTAATACATATAATAAGTATGAAAGTTACTCTGGCTGTCTGTCACCTTTTCACGCTTAAACCGCTGAACCGATTTAAATGAAATTCGGCATAGAGATATTTTAAGATCCGGGGAAAAAACATAGGATTGTCTTTTTGGAAATGATCCTATTAAGTGGTCGAGGGTGGTCGAAAATTTGTATGGACATATGAGATTATTAAACTGATAACTATGAACATTTTAAGCATTTTTCATAATAACTTGCACTTTTTGTGATGACTTGCACTTTTTATGATGACTTGCACTTTTCATAATGATTTGCACTTTTTATAATAACTTGCACTTTTTATAATGACTTGCACTTTTCATAATAACTTACACTTTTTATAATGACTTGCACTTTTTATAATGACTTGCACTTTTTATGATAACTTGCACTTTTTGTGATGACTTGCACTTTCTATGATGACCTGCACTTTTCATAAGGACTTGCACTTTTTATAATGATTTGCACTTTTTATAATCACTTGCACTTTTTATAATAAATTGCACTTTTTATAACGACTTTCACTTTTTATAATGACTTGCACTTTTTATAATGACTTGCACTTTTTATAATGACTTGCATTTTTTATAATGACTTGCACTTTTTTCAATGACTTACACTTTTTATGATGACTTGCACTTTTTATAAGACTTACACTTTTTATAATGACTTGCACTTATTATAATGACTTGCACTTTTTATAATGACTTGCATTTTTTATAATGACTTGCATTTTTTATAATGACTTGCACTTTTTTCAATGACTTACACTTTTTATGATGACTTGCACTTTTTATAATGACTTGCACATTTTATAATGACTTGCACTTTTTATAATGACTTCCACTTTTTATAATGACTTACACATATTATAATGTCTTGCACTTTTTATAATGACTTGCACATTTTATAATGACTTGCACTTTTTATAATGACTTGCACTTTTTATAATGACTTTCACTTTTTATAATGATTTGCACTTTTTTCCTCACTAATATAACATATAAGAAAGTAACTCTGTCTGTTACCTTTCCACGGTCAAACCGCTGAACCGATTTGGATGAAATTTGGCATAGAGATATTTTGAGATCCGAGAAATAACAGAGGGGTATGTTTTTGGAAATGATCCTATTAAGTGGTGAATGGTGGTCTAAAGTTTCTAGGGATGTATGTAAAAATACACTTTAGCTAAAGTTTTACACATTCTCTTTACACTTTTAGCTAAAGTTTTACACATTCTCCGCAGACAAAGTCGCTGGTAGAAGCTAGTAATTTGCAACTTGAAATTATTTTTGAATGCAAAGTGATTTTGTTAGGGTAGAAATTTTTAACATTAAATTGGTTAATAAATATTGTTAAAACGAGTATTTAATACAAAAAAGAATATAAAAATAAACTTTCATACTTTTTAAAGGCCTGCGTTCCTAAGCTCAAGTATGTGCGAAAGCCAATGACCAAATACACTGAATTTTAAGAAAATCTCAACCCTAATTCGTTATAATTCTACTTTCAGCCTTCATTGTTTAAAAAATCTTTCTTTCAACTAAAACTTCAGTGCAACAAATTTCAAGCAACTTGACCATTAAAGGCGCTTACTTATTTAATCATATTGATCATTTCCTTTTTGCAAATTCTGTGCAGGAAGAAAGAACACATTTAGCTGCAGTTGCAAAACGAAAGAAAGCATTTTCCTCATTAGACACTGACAATAAGCCCACGAGCCAAAATAATAATAATAAAAACAAAATTATTGCGACAGCGTTGAGTTGAATAATTTTTACGCAAATTTCGCAAAGAAAAAACGAAATGCAAAACTGTCTATTGTCAGAGAAAAAAGGGAAAATAGAAAGAAATCACTGCATCCGTTTTGGGTAATTTATCAGTAATAGACGACACAAATGACAGCAGCAACGACAACAACATGTACAGAAATACACTTGCAAATTAGGAGAAAAAAAATAAATGACAAAAACAAATGAACATCTTTTTCATTTATTCTTGGCTGTTTGTTACTTCCATTGTTGTGTCAACTTACATTGTGTCACTATTTGTCATATGACAATGTTCAAGTTTATGTATGGATTCCAAAAAAAGAAAAAAACAAGAGAAAAACGCTTGGGCCGTTTCCTAGGCTGCGCGCTCATCGACTGTCTGTCTGCCTCAGTTTTAATAGCATCGCGCAAAGCAGCCTATGATTTCGATATGCAAAAGCATGACAGGGCAAGACTGGCTGGAGGACTGGCTGGATGACTGGCTGGATGGCTGACTAGTGGCTTGATTAGATCGCCAACTTACTGCTATTGTATACTTTAGATTTCAATTGCTTTGACTCAATTGAATGGGAATTAAATTCAAGTGAATTTGATGTAAACGTGCAGCACAGCGCAGCAACAACAACACCCAGCGTAACAACTACATGCAGCTACGACTGCAACAACAGCAGCCCCATGTTATCTAAGTGGGTCAAATAGTACTTAAATCTATAAAGACACGATGAAAAAAAACTATTTGCAATCAGAAAAGGCAGAACTTTTAAACGAAAAAAAAAGAAATGAAAAGCACAAACAACGAAATGTAAAATGTGTGGCTGCCGCAAAAATCGCTGTAGAAAAATTATGTATTATTTTGTGATTTGCTTAAGTTCCTCAAAGAAAAAAATTATATATTTTGTTGAAAAGCGCCATCATTTAGGAAAACACAGTAGCTGTTGCATTATCAACTCCACAGTTGGGAGCTGCAACATCACAACAGTCTGCCACATCATCTTTTTTTCCTCCCTTTTAATCTTTAAACATCTTGAGCAAACAATCTTTAACATTTCTGTAAAAAAATTATTATTTGCTACTTACCTCAAATACCAGCGTTGAAAGGACTGTACGTCTGTCCGCAATAACGCTTTAGTTTTGTTTAGATTTTGCATTCTTTCTTTTAATTTTATTTTTTCATTGTTTTATGAATTCTTGGTACTCCCATAAACGGAGATCAACAATAACATCAACAGCAGCAGAAACAATAATAATATTAACAACATTTGCTTGGCCAATGTTCGAAAATTATAGCACAATCACTTAAACTCACGATCGGCTAAATATGATTGCTGCAGCCCGGCTACTGGCCACGGCAAAACTCCAAAAATTTAAGAGGCCATAAACAAGCAAATAACTGAACAGCACTATGGCTCACGATGGCTTATTTTACAATTAATTTTTTTTTAAATATAGACTTAAATTATACAATTTGTTAAATATTAACAATGTTTTTCTATGTAATATGTAACTTCAACGCCTACTTAAAGAGGGTGGAGTCCAAAAATGAATTTTTCAGGCTGCAAGTTCAATGCTTTGGACCTTTTTATTAAATTTAACTTATTTTTTGAACAGACCTCGTAACTAATAGTATTGCATCAAAACGAATAGAATTTAGAAAATATAATAGGGGGCGCACAAGACAGGGTCTATGGCAGCAGCAGCCCAAATACGCTACTGCATAAACTTAAAGCTAGACCGAAGTTATACAGATGGCCTAAATTAACAGCCATGTGGGGACTGAATCTGCCGAACTGGTAGGAAGGGTGCAGGTTTTATTGGACTTCGGGCCAACCAATTATAGAAGTCCATTTGTGGTAGTTCTAAGGCAACCGGTGGAAGCTGCAACGATGGTCCTGCTTCGTCGGTTATTCTGTAAGACCCTTATTCTGTAAGTGGCTCAAGAGAGTTTGGATGGATCGAAGACCTCAGCAAAGTGTTTACAAATTGATTGTGGCGGTCTAGTATGAGAAGTTGTCGTCTATCTGTGTCTGGTAACTCACTCTGGGGTGCCCTCAGGATAACCTCGTGGTGGTGGTGAATTCTAATTTCACTTGGCATTAAGAGGGCCATCAAATTAGGCCGATACCGACGTAAGTCTTGAACAAATCTCTCTACTTATATTTGGTTTTCTTAATAGTGGTTTTACTCTAACATTAATAAAAATTTAAAACCACTTTCGAATTGGTTTTAAGTCGGTTTTATGAAATGCAACTTTGTTTTTGGCTGTGCTAAGCTGAGTGCTGCCAAGTTGCAGCTTGAAAACAGCTGATATTGTTTATGTTAATAAACAGAACTTCCAGAACCCGTTTACGTTTTTTATATATAACAACTTGATTTCCCAGAAGTTCTTCAGTTTGTATTATTCCATAATTTTAAATTATTCATTCACAAAATGTAAATTAATTTCTATTTTAAATGTTTTAAAAATAGAGAACAAGTACAGCAACAAATTCACACATTTCTATGAGTGATTTAATTTATTTTGAACAAATTTATTATGCAGCCTGTAGTGGAAAAGCCAAATCAGCCGTTTATGGTTTTAACTTTCAGTGTGAAAACACTATAAGATTAAGCAATTGATATCTTGCATTTTCTTTCATAATAAGCAGACGGAAAGCTGAAAAATGTTTTACACTATGGATAGGAGGATTTGCTTCCACCAATATTTTCCACATGAAAACTCATCCTTCTTTTAAATAGTTAAAACAGAGAAGAGATGGTTCTCCCATCTCATTGATAAATGTCGGGGGTATACGAAAGAAGAGAAAACAACAAACGGCTTTCGAATATATTCTACTTCCCTTTTTCCATTTTTTGCTCTTTTCAAGGCAAACAAGTCCCGAGAATTTCATACTATTGTACAGATTATGATAGCAGGCACATTCAAATTGAGCTGTAATGCCTTCGTCAAACTCAATTCAGCCCATAGTGCAACGGCATGCAAAATGAAGCTACAATGAAAGAAATCTCTACTTGGCTACTGATCTTAATAGTCTGTTAAGCACGATTGCATTAAAGTCGAAGAAGAAGAAGAGGAAGCTGTAACACAAATCCTTTTGTTGTCATGTGATACCTTTAAATCAACTAATTCTGCTGTGCCACAACTCGTACTGGTACTACTTGCAACAGCAAGAACAACAACAACAAGTCGCAAATCGAAATAATTTTTATTGAATAATTTTTCATTTGTTTTTAAATCGTTTTGATTTTTTTTCTGCTGCCGTTTTTCCTTCTTCTCGTGTTCTTTTTCCTCAATGACCAAACGTTTTTGCTAAAGTGCTGCGAATGCTGTCAGTGGCTTCTGATTTTGGAAACAGCTTTTGCTTCTGCTGCACGTTGGCAAGTTGCTGCTGCATATTCGTGTTGTGGCAACAGCAACTTCTTCATCTTCTTCTTCTTCTTTTTCTGGATCGTCATCTTCTTCACATTTGATTGTTTTTATTGCGAGTATTATAACATTTATTGTTGTTATTGTTTGTACTTGCAAATGTCTGGCATGACCGGGCCCTGGCTTGTTCTCGTTATTGAGTGGGGCTTAAATGGGATGAATTGGTTCGTTCAAAGTGGCTGTATGTGTGTGAGTGTGTGTTGGCTATAGTTGGCAGTATTTTTGGTAGCTGTCAAAACAATAAACTCCAAAACGAGCGAACAATGTAAATGTTGAGTCATGATTTTGCTGTTAAAAGGGGCGCTCACCGATCAACACGATCGACAATGATGATGCTGATGCTGATGACGATGATGATGATGATGCTGCTATATTTTAGTCTGGCTGGGCTTCTTCACTGCTTCAGCTGTTCTTCTTTTAGCCACTGACGACACTGAGTGTATTTCTAAAGGACTTCATAAGAGCTTTTCTTTGTCGTTGCGTTGTTGTTATTTCAATGTGGTGTTGACTGTATGATGCTGTTTGGCTTTTTGGTAGCCTACTGCTCTTTTAGTTGTTGCTGTTGTTGTTGTTGTTGTTGTTGTTGTTGTTGTGCTTGGCTGCTTTGCTTTTTGCTTTCGAGGTGCTAGCGCTGGTAAGTGCTGTTGTCTTTCTATTGCAAATAAAAGGAAAACTAACCAGCCACTTAGGCATCCATTGTTATTTGCTCTTGTAGCTTGATTTTAATAATAAAACAACGTTAAAGATCTTGCATTCTTTCTCTGTACTATTATTTTCATCTTCTTCTTGTAATTTTTGTAACAGAGTTCGGCTCGCAGAAGTAACGAGGAATTCTCAAAATCACAAATTTTCGAAGATGTTTTAAAGAAATTTCTTAGGGCTCCGGGGATGAGCCCTAGAAAGGAGGGCATAGTAGTGGGAGAGGGCGTAATATTTACAGGGCCGGCGTATTTTTTGCTACAGGGCCGGAGAAGGTATCCAATATGTCATTGAAGAGTTTCGTTACTTTTTGCTGCGATTTCTGTCAAACAATTTTTATTAAATAAAAATCAAATGGATAACTTTTTTAAGCCAGGGACCCCACTTTGGGGGATTGTGACTACCCTAGCAATTCATTTTTTTTTAACTCGAACCAGCACTCAGAGGATAACCCCTGCATATGCAGTGCACAGTGCCGGACCTAGAAAGGAGGGCATAGTTTTGAGGGGACAGATGAAGAAAGATGGGGAAACAGAGAATCCGGGTAATTTTTTCTTTTTTTGCTACAGGGCCGACAAATTGCATTGCACCAGAATGGTGTAAAGGAGGAAATACTGTTGAGGGGATGGAGGGAGACATATGAGAAAAAACTCTGTCCTATAATCAAAATGCTACTGCCGTAAGTTTTCCGAACTCTGGTGAGTGTTAGAACACGAAATGGCTTCTGCAGCGAACTGCAATTTCGCAAAACAAGCATCAAATTATTAAATGCAAAATTTAGAAAAAATATATTGTGTTCTGGCCACAAACACGACACAAAAAGCCAACAACTACAAGTTGCCAGAACAAGAACGTTAATAATTTCGCTCAAACACAAAATCAAAACATGCTGCAGCTAAACACCAAATGCCAAATAAGGCTCACAATAATAGATACACGGACGGACGGATGGACGGACGGACGGACAGACAGTGTTCTTCAAGTCCCGTAAGACAGCTAAAGCGTCATTATTAACTGCCAGCAAGTGAAGGAAAAATTTCCGCCAAGATAATGGAAAATCAAAATGTTGTTACGAGCATTTTGCGCACGCGAACACCACAAAAGGAATTGCGTTGCTGTTCAAAGTTTTATTAAAATTTTGGCAGTACACAAGTTTCAACTGCTCTAGAGACCGGAGACTTAATGGTAATTTTGAATAAAATGTATTAAAAAGATGGCACGTATTTGCAAAACAGTTTCAACACTTTTTGCAAGTGGCAGCTAAAAAAAGTTTAACTGTTTCTCTGGAACAGAAATAAAACAAGCAGAAATAGTATTAAAACTGTTGCAAGCCTCTTGACCTTGGCACTCGCCAGAAGCCTCATAATCTCGTGGTTGTATATGTATTTTTTTTTTAATTTCTTTTTTTATTGCAGAGGCAAGAAATGTCAGTTGGAGACAAACAAATTCCAAATCTTAAAGCCAAAAGTATCAGTATTTGCTTGAGGGCATGTCTGTTCGTGTGTCAGATGATGCTTTTGTTTCAGTTTTAGTGGGGGGGGAAAAAACGGTTCCACAAATAAAATGACAAAAAGACAAAAGAAAGCGGTACCGTTTTGTCTGAATGCATTGCGAATGAAATTGCGACACAAAGTAAAATGCCGCCAGTATTTTAATACCATTTTTTCTGCTTGTTCGTGTTGTTGTTGCTGTTGTTGTTGTTGTTCTCTTTAACCGCCTTCAACTTTCAAGTTGAGATATTATGCGCAGATTCTTCATCTTTGCCGTCCTGTGATGCCGCATTTATGCTCATCCTCAGCCCAGTCGTCCTATTTCTCTGTTTTCGATTTGCAATTTCCAAAAGTAGCAGAAAATTTACGCGACGACGTGTGCTAAACACGAGACTTCCACGAACTCTTGTTTCCCGTCTTCTGCCAAACTGAATGCGTAGCAAATGTTTTATGGCTCAAACATGTTTTCAGCCAAAATAAAAGAACATATGAAAAAAACAACAATAAAAATATTTGCACAAACACATAAATGACAAAAACGTTTTGTTTTCAAAAGAAAGCTTCAATTCTGCTTCTTTATCCTGAAACAATGCTGAACAACACGATCAACTGAAATACAATAAAAAGAAATAAACTCCGACTTTAACTTGAATTCTAGCCATCAAAAGTATCTGACCATCGAACAGTCCGCTATTGTCACTGAGGTTCTTCAAATTCATTTAAGGATTTTAGCATCTCCCTGGCATGAAAAAATTCTATTTATGAGTCTTCAACGATCACAATTGAAATCGAAAATCTTTTGGTGAAATTGTACACGGATCGCTTTAAGCAGACTACACCGTTTTAAATTATTTCTAATCTCAATGCCATGAACGACTACTCCTTCACATGGGACAGTTAGCAGTAACTCTCTTTCTCTCTCGCTCCCTCTTTTCAAATGATCTTGTGCCTTTAGACACAATTAAGAAAATATTATTATCAACAACAAAAC
Organism: Linnaemya tessellans; assembly: GCA_951800035.1. Taxonomy (NCBI): domain Eukaryota; kingdom Metazoa; phylum Arthropoda; class Insecta; order Diptera; family Tachinidae; genus Linnaemya; species Linnaemya tessellans. Next base: position 2,759,105 of record OX637535.1, read on the forward strand.
GTTGACTGCAATTTTCTTTAACTTGAAATCTAAAAGAACAGGTGATTTCAAATCACGGCCAATTAAAAAAAAACACACACACACGCACACAAAGCGAAAGCTTTTACTTTCTAGCATCCACATAGACATGATTTATTAATTTTGTAAAATAACTTAATTGAAGAGAAAAGAAAAGGGTTGCCCTCATGACCGCCATCGTGAACTCAGGCAACAACCAGCGATCACGCAAATAGTGATCAACTACGCTGCCGCATTGATGGCCACATACAAAAGACTCAACCGAAACTGGGTTAATAGTTCAGATTGATGCAACATGAAGTGTAACAACACAGAGAAGACGCAGACGACTGAGAAACACGCACTGGCCCAAAAGTCAATCATCATCAGCAATAAAAACCCATTATCAGCAACAATATTGCTGTCGTTGTATCATAGAAACAAATCCACAACTTATCAGAGTCATAAGAAGACAAGCAATGAACTACAGAAAAATGTTGAGACGACGTGAGACGCGATCCAAAGCAGACCACATGCACAACAATCAGCGACTTTAAATGCCATAAAATTGATCGCCAGCAAAAATGAAAAACGAAATTAATTGAATAACAAGCCCCAGCATTGAATGCAATTTTCGCTGCAGGAAAAAAAAAACTAAATAAAAACGCAAGAAAATATATAAAAAAATTTAAAAGCCAACAAAAACAACTTAAAGCTCACTGAAGATGATCTGCCTGCTTAGAGTTGTTTACGTTTGTAGCGCAAAAATAAACGATAAATGAAATTAAATTCCAAAATAAAAGCACAGAGAGATCAAAATTGGGTCACTTGAGCCGAGTCATTCTGTTGTTGTCTTCAATTATCGAATGTCACAAAATATTTGGATGCATGCCGAGTTATCCAGACACATGCATCCAGTCAGCCTGGCTACCGCGCTGCCGGGCTGCCTGCAATAATCATTTTTATTTGCCAAGCACGTGGCGATCATTAAAAATTATAAAAACAAAATGATATGAAACGAAAACTGCTGCCTGCAGCAACAAAACAAGCAGAGTGTAAAAAGAAATCAAACCAAATCAAACTTAATCGATTGAAATCAATTCATTTAAAGAATTCGTTCACTTGAGGGGGGGCCAAGGAATACGGGTACCAGCGAATTAATACGTTTCGTAAGGCACAATTAGCCACCAATTATGGAATTGTGTATTTAAGCGCCAAATACGTGAAAATTTGCTCTGAAAGATAATCATTTTCAATTCCATGAACTCCAAGAACGATCACTTTCTTAAGCGGGCGCAAGCGACTGCCAGGCAGAGCCCATTTGTTCAAGTGCTCTCTCATTTCATTTGACAAAGTGGACGATAGCGTTGTAGCTGATGACGTTCCATGATCGTAAATGATCTACTTGTAATTCAATTAGAGGAGCTTCAAATAAGATGTGTGTGTGTGCGAGCGAATGTGTTCTGCTATTCGCTTTCAAATAAAATTTAAAAGAATGAATTCCAAAATAATTACAACAGAGGAACTCAGAAGGCATGGAATTAGAAAAATTATTTTTCAAAGAATTTTGCACCGCGAGACAATTTCCATTTATAAAAAGATTGTATTTGCAAGATGCCACCTTCCGTGTATGTGAAATGATGCTCAAAAGGGGCAAACAGTCACTCCCATGATCCTGAACAAAATCGGAATTCTAGGCACAAAAATGGTAGATTTCGCTAGATCCCAGTTTTATTTATTTAGAGTTTAATTCCTTTCGCTCATACAATTTTCTTACCCTCCAAACAAAAGAATTGGAGGGTAAATTCACTATGTCACTCCGTGTGTAAATCAGCGAAATATCCCTCTAAGACCCCATAAATTCTTGATAAGTGATGAATTCTAACACGATCTGGTCATATCCGTCCGTCCGTCTGTGGAAATCACGATTCAGTCCAAACTAAAAAAGCCAGACCCTTGAAATTCGGTATAAAAATATTTTGAAGGCTAGTACAGGTCAAGTTCGTAAATAGGCTGAGTCGGGCTAGAGGGAAAAAACTTCCCCTAAGAAGTACTACACCAACCTCTAAAAAACAATATATTTTTAAAACTTTTTTTTAAATTTTGCTGAACAAATGATATATTTTTATGCCAAAATAGGCCCCAAGCGTTAAACGTGGAGCCAGAAAATCTGAAAAATCAATTATTTGACCACGCCCTCTTTAGTGAGTGTTGAAGTAACATATTACATGGAAAAAATTGTGTAAATATTTAAAAAAAATTATAATTTAAGCCTACATTCGTTAAAAATTAAATTTTAAAGCTCTTGTGACGCAGCTGAGATATTTTCCGACCTTCCTCTGCCCTACGCTCCCGCTCCCTACAACTTTGTCCTCTAAATGGCCCAATAAAAAACTTGTTTTGTTCACTTAATAACACCAAAAATTGGGTTTTTAGTGTCTTGTAACAAAGATGAGAAGTCTCCCCCACAGTCCCTCCCGGAGTGATCCCGACAAAATAGTGCTTTTATTTTTTTAAATATTTGTAGGGTATTTAAGATTCGACCCGGTCGAATATAACGTTCTTACTTGTTTCATTAAATAGAAGTTTGGAGAAGTTTATCTCCCTTTGGTTACGCGAATTGAGTACTTTTCTGCTGGTAAGTGATTTTTTTTTAAATTTTCGGATTTTTTTTTAAACACATAAAATTTAGAAAAATATATGAAATCTGTTATTGACTCGATAGAACGATTTATAATAAAAGTCAAGGCTTAAAAATGATTTCACGTCAATGTTGACCGCGGCTACACTTCAAAGGTTTCATTCGCTGGCTCCGATTTTCAAATACTCTCTCCAACATATCGCCTGCTTTCTCACGAATAAATTGTTCAATATTGGCTTCCAGTGCGGGGTTGTCTTTATCAGCCTTAATATGGCCCCACAAAAAAAATTGTCTAAAGTTATAACCTCGACGGCCCCAAACATGAAATAAACTGTTCACCGAATTCGTCTCTCAATTGGGCCATTCTTTTGCGTGATGTATGGCATGTGGCACCGTCTTGTTGAAGCCAAGTCTAGCTCTTCAATTTTGGGCATAAAAAATATTTATTCACCGCACGGTAGCGCTCGCTATTCACAGTAACCTTCCTGCTCTACATACAAATGGCATGATCCCGATATATGCAGTGCCTTGGACCGGAACTGGAAAGGATGAATAGCATTGAGAGGACAGATGAATCATGAGTATATAAAGTAGTTGTTGTAGCTCTTTTAATCCTTTATTTCACCGGCAAATTTTGCGCTAGAAGGACGGTGAAGGACGGAGCAGTTACTCTGCTTTCCTGGTCAATCGCTGCCACTAATTGTTCAGTGATCACAACCATGCACTAGTGATGATCAGATAAATTTAATTCCATATTCATGACTGAGCGCGGAGTCGAACTCGGTACTTTGGACTCCATAGTCGCGTGTTAGTCACTTCAGCCAACTGCAAGCACCCTGATGTTGATGAGGATGGAATCTAAAAAATGACCTCGACCATCATTTGCTTCCAGCGGGGGAACTGCTTCAGCGAACAACATAATCCACTGAACATTAACAACTCAATTAACTTAATAAGCAGTTTTGGCCATTTACATCTTATTTCAATAAAAATTTTGGTATTTGAAAGCCACCAACTCCCAAGAGTTATAAATAGACACGAGCGCAAAACACAAGACGAACAATAACGACTTTGACGGCTCTGATTGAAGACGAGTTAGAATATTTGATTAGCATACTTGCAGCAGTGAAGTGCGTGCGCAGCAAATTGAGTGCATGATACGGCGGTGATTACACTCACATGCTTCAGTTTTTATATTAAAGCAAAAAAAAAAGCAGAAACAAAAGAAAATTCGGAGCAGAAAAATATACAACAAACAACTGCTTTGCACAGCATCTGTTACACCGTCTAACTGTCCATCAGTCGGCCTGCTTATCAGCCAGTTTTGCGGCCCAGAAGGCCATCTTATGGCAGCAGCAAGTGTATGAAATACTCACACACTCTCACAACTTGATGAGAAGAAAGCCTCTGGGAGTCGAGGTCAATTAAGTAAAACAACTTTGAACTTGTTGATCTTGTCACAAATTAAGCGAAAATCATCGACTGCTGCGCCCAAACAGCAGCATGAACAATGAACGGGCAGCACGATGAGGAGCAGCAAACAGCAACAATTTATTTTCACATCTGTAGCAGTTGGCTCTGGCACTAATGAGTTCAGTGATTGGAATTTGTTTTATTATTGTAACTCGCATTATGCCAGAGAGAGAGAAAAAAAGAAGAAACACTTTGAATGCGATAGACCAAATTAACCCAAATACGAGTGGCCATCTAAAACTTGTCACTGAAGTGCAACGCTGTTTTTAAGGTTTCCATTCGGTGTTTTTTTTTTGAGGTGCACATAAAACAAGACACTTTCTCATTAAAAAAAAAATAACATTAAGTTCAACTTTATAAAAAAAAATGTTTTAAAAACAAAAACAACTGGATATTCGATCACGATTCGATAGTGCAATCTTCGGTTTGGGTTGGTGCTGTCAGCGTTCATGCGATCAATTTAATCGACCTTTTTTTCTTACATGTAGCGGGTCTCGTGTGTGTGTGTGTGTTTATGTGAGTGTGTGTAATGCAAGCATTAGGATTTTGTTGTGCGTGAGACACTTTATGACTATTTTTAAAATACCGAACGAAAATCTCATAAATTTTAATTAACAAAAATCGTTATTTCCAAGATTTTTTTTACTGTAAACTATTTTACAAGGTCACTTGAGTAGAAAATGTCATTGATTCATTTGTAGAGCTTTAAATTTTTATTTGCTTTAAACAACAAGTTTAACAAATATGTTGAAGCCATTAAATGTATCTGAGTTGTACAAAACTTTGGACTCTAGTGCATGATCATTTCTGATCACTGTCGAAAGCAAGATCAAGTCAATATTTTGTTCAAATTGGCTTAAAGATTCTCCATAGGCTGTGACTAAGCAGCATATGACAGAAGAAACAATTTTAAAAAATTTCAAAATTCTTTTTGAACACACCTCGTATTGCTGCCAAGCCTGATTTTTATTTTAAAAAATTTTATTATTTCTAGTTCTTTGCACAACTTTTCTCATGCAGAATATTTTTCACAATTTCGTAAAGTGCTAAAACTTTAGCACATACAACCCATACAACATTTAACACATGCAGTGAACTTCATTACTGCGAGTAGGTTCATATAGATTTATTTTTGTTCTATACTTTTCTATGCAATTTAAAATCGAATATTAAAATAATATCTTTTTGTCCTTAACGTATCGCACTACAACAAAAAAAAACCCGGTGAATGAAAGCTCAAGGTTTAACTAATTGCGAACATTAAAAAGCATAAATTTTATTGCTGGCAACAGCAACAGTTGCTGTTCAAATAAGTACGAGTTGTTAATGGCCCACATTTAAATTCATGGCAAGAAGTAAACGAATCGACCCGTATGTTAGAAACGCAGTCATTCCAATTTTTTTCTCTCTCGTTTTTTTTTTGTGGCAAACTGGCACCATAATTTCCAGCTTTATTTCCAGCATAAAAGCCACACCGACCGCCCTAGTTGTCAAACCTTTTGAAATGAAGCACCCACACTGTCTGGCTGCAGACGAACGAGAACAGCAACAACAACAGCAGCACAAATGCAAACAGCTAAGAAAAAACGTTGCCAAAGCTAGACTTTGCTTGCAACAAAGCCTGCCCAGATTTTTCAGACTTTTCCATAACAGTTACAACTCCGCATGGCCATAAAGTTTAAATGTTGTCATTGTTGTTGCTGTTGCCGTTTTGGAGTAGTGCCTGTTGTGACATGACATCAACTTTAATGTCATTTTTATTTCGCTTAATTTTTTTTATTTATTTATTTGTTTGCGTTGTTGTGCTCTGCGATCGAACAACAAAAAAATTATTTCAGTTTTCGTGTTGTTGCAAATATTTTGTTTAGTTGTTGTGTGCAATTTTTTATTTATATTTGAATTTATATTCCTGTTGCAGCACAGACAGACCCGGATTAACCTTGACTTTCACTTTTGATGAAGCCAACGACACCGAGTTTATTGCTGCTGCTGCTGCTGCTGCTCCACATAAGTTTCAACGTCAGAGTCCTCGTCATTCTTGTGTGGCTACAAAAGTTTTATGAGCTTTTTTTTATAGTTTATGGCACACTAACAGTCACCAGTCAGCTGCTGCATTTGTATTCTGTACAACTGCTTTGCTTCGAACTACTTAAGGTCCTGTCAAAAGGATAATTTTACTTTTATCTGCCAGCAAAGTTTAATACAAGCAAAGCAAACTCTGACAGAGTTACGAGCTCATCATGCATGCTACACGCTTAAGTTTCATTGGCAAAACTGCATACAAATACATACAAAAACAATTTACAACTACACACAAAAGCACACACATACTGACACACATACTGACACACATCCTGCTTTCATCCTTTTATGCAGACGCAGGCATATCCTTGTTTTCTTCCTTATGCTTCATGTTCATAATTTGTATGCATGCCTCAACTCCTTCCAGCAGTAAATTGTTGTTCTCTGCCTGTAGCTTTTTTAAGTTCTTCTTGATGTTTTAGTATTCCGCGCAATATTCGTCCTTGGCGTGGTGGTATTTGTTGAATGTTTTTTTTTTGCAAGAATTTGTTTGGCTTGTCTGGCTGCCATTTTTAACTGTGCTGCAAAACAATCCCATACACACACACACACACACACACACTAGTACAATCACTCCTTCATACGAGCAGTACTTTGCAAACAAATAAAGAAAAAAAGAAACATTTTTATATTTTTTGAATAATTCATATCGAGTCACAGGACATTCAAAACATGCGATGCATACAAAATATTACGAACCCACTCACACACATTCCCATGCACACACACACACACTACTGCAGGCTAAAGATGTGAATGAATGAACAAATTCGTAGCGAAAGGAGAAGATAAATTCCGTGAGTGTGTGGGTGTGTGTGTTTGTGTAAAGAAAATGATGACAAGAGAATTTGTAACTGCTCTGCAAACACTTTCATCATTCTGTCGTATTGAATGCAATGAGCCACTGGATCCTTTGGGCATGCGTTATTTCAAGAGTTACCAATCGATACTTTGAACCATCAAAGAATTCAGTCAGAAATCGCTGGTGTAAAAGCCCTATAGGATAATTTGTAATTCTCGATTTAGAGTTATAGCAGCAGACGGCCTTTGCAACAGCAAATAATTCTAAACAAATTTAGTCGAAAATTAAAGGGTGTCCCCAAGCCAAGTATTTAATATTTAAATACCAGGGGTATTTAATATTGAGCTTGTGAACTTTTCTCATTAAATAATCACTTTAAAAAAATTTTAATTTTTTTATTTTTAAATATTTCGCTATCCTCAGGATATCTTCTTCACGATAACAATTCAAAAACCAATAAGTTTTTATATTTTTTTTTGTTAATTAAAACCATTTTATACTTTAAGAAGAATAAAATTTTTATTAAAAAATAAGTATATAAAAATTTTTTAGGGAAATTATTTTTTTTAATAAAAACTATTTTAGAAATTACAAAAATAAAATTGATATTAAAATTTAAAAAAATATAGAGATCTCGATTCCAATAATTTTGTAGTACATGAAAGTGACCAAAATGGTTACAAATTTTAAGTTTTTCTTAAATAAAACTATTTTATACCTCATTAACAGTTGCACTGGTAAAAAGAAAACGAAAAATTAAAATTTCGCTTCCAGGGTTCGGAAATTGAAATATTTTTAGTACATAAAAGCAGCCATAAAAGTTCGTGAGTTTAGTTTTTTCAGTAAATTAAACCTATTTTATACTTCAGAAACAATTATATTCGTGTAATAAAGAAATTCCAAAAAAACATCTATTCCAGGGTTCGAAAATCAATATATGTTTGTTATATAAAAATAGCCGTATAACTTCTTTTTAGTTTTTTTTAGATGAACTAAACTTATTTTATACTTCAGGAAGAATTGAACTGGTACTAAAAACAAACAAAAAATAGATATTCTATTCCAGGGTTGGAAAATCAAAATGTTTTGGTACTTAAAAGTAACCAAATGAGTTCCCATTTTTTTCTTTTTTTTGTGAACTAAAGGTTTTTTACATTCATGTAAAGAATTACATTCGTATAAAAAATTCCAAATATTAAAAATTATATTCCAGGGTTGGAAAATCTAAATTGTTTGGTACTTAAAAGTAACTAAATAAGTTCCAACTTCTTTTTTGTGAACTAAACGTTTTTTATACTTCAAAATGAATTAAATTCGTATAAAAAATTCCAACAATTAAAAATTATATTCCAGGGTTGGAAAGTCGAAATTTTTTGGTGCATACTAGTAACCAAATAAGTTCCTTATTTTGGTTTTTTTTTCTGGTGCATAAAATCTATTTTCTGTTTTAGAAAGAAAGGAGAAATACATCTGTGAAGGGTATTTAAGATTCGGCACAGACGACTTTTACTTGATTGTTGCCAAAGAAACCGATTTGAAAGAAATTTAAATAATTTTGGGGTTTCCAAAGCTCTAGTCGGATTATTATGATATTAATAAATTTTAATGTAAGAAAATTTTAGTTCTTTAATTAAATTTACACTAAAAATTCACTAAAAGTCTTAAAAAGAGTACCTTAAAGTAAATAGCGGCTTTCGAAAACAGCTGTTCTGCTCTGCTACTTCAGCTGGATTATTAAAACTGATGTGGACTTTCCCTTGTACTTTAAAATATTTATCATGTTTTTCACACAAAATCCAAATATGTAATCTAATTTTTTAGCATATCTTCTCAATAAGTACCCCATCCAGAGCTGGCAACCCTCTAATTTCTCCCAAGCAGGCGCTTTTGCAAAATGAGCACCTATTAACTTTCCACTCTGAGATGGATACAAACGAAAAAGCACAATACAATAATAGAATAGAAAAAAAATATTACATATCAACTTATATGCGTGCATAGATTATCAAATTAGAGTCCTGTTCTCGTGTAGATGCCACATCCAACAAAATAAAAAACGAAGCGAACTCTCGTTGCCAGAGGAAGTCATCGTCAAAACAAATAGTTAACCTTGTATTGAATTTTCTGAGCTGAAAGCCAACTAGGCAACAACGAACACACACATACACACAGAGCCACCGACTGTTTGGTATGCAAACAACGCCGTAACAGAAAACACAAATACACACACGCTTCTGAGGAGCGTCAAAAGGAAGAACCTCAACAACAGAATGCGTTGTGTTTTGTGTGGGGAAATTATGAAACAGGGCAAGTAAATACAGAATGCAGTCGAACGACGTCTGCAAAAAAGGATAAAATTCCACAAACAAACAACTTTAAATTTGAATTCCAAACACACATTTTTATGTCCGTGTGTGTGTTGTAAGCAGCAGGGATAACAACATGAGGCACTGTTGTATGGGTGCTGGCTCTCACTCAACTCCATCACATTTCCCACATAAATATTTGCCTTTGACATCCTGGTCTCCTTATGCAATTCAATAGAGACTGAAATTTATAGCATCAAACAAAAAAAAACAAACCAGACACGGCAACGCAGGAAAACAAGGTGTCAGAGGTTAATGACACTTGCTACTCGTAAATAGTTTTATACTGAATGAAACCGGGAAACACGACTTCAAAGCAGGGGTTGTTTGTTGTTTAGATGTTTTAAACTCTGCTTAAAGGCCGTGAGAAAGGATAATTTTTCGCTGGCAGCCGTGACAGAGCAGCAAGGCAAACTCTTCAAATACACCTGCGTTCATTACAATTTCTTTCTTTTTTGTTACTTCATACTTGTGTTGCACTCTGGCATGAAGCGCTATGATGCAAGTTGATAATCAAGTGCACTTGAAACATAAAATTGGAAAATGATGCGATGCGATGCGACGTCAAAAACAATCAGCCAAATGATATTAATCTGCCAACTATTTTATGGGTTTATTGTTCGTACATTCATTACATTTGTTATTGTTTTTTGTTCCTTCAAGCCTTTGCAACAAATAGTTTTGTTTGCAACTCTTTTCTTTCCAGCCATTACGGTTCTTAATTTATTTTTTTGGCATCGAATTGACATTTACCGTTTAGTTTATTTGTTTTCCTTTTATTTTGTACGAGAGGATAAAAGATACTTGGTGTCATAAAGATAAAACAACAGTTAGATATTTAAGGACGGTGTGGGAAAATATTTAAAATCCCATGATTGCAATTCGAAAATTGTTGAATTAAAATATTACGCCCTTTACGCGCTTTTATTTTAATTTATCTATTTTTTTTTCTGTCTTCGTGTATGTCATGGGAAAATTCCAGTGCCAGCAATTGCAGGTGATTTCTATTGGGTAAAGAAATACCGCGCTAAACAGCAAAATCTGTCGTCGTTTACGTTGTAAAACTTTTCTTGCAGAAAATATTCGCTTACAGGCGAGAAGGGAACACGTAGGAAATGCAATCGAAATTCCGTCTGTTCTACCCCGTGATGCTATTTGTTAGCATAAGATGCGTGAACCCAAATACAATTTATCGGTCTATTAAATTTTAAAATCGTGTTACCCTTCGCCTGATTAAATTACTGGCTATTGAACAGTACTACCCGTGACCGGAGAGAATCATGTACTGAAAAGTACTCATGATCCTTAATTGAATGAGACATCAATCTTTATTAATATAATTTTTTGTATACGAGAAGTGTAATAATATAAAGCTGATGTTAATCAAATTCAGTCCCTGTTCTGCCACTTGATTCTTTTTATAGCCTTCAAAAAAGAATTGGGCAGTATGTTCACTTAGTCATTGCGCGTGTAACGCAGTGAAATATCCCTCTAGGGCCATTATTACAACTTGCCTTTAATGCAGCTGATAGTAAAAGGTAACCATAGCTAAAGTAGGGAATAAAGTGAACTTTAAAATTTTTCATTGTCACAACTTCCTTATAAAATAAAATTAATATTTTCATATATATGGCAGTACCATAGAAAAAACCGATTACTTTTGACAAGTTGACATTACACAGTGGCATCACTAAATATCTACATGGTGGCAACGACAGTCTTGTTTGTTTATGTATTTGAATGGTGAAGAGTTGTGAATAATATAATTAATAAAACAAAAATGTCAGTGAAATATGACCAACATTCAAGAAAGCGGGCAAAAATGTATACGAATGAAGAAGAGGTACTGTTTCTTTCACAGACCAGAAAATATGGCAACTTTAAATTCATAAATCTTACGTTAAAAACAAGTAAAAACGTTATATTCGACGGGTCGAATCTTAAATACCCTCCAAATATTTAGTAAGTGAATTTAAAATGTTTAACTTGGTGGGACAGAGTTCCTTTATATAATATCGTACGTCAACGCCCACTAAAGGAGGTGGGGTTCAAAAATATACAATATCATGTTTTCCACAGACGAACGTATGGGCATTGCTAGACCGTCTTAAACGTCATCACTGATCAAGAATATATTTACTTTATGGGGTCTGAGATGGATATTTCGATGCGGTACAAACGGAATGAAAAAGTGAATAACCCTCCAAATTCTTTTTTGGAGGGTATAATTACAGTTTAAATCGGCTTCACTTTAGCTTATTAGCCACTTTTAGCTTAAAGTGTACCCATGATAATGAAAAACGAATTATCTGTCCGATAACACTTTAACTTTAGCTATTGGCAAGTTGTAATAATGGCCCTAAGAGTTCTTAAAAAAGTACATATATATATATTCTTGATCAGTGATGAATTCTAACACGATCTGTCCATGTCCGTCCGTCCGTCTGTGGAAATCACGATACAGTCCAAACGAAAACACCCAGACCCTTGAAATTTGGTTTAAATATATTTTGAAAGATAGCACAGGTCAAGTTCGTAACCGGGCTGAATCGAGCCAGAGGGGAAAAAGTTCCCCTCAGAAAAATTAAACCAACCTCTAAAAACCAACAGGATTTTTAAAGTTGTTTTCTTTTTTTAAATTTTTATGTCAAAGAGGTTTCAAAGCGTTGAACGTGGAGCCAGAATATTAGAAAAATTCATTTTTTTTTCGACCACTCCCCTTTTAGTGGGCGTTGGAGGAACATATTACAGGAAAAATACTGTAAATATCTAAAAAAATATATTCCTTAAGCCTTCAAAATAAAATTGTTAAACTTTTCTGGTCTTCTATATTAAATTGAATTAAGATTCTATAGGCTAATTGTTCGAAATTTTAATTTAAATCTTAGAAAGACATGATAAATATTCCAAGGCACAAAGGCAAGTCAACATCAGTTTTTGTTATTCAACTAACACAGCAGAGCAGAACAGCTGTTTTCGAAAGACGCAACCCTTTCATCATCAGTGCTCATGTGTATTGTGTTTGTCACCACTTATTAGGTGGCTTAGTTGAATGTGATAACAGTTCCAACCCCTCTACCCACCCTTGCCCTTTTAAATGACCCTATCGAAAATTTTTTTTCTACACTTGATTACCCCAAAAATATATGTTTTAAGTTTTTACGACAAAGATGAGATGTCAACGCCGCTCCCCCCATAGCTCCTCTTCGAGTGACCCTACCAAAATAGCGTTTTGAAATTGGCCACGGAAATGTTTTGAAGCAACTTTGACCCAGCAGGTTAAAAATGTTTAATTTATCTCCGTCTATAAAAATAGAGTTTTTATTTACTAAATATTTGAAGACTCGACCCGGTCGAATATAAAGTTCTTACTTGTTTCATATGCTACTGCTCCAAGTTTTTTGCTGCAATTTGAAGTAAGTCAAAGTTTTTGGTTTAAGTCTTATGCTTAAAATATTTTCGGTTTTCGGATGGCTGGCTGGGCTTAATATTAAGAATCTTGGCCTATAAATTTTAATTAGATTTCAAAGAAACCGAAAAAAAGAATGAATAATATTTACTTTAAATACAATATTTATTATGACACTTCGAAGTCTAACCGACTTAATATTTATTCCCAAAATAGTATTTATTTATAAAGGTTTAAGAAGCGTGTCCAAAAAAGCAAACAGGTAAGAGCCACAATGAAGCACCTTTTTCTTTAAAACTATCTCCTCTGCATGAGTGCAGCAAAGTGTTCACCATCGTCCACAGCACAACTTTGAACACCGTTTCTCCCTTAAGTAGGAAACAGAAATTAAATAAAACAGACTTGAAAATGTTTTGGGTGAATTCTTTATTTTCATATTTTGGAAATATTGACGATGATTCCAGTACTATTGAGTGTTTTTATTTATTTACTCGTACCATTTTTATTTGAGGCGTGGTACGAATTCCCTTTTTACCTCAATGTACGATTTTATTTTTTTTTATTATTATTTTTTTGTAACCTATAGAAAAATGTTACTAATGCCGCTCAACATTAAATTGAATTACGAAAGCCAACACACAAAAATCATCATTGTTTAAGCAATTTTAAACGGCAGGGCAGGTGCGTTCGGAAATTCAAATGAAATTTTTCAATAGCGATAACGTAAACTGCGTCATAGTAAAGATTGTTGTTATCTGCGCATAAATATGAATCAAGTTTGAAATAGAGATGAGCTTCATTCATGTAATTTCAGAGAATCTGGCGTGATCATCTGTAGGGCTACTGTAACTCACATGCGTATTAGAACAGATCAGCCCAGTGATTGCTAATAATGATTGTCTTTAAAACATATAAAAATTTTAAATAAATATTTAAGCGACTTTTACACAAATAGGTCCTTAGATGTAAATTTTTTATTTCCAAACGGACGAAGAAGAGTTCTACAAAGTCCTTGATAAGCTAGCGGATCATTCAAGTAGCACATTAATTTCGGTAAGAGGACACGGGGTATTTTAGGCAGCGAAGTTGGTTATAGTCTGATAAACACAGGAGCCCTGGATCGACTATCTCCGTGTACTCCCACTCTTGTCTTGTAGGAGACATTTCCACCCTATCCTTCTTTCATTAGATCAGGAGAGACCTAATCCTGTGGCGGCATGTCAAATCTAGTAAAAATAAAAATTGCATAGACTTTACGAAATATCACTTGAGTTGTGTCGTGATCCCACTGACGGGTTGATGCGCTCAGCAAGAGGAGAACATTACTTATATCCTCTGTCACCGTTCGACAATGTGGGTGCTGTTGGCTGAAGAAGTAGAACACGAGACTATGAAGCGGAGGGTCGTGAGTTCGAGCCCGCGCTGAGTCATGAAATATTGTGTTGAATTCTTCTGATCAGCGTTAGTGCGTGGTTGTGTTAGTTGTTGCCAGCCTGTTTCCATGATGAAGGCATAGTCACTGGTCACTGAACATAATTGGCAGCGACTGACACTATCATGTACTAAAAGCAGAGTAACAGCACCCACCTTCGTCGGCCCTGTAGCCAAAATTAGCCGACGAAGTAAAAAAGTTTGAAATAGCTACAAAAAACTGTATATCTTCTCATCTTTCCTAATCTGTCCCTTCAATACTATCCCCTCGTTTTCAGTTCCGGCGCAATGCATTGCATATATAGGGGTCATGCCCTGAGTGCTGATCCAAGATAAAAAAAAAAAAAATCTGTCAGGTTATCCTTTAGCAGTATATCAGACTTACCAGAACCGAGGCTCAAGCTCTCGAGTCTCTGTATTTGGAGCAGCGGCTGCTTCAGTCGCAGCCTATCCTAAAACTTAAACCCAAAAATATGTTTCAAAGGTCAATAGATGTGGTCCTGCTATTTTTGTAGCACTGATGTGATTAAAGGGACTGATCGGTATCAAGAGAAATGGAGCAGCGAAAAAACTCGCAAAGCAGCGATCTGCAGTAAAATGTGGGAGCCTAGTAATGTACTGGTTTGCCAGCTCTGATCCTGGAGTAGGTGAATTTCAAATACCCACCACAGCTGTGATCAGCTCAGATATTCTCCTTTGCATGTAGATAACATTTTCCTTAGCGAAAATATATATTCGAAATATATTCGAGATATTCCCAAGAACTAAAGCTTTAAAAATATTCAATTAAAAAATAAATAAACTGATTCATATGGAATACGAATTGTCTGTAAGACTGTTTACACAAATTTATTAAATTTCTTTGAGTTTGTATTTTTATAATTCTCGTTTCTTGTGTGGGAAGTTTTTTATATAGAAGCGTACGAGTTGAGGAGCTTTTCCATGGGATGGCTAATAATCTATTGTTCATTTGTTGTCTGCAATTTGAATGAATTCAGAAAATATTAAACCTTTTTTTATTCAAATTCTCACCTATTTGCTACTCTCTGACACATTTCACAATTTAGGGCGACCCTAATGTCCAAAGTATACAAATGACCTGTTACATGTTTTCGTAGTCAGCGAGACAAAGTCAGTAGTTATTATTATTGTTTTTTTTTCTTCTTCTTTTTGTTATTTTCCATTAGAATCTTGTTGTACATTGTGGTACAAAAGTTTTGGCTTTGTATAAATGCCCTTTGGCTTATAATTTATAACCGATTGTAAGATTTTGAAATGATCACAAGATCACAAATAAAACAAACAAACGAAAAAAAACACAAAAGCTGTTTTTGGCTTTTCGGTTGCTTGTAGTTTTCTTATTTTGATTTTGATTTAGCATTATTGGTTAAGGGTCCGCTGCATAGTTGTGCGATCATAATCTCCAAGATCGTCGTCATCATCATTTTAATCGTCATCATTTAGTTTTAGTTTAAGTTTAAGTTTATAAAGAAACCTGTTTTTAATTTGTAAGATCACCAATTTGAAAGAAACAAATTTACTTGATATATAAAATAAAAAAAAAGGTTTCAAATTTCATTTCGTAATCAAAATAATACACAAACATTTTTTGCCCTCCCCTTTTTGGACAAAATACAAAAGCCAAAAACATGAAACTTGAAAATGTTGAACGAGACCGCCGGAATCAATTAGACACAAACAGAGTCGAATAGTTACATTGTTGTTGGCTCTTTTCAAACAAATAAATGCCATCGAGTAACGAAAAGGCATTAAGTGAAAGCTTTTTTCAATTCGCAGAGAAATTTATTACGTCCATAAAGAACAAAAGCCATGATTTACATATAAACGATGCTGTTTATGTAAATCACATCTATTCCATTCTGTTTGAGGTTTTCAAATACTTTTTCTTTATTCGGCTGGCTGGCTTTTGTGAAATCAAATAATTATGAGTTTGGGAATTTCCAGCAACACTTTTACGGCTTTCAACCGTGTTTAATTTTTATTGCACCATATTTAAAAAACGTTATATTTGAAATCATTTGGTGAACAGTTACAGCAATTCCGCACCGCCCACCTCAAATAACTGTTCAAACAGCATCGTTTGGTACAGCAAGAATTTGGCCACTTTCTTCAGTTCACACATGACAACAATTCCCGAAACGAAGACCGAAAAACACACTTACAAAGGGGTGAAAATAGCTCTGAAATAGCACCAAGAAACAACAACAATGAATAAATTAATTTTTTTTATTTTAAAAATTTTTTGTTTGTTTAAGTGCATCTGGATGAATTGGAGTTTCAATAAAAACTTGATATTTGCACTTTTTCAATTATTATTCGTTTTTGTTAAATAGGCTCCCAAGATAAGCTTAATTATGATTAAAATTAATAATTAAACGTAATTTAATTTTTTACACAATATTTTTAACTGTTGACTTTAGCCATGACAAAAGCGAAGCCCTCAAAACTAGGAACGCATGTCAGGCCTTGTCTGGGCAGTTCTTTGCTCAGGCCGCTGACAAAGTCTATTGGTTTCATCATTGACTTTTACTATAGGATATAAAACAGTCTTGCATATAAAGGATATTTCTTTAAATTGTATTACAGGATGTTAATTTTCTCAAAAGGTTATAAGTTCAAATCTGCGAAACTGCAAACTATTTTTTATTTTTATTTAATAAATGAATGTGATAACATTCTATTTATTTCTCAGAGTGGAATATTAAGAATATTTTTCATAGTTATTACACCAGCAGAACTGATATTTCTAAAAGTTGACAACACTGTTTTATTTATCTGATACCAAAAGAAGATAAAGCCATTCTACCACTCTATAATGCTATTGTATTAAGACAGAAAACTTGAAAAAAAACAGAGGATATTCATAAAGGGTTTTTCCACAAGAACTTTGTTTTTTTAAACAAAATATTTAAATGAAGATGAGAAAAGTTCGGTAATTATGAATGAAAAATGAGATCTGGCAAATGGCCACAATGTCAGTTATAGCCTCGTCATCAAGACTAGGCCAAAATTCTATTGACCATTACCCCATTTCCAGCCTCAGGAACGGCCCAATCACGCCTCCTGACCACATGGCGCACCATACACGTGACACGTTTAGCGCATGCAAATGTTTCTCTAAGATTTTCACAAGCCCAAATGTGGCAATTTTTCTTGTTGACAGAAGGTCTCAGAAAGCCGATAATGTTGTCCGAAAATATCACGAATTTTCCGAAATGTAACTTTAACAGAACCACCATTTTCATAGTCGATTTTAATTATTTCAATGCGATTTTCGAGCGAAATTAAATTCATTGTAACAATTTCGAAAGCAAAAAACTGAATGCCACAACTGACATGTTGTTGGTGTTGCCATAATTGAAAAACAAAGTGGAGTTACCAGTGAACTGCACCACGCATTACAGAGACAATTCGTTCTTTGGCCGAACAGTTCGTATGTGGAACAAACTTCCTGCCAGTTTTAGCTTGGGGGAGTTCAAATCGAACGTCCAGAAATACTACTCCCCCTATCCTACTCCCTCTATCCAACTCCCTCTATCCTTCCTTGCCGGCACAATGCATGGCGTATGTAGGAAACATCCCCTGAGTGCTGGTCCAAGATTAAAAAAAGTTCTTGTTGAAAAACCCTTTATTAAGAAAACATTAAAATACTTCAATGGTTGTCCTTCTAAAAAATTGTGCATACAAGGCCATCTAAAAAATTCAAAATATTTAGCCTTTTCTTAGAATTTTTTTCTTTTGTCAAGATTGCAGAGGCCCCTGAATTAGAAAATGCCGAGTTCGACTCCACACTCAGTCACGAGTGTGGTGTCGAATTCACCTGATCTGTATTAGTGCATGGTTGTGTTAGCTGTTGTCAGCCTATCCCTGCATCAGGCTACTGGTACGATTACTAGTATAGGAAGCACTAGTTCAAGAGGTGATTGAACATATACAGAAAAGTACTAGTACTTCAAGTAGTTCATTTGTAGATTGATTTGACTTGTAGAATTTCATATTACTTTTGGATCATGTTTTAAAGCGAATTGCTAATTCGCATTTTCATTTATTTTATTTTTATTTGTTACAATTTTTAAACAAATTCAAATTTGAAACAAAGAATAGTATTAGAAGACTTTGCCACCTGCATATCAGTTTATTTATTCGATAATTTATGTAAGTAAGCCGCAGTTTTCTTGTGTTTTAAAAAAGTGACAATAAATAAAATTAAAAGCTAATTTAAAAAATTTTTAAACGTATTTTTTTGTTAATATATATTTATGTCCATATGTAAAATCAGCGATATTTTTTAAAATAATAAAAACTGATATATGTATTTTATGTTCATTAGTGTTTGGTATATGACGGAGTACCAAACGTAACTCAAGTTGTACAAGTTGCTAGTGGATTGAGTGTGCCCTGAAGGAACTTTCCATTTCCTCTTATAAACTAAGAATTGATGAACCAAAAATTTGCTTGTGAAGACAAAGACTTAACAAATTTCATTGGGTTTAAAAAACCAATAAATTTAGGAATTTTTTATATATAAGCCAGTTCTTAAGGCAGAACTGATTGTACTAGTATCCGATTAGAAGAAATTATACTAGTACTCATCTAGTACTAGTATCCCCTTAGTTTCCATCTAGTACCAATGGTACTAGTTATTTTCCAAACACACTCAATGTTAATTTGAGCATTAACATGGTACAAGAAAGTTCACAGTTGGGAACTAGTACTGGTGATTTTTGTACTAGTGCAATACTAATTTGATACTAGTTCGATCACCTGCAGGGATTTTACTAACAAATACATACGACAGACCATTCAACACTAGTGGTAGTGATTGACGCGATTGTAACAGTAACAGTAACCTCCTTCGTCGGTACTGTAGCAAAAATTCGCCCGCTAAGTAAAGTTTGGATTACAAAAAAAAATGTTATCTTCTCATCTGTCCTCTTAACACTATCCCCTCCTTTCTAGCTCCGTCGCAATGCAGTGCATTTGTAGGGGTCATTCCATAACTGCTGATCCTGCCGAAAATAAAAAATTATGATGCTGTTTTGCTGAGAGAGCTCAGGGTCTTACTAATTAGGTTTATGAAACTGTGGCATGGGCCTGTTATATCTGAGGAGGACTACTTTTTAAAGGACTAATTAAAAATTTTTATAGTAGTGAAAAGTTACCGTCGTATTCCAATATAAAAATCACATGAATTAAATTAATATTTATAATAGAAATAAAGGAATCTCCTCAGAAGCTTGGCCGGCTGCAGGGCCTGTTTGCTTAATAAGTTCCCCTCGAATATTCTTATTTCATGATACACATGCATACAGACATGCATGCACACACCTACACTAACAACAACAACACCAACGGACGACAGTCTGCATTCGTATTTGTTAGTTTTCACTTGCAAACCGATTAAATATCTCGTCGTTGCAAATTTGTTGTAAATCATTTTATAATTAAACACTTATTGATGACAAACATATAAAATTTTACTTTGGAATTTAATGAACCATTTAATAATCATTATTTTAATTAAAGCGTTAATGCTTTTAAACTGTACAACAACAAGAACAACAAATGAAGCAACAAATATTAATTACAATAGTTGTAAATGCCATGGCAACCAGATAAGTAAACTAAATACAAGTTTCAATTGGATTCTGTTAATAATTGTTTGTTGATTAAGCAAAAAAAAAAGAAAAAAACAAGAGAAAAAACTAATTATTGCATATAACATTTTATATAATTAACATCAGCTGCTGCTGGGATTTTCACAGAGGAATTGTTTTCAACAGGTAAATTGGCGCCTGGCAAAATTCCGAACAAGTGTTAAGAAAAATTATCATTAAATAGTTCAAACGAACGAGGTTTTTTATAAGAATGAATTATGGCCAGTTCACCCCTCGATTATGGCATTAGTCAATATCATTTTGTTGACAATATTTCAATAACAGATTTCCAAAGTCGTGTAATGGAGGAGGTGCGGATCGATTTTACTCTGCTCCTGGGTACACATTAGAGCTCTTAAAAATAACACGTGGTTGTGCTCATGTGTTGTGTGAAATGGAATTCTCATTCGCTTAATAATAAAAGGGATATAACAATTTGCTTTTACGAGTATAATTTTACACGAGCTCAGCACTGTCTTTCACCACTTTTAGCTGATATAAAATTGTTGTAACTTGAGGAATTAATTTTATCCGCAAACTGAATTCGCAGATTAAATTATTGTTGATTTCCCCTGTCAACTATTATTCAGTTGGCACACTTTTTTTAAACCTTTAGTTTATTTAGATCAAAGTGTACTATAATTACTCTTAAATTACTTTTAAAAGAAATCTATTAATAGATTTTAAATCACGTTACTGTGCAATGGAATATAATTCTTTCTACACACCAGTTGTGTGCCAACAAAACAATTTTATATTAAATTCATTTAAGATATTCTTAAAGACATGATAAACGTTCTAAGGAACTGGGAAAAGTCAACAGCAATTTGATTCTCCAAAGTACACGGTAGTGGAATATACCCGCTTTCGAAAATTCCTACTCAACCATCATCAGTAGCATGACTATTTTTGATTTGCCCCCTCTTATTAGGGCGCTTAGTTGCATATGATAACTCATTGTTTTTACACAAAATGAATAACAAGTAAAAACGTTATATTCCACCGGGTCGAGTCTTAAATGCCCTCCAAATATTTAGTAAGTAAAATTAAAATGTTTAACTGAGTGGAACAGAGTTCCTTTACATAATATCGTACGTCAACGCCCACTGAAGGGGGCGGGGTCCAAAAATAGACTACATCATGTTTTCCACAGACGAACGTATGGGCATTGCTAGACTTTAGACTTCTTAGACTTCATCCCTGATCAAGAATATGTATACTTTATGCGGTCTAATTCTTTTTGGAGAGCATTAAATCTGTACGTTTTGGGGTCTCTCTGGCAAGGGCCGTGTGGCAGACACCTCACCTTTGCCATAAGACTCTAAAAATAAATATTTGGGATAATTAAATGTGAAATTTATTATGTGAGTGAAGATAAATATGCCGAGTTAAACATGTTTTGACGTAAGCAGTTACGAAACAACGTATTTAGCTGTGAAGCTAAATATGTTATGACGTAACGAAATGGCAAACAGTGAAATTTTTTTTTATGAAAATCCATATTTAATAAAGTTTTCGAGCATTTTGTGAAAATAGTTACAGGCCATGAAAGGTCAATTTAAAGGCCATGAGAGTGTTTGTGATCTTGGAGGGATTTTGACCCAGTGGTCAAATAAGGAGTTCGGATGCATTACAAGTATATACAAAATGATTATGGGGCTGTCTTCTATCACACACAATAATTGGAATTGCTGAATTGAGTTTGTGAAAAAAATTACAGCTCATGACAGGGCTTGAAATCAGTGTGGAAATAAGACCCTGTTGAGCTTAACTTGGCCACCTGATGATGCCATTTTTTCCGTGGCAGGTCCCCTAATTGATCATACTTCGATCTCAGCATCTTCGGCAGTCACATCCACGACTAGTCCAGTAGCGCCCAGGCCATAACTGGTGTCTTATGGTTTTAGCCCTTTCGAGTCGAGCAGCTAAGCGTCGGAATGTTTGCCAGAAACTGAGGCCGAAAGACACGCTGCGCTAACACCACCGACCGATCCCTGGTAAAAAAAAATATAAACACACAATTATTCATTCGCCTGAGGAGTATAACGTTGCCGTGCTTGCATATTTTTATACTGCGTAAAATTGTAACATGATCCTATAGGGTGATTAATTTTGCGCCACCCTGTGTAATTAATAACAATTCGTAGCAAAAGCAAAGACTTTAAACACGCAGCCTACCACAACGAATGGAATACGCACCAAAAATATTAGAGCCGCAAATAATTTTGTTGCAGACACTCGCCGACGGCAACTGAAAAATAATTATATTCGTGTCAGTCGATCACTTGATGGACGATTATTAATTATTATCTCTCTATTATAACTATTTTTACATGGAATAAGCGGTGCGATGCGCTGCAGTAATTGTGTTTATATATGTCAGCCTGTGTGTTAGTGTTTATATTGACTTTGTTTAAAGAAAGTTTCCAGCTCAAAGAAACGTCTACCAACGACGTAAACCACTGCCCTTTTGAGTTTAAAATTAATATTTTTTTTATTCCGCTTCGACAGTCAAAAGAATAGTTTTCTGCCAATATTTTGGAAGATCTAGACTATTTAAAGAAAATTTATTAAGTAAATAATTTTTGGATAAAAAAATGTAAAACCGATTCGCAACAGGTTGTACAAGTGTGTGCGTAAAATAAGAACCCGCTTGGAGAAGAGCGAACAAAGCGACCAAAACCACCGCATCCACTTATAATTGCCATAAAAAGCGACCACAATGTCATCATCATGTGGCAACCGAAATTGGCCATAACTTGTGTGAGTGTGTGCTTGAGTTCCTTTTGGCTAAAAATCAGCGCTGGCAAAAGTTGTTAAAGGAGCCACCAGTTGAAAAATTACATGAAACTGAAGGAACTCTGTTTTTGGGCATAATGAATGAATCCTGTATGTTTTGGGAGAAGAGTTAATAAAAAATAAATAAATAAAAAATAAAGGCTGGTGAAAATATGATCATGTTGATGAAACAATGAAAATAACGCCATAAAAATGAAGCAAAAAAAAATTAAATATTTTGAATCATAATAATCATACTTCTGCTCACAAGTACAACAACGCTCCACAGCGGCAAAATGTTATTTCTTCTTCTTACTTTCTGCCTTTTGCATACTCTTGTAGCATGATTTCGAGGACCATATAAACCATCATGCAACAGTCAGTAAGTTGGCAACATAAATAAATGTAGGCAACAATCTTGTGTCTTATTGTGGTTGTTTTTTGGCTGAATTTTTTTCAAGTTTTTTGGTAACAGCACAACAACAATTGTTTGGGGAAAAAAAACGCACAAGGCCTTGTTTGTTCATTCGGCTCGATGGCTGGCTGATTGTTTAGTTGGGTTTGACTGTGATTTGTGATTTATGTCAGTTCGTCTGCTTTCATGTCTAGTTCAGCAACGAAACCCATACAAACCGCAATATCCTACTCCTTCTGCTCATATCCAAAATGATTGTTTTTTCCTTCCTTCACATGCGAGTGTTTCTCCTGGGCTGCATGCAACTAAGTTTTCTTTTGCTTTGATTTCGTCATTGCAGTTGTTCTGTTTGATTTTCATCACCCGGCTTACAAGCGAAACAAAACAAAAAATTGTTGAATTGTCTTGCTCTTTAACGTTTTTTTTTTTTTTTCTTGAAAATATTTATTTGTTTTGGGCTTGTTTTTTAATTCCACTTTTTTTCTGCTTGTTTTGGTGGCACAAAAACACAGTGTGCTTGAGCACTCTTTCGGTGATGGATGACATGCGTCTGGGTTGGCGACCTAAAAACTTTAAATCACCACGCACTTTTACATGGACCAATTTTCAATTGTTTATTTTTTGCTGTCTTGCAACACTCGGCTGGGCCTTTATTGTTGTCGTTGCAACAAAATTTAGCTTTTGGAGCATGTGGGTGCTCTGTTTGTATTTTCAGCATCAAATGAGGTGATTTGAAAATTTTTTCTGTTAAATTTGTCATCTGAAGTATTATTTTAGGGAACGGCTTTGCTTTTTAAATTAAAAATATTGAAAAATAATTAACGCGATCTTTGCAATATTTATTTATTATGGTTTGAAATGACACAGCCTTACAGTGGAGTGGTGTGGTGTGGTGGTGGCTTAACTCTTAGGGAAGCAGTTCCAATTTAATATGAACTTAAGATTCACAATGCACAGTGGGGTCGTCAACCTTCACAACTGCAATAGCTCGGCTCACTCAATTTAATGAGTGCCACTTTTAGAATTAACTACCGTTTGCAACAATATTTAGCAGCGTTAAGTGAGGAGAGGGGATAAGAGACAGGTTCGACCAAAATTACCGCTAACTGCTGTAGAAAATAATTTTAAGTTGATAACGAATGTCGTGACTTTTTCGTGTCACGAGTGATTCATGCAAGAGTCACGTGAATCGTGATTATAAATTATTTAAATGATGTGTACGTGCGTGAGCGAGATTCAAAAATGTAAAACCGTGCGTAATATTTATTACGTATATTAATCACGCACTCAAAACAGAAGATACGATTTTTTTAAATTTTAATACTAAGGAAAATATGTATGTACATACACACATACATATCTATGTGTTATAGACTACATACTTTCACAGAGTAGAATGCGAGCGATTAAAAAAAAACATGTAACATCGTGTGTGAAAGTATGTGATTAAAAATAATGCTTTCGTGAGCGTGCGTGATCGTGGGAGCCTTAAATATTGTCGTGTGTGAGCGTGCGTGAAAAACATTTGAGTTTCGTGATCGTGAGCAAAATTGCACCCACGTGCACATCTCTATTGATTTCAGTTAGAACTTGTCCAGAACATTTTTCACAAATTAGGAAACCCTGAGCAGAACTAAAGCTTAAAATCAGCCTGCGAAATCTTTTATCAGTCACTCGTAGTTCAGCGTGACTTATACATGGCTCACGCCTCATCGCAGCATTTGCATATCTCTCATAAACACACATTAAAAATGCCAACATTAACGGCAGTGCAGTGTAAGTACAAGCGCTTTGATTTCATAAACTCACCGCGTGACTCTGTTATTAATTCATATATAACTTTTGAGGCCCAGCGATATTAAAAGAAAAGCACTTCCACAAAAAATTTACTTTTCAAAATTGGGGAAAGTTTATCACTATATCAAAATTAGTTGAGGGAAGAAAAATTTAATTACAAAAGGATTTTAGGTTTTTCCCTTCTTCTTTTTCTATTTTCTCCTGCAATACTTAATTTCAAGGAGTCTCTACATTTATTTTTTACATACTCATGATGAATTTTATGCATTTCAAAGATTACATTTAGCTTTTGTGGTTTGCACTTTTATATCTTAATTAATCAATGAAGTGATTTCTTTCAGTCCCATTGTGCACCGGCAGGTGATAATAAAAAAGTCATTAGAATTATCAAAATTAACATAGAGGAAGTTTTACACATACAGTCCAATGCGCAACCCCATTTTATAGATCTGCATTCATGCATCTTCACGTGAATGCAACACCATTTCAGCCACGACCATTAGGACTCACGATAACGAAAAACCAAATGAATTATCGAAATAATTTTTCTTTATCAATATTACAGAAATAATTTATCTTTATCAATATTACAGAACAATTAAAGTTCTATTAATTTAAACTGCAGCCGCTCGTAAGAATGCAGCGGCTTCCCTGTCCATATTTTACATGAATAGTTTATTTTTTTATACCCTCCAAAAAAGAATGTATTCCGTTTGTAACGCAGTGATGAAATCTAAGACGAACTGAGCATGTCCGACCGTCTGTGGAAATTACGATTCAGTCCAAACGAAAAGAGCTACACTCTTGAAATTTCGTATAAATATATATTGAGGCATAGCACAGCTTAAGTTCGGAGATGGGCTAAATCGGGCTAGAGGGAAAAAAGTTCCGCTAAGCAAAACTAAACCAACCTCTAAAAAACAACATCATTTTTAAAGCTTTTTTCGTAATTTTGTTAAGCAAATTATATATTTTTATGTCAAAGAAGGTCCAACGCGTTATACTTGGAGCCATAAAATAAAATAATTTTTGGACCCCGCCCCCTTTAGTGGGCGTTATCATATGCAAAAATAGTGTAAACATTTAACAAATTGTTTAACTTAAGCCTACATTCCTTAAAAATAACACTTTTAAGCTTTAATGACGAAGCTGAGACGAAACCTGGTACTACTCTGCCATACCCCCTCCTTCCCCTTCTCCCTGTAAATGACCCTACCAAAAAAAATGTTTTTTTTTTTAATTTTGTATATAATCATCCCAAGCATTTATTTTTAGAGTTTTATGTCTACCTGTTTCTGCCTTACCCCCTCTCCCCCTTTGCCCTCTAAATGTCCCTATCAAAAAAAAGAAATTTTAATTTTGTATATAATTATCCCGAGCATTTATTTTTAGAGTTTTATGACAAAGGTGAAATGTCTCCCCCACAGCCCTTGCCAGAGCGACCCCGCCAAAATACAGTTTTAATACCCTCCAAAGAGAATTGGATCCCATAAGGTATATATGTATATTCTTGATCAGTGATGAAGCCCATACGTTGGCATGTGGAAAACACGATATTGTCTATTTTTGAACCCCGCCCCCTGCAGTGGGCGTTGACCTACGATTTTATATAAAGGAACTCTGTCCCACCAAGTTAAACATTTTAAATTTTCTTACTAAATATTTGGAGGGTATTTAAGATTCAACCCGGTCGAATATAACGTTTTTCTTTGTTTTCTTTTTGCAGCGTGCGAAAAAATCATTTTGTTCAAAAAATAAACAGAACCAATCTGACCAATACAACATTAAGTTTTCATGAAATTTGTCTAATTAATTTAATTAAATTCAAAAATAAGCACTTTTTCAAAAACAAACACAATAAATCAGACACTTAAAACCACCCACCCATTTCATTAATAATTAATTTCTTCGCTGGATCAGAACTGACCTGCACCAACAGAAGCCGCCAACATCCAAACAATTAGATATTCATTAATACAAAACGGTTTAAAAAATTAACTTTTAATTTCATACATTTAATTCCTTAGCGGATTTGAATACATCAAAAGTCTCGAATGGTTAATAATTTTTTCTTTAATTAAAAATACATAAAAAGTCTTAAATAAATACAATTATAGACGTACGCCTGAATAACTGAATGAATCAGTGAATGAATGAATGAATGAATGGTGACGGAGTGAACCCATGAATAAATGTATGAATGAATAAATGAATTAACAAAAATCTTAAACTGTCAAGCAAATCATTTGTCATTCATCACGTTTATTTTGTGTTTATTGTTAAAGTATTTATTATTATTAAATAATCAAATTATCAAAAGTGGCTTCTGTCATCTCCTTCATTCTTAAACACAATTAACACTCATTTTTAATAATTATTCACTTGTTATTTATTTTAAAAAAATGTACATATTTTAGGAACAAAAACAAATCACAAGAAAAATAAACAACAAAAAGCAGTTTAATTTTTGGTAGAAAAAAAAATTTCTTTTCAAATTGGCTAAGAAAATATTCACCAGAAGAAAAAAAAAATATTTTACATAATTTATTAATTAATTAATTTATCCCAAAGAGACAAACTGCCACCGCTGCCACTACCAAGCGATTTCAATCCGGCCGGCGGAAGAAAACCAAACAAAATCAGTCATTAGAATTGTAAGAATTTTAATTGAAAGACTGAAAATATTTTCAAAACACAATCAAACACTTTAAAATGCGCCTGCGAGCGTACGCGTGCGCCTTTGAAAAAACAACTCAACAACGACAAAAAAAAACTCTTCAGTATTCGTAATGAATATTTTAACACTCAATCCAGCAAGAAAAAAAGTTATTAATTATAAATGCGTGTGTGTTTACATTTATTAATAAATTAACATCAGCAACAGTAAACAAACGCAAGAAATATTTACAAACAACGCTGATACGAGTATTTGCCTAATTAAGGCGTTTAAGGAAATCACAAAGAGGCACTTAACAACGCTCTTCTCATGCTCGGCTTGAAGCAGCAGTGATGTGGTTACAAGTTTGAGTTTGGTAATACGAGGTTGGCAGTACGCGACCAAGATAATTTCTCTCTCGAGCAACAGCAACAAGAATATTTCTTATGCCACTTGCCTCCTCACTATTGATCCGCAGGCTGGACTGTTTTGTAAAACATGATCCGGCTCAGCGTGAAGGCTGATTTTAAGAATGTGCAAGATAATTCTTTTACACTCAAAAAAAAAAAAGACAAATGAATTGTCGAAGGAATGCAGTGTAATTGAACGCAGTAAAAGGAGGAAAACATTTTGTTATCAATACCACATCACTAGAAACGACCGTGCCGCATTATTTATCCGCCACGGTATCTTATCCAATGTAGTGCTGATGCACTTCTCGTATACCTTTTACTTATAAAAAGATAAATAACAACTAAGAACGTTATATTCGACCGGGTCGAATCTTAAATACCCTCCAAATATTTAGCAAATAAAAACTCTATTTTGCAGGAGTCACTGCGGTAGACACCTCAACTTTGCCATGAAACACAAAAAACGAAATTTTTGGGGTTATTAAGTGAAAAAATAATTTTTTTTAATAGGGTCATTTAGGGGGCAAAGGTAGGGGAAGGATAGGGCAGAGGAATATCAGAGCACATCTCATCATAAATGCTTTAAAATCTTAAACTGTGAGCTTAAATTATGCAATTTAAATATTTACAACGCCCACTAAAGGGGCGGGGTCCAAAAATTAATTTCTCTGATTTTCTGCCTACAAGTTCAACACTTTGGACCTTCTTTGGCACAAAAATATATCATTTGCTTAACAAAATTACAAAAAAAAAATTTTTAAATTATGTCGTTTTTTAAAAGTTGGTTTAGTTGTTCTTAGGGGAACATTTTTCCCTCTGGCCCGATTCTGCCCATTGCGAACCTAACCTGTACTATCCTTTAACTCTAATTTGTACCAAATTTTTAATTGGTCTGGCTCTTTTCGTTTGGACTGAATCGTGATTTCCACAGACGGACGGACGGACGGACATCACTAGATCGTCTTAGTGTTTCATCACTGATCAAGAATGTATAAACTTTATGGGGTCTCAGAGGGATATTTCACTGCGTTACACACGGAATGGCACCCTGCAATTCTTTTTTTGGAGGGTATAAAAACAGTCATCACATTTATGTATATAGGGTACCGAACATGCGGCGTTAACAAAAAATACAAATGAATGCCGATGATGAAAGTGCAGTGGCTGTACCGCTCCGCCATGTGAAATGAAAATTAAATAGGTTGAGTTTCCTCAAAATATTCCCCATGTCCTGCTGAATATCATATTACGAATCTTAGTCTTTAGTTCTTGATTGATTTTTAAAATAAGAACCGGAAAATCTATTTTATATCCGCTTAAATGGCTGATGACTGCAACCGTTCCAAGTGTGAGGAAGTTTCACACTTTGGGTTCAATTTTGGACTCATTAATGAGAAGGATCTGAACATCGGCTATTGATAAATTAAGATCGAATGCGCTGGGATGTAACCATATCGGTTTTAAAGTTCACACATACGAGGTCTGGGGCCAAATTACCGCATTCGATATCGATCGAAATTTCCATACAATTTAAATACAAATTTCTTTCGATATCGAGTACCGTAATTTGCCCCCTGTTTAAAATATAAGACGAATTTTAGCTTTCCACCAAAAAAATTTTTTTTCATCAATTGCCATAGTCCTCCTAAGGTACAATCTTTTTTTTTTTTGACTCGGACCAGCACTCAGGGGATTACGCCTACATATGCAGTGCATTGCGCCGGAACTAGAAATAAGGTGATAGTGTTGAGGAGACAGATAAAGAAAGATGAGGAGATAACGACTTTTTCGTAGCTATTTGAAAATGTTGCTTCGTCGGCTAATTTGTTGTTACAGAGACGACAAACGAGCATCCTCGTTCCTCTCTTCTACAGTACATGATTGCTCCAGCCGCTGCCAACTAACGCTTGGTAACTAGTGCTATGCCTTTATCACTGAAACAGACTGACAACAACTAACACAATCATGCACTAATGCTGATCGGAAGAAGTCGACACAATTTCCATGACTGAGTCGAACTCAGGACCCTCCGCTTCATAGTCTCGTGTGAACTACTTCAGCATACATGAAAAAGTTTTTAGATTTCATGTGTCATTTTAGACTGTTTCACGACCATGATTTCATAATAAAATAAATTTTAGGGAGTGTGTCCTTAAATACTTTAAAAACGGTACTCATACAGAAAATATCGATTATTCTTTAGCCACCTTTTTCGTTGAGTGTATTGTCGTACGCGAATATTCAACTATCAATCATTTTGCTCTACGGCTGTTGTTCTACGAGTCTGTTGGAAATGAACAAAAAAAAATTGGTTAAATCATCACTTTTCAGTCGAAATGATTGAATGAAAGACAACTTATCTACTTCTGCACCCACATAAACATAAATGGCATCTCGCACCCGGGGGTGGGCAGGAGACGGAAATGGAGGAGAAAGAGCTGTAAGCAACTGGCAGGCATCGTCGCATTCGCATGCAAATTCACTTCATATTGATACAAGTCTAAATATATGAATGAAAGAATGCCTGAATGATTGAACGATTGAAGAAATGCATGTGTAAATGTTTCAATGAATGTTATGCGAAGATTTTTTTTTAATTATTCAAAACGGAAATTGACTTCATTACCAAAACAAATACAGCCAAAAACAGAAAAAAAGTAAAAGCAACAACAACAACAATAAACAGAAATATATTATTTAATGCAAAAATGTATGAATGAAATGAAAATGATCGTTTAAGAAAACAAATTGATAATTACGCGCACCACAACGATAAGAATATTCATAAGTTTGTGTGCTTCGAAATATTAAAATTGTCAGGAATGGACGGGAGCAGACGGGCCAGATACTCGTGCCCATGCAGCGCTCGTTAAATGAAGAATCTGTAGCCAAAAAACAATCTTGTCTTGTAAAGCAGACAAATAAGCCAGCAAATGAATGACTGAGTGAATGAGTGATTGGTGATTGAGTTGAAAAGACCTGTTCTTAAGCCAAGCAACAGCAGATAAATAAAAATTACTTTCATTTAATGACAACCACCACACTGAAGATCACCAGCAAGACATGATCACCGTCTCGCATATGATCGTCGTTATCATTATCGTTATTTAAATACTACATGTTATTTAATATTTCATATTATTGTTGTTGGCTTACGCATACGAGTGCATACATGACTTGGCCAGATCAATAGTGGTGGCAGCAGTGACTAACTGCCCGGCTTGCTGGCTGGCTGGCTGGCTAAGCTCGTCTTGACTGATTACAATCGATTAATTATTATGCCAAAGATTCCAAGTAATTAGATATGATGGAATTTTTTAAACAAACACACACAGACACACGGCAATTTAAATTAAAAGAAAAATAATTAATTACAAAATTTATTACGGGATTTTTAGTTTCTTTTCTCTCTCATTCAAAGACGAGGAAGTTTTTTGTTTATAATTTGAGGCGCATGCGTGCGTTTGTCATTAACACTGACTGTTGGTTGATAGAATCTCTTGCCGCAGTAATTAAACATGTTCGACGTGTGTGTGGCCAATAATTGGATATTTAAAAACCAATTTAAATCATTAAGTTCCTAATTTGTGTATTTGTTCTATTTCTACCGTGTAATGAATTTTTTTTTTTTCAAAAAAGATGTTGAAATTTAATTTAATTTAAGAGCGAAAGATATTTTACTTGTCTGATGTGCTCTAATTCTGGACACCGCTGTGGAAAAATGTGGCAAGTTCTTATTAAAAATCTAATACTGGTCTGCTTTACTTGTTTATAGTTGACAAGATTGGTAAAATACCTATTTGAGCCCGACATGGGCTGAATTCCAAAACATCAAAATATTTTGCAGTGATGCCAATTTACATTGTTGACAAAAACAAAACACATAAGATTTTGCATCACTGCAATGCATATTGATGTTTTGGAAGTCAGCCTTAATGTGCTCTCAGTATGTAATAGAGCAATGCGCATATGGCCATTTCCATGATGTTGGTCATGACCTTCACACACACATATAAAATGAAAGAAAAGTCAAAATAAAATCGATTCCTGTTTTGACAATAAACGAAACTAAAAAAATATTTTATGCTCCTTTTATAGCCTCCAAAAAAGAATTGGAGCGTATATATTGACTTTGTCATTCCGTGTGTAACGCAGCGATGGATATTTATCTAAGACCTCATGAAGTATGTATATATATTCTTGATCAGTGATGACGATTTAGCCACGTCCGTCCGTCCGCCCGTCTGTGGAAATCGCGATTCAGTCCAAACGAAAAGAGCCAGACCACTTAAATTTGGTACAAATAAATTTTGAAGGATAGCACAGGTCAAGTTCGAAAATGGAACTTGACCTGGGCCAGAGGGAAGAAAGTTCCCCTAAGCAGAACTAAACCCAACTCTAAAAAACAATAGAATTTTTAATTCTTTTTTTTTGGAAATTTGTATGTCAAAGAAGGTCCAAAGAGTTGAACTTGCAGCCAGAATAACAGAAAAATTCATTTTGGACCCCGCCCCCTTTAGTAGGCGTTTTAATAACCTATTGAAAAAATTGTGCAAATATTTAAAAAAATTAAATAATTTAAGCCTACATTCCGTCAGAATTAAATTTTAAAACTTTTACGGCGAATCTGAAATGTGTTCCGATTTTCCTCTTCCCTAACCGCCCTCCACCTCTGGCCACTAAATGACCCTATCAAAATAAATATATTTTTTCATTTAATAACACCAAAATTTGACTTTTTAGTGATTTTCGGCAAAGGTGAGATGTCTCCCCCATGGCCTCTTCCACAGTGACCCCTACAAAATAGAGCTTTTATTTACTAAACATTTGTAGGGTATTTAAGATTTGATCATGTTGCACGTGACATATTTTCCTACTGATATTAACTATGATTTTCTGGTTTTTTTTTTTTATAAAAATATGAATTAGTAAAAATATGTTCCAATCAACAAGAACTACTATTTTCACATAATATCAAGAAACTGAAATTATACACCAAGGAATTTGTTTCAATCTGATCAGATATTAAAAAATACATTTAAATTCAAATTGTTCCATTTTGTGGCCATTCATAAAACGAAACTTCATCAGGCGGAGTAACGTTTTAAGATTTCCTGAGCTCCATAAGCGGTTCCCTCTCCTTTTGAGTTTCAACTAAATTGATTTATCCAAAATCTTAAGGTGCTGCCTCATTATGTACTTAATCTAAAGTCCTGAATTTGTTTCCAACGAAATTTTCCTCCGGACAGAACTTTTTTTATATAAAACTTAGCGCCTCTATTCCTCATTCTCACTAAAAGAGCGCATCTAAATTTAAATAATTTAAAAGCGTATAGACACATAAATATGTCATGACTCATGTGAGCAAATTTATATAAACAGAATCCTGTAACTCCTTCTCAAAGTCACGTCAAGACAATTTAAAAATTAGGACTCTACCTACTCCATGTGGAGAACTTTTTACAACTTTTGACAGCTTAGGACTATTCCTTGAGGTTTTGAATATAACAAGAGACTGTTAGAAATAGTCAATTGCTGAAGAAGAGGAATGCAGACGTGTACTATTTTTGGCATCGTCTTGACGTGACGTTGACAAATAGTTACAGAATAAGGGGGAATAAATCACATATCTTTATAATATTTAGCAAAATATTTTTTATTTTAATTGCATTAAATATCTCCGTGTCTACTGAACATTTGCTGAGCCTTCGGCAAGTACGTACTTTCAGTTGTTACCAAACGTTGTTTTGAAATGTCGCACGTGACATCGAAATATGTAATTCGTTTTGATGGAAATGCCCATATGAAAAAAGCTATATAAAACCATTAATGCACTATTTTTACTAATGCCGCCTAAATTGTTGTGCTAATTTTGCATACGAAAGCCGATCTTTAATTATTTGTACGAAAATCGTTTTTATTCAAATTTTCTTTTC
The DNA here is from genome assembly GCA_951800035.1 of Linnaemya tessellans. NCBI lineage: Eukaryota > Metazoa > Arthropoda > Insecta > Diptera > Tachinidae > Linnaemya > Linnaemya tessellans. The sequence goes on from OX637535.1 coordinate 2,792,979, forward strand.
TTAGCTGCATGAAAAGAATAATAGTCAGCCGTAAGGTGACCTCCTCCTGCTCATGCCACAACTCCAGCATGTTTTTTAACTCTCTGGTATGCCAGATATGTGGAAGTTTTTTTTTTTAACCATAAATACGAATATGCGTTCATTTTTCTTGTCTGTTTCACTGTAGTTTTCACTAAAATGTTATTGTTGAAAACCAACATAAATTTTATTTACAATCTATTTAATTTATCTATAAAAATGAAAATTTCATTGATCATTTAGAGAAAAGAAATGTCTAGAGATAAAGATCAAAGAATAGAAAGTTTAAAATTACCAACATCGGATTACGACAAAGATCTGCTGCCTCGTCTTTCACAATTTAAACTTTTACACAATTTTTAAAGCAAGTGTGTGTTTGTTTTTTGTTTTAAACTTTGTACCCAAGTGATCGGCGATTCAAAAGCAAATGAATATCCGCTACAGATACGAATCCTGCAACCAATTCGTACGATGCTGCCAAAATCCTTTGCTTTCATACCATAAATTTTATTGGCAAGACTACAATTTTTGTTTTTCCTTCTCAAGTACATGAAGGCAGGAAAATATATAAAAGAGTTAAAAGATATAAGGAAAAAATCTATAAAAGCAAAAATCCCTTGGACAGTTGGGTATTTTTACAGATTGAGCAACTGAACGCACCAACAATAGAAGAAGTGTCACCATCATTTCTAAAATATGTTTCGATTAAAACTCGAAAAACTAAAAGACAATAAAAACGAAACAACAATAACAATTTTATAGAGGTTTTAGTTTATTTATTAGATTTCGATTTTAAAAATCTTGGTGGACTTGTCACTAAACAATACCAATAATACCAGCACCAACGGCTACAATAAGAAAAGCTAATGATGAAATTTATTACCCAGATCCATACAAACAACAGCGCAACACAATAAAAAAAAAATATTCTCGCACAGACACACACACACACTCTTACACATGCCCATGAGTAGTTTAATTAGGCGTGTATGTGCGTGTGTGAGAGTGTGTGTGCGTTAGTGGGCAAGTGGATGTGTTATTGAAACTAATCAAGGTTTAATGCTGAAACGATATTAAAAAAAGAAAAAAGAAACAAAAGAAATCAAGTTAAATGAAACAAACTTAAACTGAAGTAAAGCAGAAAGCAAAACTAGTCAAGAGGCTAATAATGCGACTATTTTAAAACGAAATCTATTTCATACTAATTTGGTACCCTACACCAATTCAAAAGTCATTTATCCAGCTTTTGATCAGCCACGACTTGCAGCCATAATATTAGTTAATTTAAAGGTAAATAACAGCAATAGGATAGATTTTTGGTTAACAATTACTTGTATGTACATGTAAACTGGTGCTGGTACAACAAGGGTTAAGGCACAAATTGGTTTGATGTAAAGAAAACAGCTTTCGCAAGGGGACAGAATCGAAGAAGGCACATGCCCGTTAATAACTCTTGGTATAAAGTGAGGTTAATAGCCTTTGCTGGCGCATTAGCAAGACAGCGTTGCCATATGTTGCGAGCAGCGTTGCCAGAATGAATATTTTATCGTGTTTTTGACTATTTTTCAATTGAAATATATTTCGGTGATATATACTTCTAAATTATGATTTTTAAATTTTCCGTATTAGTTTGAAAATATGTTAAAGAATAATCAAAGGATATTTTGGAATTACATATTTAATAAAATGGTTGTGGTAATTCATTTGATGTTAATAAACGACATGAACTAAAAAGTGAAACGATCGTATTATCGAAGGGAATAGCTCCGCACTTCATGTACATACATATCTCAGGCTTCTGGAGTCAGGCAGCTTCAGGCATGACCATACGGGACTCTGGTCTTGTGCTTCGACAAAATCCTTCTCAGTCGCATTCCCGGAGAGGAAGGACTGGATGGAAGACTCCACGACTCGTAGTAATGCAATCTTGGCTTTTACGGACGGCTCGAAGATGGATACTGGCACTGGTTCCGGGGTATTTTCCAAGGTTCTCGGCCTTTCGGCCGCTCAGGCTACCCGATACCTCTACAGTTTTCCAAGCAGATATTTATGCCATTACCGAGGCAGCATTAAGGATCCATGGGCTCAATTTAGAGACAAGAACTATTGACATTTGCATAGATAGTCTGGCAGCAATTAGAGCCCTGGACTCGGAAATAATAAAGTCGAAATGTGTGCTGGCATGCATTCAATCTCTGGCCAGACTTAAAGGACATGACGTCAAAATAGTTTGGGCTCCAGGGCATGAAGGCATTCAGGGAAATGAAATGGCGGACGTATGCGCAAGAGCGGGTTCGGCCTTGAATGAAGCAGTATCACGTAGGGATATCGACATTCCTTCAGTTGAGCTGCTGAACAAAATTCAGGAGTGGGCAGAGAGGTCAAGTATTACCACCTGTAGGGTCTCCAAAACACTATGGCCCTCGCTTAGCAGAGCTAGGACTAGACAACTTCTGATTTTTGGGAAAAAGCCGTTGGCACTCCTGGTAGGGGTCTTGACGGGGCACTGTGCAATTGGCACGTGTCAGGGCGTTTGGGCTTTCCCCATGATGGCCGCTGCAGGAGCTGTTTCGATGAAGAAAAAGAGGAGTCAGTACAGCATTTTCTTTGTGACTGTCCGGCCCTGCAGGAGCGTAGGCTTAGACATCTAGGCTCTCGTTTCTTGCGAGATCTGGACTGCCTCAGGGATGCACCACTGGCTGCCCTGGCGGGCTTTGTGAGAAGTTCTGGCTGGCTCTCAGGAACCACCACTTCGTCTTGAAAAGAGTGTGTAGGGTATAGTCCTCTGCCCTTGGCAAGCGTGCCTTCTCCTACAGGAGCCCTGGTTCCGCCTGGATCTCTTTCAATAGTCTTTACAGATATTCCATTTCCTCGTTTTAGTAGGTCCCTAAGCAGTCGGTCTCAGCCAAACTTTTTGTCATATTTCCGCTGAAACTATCAATTCGTGCAAGTGATTTTTTTTCTATTTTTGGGTTTATTACCAATCAACCAGTGAAACAGTCGTCCAACCAACTAACCAACCTTAGTTGGCCGACTTAAGTGGCCATTATCCACATACTGTTGGTCCCTTTTGATAATAGAAACAGTTTTAAATGTCATGTCGATCGGTACAAGCATGTGTCGGTGTATTGTTGCTGCGTTTAACAGGTTGTCATTTATTTTTTCTGTTTTCTTGTTGTTTATTTTCTACTATTTTCAAAACTATTTTCAAATGAACTTGTTTTACCCACCAACAAAACAACAACAACAACAAGAATGTTACAACAAAACTCTTCACATTAACAACTCGGACACCAACATAAAATCAAACAACAGCAATAAAATTTATTGTCCACATTTTATCTCCAAGTGTGGCTTAATTTGAATTTCGCTATTTTGGAAAGTTCCAATTCGGTTGGGGTTTATTTTTTTATTTTAGTTGAAATCATATTAATTTCTTTGAAAACAAAAGACTAACAAAATTGTGCATAGAAATTTTTATGTCTGCCACCCATCGCCCATAAATTAAAACTTGCAAAGACAGCAGTGCATGCTTAGGATACACCCTCCCTCGCTATTTTTGTAAATAGTGTTGAGACTCATATGAGTTTCAAGTGTATAATTAAACCGCTAAGAGAAGAGCTCTCAGTGCAGTTTGAACTCCCGGGGCTGCAAAACAATATTACTGAGAGTCGGGGCTAAGTTAAAAGAATCATTGTGATAATACAACTGCTGGAACCACTTTGCAACGTTTTTTATTTATATCCATATATATACAATGCTGAAAATGAAAAAATGTCCTTTCAATTCTAAGGAGCGTGCCATTTTCCAACTTCTTGGGAAATCACTATTAAAAACATCCACACAATTAATTCAATTGTTATTCTTTCCTCACAACAAATTTTCTTTTTAGAAAAAAGCATATGATGAAAGGGTTGCGTCTTTCGAAAACAGCTGTTCTGCTCTGTTGTGTAAGTTGAATAACAAAAACTGATGTTGACTTGCCTTTGTGCCTTGGAATATTTATCATGTCTTTCTGAGATTTAAATTAAAAATTTCGAACAATTAGCCTATAGAATCTTAATTCAATTTAACATAAAATTGCAATATTTAGTAGAACAAAAACAGCTACATAAGCACTACTCTATCTTAGTTTTGGTTGAGAGCTGCCCTTCTTTATAGTTGCGAGCATATTTCGAGGTTCTTCATGAAATGCATTCCCATCAAAATTCAGAATGTTTTCTTAGGAATAAGTCAAGTATTTTTGCTTAACGGTCTCTTCTATTTGCAAAGGAAAAAATTAAAAATAAAAATAAATAGAAATTTTCGATTGAAATAAAAAAGTTTTTTTTTTACGGGAATTAAATAAAATTTATATCATGTAGATCTACATAAATATACCTTTTGTTGCATATAAATTTTATCTTTTTTAGTGGATGTTACGGTAGTTAAAAGTGTACCACAATTTGAGGCATACTTACAAGGTCTGCTTTAAATAAAAGAAATTTCGTGTTCTGGGTACATTTTATTAGTGTTTTTTATGTTGGTGCTCTCGTTTGGAACTCGTATTTTAATTTTCAGATATTTAACATATTTACGAGTTTTTCCTTTTTTTTTGATGGCGATTTTCTTTTGTCAAAAAAAATTAATAAAAAAAATTCCAAAAAATGTTATGTAAAAAGTGAAATTAACTAATAACCCGTATCGAAAAAATATATGTTTTCCTTAGTATTTGGTGGTTACGTTTTTTTGGGCCAATAATTTGACAAGCGTGACCGCACCTTAAGTAAAACAAATCTTGTTAATTTAAGATTTATAGGCTGATTGTTCGAAATATTTGTATTAAATTCAGAAAGACACGATAAATATTCCAATACACAAAGGAAAGCCAACAACAGTTATTCAACTTACACAGCAGAGCAGAACAGCTGTTTTCGAAAACCGCAACACTTTCATCATCAGTACTCATGTGTATTTTGTTTGTCACCACTTATTAGGTGGCTTAGTAGAATATGGTAACAGTTCTTTGTTATACAAATTTTATTAGGAAATTGCATACGAGAAGTGTAACACATTAATACTTAGAAATACTTACATAATTCTTTTTTTATTTTTGCTTTTAATTATTAAGTAGCTTTGTCCCGAAGAAACTGCACAAAGGAGAAGTAAAATGTTGTCACGCATTTTTATTTCAAATATGTATTTATTTTATTTTATTAATATTTAGTTTATTAATACATTTTTACAATTACTTAACAAGACTTAAGGCCTAGCACTAAAATATAAAAATTTTATCATAGAAAAAGATCGATAAATTAATAAAAAAAGTTAAAAAAACATAACATTTTCTTAAGTGTCTTATTTCTTCATTAAATTCTTTCAAAAACAGAGGCCACCTGATGGAAACAATTAACTTGTCTTTAATATTTCGCAGCAGTACTTTATTTTTATATTCAGTTGATATTATTTTGCCCACCACTGTGCCATAATAGCATTAATTATTCTCTTACTTTTCACTAATTTTATTAATGCGATACTTAATTTTGCTAAAGAAATTTTGTTTTTTATTTTTCGAAATCGGTTTCATTATAACGAACTGCGTATACGAAATGTTTATTCCTAATTTTATGTCATTTATTTATTTGATTTTTTGTTCCTCTTGTTTGATTTTAGCTGAAAAACAACTAAATAACACACACACGCACACACGCACACAAAATTAAATAAAAATATCACAAGAATATTTGCATAAATTTAATTTTGTCAAAAGAGTTAAAGAACATTTTATATGTTAATTTATGAATGATACATGCGACGACTGATATTTATTCAATTCAATTCCATTCCATTTTATTTAATTTGATTTCATTTAATTTAAGTTGGTTGTTCTTATTGTTGTTGTTGCTATTTGTGTTGGTTTTTGTTTGTTTCTATTTAACGAATTTATTTTTGTAAATATGTGTTCCTTCTCCGTCCGTCCGTCCGTCCACCGGTTCGTGTTTTATTTTAAATGAGTTTTAATATGCAAATTATTTCCAGTTTTATGTGATTATGTTTATAATAATTGTATGATTCTTCATATTTTTCTACATTCGCCAAAAAAAAAAAAAGCCGTATGAGTTAATTTACTAAAATAATCAAAAGCTTTGCAAATATATTGGCCCATTTCGCTGCCATGAACAAAGTGTAATTTAGCGGCCAAATGTATAACAAAAAATGGACAAAAAGTTGACACAAGTGACAGAACTGAACATGATCTGTACAGCTTTTGCCACAATATATTATGCTTTTTTAGAGAGTCACAACACCAGAGCAACGAATGCAAATTATTGAAATTTTTAAACAAAATAATTGTTCTATTCGTCAAACTCATCATGCACTTCTTCCAGACCAGCTAATTCGAAGAACAATAGATCGTGTTCGGACCACATTTACTGTTGCTGATCATGTGCATAACGTGAGATGGCGAACAGTGCGCACTGAAGAAGTTGTTGCCGCTGTACAGGACAGCATTGAAGATGATCCTAATCAATCAATTCGTGGCCGTTCTCAGTAACTGAGGTTGTGTCCTTCTACGTTATGGACGATTTTTTTAGAATTGAAATCTTCAATTCCGCTTCCTTCAATTCTATCCGTAATAAGTCGTTTTCATGTCCTGCACTGTCTGTCAGTAAGAGTAGCCACATTTCTGATATGCGTTCTCAACACAATTCCACCCATTCAGTCCTTCACATATTGCTGACAGCCATCATCCATTAACTGATGCACTACTTGCACCACCATCACGCTGTAGGATCCATCTGGTGATGCCCAAATGCATGGCACGTCATCTTGGAGCCATCAAACATCTTACGAGTATTATATATTAATGCTTTTTGTTTGTTTTGTAGTCAAGTATGTCTTACGAGTATTTTATTTCTTTACACTTTCTTATCAAAACTTCTGCTAATTCGAAAGCCTTCAGATTTCAATATTTAATTCGAAACAATTTCTGTTATCAGTCTAAATAAATTTCATAAATCACAAGTTTTAAATTATGAAAATTTACTGCAAGTTGCCTGCATTTAGTACATGATGATACACAAATAAATTAAATAAAAATATTGATAATATGCAAACATTTAAAATATATTGACCACATTAAATCATTTGCAATAAAAATTTTCTCAAAAGCTTAATCAATGCAGAAGAAAAAAAATTATTCAAACCGAACGAGTGCTTTATCTCTCATGCAAATAATTATTGCAATTTATTTATAAGCGTTGTTATTAACAGTTAATATAGAGTTTTGCAGTTAATTTTTATTGACGGCAAAAGAGTGTCAACGAAAAATCATGCAAGCGAAGTCGACTTTTATTCTAACGGCCAATTGGAGTTTGAAGAATGTGCACGTTCGATGCTGATCTACTAAAATATTTAATTAAATTTCACTAATTTGATACTAATCGATATTTGTTTAAGTTCGCTCTAGGAAAATTTTAAAAATCGGGAAGCAAGTGATTTTGCACCGTTTTGAAAAAAAATCGAGTTTTCGCCAGATCTCGTCGTTTTGAGTTCCTAGGAAGCTTTCCTGACTACTCCTGAGACCATCTCACTATTACTGTATGTATGTGTGTGTGTGTGAAGATCTGTATGAATGTGTATATGTATGTGTGTGTATGTGTATATCTGTATGTGTGTGTGTGTGTATGTCTGTAAGTGGGGATGTGTGAGTATGTCTGTAAATATGTGTGTGTCTGTGAGTGTGTGTGTGTGTATGTGATCCGCTTATAGTTTTTGAACGTCTTGACCGAATCGAACCAAGAGAGTTCTGTGAATTGGAACCGATTGGGTTAAACATTTTTTCAATGTATTTTTTGGTAGCTTTTTAAAAGATCGGCTTTATCGGACTATTCCACAAACTTATCAGCTCTTGACATTGAAAAATCACATCGATCGCCATTAACCGGTTCAAAATCGCTTGATGCGTTCCTGAACGAAAAAATTCGAGAAAAATGATATAAAAAAATATCCGAAATTATATTTCTGATCAAGTAAAGTTCTCGATCCTTTTACAGGACTCGAAAACCTAAAACAATTACCGGTAATCACGAGGGAATCGGTTGATTCATCCAAAAGTTGTAGCAGTTTCCAAAAATAATAGTGTAGCATCAAAGTCTTCTTAGAGTTTAAAGTTCGATGAGCTTAAAAGCACAGAACAGCACGAAAAATCTCGTTACGATAGATTTGCGGTTAAAATTGCAGGGGTGGCGTTTAGGGTGAAACGTTTTCCATTTTTTTATTTTTATTAAATGTTACAAATATAATTACAAATTAATAAAGACTTCTTGTTTCTTGACCTCTTTTTAATTATTATTGTATTCTGATATTTTTAAACTAAAATAAAGAGACCTTAAGCTTAAAAATATCAGAATACAATAATAATTACAAATTAATTGTTAATTAACCGAAAATAGTAACAAAAACCTTCATTCGTTGTAGTAAAACTGATCAAGTCTAAGTTGGGAATCGAACTCGCTGCCTCTTTTCTAATAAGCATAATCCGTCCCTTTATTATTTCTTGTTTTATAGAATTTTTCGCCGAAATTTATCCTATTTACAAACAATTACTTCGTGCGCATTCTTTATTTGTTTACAGGAATTCTATGAATTATTTAATTTCGTTTGATACAAAATTTAAACTTTTTACTCATCAAATTATGCAGCCAAGCGTCAAGTTTTTCCAACAACTGCACAATCTTCTGAACTTAATTTTTAATAGAATTATGCTTTGATTAACTAAAAACCGGTTTTTATGCAATACTAAAAGCAAAAGCTAAATAAAAAATATGGTGGGCTTCACCTAAAAAGGCCCTAAGTTACACATCTTAAGAGGTATACGTTTTTGTAATTCCAAGTGATTACATGCCACAAAAATTAAATGCAAAAGTACCAAAAATAACCCTCTTAAAAGCAATTCATAATGGCAATCACTTTTACTTTTTAAGCTGTTTGTGTAAATTTCAGTGAGTTAGGGGCTTGCTCCATTACACCCACGCTATATAAACTTGATATCATTATTATTGGCCAAATAAAGCAGACCCCATTTAACTCTTTAATTAAAGAATTTTTCTAAATTCTATGCCACTGCCCTGAATGCTCCGCTTAATTTAAAGTGCTTTTCTTACGTGTAAATATCATGAACAGGGGCGCAGCCTGGCATCTTAAAATAAATGGGGGCCAACATTATGTCACCTAAAACTAACAATCCCCAAAATCTGCTTAACTCAATACCGGAGAAAATACTTTATTCACTTCGTTGTGGCAGGGCCCACAAATACCCTTTTCTCCCTGCCAGGAGCCGCTCTGGCTGTTAATAATTATTAGTGTACAGCTTTTCAAACCGCTGGTAGATTTATTTATAGTAAAGTAATTTATTTTTTATTTATATTGTTTTATAAAAATTTCATGACTCGAAAAAAATGTATTGTTTAATAATAATAAATATTTGTTGTTACTCATACGCCTGGGAAGCAGTTTTAATTGAAATAATTGCACGTTGAGTTAATTAAACGTTGAATAATGTAATTGAAAATATATATTGTACATTGTGTTTGGAAAAAGTAAATAACAAAAAATACAGAAAAAAAAAAGATTATTGTATAAAGAATATAACAATATTAATGATAACAGCAACAGGCCGCAACCGCACACAACAATAACAACAAGAGTAACAACAAAGTTTAAGCTGTGGAATCTAATTTTCAAACAACATTGTCTGCTCAGCTCCATAGAGATTCTGTTGAAAATTTTGTTTTGCAATAAAAAAATATGCAAACACTTCAGTCTCCATCATTTATTTCTTTTTTTTTGTTATTATTATTATTATTTTTAATTATTTTCCTCTATTAACATTAAACGTTAGTTAAAAGCCACTTTTATAAAATGCTGAAAAGAATTATCAAAAAAAAACCACCAGCACGTTATTCAGTTGTTGAGACTCTACAGGGGGAATTTATTGCTATTCATTTGATAATAAATATTTTGTTATAATTTTTTATACTTGAAAACTTCAAAAATATATTCAGGACGGCCAGGAATTATTTCTAATATTTTCATGGTACAGAAAGAAATTTTAAATGTTAAAGAAATAATTTTATTATTTCGCTTATACAGGGTGGCGCAAAATTAATCATACAATTTCAGTTTAGTCCAATTTTGACATTAAACTAAAAAATATTTTAACTAATAAACAACTCTATATTGCAAACCCATCTAAAAATTTTTATTAAGAGGAAAAAATAATATCCATCTCTTCAGTCTTCGTAACAGGAAAAAGCCTCCGAGGCAGCCAAATTTGGTAAATGGTGGGGCTTAATGTTTTAGGCCAAAAAGTTACGAGCAAGAGATGGTATTTTTAGTCAAAATTTCAGAAGGATCTTCGCTTTCACATCAAATTTAGCAAGAGAGTCGAACTTTCCCTAGAAGTTTATATTATGAGAATGTTCAATTCACTCTAACTGTAATTGTAAATGTAAAATATTTATGTATATATTCTTGATCAGTGATGAAATCTAAGGCGATCTAGCCATGTCCGTCCATCCGTCTGTGGAAATCACGATACAGTCCAAATGAAAATAGCCAGACTTTTGAAATTCGGTCAACATCAAACCTCGTTGGCAATTATTTTTTAACTGCAGCCAGACCACTGATCGTTTATGCTCTTTCGTGAGTTTTGCGTCTCACTCACACTAGTTAATTTCAACACCTCAGATAACTGTATAGATTTACAGTTCTTCTGAGTAATATTCCGTTATAGCATAGGTCATTTACAGTCAGTCACAGTAACAGAAAAAATGCGGGTTAAAAACATCGCCGACATATAGTCTAGTCACTCCGTCGGCATGTGTGCACCAATAATTTGCAAATTTACTTTGTATGAATAATAATAATATTTTGAAGGATAGCACAGGTCAAGTTCGTAAATGGGCTGAATCGGGCCAGAGGGAAAAAAGTTCCCCTAAGAAGAAGTAAACCAACCTCTAAAAAACAACATAATTTTGTAAAGTTCTTTTTCGTAATTTTGTTAAGCAAATGATATATTTTTATGTCAAAGCAGGTCCAACGTATTAAACTTGGAGCCATAAAATTAAAAAAGAAATAATTTTTAGAGCCCGTCCCCTTTAGTGGGCGTTATTATATGCAAAAATAGTGTAAAAATTTAACAAATTGTTTTACTTAAGTCTACATTTCTTAAAAATAACATTTTTAAGCTTTAATGATGAAGCTGAGACGTAACCCGGTACGCCTTTGCCTCCTAAATAACCCTTTAAAAAAAATTTTTAAATAAATTTATGTGTGTGAAGTTAAATACGTTTCGACGTAAGCAGTTACGAAGTGAAGTTGAATATGTTATGACGTAACGAAACGGCAATCAGTGAAATTTTTTTTTATGAAAATCGATATTTATATATAAAATGATTATGGGAGTGCCTTCTATCCCAAACATCATTTTGTATATACTGGCAATGTATGCCAACTCCTTATTTGGCCACTGGGGGCAAAATCGCTCCACGATCACACACACTCTCATGGCCTTTAAATTGACCTTTCATGGCCTGTAAATATTTTCACAAAATGCTCAAAAAATTTATTAAATATGGATTTTCACTGTTTGCCATTTCGTTACGTCATAACATTTCTAACTTCACAGCTAAATACGTTATTTCGTAACTGCTTACGTCAAAACATGTTTAACTCGGCATATTTATCTTCACTCACATAATAAATTTTACATTTAATTATCCCAAATATTTATTTTTAGAGTCTTATGGCAAAGGTGAAATGTCCTTGCCAGAGAGACCCCAAAAATACAGATTTATTGCTCTCCAAAAAGAATTAGACCACAAAAAGTATACGTATTCTTTATTAGTGATGAAGTCTAAGACGGTCGAGCAATGCCCATACGTTCGTCTGTGGAACATATGATGTAGTCTATTTTTGGACCCCGCCCCCTTCAGTGGGCGTTGACATACGATATTATATAAAGGTACTCTGTCCCACCCAGTTAAACATTTTAATTTTACTTACTAAATTTTTGGGGGGTATTTAAGATTCGACCCGGTCGAATATAAAGTTTTTACTTATTATTTTTTTTTTAATTCATAAGAGGACACAAATTTGTAATTGTGGAAATTCTAATGATTTTAAAATTCATTTCATCCATTAAGTGAGTGTCAAGCCCACCCTTTAATCGGCCATGGCAAATGAAATTGCTTAGAAATCATGTATTCCATTAATAGAATTTTCACATGATCAGCCGCAGAACGCGGTTTCTCACAAATAAAATGTTTTAAAAATATTTTATTTCATGTTACGAGTAAAATGTTTTTTCTTCTTTTTTACGTATATATTTTTTTCTTATTAAATAATTGGCTTTTATTAAACGTTTCTTTTAAATCAACTTATTGTTTGAAAATAAGTTGATTAAATCTTTAAAATTGTGTCTTTAGCTGCACAATTAATTCAATGTGGCAACAAACCCTGATGGAGACACATGCGAGAAGGAGACGTACTTTGTGGCATGATTATTTGTTGTTGTGCAGTGGGAGTGTTAAATGCTGCAACAAAAATAATTTATGACTAATCATTTTGATAATGAGATTTTGTCGCGAATAAGTGGTATTTTCTTAACGAAGTTTGAGGTTTGTTTCGTGGCATGTTATGAAACTGCTACTACGACTTAAGATCGATAGAAAAGCAATATGAAGGAAAACTTTTTTAAAAGATATTTTTTTCCGAATTAAGATTTTATAGGCTAATTATTCGAAATCTTAATTTAAATCTCAGAAAGACATGATAAATATTCCAAGGCACAAAGGCAAGTCAACATCAGTTTTTGTTATTCAACTTACACAGCAGAGCAGAACAGCTGTTTTCGAAAGACGCAACCCTTTCATCATCAGTGCTCATGTGTATTGTGTTTGTCACCACTTATTGAGTTGAATGTGATAACAGTTCCTATTTACACAAATTTTATTGTGAAAAAGAATACGAGAACTGTTCAACCTGATGTTAACATGTTATTGTTATAATACCCGTGTTACCGTTTGATTATTTTTCTTCATGTCCCATTTTTCTGAATTTTTTGTTCCATAATACTTAAGTCAAACTTTTTTGGTTTGAATTTTATACTTAAGTACATGTGAGCGTTTTTCCAAGTAATTATTGGTAGCTCAAGCCATAACATAAATTTGTATGTAGTAAGAATTTTAACGAACATTTTATATTTATATTTATTTTTTTCCATATAACAATTAATAATAATTTCCCTGAGAGAAACAGGTTTTTTATTAGGAATAAAAATATTTCATTGCTGTCATTAAATGTTGTGTAACAATGATGAACATTTCGTTACAAGAATGAAACTCATTTCAATTTAAAAGAAAAAATTGTTAAGAAAAATTTAGTACAAAATTTTTTGTAATGCCTTCAGGCAAAACCTAAATGCAAAATTTAGCACAAAATTAATATAAGAAAATAAGTAACAGATTTAAATTTGCAATTTTAAGGAAGATGTTTTCTACATTCGTTACAACATGTCAACAAATAGTAAAATAAATAAATTAGTTAAAAGTAATAAAATAAAAATTTAAAATCTAAATAATCTCGTGAGTATCATTTTTGATAAAGATTTTGTTCGGCTCCCACTAAAACTCCTATTCGAAGCTGCTTCCTGTCCATTAATTACAAAAAAAAAGTTTCCAATTCCAACTGCTCAAGTCAACTTCTCTACGAAAATTTCTAATAATTAATTAGTGTTCATTTTTCTTGGCTATAATTCGATAACATTTCTTAATTGGCTTATAAGTCTCATTTAAGCGCATTTAAATATTTATATTATTTTTTATTGCCTCTTGTTGCTGCTCAGCTCGTAACGTTTTTCAAATGCACGGCGACAGAACTGGAAAGAATATCAACAACTTCCACCAAAAACCCAATCGACCGAAACTGAAACACAAGTGTTGACGACCTTCGCTAAATATGTAAATTGATGGCTGTTTTATAATTATGCTACATTTTTGCTGATAACAGCCAATAACAAGAAATATTTATAAAGCTCATGTTATTCGGCTAATGAAAAGCAGCTTTAAGACCAGCACATTAATTATGAATTTAGTGACGTTTATAACGCAAATAGAAAAAATGGATTTTAGCAGTCGGCCAGAGTTTCGAAGAAATACTCGTATTCAGTGGAGAAGGGCAATAAAAATATTGAAAACAAAAAACCAATAAACGAAACAAAATCTAAGAAATTAATTTTATTGTCCAGTCATTCGCATACGAAATAATTTTAATCAATAAATTATTAAATTTATGTGTTATTTTTTCATTGTTATTTGTTTTTACTATTTAACAAAACGGCTTCTTCTTATCTAGTGCTTAAAGGAGTTCACAACTGCTTCAATCGGTTTCTGGTCCGATCACTTCACTTGTATTTCAAAAGAAATAGAGGAAAAATTATGCTGTTGCAGTAAAAGTAAAGTAAAATGTTATAGCAACAGTTTTCAAATGTCGCTACAGACTTGCTGTCATGAACGATCAGGCTGTAGATTTTGCCAGTCATTTAACTGAAATACATATTTCTTAATCATTTTACATCTAACGGTTTTTCTTGTTGTCAGTTTTGTTTTGAGTCTGTCATGGTTTTTGGGCTGAAAGCTAGAAATCAAAACGCACTATTATATAAAATCGAAGAGAAATAAATTTATTCAATATGATCAGCTTTGATCGCTATTTCTTTTCTATTATTGATTTCTTTTTGAATTTAATTTTTTATTTTATTTAATCGTTTGACGAAATTTGGTACGATACGGGTTAACACTGTTGACTTTTCGGTCAAGTTGTTTGTTATTTAATTCATTGCTGTTGAAGGTGGTGTAGCAGCCAATTGAAGAAAATGCCTTTCTATGCGTTACCTGTGTTAAGGTCTTTACGTTTTGCTGTAAATAGTTCTCTTGCCCAAAATGTCATCCATTCACCATGAATTTAAAATGCGTGGAGTTTTGTAAAAAAGTTCGACTGAAAGCGTTTAAAATTAAAACAATTATATAAAAAACTATTTTTACACAATTAAAACTTATGTCAAAATATCTACGAGTAGTTGTGCTCTTCTGCGACGAATTTCAAAAAATTCACAAAATTCCAAAATAATCTCAAGACAATAAAAGTGAACACACTGATTTGCCTATAAAAGAAGACAAAAATTCTGATTACCACCTCTGACTTGTAAATGATCAAACAAAACAGCCAAACTTTCAAAGCCTTAAGATTATATGAGACGTTGAAATATTTCCAGAAATATGTGTCCCCGCTAAGTAGAGACACTGAATCAACTCTGTGCAAAATATTTTTAACACTATAAGTTAAGGACGAAAGGAAGCTTATCTCCTCATATTTCTTCAGCTGTCCTCTCAATACTATCCCCTCCCTTCTACTTCCGGTGTAATGCACTCCACCTGTAGGAGTGAGTGCTGGTCCTACTAAAAATATCTTATCGAGGTGTTATAATGCACGGTTTTGGAAGTTGCGAAAGGTCTATTTCTCCAAATTATCTTACTCTTAAATTTTTAGTTCAATATGTCAATAATTGTAAGCATCATGTGATACACAGCGACTTCCGGCTAAAGCTTAAACGTATTTTTAAACAAAAAAATCATAGATCGATCATTGTGTGCTAATGATCTTCATTAACTATACCACCAGCTCCGGTTTCATTTTCTAAGATCTGACTGCCCAATGATGCCATGAGAGCACAGTGGGGCATTTTACAGAAAAAAATTGAAACAATTTTTCAACGGACAGGCCGATGGCATTTAAGAAGATGCTGTTGCATTTAAGTTTGAGGCGTGGATTTAATATCTTTTTTGCCGGCAGATTTTTTTTTATCCAAGACCTAAAACAAGTTTTTGTTTGAAGGAAACAAGAAAACGTTTTACAAGGCGTTCTACAAAAATTTTTTTTTTTACATTTTGTAAAAGAATATTTTGCAATTATGGAACTATTTACCCAAAGTAAAGAACTTCTTGGAAGTCACGTTGTTATATAAAACAAACATAAGCGGATTCTGAAAGTTCTGTTTATTAACATAAACAATACCAGCTGTTTCCAATATGCAACTTGGCAGCACTCAACTTAGCACAGCCAAAAACAGGCAAAAACAAGGTTGCATTTCATAAAACCTACTTGAAATCAATTCGAAAGTGGTTTTAAGTTGCATTTAAGCATTTTGTATGGTAAAACCAGATTTTAACAGTTGATTTTAACGTTAAAACAAGAATTTATTAAAACCATGTCAATGTGAAAACACTATAAATTTAGAAAATTTTTGAGGCCTCAATATATCCATGATGTATTTCCAGAGTAAATGAATTAACTCTTTTGGAATTTCTATCGTTTTTTTTTTAAACCATTCTTTAGTGTAAAATTTTATTGCAATTTAAAATTGTGTGTCATGAAAAAATTTTCCAAATAAACATTTTTCTGAATTCACAAAACATGCAACAATTATAAACAATGCAGACGACAACAACAGCAAATGGACCAAAATTATTTGATGGACCTCAGAAATCGTAGTGTGAAATTAAAATAAGAGGACACTCGGTGTGATATTCTGCCTTGATTTTAATGCGATGCAAGAGACGAGCATCGGGCAGACGAAATTTTAAGTTTGACGAAATTTAAGTTTAACAACCGGAACAGTTTTAAAATATATTTTGATTAAAAATTACTTCCATTAGTAGTTTGACTCTTATGTCATGTTGACAATTTGAAAAGGTAAGAAATACAAACAGTTGAGGCATTTGACTGCAACTTAAAGAAACTTTTTCCCATCATAGACACAATAATTTGCCCGAATATGCAACCTTTCAACGTCTAAAAACACGGAAAATTAATGCACCCAACGAACAATTAACATGCAACTTGGCGTTCTGAAATAAAGTCTGATGCTTCTTACAATAATTCAAATTTTCTTTGTTTATCAGCAGTTAATTTATTGGCCTTTAAATTAAATTGCAATCAACCTTAATGCCACCACTACTTCTCCAGATATTTTATTAATTCAAATTAATATGTGGACGACTCTTAAGCAATTTTGAAATTTATCATTTCTGTTTTGAATCTCGGTTAAATAAATTAAAGAAATGCAAATAAAAATTGAACAACTTCATTAGTGCCTGAAGAACAAATAAAACTTTATTTTCTTTTTAGGGGTTTTCAAGTTGTTGGTTGCTGCTGTAGAAATAAAATTGAAATCTAGAAAATTACAGACAAGCCTGCCAATGGCACATGTACACATACACACACACACACACTCACACATCTTCATATAAAAGCATTCAAATTGCATTGCATGATACTCGAATTGCAATGATGGCAATGATCTTCATTATGATCATTGGTCATCGTGTTGCCCGGGCCAGTATTTGAGATGTTCTGAACGCATTTTAAGCTAAAAACTCATTACCAAGTGCAACCACAAATCATGCATTTAACGCCTTCGTAGTGTGGCATTAAAAACGCCTGCTAAAGCCAAATAAAACGCACATAATCATAAATACCCAAAAGGCTTCCTTCTTTAACCTGCCACAAGTACACAAGCGAACCAACTGACTGACTGACTGGCTGACCGGCTGATCGGCTGACGACCAGCCTGACTGCGTTTTAGTTGCTTCTTTAATACTTTTCCTTACTGCAACTTAACGTCAACATATTACGTGAGTTTAAATTTAACACCACCAACAAGAAGAACCGCAAGAACCATGCAACCAACCACAATTTCCCTCAAATGCAACAGCAGCAACAACAACAACAACAAACAAACAAAAAACAACAACGAGAAAATCGAAATGTTATAAAGATGTCAGCGAAATGATACTTAAATCTTAATCATCATCAAAAAGTAGCTGCAGTAAAAAGTCATAAAAATTCCGATCATCTTCTCCCAGCTACACTGAAAAAACTTGAATGACATCCAGGATTTAGCAGTCAGGACTTGGCCCACAGACTCCTGCAAGGCATGTGCTCCCAGCTAAATGATCTCCAAGTTTGGCATTTTATAAATTCAACTGTTAGTCTTATACATCAATGGCATTTCGTTTCAATAAGACTTTTTTTTTGCTTTCTCTCAGTGTAGCATTATAAAATCGTGTAGATGCCTTTGATTTCATTTAACCAGCTTAAGCAGGTAGATGCTGCACATGAACCATACAAACGCCAGCCAGCATTTCGCACAATTACCCAAGAATTTTTAAATAAACACTGCAGCCCAGCTAATGGAATTGTTGCAAAGCAAATAAAACCTTAAAATTCAAGAGCAAAAATATAAAAAGACACTAACCAAATAATCAAAAGAAATAAAACTTTTTTTTATTTTTTATTCCACGGCACACTCAGTCACTCTTCACACCAGCAAGAGGATCAGCACACCATTAAATCCCCAGCAAATCAGCAATAAATAGAAGGCGTGTAAAACGCCTGCTGGGCAATGCCAAAATGAGCAGATCAATGCAAAAACATGTAAAACGAAAACAAACAAACAAAGAAAAAATTCCATCATCGTTAGCGGCCTCCTGATCATCTGTCTGCTCGCACATTTTGCGAGTTGTGCCAACACCACAACGAAAGGAAGTCGTCGCAAAATGCTACAAACATGTGGCGCTTTCATGTCATAATGAGCTTTTTCAGATAATGATTACATGATCTGCAAGATCTCTTAATTTTCAACACTTATCAGTGCAAATACACACCCGCCAGCCAGCCAGTCAGCCAGCCAACTCACATGCAGAATAATTTGATTTTTATAGCCCCAAGACGTTCATTCCTCTGCTTCAGCATCGTCTTGAGGGCAGCTGAAGTGCTTCCTTTCGTTTTTACATTTTCTGTAACACGAACGAACGAATGAACCAACGAACGAATTGTTTAAATGCCACTTTTAATGCCACGATCTGCTGAGCAATTTAATCCAGACATTTGCATGTCCATAAAAGCGATCATGAATGTATGGAATTTTTGTTCAAGATCACACCAACAAGAACTGATCTTTTTCGTTTTTTGTTTGTTTTTACTTTCTTAGTTTCAATTAAATGTGTTGATTGTCACACTAGAGTTGTTTGATTGTTTTTCTCTTCTTTTTTTTAAATGGTAATTTAAAAATCACTCCGTAAAAATGGGATTAACGCAAATACTAAATTCAGTTTTAACGAGGGCCTCACTGACATTTTTAAAAGCGGACCAAATTATTTGACAAAAACGCTGAGTTCGCAATTGCAGATTCGGAGTAAGATTGAAATAAAACCCAAGTCAAAAAATGTCCTAAGAAAAAAGATCATGTCCGATCATGTCCGATCGTGTCCGATCACGTCCAACAAAATCTTTTATGCGCCTTTAATCATCAATTGCAGTTTTAAACAGAATTTAATTTAATTTAAAACAAATTTTTTTAAATTTCATTTCAGTGCAAACAAGTTACGAATATTAATGATCACAATATAAGATCACTTTAGCAAGAGGCAGATATTTAAAGCGTTTTTATAAATATTTTATGAAATTATTAATTAACAGACATGAATTAGAGGTTCGGCAATCAACTGCGGTAGTTAATACATTGACTACGTGGCGGAAGGTCGTGAGTTCGACACCGCACTAACTCCTCAAAATGGTATCGATCTGCATTAGTGCGTCTCATCTGATTTTAAATGGCAAAATGTATAGCACTGCTCACTGAGCAATCGTGTACTAATGAGTTCCCCACTTTCGCCGATATTGTATCGCATGCGCCGGCGAAGTGAAATATAAAATTAAAAAAAAAAACACAAATTCTTTCTTCTCAAATTTCCATCCTTTCATTTTCATAGATTCGGCAGAGCTCATAATTTTATTCCAGAACCGGCACTCATCATGACCCCTGCCGAAGCAATGTTTTAATAATTCTCAATCGGTCGAACAGACTTTCATATGAAATAGAATAGGGAATATGTAAGAATTTCCAAAATACTTCATATGTTACTCTAGTAAAACTTTATAGATGTAAGCAATTTCCAATGGACCCACGTAATCCATCAATTAAACACACACACGCAAAACTAAATGATAAAAATTGTCTTAATGAAATGAAGTTGTTAGATGACATCTACTTCGTAATCTGATTGCTGGCATTTCCTTAAATTCTTCAACTTGGAAAAGCACAAGACTTATTCACACATTCAAATCATCATCCAGACTCGAAATGACAAACGCTTTAATTTTATTATAATTATCTGTGATTTTAATGGATGCCAGTGACAACAGCAAAAAAACTGATTAAGTTTTATGGCGTTGCCATTAATGACGTCAAACAGGCAAATAAGACTCCACAGTTCTAGAGTGTTTCGCTATAAATTCGATCATTTAAAACATGCAGAACGTTAAATATTTAAATTAATAGTGCAATAATATTCTAGAAACGCAAAATATTTACTTTTAAATTTATTTCAAAGAAACGAAATAAATTTCACCAACAAAAAATTTTATAAAAAACACTTGAAGAAATAATCATCATCGGCGAACAAACAGTCAGTAAATAAGAAACAAAACATGTACTTTCCAACCAAGAAAATTTCAATAAATTTCATTTGTGTTGCCATAAATCCACATAATGGCCCATAATCAATATTTGCTCTTCTTACCACAAGAACATGTTCTTGTTGTTTTGTGCCACAAATAAAAAACAAAGAAGACCAACTCATATCACCAGCGTACAACCTGCGTATTTGTTAACAATTCCCGAACAACACATGTTTTAATAAAACAAAATACAGGGTGTGCATGAGTGCATGAGTTTTTTTTTTGTGCGACTAGCGAATGCATTTCACATGATCATGAGCTGAACTGAATACTTCTACTGTTTGTAGAGAAGCAAGACAAAATTAAAAATCAACTTGAGGTAATAACGTTTTTATAGAGCATAAAGGCAGTCCTTTGAAGGAATGTTTTGATCAGGATAAAATATATGAATTGGAAGAGGGCACACAACTCTGGCAGGGAACGAAGCTGCCATTGGTTTCAATCTAACTTTATTTTACAATATCTGAAAGTCAACCTGAATTTATTTTAAGGCAAAAGTGTTTATTTTTATACAGAATTGGAGGATACATTCACTTTGTCATTCCGTGTGTAACGCAGCGAAATATCCCTCTAAGGCCCCATAAAGTATATATATATATTCTTGATCAGTGATGAAATATAAGACGATCTAGCCATGTCCGTCCGTCCGTCTGTGAAAACCATGATATAGTATAGGGTCCGCAATATAACGTTTTTTTTTCAACTAGTGCTTATTTCGTGAATGGTAACATTTAGCTCATGTCTGATTTGACAGATGATTAGTTTTATCCTTCCGCTCAACGAATATGGTTGACCATCCAAAGCGTTTTCGCTTCCCTAAGTGGGCGTGCGATCGACTTACAGAAGATGCCGATTTTGCCAAAAAAAATCATTTTTTCAGATGAAGCTCATTTTGATGTTGGCGGGCATTTAAACAAGCAAAATTGTCGCATTTGGGGCACAGAAAATCCGCACGCATACATTGAAAAGCCGACGCACCCAAAACGAGGCACTGTTTAGTGCGAATTTTGGTCCAGAGCCATAATTGGGCCAATTTTCTTTGAAAATGAGCAAGCAGTGGCCGTTACAGTCAATGGCGATCGTTATCGGGCCATGTTGAACGAATTTTTGTTCACAAAAATTGAAGAGGAGGATATTGTCAACATTTGGTTTCAGCAGGACGGCACTACATGCCACACAGCCGAGGCGACACTCGATGTTTTGCGCCCTGTTTTTGAAGATCGCATTATCAGCCGCAGAGCTGATGTCGTTTGGCCACCTCGGAGCTGCGATTTGACACCGTTGGACTATTATTTGTGGGGTGCCGTCAAGGAGAAGTGTTACGCCGACAAGCCAGAGACAATTGACGCTTTAAAGGCCAATACAGCCGTGAAGCCATTGGTGAAATACAGCTGCACACAATCGATAATGTGCTTAAAAATTGGACCGATCGTATAGGCTACTGCATGGCCAGCCGAGGCAGCCATTTGAATGAAATTATTTTCCATTATTAACCGGAAGGGTTGTGCTTTCAAATAAAAAAAGAAATTTGAGAAAATATTCAGTAGTTTCTTTATAGCATTTTCAAAAAAAAAATTATTTGGCGGACCCTATACATATGAAAAGAGCCAAACCCTTGAAGTAGCAACATTTTAAAGGATAACACAGGTCAAGTTCGCATATGGGCTGAACCGCACCAGAGGGAAAGAAGTTCCCCTACGAAGACCTAAATCAACCTCTAAAAATCCACATAATATTTAAAGTTTTTTTTATAAATTTATTAAGCAAATTATATATTTTTAAGTCAAAGAAGAAAATGATAAAAATTCATTTTTGGACTCGCTCCCTGCAGCGGGCGGTGAGGTATCATATTGCATGGAGAAATAGTGCAAATATTTAATAAATTCTTAAACACATTCCTTAAAAATTCAATTTTAAAGCTTTTATTAAGAAGCTGAGATGTTCTCTGACCTTCCTCTGCTCTACCCTCCCCTCTTCGTTCACTAAATAACTCTATAAATTTTTTTTTTTTTTTTTTTGCATTAATAACCATAAAAATTCACTTTTTAGTGTTTTATGGCAAAGATGGGATATCTCCCCCACATCCCCTTCCAGAGTGACCCCTACAAAATAGAGCATAATGTTTTTACCCTTTTTTGCTCAATTATTTTTTGGAGGGTATAAAAATTTGTATCGTCTCATCGTTCTTCATCCGCCTTCTCGTCATCTATCTAGTTCCGGCACAATGCACTTCATATTTTGGGAGATGCATATGAGTGCTGGTCCCACTAAAGAGAAGCCACAGTAAACTCCTACGATTTGTAAGTGTTGCTCTGGTATAAGTCTCCGCCTGGTGAGTTACCCAGCCATGCAAGTAGTTGAAAAAGTCAAACAGACTACATTAATATGACAATTATTTCATGTATAAAGTTCTAAACACATAGACGACAGCAGACTTCACAACTGCACGGCTTCAAATGCTGCCAACTTCAAATGCTGCTATGAAGTCAGCTGCATAATTATTTTGAAGACAGCAACAACATAACAGCAGGGATGCCGCATATATATTTTATAATGAACAAAATTAAAGTTATTGATAAAAAATTTAATAATATTACGAAAAACTATAAAAACACATAAATTTATTTCTATATTGTATATTTGTAATGTTCTTTTATGTTTAATACTAAAAAAACGTTGTTGTTGTTATTTTTCCAATTTATATATATATAATGGCAACACTATATTTGTTTATTGCTGCCCGTCAAAATAGAAAATAGCCATTTCCATGTGTGGATTTTATTTTTGACATATTGCTGCTTGCTGTCTGCTGTCGTCTATGTGTTTAGAGCTTAACACAGCAGCCTTTAAGAAAGAAATGACTTTGCTTATTTTCTCATCCAAAACAAAGAATCCAATCCTTTAACACACTGCATTTTATAAGAAATTCGTCTTGCATTTTGCTACAAACACGATTTTCACAAATGTTGGCAATTATTTATCAGCCAATGAGGCAGGCAGTGAAACACCAACCAACAAACGAAAACCTTCAACAGCAAGAAATCAACAAAAAAAAACGTTGTTGTTGTTAAATTGAGGGAATCCTTTTTGTAGATTTATTTACTAGTTTGATGTCATTTGTTTAAAAATTACTTGTTTCTTTTTTCGCTGTAAAATTTTAAAGGTCCAAAGCGACCATTATCGAACTCCACTAAACGGAAGAGTAGGAGAGATGTTGCTGGTTTTTGATGATTATGAGCCAGAAGTTGCAGCCACGCTGATGAGGAGTTTTGGCTTTTTATTGGTTTAATTTTATTTAGAAAAAAAAGGGAACAAAAAATAAAATCGAAAAGAACAATTGAGCAGTAAACACCGAGATTTACGAGCCATGTTTAAACATCTGATGTAACCCAACTTGGCCAAGTGTTGAGCAATAATTCTTTAAATTTAACACAAATAAAATAATAAATATCCAAAATATGCTCAACAATTTATAACAGAGTCTTGCAGCAAAAAAAAGTGTTCTTTGTGTATGTATTTTTCTCGTACAACTTTTAAGAATCTTTTAAGGTTTTCGGTTGTAGAGTCGAAGCAGGCAGAAGAAGGTGTTAAACAAACAAATGTTTGACACAATTTTATTAACAAATTCGAAGATTTACGGCATGTGTTTCGTATGAAATTTCTGTTGTAGGGAGATGTTTAATGAAATTAAGAATTATTGTTGGCAAAATGATTCACATCTATTGGCGATCAGAACCAACACTCAGTTGGCTGTTAGTGAATCCGTTGCCTATCGAATCATAGGCAAAATAATATTGCCATTAAAAACTGCATAGAAGTAAATTTTTAAAAACAGCGCAAAAAATACTTAATTTGCGTCACTAAAAAAAGTATGCACGAGTGTTAGTAAAATATTTACAACGGATAGCAGATATCAGGCGAGACTGTGGAAAAGACATCGCATTCTTAACAATTTGATCTGAAGGTGTCACAGGACTGTATTTTTTCGAATATGACACAGGAAGGGCCGTCACCGTGGACAGTGCCCGAGTTTTTATACCCTCATAATTTATAATTTTAATCACGTATTTAAAAGCTGAACTATTAGTTTGTGACAAAAATTCTATAAGAAATTTATAAACCGTTTCTCCCGCTCTAAAGAATTATCAAAATGTTGGAAATTTTATAAAAAATTTATATTAAAAAAATATCAAAAAGCATGCAAAAATTCAAATATTATTATTTGTGTTATTTTCTTAACTTTTTCTTTTTATTCGAGAACAAACAAGAATGGGTGTGTCGTACTAACGGTTTTTCATTGTTTGTTTGTTCATTTCGTTAAACACTTTTTAACTGATTTATACGTTTTTTTTTTGTTCTTTTGGCCAACAATACAACATAAAAAAAGTCTATTTGTTTCGAAAGCAGCAACTAAAGAAACAACAGTAAAAAAATTTCTTTTAAACCATGAAACGAATAGTTTTCACATTCTATACCAGCCACAATTCATCAGCAAATTGTTTGCCTTGTTGACCCACTAAAGACCATAATTCAAATGGAAGTGACATTTGACTAGCGCTGGCTACGCAGGACCGGACTGGACTGGAGTGGAGTGGACTGAATGAGCAATGAAATCAAAAGCCATTGTCAGGCTATTAAGCATGCGCAACAGAATCGCAAGAAATAAATAAAACGAGAGTGGGGAACAGACAATAAGAAAAAATCTTGGCTGAGTTGAGAAAAACAAAAGAAACAACTTCTTCAGTTGTTAGTAAATAAGTAGATTAAATGTATCTGCATATATATATATATATATATATATATATATATATGTGTGTGTGTGTGTGTATACACGTCCATATATGTTTGTTTTTATGCGTCTGTAGGTACGAACCTAAAACGCAAATGTATCCTTGGGGCATAACTCTTCGAAAGAGAAGCTTAAAAATACAAAATTTAAATTTGGAAGCAGAGAAGGGCCAATAGAGCCCGATATACGCCAGCTTATTGCTAAAGGTAGTGAAACTGGTTTTATTAGTTAATGCGCCAGGACGTGAGCGTGCTCGTACAGTGCATACACCCAAAAATAACGAAGCTGCGGCTGAGAGTGCCAGTGAGAACCCATCAACATCAACTCGTCATCCTTCTCAAGAATTGAAGATTTGTGTCGAATTCTATGAAAATATTTCAGTTTGACGCCTTATAAAATTCAATTGGTTCAAGAGTTGCAGCCGCATGATCATCCATCTCTAACCGGAGCAATTAATTGTATTTCACAACAAAAATATAAATAAATTTTAGCAAAATTTCAAATCGTTTTAGTTTTATTGCATTTTTAAATTTAAACTACAAGCTCTACAATTCAAATTTAGATAATAAAGATTTTGCCAACAAAAATACAAAATGATCTGATGAGTATAAAAACTGAACAAATTGGCAAACGTTTGGTTTCAAATTTAAAATGCAAAACAAATCACTCCCTAAATTTTTTGTTCAAATAATAAAAAAACTAAAGAGAAATATTTTTATTGTTCAGTATATCTTTTAACATTTGACCAAATTAAAAATTAAATTAATTAATGACTTTTAATAACAAACAAAACGAAAAGCAATTATATTAAGCCATTCGAAATAGAAGAACGTTATATTCGACCGGATGGCATAATAAATACCCTCAAAATGTTTACCAAATAAAAACTATATTTTGTAGGGGTCACTCAGGGAGGATCATCTCACCTAAGCCATAAAACACTGATGTTGGCTGAAGTGGTAGAACACGAGACTATGAAGCGGAGGGCCCTGAGGTCCAGCCCGCGCTGAGTCATGAAATATTGTGTTGAATTCTTCTGATCAGCATTAGTGCGTGGTTGTGTTAGTTGTTGCCAGCCAGTTTCAATGATGAAGGCATAGTCACTGGTCACTGAACATAATTGGCAGCGACCGACACTATCATGTACTCAAAGCAGAGTAACAGCACCCTCCTTCGTCGGCCCTGTAGCAAAAATTAGCCGACGAAGTGAAAGGTTGAAACAGCTACAAAAACAACTGTCTATCTTCTCATCTTTCCTCATCTGTCCCCTCAATACTATCCCCTCGTTTTCAGTTCCGGCGCAATGCATTGCATATATAGGAGTCATCCCCTGAGTGCTGGTCCAAGATTTTAAAAAAAGTCAAGTTTTGGGGTTAAGTGAAAAAACAAATTTTTATAGGGTCATTAAGGGGTCAAAAAGTGCGGAAGGGCAGAGGAAAATCAGAGCACATCTCAGCTTCGTGATAAAATCGTTAAAGTTTTACTTTCACGGAATAGAGTCTTAAATTCTACAATTTGTTAAATATTTGCTCTATTTTTCCACGTAATTCGTTACTTCAACGCCCACTAAAGGGGGCGGGGTACAAAAATTTATTTGATTGATTTTGTGGCTCCAAGTTCAACGCTACGGATCTTCTTTGCTTAACAAAATTACAAACAAACAAAATTAAATTCTATTGTTTTTCAGAGGTTGGTTTAGTTCTTCTTAGGGGAACTTTTTTCCCTCTGGTCCGTTCAGTCTTTGTATGAATTCAACCTGTGCTATCCTTTAGAATTTTTCTATACCAAATTTTAAGCGACAATAGCTAGGACTGTATCGTGATTTTAACTGATGGATGGACGGACATGGCTAGCTCGTCTTAGATTTCATCACTGTTCAGGAATATATATATATATATATATATATATATATATATAAAGGGTGATTTTTTAAGACCTATCGGAAATTTTTTTCAAAAAAAACATATAAAATTCAAAAAAATGCATGAAATATTTATTTGGATCGATAGTAGGGTCGCTATAATTTAATGTTTGAAGATAATTATATGCAAATGTTGGCCGCGGCTGCGCTTCAAATGGTCCATCCGCTTAGTCCAATTTTGGCATACTCTTTCCAACATTTCGGCCGGTATCTCACGAATAAATGCTTCAATGTTGGCTTCCAGTGCGTCAATCGAAGCGGGCTTGTCGCTATAGACATTAGCCTTAACATAGCCCCACAAAAAATAGTCTAGAGGCGTTAAATCGCACGATCTGGGCGGCCAATTGACCGGTCCCAAACGTGAAATAAACTGTTCACCGAACTCGCCTCTCAATTGGTCCATTGTTTCGCGTGCTGTGTGGCATGTGGCACCGTCTTGTTGAAACCACATGTCATGCAAGTCAAGGTCTTCCATTTTGGGCAAAAAAAGTTTGTTATCATCGCACGGTAGCGCTCACCATTCACAGTAACGTTGTGATTCGCATCATCTTTGAAGATATACGGCCCAATGATGCCGCCAGCCCATAATCCGCACCAAACGGTTGTTTTTTGTGGATGCATTGGTAGCTCTTGCAATGCTTCTGGCTGCTCTTCACTCCAAATACGGCAGTTTTGCTTGTTCACGTATCCATTCAACCAGAAATGAGCCTCGTCGCTGAACACAATTCTTCGATAAAAAAGTGGATCTTCATCCAACTTTTCAAGAGCACATTCACCAAAAATTCGGCGTTGTGGTAGGTCGTTTGACGATTCATGATTAAATTATAGACCAAACTGAAGATGTTTGACAATGACACAAGATACAAAACCAGTGTTGCCAAAAAGATAATAGCAAAAAAATCACCCTTTATATATATATATATATATATATATATATATATATATATATATTTATGGGGTCTGAGAGGGATATTTTACTGCGTTACGCACGGAATCACAAAGTGAATATACCAATTCCTTTTTGGAAGGGTATAAAAATAAGCCTAAGATCACTTTAAAAAAAAATGTATCACAAGTTTTCAATCTTTGCATATGCTCTGGATATCGTCCTCAGGACTTTAATTATAAATAAAAACAATTTAACAAATTATTAAAAAGCAAAAAAAAATACTGTGAATATTTTTAAAACTCACCTTATCGATAAGTATAATTATCGTGCAACTAAAAAATACCCTTTCTAGATACAACACACACTTTTTCCTGTAGTACATTTTGAAGCATCATATTTTTAACTGATATTAATGAAGTAAATGCCATTTAAAAGCTATTTGTGTGTAGATGTGCACAACATAAATCGGTTTTCTAAATATACTATGTAATTCTGTTTTTTTCTTGTATCACTTTAAAAAGGTTGTTGTCATTGAGATTCAAAGTTCCTTTAAATTCCTTGTTGCGTTGAGTAACTTTCAATGCTCTTTCGTTACTTATTTGATTTAAATTAAAATAAAATTACATCATTAGAAAATATCCTATTTTATTGTAAAAATTACTTTAAATTAAAATTATTTCTTTCATATTATTATTCTCGGTGAATTTTATGTACTAAAACTGCATATATGCTGCTAAGAGAGCATCTCGCTTTCATGCAATTGTATGTTGGGCACAGCATCACACCATGAAATTAATGCTTTTTATAGGTAAAAACCGTCAAACAACAGCGCCTTCATACTGATCAAGTCTACAGCAAATCGTTAAACTTAAATTATTTCCCCCTTTTTTTTTTGCTCGTGCACAATTGCAGTCTAAACTCGATCAATTGTAGGCGTTCTTGTAGCCGGTTTGCAATTAAAATATCAAGAATATTAAAAAACAACTACAGAGAAACACAAAGAATTAATGTTAGAAAATATATTTTATACACAAACAAATAAAAACCTTGGAAAATTGAAAGAACAAGAAGCCCAACATTTAGTTGTTGAATGACCTGAAACAACGACTGCCGTATTGAATGAGCTGACGACCCTTTTACTTTCTACAGACAACAGACAATAAAATAATCATTAATATTTGGAAGAAATATTAAAATATTTCTGTGAAACAAATTTCACTAGGCAACATGTGAACTATTTATTTAAGGCAAAAGCTTGTAAAACTTTTTTAGCCAATTTACCAAATTAATCATTCATAACAGCCAATTTGAGGCTTAGAATAATCAAGTTAATTAATACACAAAGCCAGTTAGCTGCTCTAGAAAAGTATTTTTTATTTTTTCACAAAAGGCCGCTGTAAAAAATTTACAATTTGCTGCTGTTAAATCGCAACATGAGATGGTTCAAAAACCTAAACAGCGTTTAAAAGTTATCCATCATAAAACAAACATATAAATAATTAATAAAAGCAATTAAATATTTTATTTGTTTATATTAAAACATTAAAATTTACATTTCCATGTGCACAAACATATCGTTCGTTTTGTGTAGTTGTAGTTGTTGCCGTTGTTGTATTTATTTAAATATTTTTTTTACCGTTTTCCTTTTCCAAGTCAAATGTAAGTGTGCAATAATCGTTAAAATTAAATAATAATAATAAAATTTATTAAAAATCACTTTACCAAAGCAAACACAACAACAACAACAACAATATAAGTAATGAAAAGTTGTTTATTTGACGCTGATACCCTACTTACAGTAATTAAATCTTTTATTCCCCAAATACCATTTTATTTCAAATGACTGCAGGATATAAAGACCTGAACCGACTGGATGAGCTACAAATAATTCTTCCTGCTAAATCTAATTTTAAAACAGAGAAGCTTTTCCTCAAATTCATCTGAAATTTCCTAGATTTTTGTGAATTTGCAAAATTTTATTTATACAAATTTCAAAGAGATTCTGTTTTCATGGCCGCTGCCAAATTTATCTCATTGTAGCGCAAGTGTTCACAAACCCTGTTAATTCCGTTAAGCTTTTATTTACTTTGTTGTTGGAACCTTTGTGCATGTGTATATGTGTGAGTGTGTGTGCACGTGTGTAAGTTCAAGTATTATACAGTTATTTAAATAAAAAATTAATATCCATTTAAATTTTTTATTTAAATATGAATTTTAAATGCCAATTAAGTTCATCTCTATTAGTTTAACGATCACAGATCATTAAACCGAAAAGTTTAATGCAAAACAATTAATTAATCATTAAAATTATTAATAAATTAAGCGTTAAATAAATTCCACTTTTATTTCCACTATTTACATTATTTTATTTTATTTAATCTTTTTTTATTTTTTTAAGTGTAATATGTAAGAGTGTTAATTGAGAGCAAAACTAAAATATATTAAAAAACATGCAGAAAAAGAATTAAGGCAAAATAAAAGAAACTAGAGTGAAGGGCCGTAGCACTCAACAGCAGCTGGCCCATTCGCATATTCGCAGCTAAATTGGTGGACTTGGGTGCAATTCAACCACTCACTCTTTTTGGACCGAAATCTATAATCAGATACACTAGTATAGAGCTCCAGAATCAATGGAGGTTAGACTGAGCCTGAGGTCAGGCCTAGTCAATACAATTTTTTATAGAGAATGCTATACAGGGAACTCAATAGCGGCCTAGACTTTTTTACAAAGCCGAGCTACTTTTGACTTTTTAAATCTTTTTTGAAACAGACATTTCCGAATCGAACTTGCTACCTTTTTAGCACAAGATTACTCAATTGATCCCTTGCTAAACTGAGTTTAAAACAAAAAGATTTATTCGAATAATATTTATTCGATTAGCTTTAATAGAACCAGTTTTACTGAAGAACCATTATATCGCATAAATCACATAAAAATGAATTTTTTTCGCAAACAATTTTAATCGAATAATTTTATTCGAATGGGATTGTTCGATTAAATATAATAAAAGAATCAGTTCTATTGAAAACCCATTACATCGCTTAAATCACATACAAATAAAATTTTGTGCAACAAATTTTAATCGACTAACTTTATTCGAATAACATTATTCGACTAAATATAATCGAAGAACCTATTCTATTTAAGAACTATTATACCGCATAAATCACAAAAATAACATTTTGTGCAACAAATTTTAATCGACTAACTTTATTCGAACAACATTATTCGATTAAATATAATCAAAAAATTTGTTCTATTGAAAAACCATTATATCGCATAAGTCACATACAAATAAAATTTAGTGCAAAAAAATTTTAGTCGAATAACTTTATCCGAATAACATTATAAAAAAATAAATTTTTTATATTAATAGATATTTTTATAATTTTTATTATATGTAAAAAAATTATAATATTCTATTAATATATTATTCGTATAAATTACTTCGAATAACCCATATTCCAGTATCGGCTTAAATAATTTTCCTATATCCTTTTTTATTCGAAGAGTGATTGCAGTGAAACACTCCAAGAAGTTTACTATAGCAAATGGCCTATCATCATTGTTAAGGACTCACTAATGAGGCACAAAAAGTGATATAGTTTTTCGATGCTTGTGGGCACCATCGTCGCTTTGTGGTGCTGTTGGCTGAAGTAGTAGAACACGAGACTATGAAGCGGAGGGTCCTGAGTTCGAGCCCGCGCTGAGTCATGAAATATTGTGTTGAATTGTTCTGATCAGCATTAGTGCGTGGCTGTGTTAGTTGTTGCCAGCCTGTTTCAATGATGAAGGCATAGTCACTGATCACTGAATATAATTGGCAGCGACTGACACTATCATATACTAAAAGCAGAGTAACAGCACCCACCTTCGTCGGCCCTGTAGCAAAAATTAGCAGGCGAAGAAAAAAGGATTGAAATAGCTACAAAAAAAGACTGTCTATCGTCTCATCTTTCCTAATCTGTCCCCTCAATACTATCCCCCCGTTTTCAGTTCCGGCGCAATGCATTGCATATATAGGGGTCATCCCCTGATGGTCCTACACCTAAAAAAAAAAACAAAAAAATGTATTCACACACCCATTGACTAAAGGCCTTCAGGTTCAAAAACGATGAGTTTTTTATTTAGGACCATCTTTGCCACAATATATTTGAACAACTTGCAAAAACACGACTATGGCTTGAGTCAAACCATTGCTAAGGTTTCGAATCAATAGATCTTTCAAGTCTAAAAAAAGTGTACCGCAAATTATTAAATAAGAGCGACAAGGCTTTTTAACTAACCAAAATAGGGTGAATCCCAGCAATATTTTGTACGAGTTTATAGCCAGTTGTGGTGTGTTGGCAAATAAAATATTATTCACACACTTTAGTCGCAGTATTGACACAATTTTAATGGCGTAATGGCGTTCTCAAGACAAAGTCAACAAATTAAACAAGTAACCGACAAATAATTTGTTCAATAAACTTGATTCTATTAACAAATTTTACACTTGGCGACAATAACTACTGTAAACAACCCCAGCAACAACAACAGCAACAGCAAGCATTATAAACGACATCACCAAACAACAAACAAACATTAAAAATTAATTATGAAATCGCCTAAAAATGTTTCATTTTCAATTCGATTTTTAATTTTTCAACTGTTTGACTGCATGAATGCAAACCGGCAGGCAGGCAGGCAGGTCTTTTAACGGAATGTGGATGGTGTTGTTGTTGCAAACTAAAATTGCGTTTCAAAGACAAACATTGACTACGGCAGCAGCTAAAAATGTAGTAAGTTTGGTTGACATTTGGCAAAAAAAAAAAACAAAACTGAGAAGGTCGACCGGGGCATATTTCAATTCCAACAACATTTTTTTTCCTCCATTTTTATTTGTTTATTTTCTACCAATTTGAAAATTTTTAAATAAATATAAACAAATAACACGGTTTGCAAATTTTTTATACCACAAGCAATAAAACAACAACAACAACAACAACAATAAATAGATAAAACACCAAAGTAAACGCTACTGTGTAAAACACTCGCACTCGTGGTTGTCTCCTCAAGTAGTTTATTTGCCAGTAGTCAGTCGTACTCATGGAAATACTGGCGGCGGGCTACGACAATGCGATCGACGGATGGATGGTTGGTTACTCATGGTTTATGGCTGTTATTGACTTAAAATTCAAACGATACATCAATCCGTACTCGCATGCACACTTGCTTTTGTTGCTGTTGCAGGTTGTTTGTCTGTTTATCAGTTTCAAATTGCATGAGTGTTGAGTTTTTTCCATTTTGTGGCTTTAGTTTCAATATTTACTAATCGTAAGTCAGTGTACAACTAAGTGAGCAAATTTCAGACAAAAAAGAATGGCATTATAGACAAACGGTTTATGTAATTCTTTATATTTTTTTTATTAAAATCAACACCAGCGTTTGAATTAATCAGTATGGTAAAAAGCCGAGTTGGTGAGGCGATGCGACAGTGACTGCCAAGAAAAAAATACAATATCATTTACAACAACTTTGTATCTCAAAAATAGCAGCCACATTAAAAGCAACTAATCACGGTCAAGTGCAATGCATGCGACACTCTATTAAATAATGAAAAAAAACACAAATTAAATTCCAAAGAAAACGTCAAAATAAACCGTGGATTATAGAAGAAAATTTATTTGTGATTTTTTTTTTTTTTTATTAACAACATGATTGAATGAATGTTTTCGTGATCTCGAACTGAAGATTAACAGTTTGGGTTTCAGCAAGTTGAGCGGAAGAGGCTTGGAAGCCAGTGTTGCCATTTTAACGTTTTTAGGGGGTTTTGCGAACCTATCTTTTTCTTTTTAAGAGTGAATTTTTTGAATTGATGTCAATAATTTTAAAATTCTTCATGAAGTATTCAGCTCACTTATCAGTCTGCTGAAGTCAAATCAACATTTAGCTAATGAACTTTTTTAAATTTGTTTTTTGCTAATTTTTTCGACCTATTTTTTATATAATAATACAATATTTTACTTAGCTTGAAAAATATTGTATTATTTTTTAAACCAAATATTAATAATTGGATTTCTTTAAATTCAGTCAATTCAATGGTACCATTCTTCGAAATGAAGGAGAACGAGTCCTGGAAAGACAAACTGATTATGTGGCTGCCATCATGACTGTTGACAGGCTCGTCGCAGTGGATATCCTTAATAGGGAAGGCTGGAAAGGAGTTTTTAAATTGTGTGCCCTCTTACGCAAAATTTGCTGAAATAAAAAAATTGTCACTCATATTTTTATACCCTACAAAAAACAATTGAATGGTATATTCACTTTGTCATTCCGTGTGTAACGCCGCGAAATATCCCTCTAAGACCCCATAAAGTATATATATTCTTGATCAGTGATGAAATCTAAGACGATTTAGCCATGTCCGTCCGTCTGTGCAAATCATGATTCAGCCCAAGCGGAATAAGCCAGACCCTTGAAATGTGATATAAATACATTCTGAAGGATAGCAAAGGTCCAGTTCGTAAATGGCTTGAATGGCTCTAGAGAGAAAATAGTTCCCTTAAGAGCAAAACCAACCTTTAGAAAACAACACAATTTTTAACTTTTGTTTCGTAATTTTGCTAAGCAACTGATATATTTTCAAAGAAGGTTCAAAGCGTTGAACTTGCAGTCATAAAATCAAAAAAAATCTATTTTTGGGTCCCACCCCCTTTAGTGGGCGTTGAAGTAACAGATTACATGGAAATATAGTATAAATATTTAACAAATTGTATAATTTAAGCCTACATTCCTTCCAAATTAAATTTTAATGCTTTTATGACGAAGCAGAGATTTTCTCCGATCTTCCTCTGCCCCACCCTCACTTCACCTTTAAATGACCCTATCAACAAAAAAAAATTTTTTTTCACTTAATAACCCCCAAAAATTGACTTCTTAGTGTTTTATGGCAAAGGGGAGATATCTCCGGCCCGGCCCCTCCTGGGGTGACCCCTACAAAATAGAGTTTTCATTTACTAAACATTTGGAGGGTATTTAAGATTCGAACCGGTCGAATATAACGTTATTACTTGCTAAATTTGCTTGGGTTGTTGTTGTAGCGTGCGTCACACAACTTTAGCTGCTTCATGCTTTATAACATTCACAAAATACACGGAAGTCCCGCTAAACACTTTGGGTAAGTTTCAGACTTATATGATCTGTAAAAGAATACGAATACACAAGGATTTGTCCATTTTAAAATTGAATTAAGATTTTCACATTCAACTAGGCCACCTAATGAGAGCTGACAAACTATGAGTACTGATGATGGGGGTATAAGGACTTCCGAATACAATGCTGTTGCGTTCTGCTTCGGCAGGCCAGGCATTGGACATTGTCACCTGTGGATACCAGAAGCGTCTGTTAAGAGTGGCCTCTGAGTCGTACAGGGGTGTTGGTGGATACTCAGCTTTACACGGTTTTAAGAGTAGCGTCGGGTTAGGTACCAACGAATATGTTAGACACAGTTGCATCACTAGGGTTCTTACTTTCGGTTTGGAGAGAATTACAACTTTGGAAAATTTGGGCAAAATCTTATGTTCTGATCAAAATGTAACAAAATCGTCATTAATTTCAGCGAAACTAGAACAAATTAAATTTCCATTAAGCACAGCAATTAAATCTACTTTTATATAAATTTTATTTGCAATAAATATTATGATCTCAAAATAAATAAAATAACAATAAAAAAAAGCAGCGTTTTAAAGCCCTGTTTTAATTTACCCGTAACATGAAATTGCAAGTGGGTTTTTTGAAAGCCCAAGTTAACAAAATGCAATAACTTGTACGCGTTTTGATTTAAAGTTGTTTCAATTAACAGCAATTTTATATTTAGCTCTTTGACATTTATTGGAAATAAAACAAAATATAATTTGCAAATAGAATTTATTAAAAAAAACAACAACAGCCAATTGCACATATTTATCATAAACATTTACTTAAATATGCAATTTAAAAAATGCCTGACATTCAGGCAGGTAAACACATCAGCTGCACAAGAGTCTGGAGGTTGAGGAGATAAAAAAAATGATTCATGACGATCTGCATTTATACGAACAATAAATTGTGTTTTAATAGATGCATTCAAAACATTTAGGTAAAATAACTAAATTTTAAAACAATGTAACGTTATTTTCCAAGTGTAGCGCTGCGAATCGCTTGAAATATTCAAACGGAACAAAAACTATTCGTGCAAATTCTTTTTTTAAATATGCAAAATATCTTTCTTGATCTCTATTAAAGATATTTATGGCGCATGCGCGCACGTTATCACGTGCAAAATTAATCATGTTTGTTGTTTGTTTCGCTTTAATTCTCCTGCAGTTGGAAGCCATGCCAGCGGTTAGTCAGTCAATTGTTATTGATTTCGGTGTTTTGTCAAAACTGTTGATGAGTTTTATGAAAATCACAATTATTTAGTGCCTTGATTTTTTTTATTCTTATCAAAATTATGCTTCATTTTAGAAGCAACTGCATTTGCGAAGGTAAGAGCCGACTCAGTGGGGGAGCTCAAGGACACACCAGGAATGAAAAATATGCTGTTTTATCTCTGAGGTGGTCTACTTTAAGGGAACAAAATAAAGCGTGTTTTTAGAGTGTCACAACACCAGAGCAACGCTTGCAAATTGTTAAAATTTTTAATAAAAATAATTCTTTTATTCGTCAAGTTGGACCAGCACTCAGAGGATAAGCTCTCCATACGCAGCGCATGGCAACGGAACTCGAAAGGAGAGGATGGTGTTGAGGGGACAGATGAAGAAAGATGAGAAGATAGAGATTTTTTGTAGCTTTTTGAATATTTTATGATCGTAAAATATTTTTCGTTCGTATTTAAATAAAAATAATATTAAAAAGAGCTGATAAATAAATTAAATTAAATTTTAAGTTCCTGAAAACCAATTTTCAAATGAACGAAAAGATAAAATTGGCTTGAAATGTGGCATGGCGAAAAAATTGCCCAAATTACCCTTTTAGAACTCCATGACCAAAATGGCAAACAAAAATCCTGAAAAAGGAAAAAAGGCTGCTTAAATCTTATCCTTTCACCTGAAATAAAGTCTCAGCGTCTCTTCAAATTTTTAATTGAAATTTTCTTAAAGTTAACTAAAAGCTACACAAATTTAAAAAAGTAAATAAATATTTTAAGTTAATTTTTTTTCTTTTTGTTTCTATTTTTGTCAGTTTCTGTTTTCCTCTAATGATACCAACCACTCAGCCGACCAGCCATTCATTCATCCAACTGCCACTCTACACTTTTTATTCGCTTTAGAGAGTTTGCGTGTTTTACTGCGTGCATACAACCGTGTCAATAATTACCCGTGGGACCAGACCCCCAAAGCTATACCAGCGACCAACCGACTATAAGTATTTGAAAACACACAGAAAAAAAATAACAGACAAAATGTATTTAAAAAAGAAAAATACGGTGTATTAAAGCGCTGCGAATACACAGCCACCGAAGAGTGTTAATAATTGCACTGGCAGTCATGTCAGTAAAATGAAAATACTCGTACACAAAACAACACTAAAACTCACAGTCGAGGAAATAAAACATATTTTTGGATACACTCGGAAATAAATTGCAGTCAAAAGTAAAACTTTGAATTCAATTGTAAGTGCGTGTTAATTGATTATTCATTAAAAGTGGAACTCAACACTCCATAAACATTTTCAAAAAGGTGTTCAGTTCAATTAATATAAATCATAAAGCCTGCATTTTTTCAAATAATATTTATTTATAAAGTTTCGCTCATATACGAACATACGAAATATTTATACGAGTATATGAAACACTGTGACATGCCCTGTCACAGTGTTTAATTCCACTTGGAAACGGAATTGATGCCGTATTTTAGTTCTTCAGATGAACGGAACAACTTTTGGAAAATAAAATTTTATCACATCCATCAACCGGCGTGCCACGCAAATGGACAGTACCAGAGCGAGCTTTAGTGAAAGATTTCCACATGTTAGCACACAAAGTGTCATCAGTTAATGCCCACTGCTGTATAGCATCCACAATTTCAACACCGTAAAGCTCGATGTTGAGCCGAAAATCATCAATAGCGACCAGGCCCATTTAAGTTTAGTTCGTTGCGTGAACAAACAAAATCTTCATTTCTGAGGCACTGAAAATCAACGTGCGAGGCATGAAGAGTCAGTTTGTGGTGAAAAGTGACTGGGGACACCATCCACAAAACGGTTCCTGTTACCAGCGAGTGCCACAGGGGCATGGTAAACGACTTTTCACTGCCAATATTTGAGACGAATAAGCGGGGCTTGGCGAGCATTTAGTTTCAACACCACAGTCTTAGCCACAATTTATATTCTGAAGGTATCGTTTCCTTATCGTACAATCCACAGTTTTAGCTTTACCAGTAAGATCGCCCTATTTTATTATCTCAGAATTCTTTCTCTGAATTTACAACAACAATCTACAGGCAATCGCAGCCTTTAAGAAGAATAGATCACACAAGCGCTAATATTTATCACCGGAAATATTGCGGAAAGTCAATATTTCCGTTACAATAAAACGGTCCCAAATGTGTATCAACGCTAGCCACTGCCGGGAAATGCTTTTTCGGACTTCAGAGAAAAAATGGTTAAGGTCAAAGAAAATATTTCTTTCACACAAAATCATTTACTTTTTTCTTTTTATTTTATCAAGAAATTTTAGTTTCTTAAAAATTTTTAATTTGAAATCTTGCTCTAGAGGAGGAATCTCGATATTTTAGCGAAATGCAACTTGCATCCTTTACATTTTCGGACACATTTTGTCCTTTGGAAAACTTATTTTATTTATTAAAATCTTCAGCAAAGAATTGGAGGATACATTCACTTTGTTATTACGTGTTTAACGCATTGATATATCCCTGTAAGACCCCATAAAGTATATATATTTTTGATCAGTGCAATCTAAGACGATCTAGCCATGTCCGTCCGTCCGTCTACGGAAATCACGATTTAGTGCAAACGAAAAGAGCCAGACCCTTGAAATTTGATATGAATAAATTTTGAAGGCTAACACAGGTTAGGTTCGTAAATGGGCTCAATCGGGCCAGAGGGGAAAAATCTCCCCTAAGAAGAACTAAACGAATCTTTAAAAATCAATATAAGTTCGTTTTTTGTAATTTTGTTAAGCACATGATATATTTTTAAGTCAAAGAAAGTCAAATGCGTTAAACTCGGAGTCATAAAATAAAAATATTAATTTTTTAACCCCGCTCCCATTAGCGGGCCTTTGCCTCCTAAATGACCATATAAAAAAGTTTTATTTTTTTTAATAACCCCAAAAATTTAGTTTTTAGTGTTTTACGGCAAAGGTGAGTATCTCCCCCGCATCCTCTCTCGGAGTGAGCCCTACAAAATAGAGTTTTAATTTACTAAACATTTGCAGGGTATTTAAGATTCGATTCGGTCGCATATAACGTTTTTATTTAATTTGTAAAAATTTTTATTTTCAAAGTTTTTAAGTAAATGGTTTAAACTACAAAAGAGTGCCCCAAAAACGTCAAACGAGAACTCACGAGTTGGCAATTAAAGACTTGTAATAACTTGAAAATCCCCACCCCCCAGTTCAAAAGGAAAGTCGCCGCATCTGAAGACTCTTATTTCCGGCGATAAAAAATAGTTTTAATTAACATTTTTAATTAAATCAAATGTTGTTCATGCACATGCAATTACTGCAGTTGGTTTCGGGGAAAAAATTTAAAATGGATATTGAATCAATACCTTTAGAGCTCTGCTGGAACCACATTAAGCAGAAATAAAACACAGAAATGGGATAGAGTTCTCTGTATTTAATATTTTTCTTTTTTGATTTTGTTGTCACTTTTTTTGGTTTATTGTTACAAGTTGACTCTAAAAGTGAGTGGATGATGGCTAAATGGCTGCTGCTGCTGCTGACTCGATTTGGTTTTTTTTCTTTTGGTATCACCACGCAACGTTCAGCAGCGGGCAGAAGAGAGTGTACGAGTATATGAAAATATTTATGTACGCAAAAGTATATAGAAATAAATGCTGGCTTTTGTAAGTACGAAATTGTTTGTAAATAAGTATGTAAAAGCTATTGTTGTTATTGTTAGCATGAAGAAGAAGAAGAAGTAGAAGAGGAATGTGTGGC
This sequence comes from Linnaemya tessellans, assembly GCA_951800035.1. Classification (NCBI taxonomy): domain Eukaryota; kingdom Metazoa; phylum Arthropoda; class Insecta; order Diptera; family Tachinidae; genus Linnaemya; species Linnaemya tessellans. The sequence goes on from OX637535.1 coordinate 2,833,364, forward strand.
AGTTGTTGGTTGCTTTTGGCTCGAATTGGAATTGTATGATGGCTTGGAATGGTTCGTTCGCTTGGCAGTTTGTTGCTGTTGTTGTTGTTGTAGTCATAGTAATAACAATGTGGCCATCATTGTTGACGTTGTTGTTTTTATTACTATTGTTAATATATATTTTGTTATTGTTGTTGCTGCGAAAAGCCAACAACATAGAAATAGCCAAGTACTCTTGAACTGCCAGCCAGCAAGAACAAAAACAGCAAAATGGCGTTCTTGCGGGTGGATTTTTTTCCATAGATTTTTTTTTTGCTTTGCAATAGCAACAACAACAACAAGAGGCAAATAAAACGCGTTATTTATGTATGAGAGTTTGTTTGAAACTAATAACTGAAACACATTGTTGTTAGCAGAAAACTAAAAAATGTAAATAATTTGTGCTGAAGAAGAAAAATGTAATTTAACCCACACGAACCTGCAGTAAATTTCCAAAATAAAAATAAAAAGAGAAGAAAGGAAAAGAATTAAAAGTAGCAACAACCCAGTCATTAACCAAATCTGTAGGGGATTGTTCCCCTTCAACCTGTCGCCAAGCACAAAGAATTTTTTAAAGCTGCCAAAAGAAGTGAACATTTTCGTCACTGTGTTATGGATTAAATTTTAATTTTTTTTTAGGGGAAAACCTTGAAAAAGTTTGTGTTTAAATAGACTGCAGAATTTATTTAATTGTTTAATTTAAGCAGAACACTGTTTCCCTGGTAAAAGAATTCTTCAACATGAATGTAAATTTTATTTGCCGAACTTATTAGTGAGATACGAATTATTTTATTGGATTGCAGATTTGAACTTGAGTTCCATAAAAGAATTCTTATAGAATTCTTCAACTAAATAATCTGTAGTGCAGGACATGAAATGAAAAAAGGAAATATTTTGGATGACTTTTTTTTATTCCACAGCACACTACGCCGTTATTTGTGATGTCTTCTCAAAATGGATTTTTATTAAAATTTCAACACACATGCTAAAGACACTACCCAGCGAGCATTTTGGAGATGCCCGTTATGGGTCAAAAGGTAATAAATGCTGTTTATAAAGTCGACGTGTTAAATAATTTAAATAATAGTTCTATAGAATAAGTGCTTAAGTTAACTTAAGCATATCATTTTCTTTATTTGTTTTTGAATTACTGCTAAGAGGCTTTTAGGTTAACATGTCTTATTTTTGATGTGAGCACTCCTGGTAGACGCCTTCATAAGGCGAAGCTGTTGTGCTCAGCTGTTTTGAGACTTTTGGCAACTGCTTAGCGTCACAGCAACGTTTCAGAAACGTACAAGTCCATAAAAGGCGACGAAATTTTATAAAAATGTAGAACTAAAAAGCAAATACTTCTCTAAAGCAAAAAACTCAACAGTTACGCAACTGCGATGTCGTATGAACACGCCTATTGTGACCACTTCTAACTTCAACTGAATGTAAAATAATTTAAGGACTAAATCTGCATTCAAACAAAATTGAATTAAGTCGACTTAAACACTTTTACTTATTACCACAGAACTGTTAAGCAAATAAAATCATTTTGATGAAAATGTAATTAAGTCGGCCTTCTTTAAGTTCTCCAAAAAAAATTTATTTTTCAATTAATTTTTGGGGATATAAAAATAAAATTCAGGACAATAATTTTATGTCGCATTTTAGGCCCTATTTTTTATTTTATTTTTGAAGAAAAAGCAATATTCACCCCTATCGTTAATAACAAGGGGAATTTTTGTTCACATGAAATTTTTATTCCACTCGAAGGGAAAAATAGTATCGTGAATCTACCGTGAGAAACTATTCCCGCTATCAGTTCTCAGTGAATGCAAAAAAGGTGAAGAAGCCGAAAACAACATGAAAAATCAAAGAATTTGTATTGAAAAATTTATGTTTATGCAATAATTTAAACAAAATTAAAAAAATTGTGGCATAAATATTTAATAGTCAAATAATTTGGATACATTTTGAAAACCAGACAAAACAAATTAAAAATTTTCTTAATCTTTAGAATTGGAGCAACAAGTTTTACAAAGACGCAGGCAATTGATTTGTTGCAAAAAATATCAGTTTGTGTCTTATTAAAAGATCTTGCCACTAAAATGGAATTTCCAAACTCTAACATTCGAATTATAATAGAAAATACTTAAATTTTCTACTCTATTCCCCACCAAAAACTAAGTGAATAAATTAAAGGGAAAAGTGAAAAAACTCGTGGGAAAACAATCATTCACGATCAGGGGAATTTAATTTTAGCGTGAAATCATTCACAGGGAAATTTTTTCATGATTGCAATTTTAGGGAAAGGGGAAAATTTCGAGGGAAAAATTATTCATGATAGGGGTGATTATTTTGTGATCGGATCATACAGTAACGAAAGCAAAACAAAAATTCTTGTAAACATTCAATTTCGCAAAATGGAGTTCTGTTTCTATGTTGTTTGGGTATACAGACATATCGTTACCTGAAACGCAAAACGCCGTGAGTTAAAAACACATTTTTAGCCTTTTCAATCTATATGTTCATAAACACGAATATGTTACGTAACTCAGAAGTGAGCTGAGATAATTTCTGTTTACCCTGCGCTCAAAAGAATGTCCCTTACTGACGCTGTGATTTGTAGTGGAGCAATGGAAAGGCAATAAGTTTGTGCTGGTAAGTTTTTTTTTTTATCATTTTTCCTCGGCGTCAACATTTAAATTAATAAAAATGTTTTATGGAAATATTTGCTTTCTTGTAAGAAGTGGAGTAACCAATTTTTTAAGTTTTCAATTGCATTTTTACACTCATTGATTTGCCATCAATCAATTGAAGCCATCAACTCACGTACATTTTGATAAGTAAAAAGCTTTTCTCTCAAGCCAAAAACCAAAATGGTCAACATGTGTTGCTAAACAGCTCATATGAGCATAATATTTATAAAAAATATATTTTTTTTAATGAAATTTTATTGGTTCTTGTGTTTATGGCACAAATAGCCAACATTTTAAGAAGTAAATAAAATTGAATAAAAATATTTAATGAAATTTATTTCTTTTCCTAAAATCACCCTATTTTATATACTCCAAATTTGTGCCTCCTTAAAAATTGTGGAAAAAACTATTACATATCGGGGATGTAAGAAGGGAAAATTGGAATTTTTATTTAAAAATCTTTGGATCACCAATTTTATTTTTTTTTTTATTTTGCAACAAAAACGTTTTCTTATACTACTACCAGAACATTTTATTTTTTAATATTATTATTTTTTTTGTTATTTGGACCAGCACTCAGGGGATGACCCCTCCATATGCAATGCTTTGCGCCGGAACTAGAAAGGAGGGGATAGTATTGAGGGGACAGCTGAAGAAAAATGAGAAATTTATAATTTTTTCAATTGCTTAATTCAAGCACAGAAGTTCATATTTTGACTTTTTTAACACTAAAATAAAATGTTTATAAAAAGCGTGTTTTTTTTAGAGTGTCACAACACCAGAGCAACGCGTAGAAATTGTTGAAATTACTGCCAACTTGCCCGTTTTAATGCCCTAGAGGCGCTCCTGTATTGTTAATGTTGAATTCTGAAATAAATGATAATTTAATTTAAAAAAAAAGAAAAAATTTCAATCAAAATAATTGTTCTATTCGTCAAACTCATTGTGCACTTCTTCCATTTTATGGACGTACATAATCGTCCTTCAGAGTGGCTAATTCGAACAACAATAGATCTTTTTCGGACCATATTTACTGTTACTGATCATGTGCATCCCGTGAGGCGTCGCACTGTCCGCACTGAAGAAGCTGTAGCCGCTGTACAGGGAAGTATTGAAGATGATCCTCATTAAACAATTCGTCGCCGTTCTCAGCAGCTGGTGTTGTGTCCTTGCACTTTCTGGAAGATTTTTTCAGTTGTTGAAAATTGGTGTTCTAAATGGCGGCCTCAAGGCAGAAATCATATTTAAACATTAATTTCATAAAATTTTCTTTCGAATAAAGGCCGTGTCATGGATCTTAAAAATATAGTTCCTTGTCTTATTGCGATTTAAACTTGTATCACTCGATAAAAAAAACACCCTTTATTAATAATCATAATATAACAAACAAGCTAATAACTTATTTTCTGGTTTAATTTTTGTTATTATTATTATTCTCTTCGATTAACAACAAAACATTAAAACTGGTCTAATTGGCAAAGAAAAACACGTTGACGAAAGTTTTTAAAAACAAAACAATTAAATATTAAGAATTAAAAAGGTTTTCGTTGCTTTTTATTTTTGCAAATACCAGATTGATGAGACCACAAATAACTCTAATTTGATTATTATTATTTTTTTTTTAATTCAAAGATGATGCAACTTTACATTAGGATTTCGCCAAAGGATTTGAATACATTTTATTACAAATTACTGTCATAATTTTGATTGCGCGCACAAATCATGTTTTTAAAAATGTTGTTTTCGAAAATGGTTTCAATGAAATCAAAATATCCCCAGTGGAAGTAGGAATATTTTGTGTTTTTTTATTTGAAAATTTTCAAAATTAACTTTTAATTTATCGCATCATTTCTTTGCGCATATTTTTTGTTTGTTTTTTTTTTTTTTGATGCTGCGAGCTTAAGTTACGAGTAATAAATTTTGGAAATTATGCCTTCAAATTTATGGCTTTTGGTACTCGTATTTGTTGATTTAGTGACAAGTAATTATTTAATTGGAAATTAAAACAAATATTTCAATGCCAAAACGGCGCCATAACTTCAACACATATTTCGTAATCTTAAGCTTAAATTATTTTTTATTTTTTATATACATATATATATATATATATATATATATATAATTTTTTTATTTTTTTTTATTTTTTAACTTTATGTTTAATTGGTTTGCTATAGAATTCAGCATCTAATAGGAACGAGTATTTAGAAATAATAACTCTAAAATATAAATTATTTGTTAGAAATAAAAAAATCATGCAGGAGCATGTCGCTGCTTGCTTTGAAAAACCTAAAGGTTTTTAAAGGTATCAAAAAAATAGAGGAAAGAAATTGAATTATTTTTTAAGCTTTGAATCAAAATGGATTATGTCGGGATTTTTAAGAGAAAGGCGATTTAGCTATAGCCATATTTTTCAAATTTTTCATTATGACCGGTACTTAGAGGAAGACCTGTCTGTACTCCCGCGATACATTGTGCTGCATGTAGTAAAATTGGTTAAGTGAAAAAGAATAAAGGGAGCAATAGTGTTTCTTCCACATGGCTAGAAGATTCCGAAGGAATGAAATAACGAGATACACCCCATATAGCAAAGATGATTAAATAGTTGACTGCCCCACTGTATCTAATAAATTTTATTATCCTTAAAAATATTGAGAAATTGTAAGCAAATATCACATTAAATAAAATTATATTTTAATTTTATTTAAAAACAATTTAATGATCTTGGAAATAATTTCAAATAACTTGAATTTGAATTCCACATCATTTTTTAATTATTTATAAGGAATTAATTTTTTATATATTATTCGACCTTATTTTTGACTAAAATTCTTAATTCTTATCTTCAGGCTCTAGGTTTAAGAATTGAAAATAAAACTCCGTTTTACAATTCACCCTATTGCTAAGTGGACGACTTTACTCGAAATTTTTCCTGAAGAAGAACACCGAAGGTGTTTGAAATATTGAAAGAAAATATATAAATGAATACGAAAATAAAATATAAAAAAACGGAGTTTTATTTTCAATTCTTAGACCTAGAGCCTGAAGATAAGAATTAAGAATTTTATTTATAAGGAAGTCAAGAGCAGATTAAGTTACAAAATGCCATAATTTAACAAAGAAACCAAAAAAGATACAAAATATGATGACTAACTATTTTAATTTTTAATATTTATTTACTCGTCACGTGCGACATATTATATGCAACTGGGTTGTCATGTTTTAAATTCCTAAATTCATCAAAAAATATTTTATGTTTATAGAAATTTTAATATTTTTTATGAATTAAGCCTTAAATATATTAAGATTTTTGTAGAGTTTAAAGCACCGGCCCGGCCCGACCCGCCCATACCTAAAAGTTTTATTCCATTTTCTGTCGAATGTAAAAGGCTGTTCATTAATTTTGACAATTCACTCACGCCGGTCCAACAGTGACTGAAGATTCCTGCTTGCACATCCCTACAACTTGTGTCGTTGATGCATCGCCGATATTTTTTAAGATATAAGAAAATTAATTTATTGGTCCCTCCAATTGCGCGGTTGTTTGTTTAGTCTGACGTTGACACCGAACTACCTGAAATGGCATTCAATGCGCTTATCATAAAAGACAGATTAAACAATCTGTAGCGAACAGTTTCTCGAAAGCCGCCGCTTAGAGGTCATGAATATTTCTTATAAACATCAAATGCCATCATATATGATTTTTTCGGATTTGATACAAGGTTTTAGATTAATATTTAAACTGCTCTACATTCACAAAAAAAAACACCCTCTAAACATTAGCTTTATATACAAAGTTCATTAAATTTAAAATGGGTTTGAAAAGTGTTTTATTCAAAATTTTTCATAAAAATTTTCTTAAAATAGAATTAAAATACATTTTATTTTTTTATGAATATGGGCATAAATATTTGAAAATAAAACATAAATAAATAAATAATATATTTTCTAATGATGTTTTCTTTTCTAAAAAAGAATGCTACATTTTTTGCATTTTTCTATGGAAAATGGTAACATTATGGCAGTTGAAAATAGTGAATTTCTAGGAAATTGATCTACCAGTTCTTATGAAGAAGTGTTTTATTTTAAACTTGCTCCTAATTGTGGTTTTTTAGAATAAAAAGTGACAAAATGTTACATATTTTGCAGAAAAGAAATCAGCATAAAAGATTTTCCCTCACACTGTTTAAGGTGCGGTCAGACGTGGCAAATGTATTGATGCAGTTAACTAACGTAAGCGGTGCGAGTATTTGTTTTAATTGGCACGAAACGAACTAAAGGCTGTGCGTGTTTACTAAAATACCAGATTTTCTTTTTGCAAATATTTGCCGCGTGTGGCCTTCACTTTTTTAAAAAGCTTGTAAATGAAATTTCATCAGAAAAAATAAAAATTTTACCGCCGCCTGTTAAATGAAATAACAATCCTTTCCCACAATAAAATTTGTGTAAATAAAAACTGTTATCACATTCAACTAAGCCACCTAATAAATAAGTGGAGCACTGATGATGAAAGGGTTGCGTCTTTCGAAAACAGCTGTTCCGCTCTGCTGTGAAAGTTGAATAACAACAAAAACTGATGTTGACTTGCCTTTGTGCCTTGGAATATTTATCATGTCTTTCTGAGATATAAATTAAAAAAAAATTCGAACAATTGGCCTATAAAATCTTAAACTGAAATAAAAAACTGTTTGATTTAAAATTTTTTAATAATATTTATTTTGTTCTTGTTTTTTCAATATTATCCTTTTTTTGTTTTTGTTTTTGTTATATTAGAATGGTGGTGGTAAGAACCGATGACTTGTTTTGCTTCGTATTAATTCCATTTAATTATTTAAAGATTTATTTAAGTTTCTTGCTCTTTTTTCTTTTTGTATTTTGTTTAAATATTTTACAATTTTATTGAAGGAATGTTTTTTTTTGCAAACAATGTTTTTTAATAATTATCATTATTATTATTTCGTTACTTTAGCCATTTGAATTTTACCATTAATAATATTATTATTTTTATTTTATTATATAATCTTGTTTTTGTTTAAATTTCTTATAAATGTTCAACACTTAAAAATTTTCACAATTAAAGTTAAAATATTTGTTTTTGTTTTTGTTTTTGTTTTTGTTTAGGAATTTGTTTTTGCTGTCTGTGAGAAAATTATTTATAATTTACAAAAAAAAAAATAAACCCTAAACAGAATAAGGAAATCATACAATAAGAGAAATTTCAAAATTTAAAAAGTTTTCAAAAATGAGTTTTCAGGTTTTTTATACGAAATAAAGTGAAATTCCTGGAGAATTTTAAACAAAAATCGGTTTTATTTTATACAAAATTATTTATAAAGTGTAACTTGCTTTTTCCTTTAATTTTATATAAATTTTTTACACAACTTACAGACTAAAGAAAAATTTTGTTAAATTTTAACTAATTTTTTTGTGTGTTTTGTTTTTGTTTTTCTTCTTGTTTTAAGAGGCGTATAAATCTTGTTGTGGTTGTTTAAATAACTATTCTTTTTTTTTAATATTTATTTAGCAATTAAATTTTTGTGAGTTTTCTTGACGTTTATTTAAGACCTACAGCTTTTTGTATGTGTTTTTTTTTTTAATTTTTTTATTTTTTTTTATTTTTGACTAAAAACTACCCAACGAAGTCTGGGTGATGTCTGTCTCTCCGTTTGTCTCTTCCATCATTCATTCGTTTTTATATATTTATTTAATCAAGTGTTTAAATATAAGTTTTGTTGTTTTTGTTGTTTGTAATATATGTTAAAAATTATTAAGATAAAACTGCCTACTGACTAATGACTTAACTATTTACACAAGGGGATTGGAGTGGAGTGGAGTGGAGAGGTGTTTGGATTTTAATCGATAGATTTACATTAAGATTTCTTTTAACCGAAATAAAAAGGGGGAAAAATTAAAAAAAAAATTAATAAAACATTTCGAAATGTTGTTGGACAATTTCGAGATTTGCATAGAAATCGGTGTCATTGTTGTTTCAAAGAAATCAAAAGTGTTAAAAAGTGTTAAGTGGCAACTAAATTTAGGGGCAAAGAAATCCTTTAGCAAAAATTTACCTTGGTTGTTGTATTAACGCCAGCTGGTGTTCAATTCAATTCAATTAAACTCTTTTTGTCACTTTTCAACACTTTTTTCCATCAACAACATTTTCACTTATTCTTTTCTTTTCTTCTTTTCAGTTTGTTTTTCGTTTCTCTTTTGCGAGTGCATTTCTTTGAGTTTTATTAATTTTATTTATTCATATTTTTAGTTAATCTGGCTGGCTTAAAACTTAATTGTATGTATTTTTTACCAAAAATAATAAAAATTATAATAAAATTATATTTAAGAATATATTTAATTTATAATTGTTTATAAAACATCACTTTGTTACTCGTTTGATTTGAATTGCCTTTTTTCTTTATTTAATTTATAAAAAGTTTTTTAAAAACTTTGTTTGTTTTAATTTAATAATAAAAAAAAGTTGAGTTTCTTTGAGAATTCCATAAAATTCATTTTCCGTAGTTTTCTTATATAAAGAAATTGTTGTTCTTTGTAACACAGACAAATGCACTGGTTTAGTTCGCTACAGTCTTTCCTGGTCGGTACTCAGCAGTTAGTCCTTATGTGCCGAAGCCATAAATTTTTCTAAATAGAAAATGTGACCTGCTGTTCGCTTAATTGTGACAAAAAAAAATTAATTTTACTATACAAAAATTCAAACTTGGAAGCACGGCACGGATCCAAAACGTTTAAAATGTGTTTGATTTCAATTGTTGCCTTGCAAACGCTTCAGCGGACCCGCACCTGCCTAAACCGTATTTCCTAAATACAATTTGATTTGCATGGACGCAAATTCTTCGTAGGACAACTTTGTGGTGTTTGGAGACACACTAGAAAGTATCGCTTTTCTGTCGGGGTTGAGTCCTAAAAAAAGCACCACAACTTTTGCGGAAAATTTATAGAAAAACTTTGAAAGTTCTTAACGATATTCCTTAAGCGGCCTAAATTTCAATAAAGACTTTTTCATTCGTGTTTTACATCTATTGCGGCGAAAGTCTCTTTTAAGACGATTCATAACCAAACCAGGCGGCGGAGGCTGCTGCGGCGGCAGCAGCTGACGAATGCTATTCACCTGAGCCGCCAAACGTATTGAAATGTCTTACTGCTCCGGGAGCGGCGGCAGCACCGAATTGCAGACTCCACTCGAATAGGCGGCGGGCATGCAATTGCTGTTGCTGCTGTTGGTGATGATGGTGGTGCTGCTGTTGGTGATGATGCTGGTGCAGTGAATGGGGATTTAGATTCAGATGATGCATGCCGCTGGCTCCGCTCACACCCAAGGCCGACGACACCGAGGAGGGAGAGGCGGCAGACGATGACGCCTGTAGGACACCACTTGAGCTATTGCCGCCCGGGGACGCTTGGGGCTGTTGCAGGTGATGGTGTTGGGAGGAGGAATGTTGCAAGGCCTGATCGCTGGTATGGAACAGATGCGGATGATGGGCGGGATTTAAGTGAGGATGCTGGTGGTGGTGATGGTGAGCGGCGGCGGCATTGTGGTAGCGCATGGGATCGATGTACATGGCAGCTGCTGCAGCGGCTGCTATGGAGGAGGCTTGTTGTTGCTGCTTAACTTGTGACAAATGCTCGTTATCATTGTTATTGTTGTTGTTGTTATTATTATTATGGTTGTTGTTGTTATTGTTGTTGGCATTTGTCGATCCCAGAGGACTTTGGGGCGACATGACGTTCGTGGTCATGGTCGCCGATGAACCAGCCGAAGATGACGGCGTATTGGGGCCATGCTGCTGTTGTTGTTGCTGCTGATGCTGGTTATGCTGGAGTTGCTGCTGTTGTTGTTGTTGGTGTAGGGAGGCAGGAGTGGACGCAGCTGCAGCTGAGTTCGACTCCTGGATCTCTGATTGCTAGTGGGCCGTCAGCTGGTGGCCCGCGGACGACTGCATGTTTTGTGGACTCAGCATAGGCGGACTGTGGCTGTGACTGTGTGTTCCCATGGGACTGCCGTGCATATCGTGATGAGGGTGGTAGCCGCCGTGGCCGTGCATGTGGCCAGGTGGCATGCCGTCCATCATATCGCCGCCCATGGTATTGGGCGGCGTCATGCGTTTCTCTTTCTGTCTGCGATTGCAAAACCACACTCGCACCACTTCCTTTTCCAGCTGCAAGCTGTCGGCCAACGAGGTAATTTCTTGGGCAGAAGGCTTTGGCTGTTTGTGGAAATGTTGTTCGAGGGCTCCCTTAACGCTGACCTCAATGCTAGTGCGCTTCTTCCGTTTCCTTCCCTGAGCAGCAATCTTGTCAATGCTTGTGGGTGAGCCTGTGGTGGAATCGGCTTCCTCCAGCCACTTCTGCAGCAGGGGTTTCAGTTTGCACATGTTCTTAAAGCTGAGCTGCAGAGCCTCGAAGCGGCAAATGGTCGTTTGGGAGAAAACGTTGCCATAGAGGGTGCCTAACGCCAGACCAACGTCGGCTTGTGTGAATCCTAATTTTATTCTACGCTGTTTGAATTGTTTAGCAAATGCCTCTAGGTCGTCGGAGGTGGGTGTATCTTCTTCGCCGCCACTGACATCCCGATCACCGTGCATGTGATGTGGATGTATGGGTAGCGAAGGTGATTCACCTCTTAAGGCATGGTGTAGGGGAGCCACGCTTTGGTGGTGGGCTGGATGTGCAGGATGTAGCATTCCGTTCATGGCATGATGATATTGCAGCGGCGAGCCTCCAGTGGGAGCATAGTGAGCAGCAGCATGGACCGGTGCATGCCAGGCATGAGGAGAGGCCATGCCCTGTTGTACTCTGTGTTGTTGTGAGAGATGGGACATTTCCTGTTTAACTGCATCGGCGGGATGGTGGTGAGAGTGATGAGATTGTAGGGCCCAGTGATCTGTGGGAGGTAATGAAGTCCAGGGATTCGAGCTTAAGCCGCCGGTGGGTGTAACCGAGCTGAGACTGCCGGAAACGCCCGAACCGGAACCACCTCCACCACCTGCTCCGATGGTGCTGGGACTAGGCGAAGAAGGTAGCTGGTGGTGGGCAGCAGCGGCTGCTGCGGCGGCATGATGATGATGATGGTGTTGCATGTATTTCATTTCACCGGCATCGGTAGCCGATCGAGGCGAAGATGTATGGTAACCGCCTCCTAGTGCCATATCCAGATCACCGCTGGACGGTGTCATGTATGAGGTGGCGGCCATCCCCACCGCTCTAGGGCTGTTCAGGCCCTCCACGCTGGCGGGGTAGGGCTCCAAGTTGGGGCTCAGTTTAACGACTTTGAAAACCGATCTATCAAAAGAAAGACCAGGATCCCTATGCTCATTCCACTCAAACCGTGAGGCAACCGTCTTGAAGTTTTGCGTCGTAACGAAATCAAACGAGAATTTTATCCAGCAAAAAGTTGAGCAGCTTTTTCAGCAAAAAGCAGGGCTCAACAATATTGGAGAGACTCGACAAGAAACAAAACTTTTTGCCAAAAGCAACAAGTTGTAATTGCACGGCGACAATTAAAAATCCGACGGCTTTTAATTACAAATTTTTTTTAAGGCAGCTTTTTCTGTTGGCAGGTGTTGCAGGGCTTTTAAATTCTTTTCAAAATTTTTGTTTTTTCAATTAACACTGAACATGGTTTTGCACTTTTCTTACACAAACAAATTTTCATTTCATTTATTAAGCACAATTTATTATTATTTTTTTTTTTTTATTTCTTTACAATAATTTAATTGTTTCAACAATTTATTTATATTTATTTTTTATGTTGAACAACTTGGATTTTTTTACAAATAAATTTGTATATTTGGATAAAGCAGATTTGAGAAACACTCGCGTTTTTTTGCTTTTAACGCGATTTTTATTTTAAGATTTTTTAGCTGAAAATAGTAGGAGTTTTAGGTCCAATTCCCGGTCGAACTGTAACGCCTTCAATTAAATTATTACGATTTAAAATTGTATTTTGCTTTAATTTGTGTGTTTGTTTTCTTTCTCTGATTTATTTTTCTGAACTTGCAAGAATAATTCAACTTTTTTGGCTTGTTCTTTTTTGTAAGCGGTTTTCAAGCAGAGTCTTTAACAAATTCACGTGCAAACTCGTAGAGCTATCGAAGTGAACTAACGTCATGCATCGTCAAACGAAGGTACAGAGAGCAAGCACAAGGCAAGAAACTACTACAAGTCTACACACAGCTAAACACACACACGCATACAGTCAACAACCGTTTGGGCCGTAGAAACAACAACGCAACACACAATTACAGTAAGACAACAACTACTACTACTACTACAACACGACGGCCTCTTATTCTCCACACGCATTGCGATATTCAGGCGCTTACACAGGGCGAAAACAACACCAGACACACACTCACACTGACTAACAAACAACAACGAACGGCAACCTGAACGAAGCCGAAAACAACGTTCAAACAGAAGTAGCAAAACATTCCAGTGACTTAAAATAAAGAGAGTGTTAGAAAGGGAGAACGCTACAATAACACTCTCCTGCTTGTCATGGTGAATAAGAACAGGCCAAATGTATGGCTGCCGTCGGTTTAATGGGAGCAACAGAAATGACATGATGTCAGTAATCAGCCTGTGTAAGAGGGAGATAGCGAGCTTTCACAAAATTCATATTAGATTTCTATTTACCATATTTTGTGGACTGGAAAGTGTTGAGTGAGCAGAGATACACAGCAAGAGAGCGTATTCCACTACAAAATTCCTGGCATTATTCAGTTACTGAACAACACACTGATTTCAAGCATTCAGGCACTCGAGTGTAAAGCAATGCGGAAATATTGTCTTGTCAACCATAGTGGAAATCATTAGTACATGTGCTAAGAGCGGCACTTGAACGTTTAATGAGGGAGAGTGCACACGGCCAGAGAACATGTTGCCCAAAGACTGGCTATTCCAATGTTACGCCTATTTATTACAATCAGACAATTGTTGTTGTTGTCGTTGTTGTTTATTTTTTGCTATGGTGTGTAGTAGTGACATTTTTAATTACTGTTTACCTTTGAGTGCTAGAAAGAGAGCATTGTGTTTTTGACGTTTGCCGTTTTTTGTTTTTTCGTTTTTTGTTTTTAGTATTGAAAACCACAAACACCCTCTCTCTAAACATGGGAAACGGATCTTTTAACTATCTGTTTTGGTAAATCTAATCGGACAGTTACAAGTCCATTCACATTCTGAATATAAAACTCAAGCCAAACTATAGATTTTTTGTTATTATTGTTTTTTTATAAAAATTCCGAAACAGAATTTTGAAAATTTTTCCTGAAGAAGTCCTCTACTTGCCACTCAAAGTAGCAAGTCATTGTTGCAAATTGACACTCTTGTTGTTGTTGTTGTTGCTGCTGCTGAATATATTCACAGAATTACCAAACCTCAAACAACATCAGTAATTACGCTCATTTTATGCCGCCAACTCTTGTTGTTCTGCAAGGAAGCGTATACCTACTTTTCATGTGAACAAGCAAAAATTCTGCTGCCTTTTCTGTTTTTCTTCCACATTTTGGTTGCTCACTTGAACATTCATTCACTCACTCATCCATCCATCATCATTTTACTGTACGAGCACACATTTTGGGCTTTGCACTCTATTTTACAAGCATCAGCTGCAGTCGGACTCTGTCTATAGTCCTTTAATAGTCGCGTGAAAATTAAAAAGCCAAAAAAAAAATCTAAAAAGGATTTTAAAGATTTTGCTGGTGACAACACAAAATATCCTTACAGTCCTTAAGGAGCTGCTCCGCCACAACTTTTGCTTTCATTTAAGTTCATTAAGGCTGTACACTGGCGAACAAAGTTGTTGCATGATTAAAAAGAAAGAGTTGCTGCTGGCTTTCATTCCATATTTCACACATCCACTCGCTGCTTCAACAACGGCCGCTACCGTAAGTGAGTGACTGAGTGAGTGGGTGGTGTCACTTACGCTTGACTGAGGTTGCTGTCATTAAACATATTATTTTGCTAAAAGTTAATTCTGGTACTCAAAGACTGGAGAGAAAACGTGTTGAAGTGTGAGTGTGTCACTGTGTGTCATTAATTCTTGAAATATATAAACCATAAGCAACAACAACAACAATTGTGTTGTACTCATATACAAAATTGTAACAAAAATATGTTGAATAATTAATTAATGTTTTATTAAATATGGGCATAATTTTGCTTTAATTTAAACTGTAAATTAAACTATTGATTTTTGTGCAAAAAGTAGTAAAAATTATTGATTTATTTTTTTAATGTCGTTGTTGTTGCTGTTGTTGTGTTGCTCACAAACTGTTTAACATGCGAAAAATTGTGCAGAATACAAGTTCTAAGGGCCATTGCATTTAGAAAATATTAACTAAAACGCATAATTATTAACATTTATGTATTTATGGGACAAGTGAAGAGTTGAATTAATTTAACATTTTTCCACCGCTGGCCTGCAATAGGAAGCAAAAATGTTGTTCAACATTGTCTTTAGCAAAAAAACGTGTGTTTAGTAAAAATTATTTCAATGCTATTGGAATTTGTTATTCAGAAAAATAAAGTCTTTAAAATGCGTTTCGTAGTCAATTTATTAAACAACTTCTGTGGGGTGTTGAATGCATGGCGCATTGACCGGCATAGGAAACTTTAATTTATTATTAAATTGAATTAAGATTTTATAGGCTAATTGTTCGAAATGTTTAATTTAAATCTCAGAAAGACATGATAAATATTCCAAGGCACAAAGGCAAGTCAACATCAGTTTTTGTTGTTATTCAACTTACACAGCAGAGCAGAACAGCTGTTTTCGAAAGACGCAACCCTTTCATCATCAGTGCTCATGTGTATTGTGTTTGTCACCACTTATTAGGTGGCTTAGTTGAATGTGATAACAGTTCCTATTTACACAAATTTCTCTGCAAAAAGGGCTATTGAATTGCAGTTTCATTTAATCAGCAAAAATATTATTTTTTATTTCTATTTATACTTGACCTTCCAATATTATTTTAGTGATAACTTTTTAATAGGTCGTTTAGTAAATAAATAACTGCTGATTTAACAATGTCGACAGAGTTCTTTCTTTCTTATAAATACCTTTGAAAGAATAACAATTTATAATATTTTTTTTCTTTGTTTCAAATATACAATTTGTACGAAAAGAAAAATTCATTCGATATTGTGAAATAGGCAGTTGTTTACATGTTCATTGTAAATTGTTAACTAAAATGCAATTTCTTGAGCATAAATAACGAAAAAAAGCTTTAGATATCAACAGCCGATGGCTCTGGAAAAAGCGAAAGAGATATATGGAATATTGGGAATATGAATCGTCAGGGTTGGGTAATTTCGTACTAACCAAAAAGTACCAACTTGTAAAAATAGAACTTCTCATATTCAATTTTCGTTAGAAAGCACATTGGTTAAATAGTTGATATCCCCACTAACTAGCACCACTTGAAACAGTGGAAAAGTTGAACAAAGAACGCTGATGAGATGACATAGCGGCCTCGAAATCAGTACTGATCCGTTCTGCTGGTTTAATGACCATGAAAAATATTCTTAATATTCGACTGTGAAAAATTAATAGAATGTAAACATATTCATTTGTTAAATAAAAATAAAAAATATTTTTCCGTTTTCGCAGATTTGAACTTGTAGGCTATAAGTTGAGAAAATTAACATCCTGTAATACGATTTACATAAATAAAGTTCGCTGTTGAAATAGAAATTCATACATAATATTTATTTATATTTTCAATATTCCGCCATTCTTTTGGGTGGCTTTTTCAACACAGTCTTTATCTTGTGATAGATTGTCTTATAGAGAAATTACCCTCCAGCGGGCTGCCTAAATCGTTCGTGCACATGAAATAAAAAAATCTGCCCAAAAATAAAAGTTCAGCAAATAAAATGTTTATATATATTTTAATTCTGTAACTTCCGCTACTGCAATAGATTCCCTGAATAAAGGGCTTTCCAACAAGAACGTTGTTTTTCAATTGTGGCAACACCAACAGCATGATAGTTTTGACATTTAGTTTTTTGACGTATTCGTAGTGGATGCATTGTCAATTTTTACAATGAATTTAATATCGCTCGAAAATCTCATTAAAATAACTAAAATTAACTATGAAAGTGGTGGTTCTGTTAAAGATACATTTCGTAAAATTCCTGATATTTTCTGAGACCTTCTGTCTACAAGCAAAATTGTCGCATTTGGGCTGCTGACAATCCTAGAGCGATTATTGGGAAGCCTTTGCATGCTCAACGTGTCGCTGTATGTGAACTGGGTACGTGATTGGGCCGTTTTTTCCAAGATGAGGCTGGAAATACGGTAACGTTTAATGGATCACACTATCGCGAGCAGTTAACAACTTAACTTTGTCCTATTATTGATGACGTGGCTATCACTGACATGGTAAACATTTGTCAGATATCATTTTTCATTCATTATTGCCAAACTTTTCTCTTTATAATAGAATAAAAATTTGAATCATCTTCATTTAAATTTTTGTTTTATTTTGTGTTAGAAAATAATATTCTTGTTGAAAGCCACTTTTTTTGTTAAATTTTGTGCATTTTGTTTGGCAAAGTCTTAATAACGAGATACGATAAATGTTTAGTACATTAGTTTTAACAAAGTGAGTTAAATTTTAATCCGAAAGATCCATAATAGAGTAGAGAGTACAACAGGACCATGAAACATTCCAAAGTGCCGCAAATGACCGGATTGTGCTAAATTCTGCATACTGCCGCACATCATTTAATATTCTATTACTCAATTCTAAACTTTGGGGTAGAGGCAGGGTAGAATATTGAGGAGAGTGCGAAGTAGTTTATTTTCCTTTACATAAAATATTCTTTATATGGAAACCGAATGGAGTTTCAAAAAAGATTTTATGAAAATAGCGCAATTGCATGAGTAGAACATAAATGCAAGTAATTGATCCTGGCAAATGAAAATTGATTATACAAAAAAAATTGTTCATATAAAAAGGCTTCAGCTTCGATCACGTTTATCAAATATTTGACCAAATAAACGTAAGCAATATTTGTAGTAAGAATTTTAACGAACATTTTATATTGCTATATTAAATTGAATTAAGATTTTATAGGCTAATTGTTCGAAAAATTTTTAATTTAAATCTCGTATTCTTTTTCACGATAAAATTTGTGTAAATAGGAACTGTTATCACATTCAACTAAGCCACCTAATAAGTGGTGACAAACACAATACACATGAGCACTGATGATGAAAGGGTTGCGTCTTTCGAAAACAGCTGTTCTGCTCTGCTGTGTAAGTTGAATAACAAAAAACTGATGTTGACTTGCCTTTGTGCCTTGCAATATTTATCATGTCTTTCTGAGATTTAAATTACAAATTTTTCGAATAATTAGCCTATAAAATCTTAATTCAATTTAGTAAGCAATATTTTTTGGCAGACGTTTCTTTAATATTTCGTGTGTAGCCCGAAAAATAACATGATAAGAAAATATTGATTGCATATTTAATTTTTTACAAATGTGTCTTATACCGTGTGCACTTATGCGTTTTTAATTGAAACAGTATTCAGTTAATTGACAATATCGTTTTGGTGTTCATACATACTCAATATTGCTACGACAATTAGCATTTGACAACTGAAAAAAAAATCTTGTTTTTATTTATTTTATTTTTGACACAAATATTCATATCAATATTGTTGACTCAGCGCGGGGTTGAACTCAGGGCCCTCGTTGTAAAAGCTTTTCACTGAACACAGTGTTGCATTAAAAATTTTACTCATTATTAAAACCCTCTCTCTCTCTCTCTGTCTCTTAATTGCCAATAAGTTAATTGTAATTTTTATATGAAAATTTAGTCTCAATAATGGCCTTAATTGTTATTGCTTTATATGTGAACACCATATTATATTCATTTTCAAAATATTATTCTAAGGGCCATTATTACAACTTAAAGTTAGTTAAAAGTAAGATTTTATCAGACTTTTAAAAAAGGTTTTCATTATTGCAAATTGAATTTAATTTACCAGGTAGGATAAGCTTAACTGTAATTTATCGCTCACTTTAGGTTAAAGTAAAATTTTGCAAATGATAAGTTTTTATACGTCCGAAAAAATCCTACTTTTAACTAACTTTAAGTTGTAATAATGGTCCTAAAACTTTAAAAAGTTAATTAATTGAAGTTGACTTAGTTGAATTTGACAACAGATCTTATTTAAACAAATTTTATTAGGAAATTGCATACGAGAACTGTATCAAGCTGATCTTAACACATTTTTGTTTTAATATCCGCGTTGCCGTTTGATTATTTTCTTCATGGCCCATTTTTCTGCATTTTTTTGTTCCATTATACCTAAAAGCCAAACTTTTTTGGTTTGAATTCTTTTATGCTTAAATACAAGTGAACGTTTTTCATTTTAATTGTTAGCTCAAGCCAAGTGGTGACAAACACAATACACATGAGCACTGTTTGTGGGTGCTGTTGGCTGAAGTAGTAGAACACGAGACTATGAAGCGGAGGGTTGTGAGTTCGAGCCCGCGCTGAGTCATGAAATATTGTGTTGAATTCTTCTGTTCAGCATTAGTGCGTGGTTATGTTAGTTGTTGCCAGCCTGTTTCAATGATGAAGGCATAGTCACTGGTCACTGAACATAATTGGCAGCGGCTGACACGATCATGTACTAAAAGCAGAGTAACAGCACCCACCTTCGTCGGCCCTGTAGCAAAAATAAGCCGGCGAAGTAAAAAAGGTTGAAATAGCTACAAAAAAACTGTCTATCTTCTTATCTTTCCTAATCTGTACCCTCAACACTATCCCCTCGTTTTCAGTTCCGGCGCAATGCATTGCATATATAGGGGTCATCCCCCGAGTGCTGGTCCAAGATAAAAAAAAAAAAAAAAAAGTGTTGCGACTTGCGAAAACAGCTGTTCTGCTCTGCTGTGTAAGTTGAATAACTAAAAACTGATGTTGACTTTCTTTTGTGCCTTGCAATATTTATCATGTCTTTCTGAATTCAAAACAAAATATTTCGAACAATTAGCCTAAAAATCTTAATTCAATTTAAATAAAATTTTTAATTTTTTCAACGGGCTTAAGTTCGAATCTGCATGACTGCAAATGATTTTTTTTTATTATTATTTTATTAATAAATGAATTTGTTCAAAATATAAAAATATAAAAATATAAAATATAAAATAATAAATAGAATTTGAACAAATTCATTTATTAATAAAATAATAATAAAAAAAATCATTTGCAGTCATGCAGATTCGAACTTAAGCCCGTTGAAAAAATTAAAAATTTACATAAGAAAGTTCGACTAATAAAAATTCATACATAATTTAAATAAAATTTTGTTTTATTTATTTAACCGAAAATACGTTAGAATTTTCCACATCTTATGGCATAATAATGTTACAGCAATCTGGTAGCACTGGCAATCACTTTGGTGGCGTTTTATACAAAAATTAAATAATATTTGCGAAACACAACCTCAAATACAATCAACTTTAATATTCATTCATTGGCGTATTTGTTTCTATAAAAATATTGTTGATTTGTTTAGAAATTTTTTTACACAAAAACTACTGAAATTAAATAAACATTTTTCGATTTATTCGATCGTAATAGGCAACTGAAGCGTCAATTAAATCGGGTATTACGTCTGCCATGCAAATGAGTGAAAAATCGAGCGAAAGTTTGTATATGAAATATGAATTATGCGGTAAACAAATACGGCAAAAGTACAACAAAAGCATTTCAAAACAATTTAACGTAAAAAATTGCTGAGTCCAGGCCTAGCAAAATCATGCAGGTGTCAAGGTAAATTGTAAATAAAATGCTGGCACACGCACGGACCCACGGATTTGCTAAACAGAAAAGAGAAGGCAGATGAATTCGTGTCCACTGATTTGGTTTATTTAACCAGAGATATAATTAAAAATTCTTGTTAATAATTAATACATATTTTTATCGGCTTGATCGTGCATTTTTAATTGGAAAGCAGAACTTAAGAGAAACACTTTTTCTAAACTTTAATATCAGATGTATAATTTATTAATTAAAACAAATTTATGCTGCCACAGAACCAGCAGCAACAGGTCAATATAAACAAAAGCAGCTCCGGGCAGAAAAAGGAAAAAAAATGTAGCAACAAAATGCAAACAAAACGGGAAATAATAAAAATCTCATGATCCAAATGCCCTAAAATTAATCCAGCAATAAAATATTAACTAAAACATTAGAAACTTCATTGGCAAATTAAGCAAAGGGAAAAGGCAGAAGCAACAGTTTGTTTCAGAGCAAATTGCACTTGCTGCAACTACGAGTAGATAATTTTCAGGTCAAACAATTAATTCCAAGGCAACTTGACACACAAAAAAAATAAAAAATAAAATTACAAGCCATCCTTTTTTTGATAAATAATTCATAAGTTGTGACGAGGGGATGGATTATTATGTTTTGATTTCGTCACTCTGCTCTCTGAAAGTAAACCACTTGAATTAAAGTTAAAAATTATTTAAATTAATTTTAATGGTCTGCCATAAAAAACAAAACAAGAACAATAAACAAACAAAGAAACACATATTAAATGATGCCGGTGAATATTAAATGGATTATAAACTAACACAAACAGACAGACAGACAGACTGGCAGGCAGGCTGGCAGGCACTCACTAGCACACTCAGACTGTTCTGTGCTGGAAACAAATTTCTGTTCCAATCTCGGTTTTTTTTTTCTTACCATCAGTTGCTGATGCTGCCGCTGCTGCTGCTGCTGGAGAACATCTAAATAATAATTATAAAAACAAAAATCCTGTTTTCGTTTTCGTAACAAACCAACATTAACAGCCAACATCAACTTCATAGTCTGCATTAAATTATGCTAAATACGCACGCGCCAATGCAGCCATTGAGGAAAAAAGCCAACATAAAATTTAAATAATTTTATTTTTTAGTTTTTTATTTTTTGCTGTCTGCTTTTCCTAAAAGAGCAACCTAAACAAAAAAGGACTTGTTGCTTGCTAGAGCTACTAGTTGTTGTATTGAGTAAGAGGAAGTTTAAAATCCAACAACAAGAGTGACGAAAATTTACACTTTTACTCGCTCGGGTTGTGAAAAAAAAACAAAACGTTCAAAATTTGCATACCGACTGCTTGTACTGGCAACAGCCAACAAACAAATAAATGCTAATCAGTTTGAAAAGATTCAAAAAAGGACTATTTGCACACACACACACACACACACAAACGCAAGCAAAATAAAAATAAAAACTTTGCAAACATTTTAAGACTTTAATCAGAAGTTCGTTTTTAGTTTTTTCCATATACGGAATTAAATGCACAGCGGACAAAGTAAATTCAGTGATCAATTCGATTTTTGGTAATACAAAACATTTTTACACTATAAACTTAATCTCCTGGCGGTTCTTGTTAAAAAATTATTTATAATTTTAGTACTAAATTGAAAAGTATTGTAATTTACAAATTATTAATTTTTTTTTATCTTGGACCAGCACTCAGGGGAGGACCCCTATGCAATGCATTGCGCCGGAACTGAAAACGAGGGAATAGTATTGAGGGGACAGATTAGGAAAGATGAGAAGATAAACAATTGTTTTTGTAGCTATTTCAACCTTTTACTTCGCCGGCTAATTTTTGCAACAGGGCCGACGAAGGTGGGTGCTGTTACTCTGCTTTTTAGTACATGAAAGTGTCAGCCGCCGCCAATTATGTTCAGTGACCAGTGACTATGTCTTCATCATTGAAACAGGCTGGCAACAACTAACACAACCACGCACTAATGCTGTTTAGAAGAATTCAACACAATATTTCATGACTCAGCGCCGGCTCGAACTCACGACCCTCCGCTTCATAGTCTTGTGTTCTAGTACTTCAGCCAACAGCAGTTAACACTCCTACTGAACAAAGAACGCTGATGAGATGCCGTGGCGACCTTCAAATCCGTACTGATCCGTTCCGCTGGTATGCTGATTAGAAAAAGTATTCTAAAAACTATTCAACTCTTAGTAAAAAATTCGGATTTCAAACAACTT
Source organism: Linnaemya tessellans (assembly GCA_951800035.1). Taxonomy (NCBI): domain Eukaryota; kingdom Metazoa; phylum Arthropoda; class Insecta; order Diptera; family Tachinidae; genus Linnaemya; species Linnaemya tessellans. The sequence continues at coordinate 2,856,107 of OX637535.1, forward strand.
CTTAAAACTAAGACGTCTTATTCCCTTACTGTTTGTCAATGTCACGTCACCTCACGTCACGATAACATCAAAAACGATACACTTTTGTTTCCTCTTAGTCAGCAATTGAAAGTTTTCAACAGATTTTTATATTCAAGATCGGAGAGCGTATTGACAGACTGTCAAAAGCAGTTAATTGTTGCGCATACGGAAAAATTAAGACAATAAAGCCTAAAAGGCGATGGTGTTGTGCGGCTTGAGTTGAAACCACATGTCGACCAGTACATAATTTTCAAAGGCCGCTTAGCAATCTGAATTGGCGGTAGAGATTCTTTCAACACCATTTTTGGAAGATACACCGCAATAGTTTTTCCACACCACAAGGCGTACCAAAGAATCACTTTTGCGGATTCAATGGCTTTTCTACAATCTCCATCGATTCTGAAATGATCCTTAGCGCTGAAGAAGATGTTGTTCGAAAAATTAGCATTGAAAGTGTTGCTCTAGCACCCAATCAGTACATTTACGACATTATGACTAGTCGGCCGCCTTTTTTGTACTTCATAATCATGGAGGTGGATAGGCCTGGAGAAATATTACGGCATTCGATATCGATCGAAATTTATGTTCAAATTGTATGGCAATTTGGCTCGTGGATGGTGGGAATGCCATTGAATATAGAAATTCGGATTATCGGCCACACTTTCACTGAATCAATGTTTGCGGTCCGCCACCTAATTATTTCTTTGTACAGTAGGTTCATTACAACAACAACAATTCCCTCGTAAACCACAAAAAGTGACCACGTTTGAACTGCCGCATTTTTATAAAATTTTTAATTATTTTTAGGCTTTCTTCGGTTGTTAAATGATCGCATATTCACATGATCCCATATTCGCTATCTATCTCTCTCTCTCTCTCTCTTTCGCTCGCTCCCTCTCTCTCTCTCTCTCTCAGCTATCTATCTAAATAAATAAGACTTCAGGTGACAGATATTTATCAGCTGTCAATCTTGCCTGACAGCTAATTTCGATATCTTTAAATGAATTAGAATTTAGAAAATAGGACATGAAGAAAATAATCAAACGGCAACAGAGAGAGATTAAAAGTGTTTTGCCATCGCTTTGAAACAGTTCTCGTATGTAATTTCCTTAGAAAATTTGTATAAATAAAAACTATTGTTACATTCAACTAATCCACCTAATAAATGGTGACAAAAAATGCACGTGAGTACTGATGACAAAAGTGTAGCGGTTTTCGAAAACAGCTGTTCTGCTCTGCTGAGTAAGTTGGATCATTAAAAGTGACGACTTTCCCTTGTGTCTGAAAGTATTTATCATGTATTTCTGAATTTAAAAAACAAATTTCCGAACTATCAATCTTAAATAAATTTAGCTTAGCAATAAAAAATTCGATATAAAATAGTTGGATAATTCGTAGTCCATCACTTTGGTTTTTTTTATTTTTTTATCTTGGACCAGCACTCAGGGGATGACCCCTATATATGCAATGCATTGCGCCGGAACTGAAAACGAGGGGATAGTATTGAGGCGACAGATTAGGGAAGATGAGAAGATAGACAGTTTTTATCCTTTTGTTATAAGAATGGTTTTGTTTTACCCTTTTGTTTTAAGAATGCATTTGCAGGTTACAGACTTCTTTGTTGTAAACCCTATTTAAAATATGTTAAATGTTCGTTTTATTTAACTTAATTCAGTGTCACCAGGTTATTAAGACTTAAAAGAATATTCCCAAACTGCTTGCCAAATATGGGCTAAATATTTAAGTTATTGATGTAAAAAAATGTATTTAATTTGTTAACATCCACTCACCAGATTTTAAAAGATTTTGCTGGCCGGCTGGGTGCTGTTTTTACTGCAAAAAAAAAAAAATAATAAAACAAATGAATTAAGATTTGATCACTAAATAAACACAAATTAAAAAATAAGCAGAGTTTTTAGCAAATATCTTGTAAATATTTATTAAACTATTGATTTGAGTGTTTCAGTGTGTAATTTCTTGATTGTTTTCAAGTGTGTTTCGCATAGACGAACGAACTACATGTAAGCAAAATCAATAACCAGTTGATAAATAAGCAAGTGAATTTGAATGTTTGTGTGTGCAAAATTTAAATATTTTCGAAGTCAATTAATCATCTTAAAGCTTTTAATTTCTTCAATAAATAGTCATAATTAGTTGTGTATTACAACCGCCGTCATTTAATACAATTCGTGACGTCATTATGGCAAACGGCACACATACACATACACACACACATACAGATAATTTGAAAATCTCGATAATATTTGTCTTCTTGTTAACAGATCTTTTAGCAGGCGAGTCAAACTCGGTACGAAAGAGGAATTGATCATACGACATGATGCAGCTCAAAGCTTAGGGTATAAAGCCATCAACCACAGGGACCATGAATTAATGATTTTGAGGGCGGCAAACTTTGCAGAACTCCAAACTTTTACAATCCAAAATGTGAAGTCTAATAAAACAGCACGATGAAGAAATTTGTAGCAGAAAAATTTATACAACAATTAATTGCCTTTATTAAATCACAATAATAAAAGGACTACCATTTACAGGACATTTAGAATGATCTGAAGATCCCCATAAATAAATTTCTTGGCAGCATTCAAGCTTCTTGCTGAATTTGGTGTGGCAGCAAAGTTCCTTCGAAAGTTTTTATTAAAAACGAGTCGCAAAGTCGTAATATTCACTTTATCACGCCATCCGTTGGTAAGAATGAATTCGCCACTGACTGCCAATCTGCCAAACATGTACTTTCATTTCATTTAAAAATATTTGGGACCAGTTTTTGCTGCACTTGCTATCAACTACGATTATTGGCCTTATGCCCGTAATGTTGCATTCCGCCAAAGTATGTCTCTCTTTCAATCAATATTCCTGAGAGTGGTAAAAAAAAGATCAATTTAATATTCCAAGGTTCGTTTCGGAAGTTCATACACACCCGTCATCAGTACTCATGGGTGTTTTTTTAAGTCACCATTTTTTAGGTGCCCTAGTTGAATGTGTTAAGAGTTCGTATTTATATAAATTTTATAAGAAAATTTAATACGAGAAGTATAACAGCACCGAGAGTTAAATCCCTGTGCTGCCGTTGGTTTTATTTTCTTCATGACCCACTTATTCTGAATTTCGTTAAAAAAGAAAATCTTTTTCCTGAAGTACAAAAAGTGTTTCTTAATGAATCTAATGAAGTTTATATGCCAAAGGAATGCAGCAACTGTATGAAGTATGAAAGATATCATAACCCTTTAATAGGCATTAATCGGCAGGAAAAACCTACTGAACGGAAGCATTGGACTTTGCCTGATAAAAACATTGTCTTTAGTCTTAAGAAGGAATTGGAAAAAATGTTGCGTGCGTTACATAACATGCATCACAAAGTGTTTACGGCTTTTGATAAAATACGGAAAAATATTTTAGAATTCTCATCATTTAGCTTTAAATATTACTTCCTTCTTCTGAAAGGGCACATGAAGAGTATAATTCGCCGAAATCATCGTAATTCAATTTTTTTTATCGCAAAATATGACTAGTGTGAACAGCCCGTCATAACTTAGTATGATATTTCAAACCATAGCTGTTAAGTAATGATTACTAATCATAATATTTAGTAATTAGATTTTTCTTTTTTTTTTTGAAAGGTGAAGTAACGATTATATTACGATTATTTTCAGACTCGCACGATTACTAATTGATTACGATTACAGATAGTCGAAAAATAATCAAGATTACTAAAAATTACGAAAAAATAATCAAAAATAATAAAAAGTAATCGAAAAATAATTTGACTACTTCCGAAGATTACTTTTGATTGTTTTTGATTTTTTTTCCGAAATTATGGCAATGCTGTTTAATGTTAGTTTTTTTTTAATTTTTTGTTATTATTATTGATGTGCATCGATTTGATAATTGACAACCTGTTTGCATTCTTCATGATTCTGCATTCTTCTTATTTGTCAAAGGTTCACGGGTTCACGGGTTTGTGCTCTATTCGTATAAAGCAGGGACCGAAAATATCTGCTATGTTTTTATTTCGGAGCAAAAAGATTACGCAAAAATGCCCTTTATATGCATTTGGAAATTTTTAACCATTATGGTCGCATTTATATTATATTGATTACCGTAACCAATTACATTGAGAAAGATAGAATTATAAACAACCATTATGTCAACCAGAAAAATATTTTGGTTGTAAATAACCATTATAGCAACCAAAAATTTTTTTTGGTTAAAAATAACTATTATTATAAATAATAATTGTATTCTGATATATTTAAGCTTAAGGTCTCTTTATTTTAGTATAATTTTTAATTTCAATATTTCGTCACTCCTTTGTGTGACTTCTTCAGGAAATTAATTATTTTATTATTATAAATAGTTTATTTTTTTTTGGTTATCACTTATAAAACAACTCCACAAAATCAACGCAGTTCCAAATTGAAGGTCCGTCTCCAATACAAGTAAAATGATCACATATTTTAACGTATGCTTGTCATTAATTTTTTTATGTTTTAAATGTTTTAAATTTTTCAAAATAAAATGTATGTATAAAATGATGCGCATTCTAAATTTTTAAAATATAATCCAAAATAATCAAAAATAATCCTTGAAAGTAGTCAATTATTTTTTTGATTACTTTTGATTATTTTTGACTATTTGCTCGTAATCCTAACTAATCTTAATTATTTTTGGATTATGTATTTGTAATCATAATTAATTAATAATCAGGAATTTTTAAAAAGAGAATTATGCAATCAATACCATTCTTTTTATAATTTAATCTAATTGATTATTAATCGTAATCCAAATATAACAGCTCTGTTTCAAACATCGATCAGCTGATAAGAAAACAACACATTTGTAATTAGATGTTATGAAAGCAAAAGATGATTGTAATAAAGTTGTTTGAAAATGCCAAAAAGTCTAAAAACTCCATTTCTATTTAAAATTATTAAATTTGTCTTCTGGTGCACAAGAATATCTAAATGAATTTGTACGTATAAACTAAAACAGCTGCTGTCTTGATATGAGCCGAATACATTTTTTTTGCGGCGGCCTATGGAAAAACGTTCAGTGGCTGCCAGCTACGTAAGTTAAGCGAGAAAACTTTTTCACTTGTATATATTTAGTTTTTGCGATTCAGTTCTCTTTTAATATTTTTTATGTTATAAAAATGTGATTTAATGTGCAGAAATATGGGCATTAATACTTTTTTATCCGTTTTTTAGTTGTGAATCATATATAAGTAACGGCGGCAAAAATATGTAAACTATCGCCGTCTCGCCTAAAGATTTTCAGCCGTTCGACTCAGATCTCATACCTGAAAGAGTGCTTTTATTTTATGACTTTTTTGTATGCAGGACAACAACAACTTTTTTAAACTGATATAAAATATTATCCCCCATATTCATAAAAAAATAAAACGTAGTTGAAATCTGTTTTAAGAAAATTTTGTATGAAAAAATTTGATTAAAATACATTTCAAAGTTATTTTAAATTTTATGAATACCGGAGTATGACTTTATGACAATATGACTAAATAGCACAAAGTGTGAATACCCCAAATGTGTCTGGCAACTATTCTGCTATTCTATTTGACTAAAAAGAATTATCAAATTTTTAATCAATAATTCGTTGGAAGTCGATTACGATATTTATTAAAGGATTTAATTAAATGTCTATTAAAGAGAAAGAAAGAGAGAAAGAGAGAGATAGAGAGAGAAGGAAATAGGAATTTAAGTATCAAGTACACTTATTGGGAATTTTTCCTTACATTAACAGTTTTTTAAATAACAACACGAAAACAGAAATTAAATAATTTGAAAATGTTCAGCTCTGAACTTTGCCAGGATGACTCCTTTGATGACGTGACAATAGAAGGACACAATTCTCTAACACAATAAAGTGAAAGTAAAGCGTGATTTTTTTAGAGTGTCACAACTTGAGAGAAACGCGTGCAAATTGTTGAAATTTTCAATCAAAATAATTGTTCTATTCGTCAAACTCATCGTGCACTTCTTCCATTTTATGGACGTATAGATCGTTTCCCGACCACATTTACCGTTGCTGATCATGTGCATCCCGTCAGACGCCGCACAGTGCGCACTGAAGAAGCTGTAGCGGCTGTACAGGAAAGTATTGAAGATGATCCTCATTAAACAATTCGTCGCCGTTCTCAGCAACTGGTGTTGTGTCCTTGCACTTTCTGGAAAATTTTTTTAGTTGTTGAAAATTTGTGTTGCAGATTGCGCCTTCTACGCGCCAGCAGTGGCGATCACATGGCAGAAATCATATTTAAACATTAATTTCATAAAATTTTCTTTCCCATAAAACCCGTTCATATCAATAAAAATATATTTCCTTGTTTTATTACGATTTAAACTTGTGACACTCTATAAAAAAAAAACACCCTTTATTAGAAGTTTTAAGGATCTGAAAAACTTTTATTTTTTGCTAAACAAAATAAATTTGAGTCAAATTGTCAAAAGTGTTTTATTTAAATAATTTCCAATTTAATTTTAAATCAAACAGAAATTTTGCAGCATCTAAATCGATTTTTTGTTAATTCCGAACCATTTAATTTGATTAGTTAATTTTATTTTATAAATTCCAGCTGGTAACGAGTGGTTGCTCATTTTTTATTTGAAACAGCAGAAAAAAATATGCAAAAAAAACAGCATCTAATTAAAAGTATTGGAAAAAAACAAAAATCATGCACAACAAACACACACACACACACACGCAGGAAACATCTCTAAAAAATGTAATTTAATTTAACCAGGTGATCCTAAATTGAAAACTTTGCAACAATATCGTTTTAACAACTCGCTGCAGCCCCTCAAAAAAAAAAAAGAAGATAAATTATTATTGAACATCTATCAATAATGAATGTCGAACAAAAAATAAATGCCAGACTAATTTGCATATTTTTAGTTGAACTGTAATGAAAATCATGTACTCGTGCAAGGAAAACTTCCCTATAAAAAAAAATGTCAAATCGCATTCAATGAAGCCGGAATTATGAAAAAGTTCAGCCATTTTTAGGTGTACAGCAACAACACGAAATTCGCAAAACTCTGCAACAGGACACACAACATTTTCATGGTGGTGCTGAGGCAGGAAGAAAAATAAAGAGTTTCCTTTGGATTTAAATTCGTTTCTTTCTTCTATATTTTTTGCGCGCGTATTTAGCAAATTTTGCCAACTAATTTGCATATCAAGGTTGTGTGAGTAAAAGTGAATGAATATAAAAGAGTGTAAGAGTGTGCAAAATGCTGGAGTGTATGAGTGTGTCTAAACTGCTTTTTTGTAGTTGCAAACAAAAAAAAAAAGAAGAAAAAATAAATATGTTAATTTATACTTTTGGGTATGAGGATTTTGCATGGCAGGAGTTTTGGTTCCGTAGTCTTTTTTATTTTTTGTTTGTGCCAGGACAGGCCTTCAGGTAATTTAATGAAAAGTGAAAGGATTCTCCTCAGCCGTTACAAAAACGCAACTTCATATTGTCTTCAAACTGAATATATGAAAATGTATTTTAAGGATTTAAATATCTGCTTGCCTCTTGCACGGTTTGTTGTTGTTGTTGTTAAATTGTCGTTTGCAAATAAAAATCAAATTGAAGTTATTGCTCAGCTGTTGGATAATGCCAGGCAGCATAAGATATTTTTTTTTTATTTTTTATTATCTAAACGATAAAGGACTTCAAACTCTTCGCTGTTGTTCAACATCTTTTCAGTGTTCCATGGAAATTGTGTCTCTTGTGCGAGTGATTTGCGTGTCAGAGTGTATTGAAAGATAAATCCCGCTTGGCGTTTATGCGTTTGTGTGTTTGATCATCTAAAAGACGTTTTGCCAGTTCATGATTTTCTTTTGACGGCCGCTGACCTTTTGCCCAAGTAATTGTTGCAAAGAAAAGGGGTTGCAAAAGGCTGCTTGCTGGCTTCCACCCAAAATGAGCGTATTTTCCTCCTCAGCATTTGACGAGATTTTTTTTTATTTGAATATTCATAAGCAAATTCATTATCTCTTATTTTGGCGGGCAATTTTGTTTCTTTCCGCGTATCCTTGTTGCAGACAGCAGCCGCCTGTATTTAAAGTTTTGCTTTTAAATAAAATGCATGGATTTTGTGCAAAATTTTGTCGGAGATTCATTATGATTTGCATGTTGTCGCTGTTGTTGTTTTGCTTCTTTCTCACTTCTTGAATTTCAACAGCAAAAAAGGGTTGAAGGATAATAAAACTTTTGGATATAAAGAGAACTCAAGAAAACGGTTACTTTTTCTTAAAAGAAGAACTGAGAGTTGACACAAATTCTTCAAAAAAAAAGTGCGATGTTTTCATATTGCTGCTGACATTAAAATAAAAAATTTAAAGAACATTTTTACACTCTTCATTGACCTAAAAATAGATCTAAGCTGGTCTTACCTTGCATTTCATAAATATCATAAAATTAGACTGGCAGTGTTTTACACTTTCGACTCTTGCTGAATTGAATCAGAATGATTCGGGTTTGATTAAACTATTTTCGCTATAAATTATTCAAAATTTTTTTTTTAGTACAAAGAGCTCAACTTCAGCACAAATTTTAGATAGAAAAAAATTCAAAAGAGTTTTGATTTGAAATGCCGGAACTGATAAATATATGGAGCCACAATGTTTGTTCTATTAACCGAAGGATTTACATAAAATCAAAATTAAATTTCTTTAGTATCTATTTAAATTTTGCTTTTCGAAATAAAACCCATAAAAATTTATTATTAAGGTTTCCTTTCAATTGCCAGAAGTATAAGAAGGTCACTAAGTTACTTTTAACTTCCGCAATAATTTCATAGGGACCTTCTGACCTTAAAATGTAAACTAAACTCCTCCTGTTAAGGTACATTGTGGCAATAGCACAGAAGCCATAACGAAACTACTCGCCATAAAAAGCATTTTTCAAACCTGTACAACAGCAGCAACAACACGAAAACAACATACTTTCCATGGAAATAATTTAAATAACACAAACAGCTAAAATACTTTCGTTTAACAAACAAACAAACAAAACAAAAAACAAAAATGAATAAAATAAAATAGAAATAAGTCTACTTAGTTGTCTCTTTGACTCCTATTAAGCAACATGAAATTTAAGCAGAACTTTAAATTGAATAAATTCTAAATATTTATAAAAATAAAATAAAATAAAAAATATGTACCTACAAAATGGAAATGCGACTACGAATCGAAATTAAAAAAACTTAAAGTAACAAAATCCAACATGAAAAGGCCTTTTAGGGGTCACGAAATTAATAGCAAATTCAAATTAAAAAGGGTGCATATCATTAACGCAACCGCGATTTTTTACAAAATAACAAAAAAAAAAAAAAACAAAAACAACTCGCACATAAAATATAATAAAACGCTAATGCACTCATTCTAACACATCAATATGCAAAATACTTTGAACGCAAGCGGAAGATGGCAACAGAAATTACAAATTAAAATATTAAACGCGACTGCTACAATGTCCACGAATCGAAGGATGAATCAAAGTAACAAAATGAACAACAACTGCAAATGCAGTTGAAAGAAATATCGCGTTGCTTGCAGTCTTTTTCGGCAACTCCTCTTCTTTCACATCCTTCGTGATTTATTGTTATTATTATTGTTGCTTTTTTTTAAGGAGTAGCAAATAATTTTGTTATTAATATTATTGTTGTTTATAGTGACTGAAAAACACTTTTCTACTTCCAGCTACAAATAAGAATACATGAGAGGGTTCTTTACTAGGCCATAGACCTTAAAAATATTCATTCAAATAGTTTATAACGGCTGCAGTTTTGAACAGACACTTCGGTCCATTTAATCGTTTTAGCTACAGCAGACCTGGAGCCAAACTACCGCTGTTGGCTGAAGTAGTAGAACACGAGACTATGAAGCGGAGAGTCCTGAGTTCGAGCCCCAGCTGAGTCATGAAATATTGTGTTGAATTCTTCTGATCAGCATTAGTGCGTGGTTGTGTTAGTTGTTGCCAGCCTGTTTTCAGTGATGAAGGCATAGTACTGATCACTGGACAATTACTGGCAGCGACTGACCCAATCATGTACTAAAAGCAGAGTAACAGCACCCACCTTCGTCGGCCCTGTAGCAAAAATTAGCCGGCGAAGTAAAAAGGTTGAAATAGCTACAAAAAAAAAAACACAAAAAAAAAAAAAAAAAAAACTGTCTATCTTCTCATCTTTCCTAATCTGTCCCCTCAATACTATCCCCTCGTTTTCAGTTCCAGCGCAATGCATTGCATATATAGGGGACATCCCCTGAGTGCTGGTCCTACTCCTAAAAAAAAAAAAAAAAAAAAAGAATATCGATTAAACTTTCATTTTACAATTTTAATCGAAATTCCGTCGATACCGAGGGCCGTAATTTACCCACCCGGTTTTGAAAAATTTCAGCAAATTAAAAATTATGTTTCAGGCCATATAGTGAGTTAGACGTGATAATCATGTTACAGAAATAGCAAAAAAATATATATACGAGGTCTGTTCGAAATAAAAGGGGAATTTTAATTTGTTTAAACAAATTTACTCGTCAATTTTCCCTTCAAAGTTGGTACTCTCCCTCTAATATAAGATGTGTATACGAGGTCTGTTCGAAATAAAAGGGGAATTTTAATTTTTCAAAAAAACATGTTTACTCGTCAATTTTCCCTTCAAAGTAGGTGCTCTCCCTCTAATATAAGATATATATACGAGGTCTGTTCGAAGTAAAGGGGGAATTTTAATTTTTCAAAAAACATGTTTACTCGTCAATTTTCCCTTCAAAGTAGGTGCTCTCCCTCTGATACAACAGATTTCTGCTAGTTTTCTTTTCAATCCTGTTGTTGCTGTTCAGGGGCGTCAAAGACGAGGGTGCTGTTGGCTGAAGTAGTTAACACGAGACACGGAGGGTCCTGAATTCGACGCCGCACTCAGTCATAAATATTGTGTCGAATTCTACTGGTCACCAACCATTAGTGCATGATTGTGTTAGTTGTTGTCAGAATGTTTCAGTGATGAAGGCATAAAACTGATCAGTGAACATCAACTGGTAGCGACTGCCATCTACTAAAAGAGCAGAGGAACAGCACTCTCTTTCGTTGACCCTGTAGCAAAAAATTAACCGGCTCAGTAAAGGGTTGAAATACCTCCAAAAAATTCTCTATCTTCTCATCTTTCTTTATCTGTCCTCTCAATACTATCCCCTCCTTTCCATATCTGGTGCAAAGCACTGCTTATGTAGAGGTCATATCCTGAGTGGTGATCCGAATTAAAAAAGAGGTGAGATAAAGTTTTTTTTAACTCAGAGTACAATCATTGTTTGAAACAGTAGGCATTTAAAATAGTTTTAAGCATTTAATTCCTTTTGTGACACAAAATTTGATGCAAATTCTTTAAACCACTTTTTTGACTCCAAAAAACCGCCCAAGAGACAAATTACACTTAATAAAATATGGTTGCCACAAACATAAAATAAAATATTTAAAGTGCCATTCAAATGTGAATATTATTTTCCAATTCAAAGAATTTTTAATCAGACTCAACCTCTTCAAATTAGGGAGGAAAAACTAGCGATAGTTTTTCTACCAAATATATCGATATATCAGATTCTAAGCTATCAAATCTTTAAAAACCGATCGATATACCGACTATAATACCACGATGGTATCAAAGATTCCATTTATTTTAGGGATGTAACGATACGCCGTGTTGCCCATTCGATACCGATACTCAAAAAGAAATATCGCCGATATCGATTCCGATACCGATACGCATATTGAAATTGAACTCAAGTTAAAATTAACAAAACTAAAGTAGAGTAATTGTTTTATTATAAAAAATTGCAGTGTAAGAGATTGTTAATATTTAAAATTGAATTTCTTCTGAAATTAACAAAACACAAATTATTTTTTTTAACAAAAAATGTGGCGCTCAGCACAATCGTATAATTGTGCGTGCATGCTGTTGTCGTGTATTGGCTTGTTTAGTTGTTATACAAAAAAGCTTTGGAAAGTAAATTGTTTGTTCAAAACAGCTCTAAAAAAGTTTAAGATGTATTGTCGTATCGACAGTAAAATATCGCCGATATCGATATATTAGCAAATCAAAAGTATCGCCGATATATCGGAATCGGTATCGCTTACATCCCTAATTTATTTGCACTTCAATTGTAACATAAAATATTTTTTAACAAAACAAAACTGGAGGCAAATCACGGCCTCTATTAAATATTGAAAAATCGATTAAAATTTGTATATCAATGGCATTTAATCTTCGATCGATATCGAATGCCATAATTATTACTACAATCTGGCTGAATATTTTTAAGTAAATTTAACGATTTTGCCCAATGGCCAAAGTTGAAAAAATATTTTGCATTGTTGTTTGCCTCTTAGTAATTAAAAAATATCGATTGTTTAAAATTAATCGATTGCAAAATACCATCCATTGATGGTCACTAAAAATATAACCATCGATAGTATCGATTGTGCCATCGACAGTTTTCCACCTCTACTTTCAATCCTAAGCTAATGACTGTTTCTGTAAATAAAACAAATAATTTCATTTGGGAGTTGCTATTTAAAATTATTTAAATTATTATGTTTACATAAAATTAAAATACTAAAACATTTTATGTTCGTAATAATTTCAGTAAATTAATTTTGAATATAGAACAGACAGCAACACCTTTTTTATAGGATTTCAAATGACATGCATATGAATTCGTTCCTTAAGAGTTGCAATTAAAATAATAATAATAATAGTTAAGAACATTCATATATATTTCCAACAATTTCATCTATTCCCTGTGTGATTGAGCAACAAAACAACGGAAGTAGCGGCAATTTGCTGCTGCTACTGGGGGTTGTTTAAATGTTAGCAGAGTCAAACACCATTTCTAGTTTATTTCATTTGTTTGTCCTCGGATGTGGTGAATTTCCTTAAGAAGTAGTGAAATGAATTTCCCCTTAAACAGAAACAACCCTTTGGCAACTCAATGAAAAACAAAACGGAAGTCGTTTAAGGCGCACAATCAATTTGTATCGGCCAGGGACAAAAATTAAATCAAATAAGAATTTTTTTAATAAATTTTATGATGACTTTTTTAATACTTTTTACGATGACTTGCACTTTTCATAATGTCTTGCACTTTTTAGAATGACTTGCACTTTTTATGGCCACTTGCATTTTTTATGATAACTTGCACATTTTATGACGATTTGCACTTTTTATGAAGACATAAATTTTTCATAATGACTTGCACTTTTTATATTGACTTGCCATTTTTTGTGTGTGAGTGATGACTTGCACTTTTCATGATGACTTGCATTTTTTATGAAGACTTGCACATTTTTTGACGATTTGCAGTTTTTATGATGACTTAAATTTTTTATGAAAACTTGCACTTTTTATGATGACTTGCACTTTTTATAATGACTTGCACATTTCATAATGACTTGCACCTTTTATAATGACTTGCACCTTTTATAATAACTTGCCATTTTTATAATGACTTGTTCTTTTTATGATGACTTGCACTTTTTAGAATGACATGCACTTTTTATGATCACTTGCATTTTTTATGAAGACTTGCACATTTTATGACGATTTGCACTTTTTATGATGACTTAAATTTATTATGAATACTTGCACTTTTTATGATGAGTTGCACTTTTTATAATGACTGGCATTTTTATGATAACTTGCACTTTTTATAATGACTTACAACTTTTTATAGTGACTTGCACTTTTTATGATGACTTACACTTTTTATAATGACTTGCACTTTTTAGAATGACTTGCACTTTTTATGATGACTTGCACTTTTTTCCTTACTGATATAATATATATGAAATCTGTCTATCTGTTACCTTGTCATGCTCAAACCGATTTAGATGAAATTTGACATATATACATATAGTTTTAGATGCGAGGAATACCATAGGTTGGTTTTTATTTTTGTAAATTATTGTATAGAGTGGTTAAGGGTGGTCAAAAACTTCTATAGACCTATGAAATTATTAAACTGATACCTAAGAACGTTTTCAACTGTGATCCAGTAAAAATACAACACATGATTAACATAAATCAAATAAGAACTTTTTAATATTTTTCACCAGCAAATTGACTAAAAAGCTTATAATTTTGTTTTTGTTTCATATGCAACTAGAAATGCTAATTAAAAAGGGCAGCAACGCCACGGAAATGTTTATAGGTAATAAAGCTCATTTAGGCTTAGCTCTATTTCGTTGATATTCTGGATTATTTAAAACCACAAATAATTGATTTTATGTCTTTGGCTTCTTTTATTTATTTCCTTCTCATAGACATGTTTGCAGATAAAATCTCTTCTTTATTATAAATCCACCCCACCTAGAAGAAACCGTAATTATAAAATTTCTAAATAATTCACATTCCTTAGGAAGACCAAATCATAAATTTCTTTGAAACTCCTGTGACGTCATACGTTTATGCGCCACAAAGCACATGCTTTCAAACTCAATCAGCAATCACCATCCCCATTTGTTAACAACTTGTATCGCGGGGAAAAATCTTATTTCGTACATCTTTTTCGTATAAAACTATAAACAGAAATAAATTAAAAAAAAAAAGGAAAACTTGTTTCGTAACTAATTACGTTTAGTTTTTAGTTTTCATTATATTTTTATGAAACCTCCGAATATTGTAACAACAAAAAAGTCTTCAAAACTTTATCCCACAGTGCGTTTAGTGTGTTTGTTGTTGCTGCTTATTTATTTGTTAAAATGTTTATTATCGCTAAAGTTCAATCAGTCTCATCATCTTTTATTAGCAGCTGTAAAAAAAAGCCAGCAAACAAACAAACAAACAAACAGAAATGTCTTTAACTCTGTTATGAAGTGGATGGCATAAATAAATGATTTTTTCGTTTCATCTGTTGTTGGGAATTGAAAGCGGCCAGTAGAGTTTCTTTTTTTATTTTAGTTTATTTTATATTAGATTAATTAAAAACCTTATAAGCCAAATAATAAATTTCGAAAGAAGATTATCGAGACAAGTGACTCTTGAAACAAACTTAAGGTTACAACTGTTTTAAAATATAAAAGTTTAACTGTTTCTCTTTCAAAAAATAAAAGAAGACAAAAATGCGTGTGTGTGGGAAGTTTGATAGATAAAAACCATTTGAAACCTGAAAGCTTTTAAAATATCTTCACACGCTGTTGTTACATGCAGCACCCCCCCCCAAATTTGTGTGTTGTTGGGAAGATCGTTCGTTATTGGTTTCACCAAATTCTTTTGTTTCATTGTTACAACGTTGAAAGGCTTTTTCGCCTAAGCTGAACCTCTAGACGAAATGGCCCGTTAGTTAGTCCACACAATGTGAGATCAGACCATACCAAGACCCAAAACAGGTTCTACACTGCAAAAAATAAAACAATAAGTGCCTGGCCCACGATGTCAGTAGAACAATTCTATTCAAAAGAAATACGAAATCCAGAAACTGATTTTGTTTTAAATACAATTGAATGGCAAAACGAATTGCTGAGTTCCATTTCGGTATATGGAATTCATCACTTTTACAAAATGCTCCATATCATGATGACATTCTCCATTCATAAATACATGTGAGACTAAAAATATCGCTGCGATAGTAAAATCGTTGGTTGGTTCCATATCAAACTTCAAACCACAATAAACAATCTTTTAGAATATGTTAAATGGCAAAATTTCAAAATATTTATGGCTTTTCGTTTTAAATTGACTTTGATTTATTTAATTTCTTTCTGAACTTAAAAGTTTATTTCTTTCAGATTATTTACGAAACAAACCTAGAAATACCAGCCAGCGATGAGTTGGTGGGTATCATTACAGTCACCGTCAAACTAAAATTTCTCACGCATTTTAATTCATCTCCTAGGCTCAAGTTGAAGCAAGTCCTTAATGTGCCCTACATCGTCCTGACTGTTTTTAAAATGTCTCTAGGCTGACAAGATACCGGAGATCAAAGAAAATTTTAAAAGTTAAAATTTTTTTATTTAGACATGCCCCGAATTAAATAATTTTCCTTTCACAATTTCTAATATCAATAATTTTTCTATTTCTATTTATTTACACTTAATAAATTGAAAGAAAAAAAGCATTAACACCCATTGCACCTGATCACGCCAGACTCACACCCGCTGCTTCACTTGCAATGACCAGCTCTTCTTAAAGCTAGTCTAAAAACAAACGCAACTATAAAAAGTATAACAGCAACGTTAATTAAAAAACTTAACAAAACTTAATGTTTTTATGGCACTGATAAGTATTTTAAATAACTTATTTAAAATTTTTACAATTTTGATGTTGGGAAGCAACAAATGAATGCGTGTCTCTGCGTTCATAAAAACTGCTGTTAATTTTTTGTTAATCAACAATAAGAAAAACAACGAAGAAACAAATTATAAAAAAACAAACAAAAAATTAAGACATTCCTAACATGATTTTTTTTTATCAAAACAAAAACAAAAAAAAAAGAGAATATAATTTGTGGGTTTTTGTGTGAATTTTATGCCATCATAAAATATTTAATATCTTCTTTTGTTTTCAAATTGATTACAAGGGGCCGTCTAGTTTTGTTTTTATCTGATTACAAATTTGGAGCTGATTTAAGTTGCCTTTAATGTTGTTGTCAAGTCAAATGCTAGATTTGAAGTGATTTCTACTGCGATAAAAGATTGTGTTTTTTTTTTTCTTTCTTAATCATATAAAAGATTAACGGCGGTAAGGCTCGCCTTTACGAGCTTTTTCAGTTTTAAATTCAAGGAGAAACTAAAGCCCTATAAAATGGGTTTCATTATGCTGAGAGTCACATTAAGTGATTGTTGCACTTTCGTACTACAGAATATGTAAAGAGTGTTTAAGTTGGCATCACTGCTTTATGCTGATAGTCGCTTTTTGTTTAATTTATTTTGAAATTTCATTATAAATCGAATTACACCAGAGCAATGCGTGCAAATTGTTGAAATTTTTAATCAAAATAATTGTTCTTTCCGTCAAACTGAACAAACAATTGATTTACTCAACGAAACTTTTAATGGAAAAATAATTGCACATAATGGCCCATTTAATTGGCCACCAAGATCGTGTGATCGATAAACCACAAATAATTGAACACCTCGAAACCACGAAATACGGCCGCAAATGCTGTGAAAAATTGTTGAAAATTAACGTTCCAGATGGCGCCTTCTACGCTCCAGCCGTGGCGGCCACATGTCAGAAATCATATTTCAGCATTAATTTCATAAAATTTACGTTCCAATAAAACCAGTTCCATCAATATTAAAAATATATTTCCTTGTTTTATTATGATTTAAACTTGTGTCACCCTATAAAAGCCACCCTTAACATGATCGATCATGACATCTTAGTTCACATTTTTTACATATAAAATGCCGGTGATGAATTTATGCCTGCGACCGTGACACCCTACGTCTCCACTAGACATCGATCTGGAGATGACATGGACATACATGACGCCGGCACAGCAACGGTATTAATATGTCCATGTTCTTGTATGTGGCGACAACATATTCAGACTTCTCAAGTTGAAATTTTAGGTTGTAAAAAAGGGGCAAAATTTAACTTTTTGCGTTCTGTGTCTTCTGATCTCGTTTAAAATTGTATACGAACGCAAAATTCATACCGGACATGTAAGGCAGGACATATGTTAAGACATCGATGGCTGGACATGGACGAGATATGGATATTTGAGGTTTAGATTGGCCTTTTTCGTGTACGACTTGATGTCCGGACATATTTAATTTCTAGTAGGGACGTAGCGTGCGGGCCGGGCTTCAACCTTTAAACTTTTATAATGTAAAATATGTAATTGCGTCTAAAAAAACAGCACGATGAAGAAATTTTGCAGTAAAAATTATGATTTAGAAAGAATTGGAGATCCCCATAATAAAAATTTCTTGCGAATATTTCTTTCAAAGTTTTGATTGAAAAAACCGTGGCGTGTTTGTGATATATTTATTTTTTTTATTTTTTTTTTTTTTTGCAAAAACTAAACCGACAGCATGCTGTAGTGCTCAGCAGACTTGGCCTCTGTGACTTTTTTCTCTTCCCAAGATTAAAGAGACTCATGCCACTATTGAGGAGATCGCTAAGAGAGAGACAGAGACATAGAGAGAGAGAGAGGGAGAGAAACGCCATAACAAAAAGTGCACATCAGAACCACGGTTGCCACTGAGTAAAAAAATTTTTTACCAAAATTTTCCGAAAATGTTACCAAAAAGTTACCAAAATTTTTTTATAAAAACAAAAATCTTTATTATTATTATAATAAAAACAACAACTTTTATTAATAAAAAACATAACATAAAACGTTTTAATTCATTTTAGAACATAAATAAATATTTCAATTCATTATACCTACGAATTCCGTATTTAATTTAAATAAATTATTTAATATTGCAGTCATTTAAAATAATCTTTTGCTGACCAAACATAATGACATTTGCATATTATGCCGTTGAACAATTTGGCGCACATTCACACAGTTGTTTTTAATGATTTTTTTCTCAGTGTTGAGTAATGCGGAAAAATGATAAAAGAAAAGCTATATTAAATTTGAATTAAGATTCTATAGGCTAATTGTTCGAAATTTTAATTTAAATCTCAGAAAGACATGAAAAATATTCCAAGGCACAAAGGCAAGTCAACATCAGTTTTATTCAACTTACACAGCAGAGCAGAACAGCTGTTTTCGAAAGACGCAACCCTTTCATCATCAGTGCTCATGTGTATTGTGTTTGTCACCACTTATTAGGTGGCTTAGTTGAATGTGATAACAGTTCCTATTTACACAAATTTTATTGTGAAAAAGAATACGGGAACTGTATCAACCTGATGTTAACATGTTATTGTTATAATACCCGTGTTACCGTTTGATTATTTTTCTTCATGTCCCATTTTTCTGAATTTTTTGTTCCATCATACCTAAGTCAAACTTTTTTGGTTTGAATTTTATACTTAAGTACACGTGAACGTTTTTCCAATTTTTATTATTGGGTAGCTCAAGCCATAGCTTAAATTTGTATGTAGTAATAATTTTAACGAACATTTTATATTGCTATATTAAATTTGAATTAAGATTCTATAGGCTAATTGTTCGAAATTTTAATTTAAATCTCAGAAAGACATGAAAAATATTCCAAGGCACAAAGGCAAGTCAACATCAGTTTTATTCAACTTACACAGCAGAGCAGAACAGCTGTTTTCGAAAGACGCAACCCTTTCATCATCAGTGCTCATGTGTATTGTGTTTGTCACCACTTATTAGGTGGCTTAGTTGAATGTGATAACAGTTCCTATTTACACAAATTTTATTGTGAAAAAGAATACGGGAACTGTATCAACCTGATGTTAACATGTTATTGTTATAATACCCGTGTTACCGTTTGATTATTTTTCTTCATGTCCCATTTTTCTGAATTTTTTGTTCCATCATACCTAAGTCAAACTTTTTTGGTTTGAATTTTATACTTAAGTACACGTGAACGTTTTTCCAATTTTTATTATTGGGTAGCTCAAGCCATAGCTTAAATTTGTATGTAGTAATAATTTTAACGAACATTTTATATTGCTATATTAAATTTGAATTAAGATTCTATAGGCTAATTGTTCGAAATTTTAATTTAAATCTCAGAAAGACATGAAAAATATTCCAAGGCACAAAGGCAAGTCAACATCAGTTTTATTCAACTTACACAGCAGAGCAGAACAGCTGTTTTCGAAAGACGCAACCCTTTCATCATCAGTGCTCATGTGTATTGTGTTTGTCACCACTTATTAGGTGGCTTAGTTGAATGTGATAACAGTTCCTATTTACACAAATTTTATTGTGAAAAAGAATACGGGAACTGTATCAACCTGATGTTAACATGTTATTGTTATAATACCCGTGTTACCGTTTGATTATTTTTCTTCATGTCCCATTTTTCTGAATTTTTTGTTCCATCATACCTAAGTCAAACTTTTTTGGTTTGAATTTTATACTTAAGTACACGTGAACGTTTTTCCAATTTTTATTATTGGGTAGCTCAAGCCATAGCTTAAATTTGTATGTAGTAATAATTTTAACGAACATTTTATATTGCTATATTAAATTTGAATTAAGATTCTATAGGCTAATTGTTCGAAATTTTAATTTAAATCTCAGAAAGACATGAAAAATATTCCAAGGCACAAAGGCAAGTCAACATCAGTTTTATTCAACTTACACAGCAGAGCAGAACAGCTGTTTTCGAAAGACGCAACCCTTTCATCATCAGTGCTCATGTGTATTGTGTTTGTCACCACTTATTAGGTGGCTTAGTTGAATGTGATAACAGTTCCTATTTACACAAATTTTATTGTGAAAAAGAATACGGGAACTGTATCAACCTGATGTTAACATGTTATTGTTATAATACCCGTGTTACCGTTTGATTATTTTTCTTCATGTCCCATTTTTCTGAATTTTTTGTTCCATCATACCTAAGTCAAACTTTTTTGGTTTGAATTTTATACTTAAGTACACGTGAACGTTTTTCCAATTTTTATTATTGGGTAGCTCAAGCCATAGCTTAAATTTGTATGTAGTAATAATTTTAACGAACATTTTATATTGCTATATTAAATTTGAATTAAGATTCTATAGGCTAATTGTTCGAAATTTTAATTTAAATCTCAGAAAGACATGAAAAATATTCCAAGGCACAAAGGCAAGTCAACATCAGTTTTATTCAACTTACACAGCAGAGCAGAACAGCTGTTTTCGAAAGACGCAACCCTTTCATCATCAGTGCTCATGTGTATTGTGTTTGTCACCACTTATTAGGTGGCTTAGTTGAATGTGATAACAGTTCCTATTTACACAAATTTTATTGTGAAAAAGAATACGGGAACTGTATCAACCTGATGTTAACATGTTATTGTTATAATACCCGTGTTACCGTTTGATTATTTTTCTTCATGTCCCATTTTTCTGAATTTTTTGTTCCATCATACCTAAGTCAAACTTTTTTGGTTTGAATTTTATACTTAAGTACACGTGAACGTTTTTCCAATTTTTATTATTGGGTAGCTCAAGCCATAGCTTAAATTTGTATGTAGTAATAATTTTAACGAACATTTTATATTGCTATATTAAATTTGAATTAAGATTCTATAGGCTAATTGTTCGAAATTTTAATTTAAATCTCAGAAAGACATGAAAAATATTCCAAGGCACAAAGGCAAGTCAACATCAGTTTTATTCAACTTACACAGCAGAGCAGAACAGCTGTTTTCGAAAGACGCAACCCTTTCATCATCAGTGCTCATGTGTATTGTGTTTGTCACCACTTATTAGGTGGCTTAGTTGAATGTGATAACAGTTCCTATTTACACAAATTTTATTGTGAAAAAGAATACGGGAACTGTATCAACCTGATGTTAACATGTTATTGTTATAATACCCGTGTTACCGTTTGATTATTTTTCTTCATGTCCCATTTTTCTGAATTTTTTGTTCCATCATACCTAAGTCAAACTTTTTTGGTTTGAATTTTATACTTAAGTACACGTGAACGTTTTTCCAATTTTTATTATTGGGTAGCTCAAGCCATAGCTTAAATTTGTATGTAGTAATAATTTTAACGAACATTTTATATTGCTATATTAAATTTGAATTAAGATTCTATAGGCTAATTGTTCGAAATTTTAATTTAAATCTCAGAAAGACATGAAAAATATTCCAAGGCACAAAGGCAAGTCAACATCAGTTTTATTCAACTTACACAGCAGAGCAGAACAGCTGTTTTCGAAAGACGCAACCCTTTCATCATCAGTGCTCATGTGTATTGTGTTTGTCACCACTTATTAGGTGGCTTAGTTGAATGTGATAACAGTTCCTATTTACACAAATTTTATTGTGAAAAAGAATACGGGAACTGTATCAACCTGATGTTAACATGTTATTGTTATAAAAAAGCAAATTATTTTTCAGTTGTTAGTTATTCAACTTACACAGCAGAGCAGAATAGCTGTTTTCGAAAGTCGCAACGGTTTCATCATCAGTACTAATAACAAAACTGATATTGATTTTTTTTGTGCCTTGATATAATGATAAATATTCTTTCTGAATTTAAAAACAAAAATTTGAACAATTACTGCCTGTTCGGCGATGTCGAAAGCTATCATTCAATCGAATAAATAACATTTAAAACAAACACAATTTTTTAAATTTGTTTTCGACATTGGCGAACAGGCAGTTAGAGTATAAAAATCTTAATTGAATTTAATAAAATAATTTTTAATAAAAATTAACAAAATTCCGTAAATCAAAAAGTGAAGCCCCGGGCTGCTACAAGCCCAAAACTGCCACCAGTACACGTTCAAAAAATATCGTGATACTGTATCGAGTTGAATGTGAATTATTGAAAGAAGTGTTAACAATGAGTTTGCTGGAGTCCGTTAAAAATATTTCTTTTCATCGGATAAATTAGGATTAAAAACAAATTTTTTTTTTGCTGCTCTATTATAAATTTTCTTTGCTGCAACTGGATTCGTTTTAAATAAAATGTATTGCACTAGAGAAATAATTTCAGATAACAAACAACTTATGTAAATATAATCTTTTTCTTATCAGTTATAAATTTCCTAAGAAACCGTTTGCTGTTTCCCTAGGGTTTCCTGGAAATCACTTGGCCGCCCCACTAATGAAACTGTGGGATGTTAATGAAAACAGTTTTGAAAAACTACTGCACCCTTTTGAATTTATTAAATAATAATTTTGCTGCTAAAACCCGCAGCGGCGGCAACAATCAAATAATTATTTATAATAATTCATATTTTTATTAAATACAATTAATTCCCCTGCAACTGTTCAAGAAAAATAAAAATAAAACTCCAGCCTTCAGCACGAAATGCAGTGACTGGTGATGATGGATTTGTATTTTTCTTTCATAGCAGCCCATGTGAGTTCAGTGACTGAAACGCTGCAGATTAACACTCACGAAAATAAAATGTTATTGCAGAAACATAATATTTTTAGACAGGCGCATGCATCGTTGGCAGCGATAAGAAAGAAATAAAATTTGCTGAGAGTCTAAATCAAAAAAAAAAAAGAAAAAAATATAATAAAATAAAATCACCAACATGATGATGATAATATTGATGAAGTTGATCACAGTAGTGATGATCTTTATTAATGACTTTCCATACAAATAACTGCCTTAATGAGGGCTTCGTCTGTTATTTATTTAAGCCACGGCCGGGCTATTAAACCAATTTTATTAAAGTCAACACTCCAGAGTGTTTGGAGATTTGCCTTTTGCCCATAAAACGTGTAATTGCACCTGCACCATCGTCTCGTTTGTGCGTACGAGTATTTTGTTAATTTTAGTGTGAGAATATAAAAGAAATTCTTCAGTTTTTTTTTCCCCCTGCCAATTTTTGTTGTTGGCTGTTGGTAAATGTTCAATATGTTTGGCTGCTCCTAACGGCACGTTTTTCTAAAATAATAATGGAAAAAAGTGATATTCGGGCGTTTTCTAATACGCCCGTTTTTCAAAATTAACTTATCGAAACAATTACAATTTTAATATATTTTACGTGAGAGGGAAGAACGCTCAAGGCACTTTAGATATTTTTACAGTCTAGGAAGACGTGCATTGAGTCCACCAAATTTAAAACCATTTTTGGAAAATTATTTTTCTTGCTTTTAAAAAGAAACACAATTTATATCTTTAAATTCTGCCACTTTTTAATAATAACTTGTTTAAGATAATGAAATTAATTTTTTGCATCGTCAGGTAAATTTGATTGCGAGAGAAATGATTGAACATTTTTAAAATTTTTAACTCTACAGTTGCACTCTTTAAAACACTACAGCGTTAATTGTTGCTTCTCTAGACTCCAATCTGTGTCCTTGGCACAAGTGAAGGTCGTACAAACGAAGGTCAGAAATATGCAATCCCATTTTCATAACTGAATGGAGGATCCAACCCACGACCTTCGGCTTCGTAGTGAATGCGTTAACTCCTTCTTATTCATTTAAACCTTAAAATAACTACCCAACATCTAATTTATCATAAATAACTTTTCACAACCAAATCTTAAGATGGGCCATCATTCCCCCAATTACCAACTATTTAACAACTCTCGACATCAGCACTGTGAACAAAAGTGCACGTGATTGAACTTGTATTTGCAATTAGAAATTCAAATCACAATTTGAGTATTTTTTTTATATTGTAAGATAGAAAAAAAAATACACTGAAGAAGCAGCATTAAAAGCAACCACAACAATGTACTGCCAAACAGATTAACACATTTATTCAACTACTCCGTACTTTAGGCCATAAAAAATTGGTAGTTTCAGTCACAAACAAACAAACAAACAAACGAACAAAATATAATACAAAAAGGTTTGTTTATTTCTTGTGCACACACAAGTCTATTTGTTTGTTTGTTTATTTGCTTTGAAAGGTTTTCCATCAACATTTACACGGCTTAAAGAGAAGCCAGCCAGCAATCATAAGTTTAAGGAACGCCCGTACTTAAACCTTTTTTCCACTCACGCACCAAAGAAAGACTCTAAGACAATTAAACTGCGAGACTGAAGAAGGAAAAAAAACGAAGCAGAAACCACAATGCACACAATCACTTATTTAAAATAGTTCCAATAGTACATTAAATTCAATATAAAAATAAATAAAAAAAAGACAAACTTAAAAAAAAAGAATGTGTGTAAAAAAGTTATTTCCAAAGACGTGCCTGGGGAGACTTAAACGTCTGACAAAAAGGCCACGCCAAAAACTTTAAATCTCAACTGCAAACAAAAAAAAAAAAATAAAAACGAAATGCTTAGTTGATTTTTTTTTTTTGTTGGAAGAAAAGTGAAAGAATTTTACTTAAAGTTATAGATAAAAAACAAAAGACTTAAGAAACGAACTTGACTAATAAATTATTAACTAAAATTGTTGCCATGACTTCATCGCCAGAGAAAACAGTTAATAACAACTAGACATGATAAATTTCTACGCAAAAAGAAAACAAAAACAAAAGCAAACAAAACAAATCTATTGACAAACACAAAAGACTATAGACACAAACCTGCAGTCACCTGCAAGTCGTACAAAAAAAAAAAAAAAAGTCAAAAGCAAAAGAAAACAAGACAAATTGCAGGCGTGTGTGTGTCTCAAGACAAATTTATTATTAACTAAAAAATAATATTAAATTTAATGGCTTTTAGTTTTTCGTTTCTTTTTCCTTTATTTTATTTCATTTCATTTATTTTTTTGTTTTTCTTTATTGAAAGCCCCCTACTTAGACCTGTGCGGCCTTTTTCAGCCCCTTGCTTGTAAAGCAACTCTATTTTTGTGTAGTTTAACATATTTTTTATTTTTTTGTTCCTTTCTGTTTTATTTTGCGCTTATGCCGAGTAATTTATGCCCAACAATGACACTTGTTCATGACCTTATCGCTGCTCGTATTGGTCTTTGGGCCAAAATCGTAATTAGAGCCTTAGCAACTTCGCTATTATTTTATTATTTTATTGTTTTTATTTTTCTAGCCGCCTGATCGTTAATGTTGTGTATAAAACAATTTATTTCAATTTCAATAATTACAGGTTTTGTCATTTTCCTTTGGTCTGTAACAGCAACAAGAAGACTTTGTTAAATTCTGCAAAAAACACCTTTTTTTTATTTTGAAGTTTTTGCGGGCATGGAAACACTAACAACGAGCAAGAAAATATGGATACATGTGGGAATTTTTGAAAAAGGATTTTAATATTTATTTAAAAACTTGAAATTATATTCGCTGGCAATTTTAAAACATCCAACAGAAGGAAGAATGTCTTGTAACTTTTGTACTTATTTATATCTCCTTCACTTTGCATATAAATACTTTTTTTTTTAATTTTTAGTGCATATTTGACTCGTCATAGAAGCACTTGAAATAAGCTTTTTCAAATAAAGTGTTTTTCAATAAGAGCGCTACAAAAGTTTTTTTTTAATAAAACAAAAATGGTTTTGGATATCAATGAAATTCTTTATTCCTGTGAAAGTACATTCAATGCCATTAAGAATGGAAGTCGATTTCTTTTGCATGGCCACCACGGGCAGGCTTGCAGAAGTCCTGACGCTGAAACCAATTTTCGACGGTTTTCAAGCATAAAGCGGCCGATACTGCTGCAATTTCACGTACGATATGCGTACGAAGTTCATCAATCGTCGCTGGCCTGTTGGCATAGACCATAGACTTGACGTACCCCCACAGGCAATAGTTTAACGGCGTCAAATCGCACTACTGAGGCGGCCAATCGACTGAACCATTTCGTGAGATAACACGTTCTCCAACCTTGATTTCCAATAAATTGATTGTGACATTCGCTGTGTGGCTTGTGGCACCGTCTTGATGGAACCACATGTCCTCCAAGCCCATATCATCCAATTGTGGCCAAAAATATTCGGTTATCATTGAACGGTGGCGATTCCCATTCACAGTAACGTGCCGGTCTTGATCATTACGGAAGAAGTACGGCCCAATGACGCAGCCGGCCCATAAACCACACCAAACCGTAATTTTTCCGGAATGCAATGATGACTCATGGAGTACGTGAGGATTGCTGTCTGACCAATAACGCATGTTTTGTTTATTGACGAAGCCATTCAGCCAGAAGGGAGCCTCATCGCTGAAAGTGATTTTTCGATGAAAAATTATATTTGGATGAGGCCACTGACTCCGAATTTAGGTAGTAAATTTTAATAATTTCGACTCGTTGGTGGCTCGTATAGCTTTCCATCACGAAATGGCAAACCTTACTGAAGAGAAATGTCAAAAAAGAGCGGCAAGAAATATGGCATCGTTTGCTGTCCCTGTCGCTCTACTTTTGTAGCGTTCCTGTTGAAAAACCTGGTACATGAAGTAACAGTCCTGTTTTACGTTGAATGTCTTCAAAATGTATCCTTGCGGTTCCAAATAAAAGGAATATATAATATGACCGAAGCAAAACTAATGGATGAGTTTTTAAAAGTGTGTTTCAAAAATTAAAATATAAAAAAAAAAAATTATGATTTCTATGTGAGTCTATAGAACGTTCTAAGTAATTCAATGTTTAAAGATGATTTCATGAAAATTTTTATCGCGCCTAGGCATCAAATGATTCATACGCTGGGCCCAATTTTGTTACACTCTCCCCCATATCAGCCAGTATTTCACGGATAATTTCTTTAATACTCTACACGCAGTGCTAGAGTTTAAAAGATTAAACCGATTTTAAAACTTTGAAAAATCTATTGATAAAAAATGTGCGATCAAAATATTGAGTCAACATGGGAACTGTATTAAATACATTCGAGCTATTTTTATAACACATTTCCACTCAGTCCCCGATCCATAACACAGTCCCACAAAAAATATCCCAAGACGTTAATTCGCACGGTCTAGACGCCTAGTTAAACGGCCTCAAACGTGAAATAAACCATTCATCGAACTCGGCTCTCAGTTGGGCATTGTTTTGCGTGTTGTTAGACATCTGGTACTGTTTTGTTGAAACCACATGTCAGCCAAGTCCAGTTATTCCATTTTGGGCAACCGTTCGATGAACTGATCACATCTTTCATATTTCAAAAGAAGCATTCAAGTGCCTCCGCTTCTTAAGACGGTGTAAGACATAATTCACCCCAACTGATCTCCTCACTATATACATATGCCAGCTACATCCGACCTAAAATGGAATACAACTCTCATGTATGGGCCGGTGCTTCAAAGCCTATTTTGAAGTTGCTCGACCGCGTAGAAGAGAGAGCGGAGAAGCTCATCGGTGACAGTAGGGTAGCCAACTCTATTGACTCATTGGAGCATCGACGCAACGTGGGATGTGTTTCACTGTTCTACAACGGAATGTGTTCTGGTGAAATAAGGGAGCTTGTGCCTGCTTCTGTGAGCTACCCGCTCTTCACATAGGGCGCATCCTTTTGTGGTTGAGTTGCCAGTGAATCGCACCACGCATTGCAGAGACAATTCGTTCTTTGGCCAAGCGGTTCGTATGTGGAACAAACTTCCAGCAGAGGTCTTTCCTGCCAATTTCAACTTGGGGAGCTTCAAATCGAACGTCCACAAACACTGCTCCCTCTATCCTCCTTGCATAATGCATGTAGGGATCATCTCCTGAGTGCTGGTGCAAGGAAAAAATAAATTCAATTATCGCACGGCAGAGCTCACCGTTCACAGTAACGTTCCTGCCTACTTCGTCTTGCCACTGCAAGATTCGGCAATTTTGCCGAGTTCAAGTATCCATTCAACCAGAAATGAAACCGATGCAGATTTTCTTAAGCGCGCATGACTTTTTTTAATAAAGTTCAATAACCTGTCAAAATTGTTCGTTTATAAGTCTATTCATGGCTAAATTATAATCCAAACTGAACATGTTTAACAGTAACATGTTACACGAAAACAGCTGATCTGGCAAAAGGAAAATAGCTAAAAATTGTCCGTTACAAAAGTAATTGGATTTTTTGAAAATAAAGTGGAATATATAGCGATTGACACTAACTCATAGGACTTTAGTGAAATTTTTCCAAATAGCAAAAAAAAATTGCCACAACAAACTGTCGTTCTTCTCAGCTTTCTCTATTTCCGTTTCCACACTATCCCCTCCCGTTTATAGCATATGATGTCAAGGGGTCATACCGTGAGTGCCGTTCCTAGTTAAAAATGCTTTCCCTACTAATTTCATAAAATTCATTACGGAGTAAAATTGTTAAAGAAATTAATTTTCAAAAGTGCAACGCGTTCCATGGCTTAGAATAACTGCAGAGGACAAAAAGGACTATAAATATAAATTAATGACTACGCCAACATCATCCTCGTTTATATCCAAAATATATTTCTTTTTTCACCTTTCGCTTCACTGTCAAAACAATTTCGTTTGCACTTGTCTTCGTTCATAAATACTCGTACGTTTCGTGATAACAAAACTAAATAAATAAATGTCGCCCGAAGGGGACTATCGATTTCTTTTAGTCTCTATGAAATAAAAAAGCCAAAACAAAAATATACAATAAGAGATCCTCCCACTTTACGAGCGGCTGCAAATGAAATCATATTGCGCAGAGGCTGGTCGTTGGCTTAAGACTCATAAATACGAGTAGATTTGCCAACAACAATCAAAAAATGTACGGGGCAACATTTATTTCTCTAGAGTGTAGAAACACCTTAACCACCCTTTAACTCATGCTTTTGTCTGTTATTTATGAATACATTTGACCAGTCGGATTTTTAAAAATTATGATAAAAGAGTTTAACTAAAACTTATGCGATGCTTAAGGCTGCTGTCAATACAATTTTTTAGTAAGATTTCAGTTTTAAAAAGCACAAATATTGCCAGTTGCTTGGAACCAAAAATACTCTACACGCAGTGCTCGAGTTTAAAAGATTAAACAGATTTTAAAACTTCAAAAAAATCTATTGATAAAAAATGTGCGATCAGTAATTGAGAGTTCGATGTTCGTGCAAAAAAATATTGTTTAATGTTCATCAACATGGGAACTGTATTAAATACATCCGAGCTATTTTTTATTGAGTAGCAATAGCGATAAAAAATATGTCTTCAAATAGTGGCACGCTGAAATAATTAAAAGCTTCGCTTTGCGCCGCCGCAACAGCTAAGAAAACCAAACACTAAATTAAAACATAATCCCTGCTTAAATAAGAACATTAAAAAAAGAACGGCCAAGCAATTCAAAAGGCGAAGCAAAAGTATATCGAACAGCCAGCCATCGAAGATTATTACAGATACGCCACAAAAAAAAAGTTACACTCAACTCTTGCAAAAAAAAAAAAAACAAACAGAAAATGATCTCAAACGTGTAAATTATACAAAATTTAAAAATAAAATATATTTCTTGCTGTTTTCTGTGAGTGCAATCCTGCAAGTCAGAACAAAAATAAAACACCAAAATATTTGTAATAAAAATAAAACAAAGTGCTGCACTAAAATTTAATGCATTTGCAGCACGCGCGTGCACTTAGCATTGCATTCAGATTGCATTGCATTGCAGTGCATTGTAATTATAAGGTGGTGGTCAGTCAATAATAATGGTCAGTTGTCGGTCGGTCTGTACTAATAAAAACAGCAACAACAACAAAATTTACCTGTTTCCTTATAAACACACATACACACACACACACACACACACACACTCAAACACAGCCACTCATTCAGCTGAAAAGCAAACAGATAAACGAAATACAGCCCGCCATTCAGTGCACTCGTACAGGAATTCAATATTATTGCAGGTAGAGAGGAAAAGCTTTGAAAAATTATATTTGCTTCCACCCGAAGACATTTACATGTCGATATGTGAACACAGAAAAATAAATGATAGAGTACAAACCCTGCAGTTCGCAAAGCCAGCGCTGCATTTGCACTAACCAGCCATAGACTGCTTGCTACGCTGTTAAACAGCATATGGTTTCCTTAACGAAGTGTGTATAAAACAAGTTCAGAAACAGGAAGAAAAAATAATCAAACGGCAGCACGGAGATTAAAAGCGTGTTATTGTGTTTTGGATATACTTCTCGTATGCAATTTCCTTATAAAATTTTTATACATTAAAGCGGTTGTCACATGCAACTAAGCCGCCTAAAAAATGGTGACAAACAAAAATATGAGTGCTTATGATGAAAGTGCAGCGGCATTCGAAAACACCTGTTCTGCTTTTTAAGTTGGATAGTTAAAAGTGATATATTTATGATTTTTTTTAGGAGTAGAACCAGCGCTCAGTGGATGGACCCTACATATGCAATGCTTCAGATACGGATTTTATCTTGCCAATCACCGAGAAACGCTGTCCTGTCAGGAACAAGTAAAAACGTTATATTCGACCGGGTCGAATCTGAAATACCCTCCAAATATTTAGTAAATAAAAACTCTATTTTTATTTTTATTAAAATTTACATTTTTTGGCTTAAGTAAACAAGAAAAAAAATCATTTTAATGTGGTCGTTTCCAGTGTGTTGGGGGGTCGGGGGGGAGCATAATTGAGATACCTTTCCTTCAGCATAAAATCTTACGTATTAATATATTATATCAACGTGCAAAAAGGGGACTGAGATAAGTTAAAAATGTTTAACCTGCTGGATCACAGTTGCTTTAACACATTTCTGTGCCCAATTTTAAAACTATATCCTCCGTGAAGGGCCGTGGGGGAGACATGTCACCTAAATCGTAAAAACTTAAAAACTAAATTTTCGGGGTTGTTCAATGTAGAAAAAAAGTTTGTTGATAACGGCATTTAGGGGGCAAAGGGAGGTGGACGGCAAGGGAAAATCAGAGAACATCTTACCTTCGTCGCAAAAGCTTATACATTAAATTTTTAAGGAATTTAGACTAATTTTTTTTTTAAATATTTACAGTATTATTTCACATAATATGTAATTTTAACGCCCACTAAAGGGGGCGGGGCCCAAAAACAGACTATACCATGTTTTTCACAGACGGACGTATGGGCATTTGCTAGATCGTCTTCGACTTCATCACTGATCAAGAATATATCTCATTTATGGGGTCCAATTCATTTTGGACGGTACTAAAACTCTATTTTGTAGGGGTCACTCCGGGAGAGGCCGTGGGGGAAATATTCCACCTAAAAACACTAAAAATAAATTTTTGGCATAAATGAGTTTAACAAAAATATTTTTTGATAGGATCATTTAGGAGGCAATGGGGCAGGAGGGGGGTAGGGCAGGGGAGGATCAGGTTATGTCTCAGCTTCGTCATAAAAACTGAAAACTTTTATTTTTAAGAAATGTGGGCTTAATTAAAACAATTTGTTAAATTTTACACTATTTTTCCATATAATAACGCCCACTAAAGAGGGCGGTGTCCCAAAATTAATTTTATTGGCTTTTTGGCTCCAATCTTAAGGCGTTGGACCTTCTTTGAGATAAAAATAAGTCATTTGCTTAACAAAATTAGAAACAAAAAACAATATAAAAATTATGTGTTTTTTAGTGGCTGCTTTGGTTCTTCTTAGGAGAACTTTTTCCCCCCTGGGCCGATTTACCCCATTTATGAATGCCACCTGTGCAATACTTCAAGATATATTTATACCAAGTTTTAACGATCTGTCGCTTTTCGTTTGGACTGAATCGTGATTTGCACAGACGGACATGACCAGATCGCGTTAGAATTCATCACTGATCATGAATATATATACTTTATGGGGCCTCAGAGGGATATTTCGCTGCGCTACACACAGAATGACAAAGTGAATATAGCCTCCAATTCTTTTTTTTGAGTGTGTATAAAAAGACTTTTTGAACATACCTCGTATATTATGTAAACAAGCAAACCACACTTGAAACTGCTAACACACGAACTACCGGGTAATTCGATTAAAAATATTGTTTTTTTCAAATAATCCATACACTTGCTTTCAGTTTCAAGTTGAAGTTTCAGTTATTGTATCTGCATCTGTTTTGAAAGCGAGAAGAAGAAGAAGAAAAAGACGAAGAAAAAAATGTTAATATGAAAAGTATTACAGCGACATTAAACACTTAATAAAAGAGCAAAAATGCCTGTTTAAAAATGAAAACATTTTAATTTTAATTTTATGCAACAGAGAATGAAAAATATTTAAATCACTCGTGCAATTTGCATACGCAATCGTCACAGATATTCGCTTGGACAAGTTGTGCCATAAATTATTGTAACTTAATTAATAATTTTTTTTTTGTTGCAATATCAGTGATAAAATAAATATTTAAATTCGTGCTTTTAGTCGTTAAACTTGTTTAACCAATTGGACGTGAAATAACAGAAATGAGTTGTTATCGATAATTTTGTTAGAATAAACATGTTTATGAGATCGCGATAGAGCAGTTGTTACAACTTAATTGCCAGTATTGTGGTGTTACGATATCTGCTTCTCTGATGGGACATTGCAATCAAATTATATACGAGGACCTTGAAAGCCCTACTACTCAAATTGGTTCACAATTAAGGCCCTTCAGTAGATTCTAGTATGAGAAATAATGGGTGTTTTTTATAGAGTGACACAAGTTCAAATCATAATAAATTAAGGAAATATATTTTTAATATCAATGAAACGGATTTTATTGCAAAGAAAATTTTATGAAATTAATGTTTAAATATGATTTCTGCCTTGAGGCCGCCAGGGCTGACGAGTAGAAGGCGCAATCTGCAACACCAATTTTCACCAACTAAAAAAATCTTCCGTAAAGTGGAAGTACACAACACCAGCTGCTGAGAACGTTGACGAATTGATTGATGGGGATAACCTTCAATGCTTTTTTTTTTAATAGTAGGACCAGCACTCAGGGGATAGCCCCTACATATGCAGTGCATTGCGCTGGAACTAGGAAAATAGGTTTTGGGAAGGAGGATAAAGGGAGTAGTGTCTGTGGATATTCGACTTGAGCAGCCTCAATTGTAAGTGGCGGGGTAGTTTGTTCCACATACGGACTGTTCGGCCAAAAAACGAATTTTGTCTGTAATGCGTAGTGCGATTCGTTGGAATATCGACCACAAACGCATGCGCTCTTGATGAAAAACGCGTTGAGCGTAAGAAAGAATGGGTTTCAGGAACAAGTTCCCTAATTTCACCAGAGCACCTGCCATTATAGTAACGATAGAACAACGATACGCACCCCACATTGCGACGATGCTCAAGAGAGACAATAGAGATGAGTTTTATCGCCCTCTCCAGTACGCGGTCGAGTAACTTCAAAATAGACTTTGAAGCACCGGCCCAAACATGAGAGTTGTATTCCATCTTCGGTCGGATGTAAGTGGTGCAAATATTAAGAAGATCAGAAGGGGTGAAGTATCTCTTGCACCGTCTTAAGAAGCCAAGGCACTTGAATGCTTCTTTTGCGACCTGAAAGACATGTTCCGTCCATCTGACATCACACTGCACTTTCATGCCCAGAACATCAAGAGCCCCTGACTCCATAATACTTGCACCACCCATGGAAACAGATGGTCATACGTACGGCGATGCGTAAGCATACAACACTGGGTCTTACGGGCATTAAAATCGACCCTGTTCGCCTGACCCCATTCGGAAATCTTCGCGAGGTCACTATCCAGAACGTCATTCATAAACTGCCTCCTCGTCTCGATTTCAGACGTTGACCGCCTGCAGTTAAATGAATAAGAATGCGAAAGGCTGCTATCATCTGCGAAAGAGTAAATAGGACAGGAAGTTTGGGAAACTAGATCGTTAAGAAAAATTAGAAATAGAGTAGGAAAAAGAAGGGAGCCTTGCGGTGCGGTACCCCTGAGTTGACTCTGAACTCATCATATTTGGGCGGCTCAGCCAATATACAATAAACAACTTGACATTTTTAACCAAAATTTGCCACTAGTAATTAATAACAATTTATTTATTTCTAGCTTAAAATACTTTAGCCACCGAAAACTAAAGGGACAGACCACTCGATTATCTTCCTGTAAATTTTGCCATAAAAGTTGGTCAAAACTGAACAATTTACTCCATATAAAATATTGAAACTTAATAAATTGCAAAAAGAGCTGAAAATGTTTAATAAAAAAAAACCACCACAACGACAATAGTTTATGACAAAATTAAACGAACTGCACACAGTTAATAACGAACGCTTCAAACTGAAAAACAACACTCGTATCAAGATGGTGGCGGTGTTGTTGTTAATAAACTATTATTATCATTAAATATAATAAAAGAAGAGCAAGAACATTGTCTGGTGCTTGTGCTTGTGCCAATTTGAAACAACAATCCTGGATGTGGCAGAAGCTGTGGCAACTGCTTAGAATGTTGTACGTTAAATGTTGTAATATTTGCTGTAGTTGGCTACTGTTAAATTATAAACTCGGCTGAAGAGCTGGAAAAATTAATAAGGAGCAAAACTCGGACGATATTATATCACATCATTCATACGGACAACAACACACACACACAGCGGAGTGCCAGCCAGCAGATATTGAAAAGGTTTAATAACTTATGGAGGGATGGACGGATGGATGGACGGATGGATGGATGGATGGATGGCCGGCTGAATGGATTGATGGACTAGCCCGTTTATGAATGGCTATTAAATTGAAGTTTTCCTTCTCTTTATACGACGAACCGACCCAGCATACGACTAAAAATATTGTGGCCAAATGATGGTATGGAATTCTTTAGGAAATTCTTCTCACGTACGGCAGTTTATTAAAATAACTTTGGGAGGAACAACCAAACACAACACGTAACACTGTGCGCTGGCTGCACAGTGAAAATAATGTTAACGACAATTTTGTTTTTGTTGTGCCGTGATATTTCAAACACAACAAAACGAAATTAGTTTAATCAGGAACAACACGGCAACAACAACAACAACAGCAACAACAACAACAACACATAAATATTAACAACATCAGAAGTCAGGTGTTTGATAATTTTGAAAGAATGAAAAAGACAACAAAAATAGCATTTCAAATTTTTCCAGATTTAGATGAAGCCCAAGCCATGATTTTAGCTTTTCAAAAAAAAAAACAAAACAAAACATCATAAAGTGTTGTGTTGCGTTGTCCGTGCTGGACTGTTGTAGTAATTTTGCTACCAGTTTTGCGCATTTTGCTTTTTTAATTTTGTTGTTCTTTTAGATGTTTTTCATCTTTATTTGATCATCTCCAACATGTGATTCATGGCATGGAGTTGCTTCATTCAGTCGTCTCGCTTGTGGTTTAAAAACATTTTTGTGTCTTATTGCCGGGCATCATCATCCATCGCATTGCAGCCGTATGTGTAACTTAAAATGAATTGAGAGACTTCAATTAAAACCTTTTAACAATATCACGTACTAAAGATCGTTTTAAATGCTTTTAAAGCCACTGATGATATCGTTTCCAGTTGAAGCAGCAACTTTAGCTGGGACAGACTAAAAGTGACGTTGAATATGTGCAATTTTAAAGATTTACAAGCGGAACTTTGATTTCGTTTTGCAGAAGAAATGTAAACAAAGTGAAAGTGATATATTACAAAATTTTAAAGAATTTAAAAATTTACCAAAAATAAATTAAATGAAGAAAATAAAAATTAAGATTCATTTTTTTAAATAAAGAATATTTAAATTGTTAATTTTATCAACGGGCATAAGTTCGAATCTGCAAGACTGCAAACCATTTCTTATTATTTTATTAATAAATGAATTTGTTCAAATTTGTTCAATATTAAGAATATTTTTCAATAATCATCAAACCAGCAGAACGGATCAGTACGAGGCCGCTACGCCATCTCTGATCCGTTCTGCTGGTTTGATGATTATTGAAAAATATTCTTAATATTCCAATCTTAATATAAATTAATAAAATAGAATTTGAACAAATTCATTTATTAATAAAATAATAAAAAATGGTTTGCAGTCTTGCAGATTCAAACTTAAGCCCGTTGATAAAATTAACAATTTACATAAGAAAGTTCGACTAATAAAAATTCATACATAATTTAAAAAATTAAGAATATTTTATACCGCAAAAAAATTCCTTCGACTGCATCTGATGAATCGGATTAGGAAATCACTCAGTCTTCACGTTTTTGTTTTAGGGGTGACATCAAAAAAGTTGTCTAAAACACCATGAACAACACTTTTTGAAACTTTTTACTGTATGGGACTTTTTGGTCCCTTGCACGAATAAGGGTTAAAAAGCCATTAATTATCTATTGAATAAATTTTAATTGTGTGAGTTTTAGAATGATCTTCGAAATTCTTGCTTTCAGATTATAGAAATCAATTGCATACTATTTTTGAAATTCGCTGCAGTAGGATTTGTGGCTATTGTTGTCTGAAATAATTACTGTGTTGACCTAAGATCGTCTGTTCGATTCCGCACTCAGTCATAAAGATATTATCGATTTTTTCTGATCTTCATTAGTTTCTGATGGTGTTCGACCTGTTTCAATGAAGAACTCATAGCACTCCTTCATCGGTACTGCAGCAAAAATTCTTCACCGAATTAACAAATTATCTCTCTTCTCATTTTTAACTGTCGTGCTCTCAGTACCATCGCTGTCCTATCATTACAATTATTACTGAGAAATAAGTCACCACGAGATGACTTCAATCGTTAACCCATATTTTTATCCGTTACCGTGGCTCTACATGGCATATGCCTGGACACAACAAGTAGCCACGTAGTGTTAGCCAAGGAAAATTCCTCAGAAGAACCGTAACTCTATACAGTTATCTGAGATGTAGGAATTAACTAGTGCGACTGAGACGCAAAACTCTCGAGAGAGAGTAAATGATCAGTGATTTAGCTGCTTTTAATATGGAGTTCAGACATGCATTATTAATTGACTCAATAATAACTTAATTGAAAAGTGTTCACACACACTCAATTAACATTTGACAGCAGCTGACAAAAGGTGATGTTTACATTGCTGCTACACTGGCGTCGTTCCATAAAATGCGTTTTCTTTTTGCTTTAGGACCTGATGTTGTACGAAATAAATTTGTTATTTTTCATTTTTTCTAATTGCTAATTAAAAAATTTTATTTTAAAAACTCACCCTCACCTTGACTCGCCATTTTTTTTTTGTGAATTTGTTTACATATGAGTTGTCAAATTTCATAAAGTTTGTTCATTAGGCGTTATGGTGCTAACTAATCAAACTTTTACAGTGCTGTATTTTAAAATGTGCTCAATTTTATAGACAATTAACCCTTAATTGATCTATTATCTAATTAAAACTTTGTATGGGTAATTGAGCTCAATAATGCTGTTAATTGCGATAAACTCAATTAAGGCGTATGTCTGAACACCATATAAAAAATTGTTGCCAACGAAACTGACTTAGAGCTGCTTTTCGACTGTCTCTCCCTTCACAATTTCGGCAAAATAGAGTACAGCATGAGTAGGGTTCATCCCCTGAGTGCCGCTACAAGTTAAAAACAAGTAAGAGCGTTATATTCGACCGGGCCGAATTTTAAATACCCTCCAAAAGTTTAATATATAAAAACTATATTTTTAAGGGGTCACTCCGGGAGGGGTCGTGGGGCAGACATCTCACCTTTGCCATAAAACACTAAAAAGTCAATTTTTGAGATTATTAAGTGAACAAACAAATTTTTTTATTTATTTATTTTTTTTTGTATAGGGTCATTTAGGGGGCAAGGTTGGG
The DNA here is from genome assembly GCA_951800035.1 of Linnaemya tessellans. Classification (NCBI taxonomy): domain Eukaryota; kingdom Metazoa; phylum Arthropoda; class Insecta; order Diptera; family Tachinidae; genus Linnaemya; species Linnaemya tessellans. Next base: position 2,894,307 of record OX637535.1, read on the forward strand.
GGGATGGGCTAGGGCAGAGGACGATCAGAGCCTACGTCAGCTTCATCATAAAAGCTTTAAAATCTAATTTTTAAGGAATATAGACTCAAATTACACAATTTGTTAAATATTTACACTGTTTCTCCATGTAATATGTTACTTCAACGCCCACTAAAGGTGGCGGGGTCAACGCTTTGGACCATCTTTGACATAAAAATATATCATTTGCTTAAGAAAATTACAAAAAAAAGCTTTAAAAATTATTTTGTTTTTCAGAGGTTGGTTTAGTTCTTCTTAGGGGAACTTTTTCCTTTCTGCCCCGATTCAGCCCATCCATCCTCCAAAATATATTTATACCAAATTTCAAAGGTCTGTCTATTTTCGTTTGGACTGAATATCAGTTTCCGCAGACATACGGACGGACGGGAAGGCATGAGTAGATCGTTTTAGATTTCATCACTGATCAAGAATATACTTATATACTTTATGGGTCTTAGAGTGATATTTCCCTACGTTACACACGAAATGACAAAGTGAATATACCATCCAATTCTTGTTGAAGGGTATAAAAATTAAGAAATTAATTGAATTAATTAAAGAATTTACATCACAATTCATATGCAAAGTCCCATTTTATGGTATTTAATTTAAATGCCGTTGATAACAATAACTGTTATAAAAATAACTGTTAGTATGTGTTCGTACGAGTCATGTCTTATTGACAAGATTGTTACTTTTTCTTCTTTGAACTTGCATTCGTGTTCACACAATTCATGTCTTGTTGACGACGTGTACATATAGTTGTATTCATGTACATATGGTTGTGTGCTTTACGAATGAGAAAGCAAAACGTCCTGACAGTACATGCGCATGAGCACTCGTTACTTTTCCCTTCTCCCCTCTCGCCTACAAAGTCGCAATCATGTCAGTAAAACAAGACTCGTCTGAACACAGACTTATGAAAATTAACATCAACATTGATTCAATTAATTGTTTAATTAAAATAACAGCTTTTACCCAACAAACAGTTAATTGTACAAAATATATGTATTTCTGTCTAACAAGATAAAAAAAAACTGTTATGAAATTTTTATTTATAATTTATTATTTATGCATATACGAGTAGACATTGCTTGACCACCAAAAAATAAATTTCATTTAAGATAAAAAAAAATTTCTCCGTAATTTTATTGAACTAAAGTTGAGTTTTTAATTGCTAGGAAATATTTGATAAATAAATAAAAATATTAATTGTCAAGACTTCTACCAAAACAAAAAACCCCTCAACTGCAATATTTCCTTATTTCTTATCACTTTTCTACAATCTTTTCTAAACAATTTTATTAGGAAAATAAATCCTTTTAAACGACTCAGAAATGAGTTTCTTAACTTCATTTATCACGTATACGACGACTGCTAAACAAAACAACTCCAGTCAGTAAAAGTTTGAGGAAAACTTATGACACGTTCTAAAACGTATTTCAATTTAAATTTTTGCTTCTTTGTTCTCAGCAAAAGAAAAGCCGCAGAAATCTTTTATTATCGAATTTTTACAGCTTTACTTTATGTCTGAATATATAATTCCAGCTTTTTAAATAGCGCCATTCAGCTCTACAATTTATGTAACAAAATATAGTATCTAGTGAAATTCCAAAAAGAACAGATCGTTCTAAAACTGCAAAGAGTTTTAGTGAATTCTGCTTTGTTTTGCAGCCACAAGTTGGCTATTTAAGTGATAATGTATGCACATACAAGTACTCGTAAACGTTTTATATTTGCAACAAAAAAACTATATATATTTTTGCTCATACAATATAAATTTTAAGTATTTCATTTTATTTCAGTGTCTTTTATTTGCAACTTCTTGGGGCTTTTGTTTGACTGCAATCAACAAAACAATATCGGCAACACGTTCAAAGTGCACGCAGGAAAACCAACTCTCGTACCTGCATACAACCACTGGCTGCCGCATACAATAAAATATGCCGCAAAGTCACGTTGTTTGGAAACTTAAGCCACGGCAACAAAAAACTATGACAGTTATATGATAAAAAAAAAAAACAAATTTAATTTACAAAAAAAAACAGTCTAAAACTGGACACATTTTTTTGCCAAGACATAAACTCATCAACCTTTCAAGCCATTCTTCATTCAGTCGCTATAACCGGCAAATAGTGTCAAGCCAAACTTCATGGAAAAGAAAGCAGAATGCACGAGCGAGCACGTTGCACGCACATATTTTCACTCAACGAAAAATACCAACAACAAAAATCTCATTTTAAAAACAATTCCCAGGATTTTAAATTTTTATTAAACACATCAATTGTGTTAAATTCCCTGAACATGTAAATAGTTTACTTCCGTTTCCACACACACACACACACCACAACACAACAACACCAGAAGCCGTTTAAAACGGCCACTTCCAAATCCAAAAGAAATCTTTAAATGTTGTAAAGATTATCGATGATTATCATGGAAATTAACAGAAAAGGGAAATGCTGTCGTTTGCATTTTAATTAGACTGAAATTATCAAATTTATTTCAACCACCAAAAAAAAAATAATTAAGGCCGCAGTTGCACATCCCAATTTACGTGATTGAAGGAGAAGAATTAACGATCAGCTCAAGTAGCGGTAGCCGCAGGTAGACTCTGAAAGCAACAACATTTAATGAAACTTCTACTTCTGAAGAATAAGTAAAAGTGAAATTATAGTTCTGTTGAAGGGTCGTTCACAATTTCAGCCACCGTCGACAAAACCACAATAGGGTTGAATGCAATACCGTGTTTTACAGAATTCATCGGCTACAACAACCGCATATCTGAAGCTTTAAAATTCATTACAGATATTTTTTTAAGTTTTAGCACTCAGGGAATATCCTCTCTCCAATGAAAGCAGGGCATGGTATTGAGCAGATAGAAGGTAAAAGTTTAGAAAATGGAATTGGTGTTAGTCATATGAAATATTTAATTCTTCTATTCAGTGAGCCTTGACCAGTTAAACCAGTTGTAGGTGCTGTTGGCTGAAGTAGTATAACACGAGACTATGAAGAGGAGGGTCGTGAGTTCGAGCCCGCACTGAGTCATGAAATATTGTGTTGAATTCTTCTGATCAGCATTAGTGCGTGGTTGTATTAGTTGTTGCCAGCCTGTTTCAATGATGAAGACATAGTCACTGGTCACTGAACATAATTGGCAACGACTGACACTTTCATGTACTAAAAAGCAGAGTAACAGCAACCACCTTCGTCGGCCCAGTAGCAAAAATTAGCCGGCGCAGTAAAACGTTGAAATAGCTACAAAAAACTGTCTATCTTCTCATCTTTCCTAATCTGTCCACTCGTTTTCAGTTCTAGCACAATGCATTGCATATAAGGAGTCATCCCTGAGTGCTGGTCCAAGATTACAAAAAAAGCCAGGCCGGTAACAATTAACACAAACACGCGCTAATGCAGATCAATAAAAAAATTAGAGGTCATATCCATGCCAGAGTGCGAAATAGAACTTACAAACTTCGTACTCAACTCGTTCACCAAAAGCACCCATACGAAGTCTTTTCAAAAAATGAAGTGAATTGCCATAATCCTCAACAATCTTTCTAAGAGGGATTGAACGATTCGTTATAACAATTTTCGGAGTCGAACTCAGGACCTTCCGCTTGTAAATATTGGAAATTTTTCTCTAACTCAGAACACAAACCCTGAATACCAAGGCAACTTTTGTAGAGCTTTTGAGCACTAATTACATTTTCTACAGAAAAGTTGATTGCAATTCTTTGATCAATCTTCTACGGCAGCAGAAAATCTTCAAACTCGAAAATTACTTTCAAATCTTATAACTCTCACAAACAAACTCCACATGATAACACGTGATTTTTTAACAACTTTCCTCTTCTCAACACTGTTTTTGGCAGCTCAGCTATTTTCGGGTAACAAGTTACTGTTAAACATGTTTAGTTTGGTCTATAAATTAACCATGAGTGGAATTACAAACGAACAACTCATACGGATTATTAAATTTTATTATAGAAATGCATGCTCATTCATGTTCAAAAAGTGCATGGTGCTCATTTCAGGTGAATAATCAAAATTGCCGTATTTGGTGTGAAGAGCAGCCAGAAGCATTGCAAGAATTGGCAATGCATTCCGAAAAATGCACTGTTGGGTGTGGATTATGGACCGGGGCTTCATTTGTGAAAGACGACGAAGGCAGCATCATTATTGTGAATAGCGAGCACTACCATGGGATGGTTACAATTTTTTATTTTATTTAATTTTTTTTTTTTTTTTTGCCCAAATGGAAGAACGGGACTTTGCTTCAACAAGATGGTGCCATATGCTACACAGCACGTAAAACAATGGCCCAAATGAGAAGCGAGTTCAGTGAACAGTTTATTTCACGTTTGAGGCAAGTCAGTTAACAGCATAGATCATGCTTTTTTATCATGGACCAGCACTCAGGGGAAGGCCCCTATATATGCAATGCATTGCGCCGGAGCTGAAAACGAGGGGATAGTATTGAGGGGACAGATTAGGAAAGATGAGAAGATAGACAGTTTTTTTGTAGCTATTTCAACCTTTTTTACTTCGCCGGCTAATTTTTGCTACAGGGACGACGAAGGTGAATGCTGTTACTCTGCTTTTAGTACATGATAGTGTCAGTCGCTGCCAATTATGATCAGGGACCAGTGACTATGCCTTCATCATTGAAATAGGCTGGCAACAACTAACACAACCACGCACTAATGCTGATCAGAAGAACTCAACACAATATGCGTTTTAACGCCTTTAGACTATTTTTTGTAGGGTTTGAGGTTCATGTGTTTAGGGCCAGGACCACACTGAAAGCCAATATTGAAGAATTCATTCGTGAGATACCGGCCGATATGCTAGAGAGAGTATGGCAAAATCGGAGCTAGCATATGAACCATTTGAAATGTGGCCGCGGTCAACATTTATACGAAATCATCTTTAAACATTGAATTATATAGATCGTTCTAGCGACTCGAACACAATTTTCATACAATTCTCCAACTGGCGATTTCACTAAGTCGACAGAGTGCTTTCTTTCGTATAAATACATTTGAAACAAAAACAATGTATAAAATTTTACTTTTGTTTCAAATATATGTATTTGTACAAAAGGATGAATTCAATCGACATGGTGAAATAGACTGTGAATTTTATGTGTTTCTTTTTTTGTCAAGTCCGAAAGATCTTCTAAAAAGTCACCTTGTAAATAACTGAAACTGTGCGAGACAAGTGAAGCAGCAGAAAAATAACTTAATCGAATATACCTACCCCCGCGATATATAAAAGCTCACCTTATTTTTTGAACAGACTTCGTATATTTTTAAAAATTGGCTTTAATTTTCCCTCGTCTCATATCAAATTTTTAAGCCACCTAATTTTAAATTTTAATTTTTTTTTTACAAAAATTTATTATTTACGAGCTAATAAGAGATTTTTGTGCAAAACAAAATTTTCCAAATAAATGTCGCTTACACATTTTCGGCAGTTAAGGGTCGGTATATATGAGAGTATAACATCAAATTGGCGGTCCCGAAAGAAATTAGGGTTTTCCCCGAATTATTATTGCTTCTCCGCAATAAAACATAAACAAAAGAGTTAAGAAACAAACTTTATGATATCTTAAACATCGCAAAGGATTTGAAAAACAAATAAAATTTGTAAACAACAAAACTTTTAACAAATTCTTTTTGGACAAATTAAATATTATCACTCCCAATAAATAAAAACATTTTCAAGAACAATTTTATCTAAACAGTTGATCAACTGGGCACTCAAGATTGATAAACCATTAACAACAATAAAATATGCAACAAACGTCACCCGAAAATAACCACAAAAACAACAACAACAACATAAATAAAACAAACACAAAATTAAAGCTTAAAACAAATGAACGCAAACAGCCGATATGGTAAATAGTTGAGTACGAGTACGAGTACGAGCATGACTTCAGCAAATTACTACTGGCTTTTAAACAAATTTATTTATGGCCGCAATTATTTTATTTTTATTGTCATGTCTTCTTGATACAGTCTTGTTGTTATTGTTGTAGTTGTATTTGTTGGTTACTAAAATGCTTTCAAGCTAAAATAATTTCAAAGAACTGATTTCAAGCAAACGACGACGAGAGCAGCAGCAGGTGAGGGAGTGTGTGAACACAACAACTACAACAACACCCAACCGCAATGCATTTCTCTTCATACTTGAATACGGGCCAGTAATTTACGAGAATTTGTAGCCCAAATATTAATAAAATATCCGTGGCTTATTGTGGGATCTGGAGAAGCGATTTCGGTTACAGTTTGCTGCTACTGTATGACTTCAAGAGTGGAATAAATATTTCGACTGACTGTAGCTGAAAAGCGGCAGCGAAAAATGTGCGAATATTTTTTGTTTCATTTTTTTTTTATAATTTTATTTCTTTATTATTATGATTATTTAGCTCGTAGGGTTATAAAATTTTATTTGTTTGTTTAGTCCAAACACGCACTTAGATTGATCAGTACGAAATGAAGCAGCAACATTAACAAATAAATAAGCGAAATTAGCAAACTGAAGCAACCAGCACCAAAACTATGTGCTACCAATTTATTTAAGAAATCTACCAAAAATAAATAAAAACATAAATAAATGAAAACAACTTTGTTGAAAACGATTTTATGGTTGGGTCTTTCAGAAATCAACACCACAAATGGGCAATCATTTCATAAATTGGTAGCGGGGCATTTAATTGGTCATTTGGTTTGCAACAGTTTGTTAAGGTTTTTGTATGGGAATTTCAGAATAAGATCTGACGAGCGAAAAATAAATAATAAAACCTGGCTTTAGGTTTGTTTTAGTCGATAACTTTTAATGTTGAGTGCCCTATAACCTGCATTAAGGCAGTTAGAATTATTTCTGGCATCTTAGATTTTAATATAAAAATTATGTACGAGGACTGTTCAGGAATAACATGAATTTTCTAATTATTACAAATTTTGGCCCGTCTTCGGAAGGAAATTGTTTCAAATGCAAAAAAATTGAGTAGAATTCATAACATGAAAACTTTTCGCATACTCAATATCGGTGGGCTACAAGCATTCGTTGTAACCGTTTTAAAAGTGTTTAACAAGAGACTGACTGATTTCTTTAAATATTATTTTTTTATATTTCAATCGAAAAAGTGTACGAAAATCAAAAAATGTTGTTGATTTGTAAAAGAAGCAAAAAATAAACTCAAAGCAGGGTTTTGTTTTAAATTCAAATTCAAAACGCGCACATCGTGGAGGTTAAACTATTTTATCATTGTCAAAAATTGTCTTTTTTCCAGGTTGTTGCTGACGTCTGCCTTAAGAAAACAACACAAAAAATAAAATAAAAACAACGAAAAAGCGCAAGAAGTGGTAGCAAGTGTATGTGGACATAAAAACACAAATAAATAGAGACAGACCGACAGACAGACGGACGTATAGGCATTTATAAATAGTTTTAAAAAAAATTTATTTATTGTACACAAGTTCATACTAAAAATGCTTGAATGGTATGACAACAAGTGAAAAATGTTATGCAGCTTTTGATTTCTTATTTTTCAACATTTTTTCCATCAGTTTCGTATTTATTTTAGTTTCAGCATTTTTTTTCTTCTAAAATGAAGGCCAAGTTTGTCTGTTGAAAATTAAAATTCATAGCTCAACTTTTTTCCCTCGTCTTTTTGTTATATTTGCGAATTGCGGGTACAATAACTTTCGTATCTTGCTTGTCAGCCACTTGTGACAATGTCCTGCTACGATCACAGTTAACGATCATGACGAGAGGAATTACAATGTTAACAACTATTTGGCAAATAGCAGCAGCAGCTGGCTTAAACACGAAAGGAAAAACTAACTGCGGAGTGTGCATTTAATAAGAATAAGAATTTTTTTTTTGTTTTTTTGTTTAAGGATCATTTACAGAGGCTATACATTTTCTATTGAGCAAAACTGCACAATTTTTAAGCGAACTATCAAACACTCACGCGCGTAATCAAAAAATGAAATCAAACAAATTATTTATTTTATAGCAATAAAACAAATCTTTTTTCTTTTTTAATACAAAACAGGCAGTGAAACAATTATTTTTGCCACTTTTTATTTTCTGGGCAATAAAATAACGCATCTTTGGCAAATAACTCTCATGAAGTGTAAACAGGACTCTGAGCGGTTTACAGGTTAGACATAATTTTGTGTCTTCTTTCGCTGCCTTGTATAGTTGATTTAAAATAGTAAAAATGTATACAAAATGTTTTAAATTTATTTAAACCTAGCTTTTACCAGCGACTTTATTCGCGAAGAATATATGAAACTTCATCTAATGTGTATGATGGTCAATAATGTGTTGTATTTCCACTATATAAAAGTTTAAAACAAAGTTTAAAAATGTGCAAGTCATCATAAAAAATGCAAGTCATCATAAGAAGTACAAGTCTTCATAAAAAGTGCAAGTCATCATAAATAGTGCAAGTCATTATGAAAAGTGCAAGTCATTATAAAAAATGCCAGTCGTCATAAAAAGTGCAAGTCATCATAAAAAGTGCAGGTCATCATAAAAAGTGCAGGTCACCATAAAATGTGCAAGTCATTATAAAAAGTGCAAGTCATTATAAAAAGTGCAAGTCATTATAAAAAGTGCAAGTCATTATAAAAAGTGCAGGTCACCATAAAAAGTGCAAGTCATTATAAAAAGTGCAAGTCACCATACAAAGTGCAAGTCATTATAAAAAGTGCAGGTCATCATAAAATGTGCAAGTCATTATAAAAAGTGCAAGTCATCATAAAAAGTGCAAGTCATCATAAAACGTGCAAGTCATCATAAAAAATGCAATTCATCATAAAAAATGCAATTCATCATAAAAAGTGCAAGTCATTATAAAAAGTGCAGGCCACCATAAAAAGTGCAAGTCATCATAAAAAGTGCAGGTCATCATAAAACGTGCAAGTCATCATAAAAAATGCAAGTCATCATAAAAAATGCAAGTCATCATAAAAAGTGCAAGTCATTATAAAAAGTGCAGCATTTTTATTACTCTTATTTCAGTCCAATAGTATAGAAATTTCATAGCGTATTTTAAAAAAATATTGCTGATCTTCAAAACCAGTGAAGCCACGAGATTCCAAACAATATGATTGCTGATGGATTTGAATAAATAAATAAACTGAATTCAATATATAATAATAAACAAGAAAACATTTTTTTACAAAAAACAAAGGATTCACTATAGTCTTTAAAAATTAGAAAGAAATTAAAAAAAAGTTGTTTGTTTAAAATATGAACTAAAGTTTTTAGAATTGTAAAGAATTTCTCTGCGATCATAATTCAAGTAGCAGCTTTCTTCTTCTTGCAGATGAATTCTCATACCAAACAGCTGAAAAAAACTCGAGAACAGATTTATATATATTTTTTCGGTTGTAGTCAATGTGCCAGTTTTAAAGAAAATTCTTCTTTTATATGTGAAACAAAGCCCCTACCGATATGTTCCTCAAATTCTTTAAATTACATTTTCGCGTTAGAAACACTGAAATTATTTTATTACTTAGAATTGTTCTCCATTTATATTAAAAAAAATTGTGTTCTTCACAAATACAATTTTTAAATTAAATAAAAATTTAATTATTAAAGTTTTTAAAACTCTGATCGCGTGTTATTTATAATGCAATAAAATATTACAACTTCCATAACTTTTCACACCATTCACTGCACAAATACAATAATTAAAAATATTGTTAATAACAACGGCAGCAACAGCAACAACAACAAAGTTTTTAGCCAACTGAAATATTTTCAATAAAATATTTTTAACACAATTTTTTCTTTCAAATGGCATAAACGACAATCAAGAGCACTTTAAAGTCAATTGCAAGTATGATTTTGTTTTAAACTGAAATCTCAACATTCAATTAATGGGCCAAACAACTTGAAATTATTGCTTTGGAGATGCCAAAGAGAATTTTGCAAACTAAAGAATAAAAAGCCCTAGTTTATAAAAAAATTTTACGATTTATAATAGTTTAATTAAACAAATTTCTATAGAAAATTTAATTTTATAAGCCTCCTATAAATCAAATTTTGTTATAAATTGGGATGTTTCTGTTAAAGTCAACAAAATCCTTGAATTCTGACTGCACTCTCATGGAGTCAAAATTGATATCAAAATAGAACATTTTCCAAATTTATAGAAAATTTCACTGTGTAGCTGCAATTTAATTTATAACGAACAATAGAATGACTTCTATTTATTTTATTTTTTTCCAGCTTTTGCAGTTGAAGGGTACACAATTGAGGCTTAAAACTTTAATCAAAATTTTGAAAAATATATAAAACAAAGCGAATGTAGTAGCATTAACTGAATTGATATTGGTATTATTTTTTATTGTAGATATTATTTCCAAGTATTTATCATTATTATTATTATTATTGATGTTGTTGTTATTTTACGTTTGATTATTTTCATTTGTTTCGTTGTTATTTTTGCGATTAAAAAAACAATTACACACGATGAAAATGCAATTACCTGAAAAATATCACAATAACAAAGATAAATTAAGTAGAATTGAAAAAATGAAAATAAAATTATTAAAAACGAATAGACACAATCACACCGAGACCGAAACAAGGGAACCTTAAAACCACTTAACACCGCTCGCCATGAACGAGAATTATATAACAATTAGCACCGGCATACAACAGCAATTTGACAGAATTTCATTTTAAGAAGAACATTTATTGAACTTTCAGATGAAAAAAAAATTTTTTTTGATCCAAAGAAAGAGAAATGAACCATCAGCACGTGTAAAGGTTTAATCAGTTGAAATTCTTTTCAGATCAGTTGATTTGGAATCAAACATTAAATGGCACAATAAGAAGTCAAACTCAGTCATATTTATTTTATTTTATTTTAATGCAACCATATTTATTTGATTGATTGTTTGTTACCCAGCCTTATAATTAATTTGAAATGCTCGTTGCAGTTGTTGTTTTAAAAAATTAACATACAATTGAAAAGATTTTTTTATTCTTATATTGTTTTGCTTTGTAGCATCAACAGCCAGTTTTTTGTTCTTTTCTTTGAACCGAAAAATTGTTTCCTTTTGTTGTCATTTGACTATTTGCTTTATTAATAGTACGTGAAGAAGTCCGTGTCAAAAATAATGCTATTAAATAAAGCAGTGAAAATATGTACTCGTATGTAAATGTATTTTTTTAGAGTGACACAACAGCAGAGCAGCGCGTTCAAAATGTTAAAATCGCCGTGCACTTCTTCCATTTTAGGGCGTACATAATCGTCCTTCGGAGCGGCTAATTCGAACAACAATAGATCGTTTTCGGACCACATTAACTGTTACTGATCATGTGCATCCCGTGAGACTCCGCATAGTGCGCACCAGAGATCTCAGAAATGTATGACAAAGTTTAATGTACACCTTTAATACAATGTACACCTTGAATACACTATAGACATTGTCTTTCTTTTATCGTGTACACCTTCTACTTGTGTATAACTATGAGTGTACTCGTGTACATCTCGTGTATATGCTTTTTCAATTTGAAACTGGTGGGTATGTACATATAATATTTTCAGTGTTTGTTTTTACTGCGCACACACACACATTAATTTTATGAAGTTACAAAACAAATACATCAAATGTACACACTTGAGGTATGATGCACAGTACTGTGCACTCCAGATTTATTTGTGTATAAAGTGAGGCATGCATACATTTTTCAATATCATGTTTTTCAATGTCGTTGATGTAAACTTGTGTGTACAGAGGATAAAATATGTACACTATTTCGAATTCTGGCGTGCACTGAAGAAGTTGTAGCCGCTGTACAGGAAAGCATTGAAGATGATCCTGATCAATCAATTAGTCGCCGTTCTCAGCAGCTGGTGTTGTGTCCTTCCTGGAAGATTTTTTAAATTGGTGTTCCAGATTGCGCCTTCTACGCGCCAGCCGTGGCCGCCACATGGCAGAAGTCATATTTAAATATCAATTTCATAAAATGTTCTTTCCAATAATTGGTATGAAAAATATATTATCTTGTTTTATTGTGATTTAAACTTGTATCGCTCTATATAAAAAACACCCTGTATATTATTAATAAAATGTTATTGTTGTGGATCAATCAACAGAAAAAAATATTGCAAAACCATATTTTAATATACTTTTATTTTAAGTAACAACCATATTTTTTCGAATTTGACACTAGGCGCCCACGTTTTTTTGGTGTAAAAACAATAAATAATATTATTTTGCGCATTAAAATTCACTCGTAAGTAAAGTATTTGATTTGTATCAAATACAGAGCTTTAGAAAAAAAAATGTACAAAAAATATAAATATTATCATACCAAAAAATTTAGAACTAACGGGTGGTTTTTTAGCAACTTTCTTTTTGGCAGCTCTGTTCTGTTTTTGTTAAACATGTTCAGTTTGGTCCATAATTTAACTACAAATTGACTTACAAACGAACAACGCATGCGGATTATTCAATTTTATTATAAAAATGCATGCTCATTCATGTTCAAAAATTGCATTGTGCTCACTTGTGGCTGAATGGATACGTGAAGCAGTAAAATTGCGGTATTTAGTGTGAAGAGCAGCCTGAAGCATTGCAAGAATAGGAAATGCATTCCGAAAAATGCACTATTTGGTATGGATTATGGACCGAGAGCATCATTTATGCAAGACGACGAAGGAAGGATCGTTATTGTGAATGACTAGCGCTAACGTGCGATGATAAAATTGCTTCTTTTTTTTTTTTGCCCGAAATGAAAGAACTGGACTTGGCTGACGTGTGGTTGCAACAAGACGGTGTTACATGGATCGTTCTATCGATTCAAATAAAAATTTCATACATTTTTCTAAATATGTCTTTTATTTTTTGTTCAAAGATACGAGATCTGTTCAAAACATTAATTGACTTTTCAAATTTCGAGTGCTAAGCAAATTCGCTTGGCGTTCTTTTAATGTTGTTCAGCTATTCAGCATGTCGGATTTATTTGTCAGACTCATAAAAGTTACGAGTGTTTTGCATGTTTGGCGCTTTTCTGCTGTCGTAAAAAATAGTTCACAGAATTTTCATCAAATGGAATTCAGTTTCAATTCAAATGTCGACAGCGGCTTCTTCTGGTGGTTGTTCTTTGAGCCAGAAAAATATTTCCAAGTGATATAAATTTTTTTTAAAAAGTAAAATATAATTTCTTTTTCTATTTTATGCCAAAAAAGAGAAGAATAAATGAGTGCTCAGCACAAACTGTGGCTGCACAGAAACAACACAACAACGCAAAACAAGGCTCCAAGACAATCGTGTTGCAAATAAATTTGTATGAAAAGTTTAAACATTTTTACTCGTATATGAGTAATAAAAATGAAATATGAATTATATTTCACGCCTGTTTTAATAACAATAAACTGAAATAAAAGAATTAAATAAATAAATGCAAAAGACACCAAACAACAAAAGAAAAATCAAAAATATTACAAACAAAATAAATGTTTAAATGGGACCGAGTGTGACTGGATGGATGGATGGATGACTGGCAGCAGCCAGTATGTGGATGCAGATCGCAAAAACTTTAACGAAAAGTGTAAAAAATGTTTGAAGTGATTACAGAAAAATGTCATTCAAGGGCTTGACGCGCCTCCACACTTTTGCCACAAGAAAGAAACAACTTTAACAATGAGATTTTATGTTCAAACATTTAGGGTGCGGTGGCGGTGGGTAGGCATACGCGGCGGGGAAAGGGTTTCTAAGTCTGGCAAATAATACCAGAAATTTGTTGTTCACTTTTTTTTTCATGTTCAAACTAAAATCATATAAAAATGAAGAAAATTAATTCAAGGGGCTTTCAGTGTTGTTTACGAAAGATAAAAAACAATATAAAATTTTAAAACAAGTAATCTGACTGGATTTCGATAATAGTGAAAGTGTTGTTCGTTTTGTTACAAATGGCATGTTAAATATTCAAAAACACATCTTTAGCTTGAAATCGAAAATAATTGTTGCATTTGATAAAAATATAAACGAAATAACCACGAAATTAAGCACAACAACATAATTTCGCTGTTTGATTTTTAATGTGTTTTTTGTTTTGTTTTCATCAAAACGAGGGTTGATTGAAAGCCACGAGAAATAATTTCTTATTAAATTCAAATTATTTTTTATTAAGAGTGGAATATTAGATTATTTGAAAAGCATCAAATCAAAAGGTGCTGTTGGCTGAAGTAGTTAACGCAAGACCATGAAGCGGAGGGCCCTGAGTTCGACTCCGCACTCAGCCATTAATTTTATGTCCAATTCTTCTCCGGAAACATTTCATTGAATTTATTTTTAATATTTTTAAAGTAGTTCAGAATTAGAATTATTGACATTTGTGTGGATAGTCTAGCAGCAATTAGGGCCCTGGACTCGGAGACAGAGAGAACGAAATGTGTGCTGGCATGCATTCCATCTCTGGCTCGACTTGAAGGACATGACGTCAGAATAGTTTTGGGTTCCAGGGCATGAAGGCATTCAGGGGAATGAGATGGCGGACGAATGCGCTAGAGCAGGTTCGGCCTTGGATGAGGCAGCCTCACGTAGGGATATTGATATTCCTTTAGTTGAGCTGCTGAACAAGATTCAGGAGTGGACAAAGAGGGAGGTGACAGGCAGGTGGTCAAGTATTACCACCTGTAGGGTCTCCAAACTCTATGGCCCTCTCTTGACAGAGTTAGGACTAGACAGCTTCTGACTTTTGGGAAGAAGTCGTTGGCACTCCCGGTAGGGGTCTTGACGGGGCACTGTGCAATTGGGCACATGTCGGAGCCTTTGGGCTCTCCCCATGATGGTCGCTGCAGGAGCTATTTTGATGAGGAGGAAGAGGAGTCAGTACAGCATTTCCTTTGTGAATGTCCGCCACTGCAGGAGCGTAGGCTTCGACATCTAAGCTCACGTTTCCTGCGAGATCTGGACTGCCTCAGGAATGCACAGCTGGCTGCCCTGGCGGGCTTTGTGAGAAGTTCTGGCTGGTTCTCGGGAACCACTACTTCGTTTTGAAAGGATTGTGTAGGGTGTAGTGCTCTGGGCACCACAATGGGCCTTTATGGCCTCCGTGTATTTTTCGCGCTTATGGCGGGCAGTCCTTCTAACCTAACTTAACCTAGAGTAGCGATTTGCTCGTACGTTGAAAGCATCCTGCATGTCTTTGGCTGGAATCGAACCCAAAAGCTTAGGATTGCTGGATACCAAGCACAGCGTCACTTAACTTCTAACAAGTGATTTGATTAAACCCCTCCTAGAATGTGCTGACTTTTGCTCCTAATGGTCCTACTACGAGTCCCCGACTCGGAATCGAAATTTTATAATAAATTCGAAGAAAAATGAAAAAACGTTCCGTTAATCTTGCCCGAACTATTGAGTCGATTCGAAAGGCATAATAAGGCGCACTTTGCATACACGTTTTCCATCATTTAGGTACATAGTCATCGGATGCACAGTGGGGAATTTTGCAAAAAATAATATAAAAAATTTTTATAATTGTGTAAACTCTAGTCCGATTGTAATAAAATTTCATAAACCATTTAAATATATAAAAACTCTTAAACAAAAATTTTATTAATAATAAAAAAATAACAAAAAATAATTTGCAGTCATGCAAGATTCGAACTTAAGCCCGATAAAAACTTAACAATTTTTATTTATCAATATGAAAAAAAATAAAACCAACAAAATATTAAAAGTCTTCTTTTAAAATAAATAATTTAACCAAACCACCGTCGTATTAAGGCCGTTTGAAAATAATTATTAAATTATAGAGAAAAAGAAGAAAAACCAAAATATTTTCATTATCATTGAATTAAATTTATCAGACGCAATCGATCATTTTCGTTTTTTATCTTTCTTCTAATTTTGTTTTTATTACAATAAACACGCAACAAATCATTGATATTAAAAACTTCAGCTAAGTTTTCAACAAAAAAAAAACAAAAGAGAAGAAAACCCAAAATAAATGTTCCTCTTATTTTTATGACACGCAAAAACTCATTTAAAAAATCACAAACCATGTGGATGTCGCGTGCGTTGAACATGCGTTTAAATCACTAATTTTTGTTTTGTTTTTTTTTTCAAAAATTATTTGGTTTTTTTTTTGTTACTCTAAAAGCTGCTTGATCGAAGGAATATATAAAACGAAAGCTTCTGGCTTGATATTTTTAGTGTTTTGTATCAAATGTGCTTGCAGCCATATTTATGTCAAGAATTTCATGCAGCCAGCCATCAGAGGCACAAAAATGCCAAACGTTTCTTATGTCTGCTACACGCAAAAAAAGGATATTTAATAAAATCATACTCTACTGTTCCATGTTTTTGTTAAAGTCACAGTCGTATTTAATTTTTTTTTGTTTGAGATCAAAATTCAGCAATTTTGGAACGACCCTCGCTGCCATCCACTTTATGCTCAAAATTTTCGGAAAAAATGTTATGACATGCATATCCAACAGATATGCCGAGATCCTTAGCAAACTGCCTTTAATCAATTACAAACTATCGCGTCAATTCGAAAATCGTTATAAGGCCCATTATTTCTTTGCGTGTAGATGTGTAATTGCACGGTCATGGTGAGTGTTAGATGAGGATCATATGCAAGAGAGAAATATGAGACAACCTTTAATGCTTTTGGCATTTTATAACTTTTATAACCTTCAAGAATCGGAGGGTATATTCACTTTTTCATTCCGTTTGTAACGAACTGAAATATCCCCCTAAGACCCCATAAAATATATATATTCTTGATCAGTGATGAAGACTATTTAGCCATGGCCGCCTGTCCGTCTGTGGAGATCACGATTCAGTTCAAACGTTCATCACTGCTCATCGCTGATCAGGAATATATAAAGAGCCAGACCCTTGACAGTTGGTATAAATATATTTTGGAGGATGGCACAGGTCAAATTCGTAAATAGGCTGAACCGGACCAGAGGGAAAAAATGTTACCCTAAGAAGAACTAAATCAACCTCTAAAAAACAACATCATTTTTAAAGTTTTTTTTTGCAATTTTGTTAAACAAATGATATATTTTTATGTCAAAAAAGGTCCAAAGCGAAAATCAGAACAATACATTTTTGGACCCCGCCCATTTTAGTGGGTCGTGAAGTAACATGGAAAATTAGTGGAAACATTTAACAAATTCTTAAATACATTCCTTAAAAATTAAGTTGTAAAGCTCTTATGACGAAACTGAAATGTGCTCTTATATTCCTCTGCCCTACCCTTTCCCCCTACCATTGCCCCCTAAATGACCCTATGAAAAAAAAATTTTTTTTACTTAATAACACCAAAAAGTGACTTTTTAGTGTTTTATGGCTAAACTTTGCAAAGGTAAGATGTCTGCTCCACGGCCCTTCCCGCACTGACCCCTAAAAAATAGAATTTTTATTTACCAAATATGTGGAGGGTATTTAAGATTCGACCCGGTCGAAAATAACGTTATTACTTTTTTTTTTTCTTTTTTTAAATAACTTTTTGTATATAAACATTTTAAAGTTTCACTTTCAATTTCCAGTAATTACTGGGTCATCATCCCCACAAGTGCTTTGGCTTCCAAAAAAAGTTAACTTTCTTATCAAGTTGAAATTTCATTTAAGATCTTTTCTCCTCAACTAAAAGTGTTTTAAGATCTGTTCACTATTAAATTAATATTTTTTTTACTTTAACTGGAAATGAGATTAATCCTTTATTCCCAAATATTGTCTACAGTTTAGCCAAAGCACTATGCCTCTACTAAAGGGATTGAACTTTACCCATAAATAACAACAACCATAAAAGCAGAAAAAAGGAGACAAAATTATTATTTGCAAACATGCGATTAAGTTCTATTGTAGTTATAAATTGTTGAGCCGGTTGCATGTTTGCTCGCATAACAAAATAATCCTTTATTATAACGGAACGTTTTGGCATTCAATCATTCAAAATGGTCTTATATTGACGTTTTATTAAAATAATTTCGTAGTTTTTAATTAAATGTCTAAAGATCGATAACAAACGAGCAACAGGCAAAATGTCTCAAAAGCTTAGGGAGGGAGCCTTTCTGGGGCCATTTTCAACTAATTTGTTGAACGGAAAAGGCACAAACCTTAAGGCCAATTCCACAAAATTGACAATGTGTGCAATTTGCAAATAAAAAAGGAAGACAACAAAGAAAAAAAACTACATGAGCATTTTTTGATTTATGACTTTTGATTAAAATTTTACGAAACAACCAAATATTTTTGATGAATTTCTTTCTGTCCAGCAAAGCAACAACATGATTTCCTCCCAACAAAAACATTGAAAGCTCTGCAAAGCTTAGAAGCAGACAAACATGAAGTGCTTCCTTTGGTTTGTTGTTTTTGCTTTTTTATTTTCTTTGGTTTTCTTGCGATAGTGTTAAACTTCATTTAAAGAATAAAAATAAAACTTATCAATTCTTTAAAACATCAATTGGTATAGAAGTGCAAAAACTGCAAGCAGCCAGTAGGAACATGCATCATGTTTGGTGGCAGTATTGAAAAGCTTTTACAAGGTAAAGGTTACACACACACACACATTCAAATTCATACACTAATTTTTCCCAACTCAATATACAAGTCTTGCAAGTCAGCAACAACAGCAAACAACAACAACAACAAAAGGGAAGTTTAAATAAACTTCCAGACAAACAGACACTTCCAAGGTGGTCGATCGTTACTTCCCTGCTGCCCAAATGATCCACCAACAATTGTTTGCACTTAAGATTTTTACACATGATTCGCTAAATTTAGCAAGTAAAATATCATGTTGTGTCAGTAATTCCTGTAGTTGCTGCTGCTGCTGCTGTTGCTGTTGGTGGTGCTACTGTTGCAATGAACGCAAATAAAATCCAGTAGACAAGACACTGACTGAGACATTTTGTTAAGCAAATAAACAAAAGGCCAGTACTTCTTCTTCAGCTCCTAAACAAGTATTTTCATTGTACGATTGTTTCCTTGTGTAACCTGAGCAACTCGTACTGTAATATTTGATTTAATATCAGATAAATATTTTACATACCAAATTGTCTTTAATTGATTCTTTTGTGCATCAAATCAAGGGTGATTTTTTTAGCAACTTTCTCTTTGGCAACACTGTTTTTGGCAGCTCAGCTGTTTCCGTGTAAGACGTTACCATGGTGAAATACATTTAAGGAATTTTCGTTTGTGTAATGCAATGGTCTACGTCAAAATTAGAGCAACAAAACGCATTGTATTGCTGCACACATGCGCAATTACTAACGACGCTCATATATACAAACACAGTGCTCCTTGTATACAAAAACTTCTGGGTTAAGCCAAAAACTAATGGCATAGCGCTGCCACCTTACATTTATTTCTCCACGGGTGTTACTGTTAAACATGTTCAGTTTGGTTTCTAATTTAACCATGTATAGACTAATATGTGGATTATTCAATTTTATTATTAAAATGCATGCTCATTCATGTTCAAAAAGTGCATTGTTATCATTTCTGGTTGAATTGATACGTGAACAACCAAAATTGTCGTATTTGGTGTGAATAGCATTTTTTGGTGTGGATTACGGGCCGGTGGCATCATTTTACAAAGACTAAGAAGACAGAAACATGCGATAATTAAAAATGTTTTCAATAAAATCGAAGAACTGATCTTTTTTTTTATTTACTTTTTACAAAAATAAAAGAAAATTGAGACCAATTTAAGTACAAAGCAAAGGCATTGAATATGGAAGCACATCAAGTGACTTGAGAGAGTTGTGGTTGAAAGTTTTGCATGTTGACCCAGAGTATGTCACTTCTAATGACATGCCAAGCAATTTAACCGTTACACATGAATTGTAAAACAGGCAAACTTTTCTAAAACACATATGAGCACACACACACACTCCCATACAAAATTTAAATAGAAAACAATGCAGGCCGGTATGAGTGTATGCATATCTTGGCTGATATGCGGTTTCAAGAAGGCGGTGCCATATGCTACACAGCACTCGCAACAATGACTAATTGAAAGGCAAGTCCTGTGAACGGTTTATTTCATATATTAATACCTTCAGAATATTTTTTGTGGGGTCAATATTGAAGAATATATTCGTGACATATCGGCCGATATGCTGGAGAGAATATGCCAAAATCGAAGCCAGCGAGCCAGAACTCGTAGTCGCTGTCAACATTTACATGAAATCATATTCAAACATTGAATTATTTGGATCGTTCTATCGGCTCAAGTAAAGATTTCATACATTTTTCAAAATTGTACGTGTTTTTTAATAATCAAAACAGAAAGCTCTTGAAAAAATCACCCATTAGTTGTTCTCCTAAAATTTTTACATTATTGAATTAAATTCCTTCTCGAAAAATTCACTAGACTTGATTAATTTATCAGAATTAATTGGCACACTTTTGCATTAAAATTGTTCTTGGTCTTTCTAAGCCTCATTTTAAGATCCAAAATTTTTAGGTTCGAACGGAGTGATGCTAGGAACACAACTGCGACGAACGGCTAATTTTTGGTCGGGAGTATTCGTCGCCAAAAATAAAACACATTGGTGTATATGAAAATGCACACAATCGTGGCGTTGGTTGAAATTCGTCATACTCAGCGAAAGTTGAAATACATTTATTTCTAATTGTTTCGTCAACGAACGACGAACAAATCAATATAAAGTGACCAGGTTTCATATACTCAAACTGGTTTTTTGTGGAAAAACATAGTTCACTGCTGTATTGTTGCATGTAGCACTAAAATTTTAAGTACATACTAGAAATGCATTCACCAATTCACAAATATATATCATTCGGGGGACTTTTTATTAATTTTGAACTCTTTTTATAATATAGTTTTTCTTTCTATTTCTCACGTTTTCATATGGTCACCCCATCAGCTGTTAAATGAAAATAATAATTTATTTACAGACAAACAATTTTTCAGAAAATAATTACAAAAAGGAATTTGTTCTGAAAAAAATGGACAACACCGGGATAATTATTGAGTGTCTAAACAATATGGTTGGCAGCAGAGGATTACAATGATTTAAAAAACAGATATTAAAATTTTGTTTCCTTATTATTTTAATTTATTCGTCGTTATTGTGTTTCATACGACGAATTTATAGAGCGAATTTTTACCAACGAATTCGTCGTACTAAACGAAATTCGTCGTTCGTCCTAGTTGTGTTCGTAGCATGAGATTGAATTTAGAAACAGACATGTAAAGTCAAGTTTAAAGACACATCGTTTATGTGACAAACAGGATCGTGAGTAGAATTCATGGCCTGGAAGGTAACTCCCTGACTTTTTGAATTGCTCTTGCAGTAACTTTAAGTGCAACACCGCTGAGGTGAACTACCATCTATTAGTTGAGCATGCTGCGTCATTTATTTTATGTTTTTAATAAAATTTAAAAAAAAACTGAATTTCGTGTACTGATCAAGCATAATTGTTACGCTACGAATTTCAAAAGTTTACTAACTTCCGTTAAAGTCGTAGCGCCACAAGTTGCGCCGTACATTCAGATCGCCTAAAAGAGGCCATCACGCCAGAAATTGTCGACAAAATTCATTGAAAAATATTTGACGATCGGAAAATAAAAATGCGTGAGTTGGCTGCGACTGTAAGCATCTCAACTGAGCGACTACCACACGTTTTACGTGAATATTTCGACATGAAGAATATATCCGCGGGATGGGTGCGGCGATCAGCACCCACGAGTGTAACCGTGTGCAGTCAGAATGGCAACAATTCATAAATTTCTATCTCAAGCAAAATATTCTCCACTTTTAACCTCTTGCTCCTACTCTTTTACCAAACCTGAAAAAATGTCGGGGTGATAAGAGATTTGGGCCGAACCAAGACTCCATAACTGAAACAATTGCCTATTTGGTTGACCTTGGGAAATCTTATGATTTGGAAGCAATAAAAAAATTTGAAAAAAACGCTGGACCAAATGTACTGCTCTAAAAAGAGATTAGGCTGACAAATAAAATAAAGCATTTATTTGCCGAGAACCAAAAACATTTTTTATCCCAATAGTCACGAAGCTATCAACCAGCTCTTGAACATCGTCCTCAAAATCAGACAGCAGTTTCAAATATTTATATTCACTAGGCATAGCAGAGAATATTTCTATACTTTGCAATTCCCATTGAGTTCTCTACTAAAAATACATTAAAGCCTGGGGCCGAATTGCCGCATTCGATATCGATCGAAATTTCAACTTTTGGTACTCGGTATCGATGGATACCGAGTGCCAAGTGCCGAGGGGCTTTACGAGTTTTTTTTTCGGAAACTTATTTTAAGACCCTAATTTTGTAAATCACTTTGCGTTAGTGAAATTTAGATGTACCCAAAAACTCAATTTTAAATGTTTTTACTCTCTTTGCTTCGATTTTTTATACAAATTTTAAACATTTCGAAAGGTAAAGCAACACCTGAAATTCTCTGTACGTTTAACTGCCGATTCCATAATGTCAACAGAGTATTTTCTTTCGTAAAAATACATTTGAAACAAACACAATTTATCAAATTTTGTTTATTCAAATATATTTGTACGGAATAAAGAATTCATTCGACATTGTGAAATAGACAGTAAATTTTTAATTTTTTTTTAGAAATTTGCTTTTAGTTTCCTATAAATTTTATTAACGCAAAGTGATTTTCAAAATTAGGACTTAAGTCGTCTTTAGCGGAATCATTGACATTAGCTGTGTTCCAGATGCAGCCCGAACTCGCCCAAAGTTACCCAAATGCGTTCCAGATAACAATTTTTGTGCAATTTTGAGAGAAAATGAGAGAGTAATTTTTTTCATTTCCTGTACAAAGTCGCCCGAACTATTTCTTTGGGTAAGTTTGGGCAAGAATTATATTATCAGCTGTTTTTGTTTACATTTGAAAATAAAAAAGTTAAAAGAAAATTTACAAATAAAGGAAAGAAGTTCTTAATTGAAAATTGGTTAAAAGTAATATGGAAGATTTTTCAAAAAAACTTGAAGTTGTTAGTACATTTGCGCATATTTGTTTAGTATACAAAAATGCTTTTTCAGATTACTGAAAGTGAGTCTGATGAAGACGACATGTTACATTTACAATGATGCTAATCTTTCATTTCATGATGTTGAGAATTATTCAGTTTATAAAATCACTAAAATAAAAATTTATTTAAAAAGTAAACAGCACTAGTTTTTCAAAAGATATGATTATGGTTTTTTGCGTTCCAGCAAATTTGGGTAGATTTTGCACTTTGAGAGAGTAATTTTCCTTTTACTCTCATTAGCCCAAACTTGCCCGAAATTACTTCGAACAGACCTTTTATTGATATTCTGCTCTAAAATATTTTATATTTTAAAAATAACGCCTAAAACATTTTTGTCGGAATTTGATAAAAAATTTAATTTAACATTAATAAATATTTAATACTAATAAACCATTTCAACATTTTCAAAACGTTTAATGTCTCACATTGACAATTTTTATGTTAAATTCTCTATATAGATAATTTTACAACTTGTAAGAACTTAACATTTTGCACTTCAGCCTAGAGAAGTTTTTATGCGGTAAAAGCACTCGTACATGCTGCCTCCAACAATGTAACCGTGGCCAACAAGAATGAAGAACAAAAAACATGGCTGACAACAGTTTAGCATCACCCTCCTGTGACAAAAATGAAAAATAATAAAAAAGAACTGGAAAAATTTCACGATCTTATAAACTGCAGCTGTACAAAGAAATTAAACTAAAGGAGTTCGAAAGAAACAAAACAAAAAAAAGCAAAAACGAAACAACAAAATGAAAACAGTCCTGTCCATTATAATTCATCCGTGTCGTGTCCTCTCCAGATATTGAAG
Organism: Linnaemya tessellans; assembly: GCA_951800035.1. NCBI lineage: Eukaryota > Metazoa > Arthropoda > Insecta > Diptera > Tachinidae > Linnaemya > Linnaemya tessellans. The sequence goes on from OX637535.1 coordinate 2,918,182, forward strand.
TCATAACAACATCATATACAAAATACAATTGCTACTGTTTGCCACATGTGCTGTCGTCGTCGTCGTTGTCGTTGTCGTCTTGACTTTAATAAAACGAATCATATGCACACACGAGTGGCAAAGCCACATACTCGTGTAAAGAATCTCCTCCTGTCACTTAAGATTTGTTTGTCTTCCATTTTATTTGGTTGCTGGCTGCTCTTGTGCCTTGCTTTTTGTTGGCCACAGCCATTTAGGCGAAGCAGCAGAATTTGTATGGCAAGAAATTCGGTGTCGCGTAATAAATGGCCAGGCCAGGACGGCCGTAGTGGGTAAAATATCAAAACAGGTAAACAAAAAAGAAATATTGTTTAGCAGAAATTAGCATAAATTTATGCAAAATCATGAGACAATGTTTTTCCTGATTCTTCTTTTTTTTTAATCATATTAATATTATTTTCTTTTTTTTTTTTTTTTGGTTCGAATATTTTTTATGAATGAATTTGCGCTGCACTCACGATTTCAGTTACAAGATCATAATGGCGTGGTGGGGAGTAGGGAAGGAAAGTAAAGTGCTGCTGCATACGAGTGTCCAGTCAGTTGATGCGCGTAGATGGGGCGGCCTGGTTGTACAACATTATTGAAATTTGTTCAAATCACGAACTCACAAACAAAAAATCAAGAGGATTTGCCGCCCATAATATGTTGCAAGGGAATGCTTGTCGTTTCGATTGTGAAGTTGCTGGGCATTTCATATGTTTAATTACTGCACTGCAGAGTTCGGAGCTCTTGCATTTCAGTTGTTTGAAGAAAGTTGTTGTTTGATGTCAAATATATAAGTGATTAATTTTTTGATTGAATCCATTATATCTCCGGCATATGTGGACATAAAAGAGCATTCCTCCCCGATTGTTACTAGATTTATTAATTGGATGAGACAGTTTTAAATATGCAAACTAATACAGGGTCCGCCAAAGAACTTTTTTTTTTTTTAAATGCTATAAAAAACTACTGAATATTTTCTCAAATTTCTTTTTTTATTTGAAAGTACAATCCTTCCGGTTAATAATGGAAAATAATTTCATTCAAATGGCTGCCTCGGTTGGCCATGCAGTAGCCTACACGATCGGTCCAATTTTTAAGCACATTATCCATTGTGTGCAGCTGTATTTCACCAATGGCTTCACGAATATTGTCCTTTAAAGCGTCAATTGTCTCTGGCTTGTCGGTGTAACCCTTCTCTTTGACAGCACCCCACAAATAATAGTCCAACGGTGTCAAATCGCAGCTCCAAGGTGGCCAAACGACATCAGCTGTGCGGCTGATAATGCGATCTTCAAAAACAGGGCGCAAAACATCGAGTGTAGCTGCGGCTGTGTGGCACGTAGCGCCGTCCTGTTGAAACCAAATGTTGCCAATATCCTCCTCTTCAATTTTTGTGTGGACAAAAATTCGTTCAACATGGCCCGATAACGATCGCCATTGACTGTAACGGCCACTCCTTGCACATTTTCGAAGAAAAATGGCCCAATTATGCCTCTGGACCAAAATCCGCACCAAACAGTGACTCGTTAGGGGTGCGTCAGCTTTTCAATGTATGCGTGCGGGTTTTCTGTGCCCCAAATGCGACAATTTTGCTTGTTTACATGCCCGCCAAGATCAAAATGAGCTTCATCTGAAAAAATGATTTTTTTTGGCATAATCGGCATCTTCTGTAAGTCGAACGCAGGCCCACTTAGCGGAGCGAAAACGCATTGGATGGCCAACCATATTCGTTCAGCGGAAGGATAAAACTAATTATCTGTCAAATCAAACATGAGCTAAGTGTTACCATTCACGAAATAAGCACTAGTTGGAAAAAAAAGTTAGATGGCGGACCCTTTAAAATTCTGCCATTTAATTAAAATTAAGAAGGTGGTTTTTTTAAATAATTTTTAAACGGCCTGACAGATCCATTGTACTATCAGCTCTGGACATTGCAAAATCACCGGGCCGCAATCGTGTAATGCGTGAGATATCGTGATCAAAAAATACTGAGTGACACAAGTTTCTTCCATTTTATGGCGTACTTAATAGTCCTTCAGAGCAGCTGATTCGAAGAACAATAGATCGTTATCGGGCCACATTTACTGTTACTGATCACGTGCATCCCGTGAGACGCCGCACAGTGCGCACTGAAGAAACTGAGGCCGCTGTACAGGAAAGCATTGTAGATGATCCTGATCAATCAATTAGTCGCCGTGCTCAGCAACTGGGGTTGTGTCCTTGCACTTTCTGCAAGATTTCTTTGGTTGTTGCAAATTGATGTTCCAGATTATGCCTTCTACGTCCCAGCCGTGGTGCCCACATGCCAGAAATCATATTTCAGCTTTAATTTCATAAAATTTTCTTTCCAATAAAACCATCAATATATTTCCTTGTTTTATTATGATTTAAACTTGTGTCACTCTATAAAAAACACCCCTTAGTAACGATAAAAAGGTAGCGTGACTAGAATTCTATGGGGGGACCAAGATGGTAGTAGGACAAAGGAGGTCCTAACATTGAGTAGGCCAACACTACGAAGGTTGGTTTATTTAATAACAGGACATACAGAGTTAAGGACTCACCTGGCTGGGCCTGCCAGAAAGAGGACGAGACACTGGAGCACTACTTGTGCTACTGTCCAGCTTTTAGCCAAGTCAGAAGACAAACATTTAATCAGGAGATTATACAGGAGATGGAATTTCTTAGGAGCTCCAATTGGAGAGACTTAAGGAAATACATTGAAGAAACTAGGTTCTTGACGTAATCAATCTCAGAGGTTTCCATGGTATCGGTGGAGACTCCCTACAGTAGAATGGGAACTCTTTATTATAGAGCTCACAACAGGCCTATGAGGTCTAAGTGTAATCCAGGACGCATTGGGATGCTTATGCCCCTCTTTTTCAACCTAACTTAACCTAACCTAACGATAAAACAACGACACTCATTCCATGTTGCGCCGACGATGATCAAGTGATTCAATAGAATAGGCTACCGTATTCTCTCCTATGAGTCTCTTCGCCCTCTCCTGTACATGATTAATTTATCTTCAAATATACTTTGCAGTACCGGCCCTTATATAAGAGTTGTAAAGCATTTTTGTTCATATGTAACTGGCATAAATAGTGAGAAGAGCATAAGGCATAAAGTACGTCTTACATCGCCTTAAAAAGCCGACGCTATAAGCCATCCAGCTTAAGAGCACTTAAACTTGTATAAAGGCCCCAAATCGGCGAAAGGCCCCAGCATCGATAAGAGGCTTAAAGTCGCCAGTATTAAAAATTGGAATTTAATTGATCGATAGTTTTTCGTGCTGTGACACCAATTTTGTTCGAAGAAATTACCATCAAAACAAAAGCAGCATCTGAGTGATGCAGTAGCCAAGTGAACATTTATAAAAAAGGAAATTCTTTTAAGTTTTGAGATTAATTCCAAAGGAAGTTTTGCAATCATCCTGCGAATTAGAAGAAGCAAATCCTCAAACTCTTATGAAAAATTCCTGCAATTTTTCCTAGCATTGAGAAATTAAAGTTTAACTCCAGTAACTGTTGATGTTGTAGCTGACAGTCTTTTGGCCATCAAAAATTTACGTAAAAAGATTTTTATTCTATCGAAAATTTAAAACAGCAACACACTTGGACGTCGGACATATGAAATACATTCTATTCTATTTTATTCTATTTTATTTTATTTATTTTTTTTTTTTTAATTTAAATTCATTTCTTTTTCTATTTATTGATATCAACTTAACTCCATCCAAATCGATTAACATCAATTTTTAATGCTTTTCCCCAGTGACTTTTACCGAAGACGACGGTGGTTACGTTTAAAATAATAACCACTATAACAGCAACAACAACAACAACAGCAGCAGTAGCAGCAACAATAAAAAAGGAAAAAACTGCTCTTGACACAAGCCGAATCGCCGTTTAAAATCAGAAAAATATATAAATAAAATAACAACAACAGCAACTACAGCGTCAACGAAAACAATAACAACAATGATTAGTGCCTACTGCTCAAAATCGTCAGAAGTATTTCTGTTAGTGAGTCCGTCTGCCTGTCCGCATGGTTTTGTAAGCATTCAAAAAGGAAAAACAGAACATTAACGCTGCATAAATTGTCATAAATTACCAGAAGAAAAAAAAAAAGATTTCAAAAATGTTAGTACACAAATATAATAAAAACAAGAGGAAATATGGGCATTTACGTGTGTGTGCAGGAGAATGTGTGTGTGTAGAAAAATTTTTATTTTTGGCAGATCTTTTTGTTGAAATGGATTTCCTAAAGGCGCACTCACTGACTTTTAACCCTTTGATGGACTTTATTGTCGGCCAGATGTTTTCCCTCTTGAGCGTTTTGAAATCTCAAAACAATTTCCGTTTTCTATCAAAAAGATTTCAATCCTCTGATTTCCAGTTACGATCCTCTTGATGTTTTTTTTTTGTACAAATCACTTTCACGAAGCACATAATTGTCAATCGTGTGAAATTTTGATGTCCATGCAATTCGTAAACAGGAAGTCAACTCGAATATGCGGCAGCTCATTTGAAAAGGTCCTCAAAGTGAACAAAACTATCACTTTTGTCATAGATCAAAAAAACACCATTTTCTTGTAAAACCCCTTTTTTTTTGTTAAGTGTAGAAAACATAAACAATTAAAGTTAGAGGTACACTGACAATAAAAATGACTACGAACGTAATTCAATCAATCTCCAGCGGCGCCGAAGTGCGATAAGTACGGATTTTCTTAAATCGAGTACAGATATATTAATTTAATTTCGGATCATTTCAGTACTAACAAGTAAAAACGTTATATTCGACCGTGCCGAATGTTAAATACCCTCCAATTATTTAGTAAAAAAAACTCTATTTTTATACCCTCCAAAAAGAATTGCTGGGTATATTCACTTTGTCATTCCGTTTGTAACGCAGCGAAATATCCATCTGAGACCTCATAAAGTATATATATTCTTGATCAGTGAGGAAATCCAAGACGATCTGAGCACGTCCGTCCGTCCGTTCGTCTGTGGAAATCACGATTCAGTCCAAACGAAAAAAGCCAAACTCGTGAAATTTGGTACAAATATACCTTGAAGGATAGCACAGGTCAAGTTCGTAAATGGGCTGAATCGCGCTAGAGGGGAAAAAGTTCCCCTGAAAAGAAGTAAACCCACCTCTAAAAAACAACTTGATTTTTTAAGTTTTTTTTCATAATTTTGTTAAGCAAATGATATATTTGTATGTCAAAGCAGGTCCAACGCATTAAACTTGGAGCCATAAAATTAAAAAATAAATAATTTTTAGAGCTCGCCCCCTTTAGTGGGCGTTATTATATGCAAAAATAGTGTAAAAATGTAACAAATTGTTTTACTTAAGTCTACATTTCTTAAAAATAAAATTTTTAAGCTTTAATGACGAAGGTGAGACGTAACCTGGTACTTCTCTGCCCTACCCCCTCCTCTCCTTTGTCTCCTAAATGACCCTTTAAAAAAATTTAAATAAATTTATGTGTGTGAAGGTAAATATGGCGAATTAAATATGTTTTGACGTAAACAGTTACGAAGTGAAGTGAAATTTTTTTTGTATGAAAATTCATATTTATATACAAAATTATTATGGGAGTGTCTTCTATCCCATACATCATTTTGTATATACTGGGAATGCATTTCAACTCCTAATTTGGCCACTGGAGCCAATACAATTAATAATGGCACATGATCCTTGACCCTTTTGAATGTGTCAAAAATATATTGTGGCTTTTCCTAAAAAGAAGCCAAGTAATTTACAACTAAAAAATTAATAAAAAGGGAAACTGTTACAAAAACAATGGAAATACATAAAAATATTTATTTTTCTTAGAAAAATAATTGTCCTATACAATATTTGTTGTAAGAATTTTATGTTGTGACGACTACAACAAATAAATGTTATAAACTAAAACTTAAGAACATTTTTTTTCAAATCGAAAAATATTGTACTCGTATACTGTCGAAGCCACATTTTGCTGATATTCATTCGATTTGCGTCGAACCCCTTCATCCGCTCGTTTTTGACAAGAACCTTTTATTAAGCCCATAGAGTGGCCCAAAATTAATCACGCTGCGTACTTCAATTGTATTTGATGTTTTTGAGCTAAACTGCTGCAGTATAATTTTTTGACCCCGCCCCCTTTAGTGAGCGTTATTATATGCAAAAATAGTTTAAACATTTAACACATTGTTTTACTTAAGTCTACATTCCTTAAAAATAACATTCTTAAGCTTTAATGACGAAGCTGAGACGTAACCTGGTACTTCTCTGCCCTACCCCCTCCTCCCCTTTGCCTCCTAAATGACCCTTTCAAAAAATTACAAATAAGTTTAAAAAATTTAAAAATTACAAATAAGTTTAAGTTTTGACGTAAGCAGCTACGAAGTGAAGTTAAATATGTTATGACGTAACGATATGGCAATCAGTGAAATTTCTTTTTAATGAAAATCCATATTTATATACAAAATAATTATGGGAAAATCCATATTCATATACAAAATAATTATTTGGCCATTTGGGCCAAAATCTCTCCAAGATCACACGCGCTCTTATGGCCTGTAAATTTACCTCTCATGACCTGTAAATATTTTCACAAAATGCTCAAAAAATTTATTAAATATGGATTTTCATAAAAAAAAACTTCACTGTTTGCCATGTCGTTACGTCATAACATATTTAGTTTCACAGCTAAATACGTTATTTCGTAACTGCTTACGTCAAAACATGTTTAACTCGGCATATTTATCTTCACTCACATACTCGTAATAAATTTGACATTTACATATCCCAAATATTTATTTTTGGAGTCTTATGGCAAAGGTGAAATGTCTCCCCCACGGCCCTCGCCAGAGAGATCCCAAAAAATGCAGATTTAATGCTCTCCAAAAATAATTGGACCACATAAAGTATACATATTCTTGATCAGTGATGAAGTCTAAGAAGTCTAAAGTCTAGCAATGCCCATACGTTCGTCTGTGGAAAACACGATGTAGTCTATTTTTGGATCCAGCCCCCTTCTGTCCCACCCAGTAAATCATGTTACTTTTACTTGCTAAATATTTGGAGGGTATTTAAGATTCGACCCGGTCAAGTATAACGTTTTTATTTGTTTCTTATTAAAATTTCCATTTTTATGGTATTTGGCTTCAGTAGACAAGAAACAAATTTATTTTTGGAAGGATCAATATTTTATATCAACGTGCAAAAAAGGGACTGAGATAAATTAAAAATGTTCAGATTCTAGTTGTACAGCTCTCCTGCTTTCTAACAGCGGATTTCGTTAATCAAAAAGACTCGTATGTCCTTGCAGTCAAACGGAAAAGCCAAGTCTCTTGTCCAATTTTTTTTGTTATTGGACCTGGGCTTAGGGGATTAGCGCTGCATATGTAATGCATTACGCCGGAACTGGAAAGGAGGTGATATTATTGAGGGGACAGATGAGGAAAAATGGGAAGATAGAGAATTTTTCGCAGCAATTTGAACCCTTTTTACTTCGCCGGCTAACTATTTAGTGCCTACACGATTGCGTATCGTCTGTATTGCTCTACCACAATATTTGTCAGCCAAGGACGTTTCTGCTAGAGTTGGCCACTCATGCTTCAATGCTACGAGTACAAACGAAAAGGTTAATCGATTTTGATTAATCAATTACAATTAATAGCAACATGGAATGCTCTTGCCAGATGTTCAACAAGCATATCAATGATTCAGAAATCTGCGAAAGAGTGACCTCAGTACGGTTTGTAACTGCTTCAGCTCCTACAATTAAAGGTTAAAAGACATATTGACGTAAATGATGTAGATTTTGTTTTTCAGTTTGTGTTTTTTTTTTCTTTTTAAAGACCAAATGCATTGTTGAGTGGCTTAATGTGGTGTAAGTGCTGTATGTATGTATGTGTTGTTGTGTGCAAATAATAGTAAAAAGAATTGTTATTTTGATCTTCGAGATTGAAGCGAAAGCAAAATATTTACACACATTCATGCAACAAAACAGAACGCAGAATGAATTCATTACGCCATCAATTCCGGTGTCTACTCAGTTTGAAAATGTATTTGACATATAAAAGATACAACTGGAGCTGAGCTGTAAAAAGTCTCGAAAACGTTCCATTGTAGTCTTCTGCCTTTCGTTATCGTTGGAGGTCTCCTCTGCTTTTCAAAATGTACGAATAAGATAAGATGGACAGACAGACAGACAGACAAGCAGACCCAAAAGGAAAACAACTTCAAGACCATTTGGTTCGTCATCTGATCAATGTCTCCTTCTTTGCCTTTTCTTCGTTTTGTTTTTTTTTTATTTCACTTTTTCTGCTCGCTTTAGAAAACAATGTTGCCCAGCTTTGATAAAGGGAGATGGATAAATGTCAACGTGCATAAAAAATTGATGAATTGTTGATTGTGGATATGAAGAATAAGTGGAGTGGCTTTGAAGGGCAACAACAATAACAACGGTTTCTGTTCGACTGCTGTTGCTGCTGGCTTCTGGTGCGTATTTTCAAAACGTTTAATATCGATAATCTCAATGTTTAACATACGCGATTACAATGGCCTACCCCACACCTCTTGCACACTCGTCCGTAATATTATAAAAAGATCCCAGAGACACAGAAACGATCAGCCATCCATTCCATAAACAATACGCTTTCAATGGATCACAGTATTTTGATTTAAATCATTCAAATGATATTCAAGACGGTTGGAACCAGAATAAACTCCATTGCATAAATTTTACATTGATAATGAAGTTTTGGACGAGAAAAGGAAAACAGTTTGAAACAATAACGGTTTGAAATCGAATATCAGTTGCGCATTTCAACGAGAGGCCATCAAGCGAACCATTTGATGAATATTGTTTCTGTATTTTTCGTTTGCAAAGGGAAAAACTTAGTATTAATGATACAGTCGTTTGGCCTCAAGCAGTGGAATAATTGCTGACAGGGTCCATTTACCTGCAGAAGTTATCGGAAAGCTGAAACATTTTTCCGAACTCGGCGGTTATTGCCAATTGGAAGAACTTGCGTTTAGTAATTTTACTTAAACTAAAATCACCCGTTGATCGAACTTTGACTTTGACTCTACTAGCACTCAAATTTATTATGAACAATAAGAAATGAGCTGCCATTAAAAAGTACGTTTGAGAGCACAAGCAGCCCTTAAAAATGTTGGCAGGAGTGCTTGGAACATTTACACTTGTGTGTGTATGCAAATAATTAAATTCAAAATATATTTTGTTGCTTATCAAGCAAGTTTTTTACTATATTTAAGCCCAGCAATTATAAAAAATATTTATATTGCACGCATCTGCCCAAAAGTACCTTTAAAGTAATTTAAAATATATTAATATTGATGGACGACAAAATATTTAAAAATGTACTACAAAAATATGTGTGTCAAAAATAAATTTTTTTTAATAATCATTTTCTTTTCAAAGTGCAATTAGGAATGACACAAAACCAAAAACTTAAGATCATGGCGTGGAATGGTGACAGTTAAGGAGCGGTTCTACCAATTGACTCATCTAAATTGAATGTGTGCTTGAATATCCCAGTTAATAACGCAATTTAAAATTTAATTGACTCTATTAAGGTGCATATCTGAACTGCGTACACATATTGCGCTATGTAGAAACAAAATTTTATTAAAATTAAGTAAATTTTCGATAAACTAAATTGCCTATACATTTTAAGTACAGCATGGCGCAAAAGTGACGGGGGACATTGTGTCCTCTTTATACCCTCGAAAAAAGAATTGTAGGGTGTATTCACTTTGTCACTCCGTATGTAATGCATCGAAATATCCCTCTGAGAGCCCATGAAGTATATATATTCTTGATCAGTGATGAAATTTAAGACGATCTAGTCATGTCCGTTCGTCCGTCTGTGTAAATCACGACTCAAAGCAATCTAGCTGAATCGGGCTAGAGGGAAAAAATTTTCCCTAAGAAAATCTAAACCAAAAACTAAACCAAACATAGTTTTTAAAGTTTTTTTTTTTTGTAATTTTGTTAAGCAAATGATATATTTTTATGTCAAAGAAGGTTTAACGCGTTAAATTTAGAGCCATAAAATAAAACTAGTAAAAACGTTATATTCGACCGGGTCGAATCTTAAACAGTAAGTAAAAGTAAAATTTTTTACTGGGTGGGGCAGAAGGGGCGGGGTCCAAAAATAGACTACATCGTGTTTTCCACAGACGAACGTATGGGCATTGCTAGACTTTAGACTTCATCACTGATCAAAAATATGTGTACTTTATGTGGTTCAATTATTTTTGTAGAGCATTAAATCTGTATTTTTGGGACCTCTCTGGCGAAGGCCGTGGGGGAGATATTTCACCTTTGCCATAAGACTCTAAAAATAAATATTTGGGATAATTAAATGTGAAATTTATTATGTGAGTGAAGATAAATATGCCGAGTTAAACATGTTTTGACGTAAGCAGTTACGAAACAACGTATTTAGCTGTGAAGTTAGAAATGTTATGACGTAATGAAATGACAAACAGTGAAGTTTTCTTTATGAAAATCCATATTTAATAAATTTTTGGAGGATTTTGAGAAAATATTTACAGGCCATGAGAGGTAAATTTACAGGCCATAAGAGCGCGTGTGATCTTGGAGAGATTTTGGCCCAAGTGGCCAAATAATTATTTTGTATATGAATAAGGATTTTCCGATAATTATTTTGTATATAAATATGGATTTTCGTTAAAAAAAAATTTCACTGATTGCCATATCGTTACGTCATAACATATTTAACTTCACTTCGTAGCTGCTTACGTCAAAACATATTTAACTCGGCATATTTATCTTATCACACTTAAACTTATTTGTAATTTTTTGAAAGGGTCATTTAGGAGGCAAAGGGGAGGAGGGGGTAGGGCAGAGAAGTACCAGGTTACGTCTCAGCTTCGTCATTAAAGCTTAAGAATGTTATTTTTAAGGAATGTAGACTTAAGTAAAACAATGTGTTAAATGTTTAAACTATTTTTGCATATAATAACGCTCACTAAAGGGGGCGGGGTCAAAAAATTATACTGCAGCAGTTTAGCTCAAAAACATCAAATACAATTGAAGTACGCAGCGTGATTAATTTTGGGCCACTCTATGGGCTTAATAAAAGGTTCTTGTCAAAAACGAGCGGATGAAGGGGTTCGACGCAAATCGAATGAATATCAGCAAAATGTGGCTTCGACAGTATACGAGTACAATATTTTTCGATTTGAAAAAAAATGTTCTTAAGTTTTAGTTTATAACATTTATTTGTTGTAGTCGTCACAACATAAAATTCTTACAACAAATATTGTATAGGACAATTATTTTTCTAAGAAAAATAAATATTTTTATGTCTTTCCATTGCTTTTGTAACAGTTTCCCTTTTTTTTAATTTTTTAGTTGTAAATTACTTGGCTTCTTTTTAGGAAAAGCCACAATATAGTTTTTGACACATTCAAAAGGGTCAAGGATCATGTGCCATTATTAAATTGTATTCGCGCACAGAGTTTGAGTGCTAATATGCATACAAGTCTGCAGTATTTATCAAGATCATTTATAGAAAGCGCTGTGGCCTGGACGCAACGTGTAGGTATTGTCACCTTAAGACACACAAGTTGTAAGTACCACTGATTGTGGCAGGATAAATAAGCAAAAAATTTATATCAGCATTTGTTTGTCACGGTTTCTTTAGGTTTGTTTTTTTTCCATATTTTATTTTTAACCAGAAGTCTGTGTGGTTAAGAAAAACAATATGCAGCAACAAATAATGGGTGTTTTGCCAGAAACGGATGATTTTTAAAGGAACCGAATTTGTCAAAGAAAAAAAAACTGAAACCGGGAGATAGACAAAATAATGCAATGGTAACTTAAGGAATTAGATCAGTTTATTATTCATATACTTCTCGTATACAATTTTCTCACAAAATATTTATAAATAACGACTGTTAGCACATGCAACTCAGCCCTCTAACAAGTGGTGGTAAACAAACACACGCATGAGTACTGATGATGGAAATGTCGGGACTTCCGAAAATGGTGTTAAAATTGTTGTTGATTCTACCTTGCCGCTGGGAATATTAATTAATAACATCTTTCGTCGACTCTCAATATTAAATGAATTCAATGCAGAAATAAATATTGTATATTTAAAAATCTCCAGCTGGAAAAAAGCACCTTATGCTTAACTACACAGCCTTGATAGCTTTTGTTAAAATGGTGTTTGACTATATGATTTTGTTTCATTTTAACGATTATGATTTTGTTTTTCTTCGTTTATGTTTGTTTGCAGTTCATTAAAATGCATTCGTATCGCACGTATTTCTCTAATTCCAAACGCTTTTCTTTTCCAATTGGCCACATGTAAAATTATTTATTGGGAAAGAAGGGATCTGGGGTGCACGAAAAAAAAACATACGAGGCGGGCGTATTTACCACTCATTAAAAAATTCCAAGGTGTATTCGAAAATCAAAGTGAGTGCGTGTGTTAGCAATCACTACAGCAACAATTTCGGGGCTTGCCGTCGTTAAATCAAATCAATAAAAATGATTTGGCACATGCATGTCTATGTATTTGTGTGTTTGGATGTGTATGTGTGTGTGTGTGTGTTTTCCCATATATTTCTAACTGCTGATACACAATCGTTTATTAAACATTTTAAAAAATAATAATGCCCGTCTAATATGGCCAGAGTTAATAAATCGTTTAAAATTTTGTATTCTAGACTTGATTTCATCAACTGACACTAGAGAAATTTTAATTTCAAACCATTTCACTACAGACTGCTCAGCTCAGCTCAGCTCAGCAGTTGCTGCTGTTTTATTACATTTCTAATACAAGTATTATTTTTATGTTGACATCTTGTTTAAACAAATGAATTGTTGTTGTGGTTGTTGTTGCTGTTGCTGTTTTCTTTTCGTTTAAAAGTATATTTGATTCATTATTATTTATAATAGTGAGTGGCTTTTATTCCTGCCATAATTTATGCCCCCTTCAATTCCTAATGCCTGTGTTTTAGGAAAGCAAACAACAAGAACAACAACAACAACAACAGCAATAGCAACAACCAAAGAGATACAAAATGAAAAAGTTTCGCTTCAAAAATGGTGCGTTTTGGTGTGAATAAGAATTAAGATTTGCATTCATGATAGCACTTTTTGTTTATTCATTCGTCCGTCCGTCCGTCCATCTGTCCGTCTGTGCATTCGTTCGTTCGTTCCTTCGCTTATTTGTAGATTAATAAATTTAGTTTGAGTTCGCGCATTTAAACGTTTAATAAACGGATGACAACATCATTCACCATCATTCAGGCGTTTTGACAAATTTGCAAATTGGCCACTTTAAGCAGTAGCAGCCACAACTGGTGGCAGTGGTGACAGTAGCCATAGTCAGCAACAACAAAAGCTTAGAAATGAAACCGCTTTCAAATGAAATGTGCTGAACACTCGCAACAAGAAAAACAAATACAGCAACTAATAAAAAGAACGTTTTGAGAAATTATCAATTCTGTTCATGTTATGTGGATTAATATAAGCAGACAAGCCACTTCCTGATAAGCGATAAAAACTAATGAGAGAATTGTTTTAAGTTTAATTGTGGAATTAGCAGCGAATTTGTGATACCCTACAGCAGAATGAATATGTCAGGGCAAGAGAGAAGGTCACGTTTCAAGCTGCGAATATGGAAACACTAATTTTTAAAAGAAATTTTATAACGCTGGCATGGCTGAGGTCGGCACTTAAAAAGAGTTTTATTTTAAATTTTGTGCTATGCAGCATGTTCGTGCATGCATCAAAGTGTAAATATGCAAAGCTTTTGGGTCTTTCGAACTTTCAAATCGATGCTATTCCTGTGGCCTCATTCAACTATTTTCTCTAAGTCACTGTTGAGTGCAACATTCATATTTTGCCACATCCTTCGGATCTCTGATAATATCGTTCTACAATTAATTTCATTTTAATGGCAAAGGAATAGACACGAATTGAATTTTGTCAGAGTAGGTTCTTAAGGAAAATATGAAAAAGAGTAGTAGAACAAAAGCTGGCGTCACCTATGAATTAATTTTGAACTCATTTGATTAAAACCCGTCGACGACAACAACTTTTGCAGTGTCAAAAGCTCGATATAAATTGAGAGAAGACACTAAAAGCAACAGGAAATAAACATGCAACGAATTGAGAAGCCTTTTGCTAAGAAAAATATGTAACACTTGAGATTGTAAACAGACAAACTGATGTATTGAAAATGTGATATAAAATTTGCTGAAATAAATGTTGCCTTTTTCGAATTATAAGTGTAAAAATCTTAACCATAACATTATGAAAATTACAGTTTTGCAAAACAATGGCACACAAAGAAATTAAGGGTGATTTTTTTTAACGGTTTTCAGATTTCATTTAAAACAAGTTCATAAAATTTAGATTAATGTATGAAATTTTTACTTGATCCAAATAATTCAATATTTAAAGGAGATTTCATGTAAATGGTGGCCACGGCTTTGTCCAATTTTGTTCTACTCTCTACAACATATCGGCCGGTATCTCAAGAATAAATTCTTCAATATTTTATTCCAGTACGTAAAAATTTGTGGGATTGCCGCTACAGACATGAGCCTTAACACAGCCTCACAAAAAAATTAATCTAATGATTTTACATCACATGATCTTGGCAGTCAACTGACCGGCCCCAAACGTGAAATAAATTGTTCACCGAACTCGCCTCTCAAGTGGGCCACCACTTCGCGTGCTGTGTGGCATGTGGCACCGTCTTGTTGAAACCACATGTCAGCCAACTCCAGCTCTTCCATTTCGGACAAAAAAATTGCATTCATCTCACAGTAGCGCTCGCTATTCAAAATAACGATCCAGCCTGCGTCGTCTTTCAGAAATGAAGCCACCGGCCCATAATCTAAACAGTGCACTTTAAAATGCTTCTGACTGCTCTTCACACGAAATACGGCAATTTTGCTTGTCCACTTTTCCATTCAACTTGAAATGAATACCCACGATGCATGAATGAGCATGAATGAACATGAATTTTGATAATAAAATTCGATAACCTGCAAGCGCGGTTCGTTTGTAAATCGATTTATGGTGAAATTATAAACTGTACATGTTTGACAAAAACAACTGAGCTACTGAAAACTAGGGATGTAACCGATACCGATACCGATTCCGATATATCGGCGATACTTTTTATTTGCCGATATATCGATATCGGCGATATTTTAAAGTCGATACGACGATACTTCTTAAATATTTTTAGAGCTGTTTTGAGCAAACAATTCAATTTTTTACTAACCGTTGTATTGAAAATTTGGATGATTTTAGAAAATAAACAGTATGACATTCAGTTTGAATGGACTCATTAATAATCGCTTACACTATTATTTTGTTAACAAAAAATAATTTGTTTTTGTTAATTTCAAAATGAATTCAAATATCAATTTTAAATATTAATAATCTCTTACACTGTAATTTTGTATAATAAAAGAATTACTCTACTTGAGTTTTGTTAATTTTAACTTGAGTTCAATTTCAATATGCGTATCGGTATCGGAATCGGTATCGGCGATATTTCTTTTTGAGTATCGGTATCGGTATCGGATCGGCAAAACTGCGTATCGTTACATCCCTACTGAAAACAGTGTTGCCAGAAAGAAATTTCCTAGGAAATCGTCCTTTAGGTAGAAATCGTCAACTTTGTCACCAGTACACACTATCGCGTTTGCTTGCGATACCACAAAATGCCATGGTGAGTTCTCACCTTCAGTTAAACAGACACAATTGGCACGAGTACTGAATTGGATATGTGATAGACATTTAGATTTATTTGTGGGCGTTGAATGAAAACGGTCTTTCCAATCAAGAAGATGGATTCCCTTCTTTAACGATATTTTACGTTAAAGAAGTGTAATTTGGCGTACACGTTGCATGTATTTAAAAAAAAATGTGTGTGTGTGTGTGTCATGAAGGCAAAATATACATGTATAGTCAGCCTGTAATGAAGCGTTTCAATTTAATTACAAAAACTCAACTGTAACGTGAAAAAGTGTAGCATTTGTGAAGGTGTTTGTGCAGTGCACTTTTTAATAAAATACAACTTTTTCATAAATGTTTGCCAAAAATATCTGTCAAACAAATTAGAAACGTATTCACTTAAATTTGTATGTTTCCGTCAACGCCAACATTTACTGCGAACACTAGACATTTTAGCAGGGGAGGGATTTTATAAAACACCCTCTAGACTGCCTCAGAACACAACTTTCCATTATTGCCGCTACTTAATAATGAATTATGATCAACGGTGGTCACACAAGCAGAACTCGCAATGACATCTTCATTAATCCGGGCGCCTCACGACAAACGCTCTAACAACAGCAGCAGGGTGTGTTGGCATCTCTCGATGCAAAAGTCTATTAACTAACGTTTTCCTTTAATATTTCCAGAATTAACGATAAAAAATGAACAACAAGTAACATGAAACTAAAACTTCCTCTTTGACACACTCGTTACACAGCCGCCAGTTGAAAAGTAAAAAAGTAAATGTTCTAAACATCCGGTGGAAGGTCATCCAAACCGCCTCGTAGCAACGAAGGAACGAGCGAGCGAGCGAACGAGCACAATAGTCAAATTATCTATTGTTATAAAGATATCAAAGATGGACGTTGGATTTGGTGTGCAGAAAAAGAAAAAAAGACAAAATAAGCTGGGAACCAAAACAAATCCATGAATGCGAAGCTATTTATCATTAAAATTGTCTGCAGAAATAAATGATTTGTGTTCTACTTCCGATTTGTTTCTATTTCAAAGAGAACCAGCAACTCCCTGATTTTCCCACCAAAAAAAAAAGTTATAAAAAATGTTTGCACAAAAATTGCCTTCTCCACTTTTTAACTAGAACTTTATTAAAAGTGTTTCGCCAGCCAACAATAGAGAATTCATAAAAAACCGTCTTAGACCCCATAGAGAATTCTAATTGTTTTTCATCATTTATGGCATCCTTGGCAGGCATTTACAAAGATCACATTTCATACTAAGCGTCCGTCCGCCCATCCGTCCGTCCGTCCAGTTGCTTGTTTGCTTGTAGTCTTTTTTATTGCGGCCAATATGGCCACTTCCACTTGCAACGTTAAACAACAAAATCGCCATTTTTAGTGCACAAATGCAACACATTTGCTGTCCGTCCGTTCTGACTAACTTAGATTCGTTCGGTTTGCCGTTGCCATTTTATAGTCGAGACCTTTTTATGGAATTATGACTTGTTTCGTGTAAGTGTTGCAATGACAAGTTGGCACAAGTGTTGTTTGCAAAATTTTTTAAAACGCCATGACAATAATCCCAGCCAGCAGCCAAACAGCCAGTCAGTTAGCAAAATCATGCAACCAACCAGCCACTCAGTCAGTCAAGCAAAACGACAGCGACAACGACAACGACAGCAATAAGAATTGTTTAAAGTTTTAATGAAAATGTTGCAACTTTCTCATGATCGTGTAACTAAAAAGGTATTGAAAATAAAAAATTATGTACAACAAAAAAAAAAAGAGATGCCTAGATTTTCTTTTTTCTCTTTAATTTTTTGTTAAAAGCAAAAAGATCTTGTCATCGATAGCCCATTTAAAGTTCTAGACATTTCTCGTGTATAATTAATATAATTTCCCACCTTAATGATTTTAGTAGGAGACACAGAGCGCAATGAATCACTGAGGAATGCAGTTGAGGACAAATTTGTAAATTCCTTTTAAGTGAAATTGCAATATTGTGATTAAAATATAATACAACTTTGCAACATGGACAACAACAAAAGAAATAAATCCGATCGTGGAATGTATTTCAACTTTTTCATTCGATTTTAATTGTTTTATTACACAACAACAGCAATTAAAGCTCAGTTGTGGTAAAAGTAAGAGGTTAAGTGGACCCTCCCTGTTACACAAGTATTTTCGTCCTCGGGACAGTTTAAGTTTTCGTGAACATCATCGTCGTTTGCCAATAGTATTCCTTCCATCGCACAATTACAATAAAACGAAAACACATTTTAAAATTTTCTTTTTCTTTAACACATAAATTGTTCCACAGAAGGATATTGAGCGGGACAGGCAGTTAATTTCAGTCACTTACTTGAAACAATTTACAAACTCAAAATATAAAAATTAAACATTTTAAATTAATTTACAAAAATCTTGCATAACAAATTTAAGGTCTATTTATGTAAATCACGTGGCCAAAGTGCAATGTATGTGAAAGATAACAACCCAAGGTTTCAAAAAAGTCCATACAAATTTCAAACATTTTGCAAAAGGAAAACCTAAATTTCTGTACATTCTGTTCGGTGTAAGGCGAATCAATACTAGGTAGCCTTATGAGCTAACGTAATCATCAGCTGTGCCGGGACCATTCATACCTGAACGGTGAAAAACTATTTTATTGTTCTACACAAAACTTTATTGAAATTGTTCTGAACTTCTCCACTTTTTAAATTATTTTTATACTAGCTTTTACCAACGGTTTTGTCCGCGAAGAGTATGTGAAACTTCAGCTATCGTGTATGTTAAGTCAATGATGTATTTTTACTGTATCAAAGTTTAAAACGACCACCCTTGACAAAAACAAAAACCACCCTATGTTATTCCTCGGATCTTAAAATAAATATTTCTATGCCAAATTTCATGTGAATCGGTTTAGCGGTTTGAACATGAAGAGGTAACAGACAGAGTGAGAGACAGAGTTTCTTTCGTATTTATTATATCAGTAAGCAGAAAAGTGCAAGTCATTATAAAAAGTGCAAGTCATTATAAAAAGTGCAAGTTATTATAAAAAGTGCAAGTCATCATAAAAAGTGCAAGTCATTATAAAAAGTGCAAGTCATCATAAAAAGTACAAGTCATTATAAAAAGTGCAAGTTATTATAAAAAGTGCAAGTCATCATAAAAAGTGCAGATCATTATAAAAAGTGCAAATCATTATTAAATGAGCAAGTCGTCATAAAAAGTGCAAGTCATCATAAAAAGTGCAAGTCATTATAAAAAGTGCATGTTATTATAAAAAGTGCAAGTCATCATAAAAAGTGCAAGTCATTATAAAAAGTGCAAGTTATTATAAAAAGAGCAAGTCATCATAAAAAGTGCAGGTTATTATAAAAAGTGCAAATCATTATTAAATGTGCAAGTCGTCATAAAAAGTGCAAGTCATCATAAAATGTACAAGTCATCATAAAAAGTGCAAGTCATTATAAAAAGTGCAATTCATCATAAAAAGTGCAAGTCATAATAAATAGTGCAAGTCATTATAAAAAGTGCAAGTCATTATAAAAAGTGCAAGTCATTATAAAAAGTGCAAGTCATTATAAAAAATGCAAGTCATCATAAAAGCTGCATGTCATTATAAAAAGTGCAAGTCATCATAAAAAGTGCAAGTCATTATAAATAGTGCAAGTCATTGTAAAAAGTGCAAGTCATTATAAAAAATGCAAGTCATTATAAAAAATGCAAGTCATCATGAAAGCTGCAAGTCATTATAAAAAGTGCAAATCATCATTAAGAGTACAAGTCATTATAAAAAGTGCAAGTCATTATAAAATGTGCAAGTCGTCATAAAAAGTGCAAGTCATTATAAAAAGTGCAAGTCATCATAAAAAGTGCAAGTCATTATAAATAGTGCAAGCCATTATAAAAAGTGCAAGTCATTATAAAAAATGCAAGTCATTATAAAAAATGCAAGTCATCATGAAAGCTGCAAGTCATTATAAAAAATGCAAGTCATTACAAAAGGTGCATGTCATTATAAAAAGTGCCAATCATCATAAAGAGTACAAGTCATTATAAAAAGTGCAAGTCATTTAAAAAGTGCAAGTCATCATAAAAAGTGCAAGTCATTTAAAAAGTGGAAGTCATCATAAAAAGTGCAAGTCAATATGAAAAGTGCAAGTCATTATAAAAAGTGCAAGTCATTATAAAAACATATGCTGTGCATTGCGCTGGAACTAAAAAGGAGGTGATGGTATTGAAGGGACAGATGAATAAAGATGAAAAGATAGTGGACTTTTTTGTAGCTACTTAAACCTTTTACTTCGCCGGCTAATTTTTTGCTAGAGGCCCGACGAAGGGGAGTGCTGTTTCTCTGCTCTTAGTATATGATGGTGTCAATCGCTGCCGGTAATTGTTCAGTGTCTAGTGCTATGCCTTCGTCACTGAAACTGGCTAACGACAACAACTAAGAACTATGCCCTATTGCTGATCAGAAGAGGTCGACACCATATTGATGACTGAGGGCGGAGTCGAACTCAGAACTCGTGTTAAGTACGTCAGCCAACAGCAAGTACGTCAGCGAACAACAAGTACGTCAGTTGAAGCAAAGAAGCCAAGAAATATTCAAATTTTACTAAGGAGACGAAAACACTTAGTCATGCAAATGTTGTCGATTTTTTCTGATCTGCAACCTTTAATGGTTGCGTTAATTGTCGGCGGCATGTTTCAGCACCTCGTCATGTACCAAAGAGCAGAGTAACAGCACCCTCCTCGAAATAAAAGATTAAGATAGTCAGAACAAATACTCTATCTTCTCAACTTTCTTTATCTCTCCTCTCAACACTATCCCTCCTTTCGTATTGCACTGCATATGTAGAGGTCATCCTCTGAGTGCTGGTCCTACAACAACAAAAAACTGTTGGAAAAATTTCCTGAGAAATAATGTATTCGTTAGAATTCTTCATCTCCAAAGAAATGCCCACTCACGTCAATGACTAACCGCCTATAGCGGTCGCCCATTAAGCAAAAATGTCGCACAATTTAAAAGTGAAATCAAAAGAAATAATTTGCAATTTTGATGTGATCATTGTTGACTGTTTGCAAACATTTAACGCATGTCTGTCCACGTATTTTATAGTGTAAGAATATTTTCTTTCCCTGTACTCATTTCAAACAACAACATTCTAGTCACACGATTTTATTAAATGTGTATTCGGTTCTTCCAGTGTGAAACTTTGATGGAGCACAAGTGATTTGGCATAAAATGAAATAGTCGTCAGAAAATTTGTAAAGAAACTAATCAATATATTTGAACCTCGTAAATTATTTTTCTCACAGGGAAATTAAGGCGCCAGGCGTTCCCAAATACCCGTCGTGAGTAACCAAAAAAAAAACAATACTTTCACTTTCTAGCGCATCATTTGTTTTCCCAAGAAAACCATAAACTATAAATGGCGAGCGGGGAAAAGGACGTCAAGTACGAAAACAATTGAAATCTCTTTGGAAAAGCAAGTGCAGCAAAGCCATTGAGCTGCAACAATATTTATGTTTAGCTGCTGCACAATAACAATAACAACAAACCATAAAATTCACACGTGCAATCTTTTGTTTTCCTCTTGTGTTTTTAAGTTCACAGGAAATTAACACACACACACTCACAGCCAACCATCGCCATCTACAAGATATCCTACAATTTTATGACCAAAGATTTAAGGGTGAGACGTGCACGCGATGTCCTCCCAGCGATAAGACACTCAGCCGAGTAGATTGTAACTAGAAATTGTCATTGCATGTCTGTCTCGATAATAATCAATATAACAAGTCAATTTTGTGAGTCCAAGTGGTTGAGAGGTGCAACCAGTCATTTGGCTTATCACCAACTGGTCTTGTTAAATGATTATTGTTAAACGCATTTGGATCCTTCCCAGCAAAGGCTCGCCCTCAACAGCAACAATAATTATGAGGTGCTACAAAATACTTCCGTTTTACAAGGAAACCATCACAACTGTTACACGGAACTTTGGTTGCATATCGGCTGCTACGTGCCACTCACTGCTGTACACAGCAAACACACACACACAACTAACGTCTGCTACCTACTCAAACGAGTCATAATCTCCCCAATTAAACACCAACTAAACTGAAATCTGTTTTAGTGCCTGTTTCAATTTTTGTGGTTGAAAACAATTTGAAATAAAAACTGAAAATCAAACAAATCCTTATTTGTTGTTCCTTTTATTATCATTTATTCAATCAAGTGTTTTGGTCAAGTGTTCATTTGCAGCATCTTCAGTTTCGTCTATAACACAACTAACCTCCGAAATTGATCTGCATATTTAGTAGAATTTTGCTCAAATGTGGTCGAGTGTGCATAATTGCCAAAAGCTTTGCGGTTTTGTACAGATTTTCTGTTGCATCCAGGCAGAAAAATATCCTATTGTCCGTAATTTGTAGTTGTTGCAATAATATTTTTTTTTATTTTCAAGTTTTACTACAGCCACCCTCTAGACCATGGAATATTTAACAGCCCGCATGTATTGGGTGTGTTTGTTAAGAGGCGTTCAGTTTGCAATTGATAAATCTGACAGTTGATTTGACAGTTTTTTTTAAGTAGGACCAGCACTCAGGGCATTACACTGAAATTAGGGGGGAGAGGGGTAGTACTGAGAAGACAGCAAATAGAGAATTTTGTTTAAAACTATTTCAAGCTTTTTTACTTCGCCGGTTTTTCTTTTGCTATAGAGCCCACGTAGGGGAATGCTGGTACTCCGCTCTTTAGTACGTGATGGTGTCAATCGCTGCCACTGATAGCTCAGTGGCTAGTGCCACGCTTTGGGGTCATGGTAGCATTTTGGACACGATGGGTAATCTACCACATCTTATCGACTACTGCACTTTGTTGCTGATCAGAGGAATTCGACAACATGTCATTCATGACTGAGCGCGGAGTCATGTTAACTACTTCAGGCAACAGCACCCACCCTGAAACAGAGTGTTTTTCTTATTTGTTCCCGATCTTCTTCTCAACTGCAGATCCATCAGCATCAGAATCTTCCTTTACTGTCTTTCGTTTCATTGTTCTTTTCGCACCTCTATATATCGTTATATATCGTCAGCTAAAACTCAAAAGAGTTTAACTGAAAAAAAGTATGGAAAACGGTTGACCTTAAAGGTCATCCCTGCCACTTGTAGCTAATTTTAACCACTAAAAATATTATTATTTAAATTTTAAAACTGCTATAAATTTCGAATTCCCACATGATAAGCGGTGATTGGTGTAGTTCTTCGTTACCTATAAAAGAATTGGGAACATTTATTGATCACATATATAATTTAGGAGAGTTACTTTTTTTCGAATTTCGCGTTCACTATATCTCACCAACGCGTAAACCGAATTTGAACCGGTTGGTAGAGCTCGACGTAATTTTTGATTGTCAACAGCAGATCCGAAACGCCGTTGAAAAGTTAAAATATTTTAATTTTTTTTTAATATTTCAATATTTTTTATATATCCCGAAATCTCTGTTCCGAAGCGGTTCCAATTTACAGAAAATTTAAGTTTGATAGAAACCTTTGAAGCGCGACTAGATTGTTTCGAATACTAATTGATCAGATATATAATTTTAGAGTTTTCTTTAAAAAATCACTTTTTTCGAATTTTTCATTCACGAAATCTCACAAACGTATGAACCGATTTTTGCCCGGTTCGTAGTCCAACGTGAATTTTTTATTGTCAAGAGCTGATTAGTTTGTGGGCGCGATCCGTAAAGCCGTTAAAAAGTCATTTAAAAAAAAAACACTTTTGAAAAAAAGAATTTTTTAGTTCTTTTGATATTTTTTAAAATCTACCGGTTCGAACCGCTTCCAATTTAAAGGAAATTTTAATCAACACTTTAAAACGCGACTAATTGGGTTAGATTCGGTTCAGCCTGTCAAAAGTTATACAGACACACACACATACAGTTATTGTGACTGCTTCTTAGGTGTAGTCGGGAAAGCTTCCTAGGAACTCAAAACGTCGAGACGTGATGAAAACACGATTTCCCACTTTTTGAAAATTTTCAATTTTCTTACCGGGAAGTTAAAAATGTATTCTCTGTAGACAATTAATTTATGTTCACTATGAAGTGGTATTGAATAAATGAAAGTCAAGGCCTTCCAAAACAGAAGTCATTTCAGAACAGCGAAGGAAAAAGTAGGTGAATTCGTGTCCTTAAGAATTTCATATAAATTGATGATAGCAAACGTTGAAATTTCCGAATTTCCACTGCCATTTACCTGACCTAAGCAGAAAATGAATCTTATTGCTCATTAACATTTTTTATATCCATTTGAAATTTGTCCGCCTCTAAAAAGAACAGCCGATAGTTGCAGTTGAATTGTGTTGCAAGCAGCAAATTTGTTTTATTGAATTAACATTTAAAATAATTTGTTGCCGACTGCATGCAACCACTTCCATTTGGAAGCTGATATTTTCCATTTCTTCTTGGCCATTTTTGTGAATACCACAATTCTGCACCGAATACATTGAAAATGTACTTAAAGTGTATCAATATTTACAAGGGAATATTTCATTTGTTTGTATTTATTTATTTCCTTACTTTAAATGCGAATAAATTGAATTCTCAAACTAATTGATTAATTAAATATTTTGTCATTGATTGATTTTAAAAGCGATGATGTTCTATTCTCGCACAAAAATGTTAAACAGATTTTTTAGTTCTAGACCCCGAACTTTTTTGTGTTCACTTTCTAAGAATATTTAAAAAACTGCATATTCATCTCAAATTGTCTTGTACAATACGTGGATAATTATGCAACATAATTTGCACTGAACTGCAAATTATGTTGCAGGGTGATATGCTGCCCTTTTTACATCTACAAACAACATTTTGCCAAAAGAATTGTCAGATATTTGCAAAAATTGCCTGAAGCGCTTAGTGCATTAAAAATCTAAATTCTTATTAATAGAAAAAAATAGTTTCAAAGAGAAAACTTTAAAATATTTCGTTGGCAATTTTATTGAAGACTTCACCTTAACCCAAGATTTTCTTTTTCTAAGAGTTTCTTTTAATAGCACGATCTTAGCAAGTCAAGGCAATCCTTGTTTTATTACCGTCGTAAAAATCAAATATTTTTTATTGCACAAGAACTCATGTTATTATCACACCTAAACAGTTTACAATTGTTACAAGTAATTTAAACAAAATGATAAATAGACCTTTCCTAAGAAAAAGCAAAAGAGCGACAGACATGGAGACACAGTGATTCTGTAAATACGAGTACACCATCACTTACACGTTATCAAGTTAAGAGATCATGTCGATCTGATGTGTACAAAGCAACAACAGACTGACGACTACTGTCCAATTGCAGCAAATATTAACGAAAGGAAAATGAAAAAAGGGATTCTATTCCCAGAAAGGTCTCTCACAACTGATTATTAGTGCAAGACGTTGGAACTATGATGCAAAATAAATAAATGGGGGCTTTAGATGAGATCAGTTAAGATCAATTTCGATTTTGGAATTTCTCATGTGTGTGGGCATATTTTGTAATTGTTAAAATTTATGTCATTTATTTCATTTGAATAGGCAGGAGTGCAGAAACAATTTTGTTCAATAATACGCAGGGCAACCGCAAATATGCAATTGTATGTTGCGCCTGCGCTATGTATTGTATCCTGGGTGCGAGTTTATACGTTTCAGAACAATCGAAAATTGTCAGCTGGATGTACTTATTTCCATATTGAACACGTTTTGCATATTCAGCCTATTTTGGACATATTTGTGCGCTCTTAAGCATATTTTAGGTTTTCCAGTGGTACCAACGCTTCCAGCTTTACTTTACAAGAGTGAAATTTATATGGGAAACAAAAACAAAACTTCAAAGTTTTTATACCCTCCAAAAAACAAAAATTGAAGAGTATATTCACTTTGTCATTCCCTGTGTAACACAGCGAAATATCCCTCTAAGACCCCATAAGGTATATATATTATTGATCAGTGATGAAATCTAAGACGATCTAGCCATGCCCGTCCGTCCGTGGAAATTACGATGCAATCCAAACGAAAAGAGCAGGATACTTGAAAGTTAGTATAAATATATTTTGAAGGATGGCACAGGTCAAGTGGGCTAAATCGGTCCAGAGAGAAAGAAGTGAACCTAAGAAGAACTACACCCACCTCTAACACACAACATAATTTTTAACGGTTGGAGTCATAAAATTAAAAAATATATGTTGATTTGTTATAGCCACTTCAAAATTTTTTTATATTTTAATGTTATGAGCTAGTGAGTCTACGTTTTTGTATAAATAAAACAATTTATTTTATTTCATTTTCCCGACGTTTCGTCAATTATTTGTTGACTTTATCTATAAAAAAATATAATTTTTGGACGCCGCCCCCTTTAATGGGCGTTATTATATGCAAAAATAGTGTAAAATTTTAGCAAATTGTGTGACATAAGCCTACATTCCTTAAAAATAAAATATTTAAGCTTCTATGCCTACGCTAAGACGTAACCTGATCCTTCTCTGCCCGCCCCCCTCCCTCCTCCTTTTCCCCCTAAATGACGCTATAAAAAAATTTACACTTAATTACCCCAAAAAAAAAATTTTTTTTGTGTTTGATGGCAAAGGTGATATGTCTCCCTCCCGGTCCTTGCAAGAGCGACCCTGACAAAACACACTTTTAATACCCTCCAAAAAGAATTGGTCCGCATAAAGTATATAGTATGTGACATGCTCCACGAAAAGGGACCTCTGCTCCGAAAAGAAGTTATTGAGAAAAACGCGTTTAAAAAAAGCGCTTCGTTTTTCCGTGTTTTGCGCGTGATTATGCAACTCTTCCTTCAACCTGATCATCTGGCGATGTATTTCGACTCTCTGGTACGATGTTTACTATGCAGGGTTGCTTCTATGAAAATTATTTCAATGTTTTGGATTTAAGCCGATAGAATTGAATCTATTATTTATTATTATTTAATTTATCTGTTTATATCACATTTTTAAATTTTGTCATTAATTATGTTCATCTTTACAGGTGATTTGTAAAAAAACTACAAGACATAGAAACTTGCGGTTTGCGGCATTTGCAAGAGCGTTTTTTTCCTATAAGAATCACTCAAAAAGTAAAAAAAAAAATTTTCGGCGCAGAGGCCCCTTTTCGTGGAGCAGGTCACATACATATATTCTTGATCAGTGATGATCAAAATTTAGTTTTTAAGTTTTTACGATTTAGGTGACATGTCTCCCCCACGGCCCTTCACGGAGGATAGAGTTTTAAAATTGGGCACAGAAATGTGTTAAAGGGAACTCTGCCCCAGCAGGTTAAACATTTTGAAGCTATCTCAGTCCCTTTTTTGCACGTTCATATAAAATATTAATAATTATTGTATTCTGATATTTTTAAGCTTAAGGTCTCTTTATTTTAGTTTAATTTTTAATTTCAATATTTCGTCACTCCTTTGTGTGACTTCTTCAGGAAATTAATTATTTTATTTGATATGAAAAAATATGTTGTTTGTGAAACAAAATTAATTTTGTTTCACAAACAACATATTTTTTCATATCAAATAAAATAATTAATTTCCTGAAGAAGTCACACAAAGGAGTGACGAAATATTGAAATTAAAAATTAAACTAAAATAAAGAGACCTTAAGCTTAAAAATATCAGAATACAATAATAATTAAAAAGAGGTCAAGAAACCAGAAGAATTTAAAATATTAATACGTAAGTTTTTATGCTGACGCTAAGGTGTCTCAGTCATGCTCCTGCCAACAAAATGACGTCGAAAATCAGACGCCATAAAATTCATCGCGTGAATTGGGTGTTAGCTTTACACCACTGCGACTTAGTGATTTACACAATTGGGGAATGGCTGGCTATCTGGCCCACGAAATCGCTAGATATCGTTTTTTCAAACTAATACATTTGAAACAAAAACAAAATGTTAGAATTTCGTGTTGAATGTAATTTTGCGTTAGCAAAATATCTAGTGACATCATGGGCCTGGCAGTAAATTTTGTTGTGGCATTTGATTCCATTAGAAGTGAATACATTTCCTGTTGGTGGATGGCTGTGCTTGAACAGTAGTAATACACAACACCACAATTGTAATTCACAATAGCTGTAATGGCTGTGTGTGGCTTGGCTGAAATTGTAATGGCATCTTCTCTCACATGTAGAGGGCATAAGGTACATTATTTAATTATTGTCTTCTTCTAGCCAAATTTAGCGTGCCGCTTTTTGACAACTTCCTATGGCAACCACTTGTATTTTGATTGATTGTTGATTTACAGTTATTTACATTTACAGTTATTTTCAGCATTTACCTTTTCTACTAAATTTTTTTGCTTTTGCAATACATAAATAAAAATTCTATATTAAAAATTAAATGAAAGTTATATACATATTATTAAATGAAATAGTTTTACCAAATGAAATGCGAACAATAGTTTTGTATTTTCTGTCACACCTGGAATTCTTATAACCTACAAAAATACAAACATAAATGTGAATAAACGATTTTGTAAATGTGAATATATTTTTGATTTGACTGAAAACTAAACAAAACAAAAAAGCTGAACAGTTTTATTGTATTTTCCAAAAATGCCAACAGTTCCAACGCGTAACTTTAATCGCAATAAGAAAAACACCGTCGGTACCTTGTCCCTTTTGGGATCTCCCCGGACGATAAACCCCACACGTACAGATGTTACGGAAGTTCAATTGAAATGGTCATCGTCGGGTATGCAAACCTGCCAACCATGCAAATACACCTTTTGGTGGTCGTCACCTCCCAAAACGGTTGGCAAAAAAAGTGCCAAGGCTCAGAAGTAAGTAATTGCACGTTTATCTAGTCTCAATTATATATTTGGCAAACGATTCCAAGTAAACACATTTACACACACACATGCATGAAAACAAATTTGTACATGCCATGTACATAGAGCCATATGTACTCGTACATGTTTGCAAACATATTTGATGTTTGTAAGAAAAATTGCATAGATTTATAACACGTTTTAGTAGTTAGTGGCCAAACAGTTTATATTAGCCATCGTGTTGAAAAGACAGCAAACAATGGCCAAAGGTCAAAATAGCTTGAAGGTCAGTGAACTTTTTTGATTTCCGAAGCAGCAGAAATTACAAGACACTAAATATTGTAATGGCAGGCATGATTTTTATGTGGACTTATGGCTTAATTGAAAATTATAACACCAAGTTTGAGCTCTTTAAATGAAATTACTGATTGATATTAATTTTTATTAAGAGTATAGGAAAGTGGAATTGTTCTCAAGTGACTGCTGGCGCTACAGCATCTGGAATATGAGTTATTTAACTAAAAATAAGGGTGCTGTTGGCTAAAGTAGTTAGCCGAGAATCGCGTTCAGTCCTGAATACGGTGTCGAATTGTTCTGATCAGTGAATGGTCACTGAACAATTTGTGGCAGCGATTGACACCATCATGTACTCAAGAGCAGAGGAAAAACACCCTCCTTCGTATGCCCTGCAGCAAAAAGTTAAGGTGAAAAACGTCAAACACGAGAAGAGTGAATAATAAATGAGGAAAATGTATATTCACTTTCTAAGTCTTTTTCAGAATTTGTGCAATTTCTCTCTAGCCAACGACAAAGTGTATGAGTCCCATAGTGGTTATTTTTAATTCGGACCAGCACTTAGGGGATGATCCTGGGAGGACAGATGAAGAAAGATGAGAAGATAGAACATTTTTTCAAGCAATTTTAAGCCTTTTTTTATGTTGAACCAGCACTCAGGGAATGACCCCAACATATGCAGTACATTGTGCCGAAACTAGAAAGGAGGGCATAGTATTGAGGGGACAGATGAAGAAAGAAGATAGAGAATTTTTTGTAGCAATTTCAATCTTTTTACTTCGCCGGCTAATTCTTTACTACAAGGCCGATGAAGGAGAGTGCTGTTCCTCTGCTCTTCAGTACAGACGAATCCGCTTTAGCGCAACACGCTTTATTGAAAAATTCGGATTATTGAAAGCGATACAAATCCACGCGCTGATTTTAAACGCAGCTGGTCTTATTCACTTCGCTTTAGCGAAACATCGCTTTACTGAAAATATCGTGTTACTTAAAACCAAAAGCAAGCCCACAACTACGTTTTGTAGGAAACGTACTTCGCTTTAGTGAAAAAATAAACAATGACATCGAGTCGATTGCATAACTTACGGCTGAAAAAATTGTGCATGTTTTGTTCGTTAAAAAATTAAATGGCAAAATGTATTTGTCCTTTTCTCTCTTACGTACTTTATTGTATTTTTCTATTATACATACTGTCAATGCAAGTGGCTAGACATTTGATATAAAAGGTATTGGTTTACTGATTTCAAGCAGTAGGCTTAATTGTAACAAATTTCAGTAATCCGAACTACGGTTTAGAGAAAATCGGATAACTGAAAACAATATTGGGTTTTGGTTATATACAATTCAATTAAACAAGTAGACGTAATTACCTTTGCAGTGATATATTACAAGTCCGTAGCATTAATATATAAAGCATTTAACTATTAAACTTCTTCAAAATTGCCTCACTGTGAATTCTTCCGTCAAAATGCCTACTATGCACTTTTCATACTTGCACTTAGGCTAAGTAAAGATTTCTAATTGTTTGTTAGTGATTGTATTAGTTACGATATCTGTTTTTGTGTCACACTGTGAATTCTTCCGTTAATATGCCTACTATGCACTTCTCATACTTGCACTTAGGCTCAGTAAAGATTTCTAGTTGTTTATTAGTTATTGTATTAGTTAGGTGTGCCACACCTTGATTTTAAACAGTAGGCTTAATTGTAACAAATTTCAGTAATCCGAACTACGTTTTAGAAAAAAATCGGATAACTAAAAACAAAATTGGGTTTTGGTTATTTACATGATTTTGACTGTACATGATTTTGTCAGTCGCTGCCAATTATGTCCAGTGATCAGTGCTATACGTTCATCGGTGAAACAGGATGACACCAACTAACACAACCATGCACTAATGCTGATCAGAAGAAGTCGACATGGCTGAAAGCGGGGTTGAACTCAATACCCTCCGCTTCATAGTCTCGTGTTAACTACTACAACCAACAGCACCCTCAAATAAAATTAAATTTAAACCAATAAAAACTACTGCATCTAAGGACAGTCCATGTATCAAGGATGTGACTTTTTTAGTTCAAATTTGGAAAATAATCGTTATTGCTAATTTGTATATTTTTAAAACTCACTAGTATATGAACAATTTTTATCAGTCACTTAACAGATTAATTCGAAAATAAGTGATTATTAAACGTTGAAACACAAACTACGACTAATTAATCGAGACATTAATTGTACCCCAATACAATAGCTCATCTAAATCTATTTGAGGGCCATGAGGGCAGAAAAAGGCGGCTTTTCCACATTTTTTCCTTTACACTCTACTCCAGCTGAACCTGAATTTGACTGTTTTCCCCAAACGGGAAACTTGAATGAACATGTGATGATAATTGAGGATAAATTAATTCACATATTTGCTTTCAACAAAAACATTTTCCTGTTTGTGTGTACCCTGAACGCTGCGCGTTGTATCACGAAGTGGACCTGTAGATAAAAAAAATTATTTTCTAATTTTCAGAAGCAAAACTTAAAGAGTGACTGAATTAAATAAATCATGTGCCTAGAAACGAAACAACTAAAGCCACAACTATTTGACCAGAAATTATTTATGTATGATGCACGTTAGTGACATTGAAAATGGTTAAAGGTTTCCTTGTTCTAACTGGAGCGGTCGGCAAAGTTCAAAGGAGCTCGCGGAAGAGTTTCAGAAACGATAACACAAACAAAAAAAACTTTATAATTAATGAACATTCTTAATATTTATTTCATGAGCTGAAGGCAAAAATTTGCATAAACATCGATGGGATTATAATTTCATAAGTAGGAAGAAGTACTCGTGTCTCGCGATTACAATGGCCACAAATCATAGAAGGCATGTGTACACACATACATACACCTGCAAAGCTTTATATGTAAGAATTCTCTACCTGCAAACAGCTGGCTTTAAGTTTGCTTCGGGGAAATTGTGCGCAATTACAAGAAATTGTTTGCTAGCGCCTTAACTGCTGACAGGAATACTTTCTATTTTAAATTGTCATTGTTGTTGCTTGTGTGTTAGTGGTCGTTTTGTTGACTGACCATCGGTATTTTCTCTTGTAGCAACGAGTACAAGTTTTTTTCTTTTTTTGTTAGCCGAATACTTAAGTTAGCCATTCATTCTAGCCAACTTCATGTGGAACTAAGCATGTGTTTTGGTCATTTCGTGACTGAGTGTTGACCGTGTAACAGCCGTTCTTTAGTCGCAGCGTTTAAATATCAAAAGCTTGCGTTCTATATTTGTGTCCTTTAAGCCGGTTGTATTCAATTATTGATTTCTAAAAGACTATTAGTGTGCTGTGCTGTGGGCACGTTATGTTTCTTAGTGCGGAAAAGGATAAATACCAAGAAATTGTGTTTTAATTTTAAGAAAAATGTCAAAACCTTGGATATTTCGTTGAATAAGAGTAAAAGAAAGTAATATATAAATAAATTAAATAATGCAAAACTTGGAGTCTATGAAAGAAAACACAAATCCAGACAACTTCCTCAGCACCAACACCTCCAGCAATAACTTAAACATAGACGGCAATACTGCACCAAATACAACAACATCTACGGGAGCTACTAGACCGAAATTTTCTTTTGCTTCAAACTATACACCCTTGCAACACTATTCCGGCTCATCCGCATCCTACGATCGCGGCACAAATCCACAATTGCCTGTGCCATCCTTTGCAGTCCTTAACAGCAATTACGTCGCTTCAGCTTCGTCGCTTCGCAACAAACCGAACGCCATAGTGCACCCCATTAGACGTGTGGATCCAAATGACTATAATGGCCTTGAGCAAGAGCTTAGGGTTACCGGTTTCAATCCTTCGTTGGCGATAACGTATCCCCAACTCGGTGACTCGCATCACTTTGCCGAGGAGCTGAATCGCAAATTGTGTCATCTGAGTTCAATTCAAGGAGACAGTCAGAATTTCAAGAACTCTTCACACCATGTAGGCCGAGCCAAGCAATGAGAATTTGCTTTTGAATTAAAGAATTGGGTTTTTATTTGCGATCCGGTAACGTAAAAATATTTCAAGTTTTTCCAGGCACCCGCTTGCTTCTCAAATGTCAAATACCCACAAAGCAACAATAAATTTTGTTGTTGTTTTGTTGCTATTTTTATCTATGGACTCGTAACGAAGCAAATAAAATGTTATCCGATTAGATAAAACTTTGCTTTTATGGATGTATGCAATGCATTGCGCCGGAACTGAAAACGGGGGGATAGTATTGAGGGGACAGATTAGGAAAGATGACAAGATAGATGTTTTTTCTGTTTGTAGCTATTTCAACCTTTTACTTCGCCGGCTAATTTCTGCTACAGGACCGACGAATTGAAATTTTGAAAAATGTTGAAAAATACAATTATTATTGATCGGCAGTACGAGTTCATTTCAAAATCAGAAGTTTTTCGTTCTGCATCAAGGACTATAAATTCAGTAGAAGTGCGCTAATTCAGTACAATTCGGACTGTAAAGTTACTCCAATAATATTTTTGTGTTATATTTCCAATTTCAATATTTCGCTATCCTGTTGACCGCCTTCCTTCAAACATATTTTAAGTGAACCGTGGCAACTACAGTTACTAACGTTGCATCGACCCAATCTTAATTTTAGCCCTAATTATGGCTGATATTGAAAGGGTTAGGCAACTGTTTAGCAAATATTAAATATGCATTGTCTTGATGCAAGAACCTTTAAAACCTGTATGATAATCAGGATTACACACAGAATTTGAAAGGCTATTGATTCTACATTCATTCAAGTTGGGCCTCAATAATTTTTTATAAAATTGAAAATTAGTAATAAAATACTTATAACTTGTTAATGCAATTTGAGCCAAAAAGTGCAATTTTCCGAGCAAATAAGTAAAATGTAAACCTACGGAAAAAAACATTTCAGATACAGCAATAAATGCTTATTGCATGAACATGAGCGGTTTGTGTGTATGGGTCCCTTTATAAGTATGTATTTCGAATAAAGCAATTATTATATCAACACATTAAAGCTAATAAAACACACATACGATTGACATATATTGCAATATTAAAACTATTCATTTTCATCAATTAGAAAAAATTCTAGAAATAAATGCCACCCATTCCCACCCACAACAAATAATCTTTCTTATCATGTCTGTTCTGCAGTCGAATCCGCTTTATCGCAACACGCTTTACTGAAAAAAATCGGATTATTGAAAACGATACAAATCCCCGCACTGATTTTAAACGCAGCTAGTCTTATTCACTTTGCTTTAGCGAAACATCGCTTTACTGAAAATATCGCATTATTGAAAACCAAAAGCAAGCCCACAACTACGTTTTGTATGAAACTTACTTTGCTTTAGTGAAAACATAAACAATGACATGGAATCGATTGCATATCTTAAGGCTGAAAAAATTGTGCATGTTTTGTCCGTTAAAAAATTAAATGGCAAAATGTATTTGTCCTTTTCGCTCTTACATACTTTATTCTATTATATTGTCAATGCAAGTGGCTAGACATTTGATATAAAAAGTATTGTTTTACTGATTTTAAGCAGAACGCTTAAATGTAACAAATTTCAGTAATCCGAACTACGTTTTAGAGAAAAAATCGGATAACTGAAAAAATCGGGTTTTGGTTATTTCCAGTAAAGCGGAGCCGAAATGTACAATTCAATTGAACAAGTTTTTAAACCGTAGACGTAATTACCTTTGCAGTGATATATTACAAGTCCGTAGCATTAATTATAAAGCATTTAACTAATAAAATTCTTCAAAATTGCCTCACTGTGAATTCTTCCGTAAAAATGCCTGCTATGCACTTCTCATATTTGCACTTAGGCTCAGTAAAGTTTTCTAATTGTTTGTTAGTGATTGTATTAGTTACGATTTCTGTTTTTGTGCCACACCGTGAATTCTTCCAACAAAATGCCTACTATATCTCACGAATATATTCTTCAATAGTGGCTTCCAGTGCGTAAAAATCCCTTGAAAATAGCACCACCAAAAATAGTCTAAAAGACTGTCCGGCCCTAAATGTGAAATAATCTGTTCACCAAACTCGCTTCTCATTTGGACCGTCTTGTTGACACCACATATCAGCCAAGGCCAGTTCTTCCATTCACAATAACATTCTGATGCCATCAGCCCATAATATTAACCAAACAGTGCATTTTGACAGTTCTTGGAATGCTTCAGGTTGATCTTCACACTAAATACGAAAATTTTGCTTATTCACGTATCCATTCAAACAGAAATGAGCACAATGCACTTTTTGAACAGGAATGAGCATGAATTTTTATAATAAAATTTAATAAACCGCATGCGTTGTTTCATTGTAAGTCGATTCATGTTTGATTTATAAACCAAACTGAACATGTTTAATAGCAAAATGTTACACCAAAACAGCAGCTGAGCTGCCAAAGATAGTATTCCAATCCACGAAAGACAGATTGTAAGTAAAATAAATGAATCGAGTAACGAATTAGCTTTTTTATCGTTAGCTTTATAACTTTTTCCAATTCTCATTTCATCTGTGAGTTTGAAAATTTTCAAAGCATAATGGTTAAACGTCGTCTGAAGAGCTGGCATTAGCAGCAATGCGAATCCAGCAAACGAACTAAATTTATCTCGAATAGCCTTTGTTCTCCCTAGCAAGAATTTTCCCAGCTTTAGGATTTGAAAAAAATAGTGTAGCTGTGATTTATTAAACAATTTATAAAATATTCAAAAATTAAACCACAAAAATATATATTTCGTTGAGTGTTCCAACAATTGAAATAATAGCATGAAAATGTAAACAAACAGATTACGAATGTTTGGTGGAAACAGGCACATCTGCATACACGTCGAAGCAATTGTGAGACCGAAGGAATCGTGCACGCACACATTTAAAAATCAGAAAAATTAATTTAAAAAAAAAATAAAAACAAAACATTCATTCACTTTGTTTGATTGGCGACTACCCAAATAAAAACCCAATTGCCGCCTACCGATTGCAAACGCTTTTCCAAAACATCAAACTACATATTTCTAAATGGCTGTTTTTAGGGTAGCAATCAGGACACACTTAACCAAAGACCACTTTTCATTACGACTGTACCCCGAGGCATATTTTTGCCACCGCCAAAAGAAATTATACTCCTTTCACCAACACGCAAACGGCAATTGTATGCGTATTCTTCACATCCTGTCGTTTATAATACAACTTCTTCGCACTACAACAACACGCACAATGGCCATAAAACAAAAGTTACAAGCGAGTCAAACTACAGCCATAGAAACACTTTAGCAATGGCCAAGGACAAGCATCGTAGCAATAATGACTGTGCTGGTGGTGCTGGTGGTGGTGATGGCGGAGAAGCACTGATTACAAACGATGGAGGTGCTAGCGCGATCGTTGTATATGATAAAACAACTCCAATTACAAAATCGTCTTCACAACTAAACGGTGCTAGAGGGT
This sequence comes from Linnaemya tessellans, assembly GCA_951800035.1. Lineage (NCBI taxonomy): Eukaryota > Metazoa > Arthropoda > Insecta > Diptera > Tachinidae > Linnaemya > Linnaemya tessellans. The sequence continues at coordinate 2,954,550 of OX637535.1, forward strand.
CTTACGGGGCCGCTACCCCTTTGCCAGGCGGTTTGCATATAACCAAACAACAATTTCAGCAACAACTTCAACAAACTCGTTCAAAGAGGTAATGGCATACAAATGCTTTAGCAAGAAGTACAACAATCACGTCTCAATTTTCTTAAACTATTTTTCTAAAGAAAAACTAATTACATATGTACATGAACACATACATACTCATGTACGCACATATGTATGTATGTATGTGCATATTTAGTTAGATCCTTACACACCAGAACATGATTGTAATTGACCCCTCTACAATTGTTTAAAAGCTCTTTAGTATTCGAATATGACTGAGGACGATTATTTTATTACCCAGTTAAATAATTTTAACCAGTTTTGTGTCCCAAATCAAAAACAAACAAAAAATCAAGTTACTCATCGAAAACAGTTCTCTTTAACAAAAAAACCCAAAAATAGAATCAGGACATTTATTTAATTCACATGCTTGAAAAATATAAATGAAAGAACTCTTATTATTGTATAATAAAACCCAATACAGTTGGATCCGCTTATAAAGAACAATCCGCATTGAGAAAGTTTACAGAATTTACATAAATATAGGGTTGACATTTCCAATTTTAGAAACGGAGGACAACGACTTTAAAAAAGGAGGACATTTGACTCAAAAAAGAGGACTCTTTTTTTTTGCCTAAAATTCAAATATAAAAATTAAAAAACTCAATAAAATATACAAAATTACTTATTTTTATTTAAAAAATTTATATTCATTTCAATACATGTCCATCACATTTTTTCAAATATTCATAAAGTGGTTGACAATTCATACAGTGATGCCAACGCAGTCCCTAACGCATCACATATAGCCCTTTTTGAAAATGTAAAAGCAGCAAAAAGTAGGACAAACCCAGAAAGTTGTTAAAAAAGTAGGAGGACGGACCCCGACGATCTAAAAAAGAGGACGGCGTCCGGGACGGATGGCAACCCTACATAAATACAACACACTTACTCGTACATATTTTTGTAGTACAGTTTTAATTATTTCATCGATCACCAATATTGACGAAACGTATATGGCTCGAAAGGAGCTTTTGTGTAGATATGCGCCATAGAAATAACTTTTCTAAAAATTCTAAAAAAACGGTTGAATTTTACTTGGAAAGCTAATAAATTTGCAGAAATTTTTGAATTCATAAGAAATCTTTAAAATTATGTGGTTTTCCTTTCCATGGACAGGATGACATTAGCTTAAGACTTTGGATGATGGCATCTATTGCAAAGGAAAATAGACCATCAGTGTGGGGCTTGGGGGTTCGATTCCTATCTTATTATAACAAAGAAAATAGTTCACGAAAGATAATCTTTACTTTTGCTACATGAATTACACACAGAAACTAAGCAAACTTTTACAAGTGAATAATTGGAAATTTCGCAAGACTTATAATAAAAATCGTAAAATAAATATTTCAAAGCGAATTTCCTTTACTTATATAATACTTTTTATTACCTATTATTTCAATGCATGCAACGACCGACCAACTCAGATTCTTGTTCCCTATTGCCTTATAGTTCGTTATAGCCGTGTTGCACTATTTCAATTGCCTGGTCAATACAATTAAACGGAAATTGTGTCATACAGTACGTCAAAGTACACATACAATAAAGAAATAATCCCTGAGCTATACATCTGGTTGCCTAATTTATAACGATGAACATTTTAAAAGGTATATATAGTTTGTGGTCATTAAATATTTATGGAATAAATAAAATTTGTAATGGTTGAATATCCTGGCAAAATAAATATAATATAATACTATAAGCACTTTTTCGTATTTTATAACTTTTCTATGAAAATAATCTCCCAAACAGTTTTTTATTTAATAGAAAAGAATTTAATTTGTAATGTACAAACATACCCCAACAAACAACTCGAAGTAAAAGTTTTCATCTATGATAAAGAATGGGTTACTGCTATTCACTTCTAAGTAAATTTGTTCTATTTGGAATATTTATTTCTAATAAAAGGTGTTTTTATAAGAGCTTGCTGATTTCAAATTTAAATAAAACACATGCCAAATTATGAAATGGCCAAAAAAAATTTTTCATTTGGTAGATCATTTCTTGTCATTTAACATTTAAATATAATTTCGGGCATATGGCCACCACGACTATTTTGCACAAAGGTCATTCTGGAGGTCCGATTTCGACCACCTTTTCAAGCATTTGAGGACGTATTTCAGCAATGACACGTTTAATACTGGTTTCCAAAGCGTCAATCGTTGCTGGTTTATCCACGTAAACCAATGATTTCAGGTATGCCCACAAAAAATAGTCGAGTGGCGTCAAATCACACGAACGCGGAGGCCAATTCTCCGGTCCATTTCTCGAAATAATGTCGTTGAAATGTTCTTTCAATAAGTCCATTGTTTCGCCCGCAGTATGACAAGTGGCACCATCCTGTCGAAACCACATTTCGTTTACATCCATATCTTTTTTTAGCACCAAAATTCATTGATCATGATTCTGTATCAATTTCCATTCACGGTAACGCGTCGTCCTTCCTCATTTTTAAAGAAATAAGGACCGATGATTCCACCAGGCCATAGACCGCACCAAACAGTACGAGTACATTTATCCGGATGCATTGGTAATTCTTGAACGGCGTGTGGATTATCTTTGCTCCAAATACGGCACTTTTGCTTGTTGACATATCCATTCAACCAAAAATACGCCTCATCACTGAAGAGAATTTTGCGGTAAAAAAGCGGATAAACATTTTTAATTGAACACTGTTTTTGAAAATAAATTTCCACGATTTGGAAGCGTTGTTCTGGAGTTAACCTGTTCATGATGATTTGCCAAACAATACTGGGTAGAGACGTCACTTTAAACTGTCAAAACAGCTGTCAGACAACAGAGTGATTCGTTTAAAAAAAAACTTATATTGAGCTTGAGGCTTATTTTTATAAAAACTATTTATTTTATATTTATTTCAATATTTCGATATCCTCTGGATATCTTCTTCAGGATAAAATTATTTATAATAATTTAACAATAACAAAATTCTTTATAAATTATATAAACTTAAATATTTTTGTTGTTTTTTGTTTTTATATAAAAAATTTGAAAATGAATGAAAAATTTTTTCATACATATAAAAAAAACATTTCAAAATTTTCAAAATATTTTGAAATGTTATATATAATTTTATCCTGAAGAAGATATCCAGAAGATATCGAAATATTGAAATAAATATAAAATAAATAGTTTTTATAAAAATAAGCCTCAAGCTCAATATAAATTAAAATAAAATAAAATAATCAAAGGCTAAAAAAATAGAACAATATATAAAAAAAAAACTTCATAAAAAAACACCCTTTATTAATAATTACTATAGTAGGCTTGTGGCATTTTCCAATTTGTATATCTCATTATAAATATAAATGGTATTATTTTTTAAGTAGAGCCAGCACACAGGAATGAACTCTACATATGCGGTACATTGCGCCGGAACTAGAAGGGAGGGAATAATATTCAGAAAAGCGATGAAGAAAGATGAGAATATAGAGAATATTTTTGTTGTTACTAAATGATGGAGTCAAGTAAATGATGAAGTCAAGTAAATGATGGAATCAATCGCTGCCAGTAATTGTTCAGTGACCAGAGCTATGCCTTCGTCACTGAAACAGGCTGACAACAACTGACACAATCATGCACTAAAGCCGATCACAATAATCCGACACCATATTCATGTCGAACTCGGGACCACAGCATCATGAATAAAGGGTTCTTCGGCAAGAACTTTGTTTTCTAAAATAAAATAAAACAAAAAATTTAGATGAAGATGATTCATATTTTTATTGTATTGCAAAGAGAAAAGTGCGGCAATTATGAATGAAAAATCAGAGCTGGCAAATGTCCACCATGTCAGTGATAGCGACGTCATCAATAATAGGCCAAAATTGAGTTGTTAACATCTCGCGATAGCGTGATCCATTGACCGTTACCGCATTTCCAGTCTCATTTTCGAAAAAAGAAACGGCCCAATCGATTATGTTGTCCGAAAATATCACGCACTTTGCGAAATCTAACTTTAACAGATCCCCCATTTTCATAGCGGATTTTAATTATTTTAATGCGATTTTGGAGCGAAATTGATTTCATTGTAGCAATTGTCAATGCATCTACTACGAATATGTCAAAAAACTATCATGTTGTTGGTGTTGCCACAATTAAAAAACAAAGTTCTTTTTGAATCCCCCTTTATTGGTAATGGACTCAGCATGTCGATGTTGTTTTACCTTTGCTTATATTAAACATTTAAAAGCATTCTTTTAATTTTACGAAAGAAATTGGCATACTTTAGGTTAGAGGTGGAAAACTATGAATGGCACTATCGATAATTATTTTTTCTTTTGTGACTATCGATGGTTTTATTTTTCAATCGATTAGTATCTAATAACAATCGATAGTTTTTAATCACTATCGATAGTAGGAGGTGAACAGGGGCCAAATTACCGCATTCGATATCGATCGAAATTTCCATGCAATTTAAATACAAATTTCGATCGATATCGAATGCCGTAATTCGGCCCCAGTACTGCAAAACATTTTTTCAACTTTAGCCTTCAGATATCGATCGAAATTTCAATACAATTGGCATACAAATTTCAATCGATGCCGAATGCCGTGATTTTCCCTCGGTATTTTGCAGTTTAAGTGCAATTAAGTGCACTTAGTATCGTTCATATATCAATCGTTTTTCTAAATGTTGATAGTCAAGAATCGGTATAACGATATATTTTTTCAAACTGTCGAAATATTTCGATAGTAACACTATAACAAAACGTTAGTAGACTTTAACCACAGTTTTGAAAAGTTAAAAACCTCTTATCTTATGTATATACTTCCGAAAACCATCTGAGAATTCACAACTTGTAAATTACAAATTATTTTCAAAAATAACAACAGAATAAGAATAGTAGGCCTTGAAACTCATACAAAACTAAACCACCAAACAAAGTATATTCGATATGAATCTATTTTATTTTTCTACACCTTTATACAATCAGAAATCCATTGGATAACAAGAAAAGTATTTATAAGGCAAAATGAAAAATAAAATTCTCAGATGGTTTTCGAAAGTATATGCATAAGATAAGAGGTTTTTAACTTTTCAAAACTGTGGTTAAAGTCTACTGACAATTTGGTAAAGCACCAATGAAACGCATATAGACATTGCTTAACCACCAACAAATATATTTCATTTATTTATAAAATTTCCTAATAAAGTTCGTAGAAACAAAAAACTGTTGTCAGATTCAAGTCAGAAACCTAACAAGCGCTGATTAACAGAAGTACACATGAGCTGCTTTCGAAAACAGGTATCCCGCTCTGCAGTAAAAGGTAATGAATTTAATATAAAAAAAGTTCTTTATCATTTAGTGAGGCTTGAAATTTGATATAACATAGTATCAGATACATGTGTTGTAGCATGCGTCACGAAATATAAGGTTATATATCAATTTTATATTCTGCAAATACAAATTAAAAGTAAGCAAAATTTTTCAAATTACATTCTGTAACGTGCGATTTCGCAACAAATATCAGTGGAAAAATTATGTTTTATACCATTCGAAACTTTGAGCGTGAAACCTAGAAGAAACATTCAATTTTAATAAAAAAAAATTTTTGATGGGCTCATGTACATGCATGCATACATACATTCCAATCTCATACTTATACATATACTATTTATATATATAATATGAAAATTGTGTTTATATATAAAATAGTACAACTACCTGTGTTTAACTATTTTAAAATTAATACAAGCAACTTGTACGAAACTTTCCTAAGAAAATACATATAAAAATACATTTTTAATACTGTGATTTCATCGCAATACACTAGGAAAATTACTTTAGCTAATTTTGAGACTTTGTTCTATAACATTCCTAATTTTTGCATTTAATCAGCGCGATTCGATTGCGTCGCCCCGGAAAATAGCCAACGACAGGAATCGAACCCTGTAATTTCCCCCTTGTAGATAGTGTAATTATTATAGAAAATATATTAATAACAACGTGGAGTAGAACTTTTAATATTTCTGCAAGTGTAGTCATGCCTAAAGTATTGGTTTTACCATTAAATACAATGTTGTGGTTGTTGTTGTTTTTCTTCCAAGCTTCCGGTCTTTGAAACTTGAAAGCTGAATAATAGTTAGAACAACAACTATTCGTAAAAAAAAGTTTTTAAATTTGCATAGGTCATGACTTAAGTTCATTTGATATAAAATATATTTATTTTAGAGGAGAAAAAAGACTTGCATACAACTTGATTAAATCAAAGCAAAATCCAAAAGAAGAATTTAAATACATAAATATTAATCCTTTAAAATAGGGATTGTGTAATAGTTTATCTTATTACTTTAATTTTTAAATTATTGCAACCCTTAAAGTATTCATTCCCTCAAATAAACGCCAGAAAACACGAAAGGTCAAACAGTAATTTGAACAATTGTTAACTACTCGTCTTTATTGTTAATGTGTTAATTGGCAATTAAATTTTGTTTTATTTATTTCTTATTTTACTATTTGTATTTTAGAGAAACGCCACCCTCTGAGGCCTTTAAGAATGTTATGTACGATAAGAGGGTTGTAAGAGGCAGTAACTTTGGAGCGAATCAATTGTTGGTAATTATCGAAACATTTCAATATAAAATTATTATTAAGCTTGAAATATTTCAGGTGAGTTGGGTACTTTTCGATTTTGATTTTCCCATTTATCATCTTCGGCATATGCGCTCATTCGGTCAATGCACCAGTCTTGTTGTATCGCTTAAAGTTGTATTTAAAACGACAATTGAAAAACATTTAAGCTAAAAATATTTTACATTAAATTTGTTTCGTTTACAGATATTTTGTTTAAGATTGCCTTTTGCTTCCTCACGGCAATATTTAAGGCGCTCACGATCACGCTCGCTCAAGAAATTTTAGTTTTTAGTCACTTACTTTCATGCACGATGGTAAAAGTTTTTTTTCCAAAATCGCCCGCGCTCGCAGTAAAATTGATCTCGTGTGTGAAAAAGATTAATCTCCAAAGCACATAGATATTTATGTGTGTATGTACACTTATGGTCTGTTTTGAGTGCGTGAGGATTATACGTATCAAAAATCGCGCACTAACTATCACGCACGGTTCTAAATTTTTTAATCACGATCACGCACGCACGCGTGTTTTAATAATTTTTAATCACGCGTGACGCAAAAATCACGACATTTGCACATCTCTAATACATACATATCTATGTGCTATAAAGATACATTCACACACGGGAACAATTTTACTATTAGCGTGCGCGGTTTTGCAAAATTGTTTCCATCGTGCGGTTAAGTACGTGATTGGAAGTAATCTGTTCGTGGGCGTGTGTGAATAAAATTTAAATTTCGTGATCTTGAGCTTAATGTTACTCACGCGCACATCTCTAATCAATACACAGAAAATAATGAAAGCCATGCAAGGCAACTGTATTGTTAGAAAATGAAATCAAATCTGTGGTCTATGAATTGCCTTCATATTACTTTTATCAAATATGAAACTTAAAAAAAATGGCTAAAAAATAAATTGTATATATATATATTTACTTATCAAAAGACGTCATCACAGAGCATTTCAATATTTTTGTATGTACGAATATAATATGGCTAACGTGGTGTGTCTAACAAATTAATTGCATTGGCATGTTGGCAGACCATTAATAACGTCAAATAATACTCGTGTGTATGAATTACACAGCCGAACAATATGTCATATTCGTTGTAAATTTCTATTTCATTTGTATGATTGTTGTGACCTGAAACAAACTGCTGCAACACCTTCTTTAAATTTTTTCTTTCGAATTTGCCTATTTTGTTGTTTAGGGAGAATATGACCCCTTTGACAGGGCAGCTGAATTACGTAGACGTCAGGTTTTGCGGAAAAAGAATATTACGCAGCGAAATCAGCGCAATATTTTGGGTACACCACCGCCTGTTAAAGGACGGAAACATGAAGATGTGCAAACGGATAAATATTTGGAAGAATTAGCAACCAGACCGGCGGAAGCTTCCACAGAAACCCAAACTGATCTATTTTTAGAGAAACCACCAACACCTCCGTATATACCGGCCAAAGTTGGCATCGATGTTGCAACAGAAATCGCCGATGGCGAGCTTTTCCAATTCGATGTCGAGGTTCAACCAGTTATTGACACTATGGTTGATAGTATATTAGAAATGAGTATTTTGGAAGTAGCTCATGAACAAGAAATTTTTGACATACGCAAAAAGCAGCAGCAGTAAGTTTAAGGTTGAGACTTGAAAAGCACATTTAATGAATACACACTTTCATTTACTTTAGACTTTTAGCTGAACGTGAAAAGGAATTGGCCGAATTGCGCCGTTTGGAAGAGGAGGAAGTGCGATTACAGGCTGAAAAGGAAAGACGTTTACGGCAAGATAAAATTTCCAAGTCTTTGGATGATGAAATGCAAAAAGAAGTTACAGCCGCCAAACTGCTGCAAGGCCATATTGCTGGCATTCTGCCAGAAGTCTTAGACAGTCTAGAGCCGGCTACAGATGCAGCCAAAAAGGAAGAACTAATGAAAAATATTTACCCTTGGCTATCGGCGGAAGTAGCCGAAGAAGTGGGCCAAATAGTTGATTCTCGTGAAATACTAACAGTCATCATACAAGAGATCATTAAGCAGCGAGCTGAAACATATGCGGGTTACCAGGAACAAATGCCCCCAAAACAGGTACCGTCAGCTGTGGAAATGCAAGAAGCAGAGGAAGAACCCTATCAGTCTCCTACTCCACCAGATCTAACATAAAACAAAAACTTGCACAAAAAAACCTAAATTTTACATTTTGATTTGGCAATTTAGGAAAATCGCTTCGTTTTACTATTATTTTGTTACAAGTATATTTTTCAAAATTCCGGTTATACACATTTCCGAAGGAGAGACCGAATGGTTTCCTTCAGGAAAAGAACAAGTTTATTAAACTAAATTTAAATTGTTGGTATTTTAAAGCAAAATAAAAGAATCATTCTTAAATTTATCTTTGATATTCGAAATCTAAACCAAAAATTTCTTGCGAATTAAGTGATTTCCACAAAACCGTGAGTCGACATGAGTAGAAAATTTTTATAGAAATATTCTGCTGAAATTGAAAATCTGCGTTGAGGAAACAGTAGTTTGACTTGTGAGAAAGTTTTGCATTATATTTTGTATATTATAGTAAAATACATGTATATAAATAAAATAAAAATAGAAGCTTGTTTTCACTTACCAGTAACTGGCAGCTGAAAGTTGTCATTTGAAGTGGAGCTGCATTTAGAAGCACTTATTATTATTATTAATTAATTATTTTAGTATTATTAATTTATTTTTCATTTAACTTTAATTTATTATTATTATTATATTTTTTATATTTTTAATTGATGCTTTATCAAACTAAAAGCTCAACTATAGTAGTGATCAGCTAATAAGTCCCGGTTTACACTATGCAATTTTTGTAGCAGCAATTCATGATATTTAGTGAGGAAGAGCGAGAAAGGTATACAAATGGTATATATTCCTATTTCGGGACTCTCACATAAAATAAGAATCGCAGCGAAAAAATCTCATAATTTAAACTGGGACTAACCTAAAACTTCCAAAAACATATATGATGACACGGTCGCAAAGCAGCTGTGAGTTAACATCACGCCTGGTTGACAACTATATTTTAAAGTCAGACGGGCCACTGATCGTTTACTCTCTCTCTCTCTCTCTTTCTATAGTTTTGCGTCTCACCCCCAGTTAATTTAAACACCTAAGATAACTGTATATAATTACGGTTCTTCTATACCTTTATACAATTAGAAATCCAATGGATAGCAAGAAAAGTATTTATAAGGCAAAATGAAAACCAAATCATATTCATATGAAATATAATTTATTTGTTGGGTTGGTTTTATATGTTTCAAAGTCTACTATGCTTATTCCGCTATGATTTTCGAAGATACATAGTTTGTAGTTTACAAATTGTAAATTCTCAGATGGTTTTTTAAAGAATCTGCACACGATAAGAGGTTTTTAACTCTTCAAAAAGATTATGATTAAGTAAAGCACCGATGAAATCCATGTAGACAATTGCTTAACCATCAACAAATAAATTTCATTTAAAATAGAATTATGACAATATGTATGTCAAATAAAGAATTTCGTAGCAGAATAGTAAAGTAAAATTTTCTTTTGAAACGGATCAGCTAATGCTCTGTAACGGCACTGCTACACGTTCAATATATGTATGTATATTGTGATATTTGGATCGTGATCCATTGTAATGCATTGATGGATCACGAGCGCATGCTACATGTTCAATATTTATCGTTATTTTTGTGCTGTGCAGATTGTTTATTAAAAAAAAATTTCGCGAGAAAACCAAAAAAAGCCTGTATAGCGTTGAAAATTATTTCCCCATGTCTAATGATAATTTTAAAATAATTTTGGAATTAGATACCCCATTTTTATTGAAGAAAGACACGGTGATGATGAACGTTTCGCGATCTAATATCATGAAAATGCTAAACGTTATTTACTTATCAAGCGATCTGGATTCCATATTTTAGGCCATTCTGCGATATGGATCACGATCCATCAATACTGCATGCTACACGTTCAATAAATATCGCGATACTGGATCGCGTTCAATATATATTGAACGTGTAGCAGTGCGCTTAGAATTCTCATAAAAAAGTGTAGTTTACAGCTTACACAAAATATGATTGCTTGCCCGGAGTATTTATCACGGTTCTCTGAATTGAACACTTTGCGAACACCAGGCTATCAATTCTAATTAAATTTGGTATAGCAATAAATAGTTCGTAATAATATAGTTGCAATAATTAGGCGATTTTTAAGTACTAAAACTTAATTAATCGTTTTGCAGTTCTAATTGGAATTTCTATTTTTTACAAACATAAATACGATGAAGATTTTACTTTTTTAAAAACTTTTTATATGTGCCGTTTATTGTCGAATCGATCTCACTTTAAAGCTGGCTTACTTGCAATTATATGTGATGTTATTCTCCCAAAAACTAAAGCAACAAAACCAACCAATTGCAGTTTTTGAAAATTTCACTTTTACAAAGGTTTTAAGTTCAGCCACAATATCGTTAATTATATTCCGTTTACGATTGCCATACTAACAAAAAATATTTGAGAGTACAGAATGTAACCCAATTTGCAGTAATAAAGCGATATGGTAGCCTTTCGTTGGCATCTTATGATTTTCTTTTAAACACATACACACACACGCACGCACACAAAATTTTAACATTTCAATTTCTTTTTATACTTTTCACAAATCCATAAATGCCGACATACACTTAATAATTCCATGTTCATTGTATTGTATTTAAGCAATTTATACTAAAATTTACTTGAGAACATCACAAATATTAACAATTTTAACTCTTCAATTTTACCAGCGAACTTTACCGTTCCGGCGCGTTTTTACTGTTTCTTTTTTACTTCGTTTTTTTGTTTGAAGCTGCCACAGTGCGAAAACTATTTGACATTCAAGAAAATGTCAGTTATCAAAAGATATGGTACTCTCTGTTAAATGCTTTTAATACTTTTGCCGTTTCCCTTTTTACTTTATTTGGATATTTTTCTAAAAAGCACAAATATCCTTGGTAATTTTACAAGTTTCACTTTCACTTGGGTCTAATTAGAACATGTTTTAAACAAATAAGCTAAAATAGCTAAATATCGCGTTAAGGCGCGATAGTACTGTTTCCCAACTGACATTTTGCCTAGAGTTGCCGAAGTGGGATGACTATTTGACAGTTATTAAACACATGTTTTTTGTTTGCATTGGCATTACTTTGCTTTTGCTGAAAATAAAAATAGAGACATTGTAAATGCTTTGGCAAATATATTTTCATTTACCGTTTAAATCCTTTCAATATAAAACAATATGTCGAAAATCTTTACACCAACGAATCAAATCCGTCTAACAAACGTGGCAGTGGTTCGGTTGAAAAAGGCTGGAAAACGGTTTGAAATCGCTTGCTATAAAAATAAAGTACTTTCTTGGAGAAGTAATGTGTAAGTACACAATTTGTTGAAATTGTTGTTGGCATTGCGCCAGGTATGAATATCACTTGTGTGATGTCCTCCACCTCGACTCTGATTTGCATATGCTCACATGAGTATGTCTGTACCTGGTTATTAATGTATGCCCTTTTTTATCTTTTGCTATTCGTAGGGAGAAAGATATTGATGAAGTTTTGCAAACACATACGGTTTTCACGAACGTCTCTAAAGGGCAAGCAGCTAAAAAGGAAGAATTATTGAAGGCATTTGGCAAATCGGACGAAACTGAAATCTGCAAAGAAATTTTAATGAAAGGTGAACTGCAAGTGTCTGAAAAGGAGAGACAATCTGTGCACGATACTCAATTGAATAGTATCATCAATAGTGTTGCTGCCTTGTGCGTTAATCCTGAAACACGAAGGCCTTATCCGTCTACGATTATAGAAAAGTCCTTGAAGGAAGCTCATTTTTCGATTAAACCGAATCGCAATAACAAACAACAAACCTTGGATGCTATTAAATTGCTCAAGGAACACATGCCTATCGAAAGGTCTCGTATGAAATTAAGAGTGTCCTTTTCGGCCAAAAAGGACAATGGCCCCAAGTTGAAAGAATCAATAATTAAACTCATAACCGCCGTTGATCAAGAAGAATGGGAAGAATCTACATTGCACATGACTGTACTAATTGATCCAGGAAACTACCGCGTTATTGATGAACTTGTTCGAAATGAAACAAAAGGCAAAGGATTAGTTGAACTTTTAGAACTCAAAGAAGTAGTTGAAACCGATGAAATGTTTTAAGTTGTTAGCACTTTTTTATTAATACATACATACAACATTATGAATAAAATCTAATATTTATTTTAATAACTTTTCAAAGGAGACACAAATTTTTGGAAATTTTAACATATGTATCTATCTTATTTGCGTTTCTTCAGGTTTTCGAAACGTTTTGACAATTCGTCAAAATCAATATCATCATCATTGTTATTAGGCTTTTCTTCATCTGTTGGAATATCCGGCAAGTCCATGGGAACATTTGGCAATGTCGGAATATCCATAGATTCAGGAGGGGCAGACGGCTGTTCTGCGGGAGGCAGCTTACTGCGTGGTTGAGGTTTTGGTTTGTTCGCATTCTGTAGGCAGAAATAAAGACATTTTAACACATTCTAAAACAATTGAAAACTATTTATAGTTGTGCAGTATTAAACTAATAATTATTTAAAAATTAAGTTCTAGCATGGATATTAGCAATAAGCTACCTGTAGGTTAACAGGATTAATTGAAGAATAACGGGGTGGGGGATCATTGTGCATTTTTTGGCGCTATTAAAAAAATAAAAAATTAAGAAATAACAAAATAGGTAAATAATGCAATGGAAAACAAAAATATAACAATATGTTCCGTAAAACGACTAATTTCAAATCGTGTAATTTAGTTCTACAAAAGAAACTGCCAAGCAAGACATTGTATTATATGTCATATTACATAAACTTTTGCAGAAAATTAAATAAATCTGCATTGACCGGTACTCATAAAACAAGTACACTTTACACTTTTTTATTTATTAGTCTATCATCTTTGCAAGTAAAATATAATAAACATTAATTATATTGGTTTTAAACGATGTTATACTTTACAAACTCTTTAAAGTATACTTTATATTGAGTATGGACTATTGCTGTTTTCTTTTGGTAACCTAACGATTTCAAATGTCTTTTTACACCACAATGATTTGATAATCGATGAAATTGGGTTAGTTATAAAAGCCTTAATGTAAGTTAGAACACAAAACAATACAATACTTATAAATGCATACACATATCCTCAAGTATAAACACATACCACCGAATGTATCTAGCGAACATATTTGCTGATATTTATGTTAGATATTGGAAGAATATGATTCTGTAGCAGACATTTGTCCAATTATCTAAAATTCATTTAGGACATTCAGCAAAATAGTTGGCTCTTCTGAACTATCTCTATATGTACAAACTGAAATATATATAGTTTTTAAAATCGTTTATGCGACATATTCAGCCAGATTGTGTAAGGCGTTGGCGTTTACGCCAAAGGCGTTTTTTGTAGAAGATTAAAGAAACATCCACTACGTTTTCTTTAATCTACTACGAAATACGACTGAGGCGTAAACGCCAACGCCTTACACAATCAGGGGGATTGTCTCAATTAAATTAGTGCTTTTTGTTTGTTATATACTTTTCTTATATACTTTTATTGTTTGCCAACGGCAGACTAATTGTATGAAGGTGGAAAAACAAAATAGATTTATATCGAATAAAATTTGTTTGTTTATATCGAATAAAATTTGTTTTCTTGAATTTCAAGTCCTACGGTTTTCCTTGTATAATTCTAAATTCATTTTTGGGAGCTTATGTATAAGCTGAGAGGTTTTGTTATTTTGGAATTAGGTTAAAGTCTACTGATGATTTGCTGTAAGAACCAATGAAATGCAGGCATATAGACATACTTGACCACATAACAAACAAAAAGCACTAATCAAATATATATGTACAAACTTATTTGACTTGATTTAGTGGCGACATGTGCGTACATAGTCGTTCTAGCAATATAATTTTTGTATTTTCGCATGAATAACCACAAACAATGTAATCTTCTATTGTTTTAGCCAAATGGAATTTAATTAAGATTAAATAAAATTTCGAAATTAAGGACAACTTTATGTTATGAAATAGTTTTCTTTAACATGGACAGAACATAACATTAACATCATGCTATAGACAATCTTAAATCATTCCACATATACTACGATACTTAAGATTTTAACACATTTCCTACAAAATTTTTAATTTTTTTTATAAGACTTTTCTTCGATCTTAATAAGACAGATATTAAGAATATGAACAACATTTTGAACCAAAATTCAGTAACGACTACTGGCC
Source organism: Linnaemya tessellans (assembly GCA_951800035.1). Taxonomy (NCBI): domain Eukaryota; kingdom Metazoa; phylum Arthropoda; class Insecta; order Diptera; family Tachinidae; genus Linnaemya; species Linnaemya tessellans. Next base: position 2,969,590 of record OX637535.1, read on the forward strand.
AAATTCGGAAAAATATGTTCGCTGGGTACATATGTAGAGCACATACACAGGCACATACCAATACAATGTCGTCAAAACCATGTGACTCCTCAACATTTTTCTCTATAGGTGCAGGAGGCTGTAATTCCTGTATGGATTCCTCCTATAGGTTTTAAAAGTTAGTTTGAATAAAGGTTTTAAATGTTAATATTTTTTTTTGTACTGTTGCATTATCTCTAAGGAAAATGTTTTAAATAAAAGCTTGACAAAAAATTGTAGCCTGAGTCGGCAGTCAGCTCGATTTAGTACTGTTTTCAGATATGAGCCCGTCAATTATTTTCTTTGCTTCAGTTATGGAATAGATCTTCAATAGTAGGCTGTCGAGATGGCAGCCAATCTAAGGGAGGCCGGAAGGTCAATATACTTATATAATATCTACATATTGAGTATCTAGGACATAGATTCTAGCTGTTAGGGTATCTCCCGCAAATATATATTTGATATAAACAACAAAGGGAAAGTCAGGTATTTCGGTGTAGTTATTTTTAAACGTGCAAATTTTCTTTTAAAAGAGAAACTCAAACATTTTCTGGCATGCGCTTCATTCCTGCTGCCTATCCTGTAAACAGAGTATTTTTGAAAGAAAACAAATACATATTTACTTATTTTTCAGAAAAGAATGATTTACGATTTGTTATGGTTTTCAGGAACGTCAAGACATTCGATACAAATTTCCTAAATTTATATCACAAGAATTGAGGCATTAAAAACATAAATTATAGTTCAGTTAGACGTTGCTTCTAGAAATTTTTAGCTGACATTTTTAAATTTTTTTCGAAATTATGATTTTGAAATTTATGTATGTAACAATGTATTTGTTCAAATTCACTTCACAGAATAGGTGTGCTAAATTACATATCTACTACTAATTTTTCACTTACGTTTATAAATTGTGTATTCAAGTCCTTGTGTTCACTGCTTGGAGATGATGTGGGTGGTATATTATAATTAAATGGCGAAGGTCCAACCGGACCGCAGCCATATGGAAGAGGAGGAGCAGCGGAACCTCCACCACCTCCATAGGGTGGATAGTTGAAGGGCTTTTGAGTTGGAGGTTCTGGCATATGAGGTAATGGTGGCACTGTTGGATATCCAATAAAACCCATTTGTGGTGGAGCTCCCGGCCCACTACCACCCAAATTATTCCGGTCAGCTAAGTCTATTAAATTTTTATCTCTTCCTGAAAATAATTATTTATTTAACGTGTTCTATTGTTTAACTTATAAATCAAAAATAAGTATGTGGGTCTATTAGGGCTCGATTGAATAAGAAATAAAATATATAAAAAAATATATCTGTACATAAAGTACAATCGTAAAAATTCTTAGTCAAGAGCTTACGAGGATAGAATTAATATTCAATCATTTTAGATAGTGGGATATTCTTCCAGTTATGAGAATAAAATCTATGTAACACATACAATTATACGGGTTTTTTTTAAAGAAATAATTATGTGAATTGATATGTATTCATTGCCATATTTAGCCTTTGAAATATCCGATATATGTATATAAATTTTAATATCTATACGTTGTATAGATTTACGGTACTTCCCAGGAATTTTCGTGGTTAGCTGCGTTGCTATTTCTTATGTGAAGGCATAAGTCGTGTACAGACAGTCAGTCACAGGAACGGATTTACTTTGCATTGTATGCCAATAATTCGATTACTTGGATATTAAGAAAGCTTAGCATTATTCACATCGGAAGTAAATCACGATAACTGTTGATAATCGAATTTGTTGGCCGATGGTAATACACATACATATGTATACATACATATATATATATATAAACAGATCATGAAATTTTATTGAGACAAAATTCAGAGAATTATTCGTGCCCTCCTTTATTTCTGTAATATTTAAAGATGCCAAATTGATATCATACATACCTTCTGCATCTTCATTTATAATTTGTGGGTCGGGTTCATATTCGATGTTATAGTTCTTAGCGATTTCAATTAAATATTTTTCAACCAACAGTTTTGGAGGCGCTTGCAATTGCAACTTATGCATTAACTTCTCTGAAACCTGATGATCTCCCGTAGCTGTTCTAGCTTTTTCAGCAAACTGTGGACCATATTTCTGAATAAAAATATCGGAAATCACCTTAAGCTCGGACACATCACTCTGCAAACGTGGACACACCCACACAACGCTTGACACGGCTTCAGCTATACCGTCGTCCAGTTCCTTCATTTGAGTCACCAAGCCAAATCTGGCCAACAGCAAGTCGCAATACATTTCAACTACCTCCATTGCTTCAACCAAATAGTCCTCCCTTAAATTGTTTAAAATGTACAAACGTACATTTAGCTGTGTTTGTAAAAGAAATACTTGCCTTATAATATGCTCCACACGTATGCGTGCCCTTTCCGTCTTGCCATTTGCTAAGAAATCTGCGATTTCTTTCCGAGACTTTTGAGCAATTTCAGCCTTCTTTTTCTCTAACAGTTTCAAACGATTTACAGCTAATCGCAAATTAGTTTTTAGCTTAGTATAGTTCGGACCGCTGGAAAACATCTTTATTATTTTTTTTTATTTCACAACGCAAAACCACTACAAAAGTATTGTTTATTATTTTTATTATTCGTAAATTACTAAGTCACTAAACAAATTTTCACGAAAAGTGACTCATTTAATTAAAATTTGTATAGGGTTTTAGTACCGAAAGTTCAGATTTAGTATGCGGTGGATTCATAAACACAATAGAGTTTTTATGAATTAAGATTGACGTCATAAGAAGAGAGAAAAGAACAGGGCTGCCGTGATATTTCTTAGAAACGAAGCAAAAGCATTTAAACTATGCATTTTGAATATGGTATATTGAAATATATATATATATTCGATAAAAACATTTAATATCCTGAATACAATAATAAATAATAAAAGTTAAACATAAAGGCTCAAAAAGAACCATATTAAAACAAGTTTAGGAATTGATTAATATGCAAATGTCAAAGTGTATAAATTGTTATTTTCATATTCCAATTGTTCTTTATGTATTCATGAAGACATGGCAGCCCCTGCTTATATCAACTTTATAAAACAAATAAATCCAATCAATGAAAATTGTACAGCAAAGTACAGCGAATGAGAGAGGGAGAGCCAGACAAACTAATAACATGTTCTCAACTAACGAAATTAATACTAACCTCACTTTAGCAATAAATATTATGTACTATTAATGTACATACATGGTGGCTAAGATTAATATTAATTGAATTAATCATTCATTATAAACTATATATGATATAAGGGAATGCAATAACTAATGGAAAGAAATTACTACAAAATTTTTGGTTTGAGAAATACAAGGTATAAACGAATTAATATACATAGTTAATATACTATCTCACATTCATTATTAAGTACCATGTATGTTTGCTTTTCACATCATGCATTTTCTGTTAAGTTCCTTACATGATGATGAGAATGTGTGAAAGCACCAACGAGAAGCAAGAAGAACAACAAAAACAATAATGATAGAATATTCAGCCTACAAGGGTCAACCTCATGCTTACATGATCTAAAGTATTGGCAGTGTGGGGGTTGCTTAAACACAGTGTTCCATATAATAATTTACATACAGCTGTAAATACAGCGAAAAGGCTAAAATGAAAAGCAAAAAGGAAATAGTTTACCAGAAATTTGTAGAGTTCCCCATTGCCCAAAAGTACTAAGCCCATACTTATAAAAGAAATTAATTCCTACATGTTAGGAATTTTTGCAAATCCGTAAGCACATGTTCACGAACGGTACATATATTTTAATACATATAGGTATGCATTAAAGAAGAGTAAGCCAAAAGTGCTTTCTTATGAATCCCAAAATGAGCAAGATGCTTACATGTATGTGCATGTACCTACAAGCGTACAACATGTAGGTACATGACCCAATGTTATCGACATCGAGCCCTTGTAGTTATTAAATTCTATGAAATGAAAACATCACCCAATATTACTTAAAAGGTAAAGAGACAACAAATTTTAATAATTAACATGTTCGTTTTAATGGTCGTTATTAACAATGACATAGTTTTACATATCCATATGCATGTACATACATACATACATACATACATATGTAAGTACATTATATAATGAAATCATCTAATATATTAAATTAGGGAGAGCTGGCAACTCTAAATTATTTAACAGCAACAAAATTATTAAGAATGAGTATGAATAAATCACAATATAAAAGAGAGTACAAAAGGTAATAAAACAAGTTAACACTCACACAGTCTTTCTTTCTCAATGTAAATATAGTTGAATAACCATACTTTTTCTGTTTTCGTTTTAATACGGAAAACATACATGGTAAGTAGTTTTAAAGTAAGCTTAATTAGGAACATCATAAATATGCATACATGGGAAATATATGCCTTGTTTTGTAAAGTAAATTTATTACAAATTAGATAATTCATTAATCTCTAACTTAAAGAAATTTATTCCAACACTATTTTAGATACATTTCTGTGTCAAATGAAATCATGTATGTACGTAATTATGCACATATGTATATCGAATAAAAGCTAATATACATGTAAGAAAAATAGTGAGAAAGGAATATGTTAAATAAGACAATGTAAATAAACTAGAGAAATTGATCAGAATTATGTATGTATAAAGGGGTAGTTCCGCGGAAAATCGTAAGTAAAAGGAAAATAAAATCACGGAGTATCTACCCCGCATTAACTTGCCTACCGCTGGAATTCACAAATGAAAACAACAAATTAATCTTTATGCATAAATTTTACTTTATTTTAGGTTTAGGTTGTGAAACAACCCCAACCACTTTTTTTATTTTTAACACAGTGAAGTAAGTGGTTATTTTTAGTAGTTAATATACTATTTTTTAAATTAATCATATATGTACAGTATAATAAAAATAAAGAACAGAAGAAAGTTATAAACTTTTGTAATTTCTTTTTGTTTAATAATCATTTTCGAATATTCAGTCCTAGTCCTAATAATTTACCAGATAATAAACATTATGATATATGTGAAATAATAAAAATAACAGCATTAAACAAGGCTTAAGAGTATTAAAAACTAGGGATATACATAAGCCATTAACAAAATGGATGATTATTGCAATGATATTAATGGATGAATGCATGTGCGTGAAAGGGGAAAGTGACTTATATATATAAAAAAAATCATTTTATGACTCAACTTTGCGTATTTTAGCAATACTAGTGCGTTGGTGACCTGCCGTCGTTGTTGATGCCGCTGCAGGTGGTGTGCCACAAACGGGTGCTGTGGTGGTATTTACTTGATCATTGTTTGAATTTAATTGCATGCGACGTTTAACGACAATTTTACGCCCTTGTGTTGGCACTAAAGCTGCAGCTGTGGTCGATGTGGCAACCGTGGTTGTCGGGGGCATTTTGATGGGTGTTTTGCCCTTACTTGTATCATCTGTGGAAAATTCATCCATATCCCCTGTAGTATTATCCTCCTATAAGAAATTAATTTCATATATTAGTAATATAAAAAATTTATCAAGAATTTATATATAAAATATATAGTCAAACTCTTACGTCATCATCGTCATCCATTTCCTCCTCTTCAAACTCAATATTATAACCTTCAGGCTCCAGAAGTTGACCGTTTAATGTGGGCAAAGGAATTTCTGGTAAAATAACTTTGTTTTTAGGACCGTTTCGTTCATTCATCAGCTTCTGAATTAAATTTGAAAGATCTTCACGTTTTTTAGTAACCATCAAGGTGTCAAACCACTGCGATAATTGTTTTATCGGTACTCTATAGTCCCGTATCGGGTCCTTAAAAAATTGTTCTACATACTGCAACAAATAGAGTCCGCAATCAGTAAAATTATTTTGCTGTGGTACCTTCACACAATGCCCCGGCATGTTATCCTTGTTAAATGTGTGTAAGGGTGCATTAGTCATTTTAACTTTGTATTCACATGTTAAATAATCTCGAAGCGTTGCTACAACCCGACTTCGGGAGGCCCCCGCCAAGGAATCAAATATTAATACGAGAGGTTGTTTAATGGGCTGCTGGATGGATGTGGTCGCGGTACCAGGTATAATTGGTATAGCTGTTTGCGAGTTATTAATTGTAGCTGAAGATGTGTTATCAAAATCACTATCATCTGATGCCAAATCACTGTCGTCACCTTCCGCTTCATCACGTTCACTATCTTCGTCACCAACAGCACAAATTTCTGTTAAAACATTGGCGTTATCGCGTTTCGATAGCGGTGTAATTGTCGTATTACCAATCTGCAATGCAATCTTTTTGCCTTCTATTTTACGAAATTAATAAATATTAGAATATTTCAAGTATAAAAGCAATCTATTACTTACTGGTTTTTTTGACTGGTTGCAATTCCACAGGAGTGTTTGTATCAAAGGTAACCGGACCCTTGAGACGTGGAAAACATATAATAGCCAAAAACCAATGAGATTGTTCATTTATTGGTATTACAATAAAATCTTTTTCGAAGAGATTTACATTTTTCGTCCAATTCTGGACGCGGGCATGTCGCTTTTGGGCCGGAGTCAATTTGGCACCATCTTTATCTAGATGTGTATGACGCGTTAAAGTTGTTAAACGTTTATAAAAGAACGTACTGAAAATATGTGTTCGCTCCTTTTGCGCTTCCGGAATAACATTATCGTGAACATATTTTAAGTAAAAATCAATAATTATATCATTTAAATACTGGTCCGTAGCAAGACACATGTAATCTTCCGTATTGATTGTGATACCACCTTTTCCTGGGGGATAAATCAAAAGCTGGCGTATTTCGTTTGGTTGGAGTTGTGTTGTTGTGGGAATGCTCTCGCTGCTTTTGTTATTTGCTAATTTTTTATCAGAATCTGCTGCCCTTAGCAGCAAGTCCTGGGCATCACTTTCAGATATTTCATCAAGAAAATCCCAAATAGAACGTATAACACTTTTAGCTTGCTCAGATATTGTGTCAAATTGTAAAATAATTTTACGTGTTTGATATGGACCATTGGCCGAAAAGTAAGTTACTGTAAATTGAAAATATATATTAGTCGTCATAAGTGTAAATCGTTTTGATAAGAAAATTAATCATTTGTGCCTTTGGGCAAATTAATGTATGAATAAATAGAAAACTATATTTTAGAAACGAGTTTAGTACTTCGTAGTGAGATTTCAAATCTGAAATTAATCGCCAGTAACTAGATATACTATATTATTTCGTACAGAAGTCAAATTAGGTACATATTATTTATGTATCCATATAAATGTTACGTAAGTAATATTATTTAGAATTTTACACCATTCTGTAATACGTACCAAATTTTTAATAAAAAGAAAAACTGTCTGAAACATACCTCCGTCAAAGTGTTTGGCAACTTCTGCCATCCTTAGTGATGATCTGATGTATTGAGCACAATTGCTTAAGGTGTAAAAGCAAAGCATGGAACTAACAGATGGAGGTTTTGCAAAATGTGCAATAATCTTAACTACTTCATTTTTGTAAATATTCAGTTCAAAGGTTTCTGCGGGATTATTTTCTAAAGGTGCTACTATGCGTATCCCAAGAGAAGTAATAATCACCTGGAAAACAAAAAATCGATGATTTGTAACCCTTTTGCGATTTTACACAAAGATAATACCTGTTCCGAAGGTTCAAAACGATGCGTTCCAAATCGTATTAAATTGCAATACAAGCCGCAGCTTAACTTATCGGCACAATTTGTGAGATCAGTCACATCGCCACGAGTAAAATCTAAAAACACAAAAAAAAAAACTCAATGAAATATGCAGCTTATACAGTGTGACACAGCGTCTTGTTTTATACAACATGCACTTAATTTACCAGAAGAATCCATATTTTGCAAATATACTTCTTCGCTCGATATATAAAATTAAAGATTTTTGCAAGTTTTAAAAATTTTTCGCAGTCAATTTTGTATTGCTTTTTACACCTTTATCATATTTTTTCTTTCAAAGCCATAATGGCGTCCGACTGTCAATTTCATTGTAGCCCTCTTACGGATGCTAGCTGCAACTCAAACTATAAATTAAGGTTATATTTAAAAATACGACTGCACGTTAAACTGTGTTGCCAGATCGACTTATAATTACGATGGCATAGAACAAATTTTTAAATGCAACACATTTTGTACATTCATATATATTTTTTGACGATTTCAATTGCTGCTTTAAAATGTGGTCGCATTGCCCAACTATTTGTTCATGACAATAAAATAAACAACAGGTGTTTTTTGTATATAAACATTATCAAAAAGTCAAAAACAGCTGACAACATGATCACGAAGATTTATTGCAAAATGTGTCTAATGGTCGAATTCAATTCATTTGTATGCACAAAAACACATTTATTTTAGTCATTTTTATTCAGAATTTAATATTTTTTATGAGCGTAGCCTTTTGAAGAATTTTTTCTTCGAAAATAGTTATATTCCTAAATAATATATTCCGAACTGGAAAATTATCACTATGTTAGTGACCGATTTTAAGTTTTTAATTTAATAAAAGGAAATTAATTAATATGCCACTTTGTTATGTTCTTGTTTTTTCTATCTTATGTTTATAAATTAAGCAAGTTGAGACCGTAGACATTGACACCTAGTAATATGTAATATATGTATATGTAATTTAGTTATGTAATTATTAAGAACATTACAACTTAAAAAAAAATACATCCAAATGTTTACCAGATTTTAATTCAGCGTAATTAGTTATTTTCTAGATAGGGTTTTAATTAGCGGAACAAAGCTACAAAAAAAAACATTGGCTTAAATTTACATCCCGTATCATGCTCCGATTTTTATGAAACTTTTGTCATGGGTAGTACTCTTAAATCTAAGAAATATGGTAAAAAAAATAGTTTGGAAGTTATAGGCCTCTAAAGTTCAAACATATATGTGTCTATAACTTCCTTCATATTATTGCTACATAGTTCAATGAATATCGTTGGAAAGGTCTTATAAATACCTATAACAACCTAAGGTTCTACTGATTTGGAAAGGATAGCGGTTAAAAATTAATTTTTTTTGTATTGACTTTTTTTACAAAAGTACCGTTACATCGAAAATGGATCTATATAACGGTATTTTATTATATAGTAAAATGAATAGAAGACATTCACACCTTTCATTTGACACCTATATCATAAATATCTCATAAGGAATGAAGGCACTACAAAGGAATTAAAACTTAAAATAAGGCCAGGTATGATTTTACTGAACGTTGAAACATCTGATACAGATGTAAAAACAAGCCTGAGGCCGGCAATGCAGAAAATCTTTACTCAGCGAAACCACTGTTCGACATACATAGAGGAAAAAATCCGTAAGCGCGGCCGAAGGCCGGCAATGCAGAAAATCTTTGGTCAGCGAAACCACTGTTCGGCATACAAAGAGGCGAAAATCCTTAAGCCCTGCCGGAGGCCGGCAATGCAGAAAATATTTCCTCAGCGAAGCCACTGTTCGGCATACATAGAGGAGAAAATCCTTAAGCCCGGCCGGAGGCCGGCAATGCAGAAAATCTTTGGTCAGCGAAGCCACTGTTCGGCATACCTAGAGGAGAAAATTCGTAAGCCCGGCCGGAGGCCGGCAATGGAGAACATCTTTACTCAGCGAAGGCACTGTTCGACATACATAGAGGAGAAAATCCTTAAGCCCGGCCAGAGGCCGGCAATGCAGAAAATCTTTACTCAGCGAAGCCACTGTTCGACATACATAGAGGAGAAAATCCTTAAGGCCGGCCAGAGGCCGACAATGCAGAAAATCTTTACTCAGCGAAGCCACTGTTCGACATACATAGAGGAGAAAATCCTTAAGCCCGGCCGGAGGCCGGCAATGCAGAAAATCTTTGGTCAGCGAAGCCACTGTTCGGCATACCTAGAGGAGAAAATCCTTAAGCCCGGCCGGAGGCCGGCAATGCAAACAATCTTTGGTCAGCGAAGCCACTGTTCGGCATACCTAGATGAGAAAATTCGTAAGCCCGGCCGGAGGCCGGCAATGGAGAACATCTTTACTCAGCGAAGGCACTGTTCGACATACATAGAGGAGAAAATCCTTAAGCCCGGCCAGAGGCCGGCAATGCAGAAAATCTTTACTCAGCGAAGCCACTGTTCGACATACATAGAGGAGAAAATCCTTAAGCCCGGCCCAAGGCCGGCAATGCAGAAAATCTTGCACTAATATAAAATAGTAGAACATAAAAATTATTTTAGAGAAAAATATTTATCTGGGCTCGTTGTGGTACGAAATACTATGAGGAAGAAAATTTTAGAGCCCGGTAGGACTAGAGTTTCAGTCCACTACTATCACAAGAAAAATTTAAAAAAAATTTGTGTTACACTTATTGTATATTTGTGTATACTTAATACGTGTAATTCTATGAAAAAATAACTGTCTTCAACTTTTAAATCCTCTGTAGTGTTTTCATTCCTTAGTAGATATATATGGTATAGCTATCAAATGAAAGGTGTGAATGTCTTCTATTAATTTTAGTATAAAATAAAATACCGTTATTTAGACCCCTTTTCGATTTAACGGTACTTTTGTAAAAAAGTCAATATAAAAAAATGAATTTTTAACCCCTAGCCTTTCAAAATCAGTACAACCTTAGGCTGTTATATACTGTTTGAAAGGTATTTGCAAGACCTTTCCAACGATTAATTATGTAGCGTTAATGTGGAGGATGTTATAGTCATATATATGTTTTAACTTTAGAGGGCTATAACTCCCAAACTAAAAGCGTCCGCTCCGAAATACTTCTACCATAATTCTTAGATTTAAGAGTACTACCCATGACTCGAAAATTGTTCGAAAATATGTGGGGGTTAGAGCGTAGTTCGATTCGAATAGAAAACTCAATGCTTTTAACATAGTATTCGAAAGCAATTTATTTCGAATCAGATTACGCAGTAAACTCCCTGGTTTTAACATAGAAAGTGTTCGATTTAAGTAGTTATAAAAGTTATTCAAACTTACCATTATACAATGCGCTTTCATCTGGATCTGGCATATTGGGCTCGAACGAAAATGGTTTATACGATGCCAATGATGCACTGGAAGATGTATTTGTGGGTTTAGCTAATGGACTCATCTGAAATCAAACAAAAAGTTTAAACATCAACTACGTGCTTATTAAAAGCGCCATTGAAAACTAACATTGGAAATTATTTTGTTTGAAGATTCATCATCCTCCTCATCGCTACTAAGTGTTAATATGACTGGTTCAATTTCAGCTGCCCTGCGGCCCGACCGAGATCCACGCCCTCGTCCTGTCTGCGAACTTCCACGCCCCCGCGTGGATGCTGCGCTTGCATTAAATGCCATCGACGATTTTCCTCTTTGACCGATTGTTTCAGAATTACGCTTCTTTTCTACTGGCCCTGATGATGACGACGGTGTTGGGGACTCTGCAGAGCCCGAGGAATTCGAACTACCATAGTTGCTACCTAAAGACGGTGTTGTTGCTTGTTTAATAGGAATTTTCTTAGGTGGCTCCATAAATACTCGTTTACATCGTTCGCATTTAGCATGGTCATAACCGCTGAAACCACAGCTCTGACAAATGGCATAAAATCCTTGAATAAGTTTACGTTGCGGTAATTCTTCAGAGGATTTAGAGCTACTTGCGGCGGTGGAAGCCGTTGCACCGTTTCCGTTTGTCGCTTGCTTCGCATTATTCGACTCTTTTAACGGGTTGTCGGTATTTTGAGTAGCAGTTGAACCTGAAGCTGTCGTAACCGCCGTTGCAGCATTATTCTGAGTATTACTTTCGTTCATGGTGGTTGCAGATGCTGCTTGAGCACCCGTTACAGTACCTGTGTTTTGTTGCATACTTTCTTGTTGTCTACTTATTTGTAGACTTTGTTCTGCTCTCGATATCAACTCACTAGCAGATTCTTGAACTGAAAAACCCACAGTTACAACGAAATCTATATTAGCCCCTGGATTTTCTACACATTGTATGGTAGTGCTGTTATCGAAAGGAACTCCCACTTGTTCCAGTAGATCCTGTACTGTGCAGGATTCCCGCGGGAGCGTAAATGTTATCAGACGTTGCTCACCAGATACTAATATAACTAACATTTTTGCACTGTTGCGATCCTTCTCAGCCATTTGTTGACCTGCACGATTTTGAAGAACATGTTGGGTTTGTATTTCATAGTTATTGTGCGATGTTTGGTACACTGATGAGCCCGCCGGTGGTCCGTTAGCGATCTGGGAATTAGCTACTGAGCTAGGAGGTGCATTAACTGCAGCACCTAACGCCAAACTGCCTTGCTCCTTGTTTATTATATGCTTTTGTGGGGCAACACGAGCAACTGGTACTGTATGCAAAGATTGGCCGGTTGCTGGCAAAGAAATTTTAGCAGCCGCCGGATTTTGGGGTAAGGTTTTAATACCAGCAGTTGCAGCTGCGGGTTGTATAACTTGACTTGCTGCAGCATTAGCATTACGTTTTTTGAACTCGGCCAACGACATTGTTCCATTTTGTGTTCGAATCATACGATTTTCGTCATCATCTTTAGCGGCGAAGTAAGTGGTGAGAGTTGTACCAGCAACCGATGTTGAACCGCTATTGCTTAGAACAGCAGTGGTTGTGTTTGGAGCTGGGGCACTAGCTGCTTTCGTTTGCTGGGCATCTTTTTTTACAAACACAGCTGTAATACTATCTTCTAAGTCGAGGTCACCAAGCCCAGAGCTACTCCCACTGCCTGAAGCTCCTGAGGTGGAGGAAGATGGTGACTGTTGGGAACTTTCTGTTGATGCCTGTTGATGCTGTTGCTGATGTACTCCTACAACGGGCGATCGAAAACGCGCACCGACACCTGGCATTCGGGGCTGGGCTTGTACTAAATGTACTTGCTGTTGCTGTTGTACAGCCAGAGTTGCATCATTCAGTTGCATTCTATATACTTGACGTATACCCTGATTGGGGAGAGATTGAGGAACTATTTTCCCTTGCTGCAATGTTCCAAGTTGTGAACTGTTGGATAAAACAGCGGCACCTCTTCCAGCAGCTGCATTCGCAGCTGCTCCACGTGCACCTCTTCCTCTTCCCCTCGAAGTTGATCCAGCAGTAGTGCTACAGCGTGGACGAGGGGTGCGTAATATTTGACCTCCGCCACCACCAATCGTGCCAACAGCGTTGAACCCAGCCCTTATTTCTGATCTCGTTACTCCAGGCATACCAGGCATTCGAGCAATTAATGTACTACTGATTGCTCCCCTGCCAATTTTTCCACCCCTAGATACGCCAGGTCTTATAATAGTTGCGCTGCTTGGATTTGATGCTTGAGATACCATCTGTGTTTGTTGTTGCTGCTGTTGTTGCTGATGCTGTAACTGTATATGTTGCTGATGCTGTGGAGAATTTTGTGTTTGTTGCTGTTGCAGTAGAGTTTTTGGCATTTGAATTTGCTGGTAAACAACGTTTTGTTGCAATTGTTGAGGTGGAGGGGGTGCAGTTTGTTGTTGTGGCTGCTGTTGCTGACTCTGCGAAGAAACAACACGGGCCTGCTGCACTAAATGAGTTTGATTATGATGTTGCTGCATTGGTGAGTGCGTTGTTTGCAGTTGTATATGCTGTTGCTGATGCGTTTGCGGAGATTGCGTCATCACTGTGTGTTGTTGCTGCTGTGGCGACTGCTGTTGAGTGGAGTAGAGAACGCGGTTATTGTAGATAATCCGCTGCTGAGGCAGTGATTGTCTCATTATAAGTTCTTGTTGTTGTGGCTGCTGTATTAATACTTGTTGTCCAGATGGCTGTTGAACTATTAGCTGCTGCAGCGGTTGTGTTTGTTGCGTTTGCATTCTGTATATAATTTGTGGTTGTTGTTGTTGGGTCTGTTGATGACTTGGGGACACTTGATGTTGAACTTGAACTTGCGACTGATGATGCTGGGGACTTTGTAATATATGCTGTTGAGGCTGTTGCTGAGCCTGAGGCGGTGGTGCTTGATGTAACATTTGTTGTTGATGTTGAGGATGCGGCTGATATTGTTGTTGCAGTTGTTGCGGCTGTTGTTGTATATAAACCTTCTTTTGTTGTTGCTGATGTACCAATGGATCTGATGTATAGTAGATTTGTTGAGTCTGTGGTTGGACATGCTGTTGCAATTGATGGTCTTGTGGCTGTATATGTTGCGTTTGCTGTTGAGTTTCTTGTGGCAGCTGATATGCTGTTTGTATCTGATGCTGTTGCTGCTGCTGTTGAGGATCTATAACCTGATGGTGCTGCTGATGCATTAACACTTGTTGCTGCTGTTGTGGTTGCTGCTGATGTTGCTGGGTTTGGGCTGGCTGTTGTTGCTGTTGCTGCTGTTGAACCTGTTGGTGTTGAACTGCTTGGGTTTGAGGCTGATTCATATCCTCACCTAATATAGTATAATGGGTTCCGGCTTGCGGTGGTTGATATTGCGTTGGGGTTCCTTGTGTTTGATAGACTACCTGTTGCGGTCCATCATTTTGCAATAGTATTTGCTGTGTCTCATCTAAGACAATATGCTACATGTTTTAAGGAAGAAAAAATATGCGTACTTGTACTAAAATGCATCTTTTGAGATTTTTAATCGATAGTTAGTCTTTTAATCGTTCCGCCAGAGACAAATTATTTTTTTAAACTTAATTTAAAACCCATTTAGTTCTCCTTCATTCTGTTTTAGTTTAGACTTTTAGAGAAATTATGTATGAAAAATTAACAATTTACTTTTAGAGAAACTTCAAGCTATTTCATTTTACTTTTTCCTTCTCAAGCCAGATTAAAGATTAAAAACAAATAAAATACCACTATTAAGTATATGTATATAAAAGAATTCAAAAAGGAGTATAAAATTGAATTAATATATCAATACAGATTATTTCCTACACATTTGTAGATAATACTCTAAATCATCCTGTGATAGAAAATCTAATTTTTATAATTTCGATGATATTCTGTGATATAAACAAAAACATATCAAGTGGTTATTGCACATTATATCTTATTAGTTTTTGCAAAAATATTATTAGAATTAAATGTCATTCTATTTTGTGTCCCTGTTCTTTTGAAACGATAAGGGAAATACTTGCATTAAATGTTTCAAAGAAGGCGACTTGGTAAAATTTATCAGCACAAAAGCAGTTATTCTACAGAAGACGCTCGGCCGTATTCTAATGAAAAGCAGTGTATTATATATATGTATGTTATGTTATAAACATAAAAACTGACATAAATTTCAAGATTTCTATTTTGTTTGATTATCTAAAAACATCAACATCATTTTTATAAGTTTTTGACTCGTTGTAATGTGGATATCACTAATCTTCAAAGCGCCTATACTTTTTTGTATTTCATTATTTTATTTACTTTTTGTTTCGTTTTGTTTTAAAAGAGAAGTACAATTAGTTATTTATTTTGGCTGGCTAATCACAAAACCTTTAGTCTTAGTATTGCATATACAGCGAAATTTATGTTTAAACTTTTAGATCTAACGGACTTGATTTAATTGTTTAAGACGTTATGTGCGGTAACAGTGAATTTTTGATATTATATATTAACTTTAGATTGACTTTCAGTGATTGTAGCTTATTGAATATGTATGCTACGTGGGTTAGCACAAGATCTAATTCATTTATTTTGTTGACTCCGAAGAAGTAACGTTGCACTTTGTTGCGAATTTTCTTCCTAAAACAGTTTTTTAGAACGAATTTGATTAAAATGCAAATTAAACTTCAATTCCTCCTCAAAAATTAATTTATTTATATAACTTCTTCCGCAAATTCTATTATCGCTACTTGCATTTATTACCAACTATTCGACACAGGGGAGAAAATTTGTTAAGCCTGAACGGGGGGTTGCAAAACAGAAAATCTCTAATCACAGAAGTTCCTATTCAATATTTATTGAGACCAATTAATTCTTTTTTCTATCGGATGAATGTCTGTAAAATTAGGTATCATTACAGAACAAAAACATCGGGAGATTTTTCTAACATGCATATGAGACTTGTGCTGTTCACATATGTGTACATATGTGTGTACATACGTATGTAAACAATACATTAAGAAATCTTAAAAATATGTTAGTAATTTTAATACTATGAACCTGTGCTCTATTTGGGTTACTGACACCAACATCATCGCTGGCCACATGAACTACTTGCACATCAGCGTAAATTTGTTTAATTTCATCAAGATTTTGTATTTGATAATATTGAGCCATTCTGGCACCACTGCAAATGGAAATAGTGAAATTAAAAAAATATTTGATTATCGATGATATATATATTATTATTTTATTATTATATATATGTAGATATAAGCGATTTTAGAAAATTATATATTTTTGATATGTTCACGTTATTTATAATTAGTATTAATTTAAAATAAGTTATCCAACTAAAAGATATGTGTGTGTAGTTTTCAGATTAGACGCAAAAAATAAAGACACTTCAAGCAGCCATTAAAAATACATATAAAACACCTATGCAATGAACAAAACCTCTTTGATCAATATTTTTAAACTTAAGAAGCACAAACCTTTTCGTTTAAAACTTTCTGAAGTTTACTTTTCACGTTGGATATTTGGACTTTTTTATTTGACAATATTTAATGCACTTTTAACATTTTTTTATGTTGAAAATTGTATAGATATTTTATGAAAAAATGGCTTTCTTTGCTTTTGGAAATTAAATATGGCGTGTGGGTCTACTGCAACATTTCGATTTGGGTTTACTACATATGCGTACACACATACACAGCACCTTCATAGTATGGCATATTCACAAGGTTGCATTTCCCAAAACTAGAGACATCTGCTGTCGGCTAGTAAAACAACATGTGTAAATGACATTTTCCAAATTTTTTATATCATTCTTTTATAACAGTGGTACCACAATAATTTCATATAATTTTCAACCGTATTCCGTGGTACCACTAATTTTTTTATCCACTATTAACATTTTATTTATTTCAATATTTTGTATTATTTCAGCCATAGTTATTATTTTTATTAATCAATTTTTATAATTTTGGTGTATATGTTGTATCAGTTGTTTGGTTTTTTTCGAGTTTGTATTTAATTATTCGCGAGATTGTAACGACACCGTTTTTAGAGTTTACTTGACAAACTTCTGATTACTTTTGCTTATTTTATTTTATTGTTTTCTATTATATTCTCTGTGTTTCTGCTTCTTCTTGTTTTTATGTTACAAATTGTAGAGAGCTGCCAGACGAGGCATTTTTCTACATATTTTGACGATATATATAACGTCTAAACTGAACCTGTTGGACAAGGTGGTACCTGCATTTACAAGCACTAAATTGGAAGGAAGAAATGTTTTAAATTTTACTTTGGTCTTGCGCATTTCATTTGCGAGGACTAAATTGATAGATAGACAGGCGGATATGTTTATATTGCGAAATTTATGAAAGAGAAATGAATAATTTCCTGTACAATAACAATAATCAGTAAAATGTAAACAAAATAATAATAATTGCGAGCAAAAATGTAAACAACTTTTGGCACGGGAAAATTTTAACGGTCATATTATTCTATCGCCCTGCAATAGATAGCATTATTATTAATTTTTTTTGGTATGGAAACTCATATTGCAGAAAGCACGTACAGGAGCTGTTATTGCATCATTTGTAATATTATTTATACTATGGTAGCACTGTCTCGTTACCTTGGTTGGACAAATATGTATCAGATGTAAAACTGCAACTCTGCTTCGGAGACGTGTCAAACCGAGAGAATATAATTGCCGTGCTGGATGGAGAAGAACAGCTTATTTTTTTATACACGACGTAGAAATTTTGTATTTAACATTTTTTATGCCAAGTAAAAGAAATGTGTTATTAAACAAAGAGTTCATTTTGTACATAAAATACAATTTCGGTTAGTAAACTCATTAAATAAAAAAAGGGTTAGAGCTTCGTGTTCAACAAGTTAGTGAATCGTCCGGGCATAAAAACGGAAGCAGAACTTAAGCACTAGTAGATTACTACATCTACTTGGAACTCGACTAAAGCATCACAGTAGCGATTATACGGAAAAACTACTTACTATGGCGGGTCAAAAATTCCAATATGACGAAAGTGGTGGAACATTTTATTATTTTCTATTGTCTTTTTTGGCTCTTGTACTAATTCCTACCACAATATACTATTGGCCACGCAAAAAGAAAGAAGGTAAGTCCAACAATAACAGATTGTAATGAATGTACATAGGTATGTATGTTAAAACCGTAAAGCTGAATATAAATGCAGACATTATAGAAGCTTCCAAAGCCTACAGACTGTTACGTTCTATTTATTTATTCATTATGATGTGTTGTCGACGAACTTTGTATTATGTTTTTCACATAGTAAAATTAGTGGAGATGGTGAAAGTGTCTATTAAGAGAGAAGTAATTAAGCTGTGTGTACATGTGTTCTGCGATTAAGCTACTAACTTAATCAAACCAATCTTAATGTAATGTATACAGCTGGGTATAAATACATACATACGTTTATATTCAGTGGTGTTCATAGAATATGATTTTGCGGGCAGTAATTTTCTTAAAATTGCTCTCTTGACCACACTCCATGCCTTAGATTTGCAATTTGGACACAGAAATCAAAAGCTAATTCTGAGTGTGTACGTAAACTGTGTCACCTTATATTTCTCAGTATTTTTTTCATAAAATCTGGAGAACTGTCATATATTTCAAATAACGCGATATGACGATCGAAAAGCTTTTAGTATTCCCACAGAAATAGATATCTAATGCAATTCTCTAATATGTTCTGATCTTTTATATATTTATATCTTAAGTTAGTAATATGTAATTAATTATAATTAAGTTAATGACAGAGCACTATCTGCTTTATATGTAGTTATGTATGTATGCATCTAAAAATGTATTGCTAATATTTCATAAAATTTTTACCCATAAAGAGTTAGAAATTTTGATAATACTCTTAGTATCAAGCAACAACAAATATAGAATAATTCCGAAATCTGCACAATGCCCCTCACATTTGATTTGTAATGCTGAAAGAATTTGGCGCGCGACAATATTCAAAGTAAGAATTAAAAATATATTTTATTAATTGGAATCTACATGATAGAGCAATAATTGTTATTGTTTTAGCTTGGGAAGTTAATATTGATAAAAGTAAAACATTTCCTGCACAGTATAGAATAAAAAGTTCTCTAAAATATTAAGAAAAAACAAAAATGCGCCATATATTCCTTTTGTACTTGAAAGTTTGTTTCGTTCTTTTACATATAACGTACCTGTCATATACATACATAAAAAAGGAAATATATATAATACTTAAATTACTTTCCACGTAAACAAATATAATCATGTGGAATTTATTTTCGAAGATTTCACAAGTTGGTAGTTGAAATATCCATACATATGTTTCCATGTGTGTATATATAAATACATATATTTGTACAATTTTAATTGTAAATTGTGCCAGGTGTTTAATGAACTCAATCGGCAATCGCGAAAACTGTTTTCTTCTTTCAAAGTGCTCTTCGGAGTATATTTGATATGACTAACCGATATTAAAAATATAACGTGTTATTTTGCATGCTTCTTTTATTATATTAACAACGGGCCTGTACCAAATTGGTATGGTAAAGCAAAAAAAATCGTTTCTTTTCTTTACGACTGGTGTTGAATTTTATATAAATTATTTTACAAAACCTTGTGTAGATACATATATGGATATTAAATAGCAAAACGAATTGATTTTTCCCCTCCAGAAGAGGCAATAGGTACACGTTATGTAAAATTTTATTATATTTCCAAAATACGGTCACATATGATTTGTCATGCTTTGAGCGATGTAGTTTAAAGCAAGATTGTTTGTTACTTTGTTAAATTAACCTGCTTACAAATTACACATTATTGATGTGCCTTTTGTTGATCTTTCGAGATTTATTATTATGCATATATTAGAATTGGGATTGTGAATAGGTAAGTTTTCACTTGCACAGCAAATATTTACACAAAGGCTTGAAAAATAAAATGGAAATCACTAAAAAATAAAAGAGTTTCGCTAACAAAAAAAAAACATCCATTCATAATAAAAAAACGATTGTATTACACCAATTGTACCTTCCAATATTTTCATCAAAAATTTAAACAGTGTGTTGTGTATGTAATGGTCTTATTCACTCCACGTTAGTAATTTTGACAATTACATATATTTTAAATTAATGTTAATATTGAAAATCAGCAAAACCAAATAATAAACCATAGAATGGGGAAAATAAAAACAAGTTTGTCTTCGAAAGCAGTGTGCATGGGGCCAGCAATATCAAACACAAGTGGATGACACTCTATCAAACTAAATATAGGGCGCAATTTCCATTGCTTGGAGAAGTGTATGTAATAATCGGCATAGCTGGATTTATTTTATTTTATCATGTGCGATTTAAAGAAATACATTCATGATTAACTGAGTATCGGTAATAAAACGGAGAGAAATGTTTTTTGAATAACAATGGAGCTTTTCATTCCTATAATTAAACTTTAAACAAATGAATGTTTGTTATAAATACCGTTTTAAATATATTACAAATTAAATACATACATAATTTCTTTGCTTTTCAGATCCTGAGAAAGTAAAAGAAGAATGTCAATGTACGGACTGTATTAAGAAAAAAGCCATTTTGGCTGCTGCTGAACCATACCGTACTCTTAGAAATGTTAGCATACAACTTAGTATTGTCTTGGGATGGTCGTTATTGATATTATTGGCTTATCGTGTCTCACAGTTTGATTATGAAATGGCAAGCTTTGATCCATTTGAAATTCTAGGAGTTGAACACACAGCGTCAATGGCGGAAATCAAAAAGCAATATCGCAAACTTTCTCTCATTTTGCATCCGGATAAAGAAACCGGTGACGAAAAAGAATTTATGAAGCTTTCTAAAGCTTATCAGGCTCTCACTGATGATGTGGCCAAAGAAAACTATGAGAAATATGGCAATCCGGATGGCCCGGGTGCTATGTCATTTGGTATAGCGCTGCCATCGTGGATTGTTGAAAAGGAAAACTCTGTTTGGGTATTGGGTCTTTATGGGCTGGTTTTCATGGTGGCTTTACCCTCAGTAGTAGGCATGTGGTGGTATCGTTCTATACGTTACTCTGGTGATAAAGTTCTTTTAGATACGACGCAAATGTATTTCTATTTCATTCACAAGACACCGCACATGTTATTAAAACGTGCGTTGATGGTATTGGCTGCTAGTTTAGAATTCGATAAACGTCACAATTCTCAAGTTGTTGAACGTCAATCTGACAACGAAGAAGTTCCAGCGGTAAGTGTGCAAATCTATCCTTAGTTATAATTAAATAATTGTCAGATCCTCTCCGGCGTCTTTTGTTTTTAGTTAATACGTCAATTACCTAATTTAAATGAAAAATGTAAGGAGCATCCTTTGTGCCGTATGTATTCCATCAAGGCTAGGGCCATTCTTCATGCTCATTTATCTCGTATTGCTTTGAATCCGGAAACTTTGGAAAAAGATCGACAATTTATCGTAAAAAAGTGTCCATATTTGGTGCAAGAAATGGTATCGTGTGTTCATCAGTTGGTAATGTTGGCGTACGCAAGGCGCGTACCACGTTTACCTAGCATTGAAACTATTGAAAATTGTATGAAAATGTCTCCAATGATTATTCAAGCGCTATGGGAGTTCAAATCACCATTGCTTCAGTTGCCTCACGTTACTGAAGATCATCTGTATTTTATGAACAAAAAAAGACATATTAAAAATTTGCAGCAATTTGCTCAACTGTCTCCAGAAGAAAGTCGCCAACTTTTGCGAACGATTTCGGATCAAGAATATGAAAATGTTATAAAAGTATTGGGAAAAATGCCGTCAGTAGATTTTTCAATTCGTTGCGAGGTTATAGACGACGAAAACACAAATGTCGTCACCGCTGGAGCTATAGTCACTGTCACAGTTACATTGGTACGTAAAGATATGAAAACCCTATTTGGCGACACAAAAGTACCGCAAAAACAAGGCATCAAGTAAGTATTTGCAAGATTTTATTTAAAACTCGAATAATTTTCAAACAATCATCTAAGGGACGATGAAGAACAAGGCAATGGCGCAGGCGATGATGAAGAAGAGACAACAGCTACTAATGCAGTTCCAGTGAAGAAATCTTCTGCATGGGCAAAGCCACGCAAAGGGAAGGGCGGTAAAGGCGGAAAAAAACCTACGAATCAAAAAAAGAAACCACCACCCAAGCAAAGCTCAAGTACATCAGCTGTAACGGTAGAAAGTCAAGAATATGCCAAACACGAATCAGATGTTGATTCGGAAGTGGATGCCAGCGATGTAGACGACGTTAAGGACTCTGTTTCCGGTAGTGACGATGATATTGAGAAACAAACTAAAAACAATTCCTCTTTAGATGACGACGACGATGAAGAGTGGGAAAGACTACAAGCAAAGCTTAACAAACGAGAAAAACTTGAAGGGAAGTCCCGCATATCACATACCGTACATTGTCCACACTTCCCTGAAGAGAAACAAGAGTATTGGTGGACATATATTTGTGACCGTAAGTCACGAACCTTGTTAACAGCACCGTATCACGTCACAAACCTGGTAGAAAAAGAGGAAATTCAATTGAAGTTTACAGCGCCTCGATGGCCTGGTCTATATACATTCACTGTATGTCTGCGATCAGGTAAATTTAAGAATACAACTTTATATTGTCATTGTTAATTCAAAAAATTTAACCGCTTGTTTGACACATTTCTAAGGGGAATTTGTCAAATAAGCAAAATATTTTTTATGAATTGGACAGTAAATATTTATTTCGATTTGATAAAAATAATAAACTATTACGAATTATACTTCTCCAGATTCATATCTTGGTATGGATCAACAACAAGAGCTTAAACTGGATGTTAAGAAAGCTCCAGCACCACCTACAGATCATCCTCAATGGGATTTGAGCGAATCTGAACATGAAAATAATGATCAGCCTGAAAATCTGAGTGACTATACGACTGACACTTCCGATGAAGAAGATTCCGAATAGAGTTTTTTTATAATACAAACAAAAGACCACCACCATCCTTCCTCCACATCAAAAATTTCCCTCCTACAACAAACGGTACATACATACTACTTTTTTTATAAAAATAAAACCAAATCACTAAAATACCACATTTATAAAACAAATGTATTGTATGTGTATGTATGTATTTTAAGGGTTGTTAGAAACTCTCTTTTAATTCCATTATTTATTTTATTGAACACATTGATTTTTTATTTTTTTAATTATTTTGCTTTTACAATTTGTAGAATGGATTTTTATTAATACAACATCTGGAAATGATTAAAAATATGTTGAGTTATAGTTAAAATCAATTAAGCATTTTTACTAGTTTTGTAATAAAGAAATCATTTTATTATTAATAAAAATGGAAAATTAATAGTATGTATTTATTTTATACATACATATATTTTATGTAGAAAGTTTCAATTAAATATGTAAACTATACACTCAATTAATTTCCGCATCCCGTTGTTTGCTTTTGATAAATTCATCCCCATTACTCTTGGAGTCATTTTGGTTATTGAAGACCAACAATGATTGTTGTTCCTGATTTATCTGAATGTGAATTTGAGAAAATGAAAATAAATATTTCAAATCAAGCATTTTTCAAATGTTGTAAGGAAAGTGATTATGTCGGGTGCTACACATTAGTACAGTGGCTTAAAAAGTTTACATGATGAAAAGACGACACCAAATTAAATTTATATAAAATCTTTAATGTACAATTTATTTTAATCGTATACAAATTCGATACCGAAAGCAATTTATTTTAGGTGCTAATTCAGGAAAAAGAAAAAAAGTTTTGAAAGTTTTGCGAAAATTTTAAATTTGGGATTCAACTACAATTTTCAAAAGCGTGGAATACTTGAAATTCACTATCCTGCAAAATGAAATTAAAAATTAATAAACTTCGCTGAGTTAAGAAAAGAAAAAATTGTATAAATTAGAAAAAGAATAAAACCAAACAGTCTGTTCGGAGAATCCAATACATCTGTAATGAATTTTTGATATCTTTTTGAGCTTCAAACGAAAACAAGAAAAACGTATATCGTATAAAATTCTCTTCTTTGATTTGAAGCCAAACAGGCTAGCAATGTGGAGTTTTCAAACTGTCTTGTCTATTTTACATAAAGTGCACTATAAAGGACAAATTAACTGCCTGTTTTTGTAAATAAAATTAAAATGTTGGTTTCAAAGCAATAACAAAATTGCATTTTCTATTGTTATTTCAATATAAAGCTCAAATAAAAATGGTTATTTTATTTACAAAATACAGACAGTAAATTTCTCTCTATTAGTTTGTATTCAAAATTTTAATAAAATAAAAATAAATTTAAAAATTGCACTCATGTTTTCAATGCTGGAACACATCATCAAAACATAGCAAATCGTGTTATGTCAAAACATGTTGAAATGTGTTGTTTTTCAGACCGTAAGCCATTTCAAAATGTCGCGCTTTCCATAACATGGGCGATGGTTTCAATTAGGTTATTAATTCTCTGAACAGGCTGAAGTAGGTTTTATGCATACATATACATACGTATGTATGTATGTTCGTCGTTGTGATAAGCGAATATTCGAATTGCCGAAAATTCTGCAAGTTTTAGATATTCGTATAAGCGAATATTTCTCGAATATTTTATAAAACAAAAATATAAAACGTATAAAGAAATTTTAAATAAATGAAATAATAATTAAAAGAAAGTTACTTCATATCAATTTAAAGAATGAATAATTTTAAATAGTTACAGTATTTATTTTTCTTACTATCGATCAACACATTTCATGCCATAAATAATAATAGATACTTAATAATAAAAACTTTCCAGGCATTAGAATCGATTTGTTATGGAAATTTGTGTTTTTTGCCGTTTCAAAGTGTAATTTAATGACGACCATTAAAATTTTGGGCACTTTTCACAAACATTTTTTTTCATATGCTGGACGTTAACAACCCTCAATTAAATGTCTTTAAATTTTCCCGTGGAACTTCGTTATTTAGAAGTGATATTCGATACATCACTAATGCGAAGACATACATAGTACTTATGTTACCAATACAGAAGATCTACGATGGATTTGCTTATCATTTTTTCTCTTCTTAACTATGCGTTATATTCATATGTTTTAAAGCTTTACTGCCATAAATTTATTTACAGAGAAAAAATTAGATTATATGAGGGTAAGGTTTATATAAAACTACATGATTAAATGGGAGGAGGGGAAGTGAGACAAAATCATTTCGTTATTTGTAAATATTTTTTTCAATGGACGTATGTTTGTGTTCATAAGGTATATATTTTGTTTTGAGAGGTGCTGTTCTAATCAGTCATTTCAAATTTTGTATATTGTTTATTGTTATTCATCGGACTGTTCTGAAGATTCTTCTTCTTCTGAAGATTCCTCTTCTACGGTTTTATCTTCCGGTAAGTTTTCTTTGGGTTCCAGATCCGTTTTTACATTATCATTCTCATTTTTAGCCTTGGTTTCTTTTAGGTCTTCCGAAACTATGGTTTCTTCTAATTCGTTTTCTTGTTCTTTAGCTTCTTTGACATCGTCAATTGCTTCTTCCTGCTCTTCTTCGCTGTCCTCACTTTCATTGCTGCTTTCAGTTTCCTTTTCAGATTCACTATCATCATTGACTTCTATTTGAGACAAATCCTCCTTTCCTTGTATTTCAATTTCCGATTTATCATCACTTTTACTTTTATTCTCTTGATTTGTATTTTTAAGTTCATCGATTGTTTCATCTGTAGAAGACTTTTTTCTATTTTCCTCCTTTTCTACATCATTATCTTTAGATTTTTCTTGATCCTGTTTTCCGTCATCATTCTCTTGTTTTTCCGCAGTTTCATTATTTTTCCCTTGTTCCTCCGCCGATGTTGATTCTTTTTTATTATCAGCTTTGTCATCTTCAGAATCATCTTCATCCTCGGTTTCATCTCCTTTTTTATTTTGCTTGGTTTTCTGTTCATGAAGTGGAATATTTGTGGCTCCGTGAAAAATATGCCCAAGATATAAAAAATATACCCAAAATTCAAAAAATTATAGGTATATTTTTATGCTATCCCAATGTTGGAATTGGGGCCGTTTCTCATGGAGCATTTTTCTGTTTTGTATATAATATGTACAACACATCAAGTTGAAATTGAGAAAATTTCCTTTACAATTGAAACATCTTCTTGAATTTTTTTATCTTAAGATAAGTTTCAGACTTTCAAGCAATGCACATTTGACCGGTCATAAAACACATGAAATTTTTATATTATATCTCTAAAAATATACGTACGTACATATGTTTAATTTAAATAAATAAGAAAATCGATTCTAGTTTAAAGCAGTTCTTCTTTTGCTCATATTTTTGGGAAAAATATTATGTTTTCCTAAAATTTTAACTTTTTTGTAAATCAAACCAAAGAATATAATTTTTAATTCCAATTGCTGTAGCTTTAAATGTAACCAACACTGGTTCCGCTAACTGTTCAAGAAAAAAAAACACATCTTGCTCAGAATTCGTTCGTAGTCAAACTGCCCTCCTTGGCGCAAAGGTTGGTGCATTGTATCTATCTTTAATTTAAAAATACTTCGTACCGTTTTTCTCAATTTCAACGTTAAAGCGTTGTATTATATGTACATATAAAAAATGTATTTTAGATGGATTTATCGAACGAACATGCAGTATTAGCAAAAATAAAACACGAAAAGCTTCTGCAATAAATAATAAAAATAATAAAGGCCTTTGCGATATTGATACTGTCACTTTCAATTATGTATGTAATTTTTTTTACATACCGACAAGACCACATATCAGCACATAAACTGCAAAACGTTTTATCTAACATTTTAAAATGAAAAATGTGTTGACAATTACAACAACATTTTTGTTAAAAATTATTAACAATTTTATTTCGGCTGAATATGTAGTTATATTTAATATTAAAAAAATTGGGTTAGATTGATATTATGCAAAAGAAAACATGTAATTTTAACAAGATTGAATGCATTTGATTTATTTTTTTCATGAGCTTATTGTATATGAAAGGTTATAGCAATAAAAAGAAAAATGGAAATTAATTTTCTTATGATGCAAATTTAAACTTTATGGAAATTGTCGCATACAATCTATTCTTAGAGCGCGCTTAGAATTTTCTCTGGAGATATGCATGTACATACATACACACATTATATACCTCAATGGCAGTAACGAGTTGCCAATGGTGGATTGCTTCATTGTTTATATTTTAATCACATCTAAGAATACCTTGGTATTACTTGTGGTTACTCCACAATTTATATACGCTAGTTTTAAATTTATACTATTAAGTTTTTCTTGATTTCATATTTATTTTATTATTGTTTAAACAAGGACGAAAAACCTACTGCTGATTGTATTGTCTCTTCTTGTTCTTGTTCCTTTTGATGATAAATCCGGTCCTTATTCAAGTTAAAATATGCTATTAAATTGAACTGAGGATCTGTTTTAATATATTCTGCTATCTCTTTATCTGTTCTGATTTAATTGGATTTTCAATTTTAGAGGAATATCCAGAATCTCAAGTATTCAGTTTCAGCTCCTGGCTGAAAAGTCAAATCAATTTCTATTCTAAAAAATTAAAAATATTTACTTAGAAGAAAATAATTATAAAATCAAGGAAAACTTAATAGTTATCAAAATTTTTTATTTAACACATTGTTGTCACAATACTATTATATATAAATGAAATTTATTTGTTGGTGGTTAAGCAATGTCTATATGCATTTCATTGGTGCTTTACCAAATCGTCAGTAGACTTTAACCACAGTTTTGAAAAGCTAAAAACCTCTTATCTTATGCATATACTTCCGAAAACCATCTGAGAATTCACAACTTGTAAATTACAAACTATTTTCAAAAATAACAACAGAACAAGAACATAGGCTTGCAACTCATACAAAACTAAACCAACAAATAAAGTATGTTCGATACGAATCTATTTTATTTTTCTACACCTCTATACAATCAGAAATCCATTGGATAACAAGAAAAGTATTTATAAGGCAAAATGAAAAATAAAATCTAAACCAAATTGTTATCAAAATTTTTTATTTAACACATTGTTGTCACAATACTATTATATATAAATGAAATTTATTTGTTGGTGGTTAAGCAATGTCTATATGCATTTCATTGGTGCTTTACCAAATCGTCAGTAGACTTTAACCACAGTTTTGAAAAGCTAAAAACCTCTTATCTTATGCATATACTTCCGAAAACCATCTGAGAATTCACAACTTGTAAATTACAAACTATTTTCAAAAATAACAACAGAACAAGAACATAGGCTTGCAACTCATACAAAACTAAACCAACAAATAAAGTATGTTCGATACGAACCTATTTTATTTTTTTTTTTTTTTTTTTTATTTTTTTTTTTGTAGAAAAATAAAATAGATTCGTATCGAACATACTTTATTTGTTGGTTTAGTTTTGTATGAGTTGCAAGCCTATGTTCTTGTTCTGTTATTTTTGAAAATAGTTTGTAATTTACAAGTTGTGAATTCTCAGATGGTTTTCGGAAGTATATGCATAAGATAAGAGGTTTTTAGCTTTTCAAAACTGTGGTTAAAGTCTACTGACGATTTGGTAAAGCACCAATGAAATGCATATAGACATTGCTTAACCACCAACAAATAAATTTCATTTATATATAATAGTATTTATTTATTTATTTAAAAGTTTTATATACATAAATTAATTATGTAAATAAAATTAGAGGAAATACAGGTGCTAACGACAAAGGTTTTCGACCTACACACAAAAATTAGCAATATAATATGTTCAAATATATCTGTAAAGGTTGCAAAACCTTAGTAGTGTGATAGTAGCTCTAATATTGGCATAGTTGACAGTCTTAAGTAGTTCTGGTAAACACGTTCTTCCGAATAAATGATATTGGGCTTGTTTAATATACTGGCAGTTGAAGACTATGTGGGCAATGTTAATGGTATTATTTGTATTGCATAGGTGACAAGCGTTAGGAGACTCACGTCCAAAAATGTGTTGGTGGGTAATCATAGTATGGCCCATTCTTAGGCGCCTGTAAACTTGAATGTCCCTTCGAGAGGCCTCAGTAGGGTATACCGGAGGAATTTTGTCTGGATTAAAGTATTTGTAATGATGCTGATAATTAGCCCATAGTTCCATTCTCAATAGGTTGGTGTTATTGAGAATCTGACGTTTTATGTCGTGTTTGTTTATAAAAGGATAAGTAATAACAGGTGCGAAATTAGCATATTTGGCAGCTTGGTCTGCAAGGCAATTGCCCGTGATACCAGTATGTCCTGGGATCCACATGATCTTAAATTTGGTGTGATATCTGATTAAAAGATCTCTTATCTTGCTGATAATGTAGTTCTTGTTGGACAAATTTTGGATAGCTGTGAACGTAGACTTGGAGTCAGAACATACTATATATTTGCCGGCCATGTTTTTGTATTTGTTAAGAGCATAATAGATCGCAGTGGATTCGGCGGTGAAAATTGAAGGGTTGTTGCTAAGTATAGAAATGCAGACTGTTTGTAAGGAATCGTCTATAACAGCAAAAGAGGTGGTGTAAACTGTCTTAGACCCATCAGTATATACGAATTTCCAGTTCCTGTTTTTGTAGGCTGATGATATGTCCTTAAAAAGGGAGGTGTATACAATGTGTGGCGTAGTATTCCTTGGGAAACGCAACATATCGCGGATGAAACAGTGGTCCTGTAGTTTCCACTGTGGTTGGGTAGCTGTGTATAATCTTTGTGGTTTTATATCAAGACCAATATCGGAGGCGAATTGAAGAGCTTTGTATATAGTAGATGGGTACCGAAGGGGCTTCTGAGCTAGTAAAGAGCAGGTTCTACCCAAGAGGTCAGTATCAGTTGGGAGTAGAATGTTTGCTAATAGGTTGGTTGTGTTTATTTTAAAACGTTCCTCAACTGTAGGAAGTCCAGATTCGGCCATTAAAATACTAATGGGAGTGGTTCTGAGGGATCCAGTTGCGAGTCTAATTGCCTGGTTATAAAGGGGATTCAATTTCCTAAGTTGAGATCTGGAAGTTTTGCCATAGATAATAAGCCCATATTCAATCTTCGATAAAAATATACTTCGAACAATGTTAACTGATGTGTTGGGGTGGGCACAGCTCCTCCTAGAAGTAACGTGTTTAATGAGTTGCAGCCTCTTAAAGAGACTCTTCTTCAGGTACTCAATGTGAGAGGCCCATGTGCAAGAGCTATTAAATATTAATCCTAATATTTTCAATGACTCTACTCTCTCAATTGGGTGACCATCAATGCTTATATTGGGGATGTTGCAAGATCTCTTCTTGCATATGTGTAGAAACTTCGTTTTGCTAAAAGAGATTTTAGCGCCAGAAGTATTACACCAGCCGTTCAATCGTGCAATCAAAGAGTCCAATTCGTTTTGCAGATTAGTATGGTTGTTGTGTTTGCAAATAAGGTAGAGGTCATCAGCATACATAACGTGTTTAAAGAACGAGTAATTACGAATAATTATGTTAATTTGATTCGTGGCGACATGAAAAAGTACCACAGATAGTGGCGATCCCTGTGGGATACCATTGTGTAGAGGCAAAATTAGTGAGTTGTTATTGTTAATCTTAACAACTATTTTCCTATTGGTAAGGAATGAGTGAACATAATTTATGATCTTGTGCCCCAACTTCCATTCCCTAAGCTGGGCTATAACAGAGTGTATACCGATACGGTCGAAAGCTTTTTCAAAATCGATAGATGTGATAGATATGTGGCTGTGGTGCGAAAGAGCCGTGTTAGACATGTGATCTAGAAAAATTAGAGCGTCTGACGTGCCCCGGTTGGGTTTAAAGGCAACCTGATTTGGGCTTAAAAGCTTATTCTTGAATAAAAACCAGTTTATTCTTGCGGCAATCACCTTTTCCAGGCATTTGGAAGTGCATGATATTAATGAAATGGGTCGGTAGCTGTCCTTGGATGATTTGTCCCTATTTGGTTTAGGAATGGGAGTTACTGAGGAGATTTTCCAACTTTGCGGGATAATGCTGGTAGAAAACACTATGTTATAAAGTTGAAGCAAATACAGAAGAAAGGATTGGGGTAGTTGTTTTAGGATTGGGTAGGATATTTTATCGGCGCCAGGAGTATGGCCTTTCAAAATGGAGAGTATTGATTTTATTTCAAGTAGAGTAATAGGTTCCTCCAAAGTTTTTGCTGATTGCGGCAAATCGTAGTTTGTGATGATGTTGGTTGCTTCTTTACAGCGCCTGAAATCATTACTGAAATTATCGTCACTTGATTGTCTTGACCAATTGTCAGCAAATAGATTGGCCATTTCCGTAGAATTGGAAATCAATCGATTATTGTTTACGATAAAACATAAACCTCTGGATGAATATTTCCCATTTAATTTATTCAGCTTGGACCAAACTCTGCTTAAATGAGTGCGCGGGTTAATCTCCCTGGTGAAATCGGAAAAAGATTCCCTTTTGGAGCATTTGCATCTAAAACGGAATAGAGCATTGGCTTTCTTATATGATAATAAATTATCCGAGGTGGGATGCTTTCTGAAATTGTCGAAAAGTTTTTGTTTAGAGTTCCGGAGGATCTGTAGTTCGTTTGACCACCAGTAAGTGTACTTATGTTTCCCATTGTTGTTGAATATCGGAATAGAGGAATTTGCTGCTGATTTCAGTTTCTTCAAGAACCAGGCGGCCTCCTTGTTAGGGTTATTGGTCAATAACTTTGGGGGTAGGTTATCTAAATATTCTTGAAACTTTGTCCAGTTAGCTCTTTTGATGATGAAGCGAGCATGCGATTTGTTATTATACTGAATAGCTGGTCTATTATTTTGTATAGTCACATAAATGGGGAAATGATCGCTGCCATGTAATTGAGCGTCGACACTCCATGTAGCGTCGAGGGATAAATCAGGGGACATCAAAGTGAGGTCGATATGTGTAAAAGTAGATCTGGTAGAGAAATGTGTGGGTCTGCCGTCATTTAGTAATATTAGGTTGGAATTTATTAGTACGGATTCGATAAAGGAGCCCCGTTGATTTGTGGAGGGAGATCCCCACAATCTGGAATGGGCGTTAAAATCCCCCAAGATAATAGTGTTGGGACGATTGTTGATTAAGATAGATGGGAGTTCCGTGGTAGGCAATGGTTCAGATGGGTGTAGATAAATAGAAATAACCTTAAGCTTAATCCCAAGGAATAATTCAATATCAACGTAATGGTCCGTTATTTTGTTTATGTTGTATTTAAAATTTTCTTTGAAAAATAAGGCGGATCCACCACGTCTAGTACCAGTACTAGTTGACAAAGTAGAAATATATCCGTTGATTTTGATGTTATCCGAGACGTGATGGGTTTCCTGCAATGCGATAATGTCGGGAGAAAAATCTTTAATAATTAGTTGCAATTCGTGAAGATTATTGTAGAAACCATTAATATTCCACTGGAGAATTTTGATATCCATTTTGGAAAATGAAATTATTAATTAAATCTCCATGTCGGAGAGGGGGGAGTCTATTTCAGATCTCCTACTGACAATTTTGCGGTTATTGTGTTCTAAAGTAAAGTTTGGGACTTGAGTTAACTTAGTTTTTGTTTCGTTATTCGGTTGTTTATCAATAGTAGGTGTTATGTTAATTTCTGATGGTGTATTATTCCTTGTGAGTGATGTTGTATCGGAGGTAGACAATGAATTGGGGAGTACATTAGTACTTTTGGCTATTGGGGAGATGTTACTAGATGAAAGAAATATTGATTCGGCTTCTGAAAGTGTTTCTACTGGAGATATTGTTGTTGAGTAATTCTCTTCTGTTTGGTTTATATTTGATGATAATATTGTATTTGTGTTGTTGGATGTTTTATTAATGGCATAGTTGTTTGTTGTTAGTTTCTTCTTCCTTTCTTCTATAGCGGTTTTTAAATCTTCTGTAGGA
This sequence comes from Linnaemya tessellans, assembly GCA_951800035.1. Classification (NCBI taxonomy): domain Eukaryota; kingdom Metazoa; phylum Arthropoda; class Insecta; order Diptera; family Tachinidae; genus Linnaemya; species Linnaemya tessellans. The sequence continues at coordinate 3,002,668 of OX637535.1, forward strand.
ATGTCGTAGTTATGTGTACTTGCAATTTGCCCTGAGGCCTCTTTATACGAGCAATTATTCAATGTTTTAATTTTTAAGATATCTTTACGTTTCTTAAGAGCTGGGCAATTTTTGTTTGTGGAACGATGAGCATGGTTGCAATTTATACATTGAACTTTGGTGCATGGAATTGGATCATGTATAGCGGCTGCACAAATTTCACAATTGTCCAACCCGTTGCAATATTTGCGTGTGTGTCCAAATTTAAAACATTTCTTGCACTGAATGGGGTTGGGTATGAAAGGCTCAACCTTGCAGTTCAGAAAACCAATTTTAATTTCATTGGGAAGTTTATATAAGTTGAAACTTAGAATATGTAATGAAGTGTTGGTAGTTGTGTTTTCAATAAATTTAGTAATCTTCTTGCACTCAGTTACGCTCTGATCCTTAAGTCCATTAACGATTTCTTCCTCAGATAAATTCTTAAGACTAGGTGCAAAAACCACGCCCTTTATAGTATTTAAGGTTGGGTGCAGGAAACATTCAACTGGACAAAGGCCAGATAAGTTGGTGGTCCTAAGGAACTTGTTGGTTTGCGTCTGGTTCTTTGTTAGGATTAGTAGGTTACCATCTCTTGTAAATGATATTTTGTTTGGTGGATCACTTGAAATTCCTTCTAATGCTTTGGATAGTAGAAAAATATTCAAATTTTGGATGGATTTTCCACAATCTTTGGATTTTAAAACTATGAACTTAGGGCAATGATGTTTTGAGAAATGTGAATTGACTGCTCCCGTCCCCAATTGTGGGAAATCATTAGCATTGTTTAGGTTTAAATAAGTGTTATTCTTCTTTCGTTTGGGTGAAGGTGTCCGTTTATGTTTGTCAGGATCCAGAATAGCAAAATAGTTGCCCCCAGAGGAGGAGGCCATGTTTAAAAACCAATGTTATATCCCAATCAAAATCAAATGATTTTAACAGGAATAAAAATAAAAAGAAAAATAACTGAGAAACACTAATAAAATTCAAGTATCAAACAGTAACTGTAAACCGCCGCGGAGAAAACTAAAAAGAAATCGAACTGTCTTCAAAGAGAACCTGATGTCGACTGAGTATATAATAGTATTGTGACAACAATGTGTTAAATAAAAAATTTTGATAACAATTTGGTTTAGATTTTATTTTTCATTTTGCCTTATAAATACTTTTCTTGTTATCCAATGGATTTCTGATTGTATAGAGGTGTAGAAAAATAAAATAGATTCGTATCGAACATACTTTATTTGTTGGTTTAGTTTTGTATGAGCTGCAAGCCTATGTTCTTGTTCTGTTGTTATTTTTGAAAATAGTTTGTAATTTACAAGTTGTGAATTCTCAGATGGTTTTCGGAAGTATATGCATAAGATAAGAGGTTTTTAGCTTTTCAAAACTGTGGTTAAAGTCTACTGACGATTTGGTAAAGCACCAATGAAATGCATATAGACATTGCTTAACCACCAACAAATAAATTTCATTTATGGAAAACTTAATAGTATAAATTTAAAACTAGAGTAAATATATAAATTGTGGAGTACCCACATTACTTTATTTTAATTTCTAAAATTCGTTTCAATATTAATAAAAAATCAAGCTTGTGGTAGTTTTTTATAAAATTTTATTTCGTCTAATTTTTATTCAAAATATGTTTATTTCCTGAAGATGTTAACAAGCTGTTAACGAAATATTGCATAAAAATTAGACGAAATAAAATTTTATAAAAAACAACCACAAGCTTGAAAAATATTACAATAAACTGATAAGGTTAATAAAAATAAATCAATGTTAATAAAAAATATTTTGAAATTTATTTATTCTGTTCTATGTTTGTTATTTATGCTCAAATTATATTATGTGTAGTGTGAAGTAAGTTTCACTCTATTATCTTAACTTTGCGACACTTTTTTAAGATATTAGCAATTCAAAAAAATATTAACCACATATCTCTAATATACATAAATAATTACATTTTCGAAAGATTATTAAAAACAAATGCAATAAAATTGAGTTTTACATTGGAATAATCGCGATAAGCTGCTGAATTATATATTTCAAACATATTTGTATGCCCTTGGAATGCAAAGCAGTTCTTAAGAAAGTACATGGTTTCTTAAGGCTGGCGTCAAAGAGCAAAAAATTTATGTACAAAATCTATGTTCTTGAAATAATATACGTACTACTAAATTTAAGATCTCGTCGTGTTAGTTTATAAAAAACTAAAGGCTTAGCTCGGGGATATAAATGCTTATAAATATGTAATCAAACGCCATGCAAGGTGCAAATAAACTTTGTACATGCATATTTTTTAATAGCCACAAACCTCTTCAGTATCACCATTTTCGACCGTCGTCTCATTTTCAGCATAATCAAGATCTTCTGTATTTTTAAATTAAAAACCAGTAAAATTGTTTTATCATTCACATTAAGAGAAAGTGCTGTGTATACAAACCAGTTTACCTTTGCTTTTCTTGTTATCTTCATCAGATTCGGTGACCTTAGTGTCGCCCGCACTATCATCCTTTCCGTCTTCTGAATTTTCAATCTCCTTGTCATCAATATCCGCTAAATTTGTCGATTTTTCGGCATTCTTTAAAAATTTTATGGAAACGTTCATTATTAAGATGACTTTAGCAGCAGCTTTGCGTAAAGTTGGTCGCTTGTCGAGCTGTTTAGTCTGAATTGCAGATAGATTAAAGCAAGCAGAAAAAGAGCAGACAGATAGAGAAAATGCAAGTATTCGCAATATTAATTCCATACTCTTTTACTCAGTTTTCGTGGTGGTGATGACTGATTTACCTTGTATTCATTTTACCCAATTACACAGAAAGCGCGTGCATATACAAGTTATTTCTCATCTTGTGGTATTTTTCACTGAAATACTATTTTATCGTTCTACACATTCAAAATAATTTTAATAAATTTCTTTTTTTTTTTAATGTTTGGAATTTGCGGGCCTTCTTCATTTTTGCTTCTCCTAAAAGCTGCGAATGTTTTTTATTTCATTCCATTTTGTTGGGTTATTTACAAGCATTGAAAGCAGATTTTTTTCAAAACTTAATACAAAATGCTTAATGAGCATAATTAAGTAATAATTGTGTTAGTTTTTCAAAATAAAAGTTCATTTTTTATTAACTGTTATCATTTATCAAATTATAATAGCAGCATTTATGACGTCTGAATAAAAATTACATACATACATATCTATTATCATATGTAGGATTGTATTATGTTTGTGTGTGTGTATATAGTACATTTTGCAATGTTAAGGTAGTGTTGATTAGCAAATGTATAAAAAAACTAAATAATGTAATAAAAAATGTACTACTAGTACATTTCAATCTTAATTGAATTAGTACAACATTTTTGTCAATTGGAATGAAAAATGGAAGAAATAAATAAAATAGATATAAATAATAAAATAAAGGTAGTTTTAGAATTTCATAAAATATAAACAAAAAAAAAAAAGAACAAAAGAAAAGACAAGTGTCATTGGAAATGTTTGCATGTGTATGAGAGAGTGTTTGCTGAAAGTGTTCCTACCACTTTCGTTTAATAGTGTTCTTAAAGTTTATATTATTTGATTATTTGCTTTGCAAACAATTTAAATGTTCATAGTTCTTATCATCTCAATATATGTAAGAAAAATCATTTCAAACCTCTGCATTTTCTTCACCATCTTTAGCATTGTTATCGTCAGAAGCTTTTTCGCCTTCATTCTCTTTATTTTCATCTTGTTCAGCAGTATTTGAACTGGCGTTACCATTTTCTTGTTGCGCCATCGATGATTCTTCGACTGGTGGTGCAACTTTTAAAAACTGTTCCAATGTGTCTATTTCGTTGGCTAAATCGAAGGCATCATAGTCCCCACAGTACTCTTCTTCGTTAAAAATTTGTGGAGGTAAGGCGTGTCTTGGTTCAGGATCACTTACGGTGGCACCATTACTGGTTGATTTATTTTGCATGAACTCTTTATCTGCTTCTCTTCCGGGTTCTGTGATATCAATAACGTCATATTGAATATTTTTACTGTCTAAAATCATAAGCACGCGTTGTTGTCGTTTTTTTACCTACAAATGTTTAAATATAAATTTGAGCCATGTAGTATACACGCATATCCATCAGAGTATAGTTAAATTTTTCTGAGACTTAAAGATCAACAACAAAGAAATCTTAAAAATATAAGGCTTTGTTTTAATTAAATTGTACGTTTACAGAAACACGGTGTATAGTTTACTCATAAATCATACATTATTTTGTGACAGTACAGTCATTCCAAACGAAGAATATAATCCCAGTCAAACAGGTTATATGGAAAGTTGCAATAATTAGGTTATGTTGCCATTTAAATAAATGGTATGTATGCTTCCATACAATTAATTAAATTTATTGTAAATTGTTGTTTTTTATACTATGGCATGCTATTTTTGTGGTGATGACGACGCGCATTTTTTGTTTCAGATCATGTCGAACGTACTAAAAAATACTTTTACTTATTTAATATAATAATAAATAAATTCATTTCCATGAGCTAACTATAGCAGCCTAGTTATTTTTGTTATATCTAAACCAACTGTGCCAAGAATATATATTTCTAACAAACAACAAATTTGTGGAACGCATTATCTTATTTTTGCAATGGCATTCGATTGTTAAAAACAATCCTCCACAAAATTAGAACAAACAAAAGGAATTCACTCACTACATGCGTTTCGAACGCACTTCTTTAATAAAAAACTACAATTCAGTAATATTTCTGCACTCTCCCACAAAAATCTGCTAAATTATGTTTGTATATATGGTGTGCATGTATGCTCCTATAGAAGAAACAAGTATATAACTAGATCCATGCCTAGATCATCAAAACTTCTACATACATATATGTATGATTTATTAATATGCAAGAACGTTTAAACACATTTAACTACGGACCTACATATTTGTATACCTGCATGCTAATACATAGATATAATGAGAACAGTTCATTTTAATTAGGGTACAATCGTCATTTACATCATAGTCAACACATGTGTGTAGTACTCCACCCACATAATTAAAGTCATGAAATTACACTTACCTCCTTATTGCCAGACATGCCACTAATGAATATTTTCAATGCCATGGCTGTTTGATTTTTTCTATATTTCTATTTTAAATTTGTACAAAAATATATGCAAATACACACTTTTCTTGCTTTTTGTAGAATAGAATACACTTTTGTTAAAAAAATATTTTTAGATTTTTATTTGACTGCGTTGACGTTGACGTCGCCGTAACAATCAATTTATTGCTTTCGAAACAAATTTTTACAACTTCTTTTTGCCTAAAACGTATTTCCTAAGGCAGTGGTCCTTTAAAATATTACACCCAAACTTTGTTAATTATATCAATATGTATTTCAGCAAAATTTATTAAATTAAGTTGAACAATTGCACGAAAATCTATTGCTTTGCCACTTTGATTGCAGTGTTCGAAAAAAAACCAACACAGTGCAAATCCATGGTTGTTGAAAAAAGTATCATATCGGACACAGGGTAGACATGCTGTATATTTAAATACATTTTATATGTAGTACTATGCCGTGTTTCCATTGCTCCTACCAATACATCTTACTACATCATACTAATTATGTCGACATTACGATTCTAAACTTATACATGTATTTCCAAAGTTTGCAAAGCTTAGATATATACAATTTGGAAAACCGTTAATAAGCACCGAATATATTGCATATATATACATATATATATATATATATATATATATATATATATATATATATATATATATATATATATATATATAAGGATGATATACTTCAAACCCTGAAGTGGAATGGCAGATATCTCAATTGTGTTGACATGTAGTTAGCCATGAAGAAATATATATAAGGAAGTACTACAACGACAGTTTTATGCTGTTGTTGCTTGATATTATGTTATAAAATGATATACAAGTTAGCCGCAAGCATTTTTTATGAGTCGAAATGTCAGTCAGGAGACGCAGAAAGGCAAGAAAAGTAGCACGTGATGTGCTAGTACATCATTTTACAATGGTTAACAGTAAGTCCTCGTTGTGTTTATATATACATATGAGCGTTATAAGTAATCGTGTGCAGAACTTCAATGCGTTGCTATTATTTTTGACATAGACCGTGACTTTTCAATTGCTTATTGTATTTGTTGGCGTAGTACTGCCACCTTATATGTATTTCACCACGCCCAAAGATGTGGCATGCGAACGAAAGGGTTCTGAGATATTAACTTCCAGCCTTTTTTTTATTTTGCAAGACGCACTCCTTATTCAGGGTTTCAGTATTAAATATGTACTGATTTTGTTTTGTTATATTTTGCAGGGCAATAAATCCCAATATATATATATATATATATATATATATATATATATATATATATACATATATATATATATATATATATATATATATATATATATATATATATATATATATATATATATATATACATATATAAATACATATTTATATATATATATATATATATATATATATATATATACTTTTTGCTTTGTATACGTAAAGCAGTTTTTGTTTTAAAATATCATTCTTTCAAAATTTATTAGTTTCCCAATTTTTTTATTTACTTGTTTGTTTAGTTATAAAAATGGCATTTCGCTAATCGTAAAGATTTATAAAGTAGAAAAAATAAATGTTCTTAATAACAATAAAATAAATTCAACACAAAACTAAACATTTATGAAATTTATTCAAGTATATATGTAGTTTGCTGGTTGGAAAAAAACAACTGAAATTTTTTTAAAAATCTAATGGGTTCGAAATTTAAAGACTAATTACATCATATAAACAAAAATAAAATGTGAAAGAACTAAAATACAATTTTTATTTGCAAATTGAAGTTATTATTTATATGCAAGAATTCACCATTTATTTCATTTTTAATTTTTTTAGTTAAACTATAAAACTAGAATTGTTTTAATTTTTTATATTCTTTTCAATTGTATGTATTATTTCACTTTGTGTGGAGGCTTGAGGTTTTTATGTATGTTTGTTATTTCTTATTTATTTTTATTCTATATAAACTGAGAATAAGATTTCTACTGTTAAAATATGAACGTATTTTATTCTTCCTTTAGTTTACTTTAAATTGTATTTCAAAATTTAACAGTAGAACAGCACTTTATGTGGTTGGTTTTTGTATTTGTCAATATTTTAGAATTACTGTGATTATTGTATTTAATTTTTTTTTGTATTTATTTATGTAGATATATAAATAGTATGCATTGTTTTCTTTATCCACATATTTTATAGTAGCATTAGTTGATTTTATTACTAAAATTGTACACTATTTTTATATAAATTATTTTAGCAGTTTTGTATGTGTATATATGTATATTTTTATAATAAATCTTTCAAATTGTAGCAGTACAGTATTTTTTTCTTTTTTTTTTTATATATTAAAAAATAATTATTGGTATGCAAATATGTTTTTACGATTTACCTGCAGGTATAATGAGGTGTCATTTTATTTGATACAAAATTATTTTATTGTAGTATTATTATTATTATTATTTTTGTTGTAGCAAAAGTTTGAGTTGATTTTTTGCAAAGAAGAACTCTTAAAGAAAATTAAATATAATCTATAAATTATAAGAACAATTTAATAAACAGCATGACAAATGAACGTAGATTTTCAACGATGGGCGATAGTGTTGAACGGAAAACAAAAACATCCTTAAGGTCTACGAACTTATTGTATGCCTGAGGTCCGAATTATGAGAGATCTAAAAGATAAATATTAAATATATTAGCAGTTAAATATATTAGCAGTTAAATATACTGCACTTTAAGTATTTTTTGTAATGAGGAATTCGAAAGAGTTTATGCGTCATTATTACGAATAGAAAACAATTTTTAGTAGAACAATCGTGCAATATATAAAATTATTGCGCCTAGAATTTAATGAAATTTATTTGAAGTATTGTATCAGTTAATTTATTAAACATATTCTTTGTTTGTTAAGGGTTAAGTATATCTTGAACCAAAAATAACAAAGCCTTTAGTTTTTGGAAACCTCTTATCTTCAAAAAACAATCGCGAATTGCAGAATACAAACATATTAATCTTTGTAATTTTTTAAAACATAAAAGATTCTGGTCGATATATAAAAAAAATAGATTCATATCGAATAGAATTTACACATGTTAACCATAGGTAGCGAAAAAAATTATGACGAACTTTGTTGAGCTGAGCGAGTTGTGAATGCGTCGATTTTTAATCGATATTTATAGTTTTCATAATTTATATTTTTATATACTGATTTGTTTTTACATTATTCGGAAAATATTTATGCAGCGGAGTTTTTTCCTTATACTTTGGGCGTCTCTCTCTTTCTATTTGTTCTGATTCTCAGGTTTTTGATTCTATGCAGGAAGTAACATCTTTAAGTTATATTCTCGCTTATGGTTCACATTTGTAATGAAAGTAAATATTCATCATTTTTCAATAATTATTGCACTTCAAGTGTTCAACTAGGTCTAAGAGCAGCAGTTTTGCTTGTGTTGATTAAGCTTTTAAAGTGAGCATTTTCATTTCTATTTTTAAATCTTTAAGTAATAACAAGTTAACTTACAGCTAGGAGCAGCTTCATAACGTCTTTGAATTTGATCATAAGTAAATTTAACAAAAGCATCATATTGTTCAGCAAGTTTAGTAGTTAGTACAGCATCGTATTTTTCACGTAATTCATCTTCACGTTCCTTAAGCATACGCTCACATATTAATTGCACCTGAGAATTTTAATTAATGTATACGTACACATATTTAAATATTTTAATTGCACTTATGTGATCCACTCACCTGTTTAAACGTAAATAATGCCTTTTCTGGATGACGGACCATATTTGGTGGGCTTTCTGGACGTCTTGGGCTATCGGGTCCCATCTCAGAACCACTAGATTCTGAGTCTTGCATCCGCTCAATGGCGGTTGATGTGAAAGGCAGTTGTTTGCGTCTGTGTAATCTTTTGATTTCATCGCGAATATTCTGTGACATCTTGTCTGGCGACATTTTAGATATGTTATTGGCATCAGAGAACGGACTGGGATGTGTTTCCCTGGCGAACCGTGTCGATGGTGATTGAGGATTCGCCGAACCCGCTGCGACATCGTGTCCAGATAAAGACCGTGAAGGTGAACCATTGGCGCTGGCCTGCCCGAAAGGATTGCAACGCCTACGTTTCGTAGGACGCTGATTTAGAGATTCCCAATCGAGAGTGCGTTTCAACGTAGCGCAAGCCATATTAGTGGTATTTAAGGCTTTTCTAATATTTATCTATAACTGAACAATATACCAAATTAATCTACGGATATATTTCTAACTTATACAATATCTATAAAAAACATAGTGATAATTATATTAAAAATAATATTTGGTAATGTATGATACCCAATTATTTTTCGGAAGGCATTTATTATGTCTTTTGGCAAAACTCGTTCCCCAAATAAGTTTTGTATTTCTATTTTTAAATTAAACACTGGCACTCTTAATAATCATGAAGCATTTTTTGTTTTGATCTTAATTCGATTTTAAAGAAACACACAAATTAAGAGAATTTGAAAAAGAAATAACAACAAGAAACAATAGGACTTAAACCATCCAAAACCAATTATGACTAGGTATGAAATGAAAGACGTAAATCACCATACTGTCATCCACATTTTTAATCTCACTATACCTATGCTTTCATTAAATTTCACATGCATCGTAAGGAATAAAACAAATATGTTTATTTTAAACACCTAAAGGATTTTTCCACATTACTTTGTTAATTGTTAAAAGCCACTCACTCTGATGCACAAAGAGTTCTTTTTTTATGTTATCAAAAATTTTATATTATTGAAAGTTGGCTATATTTGAAAATTTAATATTTTATTGCTTTTTTAAACGATATTAATTTCAATGTTTTTTTTTAATTACGTTTTTCTTTCCAAATAGTAAATATTAATACGAAACGCCAATGGATTTTGATTTCTAAAAAGAAATATGGCTGCATAAAGGTTGGTAATCGTGCATTATTCTTTCAACTTTATTATGTATGCTCTCGAGGTATAGTTGTCTCATTTATACAAACAGGGTTGCAGTGAAGTTTCTAAATTGTTATACATAAATAGAACTGTTACGTATGAACGCAGCCAAAAGTTAAACCCATAAGCATGTATAAGAATATAAATGTTTGCAGCAATTCCGTCATATAAGGAATACAAATAACATGCTCACATTATGTGTTGTTTTGAATTAAATGTTTATTTACTTATTTAGTTTACCTTACAAAAACCTTGTTTTAATATTTGATGTCAAAAGTACTGTTTTACAAATGGTAAACTGAAATAGTGTAAAATATTGGAGTTTCTGATATAAAGTCTTAATTTCACCCAAAATATTATAATGAAGCATCTCAACATAAGCAAAAAACAATGTTCCAAGTTTGCCGATGTTACATCAGCAAAATACTTACAATATACTTGCTTCTTGTTTGATTTATGGAACGCTGGCAAGTTAGAACGGTTAATAATTAAATTTGCTACAAAAAGGATTGTTTACGGTATCATTGTCAATCGTTTGAAAACCTTTCCGTTTACGTTTTTTATTACGCTTGCTATCAATTTAATCTGGATAATTACTATTTTTGTTTTGCTACCCATTCATCGACTTCTGTTTGTTTTTATACATGTACATAGAACACAGTCGACGTTTCCCACTTGGATAGCATTAGTTTGAGAAAATAGCCGGCGGCTCAAACTCAGCAATGAAGTTTATGCTTGATAATTACAATCAAAGTATATCTATATATATATATATATAGATATACTTTGATTACAATGGTGGCAATAAGGAATAAGTGCTTAGGTCATCTACCGCTGTTTTATTAAAGTTTCCATGCTTATCAGTTTCAGAATTTCATCCATTCCTGGCCCCCTTATAGAGTCATTGCCAAAAACAGATACATTGTAAACTGTATCCAAGTTTAATATGTTCATAGTCATGTGTTTAATAATTGCATATCTCCCATCGCGGTGGTATCAGATATCAAGCCAGTTTTGCACAAAAGCTATTCAGGGGCGGCGTCTCTTTTTATTCGCGACTATTTTAAGCCGCCATTTAACTCCCAACGTTGCTATCTGGATTAATACGAGAGAAAATAAGAAAATTGTTTCAATATAATTTGTAGTTAGATAGTTTTATTATAATCGCAGGCAAAATGCTGAAATAGATTGTACATGATTATATAGAAATGTATAAATACTGTAAAAAGATAGAATAATAATATGCAAATATATTTTAAGCAAGGAATATTTCTTTGAATAAATTTTGCCAAAAAACTCATGTTTACATAAATACTTTTATATATGAATCTATATGCAGCTTAAGCTGCCTTGTGTATATCATGTGTTGTTTATACATATAAAGAAATATATATGCAAAGTATATCTATATCAAGTATATGCAAGAGCCCAGCTGACTAAAATTTTTTTCAGTTTTTACAAGAACGTATGTCAAAATTTGTTTACTTTTGTAGCGAGCCATATTTGTTTATTCGTTGAAAAAATAATTTTGTAAAATTGTGAAAAACATTATTAATTCAGCAAAAGTAGCAAAAAAGAATTGTTGTGGAAAAGATTTTTGTGAAAAAGTGTATTGTTTAAGAAAACTAACAAAAAGGAATTGTTTTAAAAAAGTTCTACGCGAAAAGTATTTAAATTTTTGGAAATAATTGTGAACAAAACAAAATAAAATAAAAGAAAATTTCTGACATGAGATATTAATTTTACACAAACAAAATGTACGGTGGTGTTTGTAATTTTATGTTGTTGTACTCTTGCGACTACTTGATATTGATATACTTTGTATATATGTAAATAAAAAATTGGAGTATGATTTATAAAAACACGTGACATTTACAAAACAGAGCAACTATGTACTACATATACATAAATAATTGTGATGTTCTTTGGTATTTTCTTATGAAGACAAAAAAAATTGAAAAGTGATAATACATCATACATAGTAAAAAATGAAATGAAGGTACATAGTTTTCTTCAGAACCTGTGATTTTCTTTGTTGCAAAAGATTGTGTAGATAAAACAGCAAAACCATAAATAAACATGTTTTTAGGCACCTGCAGACACGTTAAAAATTTGTGAAGTTTGAGTTCCGTGATGTGGGAAATTTGTGAAAATTTCTCAGGGAAATATATGCATGATCCCTTTATTTATATATGTACATACATTCATTAATTTATTCAGCATTTCTTTGCTATTTCATATGGAGATTTAGGATTGCCAGATATTCAACAAATATAAACATATACGGTGTATAAAAGAAATACAAAGGAAGGAATAAAAGTAATCTTGCTTTTTTAAGATTCATAGCTAATATTACATAAAAATATAGTAAAAATATCATAGTTTTATCAAAATAATTATACATCACGCCAAAAGTTTTTAGTAAAAAAATAAATTTATAATGGGAGTAGAGATGTAACTTCCGATGAATGCCGGAAAGCACAACGTATACAAGTACATCGACGTCTGGCAAGCCTATGTACATTCTAAAGCGGGAATGTATAAATCAATATGAAAAGCTCAAGGGTCAAAACATTATGTCTGTGGTCAAAACTATCGATCGAAATTTTTCATTTTTCTTGGCACAAAAAGTAGATATATTTATTTTTAACTTTAAAGAATCATACAAAATTGTGCTAGGGCTTCTTTTGTATTATCAGTTTATATATGATTGTTAACTACCGCTTTGTACCTCATTCCCCGGTATCGGTAAAAATATTAGTTCTATTAAAAATTTCACTTATGTAAACAATATATAAAATCGGATTAGAAATGACGGAAAGAAAGCGGAAAAGGTTTGATCTACGAAATATAAGCTTGCAAAGTTCATGTGTATGTACATCTATAGATAGATACATTTTGTGTACAAAGCAAAATTATTTTTGTTCCAATTTTTGCATCAAAAATATCCTATTCATGCAATTTAGTAATTTTCGCAACGGTCACATTGACGACTACTAAACAAAGAAATAAACGAACACCACCACAATTAAAAGATCACAGGAAAAAGAAAAATAAATTGTTTTGAGTAAATTAAATACTTGTAGCTAAATAATGTGTTAGTGATCTCAAAGTTTTCATTTAATGAAGACATGACAGAATTTAATATTTTCATTTTATCTAAAAGTGTTGTGTTGTTTTTCTCCTTTTGAAAATATTTTTATTGAAAATTTAAGGTACCTATTTATAAAATAATTGAAGTTGAATTAGGTGCAAAGCTCATTGCCTTTCAAAAAGTGAATATATTTATATGTATGTGCTCATTTAGAATATTCCAAATAAGCATGAATGCATGCAAATATTTCCAGGCATACTTGAATGCATAAATACCCATTTACCGAATCGTGTACAAAATACTACATATAAGCAAAATTGTGAAGAAAAGTAAAAGAAAATCATAATGGGTTAAAAAAGAAGAAAGAACGGGATGGATAGACTGTGTAAATAAAAGAAAATAATGAAAAATAAAGGTTAAAGTGCTTATTTATGTAAACAAAATATTTGCTATTGTGTGGAAATTAGTTTACAAGTAAATATTAGTATAACATTCCGCTTAAAATTATACTAAATATTAGAAACTGTGAAAATATGTTATTATCAATAATCTAAGCGAAATTATTCTTTATATAATTCAATCGAGTCCAATAGAGCAATATATGATTCACAAGTTGGTAATAATTAATTAAATCATTAAAAGAAAATAAAAGCTTATTATAAAATTTGTTGCTGAAATCATAGAAAGTTGCATTAACAAGGAAAACGAAAACAACAGAATCGCCAATTACACAGTCATCACGGTTGTATTATTACTAGTTTGTGTGTGTGTACAAATGCACAAACCTCTTTATTGCAACTAGTTACTCAATATTATGGCCTTATTGAATAAATTATTTTTTCCATCGTCAACATCCACAACTCCATCACCAGCAGTTGCAGGGACACCACTATCTTCTACAAATCAACGTCAAACGAAACCCCTGCCGCATACTTCTTCACTGGCAAGTCTTTTATCTTCAAGCGTTGTAGGTGCTACTGCGACTGCAGCTACTTCATCAACATCATCGTCGTCACACTGCAATATTGCCGGTAGTAAATATGGTAGCAATAAAAAAAATAATTTCAATGAAAAAACGCACTCTAAAAATTATTTAAGGTACGTTTTTTTTTATTTCCCAATTTAAATTATGAGAATAATAAACAATGCATATACACAAACATTTGAATGTAGCTATATGTTCTAAAAAACACCAAACATTTCTGAAAATAACTTAATATTCTTATATATAGTATATATCGATGACTTAAAATAAAGAAAAACACAAGAAACATTCTGTACAATCATAACGAATTGCAATATACATATATAGTACATATAGATGGCTTAATATAAAAAAGGCCTAACTCGATTTTTTGTTACTTTACAGGAGAAGGAAAAAACTTAATAGAATCGTAAAATTTCTGACACAAGGAAAATGTTGACACAATTATTACAAAAAAGATGCAACATCTCTTATTAAAAAGCTATCAAAACTTTTTTGTGTCATAAATTTTACGGATTTTAAGTATTTATGTCAAAATTAATAAAACGCATAGTGTTTGCAAAACATTGGAATATATTTACTTAAGCTTTATTTATAATACATGCTCCACCTAGAAGAACAAAAGGCCAATAGATGTTGAAATTGAAGATTCCGAGTACAAGTCTCATGCATATTTTATTATGTATGTTAATATATGTATATGTATATTTGAAATAAAAATGTTATCTGTCTGTGTGTTTAAAAGTACAAATCAAATGAATTAATTACGAAGGTACATAGTATGTATGTGCGGTTGTATGCTAGGATGATTTATAAGATCTACCCATCCTTATAACAAAAACTATATATCTTCTATGTGTTAATGTAGGCTATAAAATATGCATCTGAAGGTAAAATAGTACCAAAAGTTCCAACTTTTTCTAATGTATACAAATTTCTCAGAAAGGGTACCATAAATTTTAATGGGGGTCGTACCCTTTAAGCTGAATTCGTATGTTAAATATCCAAATTCATATACCTTCTCTTTTAGATCTCGCATCTCAATCAATCAATCAATCAATCAATCCTTTAGAGTAATTTAATATTAATAGTTTTGGCTACTAGTAGAGCATAAAATCTATTAAACTCAATAATTTTAAGTCGGCAAGGTATTCCCCATTTTATAGTATCCTGCTTTACCATCTCAATGATTTTACAACTTATTTATAAAACAAAATAAAAATTTAGTAACATAAATACCAAATTTCTATTATATTGTGAAAGGAATGCATCTAAATAGTTGTTTGATCTATTAATTTTTTTTCAGTATGGCTCAATAAGTGTTCATTATTCCTTTAGAAATACATACATTTTTCATGCTCTGTTCACATATGTAGGTGGCTGCTATTAAGCGATATGCATTTTCAAATTACACATCTAAAAATTTTTACGTCTAGATAAGGGTTGGGAATTGTGAGATTTATTTGGTTTTGCAAGTTAATTTATATGCAGTAACGTTTTCTATTTTTTTCCTAACTGAAACCATTTTTTTTTTATTTTTAAGTCCTGCCTTCACATGTGAAACACCGTAGGTTGTTCGTATGTAATAATAATATAATTGTGAGCGTAGCTGGTTGATTGTCCTTTGCCGGTTTTGAAAAATTCGTTATGTAATGTACTTTGTTGTTCTACATTACAACAATTGTACATGAGACAACGATTCATACACGTAAAAAAACCATTTATGATTTTGAACATCAGAAATAACCATAACGTACACTAAAATATGGTCCTGCGTAAGTTTGTCTATTTTAATGCATACGCGGAGTGGGCTGCCAAGGAAACCAAAAACACTGAAATACTTATATCGTTCCACTACAATTAGCGTAGTAAGGCAGAGAACAGAACGATGACTAATAAAATATGTATAGTTCTTAAGCTTCTGTGTAAAGTACATATTTTTTTAAGCACTGGCGCTTTGCCAAAACATAATTTCAGATTAAATAAATAATTGGTAATATCGCTTTATTCACCAAGGATTATAAAGAATGATGTCAGTCGAATTTTGTAGGGATAATTTTATTTTTTTTTTAATTTGTTCAGTTTATTGTTCTTACTATTGAAAGTACTTTACAATGTGCAATATTTAATTTCCGCATATCTTGTTCGGTTAAAAACATTTTTTTTTAAATACATGCACGATTACTATGCTCTTTAAATTTATTTATTTATTTATATATAAATGAAATTTATTTGTTGGTGGTTAAGCAATGTCTATATGCCATTCATTGGTGCTTTACCAAATCATCAGTAGACTTTAACCACAGTTTCGAAAAATTAAAAACCTCTTATCTTATGCATATACTTCTGAAACCCATCTGAGAATTCACAATTTGTAAATTACAAACTATTTTCAAAAATCACAACAGAATAAGCATAGTAGGCCTTGAAACTCATACAAAACTAAACCAACAAATAAATTGTATTCGATAAGAATCTATTTTATTTTTCTACACCTTTATACAATCAGAAATCCATTGGATAACAAGATTTTTGAAAATAGTTTGTAATTTACAAATTGTGATTATTAAACGATGATATATTACATTGTCAACTTTTTCAATAAGTAATTTTTATTTTATACGTCCTGATTCTTTTCCCAAATTTACAAAAAAAATCAAAATTGATTTAAAAATGTTGTGCAAAACAACAAATACTCAATTTTGTTTTATTTTCATTTAGTTTCAGTTTATGCATATACAAACCGTTTTTTAATATCATGCATCAATTTTCTTCTAAACTCTTCATCTATTTGTCCAACTGCATACACCGGATTGAAGCATGTATAAGTTGAATTTAGCATTTAGAATTTGATTAACACCGTAAATCTCAATATATTGAAAGAATTTCCTTCTTTATATTTGGCATTGCTAAACGGCAATCCATAAAGACGCTTTATGGATTTTGCAAAAACGATGGCCACATTGGTTATCTTTAATAATTCTTGTTTAATAACAAACTAGTGTGATAATATTTTTACATGTGGAGCCTTGGAAGGGGCATGGGGGCGAATAGCTTTTAAGCGATTGGTTATTAGCACACAGGCAACGCTGCCGTACATGCAAACCAAACTAACCAACTAACTAAACAGTCGAGCATTCAGCCAGCCAGCTAGGCACAGGCATATTCACAAAATGTAAATAAAAAATAAGAAAAAAAATAAAAATAAATAAAGCAATCACATGACTTTTGCTCGATAATCGTTGTATGGCTCTCGTGATTATTATGTCATACAATAGTGTGAGTGTGTGTTTACGTCTGACTGTGTTATTATACATGTTTGAAAAAAATGTGTGTTTGTTGTTAATTTCGGATACGTACTTGGTACGTATGTATGAATTAATATATGCACATACATATGTATTTATATTTATTTATTTATATATTCATAAAAATATAATATTAAATATGTATGTATGTATGCTAAGCCGTAGATACTCGTACGTAAACATTCTTTCCGTGCAAATCTACAAGATACATACATATGTACATATATACATGTATGTACATATTTCTAAAATTATTTTCCTAGTTTGGACTAAAAGAGTAAAAGATTCTTCATACCTATGTAGGTAACTGAAATGCAGAAAACATAAATTCATACCTACATGCGTGCATATATACATACGTACATATGTAGGTACATACATATGTACATACATACATATGTATGTAGATTATGAGAACTTTTTGCCACGAACTCCATGATTCTCCATATGACTTTGATCATATAATCAAAATAAAATTTGATTTTTGAAGTTTAAATGAAAACAATTGTATTTATTGAACATATGTATGCATGTACATATTTATACAAAAAAGTAAAATTATGGTAATCCCAGATTTGTATAAAAAATTTTAGCGTAGTGCATACATACATATCTATGTACATACATACATACATACGAATATATATTTATTTACTTGACAAATACTTTACAATGTCAATTTGCAAAGTATTGGTGACAGATGTCGACGGCGATGTTGTTAACCCGTATTTTTATCCCCTTCTGTTACGAAATGTGCACGGGTTATGCCTTCACATAGGAAGTAGCATCGTACTTAAGCACGTAATAATTCCTCAGAAGCAACGTAAATCTTTACAGTTCAGTGATCTGCTCTGCTCTGCACTGAAAGTTCAGTTACAGTGGTCTGGTCTACAGTTAAAAAATAATTGCCAACGAGGCTTGATGTAGACTGACTCAGAGCTACTTTGCGACAATGCTATTTCAGCCGGAATTCGAATCTCGAAAAAAAGTTAACCAAAATATTCCAAGAGGTTTCAACTTTATCGAAATATTAAGTTTTCTAAAAATCAAAAAAAGGAAATAAGTACAATAAACTACTTTTCATTATTTTTCAAATGGCTATTTGTGATACACAATAATTCAACATTCGCTCTCTGTGAATATCTTCATCAAATTTTTTTAAAATTTCAGCAGCAAATCTAATCTGATTTGTGATGATTTCTTCTGCTTCGACATTTTTTAAATAAAAATTTTTCCGTTATTTTACTGTACCCACATACCTATTAGAAAGAATTTTTTTTCGTATCGAACTACAGATGAGTATCTCTGTTCCTTTTTAAGCATGTGTAAACTAATTTTTAATAAGATGGTCAAGATCTCTATCATAAGAATTATTCGTTGCAACATCTATAGATAAAATTTTGTAAATTTATATGCTTAGTATGACATTTGACATGCCCATGTCGCTTTTATGTATATATATATATATATATATATATATATACATATATGTATATATATGTACATATATATATATATATATATATATATATATATATATACATATATATATATATATATATATATATATATATATATATATATATATATATATATATATATACATAAAAGCGACATGGGCACGTCAAATGTCATACTAAGTTATTGAGCTAAATATCAGCACAGTTATTTAGAGAAATATAGAAAAAAGATTTGAGTTTAATGTGCACACATACATATTTGTACCGACTTTTAACATATGTATATATATATATATATATATATATATATATATGTACGTACATATGTATGTGCATACATTTACATAGTAAATGGTATCCATATCGGATAAAAATATAGTAACTACAACACCATAACCATAAATGGTAAAGCAGTCTAAAAACCAGTCTTATAGGTAACACTGTGTTGATGGTAAGAATGCAGGAAATTCCCAAAAGCTTCTTCATAACGGATGTTTAAATTTTCTTAAAATATAAATGAACTTGTAGTAACAGTAACGGATAAAAATACGGGTCAATAACATCGCCGACATATGGTCTGATTCACCCGGTCGGCATCTGTGTACCAATACTTTGCAAATTTACTGTAAAGTATTCTACAAATAAATAAATAAATGAACTTAAATATTTTACTTCAATAAACGCAGAAAATTTCATAAACTAAATACAAACTAAATTTGATTAAAAAAATTTTTTTGTGCAAAAAATCTTAAAAATTTGCAATCAAATACGCAAAAAGTCCTACAATTAAAAAAAATCTAAAAAGGATGGCACTTAAAAAAATCAAACGATTAAGAACAAATTTTGCAATCAACAAAATACCGTTTCGAGATTTATTTTTTAATCGCAGATTTTAATTCAATTAAAGTGATGTTGTTCTCAATCATTGTAATTTTTTAAGGCTATTAAAGGGCAGTTAGTTCGGAGTTTAAAAGACTAGCGAAATACGTAATAAATAAAGTAAACTATTAAAAAATACTTGAATTGAGTGAAAATTAATAAACGTGTATATAATACTTGAGGTTTTTGGAAAAAAAATGTGATATCGTAATTTAAAAATTTGTTATTTTTCATTTAGAAAAACAATTAGATAATTTTGACAGTTTCTTATAATTAATTTGATGGTTTGGCGGCTTTCTACTTGAAATTTTACGAACTCTCCTCTAGTTCATCTGGCAACTATGGCCAGATCTCAAGTGGAACGACGTACTTATACAATTCCAAAATATAGTATTTATTAGCATCTGTTGACTTGAATTGAGTGAATATTCAATTTGTGAGATTTAGTTATGAACATCTTATTAATATGCGACAACTAACACCAGAAAAAAATTTTATTTATGATAAATATATACATACATACATATAATTAACTTTAATTTCATTTCTAAACCGTTTTAACCAAAATTATTTTCGCGCAAAACTTATTAATAAATTTGGCTTCTAATTAGGACTCCCATTCATGGTTTTAGTTACATTTTGAATTTCTGCCATTTATAAATACGATAGTCTAGGTATTATTTCACGTCACAAATCTTATTAGCCTATTAATCTTAATTAAATTTAACACACATATAAGTATGCAGAAAAAAATAAAAAAATATGAGAGTATAAAAATCAAACTAACAAGTTTTGTTTAAGTGAAATCGAAAAATAGGAACGTGAAGAAAATAATTAGACCGTAACATCAGTTCAGTGTTGATGTAGTTCTCGTTTACAATTGTCTCATGAAATGTGCATAAATGGGAACTGTTATTATATCCACCTAAGCTTTTAACTGTTCTGCTCACAGTTGGATAATTAAATTGAAATATTTATCGGGTCTTCCTAAGCAGACTAACGCATTTTTTAAATTATTATTGTTGAAACTAGAATCTTTTTGTAACCAAGTAAATCTAATTAACTTAAACGAATTTCAATTTCTAATCTACATCATCTACAAAAAGGCGTAGCCAATAAAATGTACTATTTGTAAACAACTCGCACTAAATTACTATTGATGCTCATCTGCATATTTGGTTGAAAACCCCTCTATATTTTACGGAAGTAAAATAGTTTATTTATCTGATAATAGATTATTTTTAATTACGTTTAAGTCCTCACATTTTGTAATTGATTTAATTAAATTTGAAAGTACGTTGCACAAATCCCATATCTTTATGTTAATTTTTCTATTATTTTAACCTGTTTTAATTTTATTTTATTGTGGAAATTTTTTATATTAAAACACGTGCCATTTGTTATTTTTGTTATTATTTTTCTACTGCCATTTATAACATTTCTCACATGATCATCTACAACAAATTCATGCAAACACAAAAAGTAATGCAATCAAATATTTAACATTTGATTTGAGTTAATAATGTGTGTGTATGAATGTGTTAGTGTTATCAACGCTAATAATAAAGTTTTTTATTAATAGCACCGTGATTGAATTTGACATTTCTTTTGCTCGAACAAGAAATGTTCATTCGATTTAAAAATTTCATGGCAAAATATAATGAAAATTATATTTTGAGATAATTTTTAATTCAAATCAATCCTTCGATTTATACGAAATCACGTATATTTCTCCGTTTCCTTCTTCTGCTGAGTTTTGTTTGAATTTTGTTAGGTATATTTCTTTTATTCTGAAGACAGTTCCTAAATATATCTCACAGAGGCTAAATGGAAGTCATCATGTAACTTTGGGCAATAATTTTTTTTTTATAAATTGGGATTATTAAGCGAAGCTTTGTATTGTGATATGCTATAAAAAGAAGGAATGTAAACGACCAATGGAAAATAACCGTCAATTAATTGTTCAACCTACAGCCTTTAATTAAATCCTATTTTCCTCAAGTACTTTGGGAAAGTTATAAATGTAACCAACATCAGGTATTTATTGAAATGTTTTGAGCCTAAATATTGTAGTAGGAAAATTATTAATTTTATGGCATAGGAGGTAGCCGGCTACCCTTTGCAGCTTGTTCTAAGATCTATCCACATTAAATTCAGTGGGTCCGATTGTGGGCCAAAACTTTTCATATTACACCTTGCTGTTGGTGTAAAATATAAAAGTAATTATATTTTTATAGAAATTCTTACCTAGAATCTTATAAGGCCAGGTTTTTGTTAGTGTTAAAAAAGTGTCTAAACATCGCTAATATTGAATTCAAGTGCTAATTTAGTACACAGCCATATTTTGTTATCATTTCGAATTGTTTATTTAAACTGTTTCACATGATAAACATTAAATTTCCCACGGTATAATTAAATGCAATATATGAAAGCTATATATTAAACAAAATGATCAATATGGCTCATCAGTTATTTCGTTAATTCAGCGTATGTGTTTGAAAAAATTAAACAATATACATATATTGGTTGCTATGGCGTCACTTCATAATGATCAATTATCAAATATTGTGATATTAAAAAAATAAATGTTCAGTTAATAATAACATTTGTTTAGTATCAATTTTGATCGTTTCCGCCAATAAAATAATCAAATATACAATTGTATATTTGAATATATATTTTTTTTTTAGGAGTAGGACCAGCACTCAGGGGATAACCCCTACATATGCAGTGCATTGCGCTGGAACTAGAAAACGAAGGGATAGTACTGAGGGGACAGATTAGTAAAGATGAGAAGATAGACAGTTGTTTTTGTAGCTATTTCAACCTTTACTTCGCCGGCTAATTTTTGCTACAGGGCCGACGAATATATTGACCGATACTCATAGTATAAAACGGTATACTTTAAGGCTGGGCTTTTCAGATCCCAGTTAAACTAGGTTTAGTTAATCTGAAAACAGATTTGTGCAGCCATTAACAAATTTTATGGAACAGATTAGTTTTGCTTAAAATATTGGTCGTTAAAAAATTAAGAAGTCGCATTTCGGCGGAATACTCACAGTTTCAGACTACGTTAAACTAAGTTTAAACTTAATCCACTTGTCAAAAACACGGCCTAAGAAATCTGGGTCAACGTTCTATAACATTCAGATGTACGTATTTTAAATAACTATGTTTTGCTAGTATTAAAATACACGTAAAAGGCAAAGAACAAATTATCGGCAATATCGTATCTAGGCTTACTGACTTTGCATTCAGGGAAACATTAATATAAAACAACCCCTGTAGAACGTTAAATTGTAAAAACATTGAACATTTTAAAATGTCGTGTTAATACACCAGCTTTTCTTGCTCAACTTCGATTACTAAACATTGAATCCAATTAGAATATTTATCTTAACCTAGCATACCGAACGCTAAATATTTACTTTTCCTTCTTGGCTGTCCAACGTTTAAAAATAGATTTTAATTTCTGTTTGTCTTATCTAAGTCTGTCACAATTCGAATATATCTATATTTTCTTTCATGCTATTATTTAAAAAAAATTTGAGAAATATATACATAGTTGAAACCATTCAACATCATTTTCATTTGATAATTTACTTATTTAACAAGCACAAATATTAATCGTATTTCAAAATAAATAAAAATTTTTATTACAAGTCGTCAACAAGTCTGTAAAGTTGTATGTATGTATGTCGGTAAATTTATTAATGCTGAATTAGCAAAATGGTAATTTTATCGACTACCTTTAAGCATTTACTGTTTTTTTATGATTCGAGTGTATTAAGTTATATTATTAGTGCTACATATTTATTTTTTATATATTAGAAAACCAACAATGGGGCCCCATCCGAAATGAAATGTTTAATAAGTTCTTGACATTAGCATTTGTTGCATCTGAGAGGGCAACATTGATCTTGTCAATAGGCTAATGTGTGTTGTCTGCTGCCAAAATTTAAATAAGCGGCGTCATATAGTACTTTGTGTTTAACAGGTAGAAACTGGAAAGTAGCTCATTGACATTAGTTTGCGAAAAAAAACCCAGGGTAAGGTCGATAAATACCCTGGGAACTCTACGCCATCAACTTTGATAGTAAAAATGTGGTTTACTTTATTTCGTTATGGCCGTTTGTTCCAATTTGAACTGATCATTTGGATATGAGAGAGCTCTTACAAGTGAGTTACCGCGTTTGTTCACAATCAATCACAATCTATGAACTGTTCTTCGGATTCAGATGGGAGTGACTATTTATCTTTTCCAAATCTGAAGAAACAAACAAAATTAGAGAAAGTTGGAGTGGATAATCACTTTAATATGGGTTTCCTAATATATGGATTGTGTTGTGTCATACGCCAGAACACAATCAAATTTACTGTATGGTTTTTAACTTCGTCTCACGTAAGTGACAAAAAGCATAGCACTGCTCATTGATCATAACTGTCAGCGATTGACACCGTCGTTAAGTGGTTCACAGAGCTTTGCTAACTGGAGAATAGGTTTGATACAACTTTCGGTTTGCGTCTTCGCTGATATAAATTTAAATTTATCGTCACACACTTCACTTTATGATATGTTATTGTGAATTTCAGTTATAACTGGATTATTTTTATGGGCAGAAGTTTTGAAATTCTGTACACATACATATGTATGTGTCTATAAAAGTATGTATGTAATATGATGTAATGAACCATAATCAATACATAACTCATGTTCGCATTATTTGATGCTACGTTCTTTTGTATCTCATACTACGAAGAGTGGGCTGCACTATTGTATTTGCTCGATTTTTTTATACCGAATTAAGTAAAAAAGATTCAATAACCCTGAACAGCCAACATTTAGTCATATGAGAAAAATATTATCGCAATTTATTTGTTTAAAATTTATTTGTTCAGAACGTTATCAGTTTATTCACACAGTAAGTGTGTATAAATAAATAAATACATATATTTAATTTCTTTCATTATTATATACTGTGTGTAGAGTAACAACTGCCTACCTGTTTATCAAATACATATTCGATATAATATGATCTAGAAATAACTCAATCGTATGATTTTTGAATTTTGTTGGTCTAAAAAAAATGTTTTCAAATGATTTACTTGAGAGGATTAGTGGTTATTATGGAATAATTACCACTAAACCTCTCAAACCAATTTTTTTAAAAATTGTTTTTTAAAATTGATATTATTCGAATTCCAAAATTATATCAGATATATATAAGAATTTGTCTGCAAAATAAGGAGCTCCCTCTCCACGAAACTATTTTTTTTTTTCAAATGAATGTTTACAATATTTTATATTTTCAGTACATCCCTTAAGTATATATTTAATAAGTATTTCTTGTTCCATAATTTCTATTTACTAGTTTGGGCAGAACTGGCTCCAGCACCTAGATTTTGGCTTCCAAATGAACTTAATCAAATTTTACTCCAAATGCCACTTAAGTTAACATTTGGAGCAAATCTGTTAACTGCAGAATAGGTTTGGTACAGCTTTCGGTTTGCGTCTTCGTTAATATAAATTTAAATTGATTTTCACACACATGTGATTTAAAGCCATTTGATTTTCAGAACAAATATAAAATATGATCAGTTAGAATAAAAATGTCAAGTTATTCTGCAAAATGGTCACATGGGTTGCAAGTCAGGTAAAGTTTTGTGCCCGCCAATTCATATGTATAAATACGTACTTGCATACATATATGTATATGTGTGAAATAATATGTATGTCTAGTGGTTAAATTAAGGTGACAGTAGTAGTTTTGTTTTTATTATTCGTTCTTTTGTTCGTTCTGTTGCTTTTTTGATAGGCAATTCGATATCTCGGAAACATCATGTGAGCAAACCTACATATACATGCATATGAATTTATTTACTAAATGACAAATTGACAGACAAAGTGGCGGGTTGACTAGTTGAACCAACTGGAATAGTAGTTTGGGGATATTCATTGATATAAATCAGTGATGGAAACTTCAGAATTATTGTACATTTTTCAGTACTTTTTTAAGCATACAGCTTTGATATAAAAATGAACTTCTTTACTGTAATGATATTCTACCCGACATTACCGGCTGATGCATTACGTCAATGATAAGGAGTTTCTATAAGTTACGCGTTTTGCTTTCTACAACTTAACAGCGCACAACAAACCATTTACTGGCTTAGGTTTATGTCCTCTTGATCAGAAATATTTAGCCATGCACGAGCATTTTTGTTTGATCATGCTCGTATAGGATCACTTGGTGGTAAATAAAAATCAGTCACAAGTTCACGTTCACCCTGCCTACCATTAGTTCAACTTTAAATTTGTTTGTTATCAACGTTGCCTAAACGGACACTGGATTTACATACAGTCGAATTCGCTTTAGCGCAAGACGCTTTACTGAAAATATCGTATTACTGAAAACCAAAAGCAAGCCCACAACTACGTTTTGTATGAAACTTACTTCACTTTAGTGATAAAATAAACAATGACATCTAATCGATTGCATAACTTAAGGCTGAAAAAATTTGCACGTTTTGTCCGTTAAAAAATTAAATGGCAAAATATATTTGTCCTTTTCTCTCTTACGTACTTTATTGTATTTTTCTATTATATTGTCAATGCAAGTGGCTAGACATTTGATATAAAAAGTATTGTTTTACTGATTTTAAGCAGTACGCTTAGCTGTAACAAATTTCAGTAATCCGAACTACGTTTTGAGAAAAAATCGGACAACTGAAAAAATTGGGCTTTGGTTATTTCCGGTAAAGGGGAGTCGAGTTTTTAAACCGTAGACGTAATTACCTTTGCAGTGATATATTACAAGTCGGTAGCATTAATATATAAGGCATTTAACTAATGAACTTTCTCAAAATTGCCTCACTGTGAATTCTTCCATCAAAATGCTTACTATGCACTTTTCATACTTGCACTTAGGCTAAGTAAAGATTTCTAATTGTTTGTTAGTGGTTGTATTAGTTACGATTTCTGTTTTTGTGCCACACTGTGAATTCTTCCAACAAAATGCCTACTATGCACTTCTCATACTTGCACTTAGGCTAAGTAAAGATTTCTAACTGTTTGTTAGTGATTGTATTAGTTACGATTCCTGTTTTTGTGCCACACTGTGAATTCTTCCAACAAAATGCCTATTATGCACTTCTCATACTTGCACTTAGGCTAAGTAAAGATTTCTAATTGTTTGTTACTGATTGTATTAGTTAGAATATCTTTTTTTATGCCACACTGTAATTTTAAGCAGTACGCTTAACTGTAAAAATTTCAGTAATCCGAACTACGTTTTAGAGAAAAAATGGGATAACTGAAAAAATTGGAGTTTGGTTAATTCCAGTAAAGCGGAGTCGACTGTACATAAGTAGTGCGTACTTATTAGCTTCATAGCACCGGATATACATTTTTTTTAACAAAAGTCCTTTTTCTTCTATACAAGGATCACCTGATGGACAGAATTGGACCACTTGGCTTTATAGTTAAAATAAATCTTTACTGTATAAATATATTTGCCATGCCTTCTTCAAATTAAGACAACTGAAAAAGGCTTCTCATATTGCATTTTATTTATTATACAACACATATTACAATCTTTAATTTGAGTTGAAATTGTTTCAGTACACTACGTAGCCAATTAGCAACAAGCCCCTATTTTGAGCTTTTTTAATTATTATTTTATTTAACAAAATAATACGAAATTGAACTTTTTTTGTTGTTGTTTTTTATTCAATTTTAATGCCAAGAATTTAGATAACATATTTGTATTATGCGTATCTATGTATATAAACACATCGTAAAAATCATTTATATTTCATCAATATTGGTGGATTAATAGAATCTTAAAAGTGTGCCACAATAAAAGTGTGCCTTATTTAGATATAAGGAAAATATTATTATCGTGTTTTCACACTGATATTGTTTCAATAAATGCTGGTTTTAACATAAAACCAAAAAAAAATGATGTTGTTGAAACCGACTTGAAACCATTTCTGAGTTGGGATTAAGTAAGTTTTGTGAAATGCAACCTTGTTTTTGTCTGTTTAAGTTGGATGATGCCAAGTTAAATATTGGAAACAGCTGATAATGCACCACATCCGCATTTCTTCTTTGGGCATTTTTATGATTTTTACATGAAATAATGTGATTTCGAATCACTTATTCACTTTGTATATGTATTTCCATAATTTTTTTGTATATGTGTGAACGTAAATTCACATGTTTATGGTTTTTATTTTAAAACTAGACTGAAAACACTATAATTTTATAGAAAAACCTTCAAGATTTTGTTTGACGCATATCTAACAGTGATGGCTTACGAAATGCACAACTTAATGCTTGGTTTTCACTATGTCATTTTTGTTGTCAAATTGTTCAAATTGTTGGCAATTGTATGAAAACGGGTTGTCATATGGCGTCATCTATGTTTGCAGTCAGTTATGCAAACATAGATGACGCCATATGACAACCCGTTTTCATACAATTACCAACAATTTGGACAATTTGACAACAATTTGACACCAAAAATGACATAGTGAAAACCAAGCCTAAGTATATTACTCCTTCTGTCGAAAAATCCACAAATACTCTTTGTGGTACACTTTGAAAATAGTAACCTAAAGGCGTGTATATTTTGACATTGTTGCATTTTGACCGGGAAGATTATAACATATATGTACTCACATGATATAACAGTTTTCTAATTTCCTCTATTTGTTCGAGAATGTGAACTTAATGTAAAAATGTGTGCATCTGAAAGAAAAAACTTACGTTGCCGGTATAGAAGTTCGTCTGAATGATTTCACAATCGCTTGTTTAAAAAGAGTACCATTTGAAATATAATTTTCCGTCCCTGATGTGTTATTTTAATTTTGCTGAACAGTTTAGATAGTCAGTCGTTAACCAGCTAGCGTCTTGGTGTCATGAAAGCAATAAATGCTCGGTTATTTACATATGTATATACATAAATTAAATCCTAATGGCTTGTCCGTACTTAAGCAATGTACGAGTTTATTATTAGTTATTAATAAGAATTACGAAATTAAAAGAAAATGTACTTATAAAAATGTGATTGTTCGTGGCATCTTTATTGAATAAAGACTTTTATGTTTTTGCGCCTTGAACTTCAAATATTTATCTCTAAATCAAATGAGTGTCAGAGCATCAGCATACGAGTACATAAAAATGTCGCAATTTACCGGAAACATGCATTTTGCTGCAAAAAAGAAAAAAAGTGAACAATATGTTCAAAATGTTCAAAAGTACCAATTAAAAAATATAAATTACATATTATTCTAAATCAAATTATTTAATTTCACCTTTATAGTTAAATTTGAAATTAGCAATATACTGCAAATTGTGCTAAATTGTTTATTTTGTATTCAGTAACCGTTAAAAGAAGAAAAATACTAAAAGATATGACTTATGGCTTCAAAATGTTGACAAAAGAAGCTAAATATGCAGAGTTAAATATGTTTTGACGTAAGCAGTCACGAAACAACATATTTAGCTGTGAAGTTAAATATGTTATGACGTCACGAAATGGCAATCAGTGCAATTGTATTAAAATCCATATTTAATCAGTTTTTTGAGCATTTATAATAAAATTATATTACAATATGATTATAATTCATAAACTAAAGTCCCAAAACAGAGTATTTTAACTCTTCGTGCATTTTATATTTAAAATCTTGTATGTATGTATGTGATAGACGACACTCCCGTAATCATATCTTATTTACTGGCAATGCATGCCAACTCCTTTTTTGGCCACTGGGGACAAAATCCCTCCAAGATCACACACACTCTCATGGCCTGTAAATTGACCTTTCATGACCTGTAAATATTTTCACAATCTCAATTCACCTATACCAATTGCTGTGTGTGATAGAAGACACTCCCATAATCACTTTCTATTTAGTGCAAATTCATGCCAACTCCTTATTTGGCCACTTGGCCCAAAATCCCTCCAATATCACACACACTCTCATGGCCTGTAAATTGACCGTTCATGAGAGCATTCGGTACGCCTTTGTAATATTTGACGATCACTACTCAATGGATGGTACAGTATATAAGTTATTTCGATACTTGGTCTTTCACACTCTGCAGTACGCGCTTTTTATAACTCATATTTATAAAATGTCGATATCTTAGATCAATACATTATGTTTTTATCAATTGTCGTTTAAATAAATATTTTATAATACAAGTGGATAAATATTTGGAGAGTTCAAAGGTAACCGACAAAAACAAACTTATTTTTCTAGAGAGAGAACAAAAAACTGATTCGTCACTAATATCAATATATTTTAATTACTTTTGACATAGTGAAGACACAAAAATAAAATACAAAACTATTTGTTTGCATATGCTATAAAAACGTATGAAGGCGTCAATTCACATAAAATTAAAAAAGTAAGTAGGTGTTAATAAATTTTTTTCTTTTGTGTTAAAAAGATAATTCAGAGGGCAAATTACGGCACTCGATATCGAACGATTTGGCCCCAGGTATCTTAGCATTAATATGAAATTAATAATTAATGAATTGTTTCGACAATGCGACAAACGAAATTTGCATATATAGTAATAGAATGAAACGATACAAATTGTTCGTGCATACATTTACTTTCCGTTGAAACCAAATTCCGTGATTTTAGAATGTATGGAGGAACTACAAATTTTTGTGAAATATAAATATGGCAAAAATTTAAAATACTTTAAAAGATTTATTAGTTATGCGTAACATATCTTTGGGTCTTCCTACTCTTTATTTTATTTTACTATATTTTGTTTGTATTGAAATCTGAAATTATTTAACACACAATATAATTCTTGTTCTATTTATCAGTGTAATCTTATAATAAAGATTTGCTAGTCTAAGAGTGAATTTTGAACCTTAATTAATAATAATGAATAGTGGGAATAGGAAAAAGTGCAATGTTTTATGTATGTATGTATGTTTATTCATAGTTATTGCAATTTTTTAAAACGAAATTCATTCACTATCTAATTATATTTCATACTACAGTCATTAGCGAAACTTGATATTATGTTCATACATACATATGTATGTATGTAAATATGTAAGCCTTAATTCATAATAAATATTTTATGCCTATTTAACAAATTTCTATACAAAAATTGTCAAATAAGCAGAACATAAAATGTTTTTTTATGAATTAATTATGCCATATTTTTATCGATTAATTAAATTATAACTAATAAATCTCTGTTATTGATAATAAGTGCATACATATACAGTATAGTTTGAAGCCTAAGCAACTTTTTCTAAAAAAATATGTAATTAGTTGTGCAAAATATGTAGTTAGTTTTGTTTTTTATTAATTGTAAATAAACTCAATAAAATTTTTGTTGATGTATTTTAAATGAGAGCACATAGTAATATTAAATAAAATTCATTGGTTTATTTCGAATAAAGGAACTTTAGAAAAAGTTGCTTAGGTTTCGAACAATACTGTATGTACATACATATTTAGGGAAGCACCTACATAAATACACAAATATTATTTAAATAACTTTAAGCTTAAAAAAAATAACCTACCATGTTTAATTATTTTTGAATAAACCACTTCATTTCAAACAACCAAGAAATTAAATTGTGAAATACGCGAATTTATTTTGCCTCGAGTTGTTGACAATCAATTGATCTTATCACACAAGGTATTGATTCGTTGTTCGGTAGTAGTTGATTGTTATTTCAGTATACATACATATATACTTATGTAGATATGTATGTATGTGCTTACATTTATGCATTGTATAAAGAATATAAAAACTGCCTTGACGTGAGTAATCACTCACGTGCTTTCTAAATATAGAAGAGTCTACCTCTTTTTATACAAATACATATACATAAATATTTTGCTTTCACTCACACTTTGAGTGCAAAATAACCCCCCAAATACTTAAAAAATATGTTTCCGGTCATGGGCACAAATAAACGAACATGGAAAATTGATATTTTGAAATAGCACTGCATTACACCAGTTGATTTAGAGATATTTTAAACTTATTTATTTTAATAATAATAATATTCATATATCCCTGTGTAGCTTCACATTGCTGATAGCGAAATATTGAAGAGAATAATAAAAAAGTTGTTACGCGTTTTTTTTATATAAAAATAAAGTGGATTTTTTTGCCCAAAAAATATTAGAACATAAAAATATAATAAGCAGATCGAAGAAATTAGAACATTTAAAAAGAATAAATTATAAATAAACTATATGCGAGTATATAAAAAAATAAACACGAAAATAAAATTTTTTTTAGTCAGTTTCCTTTTGATGGGAGCCAGGTGCGAATATTGGTTTACCGAGAGTGTGATTCGCGAGGGAGACGCCTACTATTCGACTCGAGTGCTTTGGAAAAAGTATACCTTAAGGAAGGCAATGGAAATGTCAGAAACAGACACAATGCTAAAGCTGTAACAGTAGGACATGCTTGTGCAAACGAAGCTTTTATTCACAATAACAATAACAGAGGAAAATTGGATTTAAATAGCTCACAAGAAACATCCAACCAAGGACATTCCAATGGAAGTTTTATTGAAGTATGCGAGGAATACGGTTATAAGGTATGCTAAATGTAAAATTTTCTATTTAAACATGATCAATTGAAAATGTTTTTGAAATTAAATATATATATATGTATATATATATAATTTATATATATATATATATACATATATAAATAACATAAATTTTTTTTAATGGAAGAAAAATATGCTAGTGATCACTATTCCATGAGTGCATTTATGCATATTATCCTTTGCTACGTACTCATTGGTCTCTCCTCACTAATTTGATAATTGTGTTAATTTCCTTTTTGCAAATAATTAAGCAGATCACTTTAAGCGATAATTGTATAGGAAAGATATTTTATCCAATTCTTTCTCAATAAAATGTTAATTTATTTAATTTTATTTTACTTTTATAGCACAATCGCCCGAACTCTTCGGATATTTGCAGTGTTGGCGAAATGATATTTGGTGCTTTGGCTATGTCATTTCGTGGCACATCTCTAAAGGTTCATTGGCTGGAAGATCCTTCTAGACTTCTGTGTTCTCAAGTATTTTTGAGTCCCACCAAACAAAACAATGCTCATTCACCCTATTCCACACTATCAGCAAATAGTCTTGCGACTCCTCGAACATCAATTTGTAGTGAACATGGCTCTATTGATGGATTTTCAATGAACTCCTTTTCTCTGCCATTTTCAGCTGGTATTGGCCGTCATATAAGTCTGACACCCAGTGATCTCAGTTCGTCAATAGTTTCTTCTCCGTTAGACGTACCCTCAATAGACCAGCAGTCTCTAATAACTAATAGTGAAAGTGCAGCAGATAGCGGACCACGGTTTTCTTCAACATATAGTACTGGGAACGATTCGGGATACTCGGCTCTGAGTCGTGGTCAGTTGTCGGGCGATCAGTGGTCGAGTTCTTATCAACACTCTACTCGCAGCAGTTTAGGATCCATGACTTCGGAATCAGAACGTATACGAAAGCTTAGTATGGACTCGCATTTTTTTAGTGGTAGCAGTGCGGGCAGTAGCAGTCATTTAGCCTTGTCCAGCGATAGTAGTTTGCAAAGGCGTATCTCGCGCAATGTTATGACTTCATTTGAAAATGAAAACTCTATGACTGATTTGATAGGATATATCAGCGATAATTACTCCAATGTTGCAATTACATCAACCACTCATAGCGGTAGTGAAGGTATGAATTTGGGTGTTAATAACGTCCGTAGCAGTTGTTGTACTAATGAATCTCGTAGTAATCCGGAAATGGGCAAGAGGCGTGATCACTCGTATACTTTAAAGCACAGCTCACGTAGAGCACGAATTGGGCTAGCTGTATGTATAACTATGAGTGAATCATTTGAAGAAGAAATGGAGTTATTCTGCAGTGAACATATAGCACTAGTGGAGAGCATGTTGAGCCGCCTAAGAGCCAATACCGAAAGAGCTTATATACATCACAATCATTTTTTGCAAATAATGTTCCAAAATTGGCAAGATACTCAGCAATGGTTTTTGGATTTATTTACCGCACCTCGAATTAAATGCCCGGTATGGCTAAGCATTACTACCAGTGGAAGCAAATACTCGAAAAATGTAGCAGAACGTTTCATAAAGGAACTCTGCTGGCTGCTGTCATTTGCCGATACCAAAGATACTAATTTGTAAGATTAGATTCTATAAGATTGCAATTTTCTTGTAACATTTTTTATTTTCAGTTTTGTCAGCACTATGCTAACGGCTATTCTTACACATCACTTAGGTTGGGTTCCTACTGTTTCTCCCTTTAATTCTTCATCTTCAACAGCCGCCATAGAACAAAGAGCCAAGCTCTTAAAAGTCTCACAAAAACATCCGTACAATGCTTTGTGGGCCCAAATGGGTGATTTATTTGGCGCCATCGGGCTACCCCCAAAACTTGCTCGCACTATAATCTATGGCACCGAAAAGTTGTCTGTTGAAAGGCTTTTAAACGTACTCACTTACTTTATAAGATGTGGGGAAATTAGGAGGTCTGGAAAAAAGGAAGACTTTAACAAAGAGGGATTACAAGACATTGTGGCACAAAATAAAAACGAGCCACTAAAGAAATCGACTAAGTTTGTTCGGAAATCGCCTGCAGTATTACAAAATCTTTCGGAAGGAATGTTAACGCGAACATCATCATGTAAGCAAAATCTTAGCTCCATTGTTGATGATATTAATAATGAGATGTTGGAAAAGGATGAAGAGGAAGTTGACGATGGTGATGATGATGATGAAGAAGAATATGATTACAACAAATTGACCGACGAAGCAATAAAAACATCCAAAATGAATGAGATTCCTACGGTTTTGGCATTTAGAGACTCACGTTTTGTACAGCAAGAACTACGTATTGGCAATTACCTTATGGATACTGGTATTGAAAAGAACTCCTTCCAGCAATATCAACAGCTCAAGCAAAGGGAATCAAGCAACAATCGTCAATCCGATGGACGCATACGCTTAACTCTAACAACACCTGATAATGTCGAACTAAATGTCGACGACACACATATGGATCAGGACGGTGCTATGGAAGCAATAGAAATAGAACCTATTCCGACCGAAGCAACTTCCAATTTCAATAAAAATTTACTTAAGAAGAAACCTTTCTTTTGGGGAATGGCTTCTTCAACAGTAAAAGAAGGATTATGTTTAAATGATGTAAATAAAGCACAACACAGTTTAAAGGAAAATGAACAGGATAAGTCAATGCAAGAACACAAACTGAAAAAATCTCAGCAGCTCTCTTTGTCAGATCTCATTACGCAGAACAGTATGGGAAAAGGTGAACGAATGACATGGGGTATAGAGCCTATAAAGGAAAATTTGTGCTTGGAGGAAAAAATTCATTTCGAGTTGTGTCAAAAAAATATCGAACGTGACCGTGCTATTCGCATGAAAAACGATAATTCTCCTGCGAACGGAGTGGTATTTGTTTTAGGCGAAAATGAGCCGTTGGTAAATATTAAAAAAAGTAACGAAGATTTGACACAAACGGAACCTGATGCCTCACCTTCTCTGTCGGTGACGACACAAGACACAAGTAACAATCAACTTCTTTGTCCACTCCATCAACGCCTGCACAGTTCAGATACGAACTCACACCAACAAATGAGCAAAAAACATTCAGGGGTTAAGTTCAACTTTGAACAATATCCTCAGATCGTTACAAATTACATGAAAAGTAAGAACTTGCTTATGTCCAACTATGATTTGCTAATGGATAAATGCTCAAAGCTCGAATTGCAAGGTAGTGGAAGCGGCTTAATATCTTCTCATCTCGACAAACCAACAGCTGCGGTTCTGCAGTCGAAACAAGCACCAAAATCCGGCAACAATAAAAATACATTCCCTCTAGTATCTGCGGTAACAACAACAATAACTATGCCAGCGAATAACGTTGTCAATAACTGCATGGTATGCAAGAGTTTACTCAATGCATGTCAAACCCCATCCAATGCCACGGAACTGGAGTTTGAGACTGATGAACTGCACAGTTTTACAAACAACACAATAAGTACCAACGCAAGCATAACACCTCCACCAACGCCTACTTTACCGACGATCAGTTCTCAAACATCAGTACAAACCTTAATATCATCGACTTCTCACGGAAGTCAGGAGGGTGCAGGCATGCATGATGAAGCGCTCAGTAAGAATGCAATTGACAAGGGTTGTGCATGTTGTAATGAAGTAGAAAAAAATGAAGCGAATACGTTAACATCACCCAAGGAAAATCGTAAGAAGCAGTTCAGCACGAATCAAAAAAAACCTTTATCTCAGCGTGGTTCCATTTCCTCGGTAGCAGCGAAATGTGCTGCAGTTAACGAGGCAATGCGTCTAATAAAGTTGCCAATACCTGGCATTAAAGAACTGCCACAGGAAGACGAACCTCCTGGTGATATGAAGTTGCCAGTCGGTTTTGTACCGTCATTATTCTTAAGCGTTTATGATCATTACGTACCCGATATGGTTTTACAGGTATTTTTATCATTTTATTTTATTTAATTTATTTCTTTTCTCGCGGTGTAAAAATTATGTATTAAAACTTTTTAGGGAACTCTTACGTCGCCTAAGAAATGGGAGATGAATTTACGCCAAGATCTGTCACTTGCCGCACATTCTGCCTCTTTAATATCACTGCCTGTCGAAAACATTGCCATTATAGCCGACATGGAAAATTGGGACGTTAAACTTTTATCATCACAAAATCAACATTTTCTCCATGCCGGCGGGCAAAGTGCTCCCGTTGGCATGTCCCAATTGGTCTCTACTATGCTGGAAACAGTGCAGACCATGAATAATGCTGGCATTTCACCTTATGAGGTACATACTTGTGTATACGATATATTTCTTTTCAATCAGATCTACATGGTTTTTATTTTAGTGCTTATCATTTATGGAATCCAAATTGCAAGAAATCTATTTACATTCTGAGACATTGGCTGCATTTTTGTTAGAAACAGACTTTTGTTCTTTAAGTGCAGTAACAACAGCTCTAAATCTTACGGAAAACGATGTCCCACTGCTGCTATCAATTGCGTCCATTCATACTCCTCAAATAAGTAAAAAATGTGGTATAAGCTTTAGATAACAATCAAAATCGATTTCTAAAAATTATCCATAAACCAAAAAAGTATTCAATACATTTTCTTCGTGCAATTTCCCATCGCAAAACATAATTCATTATCATATTTTTCATTATACGTGCATGCATACTATACATATGAATTTGCATATCTATACATACATACATACATACATACATACGTAAATAAATTTATCTCAAGTTTTATTTTGTGAACGACTTTAGCCGCCTGATTCATAAAGACTAACGTAATCTTTCTTTTGTGTTTTTAAAAGAGTTTTTATTTCTTGCAAAAAACCAGGCAGCAAATTAGGAAAGGAATTGTAAAATATACTCATATACAGCTTAAACTGTTAAATACGTACATACATTTAGTGTAATTTTAAATAGGAAGTTTTCCAATATAATATTCTAATACTAGTTTTATTATTTCTAGTTATTATATTTAGGTATATCTGCTTTAATTTATTGTCAAAAGTGAAACACAGGAATTTAACAAAATAAGTAGTTATATACAATATTTATTAAGTTTTGTAAAAGAAGAATTAAATGAAATATTAAAATAATTTTGTATATGAAATAATAAAGTATTTTATTTCGAATAACATAATTTACATCCACACATGGTGAAAAAGAAATTTGAATAATCATAGTACTGGTAGACCTCTCCTAAACGTTTGCTTCTTCTAATATGTGTCTGAGAATTGCCTTCTTGAAAATAGTGAAAAGAAACCATCCTTTCTGCACCAGATTTCTTAGCTTCTCTTAAACGCAGTCTACATGCAATATGTACAGGCAATATGATTTTATTATGGCTTAAAATAAGCAGTGTGGTTTACTTGATTAGAGTATCGTTGTTGACATCCATTGATTTTTATAGGCTCATTGCGGTAAAAAAGTCATCACTTCGCAAACATAGCAAACTGCTTGATATTTAACATTTATCTTCTTAAATTGAAAGTATGAGACATTTCTGCAGAAAAGAGTGGTACTTTATGGTAACTGATTTTTGTTTTATTAATAGAGACTAGTTAATAATCTGGTGCCAGTATGAGAGTTAAACTCGGTGGAAGAATTTATTTTCGCTACGCTAAAAATTATGCAAATATAAATGTTTTCTTCACTCCTTTTAAAAGATTTTTACTTCAACCATTTGTAGGCTAAATTATATACAAATATATTACTTATTTTATTACATTTATTCAGCTCGGGGTTTTTTTAATAAAATTATTGCGAATTCTATTTATATATATTCAATATATCGTTAACAGTTTGTTAATATCGTCAGGAATAAACAATATGTAAACATAGTCAATAAAAGCCAAGAGAAATACAAATGAAAATAAGCATACAAAAACTTTGCAAGAATAATTAATTGCAATTTTAAAAAGTTTATTTCTTTAGCTCCTCTTGATACTCAATATTTGATAGTTGTTATATTCATAACCATTCCTTTTTCAAAATCTTCGAACTTTTTTTTATTTTTGGTATCCTCAAAATGCAAGAAAGTTAATGGTCTGGCTTAGCACCCACCAAAAAATTTTATTATTTATACCATTTTCAGTTCCTTCCATGGTGTAAGTATCTACTATTTAATACTTTAACATTTTTTAGTTTATTGCATACTTTTTGATATATGTATTACATATGATACAATAGAATGTCATTAAATGTTTTGGGAAAGTTGTGTTGAAATAAATTGGAAAGTTATATTAATTAATATGATCGATTCGGAAAAAATGTTTTCCACTTATTCCAACCGCTATCTATCTATTATATTACCATTATTTAAAGAGGGATCTTGCCATTGAGAGCGAAAAACAGATGCTGAAGTTAGATTTTACTAACTACTAACATAAATTTGAAGCATCATCGATCTTTCTGAAAAAAACTGACTCGCACAATATAAGGTTAGATGTTTTATGATGGATGCTTGCGGAAATTAGTATTGATTCGAGCCCTTCTACTTTCACAAATTTTAATTTGATAAAGACTTTTAAATTTTGTTCACCTTTTACACTAACAAAGTTTAATTTGACAAAATCTTATCGATTTTCTTTCAACATTTCGTTCTCTTTGTGTTAAACAACAACAAAACACAATTATACTCAAGCTTCGTATAATTTACATTTCAAAAACAAATTTAATATGTTTGTCCTTATTTTATATATAAATTGTACGATGGAAGTTTTATTTCGATGTAATTGGTCAGACAGTAAACCTATTTTTTTTTCAACAAAATTATTTAATAACAAATTCAAGAAACTTTCAATATATAAAACAGAACTGAATTTCTAGAATCAAGGAACAAAATTTGCAATTTTTCAGTAATAAAAACATTTAATGCCAGTACGGAATCATATACATTTCTTTATTTATATATTTTTATATTACAAGTAGAAGTATATTATTATAAACTACATAATTTTGTAATTCTTGTATTAATAGAATTTATAATTCTAAATACAAATGCTCTGATTCCATATATTTGCTTATTAATATCTAAATTAGTAAGGTATTGTTTAAATTTATTAAATAGAAAATAAACTTAGAACATGTGAAGGATTGATTATTTAATTCATTCTTAGGAATTCTTTGATTATTAAAGCTATAAATTATTCTAAATAACAAGTAAGTATAAATGGATTTGAAACAGCATTGAAATAACATCCCCATCGATTTTGTTTGTAAATATGAAATACATATTCTACTCTGTACAATCGATGCTGCAACAAGTGGTCCGATACCATTGATGATTAATATTTTAAGCTACTTTTTTCGAAAAGGTAGTACGTAATATGCATAACTGGATAACTTTGAATCGCATAAGATTCAAATTAAAGTCGTTTAAAATAATAATGTAAGATTTGAACCTAACAAACTTTTCTATAAAGTTAGCTAACATTTATGAAACGGTCTCTTTATTAAACTTTGAGCCACGTACACTTTTAATCGATATAAAAATTGATGTTTTTATTTTAAGTTCTTATTTCCATATCTCTATAGGTTGCCTGCCGTACTCGTAACAATAATGAGAAGTTGAAGTGTGCTTTATAATGAATTTTCTATGAACTTAAGTTTTGAAACACACTTCAAATACACATTATTTCTTATGTATAGATCAATCAACTGTTTCTTGATTCAATATACAACGGACCAACAGTTGTTGTGAAAATGTTAAACGTAAGTGTTTTAAATATTTAAATTATTCAAAATTATTTATATTATTTTTAATCGTGGTTTAGAAAGTACAATTTTGTATCAAGTCACATAATGTCAAATAATAAAAACCTTCACGTGGATCAAAAAGTTCATTTACAATGGTATCATCTCAAAACCTACAATCACTCAATTTATTGAATTAATTCTAACATCAACAGATTTTTTTACCTCTACTGAAAATATTAACATTTGAACGAGTGCGATGTATTTAATATATTTTTTGCATTTTTTATAGATATACAAGGTCCGGTTCCAAATTCATGTAGGTCATGGGAAAACACTAAGAACAGCGATTTAAATTATTCCTAATAATGGAAAAAGATCAAACATTAAATGCATCAACGTTTTATAAATAATTTGTAATTTTTCAAATTGAAAAAAAGTGATGTTTCACCTTTTTTTTCAGATATTTCCATTAACAATTTTTATAATTTATATAAAAAACTACAAAAATAAGCTATTTTTCAGTAAAATATCACTTATTAAAAAAAACTATGTGTATACATACATAGAAAAGTTTTTCACGATCGTCAAAATGTAATGTCACTATACATATTTAGTTTTTTCCATGCCCTAGATGATTTTGGAAGTGGAAGACGTCGAACAAAACGTAGTTGCCCTAATATGTATTTGTGCTTTTTATAATTCTTTAGCAATATTAATTATATCTTTGATAATTAATTAAAAGCAATGAACTATTTATGTAATACATATGTATATTAATAAGAAAAATGTTTAGCATACTTAACATCATTGATAAACGTTTATAATTTGATTAAAATTCAGTCCATTTTTTATAAAAATATTAAATAACAATTATGGGAAATACCGGCTAAAAACTGAAAGACGGACAAATAGGAGTTTTAGTACAATTCAACCAATCTGGTACTATATCTTTACTAAACAGGATATCATAATCAAAGCTCTAAATAATACCCATTTACAATAAAAATATTTTCAAATGGGATTATTAAAAAGGATGGATAGACAGACGCCGAATCCAAACAAAAAATAAAATAATTATCTCCACCAGTCTGGAAGCATATCGTTTTAAAAATTAAATTATTTACATATATCTGTGAGGTAACGCAAATTAAGTCATGAATTAAACAATTTCTCTGTTTCAATCGAAACGAAAATAGTAAGAATTTTCATTTCACAACAACAATGCCGTGAAAAATTATTTTCATTTCGATCGAAGCAGGTTCGAAGAATTCGTGTTTCTTAAAATTAACAAAAATAAAAATCTGAGAAAAATTAATTGAAATTAATTTATAATTATAGCTATTGTGTGGAATGTGTTAATAAATATTAAGCTAACCTTATTAAGAGCACATATACATACGTATTTAAAAAATCAAATATGAATGAAAATTTTATTTATTTTCTTTTTTATGCGAAATACAATCTTTGGTGTACAACAAAACGCTAAAAAAAATTAAGAACGTAATAAAAAATTGTTTTAATATTTGGGGATTGTAAAAAATTTTAAAATAATTTTGATTTGCGCTAGTTTTGTTGCTATTTCTTGTAATTGGATTAAATACTTTTTTTGGAAGAGTTATCATTGTTTTGAATTTTATTGTTATGAGACTGCATTAGTTGCTCCTGTCTTTGTGAACTTTCATTAGATTTTGAAGAATTCATTCCGCTTTTGTTTAATGTAATATCCGGCTGTTTCAAATGAGATAATACGGTCGACTCAAAGTTGTTACAAACACTATTTGTTGACGTTGTTACATTTGATGTTAGCATTGAATTCTGTACAGTTTCAGATTTAGTTGTTGCTTGTTTATTATTCATTGTCGCAGACGTCAAAGTAGCAGCATTATTTTTTTTCGATCTTGGAACATTCTTCGGAGCGATGAAAACATTACGCGAGGGTGTGTTTAAATTTGGCGCTTCCAGCCAAAAACGATGAGCTGTCATCATTACACAATCTCTCACTTCAATAAGTAACTGTGTTAGCTGATCGATTATTTCGCCGACTGTGTCAAACTCATTGGGTATGATTCCATCGACAGAACTTTCAAAGTAACTAAACATGGGAAACCATATTCGAGTTCTATTAGAATCACGTTGCATTAATGCCTGATTATTGGCCAATGTGTGGTAGTATAAAAATAAACGAGATGTTATATAAAAAGCAACGAAAACATCGATTGAATAATGTTCATGTGCTGCTAAGATGAAGAAAATGCCAAACATATTTAACAACCAGCTTAAAGTGTGCAGAAAGTATAAATTGCGGGGTGTATCTATAGAAAAAGAAGATAACAAAAAACATATCTTAAATATTATTTAAAACCGTACGTCCATCAATAACCTTGTTTCACGTATAGATAAGAGTCCCTTGGTAATTTTTACTCCTTTTCTCAAAATTTCATTCCATTTTTAAGATCACAAAATGAAAAATTATTCATTATTTTTGGTTTGTTTTCAATAGAAAAATTTGGAATCATGTCTCATTGGGATTAGTCTTGCAGCTTAAAATGCAAAAATGTTTGTAGTTATAAAAATATTTCTCATGTTGATTTATTTTTGTTGTACTTTTATGTTGAATAAAAGACGTTTTGGGTTAACTAATACAAAATAAAGTTGGTTTTATTGAATTCAGGTATGCTTGCTTTCGCTTGCCTCAACTAACTGTAAAACGGTTAGTAAGAATTGTAGCAAAAAAAACTTAAACTAAGCTGCGCGCAGTGTCGCATTATGTAGTGATGCCA
The DNA here is from genome assembly GCA_951800035.1 of Linnaemya tessellans. Classification (NCBI taxonomy): domain Eukaryota; kingdom Metazoa; phylum Arthropoda; class Insecta; order Diptera; family Tachinidae; genus Linnaemya; species Linnaemya tessellans. The sequence goes on from OX637535.1 coordinate 3,045,593, forward strand.
CATTGTTATGTGGCTGCACCCAATAAGGGTTACCCCCTAACATCTCCCTCCTTTAGATCAAAGCGGTGTTCTGGATATTGGTTCCACTGGTTGTCTACGTCTGGTTATAGGTTGTGGAGTCCACTGAGGAGAAGCTGTAGGAGTTGCGAAACATTCTTCTTGTAATGTTGGGCTGATTTGGAACTCTTCAAGTAAGATGTCCAAAGGTAGATTTGTTGATTCTAAAAGGGAGTTATTGGTTTCGTTGTGTCTGGGACGAAGTTGATCTGCATGTGCTCGTACGAGTATTTTTCTGTTACCAACTTCGATCAAAGTGTTGTAAATTACATTGCCAATTTTTTCAATGATTTCACCTGGCACCCAGTGTTGTTTGTTTCCTTTGAAGTTCAAAGCGTAGACCTGGTCGCCATGGTTAAATATTCTTTTGCGTGTACCATGTTTGGTATTATATTGTTTTTCCATTTGATGATTGGTTCTACGATCAGAAAAATTAGGTCTTTTTAAGATATCAAAGATTGTTCTCATTTTCCGACCGAGAAAGGATTCTGCTGGTGATTTATCATTTGGAGAATTGGGATTAGGTGTTGACCTGTATACTTCTAAAAACGTTTGAAGTGATGTTGTAGGCGTATCTTCCCCCTCAGCTTTCTTGAGAGCGCGTTTGAGTGTGTCTACAAATCTTTCGGCTTGACCATTGGAACTGGGATGGAAGCGTACTGTTCTGGTGTGTTCTATGGCTCTTTCCTTGCACCAGTTTTGGAATTGTTCTGAGCAGAACTGTGTTCCATTATCAGAAACTAATTGTTCTGGGTTTCCAAACTGTGAGCAGTATTCATTGAGAATTTTTATTGTTGCAAATGATGTTATTGTTGTTGTTTCGTAAATAGCTGGGTATTTAGAAAACGAATCTATAACAACTAAATAATACTTGCTTTTTACAGGTCCAGCGTAATCAATATGAACTCTCTCAAGTGGTCGTGAAGTTATTGGCCAAGAGCAAAGGTCAGTCTTAACTGGATTCTTCGCAGCTTGTTGACAGTTTTGGCAATTTTTGACGTAGTCTTCGATGTGCTTGTCAATAGACGGCCAGTAAACGTAACTTCGAGCGATCGACTTAGATCGTTCTGCTGATAGATGTCCTCTGTGAAGTTGCTTTAGTACCTTTTTACGATAAGGTTCTGGTATTACGATACGGTTGTTGAACATTATACATCCATCTGTGGTTGATAAAGATTCTTTGCGGTTGAAATAAGGAAGAATAAAAGAATCGAGGTTTTTACCATTTTGAGGCCAACCCGTATTCATGTGTTGAATGATAGTTTGTAGACTTGTGTCGTTTTTGGTAGCTTTGACTATCATGTTGAAAGATACGGGAAGTGTTGATACTGCTTCATCGAGATCTTTGCGTATGTCTTCTTCGAGTGATATTGAAGCAACGATGTATTCATCGGAAGGTTTTTCGTGATCACTGATGAGTCTTGACAACACATCTGCGTGACCGAAGTCCTCGGTGCTTGTGTACTTAATATCGAAGTCGTACGTTAAAAGTATCAACGCCCATCGTTGTAAACGGTTGGCTGTGTAGACCGGAATTCCCTTTTTTGAGCCGAAAATTGCGAGCAATGGTTTATGGTCTGTGTGTAACGTAAACTTGCGCCCAAATAGCATCCTGTGGAAGCGTTGTACGGCGAAAATTAGAGCTAAACCTTCTTTTTCAATTTGGCTGTAGTTGCATTCGGCAGGAGTTAAAGATCTTGATATATGATGAACTGCTTTCATTGAGTTATCAGGAAATGTGTGATAGATTACGGCACCTATGCCATGAGAAGATGCGTCCGCTGCAACGTGAATAGGTAATTCGGGATTGTAGTGTGTAAGTAACATATCTGATGTTAGTATATGTTTGAAGTTATCCAATGATTCTTGACATTGAGAAGTCCATTTAAACTCGTTTTCCTTTTTTAATAAGTCATCAAGAGGTTTTCGGAGATTTCGCATGTTTTTAACGAATTTGCCGTAATGATTGATAGAGCCCAGGAGAGAACGTACTTCAGAAATATTTTGTGGAGTTTTTAGATTTTTAATGGCGGCTATTTTTGTCGGATCGGGACGAATACCTTTTTCATCTAATATCTGTCCAAGATATTTTATTTGCTTTTTGAAAAATTGACATTTTTCAAACTTGAGCCGGAAACCAAAATCTTGAATCTTCTGTAAGAGCAGATTGAGATTAGTTTTGTGTTCAGAGATTGATTTACTTGCGAGCATGATGTCGTCTATGTATGCTTTGGCACCGTCTATGCCAGAACATAGTTGGTCCATGATCCTTTGGAAAGCTCCTGGTGCTGATTTTATTCCGGGAGTTAAGCGATTAAACTTGAATAAACCCTTGTGAGTGTTTATTGTGAGAAGTTCTTTGCTATCCTCATCTACTTCCACTTGCAGATAGGCGTCTGATAAATCTACATGACTGAAGATGATACAATTGTGACAGTCAGAAAAAATTTCCTCAGGTGTGGGCAATGGATATTGATTTGGTTCTACTACCGAGTTGAGACCAGTAGAATAATCTGCACAAATACGAATTTTTCCATTTCGTTTGCTAACTACGATTGGAGCGGCGTATTTTGATGAATCTACAGGCGTTATGATTTCTTCGTTTTGGAGTCTTTGTAGTTCGGCTTCGATTTCGAGCATTGATGCATAAGGAACTGAACGTTTAGGAACGAAAATTTCCCTTGAGTTTGGTAACAATTGTATATGTACCTTTGTTTTAGTGCACCGTCCTAGATGGCTGTTATCAAACACGGTTTTATAATTTCCCTTAAGTGTAGCTATGTCGTCATCGAAGGAAATTTGTCGACACCAAGCAGATATAGGTTTATCCCAAAGATCAAAAGATTGGATCCAGTCTATACCCATTATGTTGAGTTTGTTTATATCTGTGATATAACAGTTAAGAGTTTTAGTCATGTCGTTTATCTGAACGTCGCATTTGAACGTTGCTAAAAGATTAATTTTGTTTGTGTTGGCATCACTGGCAATGTCTTTTGTTGTATGTGCAGTTGGTTCACCAATAATTTTCCATGTTTCAACAGAAATTATTGAAATATCACTTGCGGTATCTATTTGTAATTGAATAGATTTGCTGTTGATTGTTACAGTTACATACTTACGAAGTTCTTTGAACTGAAGCTTTTTTGTTGTGAACACGGCGTTTGTGCGAAAGTTTTGTTTTTTCTCAAACTTGTTTTTATTTTCATTCTGAAATGATTTTGTTGTTTTTCCAGGTTTGGAGCAGTAGTTGTCCTTATGTCCAACTTGGTGACATTTGTTGCACTTGTGTTTGCTGTAGGGGCAAAATTTAACGTAGTGTAAGTCCCCGCAAAGCCAGCATGGAGTTTTTGGAACTTTGTTACTCTTGTGTTTTCCAATTTTGTTGACGGAGCAGACAGTTTTTGGTTGGCGTTCGATCATTGAATTATCTGATTTTAAATCCATTATGCGCTGTGTTTCATCTACCAGTTTGTCGAGATTAGTAGTGTCAGAAAATTCATCTAAAATTTTCAGTAGTCGAACTCGAATGTCTGTGTCTCTACTTGATTTAAGACCCAATACAAAAATTAGACATTTGAACTGATCGATTTTTAGATCTGTCATTTTGAACAATTCACATTGGAGATTTACTCGGCTAGCGTACTCTCTGAAATCTTCATTATCTGATTTTGATAGTTGCAGACATTTGTAACGTTGTGAAACCTGTGTCTCAGCTTTACCAAAGAGTTTGTTTAATTTGTCAACGGTGTCTTTTAGAGTCATATCGACAGGTTTAGTTGGCAATACGTAGTTTGAAAATCTTTCGTGGACTTGATTAGACATCTTGCGCCAAAGTAGTGCTACTTTGTCGTGGTCTTCCAGATTGTTCGCCTCTCTTTCGAAAACATGTACATACCTGTTGTACCAAGCTTGAAATATTAAACCGCTTTCTGGTTCATACACAAAGTCTGTCATTGAATGCGCTAACGATTCCATTAATGCAGCTTTTGATGTGTTTGGCGTTTGTGGAGCATCTCTTGAAGATGTTCCTTGAGCCTGAAGCAGCTGTGTCATTGCTTGTAGCAACTGGGTTTGTTGATGCATAGCTTGTTGCTGATCTTCCAACAGTTGAAGAACTTTGTCATCTGACATTGTTGTTTGCGGCATTTTGTAGAAAAAAAGTGTATCAGTTTCTTTTTATTTTCACTATCCTCGTCGCCACTTTTGTTGTACTTTTATGTTGAATAAAAGACGTTTTGGGTTAACTAATACAAAATAAAGTTGGTTTTATTGAATTCAGGTATGCTTGCTTTCGCTTGCCTCAACTAACTGTAAAACGGTTAGTAAGAATTGTAGCAAAAAAAACTTAAACTAAGCTGCGCGCAGTGTCGCATTATGTAGTGATGCCACATTGTTATGTGGCTGCACCCAATAAGGGTTACCCCCTAACAATTTTTATTGACCTTATCAGTTTATTGTAATATTTATCAAGCTTGTGGTCGTTTTTTATAATATATTATTTCTTATAATTTTTATTCAAAAATTCAAAAATTATAAGAAATAATATATTATAAAAAACGACCACAAGCTTGATAAATATTACAATAATATTTCTCATATTTTAAGAAAATATAAAACTAATATATATGCAGTAAAGAAAAAATTAAAAATGGCTATTAAAATTTTGGTGTTAGTTTGTGGCTATTTTAAGATGTGCCCAAAACGGCTGTTTTTCATTTTTGAAAGCAGGCAAATATGATTGGGCATAATGGGTCTCCACATTTTTCTATTGACAAATAAGCTAAAAATAATAAACTAAAAATAATAAACAATAAAATTTCTAACACTCATTTTACCTTACCAAATTTATTCATCCCTATTCTGTAACTATTTGTCAACGTCACGGAGAGACGATATCAAAATAAGATACTTAGCTAGACCTCGTGGACAATAATTAACGTGTGTGAAGATGAATTTAAATTTGTATTAGCGAAGACGCAAACCGAAAGTTGTAGCAAATCTATTCTGCAGTTAACAGAGCTCTGTTAACCAATTAGTATTTAGAGTAAAATTAAAAAAAAATTTTAAATTGGCTTGAGAGGATTTTTTAAACATTTTTTTCAGAATTGATATTATTCGAATTCAAAAATAATTTCAGATATAAGAGTTTTCTGCAATATAAAGGGTTCCCTGTTCCCTATTTTTAACAATCTTTTTTTTAAAATGATATTACATATTCGAATTCCGAGATGATTTCAGATATAAGAATTTCTATGCAATATAAAGGACTCCCTGGGCCAGCATTTGTGTATTGTAGCAAATGTATAGCTATCTCCATTTGCCCACAATGACCGAAAACCTGTCCAGAAAAATATATATTTTCAAATTAATGTTTTTGCAATATTTTATATTTTCAGTACATCTCTTAAGTATATATGTATTTATGGTTTTTTTGGCCACTATTCTCTAGTTTGGGTAGAACTGGCTTCAGTTCCTAGAATTTGGCTTCCAAATGAACTTAATAAAATTTTATTCCAAATGTTAAGTGGTTACCAGAGCTGCAACATGTGTATAAAAAAATTAATTACAAATATAAAGAAGGAAACATTATAATATATTAATAAAAATAATAATATCCTAATATAAAAAATTTATCTTCACATACACCAATAATTAACTATTTTTTTGTGACAGCCTGTGAATATTCTCTCAAGCCTTTGATACAGTAGGAGGTTGTCTATGGCTGAGTAAAACGAGTATAACCGTGTTCTACTTTTCATATTGTCATGACAAGTAGTTACAGATTAAATGAGCATTTTATAATTTAAATTTATCCTCTAAGATTTACTTACATTCAGTTATAAAAAAATTTAACAGTGTTAATGCTACAGTATGCCCGCTAAACATGTAATCTCCGCATGTACGTACACCCTGTATGGACATACCCAAACCACTCCATATTGTATAGGCTCTTGAGATTCTCAAATACAAAGCTTCGGATAAACTTAAACTATTTGGAAAGAAGTGAAATTCAGTATAACACACATACATGATCCAATATTATTAATACCAACTTACCCTGTATCATCGATAGCATAATCATTCTGATTGCATTGTAAATGTGTACCGGGAACGCTTAAGGATGTAATTAACATTGTTACACATCGCAACAGAAACACAGTACCAGCTAATGCAAAAAATCGCCTCAGTAAAACCATGCGATATTTATGAAAAATGCAGACGCATGCCCAAATGCTGAATAATAGCGTACCAGTGATTTCACACATATGAAATGCCCATGGAATGTGGGGCACGTTATCAAGAAATATATCAGGTAATGGTGGATAACGTTTCATGTCAGGGACTCTTTCATGTACAATGACCATCACGAATGAAGTTATCCATGTTACAACAAAGGAGTATCCTGAAAAATGTGCGTGAAGGTAATTACTTTGTATGTGTGTCTTCGTACTCAAATTTCATGCTTAAAAAATCCCTCACTTTGTCAATGAGGTAAATGAATAGGCTAAGTAAATTTTTCAGTTTTCCTGAAAAGTATTTGTGAAATTGTATCACATAAGTTCTGTGAAGTCCGTTGAATAAGAAAGGTTTTGAAACGGTAATGGTATTTGCAGAAAATGTCAGACATTTGGTACGAAATAATAGAAATTATAAATTAAATTACAATTCAATAATTAAGTGTACTTATTATTAATAAACATGTTTTATTACCTGTTCGGCGAAATGTTTTTATTTGAATGCGAACGCTAATACCTACATGTTTCAGTTTCATGAACTGCATGCTAGAATTGCTAACTACCAACGACAGCGCCATCATAATGGAGTCATAATATTCAATTAGCGATCATCACTCCTGATATGTATTCCTTACGGAATGAAATTATAAATGCTATGTTATAAATTAACAATAATGCGGATATTTGTATTCCGCATATTTGCATATTATAAATTATAACACAATTTTAAATAAATTCATTTTTCTAATTTTTCGAATTCTTTTTTATATAATAAAACTATTTGTTTCATAAGCCCAATTCACAATCCTGTGCAAATGGTCTTGCATTATAGCATTTGCAAATTGAGAGAGTATTTGAGAGCATTTTCAATGTATTTTGTTGGTGTAGAGTACAATTATTTTGCTCATGCTACGATGCTAGACTACTTGCTCGAGATTGTGAACTGGGCTATAGTGTTTCACATACACAAAAATCAGTTTCTCGCACATTTTGGAATGTCTCAATAATTACCAAAGGATATATACGTAATATGTAGTAAAATATATGGAGGAAACATGGAATATTAATCGTCTAAATAAAACGTTAACTATATATTAGGCTCAACACATAAATTCTGGTAAGTTGAGTCAATGAACTAAATCTAACTAGATCGAAAAGTTTTTTGTTCTCATTTTTGTTATATATTTATAAAGCGTTTTTCACCGCTATAAGGAATGAATCTAGCAGCAAGAAATTTCAAATGTATGCATGTACATACCTACATATATGTCTATATACAAATAATTTACCTAAACTGATTGAGGTTTTGAAAAATTCAGGTGGAATGTTAGCGGAGCAACCCTCTGACACAGATGACATTTCAAAAGCACAACTTTCACATTCATTGTAATGGCTGCTGGCCACAATTGATCCACAGTTCTTATTTCCACAGCTACATTTGAAGGCCACTGAGGACGCTGTTCGATTATGGTTATGATGAAGGGGTGATCCATCAGCTGAACCAATTCGTGTGCTAAGATTGTTTCTATTACTTATTGTTTTATTGTGATGTAACTGATTTGATGGCAGGAAATGAGCGGATTGTGTATTTAAACGTTGATGAACTTGAGTTTTTTGAAGATAAAGAATGCTTTGCCACAATTTTTTAAGCTCCCCAAAACGTAAATTATAATTAAGTTTGTACCGAAAATCTCGTATATCTTCTTCAGATAATGCTAATAGTACTTGGCCATCGATCGCTTCTAACTGAAGGCATTTAATTACAGCGGGAGTAAAATGAACAACTTTTGTAGCCCATTGTACTACATCCTCAACACGCCATTGACTTATATCAACTAAACCAATATCATCCTTTTCCACGTAATTAAAGCTGTCAGTGTCACTTAATCTTTCCGTATTCTGAAAGATATCATTTTCTTTGCATTTAATTGCAGGAATATCAGCCGGTGCGTTTTTTGACTCCAATTTATTCATAATTTACAAAATCGTTGTGCTTTTATCAAGTGCTTATTATGTCGTGTAGCTTTGCATTTAAAGTGAAAATAAGGTCACTCGCCGCTCAAGAGAATACCCATTTATAAGATATATATATGCAAGTTATTTCTTTTTTACACACAGGCAAAATTTACATTTTTTAATGCATTATACATACATACAAAAGTACTTTTTAAAGTTATTTAACATTAACTTTAATTTTATATTTTCACTATCTACATATGCAAACTGCATTTAAATTGTCCTATAGATATACTTTGTGTAAAATGAATCAACAAAAGAAATTTAAGGCTAGGGATACCAGGTTTGTTTTGTGCCTTATTCCGAATTATCGATGTTTTAGTTCTACCTATATTAGATATGTTGTTCTTGTTTTTTATATAAGTTGTTCGACAGAAATATATATATATATATATATATATATATATATATATATATGTATATATATATATATATATATATATTTATATATATATATATATATATATATATATATATATATATTTATCACTAATTTGGGAATATATATCCCTAAGCTGGGAACGCTGTTTTTGGTAATATTTTTGTTGTTTCCTTTGTGTGCCCCTTTTATTTAGATTTCATTACGGAAAATACTGCCAGATTTTCTCAAAAAACGTAGCCCACAATCGTCTGATTGTCAATAAAACTTTTTATACAGTAAAACTTGGTTTCATAACAAAACTATTTTTGTGGAAAGTAAAATATATTACAAATTCACATTTGTATGTTATTTACATTTTAGGAAGCAATTCCTTTTGATCCGAACTACCGAGTAAGTACAGTGCTATATTTCGCTTTTTTATTTAAAAAAAATCCAAAAGGGCCTACTTAATTCCTTTCTTCTAAGATGTTTTGTTTGTTGGATATACAGATAATCTGTGTATATGCTTGAGTTTGGTGGATTAGATATAGATCAAACTTCGTTAACAAAAAAAGGTCCACATCATTGAAGAAAATGTTTAACTGACTATTGAATCACACGTAACGGAATGACATTCTCTTATAAGATTAGAAGTTAGTTCCAACGTAATGGGACCGGAAATCTATTAAAAAATCTATAGGTTGTATTATTATTAATTAATAATTGTTGTTGATTAATTATTGTAGTATTAATCATTGTTGTGGTTGATTGCCACAAAACAATCAACCATCGGGGCGAAGGTGTTGTCAGACTGTTGGCGGCGCTGGTATACTCGCTTTTCGCTCCGGCTGAAGCTCGCCGTCTTGGGGTGGTGTACTTGCCAACCAGCCTGTTATGTCGCTCACGAAATAAAATAATAATAAAAAAAAAATTTATACCAGCCAATTTGACAAGAAACAAGATAAAAAGGAATTTGTTGGAGCCCGAAATGCACCCGGATGGAACGAACTAACTTTCTCTAACTAACAAAAACTTGAAACAAAACAATATACTACCCTACAAAACCGCCCCAGATACCCACGCTACCCTCCTTCTGGTTTTAGGGCTACTTTAGGCTGGTGGATGTTACCAGCAATGGCTCGCCTCCCTCTACCTCGGTAACACTTTGCCAATTTTCCTTGTGTTACCCCCTATGACACATCCGCTGCTCCTCCTACCGCCTTCCTACTGACTTCCGGTCATACTTACTCACACATCATTCTCTTAATCGTAAATAAGAAATTATTGCGCCGCTTCTTCTCATGACGTTATAAAAATAATTTTTATTAAATAAAAATTCTCTTAACCTATACTAAACATTTTCCATTTTTAATTATAATTACAGACCTATGGTAACTTATCTAGAGATGACACCTAATAAAAAAAACAAAACAGGATACCTAACACTAAAAAGAGGTTATAAAGTACAAAAAAAACAGCGAAATTACGCGACATACACCTACCTAGGAAGAGCTCTACCTATCGGCTTTGCGCGTTACGCAATAAGGAACCAGAAAATTCAAAACAACCAAACTTACTTTAGGTTAAGTATCCTAATTCACAATTCTTAAAATATTTACAAATAAAAACTAGATAAATAAAAACTACTTCTACTTAAAATATCATACTAAAATAAATGATACATACAATAATTCATTTCCGTCCGCAGGTCGTCCGTATGTCCGGGTCTTGCACCTGTCTTCTTCCTCTGGGATGCGACGAGATGGCGATGGTGGTTCCCAGCTGTTGCTGTGTTGTTGCTGCTGACGGCCAGTTCCCACGTTGCGTGCGTTGCGTGGAGGGTTCTGTCTATTCTGTGGCTCTTTTTATTTTATAAATAAAATCTTTATTTCTTTTTAACGTATTTTATGTTTCGACCTTCACCTTTTCACATTTGTTTCTTTTACACCAGTTTGCCCTAGGTTTTTCTTCAATTATTAAATTTAATTTGGCTTTTAATAATTAAATTTTCACTGTTTCCTTTTTCTTAAAATTTTTATGTATCTATTTGGCCACCACTTTCACCCGGACGCACTTTTCCACTCCAACTTCGAATATCTTAAAAACTTTTTCTTTACTTTTCCCACTTTTCAAAACTTGAATTCTTTCCTTATATTTTCTATGAATCTTTAATTTTTGTTTATTTTAAATTTTAATATCTTCTTTCGTTTTGTTTTTCTTTTTTTTTATTAAGTTTTTAAATTTTTCTGTATATAACTTCTTTTTCTTCAAAACATTTAATATCTTCTTTTATTTCTCCTTTATGATCAACTTTTCCTTTTTCTTCAAACTTTTCTTTAATTTTTCAATTTTAAAAACTTTAAATTTCCTTGATCCAAACTTTTCCGACTTTAATTCCTTCCGCACAATATTTTCTCTACCCTCTTTCTTTCTCACATCTCAAACTTGCTTCCTTATATATCCCCTCCAGAACTTCCTTACTTTCCCGTCCGCTATCAAACCGTTCCGCATTCTTGACATACTTTAAATTCCTTATTTTCCTGGTTTTTTATTCATGCATTTTATTTTTGTAAATAAAAAACAGCCGCTACATTCCCAATCCAATCAGCTGTCCTTGTCACCCAGTATTCTATTGGACGGTCAGCTGTTCGGATTGGGATGCCACCTCACGCACTGCTTTACCCTACAGGGTGCATACGACAGAAACCCCATCATTCTCGTGACCTTCTATGGTCCGAGAATGAGAGGGAAGTCTCTCGAACATCTATCTACATACTTCGAAACAAAAACTGCTAAAAAGGAAACAAACAAAAACGCTAGAATGCCACACTGCCCCGTCTCATCACCGGCTGGCATCTCCCTGGGTGTTCTTCAATCCCTGACACCACGGCGAATTTCCTAACACTTCCTACCGATGTGGCAACTACATTTAACTATATCATGGCGACAGCTGACTACCTTCTCAAACACTAACAACGAGGAAGGGAACACAAAGGTGAGTTTTGTTTAAAACTATTTATTAATTATATTTATTCTAACTTAGCTAGTAATTCTGCTTCTATACATCTTCCAGATCATCCATATCAAGGTTTGTAATGGGTGCCTGCGGCTATGGGTTCACTAACCTGGTAAGTAGCTACATTTGTTGTTACCAAAAACCTATCTAACTAATTCCCATTGCCAAGCTAACGTTCACAAGCTGTCCCTCCTGCGGCTAACGGTGGTCGTCGCCATTTACAATCTAGTAAGGTAAGCCTGAATCTATTTTATTGAACTCTTCAATCAACTTAATGTTATTTCCTTGCAGCTTACACAACGTGGAAAATCCCATCTCATCGGTGCAGAACTCTGTGGATCCATCCCAATGGAAAACGTAAGTACAATGCAAATAATAGTGCTAAATAATAGTAGTAAATAAAACTAAAAATAAAACTAAAATATGGATATATATATATACATACACATATATATATATATATATATATATATATATATACATATACATATATATATACTGAAACATGGCGCATGCAAACCTGTGCGCGTGTGTGTGTGTGTGTGTGCAAACGAAAGCTTTTGCAAATACCAGTGACGGCACTTTGTTTGTCAGCTCACCTTGCGTGACTCACGTGCACGTACGGTCCTGTGTGCTGAACACCATTTGTAAAGCACCTAAACGCACACAACAGACACCCACACACCAGCATACACACACATACATATCCATATATCCATATATTTACACATACATACCCATATGCATACATATATACATACACATATATGTATACACATACCCATATTCATATATACATATATATATACATACCTACATACATACATATATATACATACCTACATACATATATACATATCCATATATATATACACATACATATACATACATATATACATACATGAGCGCCTATATAAATATAGCGCCACCTTAACCAATTTTTATTGGCGTAGTGTATCTAAACAAAAAAAAATTAAATAAAATATATATTTAACGGAATAAATAAAAAAATTCAGCTAATAGAATTAGGTCGTGAAAACAGTAACAGGGTAATAATGCCATATATAATTCGTTCCAAGTAGATTGTTCTTATCACAATATATATATACATATATACATACATACATATACATATATATATATACACATACATATATATATATATATATATTTATATATACACACATATATATACCTACATATATATATATATTTAGCAATATTACGGTCGGCTAGCTTTCTATGAGTTGGCCTATTATATTTGCGACAGATGAGTACCGGCTCTTCTCACAATATGCCTATTTACCTCTGCGGTTGACTCAAATTAATTGTCTCTCTTGTTCATTGCGTACAATTCTCAATCTAAAGATGTTTGACTATATATGGGAGTGTATTGCAAAAATAAAAATATTACCTGCAGTTCAAATGCTCACGTATACCGGTATGTTGCCCATTACTTCGATGCTCTACTCGTCCACGCCTTAATGAAACATCAATCCTTGCGCGCCAAGGTTGGTGTATTTATTGGTTATCTTTTGTCCTGACTCGCCGTAAGATCGGACTCAGATGAACGTTACCATTCTAAGTGCCTAAGAACCTTTAGTCCTTTATGGCACAGTTCCCCGGGATAATCATAAGGTTCCACTAATAGAGTGGTGACAATTACAAATGTGATTAGCTTAGAAACGTTGGCTAACGTCGCGGGCAAAATAATTAATATTTCATTTTGGCTAAGCTGAGCAAACCATCGATTGGAATATGCACCAAAAAAAAAAAAAAAAAAAAAAAAATACCTATATATATATATAGACACACGCCCATATAAAAGTACTAAACGGGTTTTCGGGGAACAAAAGTTATTCAGACGTGCGTGTTTGCGCGCGTGGTAGTCGCTGGGACTAAGCCCACCAAGAACCTTAAAGCCTATGGCTTTAAGTCCTTGGCGTGAAATACCCCCAACGATTTCCCGTAAAGGTTTTCTAACTCGTATAGGCTGTTCCCTATGGGACGCACTATACGGCATTTCAAAAATTTACGTGCAAGTTTCGCGTTAAAGTTATTCTTAAAATCGCTCTGTTGAAAATTGCGACGGTAAACTTCCTGTCCTGGAATAAATCTTACCTGCCGACACCGTGTATTATAAGACTTCTCCCCACGGAGGTATGCCCTATGCATACTATCCTTAATTTTCTGCCTGATGAGGTCCATCTTATCCGCTTTGGGTAAAACGTTCAGCTCAGGATCACTTAACGCCTGAAGTTTTCTAGCTATTTTATAAATGCTACCGTGAGACACCATATTCATGCCGAAGAGCGCGAAATATGGTGTAACCCCTATAGACGTTTGCACCGATGACCGTAGGGAGAACTCTATCTCTGTGAGATATTTGTCCCACTCCGTATGATCATCTTGCAAGTAAGAACGTATCGCCGCCAATATTGACTGATTAACACGTTCCGAGGCATTTGCCTGCGGTGCGTGTATAGCAGTGCGTACATGTCTCACGCCGAAATTTTTCAGTAAGTCCTGAAACTCCTTACTGATAAATTGCTTACCATTATCGGACACTACAGATTCGGGTGTACCAAATTTATGGAAAACTTCCCCTACTAAGAATCTTACTACGTTTTTAGTGCTGGCCTTAGCCATCGCCTTTAGCAACACAAATTTTGTTAAATGGTCAAGAACTATAAAAATATAACAATTGCCATTTTTGGAGCGTGGATAAGGCCCCAAAAAGTCAACAAATATTCTCTGGAATGGACGTTCCGAAACGATTTCTAACCCCATAGGTGGTCTCAAAGTTTGATTAGCAGGTTTGGTTTCCCTGCAGACCTGACAACTGGCAACGAACGACCTCACCTGACTATTAAGGTTGGGCCAATAAAAGTATTCCTTTATGCGAGCTATTGTTTTGCCAACCCCCCATGAGCAAATTGCGGCGGGTTGTGACATCTCTATGATTCCTGTGGTCAGTTCGGCTGGAATCCATAGCTTCCATGAAAAATCCTCACACATAATCACCCCGTTGTATGGCATCGTACGTTTATAGACCATGTTGCCTAACACCTTCATATCAGGTAGCCGTTCGGCGTCCTCACGGATCTTCTCTATAAGCTGTAGATATTCTGGGCTTTTGAAATATTTAGATTCTAAATCAACTAATTGTGATACTTCTTCTGAGATTTCATCCATATTGTAGCGGGACAGAGTATCAGGAACGATATTCTTGGAACCTGGCCGGTGTTCGATGGCAAAGGAGAACGATTGCAAGTGCAGGCTCCACCGCGCTAGCCTACCACTCAGGTCCTTATGTCCCATCAACCATTTCAAACTACTGTGATCAGTAATTACAGTAAAGGGCATCAATTCAACATAAGGCCTAAACTTTCTTATGGCTAGTACGACAGCCAAACACTCCCTCTCAGTCACCGAATAATTTCGCTGAGCGGACGTCAAGCGGTGCGAGAAAAACGCAATCGGGTGTTCACCGTCTGAATCATCCCTCTGAAAAAGTACTGCCCCCGTCCCTACATCCGACGCATCGCACTGGATGTAAAAGTGCCTACTAAAATCGGGATGCATTAATACCGGACTGGTGGTGAGAGCGGTCTTCAATAAATCGAACGCCTTTCTTGCCTCGTCCGGAAAACTGAAGGATTTGGACTTCTTCAGGGTATTGAAGATAGGTGCCGAAATAGTAGCAAAATCAGGGATGAAGCGCCTGTACCAACCGGCTGCCCCCATAAAACTTCTGACCTGACGTATAGTCTTCGGGTAGTCAAAGTTCATTATGGTGCTTATTTTCTCCGGATCTGCCCTCAATTTGCCACCACCTACAATATAGCCGAGATAGCGGAGCTCCCTAAAGCAGAAGCGCGATTTTGACACATTGATCGTCAATCCAGCCCGCTCTAAACAACTTGACACTTGTTCTAATAATTCCAGGTGTGTATAGAAATCTGGCGCGACTACCAATAGATCATCCAAATAGACAAAGACTCGATCACGCAACGCCGCGGGGATCACCTTATCCATTAGCCGGCACAACCTTTGGGCAGCATTACACAGCCCAAAAGGCATTACCGTAAAATGGTAAAGTGGTCGCCCAGGTACTGTAAATGCAGTCTTTTCTCTACTTGAACGTTCCAGAGGAATCTGC
This sequence comes from Linnaemya tessellans, assembly GCA_951800035.1. Classification (NCBI taxonomy): domain Eukaryota; kingdom Metazoa; phylum Arthropoda; class Insecta; order Diptera; family Tachinidae; genus Linnaemya; species Linnaemya tessellans. Next base: position 3,061,441 of record OX637535.1, read on the forward strand.
CAGAAGGCATCCTTCAAATCGACACTTGAAATGAAATATGTATCCCCTAGCCGACTGAGCAGACCTTCGATATGCGGGAGCGGATAGGCGTCCTTGATAGTAAGCGCATTTAGCTTACGAGCGTCCAAGCACAGCCGATTCTTCTCGCCCTTACGGACGAGAGTAACCGGATGACTCCACGGACTCTCGCTCGGCTCTATGACTCCCATATCAAGCATCCTATCCAGCTCGGCATACATCAACTTCTGCACAGCTGGCGAGACAGGATAATGCCGGTCCTTCACTGGAATTGCCGCACCAGTATCAATTGTGTGTAGCTCTAGACTAGTTCGACCGAGACCCTTTTTGGTGTAACAAGGGAAACTTGCTACAACCTTATCTAAGCGTCTCCGCTGATCTAATGTCAAAATGTGACTACTGACACTCCCAACTATCTCTTCTCCTTCCAGACCCAAATCCACGCCATTTGTAGCGATGCTACATACACTGGCCAACAGTTTATACTTCTTCATGAAGTCCACGCCCAAAAACATAGCCCTATTCAACGATGGCACCAGATAAAACGTGACCTCATCCTTAATACCGTTGAAATCAATTTCTACTCGGGCTCGGCCCATAATTCTATGTGGCCTACCATCGGCCGTTCTAATACATGATCTAAAGTCCCTAACAACTAGGCCTGCTCTCTGCACCAGGTCCAGGCAGCCCTTACCCAAACAAGTGACCGTTGCGCCACTATCCAATAATCCTTCTACCTCAATTCCATTTATATTTATTCTTGAATAAAACCTCGTATCTGTACCCTCATACAAACTTGCCCCCATAATTTCTTTCCTATTTTGTTTCCTAATTCTATACCTAATCCTTGTCTTCTTTATCCTACTTGACACCCCTCCAAAAATACGCGATCTCGCTGCGTTATATTCGGCAATTCGTTGATGCAGCGGTTTAATCTCACGAATCCTTTCACCTTCTTTCTCCCTTTCTCGTGCCTCGGTTCTTGCTAAAATCTTTATATTATTTGCGGATTGACTGGACGGGCTTATGTCTGGGTCGAACGAGTCTCCCCCGTCTGAGACTTGTTCCCCCTCTGGTTTCCCTGACATTTGGGACATCGCGGTGTCACCACATCCGCTCGGCCACACCTAAAACAAAAAATCCTACGATTCGGAGACGGACAATCCATGAAACTGTGCCCTAGTTCCCTACAGTTCCAACAAATGTAACGGCTTTTATCGGTCAAAGCTTCGACCTCCATTGCCACTGGGTCCTCGGGTACCGAAAACTCGATTTCATGAACTCGCTGTGTCATCGCGGGCCGCTGAGAAAACTGCTGTCTCTGACTGAACAGTAGACTTTCTGCTCTCTTAGCATGCTGGCAAAAGTCACCCAAGCTGATTATGCTGACTGAAAAAAGCATCTGGGCCAATGATGGCTTCAGATTAGACCGCATGATTTCTATTAAGTCCCATTCAGAATATGGCGTTCGCTGCTGATTCCTTAAACTCAGTACCGCTGTAAAGAAATCTTCAAACGACTCTTGTGGGCCCTGACGACGATCCATAATTTTCTTCTGGAGCTGAAAATCGCTATCATAGCGCCTATACTGCGTCAAAAATGCCCCTACCAAACCATCCCATGTCAACACAGGATTTAATTTCCGAATATTCCAGTACCAATTCAAAGCCTGACCCTCTAGCAAAAGATTAAAATTCCGGCGCAAATCCTCTACAGACAAGTAATGGTCCTGGCGCATTATCTCTATTCTAAAAATAAAATCCTCGGCGCTCATACCCCTCGACGAACCATCAAATTTAATGCCCCACTTAGAGATGTCCAAATCACGGTGGTTGGAACGACTGTGGGCTCCTGCTCCTATAGGTATCGGACCCGCCGCCTGAGGTTGTGCCGGCCCTTGCCCATAATAATTGCCCGCTGGAGGTAATCCATTAGAGTACGCTGCCGAAACAGGAGCGCTGATTGACTGCATACCTTGTCCAGGTAAGCCCCCTTCTAACATCGGTTGCCTATAGCTATTAATATTGTTTACTCTATTTACAGCCGGCGGAATCCCGGCAGTCCTCTGGCCATCGGCAGGCCTCTGAGCATCGGCAGATTGAGTGTGTGCCGCATAATGTGCGCCAGCCCCATTGGTCATGCTTAGCTGTTCACCCACCGCATCACGTACCGCCTGCGCCAACTCTTGCCGCAAGGTACATTGGAATTGCTGCCTCTGCCGGGCCAATTCGTCCCGAATAAAATCAGTAACGCTACCTCCCATGTTCCGGTTGTCCGTTGGCAGCACCTGAGACAGTTCTCTACCAGCGCGTACCTCCTGCTGCACGTTCCGTGCTGTTATGCTGCTGAATTCCGGCGATGGTATGGAACTGTCGGAATTGTTTAACTGCCCCGAAAAACTGGCATTACCTTGAGCCCTAGCTAAAAATTGCTGCACAGCTGGTGCCACTTGCTCGGGACTCCTATTCGGTGCTGTCGTAAATATAGGCTGCTCCAACGTTGAAGCAGTCGGTAGAGCTACCACTGCCGTAGTTATAGCCGGCTGACTGTTCATTTCTACCCCTGTGACAATCTCTATTCCCTCGGCCAACAATTGATTCCTAACTGAACGAGTTAAAACCATTCCCGCTCCCTAGCTAACCAAGACTCAAATATTACTTCCAAAACAAAGGTATTTATATCACTCCTAATGTGGTGAAAATTAACGTTTCAAATCAATTGGAAATAATATATAATGAAAAGACATATAAATGTCTCAAGACTGTGATAATATAAATTTAAGAAAAATGAAATAAAAAAAAATTGAAATAATATCTGTCTATGAAATAGAAAAGAAAGCAAATAACTAAAGACTATATAATAAAAAAAAATTAATGAAAAATAAAAATTGGAAATAATATATGTATATGAAATAAAAAGAAAGTAAATAACTAAAGACTGAATAATAAAAAACAATTTAATGAAAAATAAAAATTGGAAATAATATATGTATATGAAATAAAAAGAAAGTAAATAACTAAAGACTGAATAATAAAAAAAATGTAATGAAAAATAAAAATTGGAAATAATATATGTATATGAAATAAAAAGAAAGTAAATAACTAAAGACTGAAATAATAAACAATTTAATGAAAAATAAAAATTGGAAATAATATATGTATATGAAATAAAAAGAAAGTAAATAACTAAAGACTGAAATAATAAACAATTTAATGAAAAATAAAAATTGGAAATAATATATGTATATGAAATAAAAAGAAAGTAAATAACTAAAGACTGAAATAATAAACAATTTAATGAAAAATAAAAATTGGAAATAATATATGTATATGAAATAAAAAAAGAAAGTAAATTAGTAAAGTAATATATATATATATATATATATATATATACATATATATATATATATATATATATATATATATATATATATATATAAGCAAGGATTTATCTCATATATATATACACACATACACTCATACATATATCCCTTACCATAAATAAAATCCAAAAAAAATGAATATAACCAAACTATGGTGCTGTAACCCAACTCTAAAACAATTTTTAGTTGACCAATTGAGTTTGGTTCAACCAAATACTAAAGTAAAAAAAATTTAATAAAATAAGGAATATTATGAAAAACTATACTACCAATAAATCGAAATAAAACTAACCGAACTAAAAAAAAAATTCAATCATATAATTAATAAAGTATTTATTGACGCCTTGATGTGCAGTATCGACTTATGTGAATCACGAGTATTCTCGGCATCAGCAGGATTTTCAGGCGGAGAAAATCGCAGCGGATTGTAAGTATACTAAAGCAGTCCTAAACCAGTGTATCTTTTAAACAAATCTTAAATTTTTTTTTTTTTTTTTCAGGCCGCTATAAGTATCCGGACCGTTGAGTAGGTAGTTAAGGTGATACAAACGACTTGAAACCCCGACCATATTTGGCTGCAACTGGTGGTATTGGTCCGTAACCTTCTACCCAACCCGGACTAACCAACTACATGGCAAGTGCCTCAAATCACTACATGTATTACTAGAATTGGACTACTATATTAACGAAATTACATGAAGTGAACGAATGCTTTATTCAGAGCCGAAGCAAAAAGGTTATGGTTATATTTCACTCCCTAACCCGACTCAGACTCTGAATCGAGCACTCGTTCTGGGAACATTTAGTTTTCGACTATTGGTCGCAACGCGAAAGACGCTACATTCGTTCTTCCGGGACTTACCTAATAACGAAGACTAAACATACGGACTATGGGACCAACTAACTATTGTTTAATGAAAAATAAAAACTAAAAAGAAAACTGATAAATTTTTGGTAGAATAGTTTGGCGATGTCGCAACGCGTCGAGGACTCTTATTTGGACTCGGACGGGACTTACATCTGACCTAAATACTAGACTACACAAACAAACTCTTTACATTCGATTTATTCCATCCTGGCTCATTTCGGGCCCCACGTTGGGCGCCATTTTATTATTATTAATTAATAATTGTTGTTGATTAATTATTGTAGTATTAATCATTGTTGTGGTTGATTGCCACAAAACAATCAACCATCGGGGCGAAGGTGTTGTCAGACTGTTGGCGGCGCTGGTATACTCGCTTTTCGCTCCGGCTGAAGCTCGCCGTCTTGGGGTGGTGTACTTGCCAACCAGCCTGTTATGTCGCTCACGAAATAAAATAATAATAAAAAAAAAATTTATACCAGCCAATTTGACAAGAAACAAGATAAAAAGGAATTTGTTGGAGCCCGAAATGCACCCGGATGGAACGAACTAACTTTCTCTAACTAACAAAAACTTGAAACAAAACAATATACTACCCTACAAAACCGCCCCAGATACCCACGCTACCCTCCTTCTGGTTTTAGGGCTACTTTAGGCTGGTGGATGTTACCAGCAATGGCTCGCCTCCCTCTACCTCGGTAACACTTTGCCAATTTTCCTTGTGTTACCCCCTATGACACATCCGCTGCTCCTCCTACCGCCTTCCTACTGACTTCCGGTCATACTTACTCACACATCATTCTCTTAATCGTAAATAAGAAATTATTGCGCCGCTTCTTCTCATGACGTTATAAAAATAATTTTTATTAAATAAAAATTCTCTTAACCTATACTAAACATTTTCCATTTTTAATTATAATTACAGACCTATGGTAACTTATCTAGAGATGACACCTAATAAAAAAAACAAAACAGGATACCTAACACTAAAAAGAGGTTATAAAGTACAAAAAAAACAGCGAAATTACGCGACATACACCTACCTAGGAAGAGCTCTACCTATCGGCTTTGCGCGTTACGCAATAAGGAACCAGAAAATTCAAAACAACCAAACTTACTTTAGGTTAAGTATCCTAATTCACAATTCTTAAAATATTTACAAATAAAAACTAGATAAATAAAAACTACTTCTACTTAAAATATCATACTAAAATAAATGATACATACAATAATTCATTTCCGTCCGCAGGTCGTCCGTATGTCCGGGTCTTGCACCTGTCTTCTTCCTCTGGGATGCGACGAGATGGCGATGGTGGTTCCCAGCTGTTGCTGTGTTGTTGCTGCTGACGGCCAGTTCCCACGTTGCGTGCGTTGCGTGGAGGGTTCTGTCTATTCTGTGGCTCTTTTTATTTTATAAATAAAATCTTTATTTCTTTTTAACGTATTTTATGTTTCGACCTTCACCTTTTCACATTTGTTTCTTTTACACCAGTTTGCCCTAGGTTTTTCTTCAATTATTAAATTTAATTTGGCTTTTAATAATTAAATTTTCACTGTTTCCTTTTTCTTAAAATTTTTATGTATCTATTTGGCCACCACTTTCACCCGGACGCACTTTTCCACTCCAACTTCGAATATCTTAAAAACTTTTTCTTTACTTTTCCCACTTTTCAAAACTTGAATTCTTTCCTTATATTTTCTATGAATCTTTAATTTTTGTTTATTTTAAATTTTAATATCTTCTTTCGTTTTGTTTTTCTTTTTTTTTATTAAGTTTTTAAATTTTTCTGTATATAACTTCTTTTTCTTCAAAACATTTAATATCTTCTTTTATTTCTCCTTTATGATCAACTTTTCCTTTTTCTTCAAACTTTTCTTTAATTTTTCAATTTTAAAAACTTTAAATTTCCTTGATCCAAACTTTTCCGACTTTAATTCCTTCCGCACAATATTTTCTCTACCCTCTTTCTTTCTCACATCTCAAACTTGCTTCCTTATATATCCCCTCCAGAACTTCCTTACTTTCCCGTCCGCTATCAAACCGTTCCGCATTCTTGACATACTTTAAATTCCTTATTTTCCTGGTTTTTTATTCATGCATTTTATTTTTGTAAATAAAAAACAGCCGCTACATTCCCAATCCAATCAGCTGTCCTTGTCACCCAGTATTCTATTGGACGGTCAGCTGTTCGGATTGGGATGCCACCTCACGCACTGCTTTACCCTACAGGGTGCATACGACAGTTGTAGGATATTATATTGCTGTAAATACTATAGAATACAAATTGTTAAGTTCATTCAGACTTTTTCAAACCAGTTTAATTTGTTTAAATTCTTTATTGAATCTTAATTTGTTGTCTGGGTTTTCTTTTCGTACGTTTAATAAAGTTTTAAAGTTAAATTAACTGCCTGGTCTACGATGTCACTCGATATCGTTTTTTCGTATAAATATATTTAAAACAAAAACAACAATTTAGAAATTTGTTTGTTTTAAAAGTATGACTGAAAGATATCTAGTGACATCATGGCCAGGCAGTAAATAATTACACTTTTTGTGTTCATTATATAATATATGAAGCGAATATTTTTTTATTTTAGTTAATGTTCTTTTAAAGAATTTTGAAATTATTTTGTTTCTTTTTTTTAAATTTTGAAGTAAGAAAAATAAAAAGATTATTTAATAACAGGCATAAAATGCAATTTTCAAACTAAAATTGAATTTAAATACGTACTGTTAATATAATGTGGATATAAAATCATTAAATGACTTGATTTACATATGCATATATTTATAAAAATACTTCATTAGATTAAAATAATTCACTTCAAACAATGCAGCAAGCATTACAAGTTATTTTTATATTTTAAAACAAAGAAAGGCGATATATAATTAATTATGCATATGTAAGTTTATAGATGTAACATATTGTTGGTAGTAGATAATAATAGCTTTGCAATTTCTTTCTATAGCTCTTGATAAAGGTTTTATGTACATTTCCAAAAAAAATAATCTACTTTTTGACATAAATACGAAAACTTAATTCCTCATATTTTTGTGGAGAAGAAATGTGAGTGATTCCCCATTTAGGAAACGAGAAGAAAAACTCGAACTGACTATCGACGCAGTACAAATACCTAATTTTTCTGTGGAAATGTCCATTTGTATATCAAAAATTTAAGTTAACACCATTATTCTTTCTCTTGTTTAATTGTTTTCAGCAATTATACAATAAAAAGGTATATTTATCAATATATGAGTTCTGAAAAAATTTAGTAACTGAAATAGGTGTTATTTTCAAGCTTGCGTTATTTTTCCTGCTATAAATCGAAAAAAGTTTACTATATTTGTTAAGATATAATTATATAATTTCTCCGCATCTAATTTTCGCCTTTAATTAACGTTAAAGTGAAACGCTGCGATCTTTATCCAACACGGTTTTTGCGCTCAAAATTATGGTCCATTTGTAAGCTACATTATTTTGAATTAAATACCACGTTGTTTTGCCTTAGTTAGTTGACGTTTGTGACGTTAATTTTTGTTTTCTTTTAGTTTTTTCTTCTCATACTTCCTAGTCTTTGCAAGTTGAAGTGTCCATAGGACTGGCCGGTTGGGCAAATGTATTGTTAGTAGCTCCTTTACTTATATTAGCTGGAGTAAAAGCGGAATTTGAACCACTCACATTCATGTTGGCATTGGACGTATTTTGTAAATTGAAACTTAAGGGATTTGCTTGAGTGGAAGAAGTGGTTGGTGGTAGCACTGGTGGCGCAGCGTTGTATCCTAATAATGAAGCTGAGTTGAAGGATAAGCGTTCGCTCCCCAAGGAGTTAAGGAAATTTGAAGACGGCCCCGTGACATTTGAGGAACTTGCGAATAAGCCACCTACAACAGTGGGTCCAGCTCCACTCGAGCCGGATAAAACATTTGGAGCTGAAGTATTTAAGCCCAACATGGGTGTAGGCAGTGCTGGCTTAATAAAACGTTCACTAGCCCGACGATTCTAAAAATAAAATAAATTAAATGTTTACCGTTTTGCAATTATTAACCTTGTCTTAAAAAAAAAAAGAACCTACAACCACTTGTCCGCATGCGTAACAACGATTATGCTGCGAATTTCCTGGGCTTAAGGGGCGGCTATTTGATGGACTATGAGACACTGGGCTACTTATAGTACGTTGACGATGAGCATTTAACGCTGACCCAGCCAAAGCTGCTCCTGTCGCCAAAATGTTCTCATTATAAAAACGTTCTTCATCCATTTCTAAAGATGATTCCGATTCAGATAAATGGCGACATAAAGCTTCCCGCCTTTCTACTTCCTGCTTCAATTTCCGTTGTAGCCGGGCATTTTCCTCCCGAATAGATTTCTCTTCTTGGGCAAACTGTTGAAGTTTCTTTGTCGTCTCTTTTTCAGCTGCAGCCAAATTAGCCCTAAGACGTATAACTTCAGATCTAAGAGTTTGTATATGTGAGCTTAAATTGGAGGCAGTATCGCCATTAGCATTAGTTATATCGCGTGGCGTTGTGGGGTCTGATACGGGTTGATCAAGTTTAATTTGTAACAACCGTTTCTCTGTTTCCAATTTATCCATACGTTTCCACAGTTTATTAACCAATGCTTCTTGCTCTTGTTCTAAAGTATTCTCTAGTTCAACCATTTCCCTTCGCAACTGTTCTAGATTTGTTTGTTTATTATCTGTTTCTGCTTGGAGCTTTTCTATTTTTCGCATTAATTTATTAACTAAACACTCCTGCTCTTGTTCGAGTGTTTGCTCTAATTTACATTTTTCTTGACGAAGCTATTATAAGGTATATTAATGAGATAAAAAATTATTTTCTTATATATTTTCAAATTACCTGATCTAGCTTTCGCGATAAATCGTTTGTTAAACATTCTTCTTCACGTTCGTAGTGATGTGCTAACGTCTCCTTCTCTTTCTTTAATGCTTGAATTTTTTTCAAAAGTGTATTAGAAATATATTCCTCCTCTTGCTCTGCTTTAGCTTGCTGTTCAAACAATAAAATATTCACACATATAAATAAAGAAGTCGATATATAATATACATATATGTAAGAGGCCTATTCTATAAATCCCGTCGATTGAAATCGCGTGATTTTAGAAAATTATCTTCACTAATAGAAATATTTTTCCAGACATTTTTCAATATTGCTGTTATATATAGCTTCAAATATCATATACAGAAAAAAACTGCCATATCTAATTTTAAGAACGTTTTCAGGACCATGATATATTTTTGAAATCACGCGGCGTGATTTACAGAACAGGCCCGTATATTTGTGACTACGAACTATAAATTTTATGCCGCAACAACTTAATTAATGTATGTGTACATTTCTTTAAGTATTCCATAAAGGAATATATTTCAGTGTTTAATCTGTTAATGATTTGGAGTTCAGCGATCATGTTTATATAAGAAGTTTTGAAAAACTTTAGTTTAAAAATATACTGATTTAGTTTTTCATGTTCGAACATCTACAATCTATTAAAAGTATTCACATATGAATGTATATTAGTGGCATGAATTTAAATATATACATACATATATTAAAAATAATATTTAAATAATACTTACAATTATTACAGAAGCTTGTTTAAGAGTGCGATTTTCTTCTTGAACAACTTTACATTTGATTTTCATAGTGTCCAACTCAGCTTTGAGAACTCTAAAAATAAAACATTATTAGGATATTACATACATATATAACATAGTTATGTACAGAATGAACTTAGTGGTTATAAAATTCGGCGCACACTTACTTATTTTGCTGAGTTAAAGATTCTATACGTTTCTGTAATTGTTCCCTGGACACAGGACTTGGGGGCAACATGGTACCACCATCCAATGAGCTTTCGGATTCACAGGGACTTTCCATATCTTTATGAAATTAGAAAAATATTTAACAAAGTAATGCCACTTTTGCACATACATATGTATCTACGTATCTATGTTGCTATCGAAACTAAGCACCCATTTGAGCTAATAAGCCCATAACCACATATTTTCTTTCAATATCTTTTCTATTTGATTAAATTTTGTTAAATAATTATACTTCCAATCTTTTAAAACATAATGTTACAATGATTCGTTAATAATTCATTTAATTTATTTATTCAACGTATATAATTCATATAGCCGAATGGACAATAAAAAATTAATACAAGTATTAATTTATACTATGAATAGAAATTATAAACCTTATATAATATACCTAACATCCAACAACTACAACACCCAATTCACACAATGATATGAAATCCTTAATGTTGTTTAATTTAGCTTTAAAAGCTTATTCTAAAATCATCTATATATTAAGAAAACATGTAGGGTGCCGCTGTGGCTGATTGGTAGCGATGCTAGCCTATTAGTACAGAGGTCGTGGGTTCGATTCCCACCAACGACCTTGGGTGTTTGTGATGTTTTTGGGTAACACAAAGGTATCTACTAGGACCCAATTGTGCTGTATTTGTTAATCAAAACTGGCAGCCTGCTAAAAAAAAAAATAAAGGAAACATGTAAAAAAAATATTTAGGAATACAGAAGTCGTGATTTTTTCTACTCCTCCTTATTTTCTACACTGTTCGCCACTAGAAACGTCATGATATTTTCTCAAAACTTTTGAGTCATCGTGTGAATCACATGTTAATTTACTTTTTTTTTTTTTGTTAAATTTTATTCTTTTTCTACTTTTAAAGAACATGAGTAGTGCAGAATAGTTCTTCTGAATGCCCAAATTATTATCCACCCATTGACTAAGTAGAAGGGAAAAATCATTATGAATGATTTAAAAACAGGGTAAAAATTACGGCATTTTCGATCGATATCGAATGCAGTATTAGTTAAATTGCACCACAGTTAATCAGTAATTAGATTTTGAAAAACAGATTTTTTGAAACATATGACGATATATTTTGGTCAACTACAGTTACTATGTGCATGAGTATAATTAATAAGAATTCTGGTCCACTATGACAAATGCTCGTAATCGTATCGCTTTACTCCACTTTTCCATTTTTTACTTCATATAAAAAGCAACGAAGCATAGAAAACGATGCATTTTCTTGATATTTGCGTTTCGCTTTTTCGCTACTGCAATCATTGCATGCTTTTTGTGGACACAATGGCGACGCAACATATATGTACATATGTATGTATGAACGAACGTTCATCACTGATTTACTATAAAACCGTCATAACTCGAAAAAGCTTTTCGGGAGTTGCTCGTCAAACATTTCATTTTGTTCCAAAAGGACGTATATTTATCTATGTTCTCGGTAGGGGAATAGTTCTTCCTATTAGAGCGAAATTTATGAATTATTTTTTACGCGTCTAGGTCCAGCTTCCTGAATATGACGGCTTTGCAGCAAACAATATACAAATTATAGATACGTACACATCCATTTCAACAAAGCCACATTATCTCCTAGCCTTAAATGATTTCTTCAAGTTTATTAACCTTTTTTCTATTGTTTTTGTAATTATTTCGTTAAGCAATAAAGTAATCCTTATACATACATACTTACTTGGATGTATAACTTTTGTCTGCACCTATTTTCGTTTTTTGCAATTTTTTTTGTCAAGCTATCGTTTTCGCAAAACGTATGCCAGTTTATATTTTATGGAACTTCTGTGTTATAACTAAATCAAATATTGTATATGTATAATTTTTTATTAAGTATAATAAGAAATTATAAATATTACATTTCGTGAAATTATTTAAACGATTTTTCAACTTGACCAAAATTAAAAATGTAAAGAGAAATGAATGACGAACAAGAAACCAAATGATGCCATAGTTTTGGAAAAATACATGGCACAAGAGCTCTAATCAGATGAGCTGCCCAAACACATACAGTTGAAATTTTAAAATTGAGATGTCTGTGCATATGTATTATCATACAGAGAAGTTTATTAGCTTCTTTATAAAAAGTATATTTTATAAATTTCTCATGCTCTATATAAAAGTTGTATATCATACAGCTATGATTTCGACATGATATGAACGATATGAACTTTGCAATTACGAAGACATAAATTCATCGGATTCTAAGTTATTGAAGACTGGCAGCACTGTTACTCGAATTGCAGCCAACTTTGGTATATTATGTCATATGTTATTTTTTGTAAAAATTGTTTTTCGTATTTCGTGAATATTCTGTCTATAAAATAAAGCTAAAGATATGCTGCCATATACTAATATCACTCATTCAAATAAAACGATATATATAAATCCAAATTTTAAAGGGCAAAGGCCAGCAACAGATACTGCCCATACGTTGCAACCAGCTAGTGCCATTCCTAAAACTGCTCATATAAACCCTTTGTTCTTAGAAGCACATAACTACAGAAGCACAATTCATATGAATCCAGAATTTTTGCGCCAGTTTCAAGTGCAACAACAAGAGCAGCATAAAATCGTAGAGGCAATAATTCCAGAAAATTATTTGAAAGAGCATATGATTCACCGCAGAACTGGCAACGACGTTTGTCCATTAAGTGAAAGGAGTGCAACTTCGGAAACGCGTAAATTAATTTGCAAATCTAAAAATCGTTTAATACGTGAACCTTTAGTGAAAAAAGACGATAAAGTTATAAAAACTTCATATCCCTTGCAGCCGTTATTAGTGCTCAACAAACGAAAGCTAATACGAAAAGTAGCAAGTATTCCTACATACAAAAAATCGGATACAACGACATTTAATAATTCGCGAACAAGGATTACAAAGTATAAACTAGATAATCGCGTGATTAGGAAAAAACCTATACTTCCTCCGACGCCAAGAATTAGACGATCTTCCTTTGTTGCCCGATATGCATTGAAACGAACATCATCGGGTGAAAATTCAAATATATCACCTAAGAGATCTTTGTCAGTAAATAACAATAGAAAGTTACAAGTCCTTAACATAAATGGTCTACTTTATAAGTCAACACGAAACTCCTTAAAGTTGAAAGATATAACAACATCATCGCGGATATTAAAATCATCGGAAGCCAATACAGCCAACGTTAAACCTTCCTCAAATACAAATCAAGGTTTTACGATTTTTGTTAGGGGTAATAAATACATTATGGATGCTAATAGATTTAAATTAACCCGAGCAACAAACTGTGATCACACTTCCCCTAATCCTAAGACAAGTAGTAACTCCTTTAAAACTTCAACATGCAAGCGTATTGATATAGGCGGCTATACCTATGTATCCACTAATTCTACAAAAAACGTTTTGATAAGAACAACCAATCATTTGTCTCGTGCTTACGTTCATAATGCGAAACAAAAAAGTTTGCAAACGCTAACAAAACGTTTGGCTAAAACAAATATTCCATGCCCCATTTTCCAACGTATCGGCAAATGTGCGGCATTCGAAAGGGGAAAATGTTCGAAAGTGCATAACAAATTGCAGGTTGCCATCTGTAACAAGTAAGTTCATCTTAACTGCCTAATTCATAAGAAATATTTTATGTCTATTTAGCTGCTAATAAACGTGAATTATTTTTTATGCGTTATGCCATAGAACTTGATATTCAATTCAATTCTATAATAAATTTCTAGCTTTTTACGCGGTGAATGTCTCAGTTCAAAATGTTTATTGTCCCACAATGTATCGTTATCAAAAATGCCTGTTTGTAAGTTCTTTCTTCAAGGAGTTTGTGTTCGAAATGATTGCCAGTACCTGCATAAGAAATTGAGTAATACTGCTGAATTGTGTACAGAATTTTTGAGAGGTTTCTGCCAAATGGCTGATAAGGTATGTATTTTCACGAAAATGTGAACAGAAGATTAGCTTAAAGATTCGTCATAGTAATCGAATGACGAATTATGAATATTTTCTATCACAACCATAATACATATAGTTGAAAAACTTCTTACGTACTTTCAAATATTTGTTGGGGTGAAGGCATACGTTGCTCTTACTCTTATTTTTTCTTTATTTTGTAATTATAAGCTAAAATAAGTAAAAAAGAAACAAAAAATTATTTACGTTAAAATTATTATGTCAAATTTATATATATTTTTTTTTTGCCATTTCTAAATCCGAAGTGTAACAAACGCCATGAGTTCGCATGTCCTGAAATTGAACGAAATAACATATGCAGCACTAAAAATTGCATTTACTGTAATGCAAAAAAACGAAAAGAATCACTAATAGCAATAAAGTCGGTAAAACCAAAATGTAATAATGAAACAAAGTATACGCAATCTTCAACTTCGATTGATTGCACTGAAAGTGAATCTTGCAGGAGATATTTTATTGATTCATTTGACATACCCTTGGAAAATAGTAATGACATAACAGATCAGCGAATGAATGAAGAAAACATCAACAATATTGATGATATTGAATGTTCCGTAGGAAATATTGACAAAAGCCTTAAAAGTCGTCCCAAACTAGGTGCTCTACCGGCTTATATACCATTGTGATTAATGGATTGGACAAATAAGAGAAATTCCGAAAGTCAGGTACAAATATATGATTTATATGTTTATAGTTTTAGTTCATTTATATATTTTCTTTATTGCGTCTTGATTATAAATTAGTTGCTATCCTTCAGTACTATGCAGATTTACAGGTTTTAAATATTTAAAACTAGTCAGATTAATAAAAAATATATTCAAATTTCGAGTACCTGCAATTCTGACTGGTACTGGATAATTCTAAGCCACTGTTTTTTAAACAATTTTTAGATTTGAAAATAAAAGTGATTCTATATACATATGTATGTAAATGTACGCTTTTCTAAATTTTCTCAAAACAAAACAGACGAAATTGGTAAGTTCAAATTCTATAATATGGTACATATATTTTACTAATTTAGATATTATTCGTAATTATGTCCTGAAGTCTAGATTTTTTAGAATAAATAATCAGAATGTCGTAAGTTTGAATCTGGTGCTATATTTTGTGCTAGTATAGCAAAATACAAAACTACTGAAGAAGTATTTCCTTTTATTCAAATTCGGAAAAAAATAAACGAAATTGACATAAATTAAAGTTGCTATGCTTCACATTTATTTTCAACTAATTTTCGCCCGATTAAAATTTTATAAATAAGTTTGATTTCAAATCATTTTCAATTTGAAATCAAACCCACGTGATGGTTGATATTTATTTGAAAGGCCACACAAATATTAACCAGCCCAATAAAAAAGAAAAAAATAGT
Organism: Linnaemya tessellans; assembly: GCA_951800035.1. Classification (NCBI taxonomy): domain Eukaryota; kingdom Metazoa; phylum Arthropoda; class Insecta; order Diptera; family Tachinidae; genus Linnaemya; species Linnaemya tessellans. Next base: position 3,076,893 of record OX637535.1, read on the forward strand.
TGTTACTTTATAAATATTTAAGTAGGTAAAGAGATCAAAATTTACATAGATAATATCTTATGCGTTATTATGATTTTATGATATATGCAGGAAAAATATTGAAAAAATATCACAAATTATAGATAAAAAGGAAATAAGAAAACGTAGTAGATGAGTATTCTTGATCAAATAATGTAACATGTTGGTATGAATATGTATGTAAAATATATGTTAAATAATACATTTAATGTTTTTTAGAATCGTATTGCTTAACTTTTTCAGGTATTGCAGCTTTTTCCAGAGCTGTAACGTACTGTGAAAGTTCATCTAAAGATTTCACGTAAACCAATTTGCGCCAAAATTTAGTACTGCAATAGATAAAATGTTCTGAAGTTAGAAAATAGTATATCAAATCACATGATCACTTACCTAACAAAAGGTCTAGTCATCCATATTATAGATTTAATCCAAAATGTTGGATGTACGAGATACATATTTTTTAAGCTTTTCCTCAATCGCCGATCCAAAAGTTGATAGCACCTATAAAATAAATTTTTTAATTTGTTTGGTTTGTTATATTTCCAAAATTATGAAAAAATATTTGCTCACTTCTTAAGCCATGGAAAAGGTGGCATATTACGTCTACTCGAACCGCCATGCAAATATATCAAAACATAATCATCTGTTACCAACTGTTCCAGAGTTTTTACAACATAGAGAAAGAGATTATCCATAACATAGCTATAGTCGGCCCGAGAACGATCGGGTAAGTGGCAAGCGCAAAAAATCACAATAGCATTGTGACCGCCAGCCTTCAGATAGCCCCCATGTGATAAGACACGTTTGTATGGTTCAATTACACGCATGTCTATATCGCGAGTTCGCCCATCAGGTAAAGTAATTTTTTGCCAGTTTCGTGAATCACGACGTTCCTCTGCAGCAGAATATTGCGGTAGTTCTTGATTATCTGAGCTTATCTTGGTGGGACTACCTAGCGTTCTGGCTACTGTGGGCGTAGTAAGACCAGGAACATGACAAGACTGTTGTTCATAATCCACATCGTCGTCTGGTAACAATTCAGGACATTCACAATCAACATCATCTTCCTCGTTGTCGTCATCTATACCATCTATTAAGGAACTCGACGGACTTAAGGACGCCAAATTATGTTCCTCATCGCCATCAAAACTGCGGTTAGAAATAGAATCCAAAGAAGAAATATCTTCGGCCTTTTTGGCATTTTTTATATGTTTATTTTGTGCGCCGTTGTTCAAATCATTCTTTGGCATAAGAGCTACAGTTTGATAGTTAGTATCTACAGTAGCTTGATATTGGGAAATATTTATTTCTGAGCCACTACTCAACAAGTCAGGACTACTTGCTCTATAGTTAGTACACTTTAAAGCATTTGGCTTCAAGGTGTACGGCATTTGTTGCTTTGCAAATCCAGATATTGATTTCTTCTCAAAGATAATATTTTTTGAATGCAATATATTTACTTCTTGTTCCCCCTGTTCTAGTGATTGAGGTAATTGTGTGCGCTGACGCTCGCGACTTGGTACCACATCCGGATAGTTTTTTTTGTTTTCATCATCAATAGCAGTTTCCAGGACCGACGCTTTTTTATTACATTGACGATGATATTGAAATGCGTTATCGAACTCTGAATCGGAATCAGTACAAGTAGGCGATCTCATCAAAGGGTGATTATCGGCTAATGTTCGAGATATGTGACTTCGTCTTTGCTGGTGTATTTGTGAATCGTGTGTTGACTCAAAATTCATAACTTCGTTGTCATTGTACAATTCTAAAGTGGTCGAATTGGTATTTGTATTATCCCCCACAATTGTTTGATATTTCTTATAGTATATTGTATTTTTTTCTACTACGGAGGTGCGAACATTTTCTCCCTTTATTTGCTCGGTATTGTCATTTAAAGAAGCACCCCCGGAATCTAAAGAAGTAGTTTCAGATATATCCATTTTGCCATCAGACTGAGAGCTATCGTCTGATTGAATTAAGCTACATACATTTATATGCATATGTGAATGTAGTATGCAGAAAGATGTGTATATATCGATTTGTCATCACATGCATCATCAATTAATATTAAGATAAAGTATACTTACCTCATTGTCTTATAAAAACTCTATATGAAACTGGAAGCTTTTCGTTGTTCTGTTTTAGTAATTAGTCCATGCCATCCTATCATCAATTATGTACCTCTATATTTTTTCTAAATTCAAATATCACATTGATATAAACAGAGAAAATTTTGCACTCAATGCTGCCTCTTCTTCTACCGATGAAATGTATTGTCAACGTATCTATAAAAAGTGATGCCACCTAACCAATCATGGAGTTATAGTTGCCTTTTATTGGGACCTGGTGATACAAAGAGATAAATTCGTACGTAAACAGAGGCAATATTAACTGTTGGCTTCTACACTAAATCATCAGTATACTTCAAAATATTGTTGAAAAAGTTTTAATATAGGTACACGATTTCACGAAACGATATATTGATACATTAATTCGCCGTAAATGTTTATGATGTTTTAGTAAATCTGCCCACTTTAGTCTGCCTTGGCAAAAATATATATTAAAAATTATGCAACGCTGTAATTTTGGACGATTTCTTGAAATTTTAGTCTTTTGGTGGTACATAATTTTAATTTAACAAGGAGGCTGGGAAAATTTTCAAACACTGAATAAATGGCTACTACGACGTCTGGGACTGAAAGTGTAAGCGACATATCTAGCTCGAATACTATTCAAAATCTTCCAATTGAATTGCAAATCGACCAAAAACGTAGAAGGTAGGTTGTAATACGAAAATGATCACAATACATACATATGTACGTATACGCTATTAACATATCTTATTAGCTCGTCGCGTTCAATAAAACGTAAAAGATTTGATGACGAAATTGTTGAGTATAGCATAAATTTGCAATCTCGGAGTGATCCTTCTAGAGCTGGACGCTTACGCACTACTTCACAGACATACGTAACTTCAGTTCAACCGCAGCCGCAAGTGCCGATATTACCTCAACCACCACCTGCATCATCAGTCTCATTGGCTACAACTTCAGAATTGGTTACAAATAGCGATAAATTAAATGTTGATTCACAAACTGTAGTAACTAGTGTACCACCACCGTTGTCTGCTGTTTCTCAAGTTGTTACATGTCCGATTACACCACATAATGTGTTAAATATGGATAGACCTTCAAGTTTCATGTCTAGTGAGAAAAAACGACCAGTGCGACCGCAACAAAAAAAGGCCCGTAAAAGTGGACGTCCTCCCGGTCAGATAACGACAAAAGATTTGGGTCGTTGGAAACCAATAGATGACTTGGCTTTAATAACAGGAATTTTACAAACTAATGACTTGCGCATGGTCCATAGGGGAACAAAATTTTCTTGTAAATTTACATTATCCGAGTTACAAGCACGATGGTTCTCTTTACTGTACGAACCAGCCATTTCGCGAATAGCTGTTGCTGCAATGCGGAATCTTCATCCGGAGTTAGTAGAATCTGTTCAAAGGAAGGCTCTCTTTAGCGTTCAAGAGGAGGAGTTGTTATGCAATATAAAATCGGTTAGTCTTTGGAAAATTGTTATTGCCTTTTACAGTATTTTTTTTTTGTTAAACTATTTAGACTGATAATCCAAAAACTGAACAATTCCAAGAGTTGTTGGAAAAGAATGCATCAATATTTTATAGCGCTCGAACAGCAAAATCGTTGCAAAATCATTGGCAAATGATGAAACAATATCATCTATTAATTGACCAAGTGGTTAAACCGCTTCATATTAGTGACCAGCCACTAAACTTTTCAGATGCTGAGGACTTGATATTAGACGCTGAGTTAAATGATCAGAGGGATGAAGCACTAGAAATTGAATTGGCTCTAAATGATCGCCAAAATAAAAGAGAAATTCGTTTATTGGAAAATGAACTTAGTCGGTGGAATGTTTTGGTCGATTCAATGACTGGTGTTGGTATAGCACCGGAATTTGACGGACAAACATTAGCCGTGTTGAGAGGTCGTTTAGTAAGATATCTTATGCGATCAAAGGAAATATCTTTTGGTCGCGATGCAAAAGATTGTGTTGTTGATGTCGATTTGTCACTAGAAGGTCCAGCTACTAAAATATCCCGAAAGCAAGGAACAATTAAATTACGTAGTAATGGCGATTTCTTTATCGCGAATGAAGGTAAACGACCAATATTTATCGATGGCGTTCCTTTATTAAGTGCCAACAAGACGAGGCTGGCTAACAACTGTGTCGTAGAGGTGAGTTCGAGTTCTAGAAATTACAAAAAATTTAGTTATATTTTGGTATTTTTCTTATAGATATCTGGGTTAAGGTTTGTGTTCTTGGTCAACTATGAGTTAATCAACGCTATAAGACATGAAAGTGCTAAAACCACGTCACCACTGAATTGAAGTATTTCTCTCAGCGTTAATAGTTAAAAACATATACCTACTATATATTGGTTGAAGTATCTTCTTAAAATTTCACTTTGTAGTTTGACAAGTGCGAAATTTTTGCACAGTTATGTATTAAACCATATACGAATTATGGAAATATTGTCAAATCAATTTTCATACATATTGCTTGTCAGTTGTCCAGGACATCCTAGGTCCGTTTCTCAAAAATATAAGTAAAATTGAAATGTCCACAAAATTGTAGTTTTGAGAAACGGACACTTGGGTATGAACTCGTCATGAAAATATCAGGCAACTGCAGTCCAGGTTGATTGCACTATTATAATTCGATATTGATCTTATTAAAGCGGCATGGCCACACATCAAACTGACGCTTCAAACTCTGCTATTCTTTGGTAGTGATAGTGAAAAAACACTCTCACGTATGGTTTGATGTGAGTTTGAAGAATACCAAAACAATTTAGATTTTCACTCTCAAACTGAATTTTACCAAACATACACAAGTTTGAAGCATCAGTTTGATGTGTGGCCATGCGGGTTAATGAGCATTCGAATCTTCTTTCGAAATGAGTTTAAAGGAAACTACAGCACATAGCTAAAATATTAGGTCATTCCAATTTTATAACAACGCAAAAAAAGATATTTTGTTTCTGTAAAAATATTTCCATTTTGTCAAACAAGAAAAACGTTTGTTTTGCAATGTCACTTTTCGTAATAAAAATTTTAAACAAGCATCAGAGGAGTTACTACGTAATTCGATTCGAATAGAAACCTGTTCGAAATTATGCTGTTAACGTAGTAATTCGAAAGTGTATTTCTTTCGATTCGAATTACGCAGTAGACACCCAGGGTTGCATTTTGACCTTAAAAATTGTCCATTGTGTCAAAATTGTTTTTAAATTTTCTGCCGCCATTATGTATTTTGTTTACCTTTTACCGATGCTTGTAAAAAGCACGTATTGTCTTTGACAAGATGGAAGGTTTTTAGCCAAACAACGCACCAGTTTTTTTTTCTATCCATGTTCTGTTATGCCAGAGAGATAACACCACCGAGTTCAATACAGTATCACATGACCGAAGATCGGACAAACACTGCTATTTCTGGCAAAGGTCGCATAAATATATATTTACATCACAAAAGCGCTATAGTTACGCATGGTACAATTATTATTATTGTATCATGTAGTTACGTATTCTTTTCACTCATGTTATGCTAGTTATACAGTTTGCAAGTTGTATGTATCTATTTTTGCAAATATGCAACTTGATTAACAGCTGAGCAATGGTTGCAACGCTTATGGCTTGCGTTGTATATCAGTCATAAATGTGTTACTGAAATTCGATATGACTAAACTCATGTAAACACGTACTATTTTCTTAACTTTCCGATTATCAACACTGTTTCTTATTTGTTAATCACATGTTGTGAATTGCATTCGTAATCAAGAGGCAGTATATCTTTTATCCGAGTGTCTTTAAATCCGTATTGCGGTGAAAATATAGGTTAAACAATGAAAAATATTTCTAACTAATAACTATCTGCATAATATTTACTGTCCACTAATTGAATATAACATCATATTTGCAACTTAATAAAAGAATGCAATATACTTAAGTACCGCTAATCCAACAAATAAGCTTAAAAGATAACTTTATACATATTTGTATGTGGTGTATAACAGAGAAATATGATAATAGTGAAAAAGACACTAGCTGAGAAAAAGGTTCATATAAATTATTTTTAATAAATATCCGATTACTAATTTTGGATGGCAAATCTTTTTAATTGCACAAAAAATAATAGTAAATTTGGATTTCTATACAAATTAAAATAAGGTAAGTTTATGGAATTGTAGTTGCATACTGCTCGTGGTATGTTACAGCTATTATATTGGCAAATTCTACAACAATGCAAAATGTGTATAAAAAGTTAAAAATAAATTGTAAACATATCCATATTTGTTAGTTTAATTTTTCATTCCATTCGAAGCATCATCAGTGTTGGCAACTTAATAATAATTTCAGAGTATAAGCAGATACAAGTTTGTCGAAGACCACGGCACAGAAATTTCATGTTTTGAGGTGTCTGAATTAATTTTTGTTTGCGGCGGCTAAGCCGGTTGGCTCTTGCTAGTACCAAGCTTATATTTTATGAAAATTTATTTTAGTGTTGCCACTGAACATTATTTAAGAACAAATTTACTTTACCGACTCCCTCCGTTTAAAAAAAAAAGGTATTTGCAGAAAAATTACTTATAAAGGTTAAATTAGTCGTGACATATCCATAACATCATAACCATAACGCCATAACTTACAACCAAAATCCATTTGGATTCTATGATTATGGTTATGTGAAGTATAATCGAATACAGTGTTATCCATAAATTAGGTTCGAACTGCATTATCAGTTATGGCGTTATGGGTATGTCACATCTAATTTAACCTTAAAGCCTAGTACTCTGAATTTGTGGAATATGTTGCGCACCATCAGTTATTTCAGTTCCAGTTTTTTTCATTTTTAATTGAAATTATGTTTTCATTTTCAATGAGAAAATTTTTAGTTTAAGAAAATTATCGTTCGAAATAAATAACATTGATATTATTTCACATGTTTTTCATAATTAAAACAGGGCACTAGTTTAGAAACATTTTTCCACAAATATTTCGATTGAATATTTTTTGCATGGGTTCTGTCAGAATTTCACATGCAATTTTAAACAGAGTACTAGGCATAAGAAAAAAACGTGAAATAAAAAAAATTTTACAAATTCGCAAGCATTGGCTGGTCTTCAGCATTTTCTACTCTATGTATGTCAAATAGCGGTTTCGCTGAGTAAAGATTTTAAATAAAAAACTACCCACGGGTCCGTAACTGCGAAAACGTGCGTTTCCGTGTTTTTTATTTTGCATATTTTCTTAGAATACATTTTTTTAAATAGGTTACTTTTGTTTTTGTCGAAAGAATGTCGGCAAAGTAAATTTAAGCCATTATTTATTACAGGCTTGTCTTTCCGCGTGATTTCTTCTATATTAATATGCAACCCCCTAATGTATATACATATGCACATATATTCTGGGTTCACATGAGTAGGGAAGTGAATAAGCGGGTGTCTATCTGTCTGTACGTGAAATCCGTTTTTCGAAGCCCCTAAAGAAATGCACACTTCGTTCTTGCGTTGCTGCTTTGGAAATGATCCTGGATAGATTGCTACTGAAACTAATATTTTTTTGTGTTAACCCTATTCTATACTTTAGGAAGAATTAAATTGGTATTAAAAAGCAAAAAAAAAAAATCAAAATACGACTCCAGGTTTTCACAACTGAAACTTTTTTTTTTTTTGTAAATAGAAGTAACCAACAGGATTCATAATTTGGGTGAATTGTCATTCGGGATCTAGATAGTGGAGAATCATTATATTCAGGAGCATCTGGGTATAGAGGAAAATGCAATGATCGAGCGGCCGTTCAAAGTGCCACAAGTGATGGGGGAATACAAGTAGTGAAAGGGACCAAAACAGGAGCCATAAGGCATATGAAATCGAAGTTGTGTTAAAGAAGATACAGCACAAGAGAGCAGTCAAAGAGTAAGTAGTACGGAAGAATTTTTCCTGAGATGGGCAGGAGACCATGGTTCTCAGGCAGAAACATTAAGATGGGGCAATTGATTTATTTTCGAGCAATTGTAGGCTTTAAAAGTTATAAAATAAAATATTTTTATCTGGTTATATTCCCCAAATGCAATACAGCTTATATATACATAGGTAAATAAAAGTAAATGCTAATGATAAATTAAAGCTATATTTTGTATCTGTTTATTCAAGCATGCATTTTTGCTAACTATTTTTATTTCTATATGTAGAAGATGATAGGTTGTTGTCAATTATAATGGGTTTGCCCAAAATACGTTTTTTGTAATTTAATTTCAAAAAATTCTGTACGTGATTTGCATATACAAAAATGAAGAATCAATAAACTTTTGTTTGATCGATTGTATAAATGATTACAATTCATGACTAAAAAACCTGAAAATGCTTGAGCGCTACACATTTACACGTACTTACGTATGTATATTTATCTGTATGTATGTATATAGATACATATTTATATACATATGTACACGTAATCATTTTTTGAAAAGAGGACAAAATGTACACTTGACCAATTAAAGACTATTATATCCATCAAGCTTTGTTCAATTTGTTGATCAAGTTATAAAGGCTTGCCCGGTACAATTTGTTAGTATAAGAAAGAAAATAATTTTTGCCAAACTATTCCTTATTTTTATTATAAATTAGATTCAATTAAAAGTAATTTGATACATTCTATAATAGAAAAACAAAAAGTTTTGGGCATTGCTTAAATTGATTTTTGAATATTTTTTTATTTTTTTTAATTAGATGTGTGTATGTATGTTTGTGCTATTGCTTTTTTAACTAATCAAACATATGTAGAATCCCGTCATTCTGTTTCTTAGACATATTTGTCTTTTGTAGCGAAAACTGTAAGCTATAAAACGAAGTTGAGACATGAGGCATGAAAAAGTTATTAAAATTTTACACTTTTCCGAACTGTTTTTTGAATATACTCTCCTTTCAGCCAATTCTCATGTATTTTCTATACTTACAGTGCCAGTGAATTATCCCACTAGTGGCAGTTATTTCTTGGACCGCACTTAAGGTATAGACCTTACTCATATTATGCACTGTAGTGAAATCTGAAGGGCCTCTTAGAACTCAATAGTCTACTAAGAACTTGATAAAACACATATATATTTTGAATTTTCTATGAAAGAATGGAGAACACTAATTCATCATATCTAATTTAGGAGTTTAAAAAGATACACTGTTTTATCCTTCACGATATCTAGCGAACTCAATAACAGATTTTGATCCAGTTAATGCCGATTGACGTGGTTTTGCAATTTCAAGACCGATCCTCGAAATTTACCGGTCTCAATTCACAGGAAATCTGAGTTTGGTATTTATTCTTTATTTAAAACATACATATTTTTTTTTGTACATTGAACATATTGAACATACGTTCCTAAACTCTTTGAGTTTGATGTAACTTTTTGAAACTCCAATAGTTTGGTTCGTTTCAGCTGTGCAAAAGTTATAAGCGGTTTATATACACACACATACATACATATCTCTCAGAATGTAGAGATCTGGTGAAAACTCGATTTTTTGCGAAACGTAGTAAAATCAATAACTTCGCGGTCTTTTGACAAGTTTTTAAAAATTGGTTTATTTACATAGTTTAATATTCCAATAAAGTTTAACGGTATATTTCACAATACCGAAAGAGTTCTTTCTTCCGTATAAATACATTTGAAACGAAAAAAATTTATAAAATTTTGTTTTTATTTCAAATATGTTTGCACGAAAGAAAAAATTTATTCGAGACTGTGAAATGAGCAAAAAAATTTCTCGATTTTCCTTTAAACTTTCAGTTCGTATTAAACAACAATAAAATACAAATGTGTATAAATTTGGGAGAATATTATAGGGCGTATAAACACCCACTCCTTTTCGCCTTCTCTCCATCAAATTCAGGACTTTGCAAAATAAACTATAGCACCGCGAATGGGTCTGTGTTGCACCGTATAACAATATAACAATTGTTTTTTGATACAAAAGGTTCTCATTAAAGTTACCGAACATTGTGTACTAGAATGAAAATTTCATCAAAAAACTATATAGAGTGCATTCGCGATAATATGAACTAATTAAAACCAAGCCTGTCCAGATTTGTAAGATTGTTCATATTTACAAAATTAATCTTATTTCCTTTTAAAACGTTTTGCAAATATAAGTAACAGTTTCTTAAGTAATCAAGAAATTTTGATTCGCAGCTGAAGGCAATTCTGAAATTACCATGCTGTTGATTTAGATTTTAACCACTACCCTGTTGATTTATATATCACTGTGTAGGTATGTTTATATTGTTTACATTGGCCACCATTTGCAAAAATAGAGCATCTTCCAATATTGTGATTTCTTTTGGCCCACCTTGTACCCAAGTACAATTTTTAAAAAGCCATTAATCAACCCTGTATCCAGCGCACTGTAACTTGTTGACTGTTTACGTGTAAGAAATATAAATGTCTACCTTACGTTTGTTCAATTGTTTTCTGCCAATCACACTGTCTTGCCCTTGAAAAGTTTTGTATGTTAATTTGATAAAAAGAAATATATATTAGCAAAATGTATTAAAACAACTTAATTTCATTTTCAAAAAATAACGGCTTTACGGTATTTTAGTTATTTGCATATTTATATTTGTAAGTATGTGTGTATGTATGTAGTTAGTGTGCATAAGAATGTAATGGTGTATCGTAACTTTTATTTTTGTTTTGTGTAGATAGTTTTTATCATTCATTTATTCAGTCTTTCAAATGGGGTATTGTTTGTTGGTTGGGTGTTTGAAAGTGGTAAACTTATTTGAGTAAACAATCAAACTTACAAAATTATTTTCATGCAATAATTTAGAATGTATGTCGAAATCCTGCGTAATTGTTTATTGTAAAATTAGAATCGCGTGTAAATACAGTTTAGTAACTTACATATATTTAGTACGTAGTATGTATTTAAGTTTATTTCCGACAACAAAGAAAATTAAACAAAACTTACCTTGAAACTTTTAACAAAAATTTTGCAAGTTTTATCAATAATTTTTTGCGTTTTTGCTTAGAATATTAATATTTGAGTGGTTAACAATTTTCTTGCAGTGTTAATTTTCATATGCATATAGAAACATTTTTTAATTTGTTAATTAAAAAAATAATTATGTGTATATACCCACATTAAAGAAAAATTGAAATTATTATTTATTGAATATGTGATTGCAAAGTGTAAATACAGACATAAATATCTACATATGCAAATGTGTAATATGAGCGAAAAATGGTTTATTATTGAAAGTATAATATTTAATATAAACGGATAAAATTAAAATTAATAATAGAAACAAAAATGTTGATGTCAGAAGTATTTCTTACCAGTATATGGAATTATATTGCGTTTCTTAATAAAATAAAATAATATAATAATAAAAATCAGAGATTTTTGCAAATTACATTCAAGCTAAGAAGTTGTTTTACATTTTTGAATATTTAAATATGAAAAAGCTATACTGAAATACTTGTATTGATTCTTGCAGTAACAGAAAATTGCATTTATTGGTGTATGTACGTCAAATATAAATCTATTTTGCGATGGCAAGTGGGGCAACCACTTTGAGAATTACTCTGTAGGCTATAGTTTGGAAAAGTTTAATTTTGAAAATTGAAAAAATAGATTCAAATCGCGGTAATTTGTTTTTTCGTAATTCATCTAGCTATGCAAACAACATCTACATATATTTGAAATAATGTTTAAAGAGGAGTTAAGAAGTGCGAAAAAATTTTATTTGAATAAAGCTAAAAATTTTTAGTACTTCTGTGGTCAATTTGGGATACTTCTATAAATAACATACGCGTGTATGTAAGTGTACATTTATTTCACTGAAAATATGCATATTTTTATTAATTTAAATAAAAAATGTAATCAGTAACGTAGTAAACTTGTTCATCAGCAAACGTATACCTTACTTACATTAAAATTATTTTAGTTAAGAAAATAATAACAGTAATAATCTTGATTATTCTGTAAATATTGGTTAATGTCAGGTCAAGATAACATAAAAGCTGTACTCGTTTCTTCAGTAATTGATAATTTATAACAGCCTCTCCAGATGTAGTTAATTGTTGTCCACAATGAGAGTGTCCTATTATAAATTATAAAATAAAGGACATTTTATAAATTGCATAACAGAAACTATATTGATCATAATTAGAGATGTGCAAATGTCGTAAAATCACTTGTGCGTGAGCGTGATTTAAAAATTTTGAACCGGGCCTGATTTTTAATACGTATAATATTCACGCACTCAAAACAGAAGATACGTTTTTTTTTAATTTTTAATACTACGGATAATATGTATGTATGTATGTACATAGATACATATGTGCATATCTATGTGTTATAGAGATTCATATTTTCACGCACGAAAACTATTTTACTGTGAACGCGGGCGATTTTGAAAGAACTTTTACCATCGTGCTTGAAAGTACGTGACTAAAAACAATACTTTCCTGAGTGATCGCGAGCTTAATTTTGCTCACGCGCGCAACTCTTAATTATTTTACTTATTCAACAGAGTCGTAAAACCGGAAACTCTTAATGCAATCCTTTTATGTTTAAATTTCTAACATTCCTATATTATTTATATTTGTTATTATTTGTTGAATGTGTGGGTTTGCGATATTAATTATTTCTCAATTGCTTATATTATTTCTTTATATGGATGCAGTAATTTTATAAATTCATACATGTATATTCAATATGCATATTCACGTACAAATAGCAACATGTATGTATATTGTATATACATTTATGTATATTTATATGTGTGCGTAACAATTATATTTTAATTGAATTTTTTCCATTTTTGTAATTTTTCCTACAGATTGTATTTTAACGAAACTATATGATTATGAAGTTCATATGTATGTAACCGTCAGACTTTATTTAAACACAACAAAACAACAATTGCTAATAAATAAATTGCAAGTTAATTAAAATAAGAAGTAAAGTTCCTGGGCTTACAATTCGTAAACGATATTTTAAAATAAAGTTGGTTAAGAGTTGAAAGCATGCATCATGGCCCGTCATATAATGGCTGTTTGTGTAGTATGTCTGTTATGTGCAGACCATTTGCCATGCCAACAACATGTTGAAACATTACTTTCTGCTCAAGCTCTCACTCCACAATTGAATGCTGTTGTTTACAATACAAATGATTTGTCCTCCTCCGTTTCAACAAAAACTCAGTCGACAGAAACCACCGTTGCTTATGCCACCTCTAGTAGTGATAATCGCCGACGTAGAAGAACCAAAAGACATTCAAATAACCATGGAAATGATGATAATAAAAAACCCGAAATTACAGAAGTATTCTTAAAGCGTATATTTAAAGAATATGGCAGCAACAATGACACAATACAAGTTCAAGATTTCCAACGAATGTTAAGTAAATTGGGATTATTTCAACTATTGACGCCAGAGTTACATAAGCATAATAATATTAATGAGAACGAAACCGTAAGTTTTAAAAATTTATAATAAAAATGGCAATGTTATCTATAGACGAAATACATATTTATCTTTTATGCTTAAAACCGGTGTATGAAAATAATTGTTTTTTATCTTTATTGGAGTAGACAAATTTCACGAACGAATTAATATCTTTCATTTTCTACTTGTGATTTAAAAATAAAAACTTTTCATTTGCATCGGTGCTGTTTGTTAATCTGTTTTAAAATTCTTACAATAAAATGTATACGAAAAAGCAAACACTTTAGTGAAATATGACCATCACATTGTATTGTATTTTCCACATTTCAGATGACAGTAGACTTTTTATAAAAATTATTTAAGAAAGATATGTATGCAAACCTTTTTTGCTGGTGTTTAAGTACACCTATGGGTCTGCGTTTCATTGGTTCTTATACCAATTCACTGAGACAATATCTCATATAAAGACAAGTTACTGGGTGATTGCTTAAGAGCTTTCGGATATGATTAACTAACGAATTTTGTTTTTACTTGCTTTACTGAAGGTACATTTCTTGTTTTACATAGTTAACTACATATGTATATAGTTAAATTATTGCTAACGTAATTTTCCTAGTGTGCATTTAAACAAATTAATAGCTAACGACTTCTTAAATACTTTTACTGCGGTATAATCAGACAATGCTGAAAATATCGGCAATCATTTCCATTTGCAAGTTTCTCGTCTACAAATTAAGCTGATGACATATTTTTGCTTATGAAGTTAAATACAGTAGTCTTTCGATAATTTGAATTTCTAAGGGCCAGAGAAAAGTTCAAATTACGGGTATTTTAAATTAACAAGAGTTCTGGTAAAAATTGTTAAACGTTCATTACAAAACACAAAGTTTAAAAGGCAGTTTCCATAAAAAAACAAAGAAAGGGAAGTTTTTTAATTCATTGCTACAGTTATGTTAAAAGTATCTTTCGAATTGTGGATTAGAAACCAAAGTAAACGATTTTAATTTTTGTTTCAAAAACTAATTTTTATTAAGAGTTCCAGTTATAGAGTGTTGAAAAGTCAAAATTTAAATTACAGATTTTTGGCGAGTGAGATTTGAGCAATAGAGCAGTTTGGTATTTTATTTGTTTATTTTGCTTACAACTAATCAAGTACCGTTGATCAAGATGCCATTGAGGGGACAAAATGACTTGGATATTATTCAATTTATCAAATCTTTTCCAAGGCACATAGAAACAAATTATTTATATTCAAATTATCAAGAGTCGACTTTATATCAATATTTGTGTGGTATTTGAAATGTCATTTAAAAGCGAAACGAAACCAAATAATAATGTGTGTTATTTCGAAGGTTTCATATTGTTACAAACTATTTTTTTTAAAGTAGGCTAATTTGAGAATAAATAAATAATAATAATAAATAGTATGTGCATATGCAATTATGACTTGGAAAACATTCATTCTTTATTGGATGTACATATGTATGTATTTTCGAAAAGTATATAATAAAAGCATTTATATAATTGTTTTTATTTTCAAATTAGAAATTTATTATTCTCATTCGCAAATATGCTTGTATACATATATGTATGTATGTATGTATATGATTCATTTTAGTTAGTTTGATTTACATATATGTATGTATTTATTTTTTAGTGCATCGCTGATTCAAAATTGGTACATTATATTAAGCCCCATAGCCCTCAAGTGCATGAGCATCACCATCATCATGGTAGCAAAGAAATTTCTGCAAATTGTACAAAAAACACGGAAGGCTGCATCCAAACGAATACCTCAGAGGATATTGATGATAGTGAATACATTAATTATGCCCTCAATCAGAACGATATAGTTAATGTGTGTCCGGTGCTATTATATCAATTATCATCGTTTATTCATCCTGAGAGGCCAGGTTGTATAAGTAAAGATTTATTATTGGAAATAGATGAACATGAAATAAATCATCATAAACATAACAATGAGGATATAATATGGGGTAATATTTAAAAAATTTGTATCTGCAGCAATGCCCATGCAATCATACATATGTACAACATACAAACAAATAATTGGCAAAGCTTCCACTTTCCATAAAATTATAATTTTGTATGCATGTGTGTGCGAGTGTGAAAATACTTAAAATGCGTGTAATTCAAATTCTAAAAATGTTTTTCCATTCTTATATATCTTTTCTTTAGTATGGATTTATGCATTTAGTTCAGTTTTAGCCTGCAGTATTCTTGGTTTAGTTGGTGTAGCAATAATACCATTTATGAATTCACGTTTCTACAAACACATAATACAGTTCTTGGTATCATTGGCTGTTGGTACTATGACTGGTGATGCACTGCTTCACCTGCTGCCCCATGTAAGTGGTAAAAAGTGAAAGATACCGATAAATTTCAAATTCGATTTTTTGTCTTATTTTCATGCAGTCACTTGCTGGACAAAATGAGAGTAATATGATCTTCAAAGGCCTCACATGTATGGGTGGAATAATTTTCTTTTATATAACCGAGCATGGTTTAACAATGATATCGGAGTGGCGAAAAGGTGTTGCGAAAAAAGAGGCTAACCAACCATCTAGAGCAAAAGTAATGAGAGATCCTGATTCATCAATAAATAATTCAGTGGCTGGTGATAAGGTTTGCAAATCCAAATATAGTTCATATCCATATTGCTATGATGAAATTGCAATGGATACCAAAAATGATGTGTGGATGCATCTTCCACATAAACCCGTTGAAAATGCAGAAAATCACGGTCATAATGGAAAAGTTGAAACCGAAAGTAGCGAAAACGCTGCACAGTCATTACTGTCAACATCGCAAAATAATTATGCCCCATTATCGGAGAAGAACCACAATCTTCCTAATCGTAATCATAATCATCATCATAATGATCACCAACAACAACGAACTCAGCAACATCAACAACAGCATGGGCATTGTCAACCAATGACAGATAATACAGTTTCTTCAACAGATCTTGATGGAAATATTTTGAGTGATAGTAGTGTAATCAATGCCGTAACTGGGGCACCAAATGGAAAAGATTTAGCAAACGATAACACCGTAACAGTAATACTTAGAGAACATGAATCATCCCATCATGGCCACTCGCATAAACATGGTCACGTACATTCTCCTCCGGAATCTTTAAGTGCTGTTGTTTGGATGATTATCATGGGCGATGGTTTGCATAATTTTACGGATGGCATGGCGATAGGTACGTAATGAGGAAATAATAAAACAAATAGAGCTAGAAAAATTATAAAATAAAGATTATAGTAATTGTAACATCGATGAAAGAAATTAAAAGTATGATTGTAGCTAATGCTTCTGTTACTTTAGGAGCTGCGTTTGCCGAAAATATTGCCGGTGGCTTTTCGACAGCCTTAGCAGTGTTTTGTCACGAACTACCACACGAATTGGGCGATTTTGCAATTTTAATGAAAGCTGGCATGTCAGTGAAATCGGCTGTTTATTATAATCTGTTGACGGGTGTATTGAGTTTTATTGGGATGATATTCGGCATTGTTTTTGGCCAATCCCATGATACTGCCCAATGGATGTTCGCGGCAGCAGCCGGTCTTTTCATATATATTGCCATGGTAGATATGGTAAGTAAAAGTAAAATTGTTAAAATCATTCAATACATCATGTGTTTTTTAAACTTTTTTCACTTTAGATGCCAGAGATATCAGCAGCTCATAAGTCATTACAGCAATTCGCTCTACAGATTTTGGGCATGGCTAGTGGTGTAATACTTATGTTGTTGATAGCTGTTTATGAAGATGACCTTAGAAATGTATTTTCTGCCGCATAAAAGTCAGCTATTAATTAGAAGAAACATGAATTCCTAAAATAAAGAGAAATACTATTTGTAAA
This sequence comes from Linnaemya tessellans, assembly GCA_951800035.1. Classification (NCBI taxonomy): domain Eukaryota; kingdom Metazoa; phylum Arthropoda; class Insecta; order Diptera; family Tachinidae; genus Linnaemya; species Linnaemya tessellans. The sequence continues at coordinate 3,094,339 of OX637535.1, forward strand.
ATAACAACCACATACTACCATTTTCAAAATAACTACCATTATGAGAACGCAAACCTTTTATTAGTCAGATTAGTTTTACGATTATATGTAATATAGTATACATATGTACATATATTTATATGCATATTACGTAAGTGTGCTTATTATATGTATACATATGTACATATGTATATAAACATATTAAAAGAAAATTTATTTGTATTTATACCAACTATATTAAGCTCAAATGTTAATTATTCACAATCGCCAATCAAACACTATTTATTTGTGTTGTCTAAAATATTTTTTCTTCCATTAATCTTACAAAAAACTGAATAACAGTTTTAAAAAAATTTTTTTGGAAGACTAATAACTATAAAATGCTAATGCATTTACGGCAACGTAAACACATATTAAGTTTTATATTTACACCTCACCTGGGGGCATTCTACAGCAATCTAAATGTATTTAAATTGTATGGAAATTTCGTTCGATATCGAATGCAGTAATGTCGCCCCTAGTTTCAAGCTTTCAATCTCAAAATCAAATACTTGAACATTTGTACACACCCCTTATATACTACAAGTTCAGAGAAGTCGAAGATATATACAGTGTTCTGAAATTTTCAACATTTTTACTACTTACATTTATAATTTACATAAACTTTTTTATTATTAATTTACTTATTGTTAACTTTGCTTTCTCATCATGTGTTTACTTAAAGTTAGTTTTTAAGTTAATTATAGAGAAGACAATTGGCGGAAAAAATTAGTATTAGATAAAGTTTTTCATTTATGAATATAATCTTTGTCTTCGTTAAATAACAAATCACTAAGTGGTTTAATTATGATATTTTTATATGGCTATACACACAATTTCGTTAACGTATATATTGACAACCTGTTTTCGTCTGCAGCTATATGAATTGAAAATGAAAATTATGTAGATGGATAAAAACCTCAAGGACCGAAATTTAATCAAGCTATTTAAATTATTGAACAACTTGCTATTGTATTGGCTAATAGATTAACATTAACATTTGTTAGTAACACAATTTTTATAGAAACACATTTTTTCACACAGGAAATCACGAATTAATAAATTAAAAATTTTGTTTATTTAAAAATATATATAATTTGTATTCTATTCCACACTGGGTTTTGAAATATCTCTAAAGATACAGCACGAATTCAAGATTCAATAGTCTTATTAAGAACTAATGGCAATCCTGGACATCATACGCAGTCCAAATTAAATAAAATCCAACAATTTTTTACAACTTTAATAATTTAAAGCCAGTGTTTTATATGGAAAAACTGGTGTGAAACTCTTACGAGTATATTCTGATTTCCATTTACGCCAAAAAGGATCATGAAATTAATTTTCTCCCTTTGGTTGCCTTTATGAAATAAGAAAGTGGAACTTTAAATACCTGAAAGTATGCAATCAAATTAATGATCCAAGAAAACAAATGCAAACTGCAAATTAGTTCAGGTATGCACTATGTATGTTATTTTAGTTATTCATTCGATGTTGTTTGGCTCTCATTTTTTTCTAAATGGAAAACTCCGATTCTGTTTTTTGATTATGTTTATTTTAACCTTTAGAATTTTTTGGTCAAGCCGAGAAGATATCGGCCAAATGAGCGAAGTTCTAATTGATTGCTATACGGGCTCGTTTTATGGTATTTTCCATCACTTCGGGCGACAGATTCTCGCACACGTGTCAAATGTTATCCTTGAGGGCTTCCAGAGTTTCTGGCTTGTTCAAATAAACATGGACTTCAAAAATTCCGACAAAAAAAGTCTGGAACGCTTATATCGGCGATCTTGCGGGCCAGTGTAAATCGCCAAAACGAGAGATGAGGCGACTCGGGAGCGCCGCCTTCAGAATATCAGTTGTGGCTCGAGCAGTGTGTGTCGTTGCTCAGTCCTGTTGGAACCACATGTCCTCCAGTCTAGTTATGGCACGATTAATCGAAAAATTTGTAATAATCGATTATTTTCCTTCAATTAACGATTTAATTGTATCGTGAATTCTCCTTCGATTAATTGAATTAATCGATTATTCCCAATAATAATCGATAGACATACAGGAACAAAAAAGAATCGTCTCCAGCCGCATTGACGGCTGACGACGAAAGGGCTAGAACTGCAACCTCAGTTATTAACGCCGCTAGCGATCGGCCACGTTTAGAGTGGAGTAGGTTTTTTACCTTTTTATGCATTTTCTTCAGTCTCATCCAACCATTAAACCGTAAAGAAGAAATGAAATCGGTCTGCCCTAATTTATACTCTCTAGCACAAAAATATTGCTTGTTGATTGGTACATCTGTACCATCAGATTGGCTTTTTTCCAAAACGGATGCAATAATAACGGAAAAACGGAGCATATTAACCACGAAACGGCTATCAAAGCTTGTATTTTTAAATTCTGTACTAAACAAATAAATCCTTTTTAAATAAATTGAATAAACAGAAAATTTTGTAACTAATTAAATAATATTTTTTTACAAAATTTTTTAATATTATTCGTGGTTGGTGATTCTTTTCCCAATTTTACAAAAAAAGTACAAAATTGATTATTGAGGGGTTTTAGCTAGTTCCTATGCGCATTTCACTGGGGCTAATGCAGATCATCAGGGAACCTTTACCCAACATTTCTTAGAATAACTAAAGATATTATTTTAAACTTCGACTCAATTGAATCAGAAGTTTAAGTAAATATCAAAGCTATAACAAGAACTCAATAATCAATTTTTCCCTTTTTGTTTTCTTACTATTATTTATGATAATTTTCAATTTTAGCTGAAAATATCGATTAATCGATTAATTGTTTTCAATTAATCGCGATTAATTATTTGTCGTTTCGATTAATCATATGATTGATTAATCGATTATTCATTTTTTTTTTGCCATCACTACTCCAGTCCTAATTCGTTCAACTGCGGCAGAAAAACTCGGTTAACATGGCCCTATAGCGTGCACAGCCCACTGCTGTCGTTTGAGCAGCGGCGTTCTCGAAAAAAATGGCCCGATGACTCCTCCAGCGTGGACAGCGCTCCATGAAGTCACTCCTCGTGCATCACTCGTGGATTTTCGGTGCCAGCCACTCTTGGCAGCGTCTCGCATGGTCCCATACTCTTCAAGGTCGGTGCCGGACGACCGGGGAATCGGCGACGGAATTCGCGCTGCGCCAAAACCACAGATGAATTGTTACGCAAAAACATAGGTACTATTATTAAGCGTTCTTAGGGAGTGTATCGCTCCATGGCTTGTTCACTTGTATTCTACATCTGTCTAGTTCGCAAATGTCAAAACAGATTTGACAATGGCCGCCTTTTGAAAAAATGAGTGCTGGTTCACATATGTACATCAAGTTTCTTGATCAGCGCACGTTCACGTTAATGCACGAAACGTCATGTCAAGTTTCTCTTCATTGCTTTAATACATTACGAATGATAAAAGAAATTATAAAAACTGACTAGTACCATCAAGTCTGTACCCCTTTCCATTCTCTTTTCCCCTCTCTTCTAAAAACTGAAGTAGTGACTTGAAGGGTCAAACTTGATATGTGTGAACCAGCACTAAGAACATCCTCCAATAGGGTGATTTCTTTTGGTCCACCTTGTATATGAAATAAACCGCCTTGGTGTCAAGAATATTTTGGTATAAGCACCTTGTTAAAAATATGTTATCAGTTGTTTAATGTAGATAAAAAGAAGAAGAACTAAGACACAAGGAAAGTTTTTGTTATACACCCTGTCAAAATTGGTGTATGTGTCAAATAGAAAAATGTCAGCAACCGGGCAGTTTCTCCTACGTCCAATCTTGATAATATTACCACTTTTGGTAATAAATTCCAGTGGCCAATTGAATACCGTTCCTAGTCAAGTTGGTGTTCATCGCAGATTTGAGTACACATATTCGTTCAAGCCACCTTACTTGGCGCAGAAGGATGGAACGGTACCGTTCTGGGAATACGGTGGAAGTAAGTATACAACAAAAACAAAAAGAAAGTATTTTGACAAGACAGACACGTCAGAAAATCTTCAAGTACCCGAAGTTAACGTGTTTATACCTTAGAGTAAAAGAGAAAAAAGAAGTTGAAAAAAAATTGACAGAGTGGCAAAAATGGACATACACTACGAAAACAGGATAAATAATACAAATGTTGTTTACATGATCCTATAAATGCTTATTTTTCAGACGCAATTGCTAGTTCTGAAAGTGTACGTGTTGCACCATCCTTACGATCACAAAAGGGAGCAATCTGGACTAAGAATCCCACTAATTTTGATTGGTGGGAGGTCGAAATTGTTTTCCGTGTAAACGGTCGAGGACGTATCGGCGCAGATGGTTTGGCATTCTGGTATACCACACAAAAGGGCGACTACAATGGACTCGTATTTGGGTCATCAGACCGGTGGAATGGTTTGGGTTTATTCTTTGATTCTTTTGATAACGATAACAAACACAACAACCCCTACATTATGGCAGTAGTTAATGATGGCACCAAACAATTTGATCATCAAAATGATGGCTCCACCCAGCTTCTGTCTGGATGCTTACGAGATTTTCGTAACAAACCTTTTCCAACACGTGCACGCATCGAATACTATAATAACGTATTGACAGTCTTGTTTCACAATGGCATGACAAATAACAACGACGATTACGAAATGTGTTTGCGTGCTGATGGTGTCCAGTTACCTAAGAATGGTTACTTTGGTGTGTCAGCCGCAACAGGGGGTTTGGCTGATGATCACGATGTCTTCCAATTCCTAACGACATCTCTTCATCCGCCAGGTCAAATACCCACAGAACCCAAAGTTAATCAAGATGAAAAACTATCTCAGGAATACAAAGAGTATCAAGATAAGCTAGAAAAGCAAAAACAAGAATATAAAAAAGAACATCCCGATGAAGTAAGTAATCTTCAAAACTGACTGATTGTTTCTTTCTATAAATGTATTCTTTATACATCACGCTTGGAATATATTTGTTGTCATATATTTAAATACAATTTTAGCATAAAGATGAAGATGAATGGGACGAATTTGAATTCGAAAACCAACGTGAACTGCGTCAAATTTTTCAAGGCCAGAGTCAAATATTTGAACACATACGTGAATTGTCTCGTAAGATGGACGAAGTGATAGGAAGGCAAGAAAATACATTGTCCTTGGTATCGCGTGGTGTATCCGGTCAAGCTGCGCCAATACCACCAGCAGGTGGTGCAGGACAACCAACTCCAATTGGTGGTACCATTAGTCGAGCAGAAGTGGACTTGTTGATGTCCAATCACAATAACTTATTGGCAACTGCTAGAGAATTGCGAACATTGCTCGTAGATGTTCATGCCAAAGCTGATATTGTCTTGCAAAATCAAAGAACTCCCAGTGGTCAAGTGCAACCAGCTGCTGGCTACGATGTTCACGCTGTTATGGCTGAAATGCGTGATGGCATGAATCAAGTGAAACAGGGAATTTCGCACTTAGGTCAAAAGTAAGTAAATATGTTATAGAAATTTATAAAACATAAGCGAAAGTCCAACAACTTTTACCTTTTATAAAATTTGCTTAGATTGGGAGCTTCCCCTGTAGGCCAGACATCGTGCCCAACTGGTAATTGTGTTGGCGTGACAATGTTCCTTGGTGTTACGGCTGTGCAGCTGTTATTAGTTTTTCTATACACTGTTTTTAAGTAAGTTATTATAAATAAATTTTGAATGTTTACTTACATTTGTTTGTGCTATTTTAGGAGCAGAAGTGAGGCTCAAGCTAAGAAGTTTTATTAGGTCAATAAAATTAAAATTTTGATGAAATAAAAAAAGAAGAAGAGACAACACCTTCAAACAAACATTAAATGCGAAGCAAAAATTAATGTAATAAAGTTTAAGTTTTATATACAAAAAATAGAACAAGTAAAAAACTTTAAAAAACAAATAAATACATACATATGTTGTATATCGCTCATTCAAACGGAACAAATTTAAAATATGAAGAAATGCATTAATATTTAAATTTTTGAAATGAAAACCATGGATTTTAATTATTCGACACTAACTTTTTTTATATTGTTGCCTGTAGAAGGCTTAATTTCATTTCCCTATATTTAAAAATAATTAAGCCTGGTGAGAATTTGAGATATAGCTTCTTTGTAATTTCTCAACGTTATATTGGCTAATTTTTTCAGTAAACGCAATATGTTTTAAATAGGTTTTTACGAAAATATGTTGTTGTGTCCTCTTGTATTTTTTTACAATTTAATCTTAAGTTTTTAGTTTTTAAACTGTCTTATTTAGACAACTTATTGTTTCTTATATAAAAATCGGTTTCTACAAAATTTTTTACATAACATGATATCACATTCCAGTCTAAAATTTTACTTAATTTTAATTCCATAAATTTTTGAATCAAGTTCTTTTATTAAGAAATATAATTTGTCTTTTATACGATGATAATAAAATTATAAAAATTTAAAACTGTATATCTAATGTTTTACTTTCGGTGGAGAAATAACGACAATAGTTCAATATATAGAAATATAACTAAAAAGGTCTGACAAAAAAATTTTAAGCCATAATCCTGACTTTTCATTCAGTTACCGGCGTCTGTGGCTGGAGCTCAGTAAGAAAAATTTATCACATAAAAATATTTAAAAACTATTATAATTGTATTCTGATATTTTTAAGCTTAAGGTCTCTTTATTTTAATTTAACTTTTAATTTCAATATTTCGTCACTCCTTTGTGTGACTTCTTCAGGAAATTAATTATTTCTTAATTAATTATATAATAAAGAGACCTTAGGCTTAAAAATATCAGAATACAATAATAATTAAAAAGAGGTCAAGAAACCAGAAGAATTTAAACTTTATTATACATATACAAATGAATATGGAGCTTGAGGTCACTTGTTATAAAATAATACGAATGTTTATTGTTATCATTAAGTAAAATAGTTGCTAATAGACAGTGTCATAGCATATAATATTGGAAACTATTTAAATCCATGAATACTTGTCTGAATTAAAAAGATTTTCATTAGTGTTCAGTGGTCAAGTTTTTTTGAACAAATATTTGTCAATGTTGAACGTACCTTAAGAACAGAATAAAAATCGTGTGCTTAAAAATTATTATCGAGTGAGAAAGCTCATTTCAATGGCCGCATCTAGATTAGTTATAGCAGTCGATCTGAAAGCGCTGAAGAAAATCTTGTTCGAAAAATCAGCACTAATTGATCACACACGAAAATAGTTCCTCAGAATGACATTTTTGTGCTCAAAAACTTTAACCCAAAATTCCATTTTTGGGTTTGGACACTCATATGAATTAAGCTTTCGCCCTAAACCAGTAGGGTCTTCCATTTGAAATTTGTAATTCTTCTTTACAATGTTCGTGAAATATTCATTTTGTCTTTCTAACCTATTTTCTAATGGATAGAAGTTTTGTGTTGTTTGCTAAAAAACGGTTTTACAGATTAGAGTGGTTGTCGCATAAAATTTTTTTCTGTCAAACTTTTCAAACATGCTATCGACATAGAAAGAAATAAATTGAAAAAAAATTGTAATTGTGAATTTGAAATTTGAAGCTAGAACCAAAACTATTCAGCTAAATTTATCTTTAAAGAAGCTAACATGGTCACACTGCTGTTGGAGTCTAATTTCTAAATTATATAGAACGTTATATCGGCTCAAATAAAGTATTCATTCATTTCTCTAAATTTTATGTGACTTTTAATCAAAATGCTATAATGTATAGGTGTCAAATTAGAAATTGCATTAGGGAGTTTTTTATATAAAATTTAAAAAGTGGTTTTGTATTTCACTCCAACGTAAATATCTACATATGTAGATGCCTCCCTAATATATTGCATACATATGTAAGTACATATGTATATGGTTTTTTTATTTTATATAAAAATTGGGAAAACCCCAATGAATAAAGCTAATTCTGTTTTTGTGTGTGTGTGTGTAGTTTTCCATAATAATGCGCAGGCTTTCCTTATACATACATACATTTAAATCCATGAATACTATGGGGTTGAATGAATAATATAAAGCACAAACGTTTAAATCGAACCAATCACCAGATTGTGGTTAAAAAAGTAGAAAATGGCGTTTAAGATGAGTTGAGTGCTTTTTCATAGAACTTGCTCGAAAAGTATCAAAATTTGTTGTATATTTTGTCACAAGTTTTTAGTTTGTTTAAATATTTTTAATAGAATATTGTATAAATTAATTAAATCTTTGCTAACATAAAAATTACTGTATATTAAAAAAACGGTTTGTTAAGAATTTGCAGAGAAAAAAGGTGAGTTTCTAACAAACACTTTTTGAAAACTTTAAAAGAGATCGTTTTGTATTTGTATTGATGCTTTCTCAAATTAATGTTTTGCTATTAATTAGATATGAGATCTTGGAACTAAAAAGCTTTTTTTGAACATCTAGGGTGCTTCCGCTATCGACATATCGGTTAATCGTCCAATAAACTATGGGTCGGTATTTTGTTAATATCTTAAATTCAAATTCAATACGCCTATCGGCATCGCCTCAGAAAGAATATATAGTATATTCTATTTGAATAACTAAGAAGTCTATAACATAATGTCCGAGCTAGTGCTATATATTTTGCACTTTTCATTAAAAACTTCCTATATAACGTAATTCTGAAATAATGAATTTATTACAAACTAGCTTTTACTTTGTCCCCGAAGAATATGTGAAACTTCTGCTAATATGTATGATAAGACAATGATGCGTTGTATTTTTACTGTTTAAAACGTTCTTAGCTTTTAGTTTCATAATTTCATACATATATATATCCCTGGAAACTTAAAACCACCCTTGACCCCTCATAAATTCATTACCAAAAATAAATACATTGTTAAGTCAACTGTATTAAAGTTTAAAATATTTATGGTTATCAGTTTAATAATTTAATATGTCCATATACATTTTCGACCACCCCTGACCACTTAATAGAATCATTTCCAAAAACAAAACCCGCTCTATGTTTCGTCGGATCTCAAAATATCTCTGTGCCAAATTTCATCTAAATCGGTTTAGCGGTTCGAGCGTTGAAAGGTAACAGACAGACAGAGTTACTTTCTATATTTATTATGTTACTAAATAATAGCGTGCAAGTAATTATGAAAAGTGCAAGTCATAATAAAAAGTACAAGTCATTGTAAAAAGTGCAACTCATTATGAAAAGTGCAAGTCATCATAAAAAGTGCAAGTCATTATAAAAAATGCAAGTCATTATACAAAGTGCAAGTCACTATAAAAAGTGCAAGTCACTATTAAATGTGCAAGTCAATATAAAAAGTGCAAGTCATTCTGAAAAGTGCAAGTTATAATAAAAAGTGCAAGTCATTGTAAAATGTGCAAGTTATTATAAAAAGTGCAATCCATTATAAAAAGTGCAAGTCATTATAAAAAGTGCAAGTCATTATAAAAAGTGCAAGTCATTATAAAAAGTGCAAGTCATTATAAAAAGTGCAAGTCATTAGAAAAAGTGCAAATCGCTATAAAAAGTGCAATTCATTATAAAAAGTGCAAGTCATTATAAAAAGTGCAAGTCATTAGAAAAAGTGCAATTCATTATAAAAAGTGCAAGCAAGTCATTAGAAAAAGTGCAAGTCAGTATAAAAAGTGCAATTCATTATAAAAAGTGCATCTCATCATGAAAAGCGGAAGCTTATGCGCTCATACCAGCGTGTATGAAGTATTAATTTTTTTTATTATATTATTATACTACATACTAGCTTTTACTAGCGGCATTGCCCGCGAAGAATATGTGAGAAACGTCCTTAGTTATCAGTTTCATAATTTCATATATCTCTAGAAACATTAGACTACCTCTCACAAAATCATTGCCAAAAACAAATCCAATGTTAATTCAACTGTATCAAAGTTTATAATGCTCATAGTTATCAGCTTCATAATTTAATATGTCCACATACATTTTCGACCAGCCCTGACCACTTGTTAGGATCATTTCCAAAAACAAAAATCACTCTATATTATTCCTCGGATCTCAAAATATCTCTATGCCAAATTTCATCTAAACCGGTTCACTATATATTAGTAAGTATTACACACCGAAAAGGAAACCTAGGTTCTAATTCTAATTCCACACGGAATGACAAACCCATTTTCCCTTTGATGAAGAGTATAAAAAGTGCAAACAAACACTTAGGGCCATTATTACAACTTAAAATTAGTTAAAAGTAAGATTTTATCAGACGTATAAAAAGCTTTCCATTATTGCAAATTGGATTTAACTCACCAGGTAGGATAAAGTTACCTGTAATTTATCGCTCACTTTAGGCTAAAGTAAAATTTTGGAAATGATAAAGTTTTTATACGTCCGATAAAATCCTACTTTTAACTAACTTTAAGTTGTAATAATGGCCCTTAAATGGCAAAACAGTATCTGTATGCGATATTTCCTAAAATTGTAGTATAATTTCAACTAGATGCACATATAGAATGGCATTTATTGGCAAAACATTTTTTTTTTAAATTCAACATTAAAATTTTAGTTGACATTTTCATACGAATGACAATAAAACAAAAACCCACATATTCTTCTCATCTTTCCTCATCTGTCCCCTCAATACTATCCCCTCCTTCCCAGTTCCGGCGAAATGCATTGTATATGTGGGGGACATCCCCTAAGCGCTGGTCCTACTCCTAAAAAAATTAAATCAATGACGAAGAAGTCCTGTACAAGAAGCTTTAATCTTATATTAAAAGTACAGGAAGGCATCGTTCATAGTTTACATTAAGAGATCACACATTTACCATATACGAGTATAGATAGAAACATTAAGCTATACAATATTTATACGAGTGCTACAAAATTAATTATTTACTGGAGTGAACGATAATTAAATAGGCATTTCTTAAAGCAATTTGCATTGTTGTTAAGGTATTGATCTTGGGACGCACGATCATACTTTCCCAAGAAACACCCATATTTCAAATAAATTATACAAAACGTTCAGCTTTCTTTTGATAATAGAATCGTAATTTGCAAAAAGTTCACAGCTGTACATTAAAATTGGAAGAAGGTAAGATTTTGGAATCATTCGCCTAATATTGTGTCATATAAATGTGCAAGAGATAAAGTGTATTAATATATATATATATATATATATATATATATATATATATATATATATATATATATATATATACTTCCTTTGTATTTATTTAAAATTAATCTGAAATCTTCAGCTCGATTGAGTTCTAAATTGATGTCAACCATTCATTATCAATAATATTCATCTTATTATGCTTTAACTGTGTGTTCATCAAACTCATTTATTATGTTTTTCGAAAATGCACTTGTACCCATTTACCAAATATGCATTAGTGCTTATGTGTGTGTGTGTGTGGGAGTGTGTTGTCACAAAAAGGACAAGAAGGCAAGTAAACAAGATTTTCATCAGCAAAGCAATTAAAACTCAAATGGCAATAGCGATTCCCACATGCACACACATTTATACATGCTTATACATATTTCTAAATTGGGATATTTAATAGGGATAAATTTAAAAAGGACCACACATTTCATTCTAACTATAATATGTAATTGGATATAAAGTACGGGTAAAAGATAACCAACCAGTAATGCGTTAAGTAATTTTCTTCCTTCAAATGAAGTATTGGAAATATTGAATACATATTCCCCCTTATTCTGTATCTACTCGTCAACGTCACGTCAAGACAATATTAAAAATAGAACACTTGTGCACTCATTTTCTTCAGCAATTGACAATTTCGAACATCATCTCGGTAAAGCCAGAGCCTTAGAGAATATTCACGGCCTTCCACAAGTAATTAGTTGTTGTCTACAATTAGTAGGTAAGTGTCCTGCTTTTGATATTGTCTTGACGTGACGCTGACAATTAGTTACAGAATAAGGGGGATTAATAAAAAAATTTGTTATCATTTTATTAACAGACTTCGAGCTTAACAATATAATCAGCTGATTATAAATAAAATTGCATATGTAAATTTAAGGCCGTGTGAACAGTTGATATCATGAATAACATGTTAAATTTTATAAATTTTATTAGGAAATTGTCACATATGGAATTCATGAGGCTGAATAAAATAAATTTTGCATCTATAGAAAGAAAAACTTTACGTTTGATTGGAACTTCTCAAAGATCTTCAATATGAGAGAAATATTTGCGACTTTTTTACTTTTGCATCGCCCTTTATCTGCCAACTTTTCTCATAAAAAATATTTTCTATATGTTCATAGTTTGCATTTTGACTTGCACTCTTTTTTATATTGTTAAATTTTTCTTCAGTTTTTGATTCAGTTTGTGGTGGAGTTATTATCACCTATAAAATAAATTTATTTTCTTACATGCATTTTAGCCAAAGTTAGCAAACAGCATCGTAAAAATACCGTTACCCATTCAAATGCCGTTAAAATGGAATACCGGTAACATTACCGATACCGAGTTCCGTTTCGGTTATAAAATACCGGTATCTACAAAACCGTTATACCGATTTAAGAAAGAAAATAATGCAAAATAAAACGTCAGAATTTTATTTGAATTAACCTTGAAATTACATAAGAAAATTTTTGTTCACCTGCATATATGCAGCGCAGAATTTATTATCCAAAGCCTACACCAAGACGAATTCACTACTAGTGGTGTTGTACAGTAGTGCCTTGGCCAACAATAACTTTATAAATATGAATCGAAAGTCTAGTTTCTTTGATTGGTAGAATCTACCTTAAATCGTGCCATGTAACGTAGAAAGATCAGTTAAACACAGTTTTATTTTTTAATGGGACCAGCACTTAAAGGATGGGCTCTACAAATGAGGAAATAGCCGTGACAGAAGTGTCAAAGTATTTAAAGCATTTAAATAAATACAGTCGCCATCATTTGTACTTAGATTGATCCTTGGATATATTATTTTAAGAATCATCTAATCAGATAAATCTTTTAGGACAGCTGGCCGAAAACCGACTGCCGACTTCTGCAATACTTTTTGTGTACACGCAGTTTTGATAATAAAACCAGCCACTTGGAATATTTGAAAATTTTTTATATAAAAGGATGTTTTTTTGTCAATAAATATTAATTGTGGGCTTTTAAGACATACATATGCATACATATATTTATACAAAAAACGATTATATGTTACAGAATTAGTATTCACTCTGCAAAACTGTTTAGTCGGCAACTTTGTGCAAGTGCAACTTTTTCGGAATTGCTGATAAAGCTCCATAGGAGTTCGTTGCAAGTTATTGAAGTTTAACCACCGCGTGAAATGGCCTAGTATGATTTCAGATGTTTTCTCACATTAAAAATATCGGAAATTGCAAATCATCCAAAACAAAAACTTGAAGATTATACACAATCTCCCTCCTAGATTTCCTACTATATTACTTCATAGTAACTACAATCATAAAACAATTGAGTCATTCACTAGGGATCTGACACTGTCATTCAATGAGAAATGCAGATCGTCAACCTTTGCTATAATAAGAAATTTACTAAGCAATCGCTAGGATCCTTTCATGTCGAAAGTGTCTCATTAGCTGATTCCTTTACTAATTTCTTTATAATCTCTTAAGTATGTATATAGTAGGTTTTTAAGAAAATTTTCCTCTAGACTGTATTACAAACTGTTAGTATATTTAATTTTTAGATCTCTAATGCTGTAGTACTTAAGTAAATTCTCATAAAAATGTACCTTATATAACCATTAAGTTTTAATAAATAAAATTTTAATAATAATAATAAAATAATAAAATAATATTTACGTGAATGTGTGTGTCAAATTAGTTGGATGCCCATAAATAAAACTACATATTTCCAATCTTTTTTAGGACCTCTTCTTTCCCGCAAAACAAGTAAATGTTGTGTCTATTACGTTGCTCTTGCTTTCGTTATTGAATTTTTGCAGGGTTAACTACAAAAGGACATTAATAAAAAAAAGAACTAAAACTGATAAGAGAAAAGAAACCAACTCAAAATCGAAATCACCACCCTTATCATCATGCCAAATCATGTTGTAAAAGTTTTGTAAACAAAATACTTGACATGGGTGTTGATAAAATTAGATAAGTGCTATTGAATTGAATGCACACTAGATTGCATATTTATTAAATTTGTAGTAGATATGGACTAGAGTCCTGAACAAGAAGTTTGGAAGACATGTTAGACATAGTTGTCTTTTATAGAACACTTTCACAGAGTTAGTATATTGTAAAGTACATTTGGATCGCTATTCAGTTGTGTTGATCATGTCTTTCTGAATTTAATATTACCACTTTGGGTGGGCCTTTGCGCAAGCTTTATGAAGGGCAGATACAACTTGACTATAATTTTTATTAATAAGTTTGATACTAATTTTTCTTATTATATAATTTTTAATAAAAAGTAATTAACTAGTTTTGATCATATAAACGGAATAATTTTTTTTATATGTTTGTCGTTTTTTGGGAGAGAAGGTTTAAACGACTAAGGCTGGGTTTTTAGATCTATGTTAAACTAGGTTTAGTTAATCTGAAAACCAAATTGTGCCGCCATAAAAATTTTTGATGGAACAGCTTAGTTTTGTTTAAAATGTTGGCCCTTAATGAAATATAAAAAAACACACATTTTAAACTTAATCTACATCTCAATAACAGCCTAATTCATTAAAATTTCATCTTAAGAAAATGTACTTTCCAGTGGTATAAAAGTTTCGGATGGACATAGAAAATTAAAATAGACATGGGCTACAACAAAAAAAGAAGATATTTAAGTGGTTCTACACATTTAATTGAGAGTGTATACTATTCGTAGTACTGCTGGGTACAATAGTTTTCCATGCTACACAGATTTTCGATAAATTCTAACCATTCATAAATACAGTTGCTACATATTGCAATTAAGGATTTTCTAGCATAAATGAATTCGTTAACTTTTCCGAGACACTGTAGAATTTTCCAAAAATTTATCGTTCCGCGAACTTTTTGTTTTTAATTAAGGGTGGTTGGTAGTTTTTCTACTTAACCATATATTGATTGCATTAGCGTTTAAAGAAGATAGATTGAGTATAATTGATGCAAACTATTAGCGAGTTCTATCAATATTACGCCTTATGGTTAATGTTGCAATTTTTTTTATTTGCAGCTCTATTTAAGCGGCTTAATGGGATGAGAAAATCACAAAGTCACATCATCTCATAATCATAATTTTTTATCCAAATTGTTTTTATGTACAAACACATGTACGCACATCAGTGCTGAAAACATGACTAATATTTCTTTATATATATAAATAGACTGATAGAGTATAAATTTTGTGTTCCATTAATTCAATTCTATTTGATTTTAACATGTCGAACAAATGAAATTCGTTTAGGTTTGACAATCTATTTATTCATTTATTGATCCTGCATACAAATGCATGGTGTTTGTTCATAAATCCATGCAAATATACATACATATACATACATACATACATATATATGTACATGTGTATTTATGTACACTTACACAAATATCGTATGTATATTCAGAAAAATATCAGCCTATTTAATGCGAATGTTTCTAATTCAACCAACCACGAACGAGTACAAACAAATTTATGCATTTTTGGTTTTGGCAAAAATTCACTTAAAAATATTAAAATGTCAAAATTTTTTTCTCCGACTTTAATTTATTACTTCTGTAACCAATTTGTTTAATATGAAATATCCCAACTAACATTTGTGTAAGCTTTTGTTACAATTAGTAAAAATTTTATTCATATATATGAAGGGCTTTTTGTAATAACTTAGGTGAGTAGTCAATTAATCGGGATTTTATGTATTTCATGCTTTGGTTTAATCGACTAATATTAGATTAATAAGTTAGCCCATCAATTTTTCATAACCTTAGTAATTTCAACAAATACATACATATATTATTATTAAAAAAAAACAACAACATCAAAATAACAATTCTTGACCCCGGGAGAGGCCCTGGGGGAGACATCTCACCTTTGCCATATAACACATTAAAAATTAATTTTTTGGTGAAAAATAAATGTTTATGATAGGGTGGGCCATTTAGGGGGCAAAAGTGGCAGGAGGGGGAGGGCAGCTTAGTCACCTTTGTCATGAAAGCTTTAAAATTTAATTTTTAAGGAATGTAGGTTTAAATTATACAATTTGTTATATATATAATAAGACTATATTTTTATATAATATGCTACTTCAAAGCCTACCAAAAAAGGCGGGGGCCAAAAAATTGATTTTTCTGATTTTCTGGCTACAAGTTCAAAAAATATATCGTTTAATTAACAAAATTAATCAAAAAAGTTGTAAAAATTATGTTGTTTTTTTAGAGTTTGATTTAGCTCTTCTTAGGGGAACTTTTTGTTCCTGTGGTCCGAATCAGCCCATTTACGAACTTGACCTGTGCTATTCTTCATAATATATTTCTGCCACATTTCTAGGGTCTGGCTTTTTTGTTTAGACTGAATAGGGATTCCCACAGACGGACGGACGGACATGGCAAGATCGTCTTAGATTTCATCACTGATCAAGAATATACAGTAAAACTTCGATATAACGAATTCCAAGGGGATCCGAAAATACTTCGTTATAACCATTGCTTCGCTATAAATATAATCAGCAAAGCATTGATATAACGAAAGTTGAAGAAATACGAAAAAAAATTCGTTATAACTATAGTTTTGCACACACATTAACAATTCGTTCTTTTGATAACGGGACTTTACCATTTTGTTATAATGTTATTCTTTCTTCGTTGTATAGAGGGTTTTGTATGAGTACTTCGCTGTATAGAGGCTTTACAAATGCGCTTGTAAATTCATTTAAACTTCGCTATTGTTATAAGAGGACTTTACCATTTAGGATTTATTCTGATTTCGTTATATTGAGAAATTTAAAGGAATATTTTTTCCTCAGAATTTTTTTCGTATAGCTATAGTGTACTTTTGTATGAAAAACTTTGCTATAAAGAGGTTTTCTCAAGGGCCTGAATAAAACATACGTTATATTGAGTTTTTCGTTATAATGAAGTTCGTTATATCGAAGTTTCACTGTATATACTTTATGGTGTGTTAGAGGGATATTTCACTGCGTTACACACGGAATGACAAAGTGTATATAACCTCCAATTATTTTTTTGTATTCCTTTTATAATTATTTTAAATATACATTATATAAATACTTAAATTAAATACAACTTACATCCAAAATACATAAAAACTCCTAGTCGGAGTATAGGGCAGAACCAATTCTTTTTGAAGGGTAAAAAATCTGTTTAAAATGTATAATTTATATAATGGATTTATTAAAAACCGATTTTTAACATAATAAATAAAATCAATTATAAAAAGCAGATAATAAGATCGACTATTTATTCACTTCTCTATTCTGTTGAGCTCATGTCTCAAAATCGAGTTTAGCTGTTATTCCTTGTGGTTAGAGATACATCAAGTTGATCATGGTGTATAATAGTGAAACTATGAGAGTGAAATTACTTTTAAAAGCTAATAAATTTATCTTAACGCTGTTTGTTTAGTGCAAACAAAACATTAAAAATCTTCAGAATTGAGGAAAAGCTCATTAAGTTTTGAGTTGTAATTTATAAAACTAAATTTTAAAATAAGACCACATGTTCTTTTATTTTCTTAAGAGCATGCGAAGTGAAGAAAATCGCTATTTAATGTTTGATAATATTTGTGGCTAAATGTAAGTACAAGTGAATGTATTTATTTATTTTTATATTTGTAAATAAGTGTTGAAAGTCATTAAACAATTTACACAGTCATAAATTTTCTTACAATTCACTTAATGACGCTGTTCCTCAAACTGCAAGGATTTTCTTTGTTTGTCGCAACTCCAATGCTCTTCCACTGCCTACAATGAGACAGAAGGCACATAAATAAAACTCAAACGTACACAAAGACCATTAACGCATCTGTCCGTTTAAGCCGCCTGAACGATTAAAAATGTTTGTTGCTGTTACGCCGCGGCGTTTATGATTGAGTGTGTTTGTGTGTGCATCTACATATTTACGCGCAATGACTTTGGCCAAAATTCGTTTGGGTCATATTAAATATATAAAAGATTGTTGTATATCTGCAGTCCGATGTCATGTTGCATGTAAAAATTATCCCCCACAAAAATTTAAATCTCTTTACTGACGGAATGGATTTCCCATTTTTATGATCAGATCATGGGCACACACAAGTGTTTGTACTTTTCATAAAATATTCAGCAGGATGCGTGTTAATTAAGTGTCACTTTTTAATAACATTTGGATATCGGTATTGTGAGTTTGTCCTTTTGTTGCTAAAGATTTTTAAGATTTCTCCGGTTCTTGCAAATAACCGTCTATGCCTTAAAATAATTTTTTCCCAGGGTGACAGAAATCCTATTTTCGGGAAGATTTACTTGAAAGGCAGCCTGTTTTTGTGTAATTTGCAAACACATTTTTTTTTTGTAATTTTTCTATCAATTTAAATACGAATTAGAGTAAAAAGATATTATATTTAGAGTAAAAAGTATTATTGCAGTGCAAACGATATTCTACTAAGCCGAACTTTATAAATATCATATGTTTGTATGTGTATAATTTTTATTCGAGGCATAAAAACTTAATGAAATTGTCATCAATTAAAATTTCTGCACCATTCCCCCCATTTGTTTCGAATATCGTTTAAATTTGTTTAAATTGTTAAGTGTGCCTGCCGTCAAGAAGGGGGTTGTTGCTTGCACTTGATTGTGATGATGTCCTTATTTTTCGGCTGGAATATTTAAAAACATGAAATTATGACAACAATTGTTAGTGTCATTCTTAGAAAGATGTTGTTGTAAATAGTTGTTTGCCAAGATGATTTCGAAACGTTAGCATGAATACGGAGAAAGGATGCGAATGTTTTAAGGATGCTTAGAAGCGGAATGCCCGTAAAAATAATTTGTGGCTTTTTTTAGGGTGAATTAAATGCAGACTGAAAATATGATTAAAAGCTACTGACAACCCTCTTGAAAATAAAAATATATAAGAAATTTTATATGCAATAAAATGTTTAAAATCTTTCAAAGATGATATCTTTTTTTTTATTTTTGCCCCTTGTATATAATTTTTTATTTCTTATAAAAATATTTTTGTAATTGTTATTATTGTTGTGGAATATATTATCTCCACAAAAACGCTTCATATCTTTAATTGTATCAAATTGTTCTTTTATTCCAACTTCACTAAGTGCAACATCAGGAAGGAAAAAAGAATTGGTTTCTAATAAATTGTTTCCCATAAAATGTTTAATAATGCTAAGACTCATTAATTTATATGGTGCATTCCAATATAGTGCACTATTGTTCAGGCCAAAACTATTTTAGGGCGGTCTTCTTTTTTTTAACTCGGACCAGCACTCAGGGAATGACCCCTACATATGCAGTGCATTGGGCCGAACTAGAAAGGAGGGGATAGTGTTGAGAGACAGATGAAGAAATATGAGAAGATAGAGAATTTTTGTAGCTATTTGGTCCTTTTACTCCTCGGGCTAATTTTTTGCTACAGTGCCGACAAAGGAGGTGCTTTTACTCTGCTCTTCAGTACATGATAGCGTCAGTCACTGCCAAAATAACACAACCATGAACTAGAGCTGATCAGAAGTATTCGACACAATATTCATGACTGAGCGCAGAGTCGAACTCGGGACGTTCGGCTTCAGAGTGTCGTGTTAACTACTTCAGTGAACAGCACCCTTAAAAATGATCCAAAGTGATTCCAAGTGGCTTCACTTTCCATTCGTAATGCTCTTCATAGTCTCATGTTAACTACTTCAGCCAACGGCTCCCTCAACCGATTCTTTTGAAACGTTGCGGAAAGATTCCTTTCCTGTAGTAGCGCAATATAATGGCTAGAAAAGTTGGAGGTGTCACGGCCCCTCAAAGCAAATATTCATTTAAAATCGCTTCTATTTAACCCAATCTTATAAAACTTGACACAGACATTAACATCGGCTACGCGCACAACGATATGGTTGATGTGCAGTGCCAATCCCATTCAGAGGATTCCTTTCTTTTAATGCACTTCCAATATACATAATCTTATGAAATTTCACACACACACACACACACATACACGCATTAAGTGTAGGTGAAAATGAAATATAATGACTACAAAAATACCCTCACCCTTGTTGGATAATTAACATCAGTTTTAATTATCCAACTAACACAGCAGGGCAGAACAGCTGTTTTCGAAAACTACTACACTTTGATCATCAGTACTCATATGTGTTTTTGTGTGGCTTGAAACATTTATCATTTAAGGCCAATTTTCGACCAATTAGCCCATCAATCTTAATTCAATAAAATCAGCATAAGAATTTTGTAGGGATTTCCATATCATGAAGTATTTTATTTTAGCTATCATTTATATATGAATTTTTCATAACTGATGTCCGCCCGGAAGGTATACATACACTTTGTTTTGCCATTTTGGTAAACAGTAGTCTTGACAATTCATATTTGGCAATCGTGAAGTAGACACGTGGCAAATTTATTATGGAAAAATATTCGACAAACCAACTGGTTTTAACCGGATTACAATGGAATTACTGCGAGACGTCTTTCCACAACAAGTTATTTCAAGAAATGGTGATGTTGATTAATCTTCAGGGTCGCCTGATTTCACTGCTCCAGACGTCTTTTTGTGGGGATGTCTGAAACAAACAAACCAGAAACGCTTGAGCAACTTAAACAAAATATTCGTGATGAAATTAATGAAATATCGCGTGAAATCCGTGAGAATCTAATGACAAATGGGCTCATTTGTGAGGCGTACATTTATCTGATATTGTGTTCGATACATAATTGCCGACATTAAATAAAACAAAGATCCATTCTTTTTCATTTAATCATTATATACAACAAAGTAGCATACCTTCCCGGCGAACACCCTGTGTTAACTTGAACATCTTAATCGTTGCTATTAATACGATTTTCCTTTCGAGCTTCTTTAACTTTTCCATGCAGTTCACATAATATTTCTCTAACTTGTTTTACGCGCAAATAGTTAATGGACATTTATCATGAGTTGTCTTTTCACAATGATAATTTAATTTTAATTATGTGAATAAACTTGTCAGACTACCAACAATGAATAAATCTTTGTATGTAAATAAATCCTTTAGTGTACTCGTATTGTTTTGCGAGATAAATCAACAAATGAAAGCAAAACTAACCCTTTCTTAATTTCAATAAATAGCCAGAAATAATAAATTTTATTTTTGTCCATTAAATTATAAAAATAAGTCAAATTATCGCAGCTTTTTCAATAGCATTTCCACAAAATTGAAAAGATTTTAATGAAAATATCCTGAGAGTGATAAACCGGATGACCACGTACTTAATTAGAACGTTTCTTGGTCAATGTGCATCCCAGTAGACGCGAAACTTAAAAGAGTATTACGAGCGTATTTATTTTATTGTACCCGCTCGCATTCGTCTACATGTGTGGAAATTAAGATCCCATTTGAGAACATAAATCTTGTAACCAAAACTAAAATCTTAAAGTACCGGAACTAGCGAAATAACAAAAAAATAGAAGCAAAGTTATGCTCGTATCTTTAATGCACATGCTGTGCTGTGATATTTATATGTACATCTACATATCTATCGCAGTTATGTATCATTTTCTGTTTACGATTGTGCATGAATCTTGTCATGTGACTAACGGAACGAAAATACAACCCTAATGTCTGGCAGTGAGGAGATTTATGGATCACAACTTCAACCAAGAGCAAGAAGTAAAAGGTTTTGGGTTGTAATGCCATGTACTTCAAGGCAATGTACTCGCGCTTACATGCATCCATAAGTATGTATGTATGTTTGTATTTGCGGATGTTTGTGCTCTGCATAACGGGTGACAATCGTAACTATCTTTGTATGACAAAACAAGTCATACATACATACGCACAAATATGCCAGTCATACATAAACTTGCAGAGCATGTACTATACACATTTATTAAATTATTCTAACGATTTGCAAGCCTATTTGTTAATACAATTTTTCTACGCTTAAAAAAACTAATACGTTGTTTTATTTTAACATCTCATATAAATATTGATTCCCATCATTTTATTCATTATAGTGCTCCTTCCTCCGCAACACAACGTGCGTTTGTACGAGCATGTTATTCGAAGGGTGAAGTCACCGAATGACAATGATACCAATACTGTTTCCTTTCCTTTGACTTCCGGCATTGATAGAGAACAGTGTAGTTTATGGATTAGATGTTGAATGGACTTGGCAAGCGTGTTTGCGGAAGTGAACGACAGGCGTCCGATTGATTTTAATTCAATTTTAGTTTATGCTTTTTTGTAAGAACATATTAAGCACAGTTTTCTTTACGAGAAAAACATTAAAGTAATTTGTATTTTCTTCTAGTTTAATGCACAGTGTTTTGAATTTATCAAAATGTTTGAATTGTAGTGCTACTAGAATATCCAATTATTCTAATGTTTGGTTGTGTTTGATTACACAAATAGTCGGTTCTAGAACTAAAAGACAAACATAATTGCAATAAAGAACAGGAAATCTCAAAGTCGCGGGACTTTTTTCAGGGTTAGTAAATCGCAGGAATTTCTTAAAATTAATGCCAACTTTTTTAATACAAATTAAAATATGGTGATATATTTTTCTATTTTCAATAATACACGCTTTAGATTATCCGATGAAAAACTTCTTTGATTTTTGGAAGAAGCTACTTAAAGCAATAATGATTGCATTCTTATTCAAAAATTCAATTCAGTTTTACTGCCAATCCCACGATGTCACAAGACATCTGTTGGCTGAAGTAGTAGAACACGAGACCATGAAGCGGAGGGTCGTGAGTTCGAGCCCGCGCTGAGTCTTGAAATATTGTGTTGAATTCTTCTGATCAGCATTTGTGCGTGGTTGTGTTACTTGTTGCCAGCCTGTTTCAATGATGAAGGCATAGTCACTGGTCACTGAACATAATTGGCAGCGACTGACACTATCATGTACTAAAAGCAGAGTAACAGCACCCGCCTTCGTCGGCCCTGTAGCAAAAATTAGCCGGCGCAAAAAGGTTGAAATAGCTACCAAAAAAAAAAAACTGTCTATCGTCTCACCTTTCCTATTCTGTCCCCTCAATACTATCCCCTCGTTTTCAGTTCCACCGCAATGCATTGCATATGTAGGGGTCATCCCCTGAGTGCTGGTCCTACTCCTAAAAAAAAAAAAAAATTAAATTATGCGACAGAATGATATCTAGTGACATCGTGGGACATGCAGTTAATGTACATACATACTCGTATATCTGTATTAAAACAAAAAGCTTATACGAATTAAATAATATTAAATAATTAATAATTATTTAATATTAATTTAATTTCATTTATGAATTAAACTATTTGGTTTTGTTAATAAATATGCGTACATACTTGTACCTTATATGGGAAGATCACCGGAAATAAAAGACTAGTTCCCTGGATCAAAGGAATTCCCGAGAATTAAAGAAAGTAATAAAATATTTTTAATTTCCCGAAATAGATCATTAACAATATTTTAGTACTATTTTTTAGGCTTAAGCTCTTTTGATATAAAAAATTTTAAAATAAATTTCATAAATATTTTCAATGTTTCGGTTAGCTTCATTATCGTTAGTAATATTTTAGTTTAAATTGTGTATTATTATAAAAGTATTTCACAAATAATACAGTTTCGAATTATATGAGATGAAAAACTTTAACATTCACAAAAACAAAAATATTCAAAATAAATTTATTAAAAAAGAAAAATTTTTAAATAAATCAGTTCATTATTTTTTATATTAAGATTGGAATATTAAGAATATTTTTCAATAATCATCAAACCAGCAGAACGGTTCAGTACTGATAAAATAATAAATAGAATTTGAACAAAATTCATTTATTAATAAAAATAATAAAAAATCATTTGCAGTCATGCAGATTCGAACTTAAGCCCAAAAAAATTAACAATTTACATTACAAAGTTCGATTAATAAAAATTCATACATAATTTAAAAAATATTTTATTTTAGATCGGAAAATACTATAAGGTAGCTAACAATTGATATAAAAAAAAATTACGTATATAAATTCTGCAGATGTAAATACGTACAAACGATTAAATTAAATTTAAACTCTTAAATTTTAACTCTCGCATTTAAAGTTCTGTTGTTCCTTCTGACAAAATCATTTTGTGGTTGAGCTTAATTTGCTGAGGCACTGTGCAGTTAAAAGAAACATAAAAATATCCATAAGTCATTTGCAAATATTTCTTTGTGTGCCCAGCAAGACGCCACATTGAATATGCTTTCTTAATATCCTTGCTGTACGAGTAGTATAACACTCATACATGCATATGCTTATAATAAATGTATGTCTGTATGTATTTACGAGTAAAGTATGTAGATACATGTGTATGTATATTGTCGTTATATACGAGCAATCTTGTATTAAATTTGTTTTTGTTGATTTCTTTATTTTTAATCCTCCTCCACTTTGAATTACGGACCAATGACTTTGACAAACTTGTGCATTTTTATTGTACAATCATTTGTATTTATAGTCGTAGAGTTTTGTTAAAATTTCTTTTCAGTTTTTTTTATTTCACAATCATATTTGTTTTACTGATTTGCTACTAAAATTTCTTTTATATTTTATTTATCCTTAAAACTGTCTTGTGTGGCGTCATGCTTTTTTTGCTTTGGAAATTATTCAACCATTGACTTTATTGGGGGAAGATGATGTTTGTTGTTGTTGTTTTTCTCTTTAACGGAAATGATGATCGTTTGCAAAATTTTCTTCCTTCCAAGTGGGGGGAAACAAACATAAATTTGTCAAATCCGTTAAGATAAAAAAATTATAATGGCAAGAACATTTCGCCACCAATAGAATAGTGCTGTGCAGCAAAGAAAAATTAAAAAGTTTGAGCGATAATATCTCAACTATTAATCATAAATTATACAACCAACAACAAGAATTAAAGTGGAAATGGCAGTAGTCTTAAAAACAATTTTAGCAAGAAGAAACCAATAAAAACAAGAAATGTACATTTCGAATTTTATGGAGTTGTAGAATGTGTATAGTGGTATATTTATACATAGTATAAAATTTAGTTATATACTTCACGCCATGTACGGACATACATATGTATGTATGTATGCATGTATGTATGTATATCCAATACTAAAAGAAAAAAAATTATTGAAGATTTATAAAATTTATCTCAATATTAATTTCATTATGTACAATAAACTACATTTATGTATACATATATGTGCCAGTACTCAGATACATTGATTACAAATAACCAACAACAATTGTGCAACACAATTTAGTTGCAAGTTAGGTAAATGCTAAAAAAATTTACGTAATATAGATTATTATCTATTGCTCAAAAATTATTACCACTCACATATACATATGTATGTATATAACCGGCATTGTCTCGATCAAATATTTGACTTTATTTGCACAGATCTCGTGTAGGTTGCTTCATATAAGTATATCTCAGCTGTACACGAGGTAAGGATTTAAGGCAATCAAAGAATAAACCGTTAGAATAATTTTTGGCTAGACATTAACATAACAATTTGTTAACATCATCATGAATAAATAATAGGAAATTGAATTTTTAAAATATAAAAATGGTTTTGAAACATGACAAAAAAAAATATTTTAATTATTTTTTTAAATTACGCAAATAAACCAATTTTGTATTTTCCATACTAATAAAATATTAATATAATTTTAGATGTTTGTTTTTAAAAGTTTTTGAAGATATACGTATTACCCAAGTATGCTCTTCTCATGCATTTAGAAAATTTCAATATATCTCATCTATTTTCATCTGTTCTCTCAACACTATCGCTTCCTTCCATAGTTCAGGCACAATACATATGCTTAGCTTACTGAAAACTGCCCACATCGGAATACTCTTCGACTTTTTAAATACTCAATAAAATCTATGCCGTATATTCATTGAGTAATAACAGAAAATAGAGTTAACACTACATGTCGACTACAGGATATAATTTAAATAATTGTTGTTAACGCCGACAGACTTTAAAATAGTCAAGAAAGAAATTTGTATCCCTAAAAATTTTCTCATTGTTCTTGTTACCATGCCCTTCATTTCTTAATACCAAATGGTTAAGAATCATTTTCTAATGCTACATACATGTACACTTGTATAAATATATAAATTAATTTATTTTTGTTTGTAAAAACCGTTTTGCTAAAAATAATTGTTATATTACTATATTTTCTCAATTGTTTGCCGCTTTAAAAATTTATTTAAAAATTTAACTTTTATCAAAAAGAAAAAATTCCGATTGCTAGTAACGCCATCATTCATAAAAATCTACTTACAATTATTGCAATCCATAAGATTATAATATGTATTAATATACACGTACTAGTTGACCCTATAGTTCGCCCTAGATCCTTCCTTAATATACATATATGTATATTTCTGCAAGTGTACGCGTTGACTACGGTTTTCTACAATCCTTAATTTGCCTTATATACTTGTGTAAAAATGAAGTTCAAATATCATTCGCATACTTACATGGCATAACAATTAATACGGTAAAGAACAATTACTTTTTAAGTTTAAAAAATTCATATAATATCCGCTAATATGTAGTTCGTTGAAAATTGTACCTGTAACTACAATTAGAATTTGTATTAACAAATTTAACAGCCCTGTTTTTGCCATTATTCAGTTGGGTACTCGCTACTTGACAGCTGCGAACAAGGTACTCGCTAGTGCTATGTAAACCATTATAAATGAGTGCTTTTTTAATTTTGTCTCAGATGACGAAGTTTTTTTAATAAGTTTACTTTAAATAAATTAAGTAATAATAGTTTGTTTGATGTGAAATAATAGAAAGATTAAATTAATTCAACTCCTGACAGTAATGATACTTGTATAAGTTAATAATTAATGACCTTTTAGTGGAAAGTGAAAAAAGCAAATAATCGCGTGAAAAGGAAAAAACAATACTAAAAAAGTTGTTTGTGGAGGAGGACGCAGACAGAGAAATAAAGAATAAGGTGAAGAAGTGTTAAAATTATCCAATAAAATAATAATAAAAAGGGCGTATTGATATTCAAAAGAGTGTCATAAATATTCCATTTATTTATATATCAGTTTATTTGGAAAAAAAAAAAATACAAAATGTGTTATTAGAAAGTAAAACACACACCTGCATACATACATATGAATGCATGTAAAAACTGGCTGGTGTTAGGATTTGCAAATTATGTTGTTGTTTTCGTTGAATTAAATTATTCATAAATAATTTGTACTTGCCATTATCAGCTTTAAACGTTCAACATAAGTATAATAATACGAATTATGCTGTATGGACATGATATCACAGTACGTTCTTACGAATTTGGCAAACTAATACGTTCGTTGTCGATTATATTAGATTTTAGGGAGTAGACTTTGACGCCATTTGATGACTAAAGTCAGCAGAATTGAATTCGCAATAACCATCCACACTTTAACAAAAGCTAACAATAAACACTATAAAAAGGCATTCATAGCCGTAAAGAAATTGTGGTATGTATTGCTATATGCAAATCACATATTTTTAATAATTTTTATGGTTTTAATTGATCAGCATAAATTAAAAAAATGTGTGAAATTGCGTTCCGACTTTGGAATAAGCGCAAGACGTGAGTATGTTACATGTACGGTGTAACTCTGAGTGTCCGTATGTGCATCCAGACATACAAACTTATTCATGGGGTGGATGACACTTCCATTTTAGTACATGTTTCGCTTGCACTTAAGCATTTATAAACATATTTTATATGTTGACAATTTTACTATTTTCTAGGCGTTCAGTACTTAACCAGACATCAATACATACAACTATAATCGCTATAATTGTCTGATACTGATAGATCTTCAAAATGTATCTCTCATAGTTTTTGTTGCAAATTGGTTAAATAGATCAAAAAGATTATCGATTTTCTTGTACTACAGGTATTTCTTATGTTTCAACCTACTGCTATGAGCTATGTAGATGAATAGCTTTCCACTTTCTATCAGGCTTGTTTCGAACGGGAATAAAAATGTAGGAAGTTGTTCTAATATGGGTATTGTAGGTATTAATTTGTAACAACAAAATCAGAGGAATTTTTATTCTGGGGTATGAATAACCGATTTGGAAATAATATCGTTATAAAAAAATACTTCTTTCATTTTTCATGTATTGGATTTCATGTCTTTCCAAATTTGAGATGGTCTTTTTAGCTCAATATGAAAGTAGATAGTTGACTCTCTCTAGAGGGAGAAACTGGTTCTCAGGGACTAGCAACCAGTTTGATTATGTTACGGATTAGTTCCTTAAAGCCTAGTATAAATCATTATTACTTTTTTTCCCTGAATGCATAAAAATTAAATATAAATTTTCCGACATTTTGCATAGTGAAGGAATTCTTGAGGCAAATTTTAGTCTAATTTTGTGATATGTGTTCTTTTCACCAGTCACGACTCAGAAACTTTTTGTACGTTCTCATTTTCAGCGGTTAAAGAACAGGTACGTTCAGGACAATTGGTACAACATTTCCCGTAGGGCTGATACATATTGAATAAAGCATTCAAAAGAAACATATTCGTTATTTATTAAAATAGAATTTTTATTCAGACTCAAGTTCTGATATGCAATTTGCAAATTATTCGTTATTCGCTAACTCTCTATAAATATGCAAT
Organism: Linnaemya tessellans; assembly: GCA_951800035.1. NCBI lineage: Eukaryota > Metazoa > Arthropoda > Insecta > Diptera > Tachinidae > Linnaemya > Linnaemya tessellans. Next base: position 3,123,101 of record OX637535.1, read on the forward strand.
TTAAACATTTATGTTTACCAACTGAAATAAGGACTGTAGTAGAACAATAACTTTTAAAAGGTTAATTTCATCATCTCTATTGAATTACTTATGTAAAATATTTAATTTAGAAATTTACCAGAGTATTAATCTCTTATTTTATTGTAATTTATATTGGTATTGCATTTTCAATTATATACGTGCTTTTATTGAATATTTTTATTATGAAGAAAAATTCAATATTTACACATTTTCTTCTTTTGCTTTTATCTACAATAATTAACGCACATAAAATTTCTGAGACATAAATACCTACAACGTACTCATAGTATATACATATATTGTGTGTTATTTTATTGTATTCTCTCTCCAGTTTTGAGATTTGTACTTAAATATTGTATGCTCCAATTGGGGAAAACAAAAGTTGCGATCTTTGAAAATGTTGTTTACAAAAATCAAGAGAAAACAAATGAGCCATGCAAACACCAGACAAGGCTGGGAAAATTAGGGTTGCCAGCTTTGGTACTATAAAATTTTTTAACGGTTACCAAAGCAGATATTAATACTATCACAGCTTTAATTAATTTAATTAAATTAATTAAATGTTTTAGAACTGAAATAAATTTCTTTTGTAAAATTTATAAAATATTTACCGCTGCACAAGCAGTTGCCAATTTTAATATGCTTGGGATTTATTTGTCTTGCTTTAGCAGATCAGAGAACATATCAGCTTCGTCATAAAAGCTTAAAAATTAATTTTTTAAGGAATGTGGACTTAAATTATACAATTTGTTAAATATTTACACTTTTTTCCAATATCTTATTTTAACTAACGCTCACTAAAGGGAGCGGAGTTCAAAAATGGATTTTTCTAATTTTTTTGCTGCAAACTCACCGCTTTGGACCTTCTTGGACTTAAAAATATATTATTTGCTTAGCAAAATTACACACAAAATCGTTAAAAATAATGTTATTTTTTTAGGTTGGTTTAGTACTTCTTAGGGGAACTTTTTTCCCTCTGGCCCGATTCATCCCATTTACAAACTTGACCTGTGCTATCCTTCAGGATGTATTTATACCGAACTTCAAGAATCTGGCTCTTTTCGTTTGGACTGAATCCTGATTTCCATACACGGACTTGGCTAAATCGTCTTAGATTTCTTCACAGTTCAAGAATGTATATACTTTATGGGGTCTTAGCTGCGTTACACACGGAATAACAAAGTGAATATACCCTCCAATTCTATTTTGTAGGGTATAAAAATAATTATTTACTGATGCCAAAAGTACGACTAGCCCTAGGGGATAGAATCTCGTATGGTTAATTGAATGCACTGCTTTATAAAAGTTTGTTTCTTACCCAGATCAAATGAAATTTATATACATCCTAATTATTCTTGAATATAATTTTATTCATTTACGCTTTAGGGTCCTCTACATTGATAGTTTATCACTTTGACAATTTTGTAAATACATATTAATAATTTATCAATTTGAATAAACAGGTCTCCCGTGTTACTGGCATCTCTACACTACCAACCAGGTCTTTAAGAATTCTATGGCTCTTTAATGAGAGAGGGAGCTCTTTTTTTGCATTTGTATATATGGAATGGTTGTTGTATTTTCATACACATGTTTTTACATCTGTGTGCTGAGGTAGCCAACAGTCGATTGGAGCTGTTAGTCAGACTAAAAGTGAATTCAGTTAGTTTGTGTAGCTGCTAGTTAGTGTACTTGTAAGTGAAATAAACGGCAACAAGTAAAGACGGTGATTTTAAAAACAAAACAATTACAAAACGAAAATTAAATATGTGTACATAAAACAAAGATATTGTTGTAATTAAAAGAAAAAAACTTGCAGTGATATTGAAACACACTAGAGGCGAAGGGAGAACAAGAAATAAAAATTATTAATATACGCATCATGTGCATATTGTAAAAATGCCACCCCCTTTTGGACCCCGCAATTATTTACCTCCTTTTTCGTCATCATCCCAGTTGTTGTTATTTTTGTTATTTAGTATATACAAAGAAAGTAGCTAAAAGTTCTATTTACTTGTGCGTATGGATGTATTTTGTTGATTGTTTTTGCTGGTGTTGATTGAGCTTGCATACGATGAGCAACATATGGTTTTCGATAGTGCCGTCCATTTGTATGCCTCAGTTTGCTGGTGTTTTTATTATCATTTTATTAAGTTACGTTTTGGAATAGTTTGTAGGTATTTTAAAACAATTGAATTCTTGTAGTTTTAATTACATTTGTCTTGCTCGTTATTGTTTATAACAATGCGATTGTAGTGGGTGTTTCATTTTCTAGTTTAACGTACACAAATACATAGATAATCGTATACGTGAGGTATTTCGCAAACATTCTGTCCACTTGATCTGTATTTGAAAGTGACGTGTTTGGAATCTGTTCATTAACTGCTTCTGTCATTGTTGTATAACTCGTTATGAACGAGGACAGGCTGATGAGATTCTGTAAACATTGAACATCAAGAGTTTTCTCTTTGTTTGTCTTATGGTTTAGTTTTTCTTAATTGTTTGTTTAATTCTTTTTTTAACAGCCCACTTTTATTTATTTTATATATCATCATATGTAGTCAAAAAACCCTAAGATATATTGAAAATATTGTAGAGGAGAAGTAAAAGAACTAGTTGAAAAGAAAGTTGTTTTCAATTGATGCAGTGCAAAATTTGACAGTAACATGTATTTTGTAAATTTGACAGTAACGTGTATTTGTAATTAGTCGTTTTTGAAAGACATAGGACGATTTCTACATACATATTTCTCTGTTTGGTTCATTCGGCTTTAAATAGTTTACAAATATTAAAACTATCAGTAATTTCAAATAAATATATTCGAAAGTACTTTTCTGACGGCCTTCGGATACATCTCTGTACGTAGGTATATACGATAGTTTGAATGTAATGTTAACAACTTGCTTCTATTGCCAATATGTTTAGCTTCGATTAGTTGTTGGCGTCTTAAATTTCCTACCCCTACGCAGCCAAACCGGCAAGAAGTTGGTCGACCACAAGAAAATAATAATAATAATAAAAATTAACGTACAGATATTTAAATTATAAAAAATAATTTCAATGAATTGAAAAAAGCAAATAAGGAATAAATTAATGAAATTATGTGCAAATTAAATTGTTTTATATAATGAAATAAAAAGTTATGCAACAAGTGATCACAAACAAAAAAAAGATATACATATGTATGTATGTACATATATGAAAAATAAAATTAGTACATATAAACAAAAATCCAGCTTACGCTTGAGTGTTCGTGCGGATCTCATAAAATAAAGAAAAACGAATCATGCCTACAGTTTGAAATTTTCAATAATAAAATGAAATTTATGTGTTGTGAAATTTATTTAAATTAATATTCGTGTGATTTTTGATTTTCTTTTTTGCGATAATCCTTCCCTCCACCTTCTTGTCTATCAAACTTTCCAGTAATAACATTCAATATTCAGATATATTTCTACTCAATCGTGAATTGCTTAAAAACAACAAAATTACCTCATCTTGTGCGTTTTCTCTGTTTAAATTTATTTTATTTTTGCTACTGGTTGTCTAAAACAACATCATCAACATATGCTGATTTTAGTTTTGTGTTTTTCTTTCCTTATTTCAAGTTTCTGTATGATTTCATGATTACTTTTTGTGTTCTTCATAAAAAATAATAATAATAATAAAAACAATTTGAACGAGATTTTGTTTTCCAACACACATCAAACCTAAAAAACTTTTAAATTCGTAAGTATTTTTATTATTTCTGTTTTATTTAAAATTTAAGATGATTTATTTTTTTTGTTTTATTTTTGTTTTAATAATTTTTAATTTTCCCTATGATTTCATATAGTATGTACATACATACATAGATACGAGTACATACATATCTATATATGCATAAAAAATATATTTATGCACTAATACGTTTTAATAAGTCAACTACTCACACATAAAATGTTTAGCAACAAACACACGTTTATGCTTGTGACTCAATGCCCCAGCATGACGCGTCGTCGGTATGGGGCATTCCATGAATATTTCAAAAGTTTAGTTTCAGGTTTTAAGTAGACTTATTCAATTAACCAAAATAATGTACACTTTTAAAAATTTTGCTTTCCTAATTTCGATAGTCGAAAATTCGTTGAGGACAGGAAATTGATTTAATAACATACAATTAAACAGGGTGAATAATGAAATGATAGTAATAGAAAATCTTCAAAAATAAAGTTTTAGTTTGCAGAAAAAGCAGTTCCAAAGTTTTTAGATAGACACCAATGCATTGATTAAGGCCGTGACTGACTATCGTACACAATCGCACGATTCATTCACACGAAAATATTCCTAAAGTCTGACCGACATTAAACAATCGCTTCAAAATGGTGTCGTAGTTGACATACAATTATACAACAATGATGCAAAAACAAACTCTGATCGCATGGAAACTACCATTTTATGAAAATTTTCATAAACATTTCTAAATCGGACAGACTTGTCAAAAAATATGTTACACAGTTCCGTTTTTAGATCACACTACCATACTTTTTTAGCACACATGTCATATTTGCAGACTGCGCGATTGTGAAGGATAGTCAGTCACGGTCTTTAGTGGTGATTTATCCCAGGGCGAATTAATAAGAGCTGGACAGTTGACAGCTGATTTGCTTGTTTTTTTTTGCAACTTTACCTTTTAGCAAGTTTCGTTGTCAAAACTTTTTTTGCAAGGTACGTTAAAACGATTTTGACATTCCAACTTGCGAATTCCGCCGCGAGCCTACTTGTTATTGATGTATCTTGGATTTTTCCAGACCATTGAAATTAAAATTATGTTGCATCAAATGGAATTGCCCGTATTCGAAAAAAATAAAACAAATATTAACGAAACAATATTGTTCTTATTTTGATATAAGAGGGTGTTTTATTTTAAGAAACTATTTTTGGATTCTTGTTATAATACGAGTAGTTCATTGTTAATAAGATTAAATTTACATACGCCAAGGCAAGATAATTTCTTTAATGAACAAGCTTTTTGTAATTTATCACCTGAAAAGTAAACAAACTTGGTTACAGAAAAACACACAGGAATTTTTCAATTTAATTTTTCAATATATTTTACGGATTTTTATTCTCAAGTTTTCTTTATTAATTCTCTTCTCGCCATTTATAGGCACAAACCTACATCTACCAAACCAAATCAGGAATAAACAAAAATATGTACAAATTCCAATATGCTATGATTGTTTTTTCAAGGGATCGTTGCCCTTGTTTGATCTAATTTCATGTCATCAGCAGCTGACTGAACTGTAAATCTTTAAGAGTTCAGATTTTGGTATTTTAATGAAAATGAATCATAATGTTTAGATATTGTTTCTAGTGTGAAATAAGTAGAATGACTAGAAACATACATATTCTATTCGATTACTTTCACCGAATGGTAGATGTCCAAAAATTTCGAAAACGGCTCCCAAATTTTTTTAGTTTGAAGTTAGAAGAAAGCTCCAGGTGTGGACTTCAAGGTCAAGCATTTAAATTTTTTTTAATTTTAATTATAGAATCATTGTTTGGTCGATATTTTCTAAAAAGCTTTTCACTTTGCCGTACACAAACTAAAACCAATTTGAAGTCGACTGGAAAAAAAATGAGGCTTAAATGTATTCGAGGATTTAACTGCCTGTTCACCGATGTCGAAAGCTATCGTTCGACCGAATAAATAACATTAAAACAAAAACAATTTTTTAAATTTGTTTTTGTTTTAAGTGTTATTTATTCGATCGAACGATAGCTTTCGACATCGGTGAATAGGCAACTAATTATAATTTGAATCACTTCACTTGGATAATTATCGATCTCACTAGTGCAAAAGCGAGTGTGCGCCAAACCAAATCAGTGCTTCTGCAACCAAATTATAGTGATATTCGAATTGTTAAACTCGTTTTGGACAAAAGTCTGGAATCAAACCCTTTTAATGTAGTTGATCGCGAGTCAGTTCTACCCAACACTGACCACAATTTGTCTCTAGATTATTTGGTATACATACTGTGGCCAAGGAACGAGTACGTTTAGAAGCATTGTGAGCCAGAGTTGTTCCACCGCAATTGTAGGATCTTAAAACCGATTTTTTACCCTTTCTCACTCTTTGCAACTAAAAGAAGTATTGCGATGTATTAATTGAGAGATTTTTGTACGATAGTATACAATTTTGTGAAAATTTATTTAAACTTTTATTGAAATAACATTTTTATCTCTACTGATCGATTTTAAATTGTGAGCTTATATTGATGTATTTATATGCATGTTTGTACGAGTAGTTACTTTGCGGAGGCGTCAGTTATGTCCAAAATCAAACATATACGAGTATGTATAAATGTGGACATATGAAGCGGAGAATACTAAAATAATGTTGGCATATATCGGGTGTTTTTTATAGAGTGATACAAGTTTAAATCATAATAAAACATAGTAATGTATTTTTGATATCAATGAAACGGTCCCTATTGGATAGAAAATTTTATGACATTAATGTTTAAATATGATTTCGGCCATGTGGCCGCCACGGCTGACGCGTACAAGGCGCAATCTGGAACACAAAATTTTCACAAACTTTTCGCAGCTTTTGCGACCGTATCTCGCCGATAACTCTTCGAATGCTGATTTCCAGGTAATCAATTGTTTGTGGTTTATCGACGTGCACAACTGACTTTACATAACCCCATAGAAAATAATCTAATGGGGTTAAAGCACACGATCTTGGTGGCCATCAAAAGTTTCTTTGAGTAAATCAATTGTTTGTTGAGTTTAACGAAAAGAACAAATTATTTTGATTAAATATTTCAACAATACGCACGCGTTGCTCTGGTGTAAGTCGATCCATAATGAAATGCCAAAACAAACTAAACAAAAAGCAACTATCAGCTGTTAAATGGGTGGTAAAATAAAGCAGTGATGCCAACTCAAAGTTGTATCACTCTATAAAAAACACCCTATATATTCTTTGAAACTAAAATATTTCGTAAGTTTCACAAAGTTGCCATTCACACAAGCTTGTGCAAATGGTGCACAGCATTTGTGATTTACACCAACTAAATATATTGAAAATATGAACATACATTCAATTAGTCCAGTTTGCAAATGTTAGTAAGACTGAGTGTCAGAAATGGCCAGCTATTTTCTAGGGCTTCGATAATAGTCAGAGTCTGTCAGCCGGAGTCAAATGTTGTTCAAAAGTATTACGTAAATGTAGTATTTTTGAGATTGTCTTTCTTTTATTTAAAATGGACTGAACACAACTTTATATAAAACGAAATTGTTCTACCTTTTAAATTTTGTTTGTGAATATCGAATTTTAATAAATATACAATATCTTAATCTTAATGTGAAAAAATTAAATAAAATAATCTATAATTATAAATTTTAGTGATAATATCGCCATAGTTATTACTAAATGCACAGACATGCAAAATTTTCTTATAAAAAATCTCGTTTATGATATCAAGACGATCGCTCGTTTTTTGCAGCACGAATATGTGTAAAGTCTGTATTCGAATGAACACAGCTGATCATTTCAAAATCTCAAATTCTGAAGTAAATAAATGGAACACAGTAATAGAATAAAAACAGGTTTCATATCTACTGTTGGCCACTCACTTATTGCAATATATAAAAGTTCACCTTGCCGTCACTTCATGAGTACGTGGTTGTTAGTTTATTTATTTCTTAAATTATTCAAGAAAAAAAGTTCAGTATTTAAATGTTTGCTTTCACTGTAATTATTCGTGTCTGTTTATTAAATTTTCGAATATATCACTTAAAATTTTGGTGGTACATCTTTAAAACCCTCATATACATATAAGATTTCATACTCACATACATATAAGAGACATACTCATAAAGGGAAAGGAGCTAAAAGCAGATAAATTTCTGTTAACTTTTATTGGCCTTAATTTTATTTATTTTACATTTATTAAGCTCGGGGTCTCCACTACTATTTATTAATATCGTCAGGAAAAACACATGAAAAACTGTATTATTAATACAGGCGCATATAAATATATGTTAACGAAATATTGAATATCAATAAACAATTTTTTTTAAATAATTTTTTACCAAGACCTCGAGCTTAATAAATATCTTCTGTATGTTGTGTTGTATATATAAAAATAAGTTGTCCTATGTTAGTTATAAAATCACTCGAGAACCACACAACCGATTTACAAACGACTACATGCGTTGGAAAGGTCTGCTTTCACTGATGGTTTATCAAAAAAACCTTCGAAAAATTTCTACGAATATGCGTCGTTATACGCGCACTTTTATGATGTATTTTTTTTCTTATGAGAATTACAGTGTGATCATTGACATTTTTTAATTATTGATTTGTAATCTTTCAGTTAAAATTAAACTCTTTTGCATCAAAAAAAAATTAAAAAAATTATTCAACAATGCCGCGACGAAGACGTTCACAAATTGCCCGACGAACACGTTACAGCAGTCATATACAATATGTAGATCTAATCAGGAGGAAGAAGAGCGATTAGAAAGTAATGAATTAGCAAGGCAACGAATGGCACGATCAAATCAAAATCAAGAACAAAGAGAAGAACGTATTGAAAGTGTAAGAGTTAGAAACAGAATCAGGAAATCAGCAACAACGGAATCAGGAAATTGTCTATTCGTTCTAGAAAATTTAATTTTTAATACAAATACGTAAACGTATGTTATTGTATTGTCCAGCAACGCGGGCAGGTTTACTCTAGTAATGAAATAAAAAAGTAATTCAAGTTATATAAAACTTTCTAAAAAATTACAAATATAATAGTTTTATTGGCAACACCGTCAACAAGACACGTTCATGATAAAATTCTCATGTAGAAGTAAATGTGCGACTTTGTAGCATTACTGCTATTTTTATGATCGCAACTGCGGGCGTGCATAACTCGTCAGCCTTACAAGTGTATGACTTTGACTGAATTTGTTTCGTGTGAACGATATTGGCTTTGTTTATTGTCAAAACACAATGTGTGTATGGGCTGAAAGGTATTTAGATCAATCTTGTGTTGAAAAAAAAATCAATTTTGTGCAAATTTATATAAAGGGTGTTTTTATAAGAGCTTGCTGATTTGAAATATAAATAAAACACATGCCAAATTATGAAATGGCCAAAAAAAATTTTTATTTGGTAGATAATTTCTTGTCATTTAACATTTAAATATAATTTCGGGCATATGGCCACCACGACTATTTTGCACAAAGGTCATTCTGGAGGTCCAATTTTCGACCACCTTTTCAAGCATTTGAGGACGTATTTCAGCAATGACACGTTGAATACTGGTTTCCAAAGCGTCAATCGTTGCTGGTTTATCCACGTAAACCAATGATTTCAGGTATCCCCACAAAAAATAATCGAGTGGCGTCAAATCACACGAACGCGAAGGCCAATTCACCGGTCCATTTCTCGAAATAATGTTGTCGTTGAAATGTTCTTTCAATAAGTCCATTGTTTCGCCGGTAGTATGACAAGTGGCACCATCCTGTTGAAACCACATTTCGTTTACATCCATATCTTGAAGTTTTGGCACCAAAAATTCATTGATCATGATTCTGTATCGATTTCCATTCACGGTAACGCGTCGTCCTTCCTCATTTTTAAAGAAATAAGGACCGATGATTCCACCAGCCCATAGACCGCACCAAACAGTACATTTATCGGGATGCATTGGTAATTCCTGAACGGCGTGTGGATTATCATTTATTAATTTTGCTTGTTGACATATCCATTCAACCAAAAATGCGCCTCATCACTGAAGAGAATTTTGCGGTAAAAAAGCGGATAAACATTATTAATTGAACACTGTTTTTGAAAATAAATTTCCACGATTTGGAAGCGTTGTTCTGGAGTTAACCTGTTCATGATGATTTCCCAAACAATACTGAGTAGAGACGTCACTTTAAACTGTCAAAACAGCTGTCAGACAACAGAGTGATTCGTATAAAAAAAAAAACTTCATAAAAAAACACCCTTTACATATTTACATAAGCTGGCTTTAATGCCAAATGCAAAACTCGATTATACATATTTTTGATTTAAAAAAAAATGTTTTTATTACAGATAAAGTAATGCGGATATTTTGATTATAAAAATTTCCAAAAATTCTAAAATCCAAATACTTTATTTAAAAAAGATTTACGTATACATACACATGTACATATACATAGATGAGTAGGTATCACAATCGTTTATTTCAAGAGCGCCTCCATTCCAAAGACAACTTTTACAGAAAACTAATCTAAAAGACTGTAGAATATGTTATGGAACGATGTGAGGGAATTCCGTTGATTAGCTGGAGAAATCGTGTTTGTTCAGTTATGACTGTATTCAAATAAATGATAGATGGATGCATGCGTCGTTTAAAAAATAGAAATAATTATTAATGTGCACCGTGAAATACCTTCATCATAAATTGGTGTAAATATTTTTATTGTCTGGTTTTGCGTTTGTTACGTTGCTTACTTTGACTATTCCTAGAACTACTTGCACATGTATCTTATGCAAGTAAATTATTTGTCATTTTCGATGATTTAATACAAATTCATCGAATTGAGTTAGTAACAGTGGTGTCGACATAAATAGTTCGCTTGATCATAGCGATATTTTTCATCTTTATACATTAAGGCTGGATCTTTGAGATCTCAGTTAAACTAGGTTTAGCTAATCTGAAAACAAATTTGTGCCGTCATTACCAAGTTTGTCTACATACTTTTGACGGAACAGATTAGTTTTGGTTAAAATGTTGGTCTTTTATGGAATAATATATAAAAAATACCATTTCGTCGGAAAATTCAGAGTTTCAGACTACGTTAAACTAAGTTTAAACTTAATCCATATCTCAAAAAGTCGCTCTAAGTATTATATATTTCATTATTTTTATTTGTTCCCGCTAGGAAAATTGGAAATTTGGGTGTCACTATGTCTGTATGTGTTTTTTTTTGGTGTGTAAAAGGGCTTGACCGAACTTTCGAGAAATCTCAAACAAATTAGGAAAACATTTTGTTTCAAATGCTTTTTTTTGTAATAACTTTTAAACGTCTCCACTAGTCTATTCCACAGATTAACCACTTCTTGACATTGAAAAACCACGTTGATGCTTTCGTGAGGTATCGTGAACGAAAAAATTCTAAAAAAATCTTATTATACTCTTATAGAAAACTTAAGCTCACTTAGCCGTGTGTAACCACTTACTTCTATTTTCTCACTTGCAGAATGACTCGTTTCATTGCAAAAACTTTAAATTCTATCTCCAGCAGTTTATTTCTTGAATTCACTTCTTCTAACTGGGAGTATCCTATCATGCCATTTTCAAACAGTTTTATAAACAGAAATGTCGCTTCTCCCTCTTACGAAGCTTGCTATTTTTAACTCTAAGTAAATAAATTGTTTATTTTAATTTGCAAATGTTTAATTTATAACTATGTGTGAACTGAAAAAAAAAATTTTTATAGGTATTTAGTTGGTACACATATGTATGTACATACATATGTACGAGTACATACATCTGCACATGCTTATATGTTCCTTTTTCAATATATCGTCATTGTATTACATTTATAAATTGTTTAATTATGGAATTTGCAAGTTAATTGAATTATCGCTCCTTGAAAAGTTTTTAGTGCGTATTCTGAAGGAAGCAATAAATGCTGCTAAATTTCCTTTATTTAAATAATATCTATGTACTCGTAAATAAAACTGTCTTAATTGACTGTCAGACTAGGAGGGGCTGCGAATGAATGGCAAAGCCTCTCTCTCATTCCGTCAATTAATTGTTTGTTCTCGATTTTATGACTTATCTTCAGTTTTGCCCTTATCTTGTAAATAGCAATTTTATTGTATTTATTCGGTTTTTTATTTTGCAAAAAGTTGTTGTTGTTTTTCTTGAAAATTTTTAAAATAAATATTAATTGAGCGGGCTATAAAGAAATCATTGTATAGTTTTAATTTATATACCACTTCTTATTTTTCCATAACCATCATCATGAATGATAAGGAAATTAATAGATAAGAGTTTAAGTTTGTATTTGCCCTTCAGTCTTTACATTTCCACAGTTTCTATTCTGTGGTGATCGCAGCGTTATCGGTGTGTGTTTCGAAGGTGAATTATAATGAAGAAGCTTTCGACGAGAAATTTCATAATATTTTGGTGGTACAAACAAGGAAATATCTGATTTTTATAGAACAAAAAGTACTCGTTGCCTCACTTGCATGACGTTGCCAGGAGGAAATTTCAGAAACTGTATTTTTTACTTATCATTTCCCTTTCCAAACTGTGACTGCGGCTTCTTCATATAATTGATCATTTATGTTTATTTTCTTTGTTTCGATTACAATGTGTTAATGAATCTTATTTTGGAAAAGAGCTGTCAAGAAGAGTGTCTTGTAATTAATAAATGAAAGGCTAATAATGATTATAATAAAAATATGTGATCAAATCCATTGATAAACCATGTAAATGTGAATGCACGTTTCATTGAAACTGAAACATATACAATTTTGCAAAATATATATACATGACACATGCATGCGTACAAACATACATACATACATGTATGAATAATTCTATAACTGGCTGTAAAAGAAGATGTCTTAATGTGCGTCATTGTGTTGTCACTTGACAAGTAATTTGAGTATTTCTAAACAAATTTACTTGAATAAAGTTTAACCAAAACGGCAAAGATGTTGACAAAAAAGCGAATTTGAGATTTCAATTAAAAGAGGAAACCCAAACGGACACACTCACACAAGTCAGCAAAATATTTATGTACATATAGACAACAAAAATATACAATAAGACAAATTAAAATGAGGCAGTCTGATGCTGTGATAAACATCAGACATCCTTATTAAGCACTGTACTCACTAACCCTTCTTGCTAAGATGAAAGACACGCATACATGCGTACATTTGATATGCCCTGCAGGAAATGACGGTATTGGAAAGTACCGATTAACTACTGACTTGCCAGTGTGATATGTTATGGGTACGGTGATCATTCCTACTTTTTTTTTAAAGGACATCCATTTTTTTTTACACGATGTCCTCTTAAATTACAAAAAAGTTATAGTGTCCGTCATTATCCTCTAAAATTTATTATCTATACAATAAAAATTGTAATCACCAATACAGTGGAAATTATATTAAATCAGATGGACTGTGTAGAAATTAAATTTTATTTTTATCAAATTATCAGTAAAGTTCAGGGCATATTTTATATTTTCAGAAAACATTAATGGCGATTTCTTTTCTGGAAAATACGTAACATTTTGTCACTTTTTATTCTAAAAAAACACAATTAAGCACAATTTTAAAGTAAAGCACATTTTCATAGGGATGGTAGATTAATTTCCAATAAATTCACTATTTTCAAAGCCATAATGTTACCATTTTCCATAGAAAAGTGCAAAAAATGTAGCATTATTTTTTAGAAAAGAAAACAACATAAAATATGTAAATAACTGCCTATTTCTCATTGTCGAATGGATTCTTTCTTTCGTATAAATACATTTGAAACAAAAACTATTTATAAAATTTTGTTTTTGTATTAAGTATATTTGTACGAAAGAAAAAATTCATTCGACAATGAGAAATAGGCAGTATAATATATTCAATAAACTTCATATAAAAAAAATGTTTACTACAATTTTAATTGTCCTCTTTTTTCGCTAGAAAATGTAGCGTAGCTGTGGGGTATTTATTTGAATTTTAAAATATTCAGTAAATTGCAAAAGCTGTCCAATTGCTCCATTAGAAAATATTAGTTTTTACCATTATTTGGGGGAAAAATAGAATTTTTCTGAAATGTTATTATTTATTCTTTGCATTATTTTGAATTGTGGCGCTTTGGTTGAAATTTTGATTTTTTAAAAATATTTTTCAGCAAAAAAAAAAAAAAAAGAAATTGTTCGTTCGCGCAGTTGCATTTAAAACAAAAACAAATACCTGGTGACGTCGTGAAGCAGGCAGTAAATTATGTAATTATTTTTTACTTGTATAAAAGTTAAACTCGAAATGATACTTTCGAGATTTTCGAGAAACTGTGAGAAAGTGTAAACTGGATAACTTGAAATATTTGTAGTGGATAGAAATTAATGTTGGCAGTTGATATCTTGCAAAAATGAAAATTTCTATTTCTACCCTCAAACGCGACCGAAGCATTTTTATTGACGGTGACAAGTAAATAGACGCATTGCTGCAGACAAAGTGCTGACCTGTCTACACTTGAGGCCAAGGCTCTCTTCAGGGTATTTATGTTAGTAGTGTGTACAAATAAAGTGCACAAAACCCAAATACACGCACTCTTAAAGATTAACTTAACGACCGCAAAGTGTTTAAAAAAAGTAAATAAATGGAACTGAACTAGAACGACAGACAGACAGACAGACAGACAAGACAAAAAAGAGTAAACTAAATGACGAGGGCAACATAATAGAGCTAATAATGGCCGCTCAGCTGTAATGGGAGGGGTAGGGAGAAAAGGCGTTTTACTTTGATTGATTTTATTCAATTGTTATTTTTTTCATTGTATTTTATATTTCTCTGTTTTGTTTATTTGTTTACATTTGCCTAACATTAGATGTGTTTGTCTGTTTATTTATATAATTTGAGGGCTGAAGTAGAGAATGAGAGATAAAAAGAGGGCGTTAAAAGCTGTTTACTATCAATTTCAAAATAACTTTCATTACCCACTTTTATGGTTAAAAACAAAATTAAATATACATATTTTTTATAACCAATTGATCAAATTAACTGCAATGTTTTATTTCTAATACATTTTACTCCATCCAGGCTATGAAACCAAAAATAATCGTGCTTGTACAAATATAAAAAACTATTGATTATATCTCTGAAATTGTCCAATGCGAGAATACTCGTCCCCTCCTGTCACTACAAAAAGTATGACTTCTCCATTTCAAAGAAAATGTATTACTTTAATTGTGATTACAATAATATAACGAAAAATCAGTAGAAACTATTGCCTATAGGATATCAGAAAACTTTCTTTTCAAATTTTTTTTTATAAATTTACATCGTACTTTATGCTTTTCGCACAATTTGTCAGGATTGGCCATTAATACATAAAGTTTTTTTTTTCAAATTATTAAACTGCACAAAATAAAATCCGTTTGTTCTGTTCTAATCAACTTTCTTTATTTTTATTTACACTTTTTTTCAAAAATATTGGTTTTTGTTTATTTTGTTAGAAAAATTGCAAATGCTGCTTGCTTCGAAATTTCAGGAAGCTAAAGTATCAAATAACGAAGTTATAACAATTTCAATAAAAGTCTTCCTTCCGCATGTCAAGTTAATAATTTTTTGAAAGAAAACCTCCAACTCGATTTATTTAATGTTTTAATGGTTTTCTGAAAACTATCACATCGACAGATAAAAATATTCAGAATCCTTGTGGTAAATGTTCAACATATATTATTGGTAAAATATATTTCCTTGGTAAAATATATTTCCCTGGTAAAATATATTTCCTTAGTAAAATATATTTCCGTGGTAAAATATATTTCCTTAGTAAAATATATTTCCCTGGTAAAATATATTTCCCTGGTAAAATATATTTCCCTGGTAAAATATATTTCCCTGATAAATTATATTTCCCTGGTAAAATATATTTCCCTGGTAAAATATATTTCCCTGGTAAAATATATTTCCCTGGTAAAATATACTTCCCTGGTAAAATATATTTCCCTGGTAAAATATATTTCCCTGATAAAATATATTTTCCTGATTCGTTTTAAAGAGAAAACCATTTTAAAAAATAATTATCCAACTTTGTTTTTGAATAACTTTTTTTTTTACTAAATGAAAATATCTGATTTTGAATGATGAGTAGCTTTATTTGGACCTTTACAATTTTTAAGTGAAAAATATAACCCGTGAAGTGCCTGCTGCCACTGTTGGTACACATTGTGCTCGTTTTATCGTATTTTCCATGGCGCTCTGTAATATTTTCGGTGATAATTATTCGAATTCCTGTTGTATATACTTAAGGTCTGCGATTGCCTGCAGCTTATGTAGCAATTAATTAATCGATTAACAGACTGAGTGTTAAGCGAATGAAATATTTTTGTCTAAATAAATTTTATTCTTTTTTCAGCACGTCATTTTATATAAAAATTGCAGTAAATAAGTAAATTAATGCAAATAAATAAATAAACAACAATTTCCAATTTTTACAACTCTAGGATTTATTTGTAATTTATTAATTACTAAAAAACTAGAATTTAATGATGAGTTCTGACAAATTTGTTTAATTCATTTATACAAAAGAATTGTTTGTTTGCATATGCCGTATGTGTTTATATATGTATTATATTTTAAAATAAATATGGTTAAATAGCAAATTATGTGAGTTGTATCCTCTTTTTTATATTGAAGACTTTTTCAAAATGCTGTCTTGATATTGCTGTTGAACACTTAAACACATTTCATTTGTACTCTTGCTTATATTCAGAGATGTTGTTGACATGTAATTGTTGCTGCTGCTACTGTTGGGTGGTGCTGTGTTTTTGTCGTTTCTTTTAATTCTCCCTTTTTGGCATGAAACGTGTGGGCCACACCACAATAGGTTATCGCAACGTGGCGCATTACAGGCGAGTAAGCAAAATCTGAAAATAAATAAAACAAAAAAAATATTCATTTGGCTCCCGACAGTCGGGCACCTTTCCTTACTCTGGCAACACTCCATATATAAATTACTAAAAGTGCCATAAAACAACAAAACATCGTTTGTGTTACCAAGTGACAGTGCCTGAACTTCCTTCCAATACGTGCGAGTATTGCCATACGCAGAAAATTAGTGCGACAGCAGCACCAGTGAAATAGTAAAACTTGTACAAAACACTCGTATGCCGCTTAAGCACAATAATAACAGTTTAACACCATTGTTTGATTCATTTTTATTTCTTTTTTATTACGAACCATTTTTATTATTATTTAAAACTGCAGTAACATTTCCCGAAAAGTGTTTGAGGCATTTTTACAACAACCACTTACTTCTTCCTGCGGAAGTACCTACACTTACGACTACTTAAACAAATTTAACAAACACGTTCAATAGCAGCATTCTTTCTCTCACTTTTTTAATTTGTCCTTTACAAACAAGGCGGCAGCGCGTTATAGTTAACACGTATGTATGTGTTTCTTTCTATCTACCTGAAAAAGATTACAATGTTAGCTTTAATTATT
Organism: Linnaemya tessellans; assembly: GCA_951800035.1. Lineage (NCBI taxonomy): Eukaryota > Metazoa > Arthropoda > Insecta > Diptera > Tachinidae > Linnaemya > Linnaemya tessellans. Next base: position 3,140,349 of record OX637535.1, read on the forward strand.
TAAATTTGGATTTTATTTATTATCACATAGTACGAGTATGCAAAAGCTTTTACCAAATTCGATAAAAAATTATTTTGCATCTTCCTCAAATCCCAAGTAGTGTAAAGTATAAACCAACATAAAACTTTGTATAGTTTTGCATAGAAACAAAAAAGATCTTCTTTGTTTTACTTTTTTCCGTAATTTACAAAATCCAAATTTTAGACCAAAACAGCATTGTGAATTTATTTTTAAAATTAATGAACAGGTATTTTTTTTTTATTAAATTTCTTTTAATAATTCGTAAGAGTTGATCTTCATTTCCCTGAGACCATGAGGACTACATCATACACATACACAGCAAACTATTCCGGATTTTCTTTCATTCACGAAATAAAAAGGAACAGCTTGTGTCTTGAAAATAAAATTTAAAAATTAAAAATAAAACGTAAAAACGTAAACAAAATAAAAAAGTCTTGCCAATTTTTCTCTTTTCATCATCATCAAAATGTGTAAAGTGAAACGAAAATTTTTCTTTCTATGGCCTCACCTTCACCCAATCCTATTTGATGAGAAACAAACAAAATAATACCACAATTACAAACATTTATCAATGATCATCATGATCTTGTGCTGTTCGCTCGCAGATGCTGATTTATGCCTGCGGCCAGATACACAATTACACACTTACGATTACAGTCGTTTACTACAAACGGTACATATTCAGATGATTCATTTTACAATTTTGAGAAATATGTATAAATAAATATACATATAAAGGCACATGCATTCATATACACACATACGTACATACATTTCTCATTATTTTATTAAAACGATGACCAACGGAAGTGTGGCTGGCAATCAATATGCTTTTTATTTTAATAATTTTAAACGAAGGAAAGTTTTCTTTCTTTCCGTTAAATTTATGCGACAGCATTACATGCGTTTGTTATACGATTTTATTTTTAATTTATTTGTTTTTTTTTGGAACAGATTTGATAAGATTTTTTTATAGGTCTCGTACCTAAGGTAAGAACGAATCGCAATCAGCAGTCAAACCTGTGGTTTACATAATTGGAAGTTATTTTTAGCTTTTTTTTAATTATTAGTCATAGCAAATATGTACAAACATACGTATGTACATACATATGTATGTAATTACATATATACAGTTTGCATATGCATGAGTGTTGTATGAATAAAAGTTTTTTGTAAAAAACAAATTAAATTTTTTATTACGTACCTACTGATTGAAATAGGTGGTCGGTCGGCTTCTTTTAGTAACTTTTTCTATAAGAAAAGTTCACAAAAATTTATACCTTGAAATTGTTAAATTCTTCTGGTTTTTTGACCTCTTTTTAATTATTATTGTATTCTGATATTTTTAAGCTTAGGTCTCTTTATTTTAATTTAATTTTTAATTTCAATATTTCGTCACTCTTTTGTGTGACTTCTTCAGGAAATTAATTATTTTAGGAAATTAATAAAATAATTATTTAATAAAATAATTATTTAATAAAATAATTATTTAATAAAATAATTATTTAATAAAATAATTATTTAATAAAATAATTATTTAATAAAATAATTATTTAATAAAATAATTATTTAATAAAATAATTATTTAATAAAATAATTATTTAATAAAATAAATAATTTCCTGAAGAAGTCACACAAAGGAGTGACGAAATATTGAAATTAAAAATTAAATTAAAATAAAGAGACCTTAAGCTTAAAAATATCGGAATACAATAAAAATTTATACCGCAACAACACCTCCAAATTCTGAGAACTTCGTTTGAAAAAATATTAATAATAAATCTGTTCGCAAAGTTTGAAGACAATTTTATTTCCAAAAGTGATCCTGTTCTCTGTACCGCGCTATCGAAATAGATTTTTTTCAATCCAAAAGTAATTATTAGGCTGAGAGTCGTAAAGTAATAAGTAGAAATAGTTAAGGATGACCAATATTCCAAGTGACAAGAGAAAGTGAATATCAATTTGATTTTTCAAACAACTAGCCAGCAAAACTGAACAACGTGGTTTTCGAGAGTTTAATTTCTCCAGGCAAATATTCGTTACGAAATATTCGCCGAGCGTCCTTTTACTGCCTTATTATATTATTATATAGTATATGTACGTGTCACGAAAATATAATGAATATGATAATTCTTCTTCAAATGATCGATAACTTTGAAATTTTCATCACTAATGAACGCCAAATTAACCCATAGCCACGTACTGGTGTTACTTCTGGTGCTTGCTTGCAATGCTTTTGTTTTGTTGTGCTTTTTAGTCAAATGGCTAAAGTCTGAAAATGTAACCAACCATATTCTTTTATGATCCACTACAATTTTGGCTTCATATCAACATTTTTATTCTAAAATATTTCTACACTATTTTATAACACGAATACATACATACAGATTTTATTGTCTCCTAGTCAGTTAGTCGCTTATTTCGGAGTTGCTTACATACTTCTGCCGTTGTATTTGTCATGCCGTTGTATTTGTTATAAGAACCCAGTGAGTATTTTTTCAGGCATGTTCTCTTGACTTCAGAAAAATTTGTGATCCATTTCTATTACGAGCGATTTCGTTTTAGGATTATCAGACTCAAGGCAGATTTACCAGGTACTCTCACTAGTACAACAATTAACAACACCAAAAAACACACGTATTTTGTTGGTAGAATTGGTAGAGCTAATTTCAAAATCACGATAGAAGAAGCATCATTAACAAGGCTGGTTTTGAGAAAAAAAAAACATTTTATGTAGCTTGTAAATAAACTTTTGACAGTAGTTCGACATGTACCAATGCAAATTTAATAGACAGCTGCGCTAGTGAGAGTATCTGGTAAGTCTGCCTTGATCAGACTCCTGACGATTTTCTTTACTCCAAAATATTATAAAGTCTGCTTTTCAAATAAAATATGGCACTGTTGTACATGAGAAAGAAAAAAAAACATGGTTAATGAATAAAAGTAGATCAAAATAAAGAAAAATTTTATATCAAACCAAATAACTTTGAAAATTTATATGAAAAATGCTCAAAGATAATGAGTTGTTGAACAAGTACGAAATGTTTTGTTTTGCTTATCATGTATGTACGTCGGCATCGCCTAAATTTGTTCTACTTCATAAATTTCGTTCCAAACAGTGAGTGCTTTGCAAAAGAAAAAAAATATACCCCAATTGTAAACAACTATTCTAACTACATATAATCGTATGCTGCCGTCAATGTTTCCCGTTACAAAGTGTTTGAGAGCGAATTCACAGACCCAACAAATATGGCATCGCCAATTTTAACTCCTGTGAATTATAATTTATCTCCCTTATTCATAAAAATTATGAGAGTCTAATAACAGCGTAATAAAACAAAATTTCATATGAAATTTGCTCTATTACACTCTTATAAGCCTCTCATAATTTTTATGAATAAAGGGGTATATGTTTACTTCCTTATTTTTAAGGCTCTGATGTTTTTATACCCTCCAAAAAAGAATTGCAGAGTATATTTACTTTGTCATTCCGGGGGTAACGCAGCGAAGTATCCATCTGAGACCCCTCCATGAAGTATATATATTCTTGATCAGTGACGATCTGACCATATCCGTCCGTCTGTGGAAATCAAGATTCAGTGCAAGCGAATAGAGCCAGACCCTTGAATCTTGGTGTAAATATATATTGAATGATAGCACAGGTGAAGTTCAGAAATGGGTTGAATCGGGCAAGAGGGAAAAAAGTTGCCGTAAGAAGAACTTAACCAACCTTTAAAAAACAACATAATTTTTAATGTTTTTTTTTTGTAATTTTGTTAAGCATATGATATATTTTTAAGTCAAAGAAGATCTAGTGCGTTAAACTTGGAGCTATAAAATCCAAAATGTTTGCCCGCCCCTTTAGTGGGCGTTATTATCTGCAAAAATAGTGTAAAAAGTTAACAAATTGTAGTACTTAAGCCCAGATTCCTTTAAAATGACATCTTTAAGCTTTTATGACGAAGCTGAGGTTTAACCTGATCCTCCTCTACCCTACCGCCCTCCTACACCCTTGCCCTCCAAATGCTCCTATTTATAAAAAATATAATTTTTTTACACTATCCCAAATATTTATTTTTAGTGCTTTTTTAGTGAAACGGCCCCTCCCGGAGTGACCACTGGAAAATAGAGTTTTTATTTACTAGAAATTTGGAGGGTATTCAAGATTCGACCCGGTCGAATATAACGTTTTTACTTGTTTTTTTTAAGAGCGCTCAGGTAATGACTCCTACATATGCAATCCATTGCGAAGGAACTGGAAAGGAGGGGATAGTATGAGGGGACAGACAAGAGGATAGAGCATTTTTTGTAGCAATTCGCACCCTTTTATTTCGCCGGCTAATTTTTTGCTATAAGGCCGACGAAGAAGAGTGTTTTCCTCTACTCTTTTGTCAGTCGCTGCCAGTTATGTTCAGTGATCAGTGCTGTGCCTTTATCACTAACGCTCTAATGCTGATCAGAAGAATTCGCCACAATAATCATGACTGAGCGCGGGGTTGCACACAGAACCCTCGGCTTCATAGTGTCGTGTTAACTACTTCAGCCAACAGGTTCTGACAAAATTCGGAAAATCTGTTCGCTGGGTACCTTGAATATGGAAGATGATGTTAGTGTCAATCAGCATGACTTCTTTAATTTGTTTTGCCATTTATTGTATTTGGTTTTAGATTTGACTCATTAAGGATTTGTGCCGCATTCCTTCGTTTCTTTTTGGTTCTCTAATGCTTTGGACGGCTATGAATGTCCGTCTTCCGTCTATTTGTTACATGGTTTGTTAAATATGAATCTTGTGCTAGGAAATGCAATAAAGAAGCAAACAAACTAAACCATTAGATGATAAAATATTATAGTTAGACACTAAACAACATATTGTTGCATTCAACTTACACATCCCGTCCTTGCTTTCACTAGATATTGTTGCTAAGATATTTCTTGCCTGGTTGGCTGGCTGTTTGTTTTGTAATGATTGGTAATAATGGTGATGTACCACATTCTTGCACTTATTTGGTAGCAAGGCCACCTTCTGGTTTTCTATCTGCTGTCTTTTATAACATGATTTAAAACATGCTTCCTCTATATTATTTTATTCGAGTACATACTCGTATTTTTATATAATTGAATAGGAAAAAGTGCGGTGTGCGGTTTTTAATATTTATTTCAACATATTATTTTCATGCGAATGTTAATATTTTTCCCGTTGTTTGGTGCTAACGCATGCCGCATGCGTACATATTATATCGCTCATTTGCTGCAAGTAGGTCGTAATTAAAAGAAAATGGTGTTCGAGAAATCAAACTTAAACTTTTCAATTTGATCACATCTTCTAATGGGACATACGATGTGTTTATATTAAAATGTTAATGAAATATATAAAAATATTATGACAAATCATTTACAATTATGGATGAAAACATAAAAGAAAAGAAAACGCATTTATTGAGTTATGACGTTCTTTAAGCAAATGAACGATACATATTTGTTGAGGCACATCACTAATACGTACAATATTATTCATGTTTTTAAGTGAACTTAAGAAAGTAACGATGAGATAAAAAAGTTTCTTTTATTATTTTTAACATTTAATACTTTTGCGGTTACAATTAAGTACCGTAGGTTTTTAACTGAATATTTACTTATTATTTATAGAAAGTTAATTTGAGTTTGTTTTTGTGGTTCAATAAACATGAAAAATTAATTAGAAATTTTGTAGCTGCCTATATTTCTTGTGTGCGAAATTATTTTCTTTCGATACAAATTATATTGCAAATGAAAACAAAATCTACTTCTTTCGCATTTAAAGAAACAGATACAGTATTCCCCGGCTAATTACCTCGCTTAAAAAGCTTAAAAGCTTTTTTTTTTTTTGCAAATAATAATTCATAAATCAGCACATAAAAAGAAAGAATAGCTGAAAACTTATCGCAGCAGACTTAAAACCAAAACAAAATTATTATTCTTGGCAATTAAAAGAATGATATTTGGGTCGAAATTTTGTTTTGGGTGCTTAACTTGTTGGTTAGATTAGAAGGGCTGCCCGCCAAAAGCGAGAAAAACACTCGGAGGCCATAAAGGCCCATTGTGATGCTCAGAGGACTACACCCTACACAATCCTTTCAAAACGAAGTAGTGGTTCCTGAGAACCACCCAGAACTTCTCACGAACCCCGCCAGGGCAGCCAGCTGTGCATCCCTGAGGCAGTTCAGATCCCGCAGGAAACGTGAGCCTAGATGTCTAAGCCTACGCTCCTGCAGGGCCGGACATTCGCAAAGAAAATGCTGTACTGACTCCTCTTCCTCCTCATCTAAACAGCTCCTGCAGCGACCATCATGGGGAAAGCCCAAACGCCCCGACATGTGCCCAATTGCACAGTGCCCCGTCAAGACCCCCACCAGGAGTGCCAACGACTTTTTCCCAAAAGTCAGAAGCTGTCTAGTCCTACCCCTGTCAAGCGAGGGCCATAGAGTTCTGGAGACCCTACAGGTGGTAATACTTGACCACCTGCCTGTCACCTCCCTCTCTGCCCACTCCTGAATCTTATTCATCAGCTCAATGTCAGCCGAACCCGCTCTAGCGCATTCATCCGCCATCTCATTCCCCTGAATGCCTTCATGCCCTGGAGCCCAAACTATCCTGACGTCATGTCCTTCAAGTCGAGCCAGAGATTGAATTCATGCCAGTACACATCTCGACCTCACTGTCCCCGAGTCTAGGGCCCTAATTGCTGCCAGACTGTCCACACAAATGTCAATAATTCTTGCCTCCAAACTGAGCCCATCAATCCTCAATGCCGCCTCGGTAATGGCATAAATGTCCGCCTGGAAAACTGTTGAGGTACCAACCAACCAACCAACTTGTTTGTTGGTTGGTATACGTGGCTGCCTGTAACCCACAAGCATTCAATTAGGATCTCTGAGATTCCGTTTTAAAAGACCACTCCACTCGTCAGTGTCAACCTGTGTAGAACCGAGTCCAAATCTCGGATACGGTGGTGGATGCTAGGACCAACCTGTCGCATTGAGAAATTTAATAAGGTCACCTAGATCTATACCTGTTAGCTCCGAAAGGTCGCATATTATACTGTTGCCTAAGATTTTGTGTCTCGTATGATGCAATGCCGGGCATTCACAAAGGAAGTGATAAACTGTCTCTTCTTTGCTCTGATCTCGGCAGCTGCGTCAGAATGCATTATAGGAGAGACCTATCCTACCAGCATGTCTGCCTATTACCTAATGCCCCGTCACTACTGCGACGAGTCTTGAGATGTCCCTACGGTTCCTGTTGATCAGCTGTGCTGTTCTTTTGTCGTTGTAGCACTGTTTAACTTACATATATGTATCTCAATTAACCGATTTGGTTAATTATACGGGAGAAGAAAAGCTGCTTTGAAACTATTGGCATGTTAAACGGAAAGTTATTTCCGCGTGGGGCAAACAAATAAGCTGTACTGTAATTAACATTTTTATAAATTAATTAATTTTATTAAATAGATATTTATATATATTTTCTTTTTACTTACAATTATGCGCATACTAACATATACTTTTTTCCTAATTCCTTTTAATTGCAGATCAGTTTTTAACACAAACTAATTATTACAACGAACGACAGATGCTTTAAGCATTTTGGATTAATAGATCATTTAGTTTTTAAATCTTCCTGGGAGGAGGACATCATACAAGCTTTAATACAAAGTGTAAGTTATATAAAATATGCCTGTCTAATGGCAGTATATTGTCCAAGTAAGTTTTTAACATAGATTGCCATAGCCTTTTTTCCAATTCAACTACATAATAAGCCCCATGGTTTCTCCTATAAGTTGGAAGAATACCGTATAAAAAATATATAACAAGTAAAATCGTTATATTCGACCGGGTAGAATCTTAAACACCCTCCAAATATTTAGTAAGTAAATTTAAAATGTTTAACTTGGTGGGACAGAGTTCCTTTATACATATATCGTACGTCAACGCCCACTTAAGGGGGCGGGGTCCAAAAATAGACTATATCATGTTTTCCACAGACGATCATTTCTGATCAAGAATATATATGTGACGCGCAAAATAGAAAGGGACCTAAGGGTAAAAACCGGTTTGGTTCAGGAGAGCCATTTTAAAGATTTAAAATTCGTGTATCTTTGGTGTACTTCAATTTCATAAAACGCGCATATCTCTGGGAGGGAACACTTTTGGGGCATGGGATCGGTCTCATTCGATGCTCAGATGTTGTCCACATAAAAAAAATAAAATAAAATTGAAAATTGATTTTTTTTACCCTTAGGTCCTTTCTCTATGCGCTGTCACATATACTTTATGGTGTCCAATTCTTTTTGGAGGGCACTAAAACTGTATTTTGTCGGGGTCGCTCTGGCAAGGGTTGCGTGGGAGACATTTCACCTTTGTCATAAAAATCTAAAAAGAAATGTTTGGGATAATTACATAAATACAAAATTGAAAAAAAAATAAAAATTTTTTATAGGGTCATTTGGGGGGGCAAAGGGGGAGGATGGGGTAGGGCAGAGTAGGACCAGGTTACGTCTCAGCTTCGTCATTAAAGCTTAAAAATGTTATTTTTAAGAAATGTAGGCTTAAGTAAAACAATTTGTTAAATTTTTGGGGTATTTTTGCATATAATAACGCCCACTAAAGGGGGCGGGGTCCAAACGCGTTGGACCTTCTTTGACATAAAAATATATCATTTGCTTAACAAAATTACAAAAAAAAAACGTTAAAAATGATGTTGTTTTTTAGAGGTTGGTTTAGTTCTTTTTAGGGGAACTTTTTTCTCTCTTGCCCGATTTAGCCCATTTCCGAAGTTAACCTGTGCTATCTTTCAAGATATATTTATACCAAATTTCAAGAGTCTGGCTCTTTTCGTTTGGACTGAATCGTGATTTCCACAGACGGACGGACGGACATGCTCAGTTCGTCTTAGATTTCATCACTGATCAATAATATATATACTTTATGGGGTCTCAGATGGATATTTCCCTGCGTTACAAACGGGATGACAAAGTGAATATACCCTCCATATTCTTTTTTGGATGGTATAAAAATATTTTCCTTACGGTAGCGCTTAATTGTCAACTGATTTAAACTTTCTTATGAGTAGAGTTTCATTAATTGCGAACATATCAAATTCAGTGAAGAATAGAAAAACTTCATGCCATTTATGTTAAGGATCAACGTAACGTAATAGGTTAAGGAAACGGTTTCAGTGTACGATTATACAGAAAATACAAGAAAACAATTTTTATATCCAATTGATTTTTTTTTCGTGTCATGCAAATTTTCCGCCAGAATTTGCTCCGAATTTTGTTAAATTTAATATTGTTTGTCTTAAGTACTACTCATCATTTATAAACTTGTTATTAAATTTTAAAGATTTGATTATGCTGTTACTGACCTTTTTACGAGGTTACATCGTCTATACAGTTATTTGTCGGAGTTTGCTAATTATTCTTTAAATTCCGATCCTGTAAAGGGTTGAATTATCCTTTTTTTTATTATAATTCTTAAAAGTTGCTATATATTTAGATTTGGTATTATATATCGTGATATTATTCTGCAAATAAATAAATAAATTAAAACAAATTAATATGTAACAACAAAAAGTGATTTAAAGTAGGAGCAGCACTCAGGGGATGACCGCAGCATATGCAGTGCTTTGCGCCGGAACTTAAAAGGAGGGAAGGATGATAGAAAATCCTTTTGTAACTATTCCTAACCTTTACTTTGTCGGCTAATTTTTGCTACAGGGCCGAAGAAGGTGGATGTTGCAACTCTGCTCTTTAGTACACGACAGTGTCAATCGCTGGCATTTATGTTTAGTGACCACTGCCTTCTACACTGAAGCAGGCCGACAACATCCAACACAATAATGCACTAAAACTGATCAGAAGAATTCGAACCCATATTCATGACTGAGCGCAGAGTGCTGTTGGATGAAGTAGTTAAGATGAGACTATGATGCGGAAGGTCCTGAGTTCAACACCGCGCTCAGAATATTGTGTCTAGAACATAACTGGCAGCGGCTGACAAAATCATGTACTAAGGAGCACACTCCTTTGTCGGCCTTGTAGCAAAAAATTAGCTGGCGAAGTAAAAAGGTTAATAGCTACAAAAAATTCTCTATCTTCTCATCCTTCCTAATCTGTCTCCTTAATATTCCCTTCTTTCCAGTTTCGGCTATTTCCGATTCCTGATTTCTTTTCTTTGCATCAAACTAAATATGTATGTGTGTATGTACATTATTGTACATCCCATCGTCCAGGTTGCTATAGGATTCAGCATGCCATTGTATCATTGTGTTATTATTAATATTTTCCCACACCTACTTATAGATGTGCGTGTGGCTGTGTGTGGGAATGTACACTCATACGTTTACAAATAAAAAAGTTTGCAATGTTTATTCATTTTTCTAAAGTCTCCAAAATGGCGATTACATTTTTATTATTGGGTTTTTCATTTCTTTTTTCCAACTGTCAACTACATACATACATACGAGTACATATTTATGTATGTATGTATGTACATATATACAAAGTTGTATATACATATTTACATGCTTTCGATGATGTTCTTTGGTTGGTTATACATACGTTGAACATGTGTATGTGCTTGTGTGTATCTATAATAAGAATATCCTTTAAAATGCACACACACTTATACATACAGGATTATTTACCAAATTACATTAAAAAAAATAACAAAAATGGCTGATTGGCGCCACATTGTCGCGCCAATTGAGATTTTATGGCTGATTCTTTATGAGTGTATTGTTGGTTGATAAATGTTTCTATCTATTCCATCTAGTTTTTGTGTTCTCATCTTCAATTTTATTTTCTTTATAAATATTAAGATTTTTACTAACTTACATACATGCATACATATGCGTGTGTATGTATGTGTTTAGGAATAATTGGTTATGTATGTGTGCATGAATTTAAGTAAATGGTAAAAGAAAACTTTTTTTAATGCCCAGCATTTAATTTTGTGAAATTAATATCCGGATATCTGCCGATTGGGATATCTCATTAGTTAGTTCTTACACCAAACCATCAGCAGACTTCAAATTAATTGCAAAAATAAGACAAACCCTCAGCTTATTCACAAACTTCCAAAAAACATTTGAGAATTACATAAGAAAAAAAGCAGGGACTGGTCACTAGACACAACTGGCAGCGATTGTCACTATCATGTACTAAAGAGTCTGCTCTTTAATATATGGACTGCCTTTTTTTTAATAACTAATTTCCTGAAGAAGTCACACAAAGGAGTGACGAAATATTGAAAATTAATATATTTTAAATTAAAATAAAGAGACCTTAAGCTTAAAATATCAGAGTATAATAATGAGTATTTATCTATAATTAACTAATTTTATAAAATGTAGTATTAATCCGTTTACGGGTTTTAAGTTGAAGCTAAGTCTCTTGGAGTTATGGTAACTGTCCAAGGTTGTTATCAAGTAAACATGGAAAAGGTGTGCGAATTCACTATTATTTATAAGCAAAAAAAGGTTGTGAAATTAGTTGCATGAAAAATGCTTTGCAAAGTAAATTTGCACCAACGCACAGTGGGGTGCATGGTAGAGAAAGTGGCGATTAATTCATAGAACTCGTAATTTTAAAATGTTGTTATTTTTTATTGATGAGTACTAATAAATACATAAAAAACCAGCATTTAAAAAAGTTTGAAAAAAAATTCTTACTTTTATGGGCTTTTTTGCATTTTGGATAAAATGCTTTTATTTGACTATTTTTGCAGTAACTTTGAAATGAAAAATGATAAATTAGTAAATTAAATTGTAAATTAGAGCATACTTTATGTGCCTTTAGAAAAAATAATAAAAAAGATAATAAAAACCACTTGTTTTTTTGTTTGGTAATTTTTTCACATTAATTTTTAGCAACCGGAATTCTCTCACAAAAACCATAACCCAAAAATCGCACAAATGCGCAAATAGGTATTCTGGGATTTATTAGCTAAAATCTTATATTTTAAGAGCATAAAAGCATTTTTTCCTGCAAAGTTCTTGAAACTCAATGTATGTATCAAAAATACCACATTTTTGGAGACTTCAAATTTTTTTTAAATATTTCTAAAGCATTTATCTAAACAAAAAATAATTTTTAAATGCTCATATACCTGAAGTTGACGGTTCCATTATAAAATTTTTACTTATAGAAGTCTTAACAAAAACTATAATCACTTGAAATATCAAAATTTTCTCTTTTAATCAATGCGCGCAAAAATAACAAAAATGATTGAACTTCGAACACACACTGCAAATAAAGTAAACTAGCAAGAACTTTTATTTATGCAGTTAGTGATGTAGAATTTTATCTACTTTCATATGGTACCAAATACGGTTGTGAAAGTTAAAGTTAATCTTTTGAATGGGCTTTCACCCCACAGTGCAACGTGGCCACTTAAGCTCTTAAATAAAAGTAGTTCATTATGCACTTAAAAACTAAAAAACAGTTATTAAGGATGAAACTCGCCTCTTATATTGCACAATAATAACACTGAAAATATATATGCAATTTGCTTTCATTTCTATCGTGCCGTTTAAGAATCTAAGATTTTTTACAAAATAATTTTTATCGACTTGATTTTTTTTTTCATTGTTATAAATTACTTTGTACAATGTTTTCTTTTTATTTTGTTATTATCTTTGGCAAAAAATGGAAAAGCTGCGAAATTTCATTAATCAATGTATCATTATGTTAAAAAAGCGTGTCAATCAGTTGGTTAAAAAGTATTTTCATGTTTCGAAATTGAAAATTGACAAACTAATTAGATGACAATCGAGCAAAATCGAGGGTATTAATAGATTAAACTTGTTAATCTAAACTGTCCTGCTGTTTGAAATTTTCTTTAACATCGTGACGCACTTTCTTCTCATTTCTATTGGATTAAATCTTTCTGAAAAATATATATGTTTGCCCGTATATAGATAGACTTGTGTTTTTTTTTATTATTTTTGCATGTTAATGAATAATACAACGAAGCGAAAAAAATTCCTAAGATTATGTAATTTGATTGTTCCAAGAAGCTGTTCAACTCCATACACTTGGCAACACAAATGTAACAACACAGTGGGAGATTTTCACGTGATGATGAAGATGTTTTTCATGCCGTGCAGGATTACTGTAATATTGAGAAAAATCGATGTACAAACAACTCAAACTTTCCAAACGCACTCATTTTTTTTACTGACATTTTACATTTCCCCTTTGAGCGTTAATCTCTAGTAAAAAAAAAACCTCAGCACCCTAGTAACTTGTAACAAAAGGGTGTTTGTAAGCATTTCTTGTGATACATACATACATATGTATGTACGTATATGTACGTATGTACTCGTGTGTATGTGTTTACATGCATGGCTGCTTTGACAAACAACTTGGAAATAGTCCTTGTTTTAACCACATATAACTTTTGAGTACACTTGTCTCAGTTTCGTGCAATATAACATGGATCTCAATGTTAACATAAAGAAAAAAAAATACTAGTAAAAAAACTAAATAAACGAATGGTGCTTATAAACACACATTTCGTATTCCACTCTGATTAAACAGCATCATTTTGCAGGATCTTTCTTGGTTATGACACTCAACATCATGTTACTATTTTATACACTTGTATGTAGCGTATACGCTTTGTATTAATGTGGAGCATGCGCAGTACGCTTCATACTAGACGACTGTTTAACGTCGTCATTTACTGAGGACTAGTAGGATGATTGAATTTTTCAGACAGAAACCCACGATGTGTCGCCAGCAAAACACATCATTCTAGGCCTAACCACAGATCGGAAAGGACATCAGCCATCCAAAGTAGTAAAAGAACTTCGCAGCAGTACACATAAATAAATTAAAAATATTTAAAGTCAAAAGTGTTCCTCGCAATGCAAATAACAAACACACATAACAAATTCTACGTCAATATGTGAAATACAAAAAAAAAGTGAAATTTTTGTTTCGATTGAAAAGCATAAAGTGCCTTATGTACACGATTCGAATAACTATAGCTTTTTTTTTAAATAAACAAGTGCCTTTTTTTATAAAGATTAATATTTAATAATTCCTATTTTCAATGAACAATATTTGAAACATTTGAAAATTTCAAGTTTTGAGTGCCTTACACACCACTGCAGCCTAAAATTTTAATTTTTGAAAATCGATAATTAAAAATACCACTCGTTATATAGTTTTAAATTGATAAAGAAAACGAAATAGTTGTTACAATTAAAATTTTAACTGTTATACTGCGTCGTCGTTTTTTGTTTCAACTTCTGTTAAAATAATTGTTAAACACTCGTATATTTAATTATTATTCTTATTATGAAAACGTATCTTAAACTTTTTAACGTTTAAGTTCGAAAACGTTTCGTCGCCATCACCACAAACGTGCCTATACAAAAAACTCCTTGCCGTAACATAGATTCAAAATCTCGAATAATATCAAAGATTGCGATATTAAATTTTTGATCGATTTTGAATCAGAGTTCAGCTCTGGAAACGTGTTATTTATACTACAGACATAAATAACCAGATCCAATTAAGATGCCTTTGCTTTCTGCCTTTGCCAGAATGTGCCTTTTTGTTGTTAATATTATTAACAAACAAATTTATAAAGATGCGTTCAAGAGCTTTAATAATTTTATATGTAAGTTGTTATTTCTTTTTGTTTAATTCATAAATTTTACAAAATCTGTATGTATATAAAAATAAAAAATTTAAGTCGTTCGGGTTCCAGTAATTTTCATCGAGAAAAGTCAATAACGATTTGGAATTAAGTAAAATATATAAACATAGTTTTTTGGATACACGATTCAAATGCTGTGCATTAAGAAGTTTTTTTTTGCAAAAAATTCAATAATTGTGAATATTTGTCGTTGTGTGTTTTAGTGATAGCCTGAGACTGTCCAACAACTGATTAAATGAAAATTGTGATAAAATTTAAAATATTCAATTTTTACCCATCTGTCCTTCATCTCTCCTTTCAATACTATCCCCTCCTTTCTAGTTCCGGCGCAATGCCTTGCATATGTTGGGTTTATCCCCGAAGTACTGGTCCGAGTTAAAAAAAAAATCTGACACAACAAAGAAACTAAAAACTGCATGAATTCTCCAAAAGCCTATCCTCTTTTATAAATTTTATTGGTATCATAACTTTGATTTCCATAGTCTGTGACTCAAGGGGGCATTTAAAATAAATGATGGTAAAATAAAAATAAAATTTCATAAAGTATTTAAGTAGGTGCTGTTGAGTTTAAGTTTGGGGTTTGAATTTTATGTTTGCAAAAGGGACGGACCCATTAGACCCGGTACGATGTCAGCTCAGAGTTATGAAAAATTCAAATCTTTACCACGCTGATGGTTTTGATGTAATAAAATTAATTCTTTTACCTGCAGGTTTTCCTATCCAAGAGCTAAAAAATTTCTGCTATTTATATGGGAGGTTCCAGCTTGTAGTTTAGGAGATATTTGACTTAAAAAAATTTTAAATTCTAACTATTTTGCCAATAGGTTACTCTAGTCTGAAGTTTTGTAGGTTGAAAACAAAATCTCTTTTTACTCTATCAAAGCGTTTAAAATAGTTTAAGTTACATTTTTCGGAAAAAGTCGACTTTTCATCTATTAATTTCGCAGAAAAACTGTGTCAACTACATATTTCATAATTATTAATTTTGTTATGCTAAACTACTTCACCCGCATTTATACTCATCTGAAAGGTAGTTTTTTTTAATTTTTTCGTTACTGAAGGAACCAGAGAGTTTCAACACAGACATATTTTTATTCCAAATGTGCTCTAAAAAATTACAGACCGATAGCAGCTAATAGCCATGGACTAATACAAATCAGAAAAATTCAATTCTCGGGACTTTCGGCTTCATAATCGTGTGTTAACTACTGCCGCCAATAGCAACCTCACTTGCCACAAATACAACAAAAATACTGGAAAATTCGAATCTTGAGATTTTTAAAGTTTCTTTATTAATTTCCGTGATCAATGATTACATTAATTACATAATTTTCTACTTAAGTAAGAATCTTAAGCCAAAAACATAAATAAATTGAAATTTAGACTTTTATATCTTTTTGGAATAAATTTCGGTTTTTCAGTTATTTAAGAGTTTTTTACCTCTTTGGAGTAAATTTATGTAAACATGAAAGTTTTCTTCTACTGAAAACTGGAAAAGTCATTGAAAGAGTCTAAATAGACAAAAAGTATAGGAAGGACAGATGATGAAAAGTTCAGAACGGAGTATATGTGGTAGCCATTTTTTTTAATTGCTGCCAAACCTGCGAGAAATATTGGTAGCACTGAGTGACCAGTACTGGCAATATTTCAACCAAGAGCTAATACAGAACACAAATTCGATCCCCATATTCATGCCTTCTTGCACGAGTATTTAAAATTTAATATCTTTTTAAGACGCCGTAAAAACTAACGGTATCATTTAGGCCTTAAATTTATATATTAAAATCCAACTGTAAAAAAACAGAGTGTACAAAAGCAATAAATACAGGACACTTCGGATCTAATCTAAAGATGGTTTTAAAATTTTTTCTATCAATCATGTCACTGTAAAATTTAGTGGGATATACATACATACGTATGTATGTATATAAGTATATATACATATGCATGTAGAACATGCATATGAATGTATGTGGTAGAAGGGAATATCACAAGATAAATACGTTTTATGCCGATAGTTTACCAATCTAGACGTGATTTATGAAATTGTAACACGATACTTTGTATCTGTAAAAATATTTGCATATTTTTTTCTGTTGATTACGTTTGTATACAGTTTAGCAAGCAAATGTTTGCACAACGGTTATTAGATATTTCTTAAATTAAATATGTATTTCCAAAACAAATTGCAATTTCTATTCATGATCAAATAAACTAACATGTATTAAACCTCAGTTTTTTCATTTTTTTCCAAACATTTACTTCACAAACTGTACACAGATATCACTTAATGTGTAAAGTTGGTGCTATTTTCGATATCATAAGTAATTATTGGTCAGCTTTGTGTCTACTGTATTTACTTTTTATTATGAATTTATCAACACATGCAAGTATGTATCTATGTGTAAGCACATACATACATGTACATTATCAATCCATACCACTTGTTGTTTGTTCCATAAGCAAACGAACAAGAAAACGAAAATACTTTATAACAATTAAATTTTTCGTATGCGGCAAGTTGGTTACTAAAACGCAACTTGGTCGAATGTACTTACATATATGTATATGTACTTACATACATACACATGTACATGTAGTATACAATGTACATATGTGAAATGATACAAACCTAACCGAATCAATTTATTCAGTTTTATTAAATTAATAAAAACATTTAAATTGTGCGAAGTATGCAAAAGTTTAATAAATACTTGTCAATATATGTATGTATGTATGTATGTGTATAGAAAATTACACAGAACCCCTTATATAATAAAACAAAATCCAAAATTTTGTTTGTGTGTTAAATGTGATTGTTCGGCAGAATGATATCTAGTGACATCGTGCGACAGGCAATTGCAATTGTGAGAAGCTATCAGTACGCCTAAAGTACAGACAGAAAGCTCATCAAATATTCAGTACACATGCACAGATATTAATTGCAATTAAAATGAAAAGTACTTTGCTAAAAATATAGAAATATTTGTGGTCTTGGCGCTTATATGCAGTTGGTCACGTTCGACACCATAAGTACATACTTCAGTTTTTGTCGCACGTGAATGCCTTAGTTTTTTTGTTTATCTTGAAAACTAAAAATTGCTCGCTCGAAATCAAAGTTATTATCAATTACATGGCTTTAAGCTACGCCTATACTATAGTTTTTTCTTGTACTATGACCGTCACGCTCGACATCATGGAAATGCCCATATGATAAAATTTGCATATATGGTTGCTGAATAATTTGCATGCGTACAGATTAGCTTAAGCCATAATAAATAAATAGTCCTGAAACCTTCTAGAAAAGCCACATTATACCAAATAATCTAGAGACAAATTGTAGTTAGACTTGGGTCGAATTGATTCACTGTTAAATCAATGTAATTTAAATGGGTGTGATTCTAGATTTTTGTCTAAAACGAACGAAAGAAGTAATTCCGCCCAAGTTTAGTTGGGCGTAATGTGGTTACACTGTATTTATGGCATGCGATTTTTAGACACGTTGTTGTAACCATTTAATATTATTTGCCCTGTGAATTGAAATAAAGTAACTTTTTTAATTCTTACAACTATTTTTTGCCATTTTTTTAAACGTGTTTTTACGAATACTAATCCGAATATATAAAAATGGCTGATTGTTCGGCAACTCGTATATGATTAATATGTTAATCATATCGCACCCTAAATACAAAAGGGTCAGAACTCAAAATTTTCCAAAACTGACTTTTTCCATAAATTAATTCAGTACAGTTGTGTCTATTTTAATATTAAGAGTCTTGCTTCTGCACGATGAACAGTTTTTTGTCTCTCCTGAAAATTTTAGTATTTTGAGTTGTGACCCTTTTGTATTTAGGGTGCGATATACATATTGATAATAATAATATGACTAATATGTTAAAAGGCGACCATACTAGGATACAGTCTGGCAGCTTTGAAACGTTATGGAGATTGCCGTTTCGGAGAAATATAAACCGTTATTCTTGGGAAATAGTAAAAATCAACTCTGTTTTAAAAAGTTTCGCTGTTCTGGAAAGTAATCGTTATTTATTTGCTAGATACTCGCACTTATATACTTGGCAGCAAATATGTATGTGTGTGTATGTGAATCGTTTTTATCTTAAGGGAGAATTATTGTAGAACTAAAATGTATGTGTGCATGGATATTTTGAGAGCGCATGCCCTAATCCTATTAAGAGTTTAAAATTTTTCTTTTAGCACAAATGGTTTTTTTTACATATATATTTTTTTTAAATCTAGTACAATATACAGCATCCCCTAAGTAAGTCAATACAGATTCATGTGAATTTTTATTTTTTACCTAAAAAAGTTATAACGCTTTGTTAGCGCAGCTAAACTTGAAGGAATTTCAGTGCTGTTTGGGTGCGTTAGCTGAGTAGATGTTCACATATAATAAAATAAAGTTAAAGGAAAGAAAAAATTCTACCCACAAAGTGCTATAGAATACACATAAAAGATTGTATAAATTATAAAAATAAAAAAAATAAAATAAAAATTAAATAGTGAA
Source organism: Linnaemya tessellans (assembly GCA_951800035.1). Taxonomy (NCBI): domain Eukaryota; kingdom Metazoa; phylum Arthropoda; class Insecta; order Diptera; family Tachinidae; genus Linnaemya; species Linnaemya tessellans. The sequence continues at coordinate 3,159,603 of OX637535.1, forward strand.
AATATGGATGCAATAAAAAGAAAATGTAATTACATATTTGTAAAACACAAACGACTTTAGTAACAATTGGAAATCTGGATACTCGTTAAACGGAAAATAATAAAAATTTATTATAAAAGTATTTTTCTTTAATTCAAATGACAATATTGATTTTAGCGACGATGTTTCAACCACCTTAAAGGGCTTTTCAATCAAATATAAACACATACATATACATATGTACATACATATGTGTATGCATGGATGTGTATGTATGTGCATATATGTGTACAATTTACTTTTCAACACCTAAGAAATATATTATGAGAAAAATAATTTTTTTTACACATATACTTTTTCGTAAAATAAATTTCAAACAAAAAGCGAAGCTTCCAGCCGGCTTGAGATGTCGGCCGAATATTTTTTTTTTACTTTTTTTATATGAAAAATTCGAATGTATAAATGTGACACACATACTTATTTCCTTTCTTTTATAAAAATAAATTTAATTTTTTGTTTTTAGTATTGTTCAAGGTTGATGAACTGTTATAGCACATTTATATTTATTACAAATATTGTTGTGAAAATATCTCAGTTTATGTATTTTTCATCGCCTTAAGAAAACCACATCAGCTGAAATCTGTCGTTTATGCTGTCCTCATCAATTTGGGAATCTTAGCACTTACGACTTTCTTTCTTAGGAGGGCAGTATTATTATATGTAAATGTACATTTATGTATATGTAAATGTGTGTGTGTGCATGATTGTACGAGTATATGTAACACAAATCAAACACAGTGGCATTAGCTGTCCGTTTTCATGCACTTGTGTTTCCACACTCATAAGGGTGGAATCTTGAAAAGCTACTCTACTTAATACGCTTCGAAAAAATCGTTTTGAAATCGATGTTTATTCTGGTGGTGATAAAAAGCCAAACGTACAAATAAAATCTGTGTCATATTAATGTCCATCTTGTAGCTAAATTATGTTATTTTTCCTTTAGTGTACACTGAAAGAAATCATTATTATATTACATATATTTGCATAAGTATGATACATGTGCAAAGTATTTGTATTTTTTCCCAGTGTATTCTCAATTAATTTACAAACGTTTCATATTTGTTCTCTTTTTTATGTTTGGATTTTTTGCAGGGCCTTTTATTATTATAAAGGGAAGAAACAGAAAAAAATCGTTTGCCTTCGAATTATTTATTATACAACAAATACGAAAAACACAACTACCATCACCGTCACCGTCACCATCATCGCCATTGTTATTATTGTTTTTATCATCATCAAAGACACTTCTATACAACAACGAACATTTTCAAAGAGTAGTTAAGGAACAAGAAGAACTACTAGATAAGAGTCTAGCAAACAGTCAACAAGAATCAGACCAAAAACTAAGGAAAAATGTCAACATTGTCGTTACGTATACAATTGGAGGGTGGACGTGTAACGAAAACCATACAATTCCATCCCAATACAACAGTATTCGATGCTTGCAAAATAATCAGAGATAAATTTGCTGAAGCTGTTCAGGGACAACGTAAGTAGAATAAAAATGGCAATTATGTGCATCCATTAAAGAAAAATCAATAGATAATTATTATTGTTGTTGTTGTTGCCTGCATATACTCGTACATTCATTTAAATAAATTATAAAAATGCCATGAACATATTTATATTCTCCTCGACCTCCACAATTCGTATCTTGCAGCTAGCGAATATGGATTGTTCATGCCGGATGAGCAGACCCAACAAGGTGTATGGATGGAGAATGGACGCACCTTGAGCTATTACATTTTGCACAATCAGGATACGCTGGAATATCGTAGAAAGCTGCGAACTCTAAGAGTTCGTATGTTGGATGGTGCTGTTAAAACCATTTTAGTAGATGATTCTCAGCCAGTTTCCCAACTGATGGTTGTCATTTGCACGAAAATCGGTATTACAAATCACGAGGAATACGGTTTGGTACGCGAAGACACTGAATCGCAAAATGAAAATCTGCCCGATAATAAATTTGGAACCTTGACTTTAAGACGAAAAATAATGGAGAAGGATCGCGATACCAAAATGGAAAGTTTACGTAAAAAATTAAAAACCGATGATGAAAGTAAGAGTTTATTTTTAGTTTCTCTTATATTCTTTTTAAATAAAATATTGATTTGTATTTTAGTAAACTGGGTTGATGTCGGTAAGACATTGCGTGAACAAGGTATTGACGAATCCGAAACTGTACTGCTGCGTCGTCGATTTTTCTTTTCCGATCAAAATATTGATTCACGTGATCCCGTGCAACTAAATTTATTATATGTTCAGGCACGTGATGCTATTTTGGATGGCACACATCCGGTTACCCAAGAAAAGGGTAAGAAACTACAATGAATTCATTTTAAAAAGTCAAATGTAATACATTTTTTATTTCAGCCTGTGAATTTGCTGGCATACAGGTTCACATACAATTTGGACCCCACAATGAAGCCAAACATAAACCAGGATTTTTGGAGTAAGTAAATACATATATGCATAGATTACAACCGATATATTTACATGTGGAATATGGTACATTATCTAATTGTTATAATTCTTTTCAATAGTTTAAAGGACTTCTTACCCCAATCGTATGTGCGTGTTAAAAGTATCGAAAAGAAAATCTTTGCTGAGCACAAAAAACATACGGATCTCTCCGAAATCGATGCCAAGGTCTTGTACACCAAAACTGCACGAGAACTGCCAACATATGGAGTAACCTTCTTCTTGGTTAAAGAAAAAATGAATGGCAAAAACAAATTGGTACCACGTCTATTGGGTGTGACCAAAGATTCCGTTTTGCGATTGGACGAACGTACTAAAGAAATCTTGGTTTCATGGCCGTTGACCACCGTACGACGTTGGGGTGCCTCGCCCAATACGTTTACACTTGATTTTGGTGATTATGCCAATCAATACTATTCAGTGCAGACTACAGAGGCTGAACAAATTGTTCAGCTGATTGCCGGATATATTGATATAATATTGAAAAAGAAACAGACCAAGGATCATTTTGGCATTGAGGGAGACGAGGGCTCCACAATGGTGGAGGAATCTGTTGCACCTTCCAAGTAAATCCAGACTCGAATGTATTTCCAAACAAATTTCTATAAAAACCTTTTTTTTATTAACAGAGCTACGTTTTTGCAACATGAAACTAATAAAATCGGAAAGATCAACACAGAATCCTTGGCTCATCCTGGCATGATGAGAGCCGATGACGGTAAGTAGAAACCATTCAGCGTAAACATTTGGAAGATAAATATGAATATGAAATAAATATCACAGAGTACAAGTAGCACCAAGTATTTGCAACAATGCCCAGTTTTGGAAAAATTGCTTTGTGTTTTGCTATTATTATTTTCTGATTATTGCCTTTAGTTTTCATAAAGGACTTTAAAGTTAAAATCGTGCAGAAACATTTATGCAATAGTGCTCAACAAGAAAAAACATTTATTTCTGCTTCTTCTACAGCTTTTTATCAGTTATAATTTTGTATTTTTGTTTTATTAATTTTTATTTGTTATGTATATTCAATAGGCGAGAAATCCTATACTCAAGGCGAATTGCAAACTGTGCAATATGGCGCATTTGTTGGGCAGGTAAACCATGCCCATCAACCGCCCACGGTAAGTGGCACTTTTAATTTTTATTTATCAACGTATATATTCATTTCATAAATTATTGTTATAACTTTTAATTTGATTTGCTTGCTTTCATTTCAACAAAATCTTTTAATTTTTCACATCTGAATTTTCCTTTTATAAATAAAATTTCTATTCAACTAACTACAGATTTTTCTATAAATTTTCTTCTTCTATGCTGCAAACATTGAAAAAAAAGATAAAATTTCAAAGTTTCACAGAGTAGGTTTCTAATATTTAGAAGAAAATCATAATTTATTACAAAATTTATAATTTTTTTTCTGTAACCAAATTTTTAAATAATTAATATTTTGCGAGGACGAAAATTAATTTAAAAAATATTTACTCTTCAAGTCTAAGGAAGTTCGTATTAGTTCTGTAAATCTAACTGAACCGCAAAGAGCTTTATTGAGCTATATCTCCGCCGGTCGGGAAATATTAGTTCGTGCAGACGAAGAACTTAGATCGAAGGTAAGAAGATACCTTGTCACTATAAATAATATTTCACCTTACGGAATGTATTGGCACTTATATCCAATGCATCTCACAAAAAAACTTATTTTATCAATTTAGGCTCCCATCCAAGAGTTCGGCAATGATTTACGTTCCATCGAGTGGAGGGAAAATACTCTAGACACTTCAAAGCAAGCTGTTACTAGTCATGTGGCTACAATGAGTGCGGCTACTGCACAAATCATAACCGCCACCCAGCAGCCGGACGAGGTAGATACGGAAGCTATATCGGCCTCAGTTTCGCAAATTGCCCAAACCATACCGGAGGTAACGAAAGAGGTACGCTTAATAGCAGCGTTAATGGAAGACGATTCCAATGGTGACAAACTATTGGAAGCTGCACGCAATCTGTGTAGCGCCTTCAGTGATTTGTTGAAAGCAGCTGAGCCGGAAAGTAAAGAACCCCCACAAAATCTTATCAACGCTGCCAGTCGTGTGGGAGAAGCTACAACATATGTGCTCAGTACCATTGCCGAAGAGGATGTGCCGGAAAATCGCGATTTGCAAGATATGCTCTTGGGTTTGGCTAAGGCTGTGGCTAATACCACGGCTGCTTTAGTTTTGCGTGCTAAATCCATTGCTGCCAGCTGCGAAGACGATGAATCGCGCAACCGTGTTATAGGTGCAGCTAGTCAGTGCGCTTTGGCTACCAGTCAGTTGGTAGCTTGTGCCAAAGTTGTAGGTCCCACTCTCCACAATGCGGCTTGTCGTGAACAATTAGAAGGAGCAGCCAGAAATGTTGCACGCGCTGTAAACAGTTTGTGTGAGGTGTGTCATGAAGCGACCAATGATCCTAAGCTGAAAAACGATTTGCTAGCAGCAGCTCGGGATGTGTCAAAGAGTTTAAGTGACATGTTGGAGCATGTCAAATTGAGTTCTCGGGAGTACGCAAGCAGAACTAGCCAAGAAATGAGTCCGGTGGAAAATGTCATCATTGGTACTGATATTCTAGTCTCTTCGAATGATCCCCAGGAAATGGTTAGGCATGCGAAAACATTGGGCCAAGCCACCGCCCAACTAATTCAGAGTATTAAAGGAGAAGCTGACCAACAACAAGATGCTGATATGCAGAGACGTCTTTTATCAGCTGCCAAGCAGTTGGCCGATGCAACAGCAAAATTGGTGGAAGCAGCTCGCTTATGTTCCAGCAACCCACATGATGCCGAAAACCAAAATGCCTTACGCAGAGCTGCAGAAGAATTACGCGAAATTACCACCAGCACTGCCAATACTCCAGCTATCAAACGAAATTTAATAAGACGCTTGGAATACTGCTCGAAGCAAGCAGCTTCTGCCGCCACACAATGCATAAGTGGTGCCCAAAATGCAGTCCAACACAGTGATGATCATCAAACGAAAGAATCCCTTTTGCAGGATTGTAAAAGGGCTGCGGATACCATCCCCCGTTTGGTGACGGCTGTTAAAACAACACGTAGCCACCCTGATGACTACAATTCACAATTTAATTTAATCGAAGCAGCCGAACAGTTTATTGAACCTGCCATCCAGATGTCTCGTTCCGCCCGTGCTCTCCAACCAACTGTCACAGATATACCAGCTGCATCGCAATTGTCCAAGAGCGCTCTTTATTTGGGACAGACTGTATCTGAGCTCAACTCTGCCGCTCAAAGAGCTAGAGAAGCTTGTGGTGGGCAAGAATTGGAGTCTGCTTTGGAAGCAGTTCGAAATTTGCATAATGTTTTGGAGGATACTCGTAATGCAGCCCAGTCGGGAGCTTTGAGACCTTTGCCTGGCGAAACAGTTGAGAATACGGCTGAACAATTACGTAAATCGGCTAAGAATGTTGGTATTGCTTTGAGTCGGATGTTATCATCCGTTCTACAAGGGCAACGCATGTATGCTGGCATTGCTGGCAGAGATACCGCTCTAGCTTTGGGAGATTTCACAAAAAGTGTTCACGGTGTGGCTGCTACTACTCATAACGTGCAAGTAATCGATTTTGCTGATGAAGTAGTAATAAGTTCTGCTCGTCTTATGGAGGAAGCGCAACGGACTTTACAAAATATGGGCGACCCTAATGCTTTGACTCAGGCCGGCCGTGATGTCACTGAATCACTTTCCAAGGCAGTTGATTGCATTCCCGGCCAACGCGAAGTTGACCAGGCATTGCGTAACGTTAGCGAATTGAGCGAAATTTTGTCCATGAGTGAATTTCCTCCTTCAAATCGTAGCTACAACACTTTGCAGGGAGAACTGAAGCAAGTGTCCGAAAGCCTTAGTGCCGCTGGTGGCCAAATTGTACAATCTTATGCCAGCCCTGCGCAATTAGCAGAATCCAGCAGCAACTTTGCTACAAATTATCGTGATCTACTTTCTGTTTCCATGGAAATGGCTGGTCAAAACTCCGATGAAGTAGTTCGTTCAGAAATGATCGATTGTTTACGCAGCGTTTCCATACAGTCCTGTTCGCTTCTTTCCACTGCTAAGTCAATTGCTGCTGATCCTGGTCAGCCAAACTCCAAAAATCTTTTGCACGCAGCTGCTCGTAGTGTGACCGAAAGCATTAATAAACTGGTAGATGCCAGCATACAATCAGCCCCGGGCCAAAAAGAGTGCGATAACGCAACTCGAAATATTGAGGCATTAAGAGTGCTCCTGGACTATCCCCACGAGCCTGTTAACGAGCAAGGCTATTTCGACTCGGTCGAATCAGCGACTGCAAAATCGCGCGATTTGGGTTATGCCCTTCAAGAAATGATAAACAATGCAAAGCAGTCGAACCACGCGGAGTTTGCTAAATCTGTAAACAACGTTTCTGAGTCCATTCACGGCCTAATTGAATCCTCAGCTCAAGCTGCCTACTTGATCGGCGTTTCGCATCCAAGCAGCATCGCTGGACGTCCGGGTATAATCGATCAGGCTCAATTAACATGGGCCTATCAAGGCATACGCCAGCATTGCGATATTGTCAGCAGTCCTCAATCATCTAAACAACAGAAAATTTCTGCCCTTACCGTAATCGCTAAACACACGAGCTACTTGTGCTCCATTTGCCGTCAGGCAAGCATGAACACCAACAATCCAGTAGCCAAGAATGAGTTTATTGTACTGGCCAAACAAGTTGCCACCGCTACTTCGAATCTTGTACAAGAAATCAAAGCCATAGAAGATGACCCTGCCCAACCTGCCAGAGCTCGCTTAGTAGATCCTCTATTGGAGGCCGTTAAGGCAGTACGCCAATATGCCTCCAGTCCCGAATTCATTTCAATTCCAGCCAAAATATCAACCGAAGGCAAAAAAGCCCAAGAGCCCGTCCTAAATGCCGGTAGAGGAGTGATTGATGGTGCTATTGAAATGGTTAAGGCTGCCAAATCTCTAGCTTTGTCCCCCGAGGATCCGCCAGTATGGCAAAAGCTTTCAAATGCCTCAACTCCAGTGTCCGAATCAGTTAAACGCTTGGTTGACAACATTCGCGAAAAGGCCCCAGGTCAAGCACAATGTGATCAAGTTTTGCAAACGCTGGGAACATGCAAACGCGAATTGGACAGCTGTGCCATGGCTGTTAATGCCCAAGGCTTATCGCAGCGTCGTGATAACAACCTGCATGGTTTTTCAGGTCAAACTTTAAATTCGGCCGCTGAGCTTTTGGACAAATTAGAGCCAATTCGTTTGGCAGGAAAAAACAATGCCGAACAATTGGGTCATGCTGTGGGTGAAATTTCGCGTTATGTAGTACCCATGGTGAATGGAGGCATTGGAGCCTGCACTCATATTGTCCACTCCAATCAACAAATGAGTCTGATTAACCAAACGAAATCGGTCGTGGAAAGTGCCGAGAATTTAGTAAAAGCAGCCAAGGAATCTGCTGGAAACCCCAAAGCCACTCATGTCCACCCCCGACTTGATGAATCCATAGAAAATACTCGTTTGAACATACAAGAACTCACGCAAACTGTCGAAAAGATTAACGCCGAAACTGGCATTGTCACTGGTCTAATGGAACAAGTTAACCGTGCAATAACTCGTTTAACTGACAAACGCCAATCACTTTTGAATGCCTCCTATTCGGACACCTTTGTGGATTATCAAACTCGTATGGTTCAAACCGCTAAAGAAATAGCCCGATTGGGTAATGAAACCAATGCCAAGTCGTCTATAGAACCACAACTTATGCCCAAATTAGCCGTTGAAATGGCCAAACATTATACGCAATTGACGCAAGACTCCGTAGGAGCATCTACTACGACAACCTCACCAGATGTGGCCATGCGCATTAGAAATAATGTCATTGATTTAGGACGTTCTATTAGTTCGTTGATCCAAACAAGTGCTGGAGGTGCCCGCACTGGCGACTCAGTCCATCAAAATGAAATATCACGCAATGCTCGCGAAGTGTCAGAGAAAGTGGCTCAAGTTTTAGCTGCTTTGCAGGCTGGGTCACGTGGTACCCAGGCCTGCATAAATGCAGCCCACACCATTTCTGGAATTATTGGCGACTTGGACACCACAATAATGTTTGCAACTGCTGGTACATTGCATTCAGACAGCACAAGTAGCTTTGCCGATCATCGCGAGCACATTTTACAAACAGCTAAAGCTTTGGTAGAAGATACCAAAGTTTTGGTTACAGGGGCTGCCGGAACACAAGATCAATTGGCTAATGCAGCACAAAATGCTGTCACAACAATCGGTAAGTGATATCAATGAAAACAGTTTTGCGAATAATATCTAGCAATTGAAAGTGTATTCGAGAAGTTTAGTGTTGCAACCAGAGAAGTACAAAACTAAATAAACCAAAATTTTTTTTTTAATTGTACTCTTTGTAAAAATTGTGATAAAATGTTGAGTTGTACCGGCATAATTTTCTTTTCCATTAAATAATTTCATTAAACAGTTCATATTCGCCCGAAAAGTGGAGGAATTACGATATGAGAGCTGATGAGATGATAGGGTTGTCACTAGTACAAAAAATTTTTCTTAGTGGAAATAATTAAATCTGTACTGCCCTAAATAATGAAACTAGCAGATTAAAAGAATTACAGAAAAATTATTATTTATTTGTTGCTACCCTGTGGTGCACAGGATGATGGCAATTATATTATATTGATTGCAGCAGAAGTTAACTTAATGATTTAAATAATAATGCACGAATTTTGAACTGAAATCATTTTTTATTTTGAAAAAAAAAACGAACTTACATACATATGTACATATGCACATTTATTGAAAATAATATAGGGTGTTTAAACCATAATAAAACAAGGAAATATATTTTTAATATCAATGAAGCGGGCTTCATTGGAAAGAAAATTTTATGAACTTAATGTTTAAATATGATTTCTGCCATGTGGCCACCACGGCTGGCGCGTAGAAGACGCAATCTGGGACACCAATTTTCAACAACTAAAAAAATTTAAATTGGAAGGACACAACCCCAGTTGCTGAGAACGGCGACAAATTGATTGATTAGGATCAGCCTAAAAAAACACGCTTTACTAAATCAAGATAAATTTCTTAAGATTATTCGGTAATGAAAATTTTTTAGTTCTCATAAAAACAACAATAATTCGCAGGGAAATAAGGACTTTCAAAAATTTGCTAAGAAGCGACACCAAAAGAAAAGAAAAACGCTAAGTTTGGGATAGGGGGCAAAGTGTAACCTGCAAAATAGTTATTATTTAAAATGCTTTTACTTGCGAATCGAAAATGCTCGCAAGTTTCCGTTTTGTGAATCGAAAACTTCTTGCAATATATGAAAGTTAGCCGCTCAATTTGATAACATTCCATTCAAAAACTTACACAAAATTAATAAAAAAAAATATGTATATTTATTTTATAGTACAATTGGCAGAGGCTGTCAAACATGGTGCGTGCTCCTTAGGATCAGCACAACCTGATTCTCAAGTCATGGTTATTAATGCAGTAAAGGATGTAGCCTCCGCTTTAGGCGATTTAATAAATGCTACAAAATTGGCTTCCGGCAAACCAATCAATGATCCCTCCATGCAAGACTTGAAAGAAAGCGCCAGGGTAAGTATTATTGTTTACGATTTCTCAATTTCTTGAAATTAAAGGGTTCACAATCCAAAACTAATTATGTATTTGTTTGTAAAAGTATAAAAAATCAAAAACCCTTTACTTAAAAAAGCTTAACAAACTACTTAAGTGTAACGCTTTAAATGTCGTGATTTTGATTTTCACCACTTGTCACTGGTTGCCTGGAAAAGTTTACCAGTTTTACTTTATTTATATTAAAATGAATTACATACTATATACGTATAAGTGTACCTATCGTTAGCTTAAATACAAAAACACAAATCCTAAATAGCTTCTTAGTTTATTGATTATTGATGTAACAGGCGATTCAAAAGTTTAGATACTACACGGTTTTGTATTTCAGCTAGCGATATAGATACATATAGTGTACAATTGTTTAAACAGGTATAAAATTAAAATGGTACTTTTGCACTACCCCTATTGGTATTAAAGACTTTTTGTACATGTTTCTTAAATTTCAGCGAGAATGGCTTCATATCACAAACATCTCTTATGACTTCACTAATTTGTTTTTAATCACTACCGCACGCATAATATTAAAACATTAAAAATGTAAGGTGCCACCAATGTCTGTCTGTCTGTACTGTTTTTAACACAACATATTTGTTTTGATTTGTTTTTTTTTTATTAAGTGACGATTTCTGAAAAGAGTTTGGAACTTTACAATGTATTTTATATAGAATTTAACAGACTTGATTGTATAAAATGCATTTTACCGCAAACTGGTTTGGTTATCTCTTTTGCAATTTCTGCTGGTGCTGCTGCTTATGTTCATTCTTTAACCATTTACTGCAAATACTATTTATTTGTTAACTATTGCCGCTATATCTCTCTTCTGTTATATCCTGTACAGTAATTTTTTTTCTTAACATCTGAAATATTTTTGGAACTTTTCGAAATTATTAACGTTTTTTGAGCACTATTTAATGTTAAATAATTGAACTAAATTGAAATGTATATTCTCAGACATTGATTTTAATTTAAAAATTCTTATTTTTTGTTTCATTATTCTTGTTTCAATTTGTTTGTTATCTAGACGCTTAAAGAATTATGCAAATCTGCCGCTATCGAAACTAACCACATAAGCCAGCAATCATCAAACCATGGATATTGAGCGTGTTATTTGTATTTTTGTCCTCCCACATATCTTCATGAAATAATGCCATATTAAGAACATTTAATTGTGGAACACATACAAATTTTATATCTTTTACGAAATCAGGACTATTTATTTGCCATAATTTTCATAAATCCATTTACATTGCATACAAATTTTGTTTTATTGTTCTTTTTTTTCTGCAGTACTTTCGTTATAATATGTAACATAAAAGATTATGGATGCTGTGGAAGTGATTTTGATTAGAAATGTGTTAACATTAGAAATTAAAATTTTTTTTTATATATTTCTGTGTAAAATTACAATTGGAATAATACTGAGCTGATACAAAAAAGTAAACTAATAGGAAAGAAACAAAATTGATTTGTTGCCGTTTTGTTTCAGTTTAATATTGTAAGAGTAAGCTGGACTTATTTAATTTTTGATGTTGACAAACAGTTACAGAATAAGGGGTATTGATTTTATTACGAAATATTTAACGAACTCAATTAACTCGGTCGCATTATTATTACCTTTTATATAAAAATCAAGTATGTACCCGTTTGTTTATGTACTAAAATTAATAACGAGTTTAAAAAAAATCGTCGACTTCCATCTGCTTAGCAGCTTCAAAAATATTTAACATCACAAATATTGTAAATTATTCTCTAATATTTTTAAACTTAAGGTCTCTTTTTTTTATACATTAAAATATACCATTTTTCAGTATATAAAAATAAGGAGACCTTGAACTTAAAAATATTGGAGAATAATAATAATTAAAAAGAGGTATAAAAAACCAGAATAATTTATTGAATAGAAATAAAAAAATTTTAATTTTAACTCTCATTCCAAAAGGAAAAGAGTTAAATATTTCAAACTCGTTTTAAATTTTATGAATATGGGGTAGTCTTAAAAACGGTAATTTGACTGCACTGAAAGTGTTAAATTTTTGAGATGGTTGTCTTCGGAGGAATAATTGCGATCGATATGTTTGAAAGAATCTTTCTTATCAGAAACAAATTTTGTTTTCAAACAGGCAGTAAAACCCTTCTAAAGATTTTAAATCCCATAGTTTCATGTAGAACATTTATAAAAATTTATGTTTTATAATTTTTGTAATTTTAAAACAAAATCAAGAGTATCAGTAACTATTTTGCAAAAACTGAAACACAATTCATTAATTTGATCATATCGAACAATTTGCAGATCATATTTTCATTTTAGGCGTCGTATTTCGAAGAAAAACTGCTTTTTAACACAATTGAGATTGAAATTCTAGACGTGCTTGTCGTTAAATCTGCAGCATCTATGAATCTTTAACTGTCAGTTAAATAATAAAGGAAGTGGACTCTTTATAAAAGTCGTATTTATTCAAGTGATAATTATGTGGACTATACTTTAATACTACCGTCGTTACACTAAAGTAGTTAGAGAAATTTAGTTTGTAGCGCAATCTTTTTTAAGAACCAAATCATATACAATAAATGAATATCTTTTTGAAATAAACGCACAAACTAGGTAATGGTTTTAAATGTTTCGTCGTTGTTGAAAACCGTTAAAGCTGTGGAGGATGAACACACAAGGGGTACTCGTGCCATGGAATCCACCGTTGAAGCCATATCACAAGAAATCAGAGTATGTTTTTTCAGCATTGATTTTAGAAAAATGTTTTTTGGATATTTAATTGAAATGTTGTTGTCGTTTAAAGGCTATGCACTCACCACCACCTACTGGCAGTGCTCAGGTGGGTCCAGAAGATTTGATACGTGTCACGAAGAATGTCACATTGGCCACTGCTAAAGCTGTCGCTGCTGGTGCTTCCAATCTGCAAGAGGATATTATGATGGCAGCCAATTTGGGTAGACGTTCTATATCCGAAATGTTGCTGGTATGTCGCTCGGTAGCTTGGAACTGTGCGGAAACCGATGATTTAAGACAACGTACCTTAGAAGCTGGTGCTGCTGTAGGTGAATCCTATCGTGAGTTACTTAATGGCATTTTACACAATTGTTCAGCCGATGATCGCATGCATTTATCGAGACGTGTTGCAAAATGTGTAACAGACTTGGTAGCTATGGCGCGCCTCCTGAAGGGATCTGATTGGATAGATCCCGAAGATCCTACAGTAATTGCTGAAAATGAATTGCTGGGTGCTGCTGCTTCCATTGATGCTGCTGCTAAAAAATTAGCATCTTTACGACCTCGACGCAATGATGATGTTAAGGTGAGTTGCACTTCCCCCTTCAGCATTTTTTTTTAATAAATTATTTGTGGTGTTTGGTGGAAAATAACTAAAAGAAATAAAAAAAAACATTAATTTGTAATTACTTTTATTAAATCATTTAAATATAAGTTAACTTGTATATTTTAACACAAACTTATGTAAAAAGATTTACAAACGTGGTGCTCTGTGTATGTGCTTCTTCTATTTCTGCCGCCTTAACCTTTTATCCGATCGATTGTTCCAGTAAGATATGTTTGATATTCTTGGTTGTCATAATTGCACTTTCACCCAGGAATCAAACATATTACTACTGTGATTAATCTCTTAAACAACTAACAATAACATGAATCATCAATAATACGAATTTCAAAACTAATACTAATAGATACATAAATTAATTTAAATATTAATAGGAGTAAATTTCATAAAACGCCATTCCGATTAATTAAATTAAATTTGTTTCCTTTTTGTGTTTCTTCAAATCAGATTGAACTTGATCAAAACATGAAGTTTGATGAAATGATTTTGGAAGCTGCTAAAGGCATTATGGCCGCGTCGTCGGCCTTGGTTAGAGCTGCCAATGCAGCCCAACGAGAACTAATCGATCAAGGCAAAGTAGCCAAACGTCCTTTAACTTCTTCAGACGATGGCCAGTGGTCAGAAGGTTTGATATCTGCTGCTCGTTTAGTAGCAGCGGCCACTCACAGTCTAGTAGAAGCGGCACAGAATTTGGTCAGAGGTGTAGGCACAGAAGAAATGTTGATATCAACCGCCAAACAAGTTGCTGCCTCCACCGCACAACTGCTGATTGCTTGCAAAGTAAAATCGAATCCCAACTCCGAAGCTGGACGTCGTTTACAAGCAGCTGGCAATGCCGTCATTAAATCCACTGACAATTTAGTTAGAGCTGCCCAACAGGGGCTTGAGGTGGAAGAGGAACGTACTTTGAAAATTAATACTTCCATGGTTGATGGTATGGCTCAAGAAATTAATGCTCGTTCGGATGTTTTGCGTATGGAAAAACAACTCGAAGAGGCCCGACAAAAACTGGTACTCATTCGTCATGCTCGGCAACGACAAAAGAACGTTCAAGGTTTTACTACAGACGACAGCGATTCGGAATACACACAATCTGCCTACGGAACTCTCAACAAGAGTCACAATAATGTATGAATAAATTTGTACATATTTATCTGTTTATTTTCCCTCAATACTTTCAATCTACTCGAACAGTCTCATCTATGTTTAAATACGTAATTTTATTATATTCAGATACGAACAAAAAACCAAGCAAATTTGTTACTCGGTCTATGCCGTTCTCGAATTTGTTTAGACAACAATTATTACAAACAATTGGTTTAGAAAAGTTAATGAAACCCTTAGAAGGTTTCATAGAATAACAATAATTAAATATTACTTTAACACACCTGTAGTTTTCCAAAAAAAATTTTTTTTGATTTCCATTTAGGATTTAAAAAAGTAAACATCATTTTATGTTAAATGTTTTATCATTTTACAATAGTAATTCATCGTATAACCAGGGTTGTCAGGTAATGCCGATTTCTCGCTAAAAGGGATAAGTTTTAAATTAATTTGACGTACACAATTTTTGTTTTTGCCGAATTGTTTATAATACAGAAAGATTTTATAAAGTAATCCCACCAAAACTCGTCTCATAAAATTAAACAACAAAATTTTGATTGCATTCTTAAGTACAATTGAAATAAAATATCTTTCTGTTAGCGATATGTTCGAAACGTTCCATGTTTCTCTAATGTTTTTGGAACAACATGATGGAAATATTTGACATGCTCGATCTATGTACATTCTTCCGTACATATAAACATTGAATTTTTGTTATACAAATCGCTAATGACTTTGAAAAAAAAAACTGAAAATACATACATACATATTTAGAAATGTATGTAAAGCAAAAACAAATATGAATGTACTTATTAAAAAAGTGTTAGGAAAAACTGCATGATCAAGATCTGACAATCCTGAATATAATTTGTTGTAGATAATTAAGCATTGTGTTAACAAATTAACAGTGTGAAACTAACAAAAGAACCAACTTCATAATTCTCTTTCATATCTAGACACTAAATCGTTCGGGCTTCTATGGGCAAATGGAGGCACCTGTATCACCAAATTATTTGAATCAACAACATCAACAACAATCGAAGCATCATTACAATTATGCCTCAAATCCACAACATTTCCATCATCCAGGTGCCGTTTCCCCACCACCAATGAATCACATTCAGTTGGATAGTGATACAACTGCCTTCCCACCACCTCCGCCTCCTTTGTCAAAAACTATTTCTAATATGCAAACTGCAACTCATACCTATAGATCTAATCCCAAACTAACTGCCAACGCCGTACCACGTCCCTATCCCGGTAGTCCGGCGACAGCCAGCGGTACTAACGGTGGTGGTCGTTTATCACAACCAAGTAGTCCTCTAACACCTACTAATAAGCATTCACAAAACTTTGACCAATCAGCCACACTAAAATCCAATGTCACTTCTCAACAGCAGCATACAACAGCCGGTTCGTCGAATCCAAACTACAATCACCACCAAAGCAGTCGTAACTTGGAAGCTTGTGTCCAAGACTTGCATGATAAAACCTTTGGACAGGGTGGAGTAGTACAAATAACAAGCAGTAATACATATCCTGGACAAAATTATGAGGGCTATACCTCAAGGTAATTTTAGTTACTCTGAATGGTATTTGAAAATAAATTATAACTAATTTTAGATATGAAACCCGTAATTATGATAAAACAAACGAACTAGGTGTGAAACCTTTAGAATCCAGCTTTAATCAGATGAGTCTGAATACCGAGTCGGGAAAAGTCAGCCTTATTGATCAGGGTTCTGAACGTTTAACCTCAATGACACAACGAGTTATGGAACGCAAATCTTTTACTACGACCTCCGAAACGCGAACAGAAAAGAAATCCGAATCGCATAGTTTTCGCATGGAATAAGGTGGAACATAACGCATAGAATCGTTTAAAATAAAACAATATAACTAAGGATATGAAAAAATTACTGTTTGCCAAAAGTGCTTCTTAAGTCTAACAAATTAGTTTATAATAAGTCTATATAATTCTTATTATATTATTATTTAAATATACATTTTTTATTTGAAACATTTACATTGTAATGCCAATGTTTTTGCCAATATTTTGAATGTACTAACAATAATAAAACAAACAAAAAAAGTAAATAACTAACTTCTAACTGTACTTTTTCTCTAATGTGTTTAAAATAATAAAAAAAAACTAAAAAAGTTTAATCAATAAATATGTTTTGTGTCGAGGCGAATTGAAATTGAATTGCTTTCGTTCGCCTTATTTAGTGTCATTGACAATGTATTGCTTTTAAATTATATTTTACATAAAATTATACATATTTTAGCCTATTTGTATTAGTCACGTGCATGTTTTTTTTAATTAAACAAATGCTGTCATTATTATTAGTAACATTGAACCATACTCATGGCCCTGAACTAAGTATGCTTTAAGAAAAAAATTTTTTTTTCCAACTAGGAATAATTCATGAAAAATATTTTCTGCTTCTCTTATTATTTGACAAATTTCTATATAAAAATTGTCAAATAAGCAGTTTATAAACGTCAAATATTTTTATGAATTAGACCTTAAAAGTCTAATTTAAACAAAAATGTGATTCAAAAAAGCTTGAAAAATTTTATAAATCTGTTATTAATGAATTTTTCTTATAAATTAGGCTGTAGGAATTTAAACCTAGTTTTGCATAAAAAAGTCTTACCCCTTTCTTCATAAAAATTATGAGAGTCTAATAACAGCGTAATAAAACAAAATTTCATATGAAATTTGCTCTATTACACTCTTATAAGCCTCTCATAATTTTTATGAATAAGGAGGTTAAAGTCTAATTCATAAAATATATTTTATGCTTACAGCCTTACACCCTTATTCATAAAAATTATGAGAGGCTTATAAGAGTGTAATAGAGCAAATTTCATATGAAATTTTGTTTTATTACGCTGTTATTAGACTCTCATAATTTTTATGAATAAGGGGGTTAAAGTCTAATTCATAAAATATTTTTTATGCTTACAGCCTTACCCCTTATTCATAAAAATTATGAGAGGCTTATAAGAGTGTAATAGAACAAATTTCATATGAAATTTTGTTTTATTACGCTGTTATTAGATTCTCATAATTTTTATGAATAAGGGGGTTAGTGTGTGACAAAATTTTATTGTCAAATAAGCAGATTATAAACGCATAATTTTTTATGAATTAGGTATTTACTGTCTTGTCCATAAAAAATATTTGATGTTTATTAAGGGCTTGTTAGAAAAGTTCTGCATAGAAATCTATGAAAGAAGCAATTAATGAAATATAACATATTATTTGACAAAGTTTGGAAATCATAAAATATATATTTTTATGAATAAGATTTTGGTTCTGCCTACGAGTTTGGGTCACTTTGTTTTCTTCTGAAATTTTAACTCAATTCTATTATATTTCTTATTTAATACGTACATAAATTCAACAAGTATATAAATATTTCAAACTATATTTTTCTGTATATACATACACATACATATATGTACACATGTATATCTGGGGGGTTACTCTGTAATGGGATGCGAATGAAAAACTGAACGCATTTGTATGCTATTTACATTGAAATGCGAAATCAATTCCTTTCTCATCGCATTACAGAGTAACTCCCCTGATTTTCTCGTTTACGTATACATATTTTTTATTTCCTTTCCTTTGTGTATAATTAATATTAATAAATAAATAAATTTGTTTTGTAACCAACCAACGTTCTTAAAATTAGTTTCATTATTTTTATATACCGGTATGAACTCCCACACATACATAAGCATATCAAGCTTCAATCATTTGAGGTAATGGTTTCTCTGGCGCTCTCATGGAGATTTCAACTGTATTATGTGAACAGTTTTTATATTTAGGTTAAAATAAAATTTCATTTAAAATGAAATTATGACAATATGTCAAATAAGAAATCTCATATGTTAAAATAATATAAAAAAATTTTTAAATGCCGTCTAAACAAATTTTTCTAAAAATAACCACATTAAATCGAAAACGACCTATAAAAAGTTATGCGTTTAAGTTTTTCAATGCAGCAAAATAATTTCCCTAATCCATATTATATTTCAAAGTTTTTAATAAGGAAAAAAAATATTTCAATTTTTCGAAATACTTGATATCATGCGACAACATCAAAGACAATTAACTATTACATTTTCTCAAGAGAAATTTTTGTGCGATAGACCCCAGTTTTGAAAAATAAAAAAAGCATTAACTTTTTTTCATCGATTTATTACAAAAATATTCAATATGTACATTAAAAATGTTAAATGCTTTTTAATAAGTGCTAATATAAGTATGTATGTACATATCACATATACCATTTAAATATAATTACAGAGAAAAAAAAATAAATGCAGTAGTAGTCTCACAATAATAAAATATTTTACACACATCTCATAAATAGAATAGAGAAAAATCGTGCTGCCTTGCCATTTCCATTCACTTGTATTCCAAATTTAATTGTCGTCCTATCAGCCAACGTCTTATTTCTGAGGTGCCAGCACCAATTTCATACAATTTGGCATCGCGCATTATACGCCCAGTGGGATAATCATTAATATAACCATTACCTCCCAAAATCTGTATTGCTTCCAAGGCAACCTGCGTTGCTTTTTCTGCACAATACAAAATGACCCCAGCACAATCCTTGTTGCTATTATGCCCAGCATCACAAGCTCGAGCTACGCAGTATAAATATGAACGGCAGGCGCTTAGTGTTGTATACATATCGGCCATTTTTCCCTGCATAAGTTGGTATTCGCCAATTATTTGCTTTTGCTTACGCTGATGGGCATACTCAAAGGATGTGTCGATGGCAGCCTGCATAAGGCCCACAGGGCCAGCTGCTAATATAAGACGTTCAAAGTCCAAACCGGACATTAACACATAAACGCCTTTATTAACTTGACCTAAGATATTTTTTGCGGGCACTTTGAGGTCTTCGAAAACCAGCTCACAAGTGGGACTGCCACGCATTCCCAACTTGTCGAGTTTCTGAGCCGAACTGAAACCGTCTGAATGCGTATCAATAATAAATGCCGTTATGCCGTAACCATCAGAGGAATTTGTGCCTGTTTTCGCGTAAACAATCAGAGTATCGGCCACCGAGCCATTTGTAATCCAAAACTTGGTGCCATTTAGCACATAGTAGTCACCTTTCGGTTCAGCTCTTAATTTCATAGAGACAACATCCGAACCAGCTCCCGGCTCAGACATGGCTAGGCCTCCGATGTGTTCACCACTACATAATTTAGGCAGATATTTTTCCTTTTGTTCGGTAGTTCCATTTTTGGTCAATTGGTTGATACACAAGTTAGAGTGGGCGCCATAGGACAAACCAATCCCACCGGCAGCTCTGCAAATAGCAAGATTTCTTATTGCTGCTGATAGTTAACATTAATAATTCTCACTTACCTTGAAATTTCTTCCATAATAATGCAATGGTCCAAATAGGAGCCGCCAGTACCACCGAATTCTGGTTCTGCAGTTATACCCAAGAAGCCTAAATCACCCATTTTCTTCCAGAAATTACGAATATCACTAGCAGCAATTTATTAAAATTTATTTCTATTCTATATTCCATTTAAAAAAATTTTACAACTTACGGGAAGTCATCATTTTTGTCTATATCCTTAGCAAAAGGAGCCAACTCCTTTTGAAAGAAACTAAAGGCAGTTTCTCTTAGCTTTTGTTTATCTTCATCCAAACCAAAGACTTTATCATTCACGGGATAATAGGACATGCACTTATTCCCAACTGTGCATTGGGCCCCAACAGCCAACTTACGGAATAAATTGTTTTTTAAAAAATTTCCTGATAAACGCAACGTCATGATTACTACAGTAAACTGTTTAATTAAAAATGCAACAAAATGGAAAGGTTCTACTCCTACACAATAAATAACAATATGATACGAGTTATCTAACAGTTGGTCACGATCAACATTTCATGTGTGCGATCAGCATGTACCTCCAGCAGCGTTGTCAACTTTTAAATTTCAAAAAGCGCTGAAACGCGTAAAAACATGCGAAGTGGTATTTATGTGACAAGTTTTTAAAAATTAATGCCATTTTTCAATTTTTAGGTTTACTGTCATCGTCATTAAAAAACATCGTTACATATTAATATAAAAAAAGCTTTGATACCTTCAAAATTGTTCTCGTATATACATAAGTTTAAAAATCACTAAAAACGGTGCGATAAGCATCGATTTGACAACGCTGGCTGCCACGTATTTTTCAGATACATTTGTTTTTGTTTTGATTTGGTGTCGTTTTTTGTTTTTGTTTTGTTTTTCCTTGTATTTAGTGACGTTGAAGGTGTATTTAATAAGGTGGCCTGGTTATTCCAGTTTTATTATTAAACGTGCATAGCAAATTGTTATAACATCATTATTTTTCATATTGTATTTGACAGCTTGGCTCTAAGCAATTTGTCAAACACAATCTGAAAATAAGATATTGATGATTCAACTATTAGATTTTATTTTACTTCCGTATGATATTAATAAATAACTGTATGGCAATACTGTTATCATCTTTTAGTGGCACCAAGATCTGTTTAGTAGACACTAAAAATACAGTTGCAAAGATTTAGAACAAAATTATTAATTTTTAAAGAACAGTGACTGCATTTTATTTTTTAGCAAAAAAAAAAACAAAAAATAAACAAGGATTTTTAGGATTTGCTTGCAAGAGTTGATAATTTTACCAATATTTTTCAAAAAAAGATGGACTAAAGCCTTCGGAATTAAATATAAAAAGAAATTATATAGGATAAAAATTCAAAAAATCATTTTCCGTATATAATAAAATTTATAACAATTAAATTTTATAAAAAACAAAAATAACCAAAATATTTGATTTTCCTAATATGGTTTTTATAATTAGTTACTTATTTGGCAACTAATGCAGAGCTCTTGAAAACACGTCATTTTATTTAAAAAAATGTATTATCATGCTTTACTTTTATTGAAGAATTTTTCTTAAATTCAAATTTGTTGTTCAGATTGGAATTACAGAATAGTTTTTATAATAATGATTAAATAAAAACTATTCAGTGGAAACGATTTTTATTTATATATGTATGTATAACACAACTCAATGTAAAATATTAAATATTTCTGTGTTATAAAGGGTTTATAAAACTAAATTTGTATGGAAATCTGTTTTATATATAAAAAATATTTTTTGTGAATAAGGCTTTAAATGTTTTATGATTACATAGTTAATCACGAGCTTAAGTATGATTAACGTGTTTAACGAGCGCACTTATACTCAAGTGTGTCCCAGTTGATTTTCGGAAAGGGCAGGACGGAATAACAATTTTATAATTTTTTGGCTTTTAGATGGCCCGACGACTTTTAAGAAAGTGTCACATGGCTTTAAAGGAAGTATAGCTGGGGAGTTACTCTGTAATGCGATAGGAATTGATTTCGCATTTCAATGTAAATGGCATACAAATGCTTTCAGTTTTTCATTTGCATCGCATTACAGAGTAACCCCCCTGAATATAAGTGCAAAGTTTGCAACTAAAAAACTGATTTTTGCAAAAGCGTACCCCTTTCCAAACAAATCAGTAAACATTTTTCTTGTTCAAAGGCATACGATTTGAGTTTTTTCAGAAGCTTTTTTGCTTTTGAAACCCCTTCCAATACATATTTAACAGAAAAAAACAGGTTTTGGGTAAAATTTAGTAGCAACCAAAATATGGATTTTTGAAAAGGGGTACCACTTACCAAAAAAAATGCTTAAACATTTTTTTGGTTCAAAGGCATGCGATTTGAGTTTTTTCAGAAGCTTTTTTGCTTTTGAAAACCCTTTCAATACATATTTATTAGAAATAAACAGGTTTTGGGTAAAATTTAGTAGCAACCAAAATATGGATTTTTGAAAAGGGGTACCACTTACCAAAAAAAAAATGCTTAAAAATTTTTTTTGTTCAAAGGCATGCGTTTTGAGTTTTTTCAGAAGCTTTTTTGCTTTTGAAAACCCTTTCAATACATATTTATTAGAAATAAACAGGTTTTGGGTAAAATTTAGTAGCAACCAAAATATGGATTTTTGAAAAGGGGTACCCCTTACCAAAAAAAATGCTTAAAAAATTTTTTGGTTCAAAGGCATGCGATTTGAGTTTTTTCAGAAGCTTTTTTGCTTTTGAAAACCCTTTCAATACATATTTATTAGAAATAAACAGGTTTTGGGTAAAATTTAGTAGCAACCTAAATATGGATTTTTGAAAAGGGGTACCCCTTACCAAAAAAAATGCTTAAAAATTTTTTTGGTTCAAAGGCATGCGATTTGAGTTTTTTCAGAAGCTTTTTTGGTTTTGATAACCCTTTCAATACATATTTATTAGAAATAAACAGGTTTTGGTTAAAATTTAGTAGCAACCAATATATGGATTTTTGAAGAGGGGTACCCCTTACCAAAAAAAATGCTTAAAAATTTTTTTGGTTCAAAGGCATGCGATTTGAGTTTTTTCAGAAGCTTTTTTGCTTTTGATAACCCTTTCAATACATATTTATTAGAAATAAACAGGTTTTGGGTAAAATTTAGTAGCAACCTAAATATGGATTTTTGAAAAGGGGTACCCCTTACCAAAAAAAATGCTTAAAAATTTTTTTGGTTCAAAGGCATGCGATTTGAGTTTTTTCAGAAGCTTTTTTGGTTTTGATAACTCTTTCAATACATATTTATTAGAAATAAACAGGTTTTGGTTAAAATTTAGTAGCAACCAATATATGGATTTTTGAAGAGGGGTACCCCTTACCAAAAAAAATGCTTAAAAATTTTTTTCATTCAAAGGCATGCGATTTGAGTTTTTTCAGAAGCTTTTTTGCTTTTGATAACCCTTTCAAAACATATTTATTAGAAATAAACAGGTTTTGGGTAAAATTTAGTAGCAACCAAAATATGGATTTTTGAAAAGGGGTACCCCTTACCAAAAAAAATGCTTAAAAATTTTTTTGGTTCAAAGGCATGCGATTTGAGTTTTTTCAGAAGCTTTTTTGCTTTTGATAACCCTTTCAATACATATTTATTAGAAATAAACAGGTTTTGGGTAAAATTTAGTAGCAACCAAAATATGGATTTTTGAAAAGGGGTAACCCTTACCAAAAAAAAATTCTTAAAAATTTGTTTGGTTCAAAGGCATGCGATTTGAGTTTTTTCAGAAGCTTTTTTGCTTTTGAAAACCCTTTCAATACATATTTATTAGAAATAAACAGGTTTTGGGTAAAATTTAGTAGCAACCAAAATATGGATTTTTGAAAAGGGGTAACCCTTACCAAAAAAAATTCTTAAAAATTTTTTTGGTTCAAAGGCATGCGATTTGAGTTTTTTCAGAAGCTTTTTTGCTTTTGAAAACCCTTTCAATACATATTTATTAGAAATAAACAGGTTTTGGGTAAAATTTAGTAGCAACCAAAATATGGATTTTTGAAAAGGGGTACCCCTTACCAAAAAAAAATGCTTCAAAATTTTTTTGGTTCAAAGGCATGCGATTTGAGTTTTTTCAGAAGCTTTTTTGCTTTTGATAACCCTTTCAATACATATTTATTAGAAATAAACAGGTTTTGGGTAAAATTTAGTAGCAACCAAAATATGGATTTTTGAAAAGGGGTAACCCTTACCAAAAAAAATTCTTAAAAATTTTTTTGGTTCAAAGGCATGCGATTTGAGTTTTTTCAGAAGCTTTTTTGCTTTTGAAAACCCTTTCAATACATATTTATTAGAAATAAACAGGTTTTGGGTAAAATTTAGTAGCAACCAAAATATGGATTTTTGAAAAGGGGTAACCCTTACCAAAAAAAATTCTTAAAAATTTTTTTGGTTCAAAGGCATGCGATTTGAGTTTTTTCAGAAGCTTTTATGCTTTTGAAAACCCTTTCAATACATATTTATTAGAAATAAACAGGTTTTGGGTAAAATTTAGTAGCAACCAAAATATGGATTTTTGAAAAGGGGTACCCCTTACCAAAAAAAATGCTTAAAAAATTTTTTGGTTCAAAGGCATGCGATTTGAGTTTTTTCAGAAGCTTTTTTGCTTTTGAAAACCCTTTCAATACATATTTATTAGAAATAAACAGGTTTTGGGTAAAATTTAGTAGCAACCTAAATATGGATTTTTGAAAAGGGGTACCCCTTACCAAAAAAAATGCTTAAAAAATTTTTTGGTTCAAAGGCATGCGATTTGAGTTTTTTCAGAAGCTTTTTTGCTTTTGAAAACCCTTTCAATACATATTTATTAGAAATAAACAGGTTTTGGGTAAAATTTAGTAGCAACCTAAATATGGATTTTTGAAAAGGGGTACCCCTTACCAAAAAAAATGCTTAAAAATTTTTTTGGTTCAAAGGCATGCGATTTGAGTTTTTTCAGAAGCTTTTTTGCTTTTGAAAACCCTTTCAATACATATTTATTAGAAATAAACAGGTTTTGGGTAAAATTTAGTAGCAACCAAAATATGGATTTTTGAAAAGGGGTAACCCTTACCAAAAAAAATTCTTAAAAATTTTTTTGGTTCAAAGGCATGCGATTTGAGTTTTTTCAGAAGCTTTTTTGCTTTTGATAACCCTTTCAATACATATTTATTAGAAATAAACAGGTTTTGGGTAAAATTTAGTAGCAACCAAAATATGGATTTTTGAAAAGGGGTACCCCTTACCAAAAAAAATGTTTAAAAATTTTTTTGGTTCAAAGGCATGCGATTTGAGTTTTTTCAGAAGCTTTTTTGGTTTTGATAACCCTTTCAATACATATTTATTAGAAATAAACAGGTTTTGGTTAAAATTTAGTAGCAACCAATATATGGATTTTTGAAGAGGGGTACCCCTTACCAAAAAAAATGCTTAAAAATTTTTTTGGTTCAAAGGCATGCGATTTGAGTTTTTTCAGAAGCTTTTTTGCTTTTGATAACCCTTTCAAAACATATTTATTAGAAATAAACAGGTTTTGGGTAAAATTTAGTAGCAACCAAAATATGGATTTTTGAAAAGGGGTACCCCTTACCAAAAAAAATGCTTAAAAATTTTTTTGGTTCAAAGGCATGCGATTTGAGTTTTTTCAGAAGCTTTTTTGCTTTTGATAACCCTTTCAATACATATTTATTAGAAATAAACAGGTTTTGGGTAAAATTTAGTAGCAACCAAAATATGGATTTTTGAAAAGGGGTAACCCTTACCAAAAAAAATTCTTAAAAATTTGTTTGGTTCAAAGGCATGCGATTTGAGTTTTTTCAGAAGCTTTTTTGCTTTTGAAAACCCTTTCAATACATATTTATTAGAAATAAACAGGTTTTGGGTAAAATTTAGTAGCAACCAAAATATGGATTTTTGAAAAGGGGTAACCCTTACCAAAAAAAATTCTTAAAAATTTTTTTGGTTCAAAGGCATGCGATTTGAGTTTTTTCAGAAGCTTTTTTGCTTTTGAAAACCCTTTCAATACATATTTATTAGAAATAAACAGGTTTTGGGTAAAATTTAGTAGCAACCAAAATATGGATTTTTGAAAAGGGGTACCCCTTACCAAAAAAAAATGCTTCAAAATTTTTTTGGTTCAAAGGCATGCGATTTGAGTTTTTTCAGAAGCTTTTTTGCTTTTGATAACCCTTTCAATACATATTTATTAGAAATAAACAGGTTTTGGGTAAAATTTAGTAGCAACCAAAATATGGATTTTTGAAAAGGGGTAACCCTTACCAAAAAAAATTCTTAAAAATTTTTTTGGTTCAAAGGCATGCGATTTGAGTTTTTTCAGAAGCTTTTTTGCTTTTGAAAACCCTTTCAATACATATTTATTAGAAATAAACAGGTTTTGGGTAAAATTTAGTAGCAACCAAAATATGGATTTTTGAAAAGGGGTAACCCTTACCAAAAAAAATTCTTAAAAATTTTTTTGGTTCAAAGGCATGCGATTTGAGTTTTTTCAGAAGCTTTTATGCTTTTGAAAACCCTTTCAATACATATTTATTAGAAATAAACAGGTTTTGGGTAAAATTTAGTAGCAACCAAAATATGGATTTTTGAAAAGGGGTACCCCTTACCAAAAAAAATGCTTAAAAAATTTTTTGGTTCAAAGGCATGCGATTTGAGTTTTTTCAGAAGCTTTTTTGCTTTTGAAAACCCTTTCAATACATATTTATTAGAAATAAACAGGTTTTGGGTAAAATTTAGTAGCAACCTAAATATGGATTTTTGAAAAGGGGTACCCCTTACCAAAAAAAATGCTTAAAAATTTTTTTGGTTCAAAGGCATGCGATTTGAGTTTTTTCAGAAGCTTTTTTGGTTTTGATAACCCTTTCAATACATATTTATTAGAAATAAACAGGTTTTGGGTAAAATTTAGTAGCAACCTAAATATGGATTTTTGAAAAGGGGTACCCCTTACCAAAAAAAATGCTTAAAAATTTTTTTGGTTCAAAGGCATGCGATTTGAGTTTTTTCAGAAGCTTTTTTGCTTTTGAAAACCCTTTCAATACATATTTATTAGAAATAAACAGGTTTTGGGTAAAATTTAGTAGCAACCAAAATATGGATTTTTGAAAAGGGGTAACCCTTACCAAAAAAAATTCTTAAAAATTTTTTTGGTTCAAAGGCATGCGATTTGAGTTTTTTCAGAAGCTTTTTTGCTTTTGATAACCCTTTCAATACATATTTATTAGAAATAAACAGGTTTTGGGTAAAATTTAGTAGCAACCAAAATATGGATTTTTGAAAAGGGGTACCCCTTACCAAAAAAAATGTTTAAAAATTTTTTTGGTTCAAAGGCATGCGATTTGAGTTTTTTCAGAAGCTTTTTTGCTTTTGATAACCCTTTCAATACATATTTATTAGAAATAAACAGGTTTTGGGTAAAATTTAGTAGCAACCTAAATATGGATTTTTGAAAAGGGGTACCCCTTACCAAAAAAAATGCTTAAAAATTTTTTTGGTTCAAAGGCATGCGATTTGAGTTTTTTCAGAAGCTTTTTTGCTTTTGAAAACCCTTTCAATACATATTTATTAGAAATAAACAGGTTTTGGGTAAAATTTAGTAGCAACCAAAATATGGATTTTTGAAAAGGGGTAACCCTTACCAAAAAAAATTCTTAAAAATTTTTTTGGTTCAAAGGCATGCGATTTGAGTTTTTTCAGAAGCTTTTTTGCTTTTGATAACCCTTTCAATACATATTTATTAGAAATAAACAGGTTTTGGGTAAAATTTAGTAGCAACCAAAATATGGATTTTTGAAAAGGGGTACCCCTTACCAAAAAAAATGCTTAAAAATTTTTTTGGTTCAAAGGCATGCGATTTGAGTTTTTTCAGAAGCTTTTTTGGTTTTGATAACCCTTTCAATACATATTTATTAGAAATAAACAGGTTTTGGGTAAAATTTAGTAGCAACCTAAATATGGATTTTTGAAAAGGGGTACCCCTTACCAAAAAAATGCTTAAAAATTTTTTTGGTTCAAAGGCATGCGATTTGAGTTTTTTCAGAAGCTTTTTTGCTTTTGAAAACCCTTTCAATACATATTTATTAGAAATAAACAGGTTTTGGGTAAAATTTAGTAGCAACCAAAATATGGATTTTTGAAAAGGGGTAACCCTTACCAAAAAAAATTCTTAAAAATTTTTTTGGTTCAAAGGCATGCGATTTGAGTTTTTTCAGAAGCTTTTTTGCTTTTGAAAACCCTTTCAATACATATTTATTAGAAATAAACAGGTTTTGGGTAAAATTTAGTAGCAACCAAAATATGGATTTTTGAAAAGGGGTAACCCTTACCAAAAAAAATTCTTAAAAATTTTTTTGGTTCAAAGGCATGCGATTTGAGTTTTTTCAGAAGCTTTTTTGCTTTTGATAACCCTTTCAATACATATTTATTAGAAATAAACAGGTTTTGGGTAAAATTTAGTAGCAACCAAAATATGGATTTTTGAAAAGGGGTACCCCTTACCAAAAAAAATGTTTAAAAATTTTTTTGGTTCAAAGGCATGCGATTTGAGTTTTTTCAGAAGCTTTTTTGCTTTTGATAACCCTTTCAATACATATTTATTAGAAATAAACAGGTTTTGGATAAAATTTAGTAGCAACCAAAATATGGATTTTTGAAAAGGGGTACCCCTTACCAAAAAAAAATGCTTAAAAATTTTTTTGGTTCGAAGGCATGCGATTTGAGTTTTTTCAGAAGCTTTTTTGCTTTTAAAAATCCTTTCAATACATATTTATTAGAAATAAACAGATTTTGGGTAAAATTTAGTAGCAACCTAAATATGGATTTTTGAAAAGGGGTACCCCTTACCAAAAATATGCTGACAATTTTTTTTTGTTCAAAGGCATGCGATTTGAGTTTTTTTCAGAAGTTTTTTTGCTTTTGAAAACAATTTCAATACATATTTATTAGAAATAAACAGGTTTTGGGTAAAATTTAGCAGCAACCAAAATATGGATTTTTGAAAAGGGGTGCCCCTTACCAAGAAAAATGCTTAAAATTTTTTTTTTTCAAAGTGATTCGATTTGAGTTTTTTTAAGAAGCTTTTTTACTTTTGAAAACCTTCTCAAAACATATTTATTAGAAATAACCAAGTTTTGGGTAAAATTTAGTAACAACCAAAATATGAATTTTTGAAAAGGGGTACCCCTTACCAAAAAAAATGCTTAAAAATTTTTTTGGTTCAAAGGCATGCGATTTGAGTTTTTTCAGAAGCTTTTTTGCTTTTGATAACCCTTTCAATACATATTTATTAGAAATAAACAGGTTTTGGGTAAAATTTAGTAGCAACCAAAATATGGATTTTTGCAAAGAGGTACCCCTTTCCAAAATAGTTATTTAAACATTTTATTTGTTCAAAGGTATACAAATTGCGTTTTTTCAGAAGCTTCCTTACTTTTTAAAATGCTTCCAATACATATTTATTAGAAATAAAGAGGTTTTACGATTTAAGTTTTTTTCAGAAGCTGCTTTACTTTTTTGGGTACTATTTTGTTACAAAACTTGACTCTACAAAAAAATTTTGTATAACAATTTTTCTGTTCGTATGCATTTAGATTTAAGTTTTTTTTAAAAGTTTCTTTACTTTTTAAACTCTATTCAGTACATATTTGTTAGAAACTAACTTTTACCCCTGACTTTGTCCGCGAAGAATATGTAAAATTTCAGATGATGTGTATGTTATGTCAATGATGTGTTGTATTTTTACTGCATCAAAGTTTAAAACGTTTTTAGTTATCAGTTTAATAATTTCATATGTCTCCAAAAATTTTCGACCACCGTTGACCACTCAATACGATCATTTCCAAAACCAAAGCCACCCTATGTTATTCCTCGGATCTTAAGCTATCTCTATGCCAAAATTTCATCTAAATCGGTTCAGCGGTTTGAGCATGAGAAGGTAACAGATAGATAAAAAATGAAAGCTGCCAGTCATCATAAAAAGTGCAAGTCATTGTAACAAGTGCAAGTCATCACAAAAAGTGCAAGTCATTACGAAAGTGCAAGTAATCAATAAAAGTGCAAGTCATCATGAAATATGCAAGTCATCATAAAAAGTGCAACTTGTTATAAAAAGAGCAAGTCATCAAAAAAAGTGCAAGTCATTATGAAAGTGCAAGTCATTACAAAAAGTGCAAGTCATTATAAAAAGACCAAGTCATAATAAAAACGGAAGCTTATGCGCTCATACCAGCGTGTATGAAGTCTTAAAGTTGGGGTTTTTTTTATTTTATTATACTTTTTACCCGCGACTGTGAAACTGTGCTGTGTCAGTGATGTGTGATATTTTGACTGCATCAAAGTTTAAAACGTTCTCTGTTATCAGTTTCATAATTCCATATCTCCATACTAATTTTCGACAACCGTTGACTATTTCTAAACCGAAACCACCTCGCTGTTATTCTTTAGATCTCAAAATATGTCATTTTTAATTTAAATGGGTGCAGCCGTTTAAGCGTGCAAAGGTAACAACAGAATGATAGACAAAACCCACGACTCCGCCCACGAAGAATATATGAAAATTCAGTCAACTTATCAGTTTTACAATTTCATATATCTCTAAAAATTTTAGACCACTCTTGACCCCAACTGTATCAAAGTTTAAAATATCCATAGCTATAATTGTCATGACTTCATATTTCCATAAAAATTTTCGACCATCCTTGACCACCTAATGCATCATTTCCGAAAACATAACCATCCCTATGTTATTCCTCGCATCTCAAAATATATTTTTATGCCAAATTTAATTTAAATGGGTTCAGCGGTTTGAGCGTGAAAAGGTAAAGAGTTGCTTTCTTATTTATTCTTTACTTGTGGAAGCTCTTTCCAAAATTGTGTTACAACGGAGAAAAACCATGGGGTAATATTCAATACCAGCCTTACTTGCTCAAGCCGACATGGTCATTCACCCATTCTTCCTCAAACACAACAACTCAACAGCAACCCAATTAGTTTTAAGCACTTTTTATTTAATTATTTCGCACAATAATAATAATTTATACTAATTTTGTCTAAATATGTATGAGTAATCTATGTATTTGCCGTTTTGACTTAACTTATGTATAATAATTTCCTATAATCTAAAATTTTGTTGCACATAAATTGAACATAAATAAATAAATAAATAAATAAACAAATAACAAACCAAAAACTTTATTTTTGCAAAGGTCAAAAAGAAAAAATTATTACACAAATTTGTTTGTTCAAAGGTATTCGTTTTGAGCTTTTCCATAAGCTTCTTTACTTTCGAAAACTCGTTTGGGTAAAATTTTGTACCGGCCAAAATATGGATTTTTGCAAAGCGGTACCCCTTTCCAAAAATATTAGTAAAAATTTTTTTTGTTCAAAGGCATTCGATTTGACCTTTTTCAGAAGCTTCTTTACTTTTGAAAACCCTTCCAACACATATTTATTAGAAATAAACAGGTTTTGGGTAAAATTTGGTAACAGCCAAAATATGGATTTTTGAAAAGGGGTACCCCTTTCCAAAAAATATGACAACATTTTTTTTGTTCAAAGGCATGCGATTTGAGTTTTTTCAGAAGTTTTTTTACTTTTGAATGCCATTTCAATACATATTTATTAGAAATAAACAGGTTTTGGGTAAAATTTAGTAACAGCCAAAATATGGATTTTTGCAAAGGGTTGCCACTTTCCAAAAAAATTAGTAAAATTTTTTTTGTTCAAACGCATGCGATTTGAGTTTTTTCAGAAGTTTTTTTACTTTTGAAGACCCTTTCAGTACATATTTATTAGGAATAAACGGGTATTGGGTAAAATTTAGTAACAGCCAAAATATGGATTTTTGCAAAGGGGTAACCCTTTCCAAAAAAATGATTAAATTTTTTTTGTTCAAAGGCATGCGATTTGACCTTTTTCCGAAGCTTCTTTACTTTTGAATATCCTTTCAACACATATTTATTAGAAATAAACAGGTTTTGGTTAAAATTTAGTAACAGCCAAAATATGGGTTTTTTCAAAGGGGTACCCCTTTCCAAAAAAATTAGTAAACATTTTTTTTGTTCAAAGGCATGCGATTTGAGTTTTTTCAGAAGCTTTTTTACTTTTGAAAGCCATTTCAATACATATTTATTAGAAATAAACAGGTTTTGGGTAAAATTTTGTGACAAACCAAAATATGTATTTTTGCAAAGGGGTGCAAATCACTGCCATACAAAAACGTATGACCCGTGACTATGGGTTCATTTTAAAATAAATGTCTTTACTGTCGCGCTGAGTGTCGTAGGAAAACATAAGGTATAACACTCAATATTTGACAAATTGTTCATTTCATTTAAAACTTGCCTTTACGGCTTTTAGGTAAACACTGCACCAAAATTATGTGCATTTGCCAATGCCTTGCAAAAAATAGAACGAGAATTATAGTCGCATGTGTTACTTTCGTCTAGCACATTACATACGTGTACATACATGTTTAAGTTTGCACATAGATACATCAGTATGTAACTATAGCTAGACTGCATTCAATAAAAAAAAACTTGCTTATGCCTCTTGCTTATATTTGGGCTATTGAACTTATTACACTATTCAAATTACAAGAAATTCTAAAGGAACTCTTAACAGCCAACAGCCGCAAATGATAATGAACTTGAGCGCACAACCATGATGTTGTAAATCTGTTTAGAAGAAATAAAACTGATTCAAAAATGCTTTATTAGACACTGTCTAAAACACAAAAATGCAAAATGTAAACACTGAATAACAACAAAGTCTTGTAAACTTGTAAGAGGATACAAAAAAAGGCAAAAACACTCCGAACGGGTGAATAAACCATGAAAACAGAGAGATAAGAAGAAGGGTAATGATGGTGATAATCGCAACAAAAAGACCAACAAAAATAGTTGTAAAGATGCACTTTGAAATTGTGTTTATTTAATTTTTTCAGATTGCACTGACATTTAACCACTTGTTTCAATGCGCATGTCTCTACAATGTTGGAAGTACAAATTTACCGGTGGTTTAAGAAAAAAATAACCCATTCTAACCGAAAACAACAGCAACATACGCCGGGTAAATAAAATGAAAGCTAATTTAAATAGTTTTAGGCCTTTAGACTGACATGATGTGACTTAACAATAACAAAAATAAATGAAAAATAATATATAAATTGAGAAAATAAATTTAATAGATAAGTGTAAAATTAATTGACATCACTAAAATAAGTTCGGGATCTCAAAGGAAACGGATATTGCACTGAATTATAAAAAAAAATTCAATTAAATACATAATTTGTGATCAATAACCAAAAATTCCTTTTTTTAATTAAAGAGTGAGTAAAACGGAAAAGGCGCTACTTTTTTTAAATGCATGTAAATGTTTTTGTAAAACTAAAGTGAATATTTATGTCATGTGTAGATGCGTGTGCATGTGTGTTAAGCCAAGAAGCCTCTTGTTATTGTCCTTCCTGTTAAGGAACTGAGAATAAGAGCTACTCGTACATGGTACATCTCAAGGGTTTTCTTTCTATGCGTTTTTTCCTTGAAAGCTGTTTTCATTTTCTTCATTAACATCGATGACCTCATGAACATTTAATAAATCGATAAGAAATTTCCAAAGACCACAAAAAAAAAGCAAACAACTTATTGTGCTCTTTGAGGCTTCACGAGACTTAAACAAAACGTACACATTAGAAGTGTAAGCATGCACAAACAAACAGGCAGACAAGGTCTCCAATTTCAAAACATGGAAACAAGTGAAATTCAGCTAAAAACCACACACGCCATAGTCCCCAAAATCAGAACATAAGCTTTAATTTCATGGAAATGAAAGAAATCAATAGCTTGCTGTAAGTCATAACCATGAATTATGAACCAAACACATACGCCCCCACACATAAACACATACATACATGCATCGTTAAGGCACTGTTACGTAGCCTTTTCGTTTTGTGCACGCACTGTTTTCAGATTGCAATTTAATTGATTTAATTCGCAAGCAAAGTAAATGTAATTTAAATTAGCCATTATAATAAAATGTCAATAAGTTGACTGAGTTCGTAGACGTTCTTAAAATTTTATTTTTAGCAACAATTTTCTTTTTCTTCTTCCATTCAGTACTACTTATACACATACAGAAATAAATATCGTGCACGTACAAGAGGCAAGTGCCTACAAGTGTTTAACGTGTGACCACTACTCACGCATAATCACGTGACCCTGATTTTAGCAAAATATAACATTCAATACAGCATTTCGTTGCCGCTAATGCCAAATTAGTAAATTGCAGCCAAGGCAGATTTACCAGGTACTCTCACTAGTACAACAATTAACAACACCAAAAACCACACGTATTTTGTTGGTAGAAAATTTAGAGCTAATGTCAAAATCAAAGAAGAAGAAGCACCATTAACAAGGAAGATTTAAGAGAAAAAAAACCATTTTATGTGGCTTGTATATAAACTTTTGACAGTAGTTCAACACGCACCAAGGAAAATTCAATACACAGCTGCGCTACTGAGAGTACCTGGTAAATCTGCCTTAATTGCAGCCATAATGTTAAAAATATTAAAAGGCTCAAATTTTTTTATTGGATATTACATTTCGAAACAAATCCAACCATACAAAAACAATGGACATTTTTGGTGTACAATAGATCCTACATAAATAACATTAAAATTTTACTTTTCTGTTTCAATTTTTCCTGTACAAAGTGTATTAATTATATAAGACTTGGTTGTAAAATTAATTTGCATTCAAGTTTTCATTAAAATTTATATAGGAAAAGTAGAGTTTTCAATGCTACTTTTACAGAAAAAGTGCTTGAGCTACCATGATCAGTCTGAAAATTATACCTCATTTTAGATATAACATTAATAATGAGCTTGTAAAAAAGTTTAAATAATTAATTTCATCAACTTGAGATCCGTGGAAAGGAAAAACAAGGTCGCCACCTTCTCTGCCAAATACCCACACACTGTCGTGAGTAAAGAGTCATTCAAGATTCCATCTCCAATACAAATACTTGACAGAAGTGGTTGCACTTTTTTTCCATTTGCAATTAAAATAAAAATATATTTAAATGCTAAATTTTCATTAATTGTGTGCAAGTGTCTTGGCATGCATGTATGCGTGCGTGAATGTGCCCTTAAATAAAATGCACTTTTTACGAACGGAATGTTTCTAATAGGATTTTTGTTTATAAATTACTTTATTGTAAATGTAAATTTTTGCACACATTTACCGTAAGCCACAAACATACATTATACAAGTACGAGCATATATACATATGTATATGTATATGTATATTACTGCATATATGTAGATGTTAACATTGGGGCGCTCTGAAACCCTAGTGCACTTCAACTGGAACCGAGTGAATAAATGGCAACATATTTCCGAGTATGTGTTATCGAAAGTAAAAAGAGAGAACCAACGTTCAAGACTGCGGCAATGTGTGAGTAATCCAGAAATAATGTTAAAAAGTCTGCATTTACACACATCAAATTTTCTTGAAGCATGTCTAAGTTTATCGGAAAAAGAGGAAAGAAAAATATCACATACTTGCTGGTATGAAAAATAAATTCAATTCTCTTTTATTTCATTCTCATTGTTTCTTCATATTAGTGACATTACAGAAGCAAACGGGCTTTAAAAAAATTGAGGTGTGCAAAAGCAAATTAATGGCATGGTCCACCATGTCACTAGATATCAATACAAGTTTGTTATTCACCCATATTCCGTAACTATTTGTCAATGTCACGTCCAGACAGTATCAAAAATAGGCAGTCACATGTGGGTTTGTTTGTAATTGCTCCGAAAAGGATCACGGTTAGAAT
Source organism: Linnaemya tessellans (assembly GCA_951800035.1). Classification (NCBI taxonomy): domain Eukaryota; kingdom Metazoa; phylum Arthropoda; class Insecta; order Diptera; family Tachinidae; genus Linnaemya; species Linnaemya tessellans. The sequence continues at coordinate 3,195,512 of OX637535.1, forward strand.
AAAATGCAAAATTCAACAAATTCTTGGCAGCATAGGAGGGAGGAGTAATGCTCCCATACAAAGTAATTCTCCCTTATTCTATTCGTACACGTCAATGTCACGTCAAGACAATATCAAAAATAGACCTGTTACTACTCGTTGAATATAAAAATGAGTCCTGAGAAATTGACAATTGTTGAAGAGAATGAGTATAGAAGAGTTCTAACTTTCATATTGTCTTGACGTGACGTTGACGTTGACAAATAGAATAAGGGGGACTATTAAATTTTCTATGTCTGCAGAAAACTTTTAGATCAATAAAATATGTGTTAAGGTTAGGGGGAGATGACTGGCACACATATAAACCTATTTTTAATTTTCCTGTATCTGAAGAACCACAAAAGCGACTGGCGAAGCTGAATGGAGCGGCTAGTTTAAAATAAATAGAATAATTATAATATACTTGTCCTTTAAAATATAGTGTGGTTTTTGCGTTTGGAAATGATCCTATTGAGTGGTCAAGAAGGGTGGTCCAAAATATGTATGGACATATAAAATTATCAAAAAAAAAGTAAAAAGTATAATAAAATAAAAAACCCAACTTTAATACTTCATACACGCTGCAATGAGCGCTTTTTATAATGACTTGCACTTTTTATGATAACTTGCACTTTTTATGATGACTTGCACTTTTTACAATGACTTGCACTTTTCATGACGACTTGCACTTTTTATGATGACTTGCACTTTTTACAATGACTTGCAGTTTTTATGATACTTGCACTTTTTATGATGACTTGTACTTTTTATAATGACTTGCACTTTTTATAATGACTTTCACTTCTTATGATGACTTGAACTTTTTATGATGACTTGCACTTTTTTTAATGACAGTAACATAAGGTGGTTTCTGTTTTTGGAGTGGTCAAGGGTGGTCGAAAATTTGTATAGACAAATGAAGTTATTAAACTGATACCTTAGAACGTTTTAAACTTTGATAGAGTAAAAATACAACACATCATTGTCTTAACATACAAAGTTAAATAACAAGTAGTTAAATAACTACTTTCATATAATGATTTGTAGTACATAAACATAATATGCACTTGTTCTATTCATTGCCAGTGAGTAGTTACATCTCGAATTAAACAATGAGATAAATAAATAGAGCCCCTTAAGTTAGTGGTCCCTAAAGAAAACTACTACTAATTACCACAGGGAAGAGTCGCACTTTATTAACTGTACAATCATAGGATACATTTTATTTATAAAACAACAGCATCAACGAAGATAAAGTAGTTTTACGTAAGTGTTACACACTTGCAACTCAAGTTGCAGTAAATGTGAGAAAGATTGCATACATCGGCATCAGCAGCATCCAAATGCAGTGCTCACCAATTACGACATTTTTATTATCAATTGAATGAAAACAAATGACAGAAATAAAAGCAGAAAAAAAACTATTCCAAACCGCATGAAATGTTTCTACTTGACAAGAAATCAGAAAAAAATTATACCAAATTAAATGTGCCGGGTATTGTATAAAATTGATTTGCATACAGTTGAAGTGCCATCATGGCAGGCAAGCATTATTAGAATTTTGCGGACGCACAATTATTAGTGTGGTGGCACCGAAGTAGACCAAATGTGTGACTGTGTATGTTTGTGCTCGTACGTCCTAGAGGCCAGCAGCAGTAGCAGCAACAGCACAAAGTGAGCTACACACGAGTGACGTGCGGTGGAACAAACAAATTTTCAAAATAAAATTACCGTGGAACAAATTTTCAAATACATTTGGTTAGTCATTCAAAAGGTAGAACTCGATTGAGCGACAATTCCGATTAGCTAAAAGAAAACCGATGGATTTTAGTCAATCCGCTGATTGACTGACTAAAAGCATATAAACACGGACAGTTCGGCATTCAAAATACTTCTAAATACAAGTGCGAATAATTATCAATGATTGTGAAATAGAAGTGTCCGCTTACCGGCCTAACAAATTTATTTCAAAATCAAATGAATACCTTTTTTCTAACGACTTGAGATTTAATCAAACGACTTGATAACGAATATTCAAATCGGTGTGCATGTGTGCGTGCAAGTTAAAATACATGAGAATAGTTGTGTTTTTAAATGTGATGTTTGTGCACGGAAAAGAGTCATGAGATATTTTTTTTTTCATATTTTCAAACGTGGAACGGCAAACAAAACGCTACAATCGTTTAAACTTTACTAAAAGCTTTTTGACCACTGACAAACCAACAACACCTCACTTACATAGTTAATAATATTAGCAACTTTTTTAAACTCTTTCCACAATCTCAACAGAAAATTTTTATTAAAAATATATTTAAAATACAAACATTCTAAAATTTGTATTCATTAATATTAAATCATCTTGTTAAAAATAACTTTAATACAAATACGATATATATATAAAATTTAAAAGATACAAAATTTAACGGAAGAAGCGACAAAAAATTAAAAAAAATAAATAAATAAATAAATAAAAATAAAACGCAGAAAGTGAAATAAATTTTATAAATACATTACCAACAAACCAAACACAAATTTTTTGTTGAAAATATTCGTTTAGACGAAATATATACTCGCATATAATCCGAAAATTTTGTGTTAAAAAAGTGTCATCAAAATCAAAATTATTTTATAGACGGTGGATGGATGTGTGGCGTGTGCTTGCATTTGAGTTAAAAACGAAGCAAAAGAACCAGAAAAATAATTACAAAAATAAATGATTGACGCGCCAAGTAACGAAAATCAATGCAGATGCATAAGACGAGTATTTACATAGAAATACACAATTTTTAATATCAAATAAATAGAACAAAAAAAAAACTTAATAAATTAAACTGCAACACAATGGAGGAGGCTTCTTGTAGTAGTAACGAACACAAGGAAACAAACCCAGAAGGTAATTTCGAAATCAGTATTACGGAAAGCTAATTTGACCAACTGGTTTTTTTTTAAATTTATTAGCTGAGTTGTTTCCAGTCTAAAGAAATTTCCTAACAAAATTGTTAAAATAAAGTGTACGTGCCTTTTTTTGGAGTGTAAAAAAAACAACAAAAGAATTTTATCTTATCTACGTAAAATTCAACAGATTGATGTTGTTAGTCAAAAAACAAAAAAAGCAAAAAAAATAAAAAATTAATTGACAACAAAAACACAAAATTAGGTAACATTTATTCCGTTAGTAAAAATAATATTAGCGAATGATTTCATTCTCGTTAGAGAAAAAGCCTCACAAAATTATTAGTTCTAAAAACAAGTTTTCTTTGTCAAGTGAAAATAACTTTTCGTTTCCATAAATAACAATTTTTTAATTCTGATGTCAAATTGCTACACACATTTCTACTTGTTAACTTTTCATAAAAAATTTGAATTCCCAAACTATCGAGATATTTAAATTAGTTTCTTAATTTAGAAGCCATTTATATTTTCTTACATTTAAAATGTTCTTCAACTTTTATAAAGAATAGCGTAACAATTAATTATAAATCGATCTTTTTACAAATGGCGTGGTAGTTCCCCGAAATAAGCACTACAGATGAATTTTATATCGTATCTGGAGAATTTCCTTTGATCAGTTCAATATTTTCCATTTAAACACGTTTTTTAAATTTTCTTAAAATTATCTATTTATAAGCCCTTAAATTGAGTGATTTTATAAAACTAATTCTAACAATAGAAATATTAAAAAAAAATTTCATTTTATAGGTATTTTTCTATTATGTTGTTTTCTTTTCTAAACAAGAATGCTACATTTTTTGCACTTTTCAATGGGAAATGGTAACATTATGTCAGACTTTAACCCCTATCTACTCTTTTGCAGATGATAGCAGCCTTTGTCATTCATATGCCTTCAATAATAGACCGAAATCGTCAGAGATCGGGGCGATGAGGAACAATATGAATGTTGCGCTAACCGGTGACCTCAATAGGATTGTCGAATGGGGTCACCGAAACAGGGTAAACTTCAATGCCCGTAAGACTCAATGCTGCTTGCTAACACACCGACGCAAGCCCGATCACGCTGCTTCATCTGTAAACATGGGTGGTATAGATATTGAGGAATCAGAAGCTCTTGATGTTCTCGGCATGAAAATCCAGTGTGACGTTCGCTGGACTGAACACATTTTTCATGTTTCAAAAGAAGCATTCAAGTGCCTCGGCTTTCTAAGGCGGTGTAAGACATACCTCACCCCATCTGATCTCCTTACTATTTATACCACTTACATCCGACCAAAGATGGAATACAACTCTCATGTATGGGCCGGAGCTTCAAAGTCTATTTTGAAGTTACTCGACCGCGTACAGGAGAGAGCGAAGAAGCTCATCGGTGACAGTAGGGTAGCCAACTCTATTGACTCACTTGAGCATCGACGCAATGTGGGGTGTGTTTCACTGTTTTATCGTTACTATAACGGGTTTTGTTCCACCGAAGTCAGGGATCTCTTTCCCGAAACGCGCACTTTTCTACGCTCAACACGCTCTACAGTGCGATCACACCCATATGTGGTGGATTTATCAGTGAACCGCACTACGCATTATAGGGAAAATTCATTCTTTGCCCGTACAGCCCGTATGTGGAATAAACTCCCTGCGGAAGTCTTTCCTGCCGTATATAGCATGGATAAATTCAAATCGAATGTCCATAGACACTACTCCCTTTATCCTCCTTCCCACAACCAATTTTCCTAGTTCCAGCACAATGTACGCATAAGTAGGGGCCATCCCCTGAGTGCCGGTCCTAATAAAAAAAAAAAAAAAAAAACATTATGGCATTTGAAAATAGTGAATTTATTGGAAATTGAGCTACCATCTCTTATGAAAATGTGTTTTATTTTAAAATTGCTCTTAATTGTGGGTTTTTAGAATAAAAAGTGACAAAATGTTGCATATTTTCCAGAAAAGAAATCGCCATTAGTTACATATACATATGTATGTATGTAGTCTCATATATCTGAAAAAGAACTATCGTATATGATTCTAAGAACGTCTTCATTACTTAGTATGGAAATCGTACGATGTCAAATCGACTTGATTTATAAAACAAAATTTTAGAACTTAGATCGATATCGAGTGACATCGTGGACCAGGCGGTTAGTATTTTAAAAGTTGTTGCAAGGCTTTTAACGAAAACTTTTTCTTTTAACGAAAACAGTACAAAATAATACAAATAAAAATAAATGTGAAATATATAGAGGATGCGGTAAATTATAATTTAAATATGGCGATGGCAGGAATAAACTTCTTTAGATATTTCTTTTTATTCGAAGCAAAAGTTTTTTTTAAAAGTAGGTCGTGCAATATAATATTACATTAGAATCTCACAAATTAGAACCACTTTGTGCACCGGGCAATTCGAATTTCTGAAAAGTTCGAATTTCTGGACATTGTTTTCACGGAAAATGATAAAATTATAATGTGTAGAACTAGTTATTTGGCATATTTTTAACTTTCACACGTATGAACATTTCACTTTCAACGTCAGTCTTCAACTGATCCAAATTTGTACAGGCAAATCAAATTTCACACACATACTTATGAACGAATTGTACACACCACGAATAACTCGGTGATTCCCCGTTTTATTTTTACTTTAAAAATAAAAATTTGTAATGAAAATACAAAAAAAAAAATTCGAATCCCTGTTCCAATTTTAGAGCGTTTTTTGGGTTATCGCCTTTTTAGTACAGAATCATTGAAAATATATAATTTCTAATGGAAATAAAAACAAAAAAAGGAAACTTCCAGAATTAGAACCACAGGTTAGATGTTAGTAAAATATGTTTTTTAAGAAACATTTTTTTGGAAATTCACTTTTAAAATAGAATTTTAACCAAACACAGAAATACTTGTGAATTGATAAATTAATTTAATTCTAAAATTGTTTAACTACTTCCTTCCAACTCCTTGCAGACTTGTCAAATATACACAGTACCGGTACATCATTGACAAGATTTTTAATTTCTATGGCACCAGTTATGGGTAAATTTTTAGTTGTAATAATTAATACCTATTAATTTTTTTCAATTTGTTTTGTGAGTCCACGGATATTGTTTCCTAAAACAACATTTCATCTTCAATATTTTGTAGCATAATTATTTGTTTATTTATACTCACTTTTCATATCACAAAACGTAAAACATTATAATGGGCGCTTGTTTAAATCATTATTATAATTACATATACATATTTTATGCGCGTTCACCGGCAAGGATGATCATTTGTAATTAGTGGTTGTTGGTGTTGTTTGCGATTTTATATCGTAATTGTTGTTTGTTATTTGCTATTGTTGATTTTGTTTGAAACTGTTTTTCATGCATACTCGTACATATTTATGTATGCACATATACATATTCATATACATATATACATACAATATGTATGTACATTTGTATGACGGCTATTTCTGTTTTATAAATGTCAAAGAATTGCGTTGGCCGTTTTGTTCTACATGTTCTTCTTTTATTGTGACGTCAATTAAATTTCCATTTCATGAAGAATTTTAGTTTCATTTAAGCAAATTAAATGGGAGTGAAAAACATCACTTGTTAAAAACAAAATTGTGATGTTACAATTCATAAAAAATGAAATTTAGTTCAAACGAGTAGTTGTTACGTTCATTTTTTATTAATTACGTTTATGTACATATTTATTTATAACTATTAGAGAGTTTCGATACACAATTGTTCAATTCACAGCCACTATAATTTTCGACATTGAATAAAAAAAATAAAACTATAAAAGTCAAATTGTAAACAGTCAGTTACGTACGTCCACGTTGTAGTAAACGAAAAATTATAAAAAAAAGGAATTAAATTTTTTTGTATTATCAAATTTTGGTTGACTTCCATCATCTATTTAAATATGTAAAGCGTGTTTTTTTTGAGTAACACAACACCAGAGCAACGCGTGCAAATTATTGAAATTCTAAATCAAAATAATTATTCTATTCGGCACTTCCATTTTGTGGCGTTCATACATAATGGTCCTGCAGAACGACTAATTCGAAGAACAATAGATCGTTTTCGGGCTACATTTACAGTTACTCATAATGTGCATCCCGTGAGACTCAGAACCGTGCGCACTGAAGAAGCTGTAGCCACTGTACAGGAAAGCGTTGAAGATGATCCTAATCAATCAATTCGTCGCCGTTCTCAGCAAGTGGGGTTCTGTCCTTCCACTTTATGGAAGATTTTTTTCTTAGTTGTTGAAAATTGGTGTTCTAGATGGCGCCTTCTACGCGCCAGCCGTAGCGGCCACATGGCAGAAATCATATTTAAACATTAATTTCATAAAATTTTCTTTCCAATAAAGCCCGTTTCATTGATATTAAATATTTATTTCCTTGTTTTATTATGATTTAAGCTTGTGCCACTCTATAAGAACATCCTATATATTGAAAACTACATATCGACGGTTGCATTGCAAAACATGCTAAGTCAGAAAAGCTAGTGTTGAGATAAACCCGATCAAAGCATATCGAGACCTTTTGTATTCATACTCGTATAATAATTACAATCGAGTTTTTTTAGTTTTTTGTAAAATTTCATATTTAGAATTTTTCTAAAAAAATATACATTTCAGGAAAATGGGGATACCTAAACGAATAAAACTTGTTGAAGTTTGTATATGACGGCCAATGGTTAAAGCAATCAACAAATTAATTTATAGTAAAAAGATTCGGATTTTTAGAGAAATTTCAAAAGTTTCATAGTGTTCCTGTTTGACTTATTTTGACTTTCTTTATTTTAATGAATATTAAACAATTGCTTTTTTATAAGTCTGACTCCAAAACCAAATATAATCATGATTCAAGGAAAATGGTTGCTAACAGCATCCGGTTTCCTTGAAATAACAGTGACTGAGTATGACATATTTCTCTATCAGTGAGCGGTCAGCCAAGTCATTCCAATCATGGCATCATGTAATTAATATTTTTCACAAAATTTTACTGGGATTTTGCGGCAAAATTTACCAAGAGAAAACATTTAAAAACCGGCCTTTTGTCTTGTGTAATTAAACTAACAAATCATTACAAGCGAACTTTGTAATTGAATCTATATAAATTAAGTGTTCATTTGTATCTACGCCAATAAAAAGTTCTCATATGTTGTATACATACATACATACAACTTTTTAACAATTAAAGCCAATTGCAGTCAAAGCAATTTAACAAAGTTCACTTGGTTTTTAATTTGTACTTGCTAAAACAACAACAACGAATTTACACAATTTACAACATAAACAGGGACATTTTTTTACAAAAGAAGTTGCTTGACTAGAAATTTATGATAATTTAATCATGGGTAACAAAAAGCTAGTCCATTTACTGGAGACTTGTTTTTAATAACCCATAAATTGTATTTTATTTACTTATTTTTTTTCTAACTCGTTCACGAAGCGTACCAACGTACAAAGTTTTAAACAATAGTACAGATTATGATGTGCTACTTTTATCAATTTGCACCTAAATAAACTCACATGAGTAAAAATATTTCGTAGTTAAGCAAACTTATAAGTAAACACATGCACTAGAGTGATCAATACGAATTTGTAATCGGTTTCAAGTACGAGTACCGGTGGGTATTCATTTATCGTTTGATCTTTTTAAACTCTTAGGCCGTGTTTTTGAGATGTTGATTAAGTTTAAACTTAGTTTAACGTACTCTGAAACTCTGATTTTTTCAGCGAAATGAGATTTCTTATTTATTATTTCATTAAAGACCGACATTTTAAGAAAAATGAAGCTGTTCCGCCCGAATTTTATACACAAACTTGCTAATGGCGGCACAAATGTGTTTTCAGATTAACTAAACCTAGTTTAACTGAGATCTCAAAAACCCAGCCTTAATGGTTAAGCCATTGTGCCAAAATTACCCAATATTCTTTATAAATCTGTGAACATCGAAAGCACTAGGCAGCGTTGCGATTGTGCTTATGGTTAACGAAATTAGTAAACTTTTCTTTAATGGGTAAGTGTGTACCTTCTTTATTTTATGGCAGTTTATACAATATAAATGGAAGTAATAAATTTATAACTTTTTTAAATTATTTGTGTCAGTCAAAACTTGGAAAAATAATAATGAATAAATAATGTGGCGAAACTCTTAATACCTAGATTGAAAATCCCTAATAAAAATCTTAGCACTATGGAATATCACAAATTTAAATTTCCTAACACAAAAATGTTCATGAATGCTTTCCATTGGACTGACAAAAATTTTTTTTTGGGGTAGGACCAGTGCTCAGGGAATGACCTCTACATATGCAAAGCACTGCGCCAGAACTGGAAAGGAGAGGATAGTGTTAAGGGGACAGATAAGGAAAGATGAGAAGATAGAGAATTTTTTGTAGCAGTTGGAAGCTTTTTACTTCGCCCGCTAATTTTTTGAAACAAGGCCGACGAAGGAGAGTGCTCTTTAGTACATGATTTTGTCAGCCGCTGCCAGTTATGTTCAGTGATCAGTGCTGTGCCTTCATCACTGAAACAGACTGACAACAACTTACACAATCATGCACTAATGCTGAACAGAAGAACTTGACACAATATTCATGACTGAGCGCGGGGTTGAACTCAGGACCCTCCGCTTCATAGTCCCGTGTTACCTACTTCAGCCGTGCTAATGACATCTGATTCGGGATATTTGATTTTCTTTAATTTCAATCAAAATTTCATATTTTATTGATAATTTTTTCAACATGCAGAACATGTTTGAGCGTGATTAACCAGATAATTAGTATTTATTAAATCGTAGCCCTTAAGAAAAATGGCGAAATGACAACAACTACAAACACCGCTTAAATTAATAAAATTTAAAAATTGCTAAAAGTTCCAGGTCGCATTTAATACCAACTTTCCCAAAGGGTTCCCAAAATGGCTTCGTGCTGTAAACCGGTTTTAGGAAAAAGTCGAATAATAGTCGAGTACACCTAAAATTTACACCAACAAATACACAAAAAGTATACGATTCTCATTCATTAGAGTATTTTGGCTAAAAGCTTCATTAAGATTTTGTGCAAATAGATGTTAAACAAAAAAAAAAAAGTTAAACATCGCTAAAGAAATCGCATGTAAACTTGTTAAATTGTATTAAAATATTTTTGAGTTGTTGACGGAATACTGATTTCATTAACTGAAATGATATGATCTGCCACTTTTCTTTATATTTTAAGAACACTCAAGTCATCTACTGCGTTGTCACAAAAAGCTCAAGTAAAGTTTTTTTTTCTAAATTTTTATAAAAATGATTACAGCAATAGAATAATGATGCTCATTTGAATGCAATTTAACAATTAGATAAGTGTGTATTAGTGGAAAGCAGACATACATGAATACAAACGTAAGAAATGTGTACACTGAGAAAAATAGCAGGAATTTCGAAAGCTTTTTATGTGGCCAAATTATATATCACACTCTTTTGTAAAGCAAAAAATAAATGGAATATCAGTCAATTTATGCGCTCTATATTCGTTTATCTAAAAGTGGGCAAGTCTTGATATGCAAAATGGGAAACTACGAGAATTTTTGGTTTTAAAGCCACTGATATTTATATTTTCATTGGGCCTTATTGCGGTTCTCGATTCAACTCGAAAGAATGTAATAAATTAAAGAAAAATACAAGATGTTTCTTTAATATATTACAAACACTCGAGGCGATTCGAGAACGGTAATAAGGCAGATTATATGTTTCAGGGATATTAGCGAGAAGTAATGTAAAGAACAGTGGATACACTTTTACTTTTACTACATGCACTATAATTCACAAAAAAAAAAAAAAAATTGAAAATTGTAGTGAATGCTAAAAATAACGAAAAGCTTTTATTATCTCTGGCATACAGTCAAACAACGAATGCTCGAGCACACTGTTGAACATTTCGAATATTATAAAAATTATACTGTAGTTTTGTTTTGACCTTGTGCCAAAAGCTTGTGCTAAAGCATTTTTCAAATATATTCTATGTTTAGAACTTGTAAAAAAAAATTAAAAACAGAAAAAAAAAAAAAAATTCACTGTAGTTTTGATTCAGCATTTTATTTGATAAGAATATAAATGGATTTTTATATTGAAACAGCAGAATATGTTTTGTAGGTCTAGAGAACGAAATTGTTGGAAGTTTATTTGATATTACGAGGAGACGTATGTATGTGTGTATATTTGATTCGATATTTCAATAAAACTGAAACATATGTATATTGGCAAACGATTTTAGTATTGCTCCCTTATTCTAGACTCTAGAGTTTGTCTGAATTACGAAATTGCAACAAAGTTGAAGAATGTCAAACGTATTTAAATTTCGAACCACTTTGTTGCCGATGGCAAAAACAACAACAAAATTTCAATGTTTCACAAATTTGTCTTTGTTTTTCAAACAAAATCTAAATGCTCATGCATTTGTTCGGTGAAAAAATTGTATAAAAACATAAAGCAAATGTTTACTGTCTTTGCAAAATGTTTTTGCTTTACATATACATACATATACATCACTGAGGCGTGGTGATTTACACGATTAGGGGTAAGGTAATTGAAAACGAAAGATAAGAAAGACAAACATTATTTCAAAGTGTATATTTTCATTCAAATAACACACAAAAATGTTGTTCTCTCATAAATTTGCATACATATGGGCATTTCCATAATGGCAAACATGACCGTAATACACATTTGAAGTGAAAAGAAAGTCACTATAAAAATAATTTTTATTTTGGCAATAAATATGTGTATATTTACATACTCGTATATAGATTTAAATTAATCTTCTAATAAGAGCTAAGTTTGATTTTGAGCCATTTGTCGTTTTCAGGTATGAAACAAGTTTCGGTAAGTTGCTTTGCAGCAACATGTTGCTTTGTAGGAACATATTGCAAAGTGTTCTTAAGGGCAACCATGAAAATGTTCATAATGTATATTGTTCCCAAAATTAACTCTATTATTGTCAATGAGCAGACAAAATAATAAATGGCAGCGAAAAAAAGTTTAGTTGCGAAACGTACGCAAGTATCAATTGGGTATTAATGCGCCATTTCATACGCTATTGTATGTTTATATATTTGTTTCATAATCGGTCTAACTTCAATAGTGTTACAGGCAGGTATCCAGGACAGTTAATTAACTGTTTTCAGCAACTGCGTGCTGGTCATAAATTTAAGTTGTTAAATTGTATGGAAAATGACGTTACGTCATAGTTCTGTTTCGCTATTTTTCTCACACCAACTAATGAGCATGTGTAAATAAAACAAGAGCTAAACGTTTCGTGTTATTGTTATGACAACCATCAATCGCTGTAGAATAATTTAGTTTTTTCTAACTACATACTAAATTTATTGAACAAAAATTCAATAAATAAACAAAAAATTAACTTAAAAAATTTACTGGCAGCCAGAATGTCGAATTTGTTCCTTTTCTTTTAATGGTAATTGATATACTTTTCAAAATTTGCACCAGAGATGCGCATCATTCAATCACAAGAGCGTGCATCAACTTAACCGTTGCATATTATGGTGTGCGTGAGTGTGAATGAGAAGAACTTTTTGGCAATTGCTGTGTGATTGGAATGCTTTGAAATCTAGCTTTCGAAAAGCCTTTGCCATTGTTGGTATAAAATCAGCGAATCAGTGGATTGGCTTTCGAAAACGGCCTTGATTATTTTTATGTCGATAATAGGAATTTTTCGTGAGTATGAATGATGCATTTTTGTACATTTCACGTGAGAGCGTGCATAAGCACGAGTGAAAATAACTGCATGCATGAGTATCTAATAATTTATATCCTGAGCGTGCAATTTCCCACGATCAAATCGTTTATACCTACTGTATTTTAGTCTTTTCAGTGATAAGAAAATATTTATTAAGTTTTCATTTCGAGAGTTAATTTTAATTTATATTTTTTTTGGAAAGGTAAGAATGAAAATAAAGTTGACAAACCAAACTTGCAATAGTTACACTCTAATAGTTTCCGAATAGCAGCAGATTGTTAATAAAACAAGTATTATATATATATTTATATATATGTATGTATGTATGTATGTATGTGGTGGATATGTACGAGTACATGTGTAAACGTATGGTGTGTATGTCGTATATTTTGTACTCGTAGATGTACTTACAGTAAAGAAACGTAAATAAATATTAGAAGGTTTCTCGTTTGACGTTCTCGGCAGACAAAATATCAAACACAATTATTTTATTTTTTTTATTTTTCGATTTTGTATTTTATTTTATTCGACTTTGTTGGTGCTTTATGAGCAAAAATATAACGATTGTTCGAATTGGTGGTGGTAGAGATGTTTTTTTTCTTTTTTTTTGTCAGCTGCTTGATAGTTTGATTTGGTGTTTATTTAAATTTAACTGTAGTTTTGTATTGTCGTGTTAAAAAAGTCAAGACTAGTACGTAAAAAATGATTAGACGGTAAACATGTCGTGAAGCGTTCAAATACACACAACTAACAATCGTTTAATTTTCAATTTATTCTTTAACTTTCCATTTTTTATCATTAATTTTCCGAAATTTTTTCCGAGCTTGTATGTACGTATTTGTTTAATAATTCCATGGATATTTGTTGAAAAATTATGATTTATATGTTCCTAAGTGTTGTTAATAATTACGGTAAGTTTCGATAGCTGACTGGCTGCTTATTATTGTTATCGTTTTTTTTTTTGAAGAAAATAGATATCAACAGTGGGAAATTATTTAAAAAACACGTGAATATTTGTAGAGTACGTGAGAAGGATAGAAAGAGTAACGCAATTAGAGTTGCCACATGGGATTTCTTTCCAAAATTGTCCCTTCAATCAAGTCAAGTTTGTGTTTTAAAATTTGCTATCCACACCGAACCATTTGCATCTTTTCCAGCCTATCAGAGTTTATTTCATATCATTGCATTTATAAAAATATAATTAAACAATATCACACTTCAAATTTGGTTTGTAAGCAATTCGGTTTCCGCAATATATCATCTTTAGTATAATTTTTTTTGGTTTATAAACCAAATATGAGGTGGGATTATGCAAAATCGTTCGAAATGTAAGCAATCTCGATCGGAACAACAATAAAGTTATTTAATAATACTCTTTAATCCTACCTGAAAACCCGTTTTTATTCTATGATTAAAAATTAAGCCGAGAAAACGCATAAAGAAGGTAGCATACGCAGTCTACAAAAATAAATAAGAACGTAGCATTCTGGTATTGGTTTTTGGTACTCAAAACAAAACTCGAATTTAGGACCAATCGGCAATCCCGGCTGTTACAAATATATTGTACTTTGAATAAAATGTTTATACATATAAATATGTATGTGTGTATGATATCTACAACTGAAAGGAAAATTCAACACTTTTGTTTATTTAGTTTAGCCAATAAATTCTTATTTAGCTATTAAGAAGACTAAAGGTCATGAAACAGACTTCTTAATTGCAGGCATTAAAATAGATCTGCTAGAATATAAATTGAGAGAATTGAATATAATGTTTTTGCAAAAGCAATTTGGTACAAGAACATTGGGCCTTGATTTTCATTCGAACTAAAAAATTTACTTAATAAACATTTCGCAAAAAAAAAAATTATAAAAATCAATGAAATGGAACTTATGTATTATGTATGATTTATAGATTATTTTCATTTGAAAACGTTTCATTATTGTACGGATGATTGGTTATTACGATGTTTTTGCAAATCATCAGTATATATATATATATATATATATATATATATATATATATATACATATTTATATATATACATATATATTTATATATATATATATATATATATATATACATATATATATATATATATATATATATATATACATATATATGTATATACTTTGTATATATTGTATATTACGAAAAATGTGTAATTATTTTTAATAATACAAAAGGGTGTTCTTTCATCCGACCTTGACTTTGGAACGTTACACAATTTAATAAATATATATTTATTAAATAATGTTGCCAAGAATAAGTTAAATACACACATACGAATATGTATGTACATAATTGATTGCGTTTAGTTGCAGCCTAAGTTTTCAATAAATAATATTTTTATACTTTTCAAAAAGGAATTGGTAGGTATATTCACTTTGTCATTCCGTGTGTAACGCAGTGAAATATCCCTCTAAGGTCGGGTTTTTGAGAGGTGGTTTAAGTTTAAACCTAGTTTAACGAAGTCTGAAACTCCGATCTTTCCAGCAAACTGCGATTTTTTTTATTATTTCATTAAGGACAAACATTTTAAGCAAAACTAAGCTGTTCCGTCAAAATTTTGTATAAAAACTTGATAATAGCGGCAAAAATCTGCTTTCAGATTAACTAAACCTAAGTTAACTGAGATCCCAAAAATCCGGCCTAAGACCCCATAAAGTATATGTATTCTTGATCAGTGATGAAATCTAAGACGATCTAGCCATGTCCGTCCATCCGTCTGTGGAAATCACAGTTCAGTCCAAGACCCTTGAAATTTGGTATAAATATATTTTGAAGGATAGCACAGGTCAAGTTCGTAAATGGGCTGAATGGGGCCAGAGGGAAAAAGGTCCCCCTAAGAAGAACTAAACCAATCTCTAAAAAAGAAGATACTTTTTAATGTTTTTTTTTTTTGTAATTTGGTTATGCAAATGATATATTTTTATGTCAAAGAAGGTCCAAAGCGTTGAACTTGCAGCAAGAAAATCAGAGAGATCCATTTTTGAACCCCCTTTAGTGAGCGTTGAAGTAACATATTACATGGAAAAATAGTGTAAATATTTAACAAATTATATAATTTAAGTCTACATTCCATAAAAGTCCAAATTTAAAGATTTTATGACGAAGCTGAGGTGTGCTCTGATCTTCCTCTAAGACCCCCCCCCCCTTTGCTCATTAAATGACCCTATAAAAATGTTTTTTTTTACCTAATAAGCCCGAAAATTTACTTTTTACTGCTTTATGGCAAATATGAGATGTCTCCCCCACGGTACCTCCCAGAGTGACCCCTACAAAACAGAGTTTTTATTTACTAAACATTTGGAGAGTATTTAAGAGTCGACCCGGTTATATATAACGATCTTACTTGTTTAGTATTTGATTGTTGTTTCAGACAAAAACTTTTATTTTATTTACAAAAATCGGCACGAAATAAAGCATTTTCAGATAATATAAAAAGTGAGTTATAGTAAGTTTATAGATTAAATTAAAATAATATGAGTTTTAAAATCTAAGGAAAACACCATCGCAAAATATAGTTGTACAATATTAAGAACATAAAAAATGTTAAATTGTCCAATCAAGCAGCCACTATTTATGTTAAATTTAAATACATTTTTTAAGCATATATTTTCAAACGCACAACAATTTGAGCAAATTAGGAATTCAGTGTTTGTGGTAATTAAAAATAAAACGTGTATGTTTTAGAGGAGAATAGAACAAAATTTAAGAAAAATATTTAAGCACATGCAAACAAAAAGCAAAAAATGCGTAAGCAAAAAATGAGCACATCATGCATGGGATCATTTCATTGGCATTGAAATTAAGTATAAAAAATATATTTATTGGCAATAAATTGCATCTTGCTTCCATTTATTGTAGGAAGTAGTGCAATAAATAAAAGAAATTACCACCAAATATTTCGTTTTGGAATTTTCAATTTTACACAAAATGTTTGCAGAAATATTCAGCAAAAATTCAAAGACTTACAAAAATAATAAGTAGCTGAATGATTTTGTAAATAAAATTTAAAATTTCTTTTGGGATTTTATATTAAATACAAAAAGCAGTTTGTATTTTTTTTGTCGTGGTCCGTATATAAATTTCCCAAAAAAATTTTTATTTTATTTCCAAAAACAAACAGTCAAGTTTATTACAAACATTTCGTTTAAGTAGACAGGGCCCACATAATGTTCAACTTTCATTGCAATTAGTTTAATTAATAAAGGTTGTGACATCCTTTTTCTCTATTCCAGTAAACTCGTTGTGAAAAGTCGCCATCAGTTCATGGAACAACTTTTATATAAATTTATATTATAAAAGAATTTTTTTGATGCAGGTATTTCTTTTTAATATATTTAAAAAATAAAGTTTAAAATAACATTTATTTGTTTGTGTCATATTTTTTTAAATAAGTCTCAAATAGTTTCTGAAAGTTTTTGCATAAGATAATAGAATTACGAAGAATTAGATGAGAAGTCTACTGATGATTTGCTGTAAGAGTCTATGGGGCAAATAGACTTATTTTCTTAATATATAAAACAATTTTTAATTGATACAAATTAAAACCGAAATCCATTTTCCTTCCCTGGTCCCATGTTTGCTATAGATTCACTTCTTTAATTAATTGTGCAGACAGATTCGTTTGTTCTAGATAAAATCAGGTCTCATGCAAATATTTTATTTTTATTCTTAATGTACACAAAAAAAAAACAAACAAACAAACAAACATACAATTTTACATGCAAATTTAGAGTAGGAAAAGTTATCGTCAGTGTACGCTTAATATAACAAAAATATGAATATGTATGCGAACACATACATACAAGTGAACACATTTTGGCAATATTTTTATGAATAAACACTAATGGCCAGAAAACAGAGTTCAAATGAATGAAATGAATAGAAAGGTGAGTTTGAGGATTGCGATTTAGATCTATTAATTTTTCTAAATTACTTGGAAAGTTTTTAGCTTTTTTCCTCCAATTTCTTCAGTTTTCTCTTACAATGTTTAACATCCAATTTCTTTTTTTTCCAGTGATCTAGAATTGTATGTACTTCAAGCGAATACATTTAGTTTTCACAATACTTGAAATTTATTTTTTAATCAATTCCAAAAACTTTAAATCGTTTTATCGATTTAAACTAAAAATTATTGAAATTCCTTTAAAACAAATTTCCAAAGTGAGACCACAACAGTCCATTAAAAGAATAAATTCTTGCAAGCCTCTGTCTGGCTAAAGTAAATTACTTAACAATATCTATTAATGCAGTTGCGGCAACGACGGGGCAAAGATCAGTTAAAGTAAAAAACAAAACACCAACCAACCACAGCACCAAACAAAAAACAACAGAAAAATGAATTGGCTATAGAGTTTTCCTCTTGATCATTTCAGATTTACGTTCTCTTTCAATTTTCAAGATATTTCAAACAAAAAGAGAAACAATTAGAAATATTTTGTATTGAGCTCTTGCAGGCATTAGTACAACGAATTAAGATTTTATTTAATGAATATATTGTGTATTTGTATTTGATGTTGAATATATAGACAAAAAGAAACATATTTGGGGTCATACTGAAAAGAATATAAATTCAGTAGTTGAATTCTGCACGTTACGAGCGGTTTATATACTTTGGCGAACAAAGCGAAAATCCGTGAATAGTTGTCCTCATTAGAATGATATATGCATATAATTAAGATACAAAGTTAAATGGTTGACAGAATACCTTAAAAAGTTCACAAAAAAAAAACACTTATATAAATAAATACATACAAAAAGTTATACACTAAAAATCGAAGGTATCAATAATACCCGTAGCCAAACACTGCGCGTCGTCCGGCTTTTAGATTGTGCAAACATTGATTTCAGTGTAAATGCTATGATTGACTCATAAATTACAAGGTGAAAATGTTGCAAGTGAAATAGAAATTAATAAAACTCGACAAGCACAATAGATATTTTGTAATAAATAAATTTGGGAAAATAAATTGAAGTATGTTTTGCTACAGGGTCATACTAAAAAAATGTCATCAGTTTCGTTTCCTTTTTATTTTTCTATATTTATGTTTGTTTATGTATGCATACATATATTTAAAATATCGAATGATCCAAAACTTTTTATGTATGTATTCAAATACAATTAAACTTTCCGAAAAGCAAAAAAAAAATATTTAAAAAATAAAACATTTTCGTAATGATTGCCTTTTGGCTAAAATTCAAACTTTTCACTTAGAGAAAATTAAAATAAACATCATTTCACGAGACGCAAAAACAACAACAAAAACTCCGTGGCAATTTTCATTTGAGACAATTCCCAGCAAACACATTGGCGTTATTTTAAACTGCGAATGATTTGGTACTAAACTCTTTCTCATTTATTAAGCAAAAGTTTTTTCAAAAGCATTGTACTCAACTGTAGGTTATTGATATGTTCCTATTAGAGAGAGAAGGAGCGGAGGGCCCAAAATTTTCTGGCAGTCTCAAAATTTCAATATTGAAATTTCTTAATATCCAGTAAGAAGTGGAAGAGAGCTTAAAATGGTATTGCCTGAGAGTGATTCAAAATTTAAAAGCATAAAAATTATGGAATCAACAGAACTCGTGGCCACTATATTTGAGGACTTGCGATTAACATCAAACTGGTCCCATATAAAAATGTTTATTTAAAATATTCAGAGATATGAGCCCATACTTAGAGAACGCTGTTATCCAGCACATTGAGTGGCAAACCCATTTTTAACTAGAACCTTTCCTGAGATATCTCTAATTCAATCGACTGTTTAGTTTTTATTTTATGCCGTTGTTTTATGTCGTGCATTTTGGGGGCCATACAAAAACCTATTATTTCCTTTCTATTCTTCAAAATCACAAAACAAAAAAATCATTACGTGCCGTACTGAAAATAATGAAAGGATCCAAAGTGAAACAATCATCATGGCACTAGCTATTGATTGTATGTGGACGATCTTTTAACAGAGTGATCGATCTATGGAGTGGGTCTTCATAATGAAATGTCTAAAAATGTTAATATTTATATTATAAATATTAATAATATTATTAATATTTGTAAGACTGTAAATATTAATAACACTCTAGTGTATATAGCTATTAACAATATCAATGTATAAGTAACAATAAATTGCAAGACATGTTCACATGCATGCAAAAACATGACAAAAACAAAAATTCAAAAATATTTATTTTTGTTTCACACAAATGCTTAAACCTATAAGAGATATTTCCGTGCGTTTATTGGGTGATTTTTATGTCTGCTTGAAGAACAAAAAAAAAAACCCCCCCAGCAAAAGAATAATCCAAAATTTGGAAGGGCACGTATACAAATGGCCTTCATATTTAGGTCGCATGCATGATTATATATAAACATGTGGTTCAGAATGAATATATTTCAGCATTTTATTATTATTTTCTTAGTGAATTCTTTAGTTTTTTTCTAGATTTCTAACTGTACGAAACTTTTACATATTCCATAAAGTTTATGGATTTTCGTAAAATGTTAATAAATTATTTTGCGTGTAGATAATAAATAGTGAAATCGGCATTCGGCAAAAATACTTTCTGAACATCAATTATTTATAATTTTTAAGCACAACATCGTTTAATACAAACTATTATTTTTGTTAAAAAATAGTTTCAAATAGAAGATTCTTTTTCGGAGTAAAAATAAATGCCGTCAAATAAAAAAATTTCCTGAGTAACAAAATGCTTGTTTAAATTATTAAGTGTGTACTATTGCGGCTGGCATTTGAATGATTATTTGACGGACGCGATCAGTTCGCTTCTCCCTTTTTTAAACGTCACTTGGAAGAAGAAATCGTTGTTTACACGTTCCGACGTCCATTGAAAGACTGTTTCACCGCAACCGGAGTTCATTTTTTGTAAATGATATTTCTCTTTGCCTTTAGAAGTATTGTTAGACGAGTGTTTTTTAAGTTGCTCTACAATTGTTGTTTAAGCATTTTGACTATCACTAAACTATTCTTATTTACTAAATAATAATATATTTTTCTTGTAAATGATGCTTTTGAAGTGTGAATGAAACAATTTTATGTGATCCTTTTTGGAGTATCGTAGTATAATCATTGAGGTGATATTTAACAGTATGAATAAGAGTCTTTGCGCGATTGAAATACGACCCACTCCAGTCACGGAAGACTTTTCTATGTTTGAAAATGCTATCTGGGATGAGAAGAAATAATTCTAAACGTTTTCTATCTACTCACACACGTACATACATACAGAAGTGCCCATGTATGTATGGGAACACGAGAAGGAACGGCATGGAAAAGTCGACTGCAAGATTTTGGGATAGATTTTTTTTGCTAGTCAATTTTCATTATTCTCTCAGTTTTTGCTAATATTCTCTCTCTCTCTCCCTCTTAGCAGTGCTGCCATAAATAATAAGGCCAATATCAATTTACGAATATGGAACGTTTAATTAAGGAAAAATTTTTAAAAATAGTTAAAACTACAAATTTGGTGGTTCAAACGTGGTTACTTTGCGAGCATCTCCGTGCAAAAAATTACCAGGATTATAAGGAAATTAGAAGAGAGTGCACGCGTTAGAGATGTGATCAAGCGTGAGCATCGTTGCAATGTGAGCACCACCGAAAATATCGTTTCTGCTAGTGAAAATGTGGCGGATAATGCGAATTTGTGGATTCCGCGACGTTTTTAGCAATTGCCGCATGAGAGTCGAGTAGCACACCGATGTGCGCTTTCAACAAACTGGTGCTACAGGCTGGGACTTTTTTCAGGATTTCGCGACGTCAAGTGGCCGCCAAAATCGTACAATCCGAAGTCTTTAGAATTCACTTTTTTTGTGGGTCAAAGAAATTGTCTATGCGCATAAACAAGTTAGAAGCGTGATAAAGCGCAAAAAAGTGGTTGATTTAAATGGCCTTGTAAACATTTCAAACATAATGGGAAGGTTTAAGTTTAATAAAAAAAAGTAAGAACGTTATATTCGACCGAGTCACATCTTAAATACCGTCCAAATATTTAGTTAATAAAAACTCTATTTTGTCGGGGTCACTCCGGGAGGGGCCATAGGGGAGACGTCTTACGTTTGCAATAAAACCCTAAAAAGTAAATTTTTGGAGTTATTTAGTTTAAAAAAAACTTGTTTTTGATAGGGTCATTTAGGGGCGAAGGGGAGAGTGTTGGGCAGATCAGAAAACACCGCAGCTTCGTCATAAAAGCTTTAAAATTAAATTTTTTAAGGAATGTGGGCTTAAATTATACAATTTGTTAAATATTTTCACTGTTTTTAAATTTAAAGGAGGCGGGGTACAAAAATGGATTTTTCTAATTTTTTGTCTGCAAGTTCATTGCTTTGGAAGTTCTTGGAAATAAAAATTTGATTAACAAACTTACAAAACAAAAAAACTTTAAAAATTGTGTTGTTTCTTAGGCGTTGATTTAAGTACTTCTTAGGGGAAGTTTTTTCTCTCTGGCCCAATTCAGCTCATTTATAAACTTGAGCTGTGCTATCCTTCAAGATATCCTTTGTGGGTGCTGTTGGCTGAAATAGTAGAACACGAGACTATGAAGCGGAGGGTCCTGAGTTCGATCCCGCGCTGAGTCATGAAATATTGTGTTGAATTCTTCTGATCAGCATTAGTGAGTGGTTGTGTTAGTTGTTGCCAGCCTGTTTCAATGATGAAGGCACAGTCACTGGTCACTAAACATAATTGGCAGCGACTGACACTATCGTGTACTAAAAGCAGAGTAACAGCACCCACCTTCGTCGGCCCTGTAGCAACAAAATTAGCCGGCGAAGTAAGAAAGGTTGAAATAGCTACCAAAAAAAAAAAACTGTCTATTTTCTCATATTTCCTAATCTGTTCCCTCGTTTTCAGTTCCGGCGCAATGTATTGCATATATAGGGGTCATCCCCTGAGTGCTGGTCCAACATAAAAAAAGATGTATTTATACAAGGGTCTGTCTGTTTTCGTTTGGACTGAATCGTGATTTTCACAGACAGACGGACGGACGTGGTTAGATCGTGTTAGATGTCACCACTGATCAAGAATATAACCTCCAATTCTTTTTTGGAGGGCATAATACATTTTTTACCAACATCATAGCCTTACCTTTGTTTTATTTAACCGCACCTTTTAAACCCAAAAATGGATAACTCGTTATTATATGAAAGGCTTTGTCGCCAAAGTTTTTAATGTTTCTAAACTATTGTAAGTAAAGTAAAGCCATGACTCTGTGTGTGCTGGGTTATTTCCAATGCAATACGGCTAGTGACTTGTGTGCGTTTGAGTATGTTTCTAAAATTTAGAAATCTAAATCTTTTCATGTTGTTTAGATGTTTTTGTTGTTGTTGTTCTTTTACAAAATGCTAAATTAATTAGTGTCATGTGGAAATTATCATTAGAATCGAAATTTTTGTCAAAAATATTTAATATGTGCTCGTGTTTTCCACATCTCGTTAATCTCATTCATTCTCCCGAAATCAAATTTCTATCGGTGTAATTTGCAATACGAAGAAAATTTTTGTTTTTTATAGTAAATGTACCAACAAACATACTGTGTTACATTAACTCAACTCAAATGTGTTAGAGATTTAATTAAACATTCCAAGTACTCGTAGATACATTTTTATTCGCTCACTTGGCAGTCATTGTGTGTATTGTCTTGATTTCATTCAATTAAATTGTGAATTGTTACACAAAAGTGATTGTAAACGCTAGCGAAGAGATTTCAAATAATTTTACATACATAAATATAGAATATATTACAAAAGATCAATAGCCACTTAGACCAAGGATACTTTGTTTCGACTGACTTTTTTTAACTGACTCGGTTGACCGAACGCAATGGAATGTAACAACGAAGGAAGGAAACAGCTGATGCAAGAGTATAAACTACTTAGAACTGTTATTGAGATGCGATGTGAGGTAACTTTGCACATAACAGCTGTTTCGTTCCGTTACAGCTACATTCCATTCCATTCCAGTCAGCTAATTGCACCTTCATTTAGCTTACATTACAGTAGTAGACTATGTATATGAATACATACTTATTTTCAGTTGTATTTATCATAATTTTTACAAAGTGTCCCATAAATTTATGCTCGACAATTTCCATAAAATCCAGCTGATTTTTATCAATAGTGTAGATTTTGCAAATGAAAAATATACTATGGATTTTATGACGAAACATGAATAGGGGAAATAATTTTTCGATTTGCGTTTCCAATCACTTTAACTTTTTATTTCATTGTCCTTTTGAAATTCGATTTCAGATAAATAATAACAAACATTTCTTTTTTTCTAAAAACCCATGATGCACTGTAGTGTCATTGCCCGGATCTGATGTTAACGCTGTTGAGCAACCCGCCATTCTTCAAGTACTTAGTTCGTTAAATGCCCCAGAAGAAAAAAACATACAGAAAATAAAAGAAAGTCCGGCAAATCAAGTAGAGCTATTGAAGAAGCCATCCACTGAGAAGTTGGAATCGCACAACGATGTCAATGACAATGATAATTCTAGCGACAAAAATCTAGTCAGTAATTCGCTTAAGTCAAATTGTCACTCTCATTTACTTATAACGAACCCCACGCCCGCATCTACCCCGTCGCCGATTAAATTCGATCATAACACGAGTGAAACAATCTTTCCCGAAACTTATCTTAACCCCCATAAGGATAATATACTTGACATTGAATCTCATCTTATAGAAACCTACAACGAACTGTTCCCCAATGAAGAGAGCGTAGGTATTAACGAATTGACTCCCATAGACGATGAACTGCAGGTTGGTTGTTCGAAAGTCGAAACAAAAGACAATGTACGCACTGTAATTGAAGTGGAGCCAGCCAAACTGGTGACAAAAAAGCCCATAGAAAAGTTCATCGAATCTAACGAACCATTGCAAGCGGCCCAAATTGTTGCTCCTACGGAATTATCGAACGGGGAATATTGTACAAATGAAAAGGATATTGAAAAAGTGGCCGAGAAGTTAATTGCGAATATTGAAGAAGAAATAACAAGTAATTGGGACAAGATTTCATTGCAAGTGGCTGCAGAGAAAGCACCAGCAGGAATAGCAAGAAATCAAGACAAAAGTGAAATTAGTTTGGATTTGGGGCCCGAAGGAACTACACAAACTGAAGATTTGTCAAAGGAACCCAAAAAAGTTATTGAAGTCAGTGAAAACCTACAAGAATCAGGTGAGAAGCTCATTGAAAGTGCGAAACTAACAAAACTCAATTCAATTGAAACCAAAACTGATTCTGTGACCGTGACTGTGCCCGAGCCTCTTTTAAATGGAAGAGATAATGAAACCAAGGAAAGTACTGCAGAAGAAAAGCTGTCCGAAGTTGTAAATCAGCAACTCTCTGAAGTCAACAGCATTTTGGATTCACAAACGAAATCAGATGAGCATTTTGGCAATTCCAAGGCACTAAATTCCAACGGACTTCAGTTGCCCACTGGAAAGCATCCAAATCTAAAGGTCGTTACTGTGCCTTTATCGAAAACCGCTTCAGAGGAGGAAGAGCGCAAATTGTTTATTGAATCACTGCCTGCCCTTGAAGTCACCAAAACTGCACAGAATGATGCAGAACAATTAGCTTTAGACTGCAAGCGAGAATATTACCAATCCCTGAAAAAATATTTAGTGCAGAATAACACGGATAAGCCGCCATTGCCATTGCAAACTTATCGATGGGAAGATCTAAGGCGTGCTAAAGAAAGAGTAAGTAGATATTTCTTAACATATGGCGACATCGCCGAACAGACAGCATAAATATATATATCGATTCCTTAGCGAAAAAATTTTGTAAGCGACAGTTCTCAGAACTAATTCTATTGTTGAAATTAAAATATTATGGTGACTACCGCTAGTGTATGCATATGATATCTCATATAAATGTTCCACTCTGTTTTTTGTGGTACACTTTTCAGTGTCTTATCGTCCACGAATATTAATGAAACATACGTGATTTAAGAGCACTATTCATGTAAATATGCACAATATAAATATTTTTCCTGAACCCTTGGCATAAGACTTTTAAATTTTGCTCATAAAGCGACAACATGTTCATATACTCGTATGTATGTTTATACGTATCCAGAGGTCTCTGTATATCATTTGTATTGGCTGGTAGAAAGAGAACAATTATTTTCTGGAGTTCTCCTAAAATGTGTTGTGTAACGAATAAAAGGAAATATGAGAATCCTTTTGTTATTTTTTCTTAAATTTCAAGAATCGTTTCGCTTCCGAACTCCATCATAAACAGCGGATCGAAATTTTTTGACCTGGATTAGTACATGGTTGTGTTAGTTGTTGTCAGAAAGCTTTAATAATGACAACGACATACGACTGGGGCAGAACATTCCCGACAGCGATTGACATTATAGCCTATACTACAGCTAAAGAGTGTGCTGTTGGCCGAAGTAATTAACACAAGACTATGAAGCGGAGGGTCCTGAGTTCAACAACGCGATTAGTCATGAATATTGTGTCGAATTCTTCTGATCAGCATTAGTGAATGATTGCGTCAGTTGTTATCAGCCCGTTTCAGCGATGAAGGCATAACACTGATCACTGAGCATAACTGGCAGCGACTGACAAAATATTGTACTAAAAAGAAGAGGAACAGCACTCTCCTTCATCGGCATTGTAGCAAAAAATTAGCCGGCGAAGTAAAAAGGTTCAAATTGTTACAAAAAATTCTCTATCGTCTCATATTTCCTCATCTCTCCCCTGAATACTATCCTCTTCTTTCCAGTTCCAGCGCAAAGCATTGCATATGTAGGGGTCATCCCCTGGGCGCTGGTCCTACTGCTAAAAAAATTTACTAAAAGATTGACCATCACGAATGCTTTCAATAACAATAATTTTGATAACAGTCCCAGACAATCTATAGATTTTTGCACTCATTAAAAGTCGCTTTTTTCGACAACGAAACTCTCGAACTGGTCAACCGATGGTTAGAAAATTTGCAGTATTCAGTATTTTGATCTACTAGATCGGCTACAAATTTGTCTCTGCAAATTTGTCCCTGTATTGGAATACACAATGGAGTTTGTAACTTTTACAAATATCTTCATGAGGAGAGCCAATGGCTTGGTTTTCTACAAGATCTGAAAAAAACTTTCTTTTTTTTGCCTGAAAGTTGACAAAAAATTCTTGTCATATATTATTGGGAATTGTGGCGCTTAAGTAGTTTACCGATAAGCGAACGCCATGTTTATCAAACGTGATTTTAATGTTACTTACATTTTAGGGTGGATATCCTTGGACCCACTTGTATAAACGGCCCCTCGGTCCAGATGAACAGCCCGAAATTGTGTTGATGCTTAGGAAATCTCAAGAAATTCGTTTTACTTCCGAATCACCGAAATCAAACAAAAAAGTTAGAATAGATGATCACGTTTCCATACAAGAAACAGAACGTTATATACAAGACTTATCCGAAGAAGAAGATGAACCGAATTCAGAGCATTTGACCGGTCATCAAACAGACGACTCCGAAAACCATAGTTTACACAGTGAATGCTTTTCATTTGCTTCAGACTCTGTTCTGGCCACTGGTAAGCAGCCCAAAAAATTGGGTCGCTTCAACAAAGTACGAAGATTATTTAGACGGCGCCGTTACGGAGCCAGACGACACGACGACGCTCAATCACTGCCCGATTCGTTTTCGAAAACAAGTTTGCAACATAGTCTAGAGCAAGTGCCTCAAGGATCACAAAATCAACTGCAGCAAAATAAACAAGAAGAAGGATCTAAAAAGCCAGAAGAGCCCATTTACGTACACACCAAGACCGCACGTTGTTTTCCCATCATGAAAAAACTGAAAAGCATGGCGGATCGACAAAAGAAGCGCCTTAATATCAAACGCATTCATTTAGGTAAAGATGACAAAGTTGTACTTAACGAAGAACCAAAAATATTAAAACTCAAAAATTCACCAAAATCCCAGAGAAGTGATATACCGCATTTCATTGAAAAACAAGATTCCGACGACGTTTTGGAGATTGTTGAATTAGAAGAGTCGCCCAGTCGCAAGCGCAGAGACGACGACAGACTGGATAACGAAGAAACGACTCCAAGCAGCCTAGTAAAGCCCGAAGAGATTATAGAAATCAGTGACATACAAGCGGCAGAAAAGGAAGGAAACGATGGAGACTTTGAGGAGGTGACCTACAAGAAGGCCGAAGAAGTAGATGCTGCTGCTATAGCACCAAAGAAGGCCCCACGCTTGCGACGGGAGCATGTATACGAGGAAATCGATCAACCAGATGAAGCAGTGGCTGCAGCGGAGCAACTCAAATTCATTTTGGATGCCACCTCTGTAGATGCCATCAAACAATCCCTGGCAACACAAGACTCGAGCGCCATTAATGAAGTCACGCCTACTAAAAACAATATACCGCTTGATCGCATGGGAAGCAGTGAAGAAGAAGCAATTACAACGCTAGAGCGAAAATCCAATACACTTTTAGCACCCCTATCCTCCATAGACTCGGCTTCATCGGACGAAGATAAATCCAAGTTGCATTTACAGCCTGTAACCGAGGAAGAGACCGACAAGGAAGCCGACGATAACCCTGCACAACAAGCCAATTTAATTGTTCAACAAGAAAATGATGCACAAAAAGACCAGCAAACATGTCTGAAAAAGGAAGCTTCACCCGAACCTTCTGAAAAGAAGGTCGTAACATTTTCATATGTTGAAGATGAAGCTGAACCGCACCGCGAGGACATCGAACTAACAGCCGAACAACTACAAGCCACCAAGGAAGCCACCAAATGGAAAAATACAATCAAGTGAGTACATTTAAGTTCAGTAACGCTTTAAAAACTTGCCTTCTCCTATTTTCACAACAGTAACAAATTCAATTTTATTTTTTCGTTTTACGCTTTAATTTATCATATTCTCTATTATTTACTATTCTATCACTCTACATAATACTATTTCAGAAAATACACTTTCATCCTTCTCAAAAAGTTGTTACTAACATTATGCTATCGCAAGCAAATAACCCGCAATCCTTCTAATCGATTACAAAGGCCCGGCTCTAGTCGCTACACCTCCAATTTTTGTTTTGCACCCTGTTGTAGTAGATAGATAAAGACACCACCTACATATACATACATAGTACATACATACATATGTATTCGTATGTATCTGCACTTCCTTCCAAACTACGTTCCAATACACACTTTTAACCCATCATGTACAAAACAGAGGTAAGAATAAAAACAGCTTTTGTAAACACTTGCGTCCAGGTGCTTAGCCACAAATATGTAAATGTAGTAGTTGTTACCCCTTATTCTGTAACTACTTGCCAACGTCGCGTCAATACATTATCACTTTCGTGCTCATTTTCTCCAGCAATTGACAATTTGTAACAGCCTCTTGCTATATTCAAGGCCTTAAGAGAGCAATCACAGTGGCAGTCAGAAGTAGTTAATTCTTGTCCACAAGGCTAAGCGTCATATTTTCGATATTCCCCCTTATTGTGTTTGACGTTTTTCGCCTTCCGATTCGACATTTTGTAATGGATTAAAGAAAAATTTTAGCTTTTTGTCTTTAAGCTACTAGTATTTGTTGAATTTGAAGGGTAAGACGCCAAACACAATAAGGGTGATTGTCTTGACGTGACGTTAACAAATGGTTACAGAATAGAGGGAATTATCTTAATTAATGTTAAGTTAAATTACATTTTTGTAATTGTCCATTTTGTTAGTTATTAAGCGACATCTTGCAGAATCATCTAATAGCTGTATTTTATGAATATTTGTGTTTGTATGTGTAAGGACTTGATTTATATTGCATACGCATGCATGCATGTCTGTACGTGTTTGTATTGTCCCATCAGAATAATGACATCAACCATTGAAAAATACGACAACTAGGAACTCAATTGCTGGGAAGAACATTTGTCTCATGTCTATTTTTATTCAAATGCAGACATATTTTATGTTTATTAAGATTTACTCGTATGTACACACATTCCAATCACAATTTTCATCAACAAAATTCGGCAGTGCACATGTGGTCAGCCTGCAGAATACATATAAAGGGTGTTTTTTTTATAGAGTAACACAAGTTTAAATCATAACAAAACAAGGAAATATATTTTTAATATCAATGAAACGGACTTTATTGGAACGCAGTTGCTGAGAACGGCGACGAATTGATTGATTAGGATCATCTGCAATGCATTCCAGTACAGCGGCTACAGATTCTTCAGTGCGCACGGTTCGGCGTCTCACAGTAAATGTGGTCCGAAAACAATCTATTGTTCTACGAATTAGCCGCTCTCAAGGATGAATATGTACGACATAAAATCAAAGACGTGCACGATGAGTTTGACGAATAGAACAATTATTTTGATAAAAAATTTCAGCAACTTGCACGCGTTGCTCTCAAGTTGTGACACTCTAAAAAAACACAAACACACTTTAGGAATATGCATATACGAATGGAAGAAGTCATCTCGCTTGCGGATTAATTGCTGGGTTAAGTTAATCGACTTTCAGCAATCACGTCCCACTATGAAAAGTTAACCTAAACCTTAAGATTGTTTAATTTCTTTTGAGCTCAGGACATACTTAAACTATAATAAACCGTAGTATAAATATTTAAATATTCCCATATATACAAATCTGACAAAACAAGCGTCACGAGCTTCTTCTGCATAATTTTAAAGTCGTAACTTTTCCACTAGTAATGCATTGCATTGCATGAACAATTCATAGTCCCCCTTATTCCGTAACTATTTGTCGACGCCAACGTCAAAATGATATCACAAATAGGATAAATTTTTGCACTTTTTCTTGATCAATTGTCTATTTTTCATTGCTTCTTGCTACTTTCTAGCCTTTAGAGAAAAGTTTGAGTCAGTCAGCAGCATTCAATAGTTCACCACAACGAGTATCTTCTACTCGTAAGTATCCCTATTTTGATATTCCACCTTATTCTGTAACTATTTGTCAACATCACGTCAAGACAATATCTAAACTGATAACTGAAGACAGCCTCCGGCTATTCTCTAAGGTCTAGAAAATAAGAAGAGGCTATTAAAATTAATAAAGAACTGAGGAAAAAGAGCATGCAGATGTCTTAGTTTTAATATTGTCTTGACGTGACGTTGACAAATAGTTACAGAATAAGGGGGATTGTCTTGATGTTGACGTCGACAGTTAGTTACGGAATAAGTGGAAATATTTTATGCACAAGGATTTTAGATTTTCAACGTGCACATGGAGTTTGAAATTATGAAAACAAGTAAAAAGATATAAAAGCCAAGCAGCAAAGAAAGAAAGGCATTTAGTTCCTGCCCTCGTCCTGAACTGATCAAATTCGTAAATGTCACAAATACCTCGTACGAAATCAACAGGTAAATAGTTTTAACACTTTCAACAGCATGCACTCAATCAACTGATGATTTGATCATGATGAAGATGAAAATAATGCTGATGAACACTTAATATTCATAAATGAATATATAATTTATATCTGTGTATGTACTAGTTCGTATTTAGAGTAGAGATGTATGTGATGAAAAATATGCTGTAGTTTAAAGTAAACATAGAAAGAAATATGCTCGCTGAACAAATCCGACGTGAAAAATCCAAGGAAAATATGTCATGCACAAAACGGCAAACAAACACACCGAGCACATCCATTCCCACACACAAACACACACATGCATTTATGTACATATGCATGTATGGATGTGTGTTTGTAGGTAAATTTATTACAACAACTCATATAGACACGGCACACATCGACGACATACGAACACGAAATATTTCAAGTGCTTTTTGATTTTTCTAATGCTGCTGAATTTTTGGTTTTAACGAAAAAAGCTTTCAGTCCTGGCCGATATTCGCAGCAATTAAGATGGGCATTAACGGTCGAAACGAAAGCTATTTTCTAGTCACAATATAATAAATCAAAATTTTCATAATTAACTAAATAGCAAGTAAACTGGGACGGTTAAAATAGAAAAAAAACAAAAGCAAAGTGTAAAATTTAATATTAAAAGAAACATTTTTGTTACAAATATGACAACTAGTTTTGTGCCATTTCGCTAAAATTGGAAGAAAAATATTAAACAAATGCATGCAAACAGTTATTTTGATTTCACCCTTGGAACAAATATGAAAATTGATAAAAATAGCCCAAATAAGAAGTTAATGCAAGCGATCAACACAAAAACGAACCAACCAACGGAAAAAAACTAACGAATATAAATAAAATAATATGTGGGTATTTGTACGTATGACATGCGGACAGAACAAATAATAATATTTTTGCAAAACGCAAACGAAAATACATAAATAACAAAAGAAGAGGGGGAAGCTTTTCATATTTTTTTTCTCTCATCATGAGCGCTAGAAGATCGGCATCTGTTGGAGCTTTACCGCTCGAAAAAAAACATTTTGTGTCACGTAATGAAAGTTCAAGTGGGATAACGCTAGATGTGCGTTGTGCCTGTCAATATTTTCAATGCGATTCGCTGCTTCCTGAGCGCATAAATCCAGTGGACTCAAGACCCACCTCCAAGTTGGACTTTCATCATGATGTGGAATGTCCACAATTTTCAATGGCCCAAGCCGGCAATATGGACAGCAATGTTCAGTTGCAGACAATGATTTCACAGCCCATATCGGACCGTAGACTAGTGGCGGGTGATCGCATTACTCAACCAGAACCGGACCGTATGTCCATGCGTAGTGGTGGAAAAACACATCCATGGGATCGGGTTTCGACCTCTGTAGATATATCGTTTGTTGAAAAATATCCAGAGCTGGAAGCGACGGCGCGTACTAGGGGTTTAGTTGTGCGAAGCATTTCTGATGATGATCCACATGTTATGCCGGGCTTACAGGGGCAACGTTTTACCTCCATGGACAGAATGTCAAGGGATCCTGAAACTATGTCAGTGCACAGTGTAAGATCACTGAGACGCATCTCACGTTCTCCTTCCAAACAAGATTTATATGTAGCGGATATTAATATCGCTCCTCCGCGTCTGCCTTATGGACGGCGGGATCAGCGATCGGCAAGTGGCAGCAGAAGATCGTCTAACATGGATCTTTCAACATTTTCTCCACAAATTAATGTCATAACCCCCACTCCATTGCCGCAACTGACTGACAAACCTCCAATATTCAACCGTGATGTCAGATCACCTTCTTTGCAAGCGATGGGTGATCGCCGCAGGTCTTATTCAAGAGATTTTACACCGTTACGATCAACTTCGCCACCTGGCGGCCTTGGATTTGGCAAAGCGAAACCACCCACTTCAGTTGATTATATGCGGCCGGAAGATAATAAAGAAAATATATCCGGCCACCCACTTGATTCAGCGACGCTGCCACAAAATCGTCCAATTGATATGTCTAAATATAAGGCAACCGGAGACGGCATAACAACAGTTCAGCAGTTAGTCCCACAAACATCTTCCTTAAATCGAACTACCAAAGAATTATCTCCAGTTAGATCAACATTGAGTGAACAGCCTGACTTGCGTATTGCCAACCCGCCCATGTCTACAGATTATATGAGACCTGATGAAGGCAAAGGCTATCAACAAATTGGTCAGATGTTACCCCAGAATCGTCCTATAGATATGTCCAAATATACAACCTCGCCAGATGCTTCTACTGTTCTTCAAGCAAATCAAATTTATTCAACTAAAACAAATGCACCCTTAGATCCACTGCAACAAACAGTTGCCGAACTAGAAGCCTTCAACTCCTCCCACAACTTAGTGGACATAAGAGATAACATTCAAATAGAACGTGTGAGCCCTCCTCTGGTTACAGAAGTTCCTGCTGAGTCCTTAAATTTGGACGAAGCAACTCGTATTGATATTAACAGTCAAGTACCACTAGTGGATATTGACAAGCTCATCGAGGAAGAAGAAATTAAAGCTCAAAGACAAAAATCACCCACTAGACATCTGGATTCACTTGCAAGAAGCCGCTCACCATCTCCCTCCAGATACTTTAATTCAAATAGCACAAACAATGCTGAAAGCCTAAAAAATAATAATCATGGATCATCTCCAGCGCGGCAATTAGAAAATGTTGCAATGGATAACCTCCAATTGCCAGGAGCAAATAACCATGGACTAAAGCGCGGCCATTCACCAGAAAGACAATCATCCCCTACAAGATCTAAAAAGACTGCACCGAATACAGGCAACCTGGAAGACCCTGCTAAATCCTCTTACACTACAAGACTTAAAACCTTTTTCTCGGCAAAGCCTAAGGATGAATATGGTGACGACATTAATGTGAAAGAAGAACGTGAAACATCTCCTTCGCCGGCTTCACCCCGAAGAGGTTCCATGTTTTCCTCAATGTTCTCAAAAGAAAAAAAGGAAAAATCTCCAATGCGCGAAAAATCCCCATCTCCGGCGCCACCGCCATCAGCCGCAGCTACATTTTCGCCTATGATTTCTAAAGAAAGATCGCCCATGAGAGAAAAATCACCTTCGCCCGCCAAGCCAATGGCCAGCAAATTTATGTCAATGTTTTCTAAAGAGAAATCAACTGCGTTTTCTGTAGTTTCTGGAACAAACGCAGCCGTCTCAAACAAGGCTCATAAAGAGCCAATGTCTATTAAAGTAGTGGAAACGTTTTCCCTCAAAGTCGACGATATGGACCAGTACAATACCAAACCTGCCAAATCATCTGCGCCCCCACCTCCACTCAGCAAATCACCTTCCGTCCCAAAATCATTTAGTAGCCATGAAGAACTTGGCGAACCCGATAGGACATCCATGAACATTGGACAAGCGTTTGTTCCACTCATAATAGGGCGTTCTGTTGAAGGTAGTGCACAATTTTTAGCTGACAAACACACTAGCCACTCTGAGTTGTCTAGTCAAGATCGTGGTTTGGAAATGAGAGGCAGCAAAGAGCCGTCAATACACCACCATCCCGAGTTACAGGGAAAGCCACTATTCTCTGCTCCCATTATGATGGATAGCAGTGGAAGTATTAATCGCAGTTTGTCTGTAGAAAGACGTGTGCAAATGCGTGGTGTAAGATCACCATCCGAGCAGCGTCCATTATTGCAATACCGAGACCAAACAGGAGGTTTCTACGATGGACGTACTCAATCGTCCGACCGTCATCGTATAGGTGGTTCCCAAGATAACCTTGCAATCGCTCGTATGACAAAAACAGTTAGTTTTAATTTTGAAGAGCATAAGTCGCGTTTAAGTCAGTTTGAAAGTGCTGCATTACCGAAAGCGCAAAATAAACAAGAATTAAAGGCCACAACTAATCGCTTGCGGTAAGCTAAATTTAAAAATATGTACGTATGAAATTAATGAAACCAATCGTATGAAATCGTATGAAAACATCCAACTTCTTGCTTCCTTCAAAACAATGCACACCAATTGCCCTGCCCATCCACTGTTATTTTCATTCATTCTTCTTTGCCGAAACCAGCCCTTCCCCGCATACCATTCCATAACACCTACACATTGGCACATACATATCTATGTCTGTGTGTGTGCACAGCCTAACACAAAATTTGGAATATTCTTTCTGTTTATCGAAATAGTTATAATTATTTTATGTATTTCGTTTGTATGCCCTTTCGCTTTCCTAACACGACCAATAGGAAATATTTAATAGTCATCCCCTAGAGATTTACAATAATTTTACGTTCTTGTTATAGCGAACATGACTACGAACCGATTGGAACAGCTCCGACAGAAGAGGCATCTTCTGAGCATAAGGAAGTATCTCCAAATGAAACTCAAACGACCATTGGCGAAATGGATACCATGAAACAGGCGGAGGATATCCAAAGGGAAATGGAAGACCGATACTTTTCTACACTCCAAACAGTAATGAAAAAGACGCCGCAAATGGAAATTGAAGTAGCAGCAATAGATACTGAAGATGTTGTTGTTGATAGCGATCAAATCGGAAAGACGGAGAAGAGAGGGTTTATGGCTTCTGCCCAAGATCGTACTAGACGAATGCAAGCGGGTTTTAAGAACCAAGCAGGAAAGCTTAAAACAAAACTGAAGCCAGCCCCTAAAAAAATACCTTCGGGCAGTCCCAAGGCTAAGGAACGCAAGAAATTTAAAGCTCCAGAATTTTCTAAAATAAAAATGCCTGAGATGAAGCGACCCGACATGTCCAGATTTAAAGAATTTAAACGTCCGGAATTTACAAAATTCAATAAACCGGATATGAGTAAATTCAAATTGCCCGAGAAGATGACCAGCATAAAACTAAGAAGAACTAAATCTCTTAAAGAGCCTGATAACACGCAAGTCGAGGACGAAACAGGTTTGGATGTCACGGAAACTGTGCAAAAGGGTAAAGACACAGGCTCAGTTGCACAAAAAAAACTGTTTGAATTCAATTTCGGCACATATCCCAGAGCGTTGCGTAAAAAGAAACCGGTGGAAGTGGAGTCTTCGTTTGGCACCGGTACTGCTACAGAAGCTACCAGTATCGTACCGAGCTCGGAAACACAACCATCATTAGAGTCTTCCAGCACTCCACAAGGTGATCGTGGACCGGGTCCAGTGCGTTCCCGTTGGGCTGACAAGTTTTCTGATGTCAGCTATAATGACAGCGAAGGTTCCCGTTATCGACGCTACGGCAGCGAACAGGAAAGCTTTGACAGAGAGTCTTCTCTAGAACGACGCATGCGGGATGATCTAGAAGATGAAGTGAGTGACGAAACAAATTTAGGCATTTTAGGTGGTGTGACAGACAACAAACAGTTCGCTGAATTTGATGAAGAAAATCGGGCAATACATGAAATATCTAATTTACGGTCGGGTGAATTTAAACGGCGCCCGATAGTTCATCAGGATTCTGATCTTAGGTCTGAAGATAGTAAAGAAGTCATAGGGTGGACCGAAAGAGACATACAGAAAAACACTTTACTTCGTAAAGCCGAAAGAGAAGCTGAAGCCAGCTATAATAAATTTCAAGCCGATGACATGGGAGCGCAGGAAACCCAATCGACAGCTAGTTCAGGGAAAAAAGTTGTGCTCGAGGAAATTGGGGATGACGAATTCTTTTTACGAAAACGTGGCATATCACAAGATAACATTGAAATCAATCAATACATAAGAAATGCGTTCAGAGATGACCACGACAAACCCATCAACGCTCTACAACATGTGGGGCAAAATGTTACTTATGCCGATTATGACGTGCCTCCACCAAAACCGAGAAGGCTTCATAAAGCATTTGCTCCCGACAACGTTTCCCAAGAGTTTGACGGCCAAAGAAGCGATTATGGTGATGATCTTTCAATGTCTCACAATGGAAGTGATTATTTTGGAGCACCTAGACGACCCTTACGGAAGGGAAGGAGTCGTAGTAAATATTCAATGGAGAGTCAAGAAATCGACGGTAGAAAATACATGGACGAGGAATATTTGCACGATCCACTAGACAGGGATGAGAGTGGAGAATGGAACAATTTAAATATGTCGGAAAAAGAAAATATACCACACCAACACGAACAGGCGCAACCCTTACCACCGCGCCGCCAAAAGAGGCGTCGCGATACCTCCATGGAAATGGATTCTTATATAAACGGCTTTGGAGGACGCTCAGTGTCAAACAGCTTCTTGCAACCCACAGAAGATGTAAGTTCTTGACTAAACAAATTTCATTTGCAAAAATCACACTCTATGCTTTTACAGATCATTGTCTATCGCACCGAACATGAGTATCGCCATGTGCCACTTGCCACACCGGATAAGTACTCGGACACTGCATCAACACGAAAATCTGCATCGAATTTCGATTTGGAAGAGCGTCAATCGCGAGGTGCCATTTCATTTGAACAAAACGAAGATGTTCAAGAAAGCGAAAAGTACGTTATCGATATGATGGAAAATGATGGGTAAGCAAAGAGCACGTCCATACACCTGCAAACGGTTGCTTAGAATTCTTCCAATTTGCAAAATCTCTTTACAGATATGCTGTCGTACGCAAAGAATCGGTACCGAAACCTACACCTCCGGCAAGACGCAAAAAGTTTTCACGCTCGCCCGGCGAACGTTTCTCAACGATGCTAATCACGAGAACTAAAAGAAGCACACCACCGCCCGAGCGCCCACCACCACCACGAGGCTACACACCTGCCTCAGATGTGATCATGGTAACGGGACGTAAATCTGCTCTCAGTTTAGATGCTCAACCAAAGTAAGATATTTTACGCCTGCGGAGCTGCTAATGCATTTGTTTTTAACACACACAAACACACACAGCTACAAGTTTATTGTTATAATTTTATTTAACTTATTTTGCTTAATTAAATCGTTTTAACCATTTTGACAGCACACACACACACACAAATACACATACTCGTAGTATTCGGCAGTACTCGTATCAATAGTTTGCCAGCCAATTCATTTATAAACAGACATTTATTTTCATACAATGAAACGATTTAATATCTAGAGATATTCGGGCTGATTGTGTAAGGAGTTGGCGTTTTTTGTACAAGATTAAAGAAACCTACACGCAGCTTTCTTTAATCTACTACGAAATACGGCTGAGGCGTAAACGCCAACGCCTTACACAATCAGGGGGATTATTGGTGGATGGAAATGCACATTCATCACATTTGACGATGCACATTGGAGCAGCGCCAAAATACTTTGTAAAAAAATAATTAATTTGTTCACGGGCAATGCGAGAGATGTGGGAATTTTGTTATCAAAATTTCAAATCGT
This sequence comes from Linnaemya tessellans, assembly GCA_951800035.1. NCBI lineage: Eukaryota > Metazoa > Arthropoda > Insecta > Diptera > Tachinidae > Linnaemya > Linnaemya tessellans. Next base: position 3,233,942 of record OX637535.1, read on the forward strand.
ATGCCATGTTAATGTAAGAGTTGCAAATAATAGATGCTAAAAAACAGCTGATTTACTTCCAATATATTTTGAATCTGTCTCACTGTGCGTTGGTTCGGTTCACAGCATTAACCAAGGCGTTAAGCAGCATGGCCACACATCAAACTGATGCTTCAAACTTGTGTATGTGTTGGTAAAATTCAGTTTGAGAGTGAAACTCTAAATTGTTTTGATATTCTTCAAACTCACATCAAACCATACGTGTGAGTTTTTTTCCACTAACACTATCAAAGAAAAGCAGAGTTTGAAGCGTCAGTGACATTAATAGTGAATGTGAAGGGTGACATTAATAGTGAATACATATAGTATTTCCACAAAAACAACAACATAAATAAATAAATAAAATTAAAAAATTGGACGGCAATATGACTAATCAATTATACTCGTATACGAGAGTAGTACTAAAATATTCCCCCTTATTCCATTTGTCAACGTCACGCCAAGACAATATGAAAGTTAGAACACTTCTATACTCATTCTCTTCAACAATTGTCCATTTCTCACAACTTTTTGTTATATTCAACGACATAGAGAGTAGTAAGAGGCTGTCAGAAGTAGTTAATTGTTGCACAGAAAAGGTATGTATGTGTCCTATTTTTGATATTGTCTTGACGTGACGTTGACAAATAGAATAAGGGGAATTATTAAAATTTTTTCCACTTTAGAAATTTGTGTTTTAAGTTCCTTAATAATTTAACTGTTATTTATTAGCTTTATTATTTTACAAACATTGTTTTTTTTATTTAAATAAATTTAATTTAATTTTATTTTATTCACATGATAAAACAAAAGACACCAATAAACATGGTGACCGATAACAACTTTTAATTCAAGCTTTTTTAATTGTTGGTATGATTTTATAAATGTATGTATGTATTTGTGTTATTTTCGTTTGAATTTGGCATGCGATTTCGCTGCAAGTTGATAAAATATGTCTGCAAGTTTCATAAATTTTAACTGATTATTTTAGCTATGACGACGATTACGAAGAGCCCGGACTGATTGAACGTAACCTGCAATCAGGTGAAGTAATAAATAAAATGAAATATCGTCCTTTGCCAGCACCGCCAAGGCCTCCGAGAGAAAAACGTCAACGTTCGATCAGTAAGGGATCGGAAGCGTTGCCAGAATATCATTCATATGACAGCGAAGAAGTGGTTGATGCTGTGGATGGTAATTCCGGAAGGAGAGAAGATTCACCTATGCACGTTGAAGAAGTTGAGGCCTACACACAAACAGATCCACTGCCAGATGACTTTGTGTGTGAAGAATTCGAAATAACCGATGATATGAAGGTAATCGAACCCCGCGTCCGTCCAGCTAAAACGATTGAAGAAATATTGCAAGAAGAACTTGAAAAGGAACTCAATATTAATCATCAAGTAATAGACAGCGAACAATTGGCCAAAGGCTTACAGCGTTTTAGGGATGCCAATCAAAGAAGTCTTTCGGAGAGATCAAGAGCTTCCTCCCAGGCCGACAAATCAAAGTCTTTGAGCCGGCCACAGACTCCCTCCGCCATACTGGTGGAACGTCAATCAACAACTCCCATTCAGAAAGACAACACTGAAGTTGTGGCAGCTTCTCTGATCGTAAGACCCATTGACGATTTAGAATTGGAAGAAGAGGAACTGCGTCGCGAAGGCCTCTTAACTGATAGTTCTCAACATAGTGTGTCCGATACTAAGGAGGACTATCACAATTTAGCCGTAAGTGAAGCATCTTACGCTCCCAGTTCTGCTGAACTAGACGAAGCCCTAGGCGTTTTGACTTCCGATCCAGAAACTCAACAGACTGACGAAGAAGTTGAAAAAACTTTACAAAGATATAGAGACGAGTTGGATGCTATAGGTCGCGAATTAATGGAAACGCAAACTACCTCCCAAGAGCCATCGCCTAGTGTATCTAGAGAGGAAATAAAAATGAGCGATAGAGAAATGGGACCTAGCGACAGAGAAGAGGAGCCACGCTCGGATCTAGAAGAAATTATGTCGGAAAGCGAAATCAGAGACGAGGTCACATTAAGTGAAATCCAAGAAGAGCCGGAAGAACTGACTATATCCGAAGTAGAATCAGCAGAAGCAGAGCCCCCCCAGCCACCTCCACGTAGAAAGTCTACAACTCTGGAACAATTACCAGCTCATCTAACGCTCGGTGAGCCAGTTGTGGCACCTAAGCAAACCACATCAACTGCAGGTGTTTCAAAACAGCCCGAATTATTGCTTCCACATGAGGAAACAATTCCTTCTAAAATTTCCTCCACAACACCAGATCAAGTTATTCCATCTCAGACAGAGTTGGCACCAATGCAAACCATTGCCAAAACAGAATTACCTGCACAATATCAGCTTCCAGCACGTGTAAGTGATCTAGAAGTAGAACGACTAAGAGTTCATGCATTACAGGCGGGTCAAATAATGGTGTCACAATTACACGGCCAACAAATTAGTTCCGACGAGTTGGAGTGTAAATCAGGTAATTTAGTGGTACAAAATATTGAACTACCACCCGGCCTTATAGAAAACATAGTCGAGCAAGTACGCCAAAAGGAACGGTCACAACAGTTCACTACTGAAACACAAACTAGTCCACAGAGTAGTACCGACCACTTAAGTACGAGTCCGGCTAGAGAATTAGTACCACCACCAAAGCCACCACGATTACGAGATCAAACGCAACTGCCTCCAGCTACTATTCCCAGTGCCGATGAACAAACGCAAACAGACCAATCGCTTCCCGAAATCACTCCAACAGTCACAGCTTTGCCTTCAACAGTCTTTCCTACCGCCGAATATTTACAATCATTGGCTCCTTTAGCATTTTACAATCTACACCGGGCAGCCGCTGGAGCTGCCGAAGACACTAGCTTAGATATAAGACCGCCTCAACGCCACCGCCGCCATCACAGGCGTTCATCCTCATCCGAAGCCGAAGGCAAAAACTTAAGTGAAACTGAGGACGACATTCATCTGCGACGAAGAACACGTAGCACACGTTCACTTTCCTCCGACGAAAACCAAAGTGTCACCAAAGCTGGGCGCAAATTTATTACAGCATGCAGTCTTTGCCTTTGCAAGATCATCAATCAACTCACAAATTACATCTATGCCAGAGAAGACAAGGAAGGAGTAGAAGCCACTGATATTCGCAATAGACAAGTTCCTGCTTTGGTTGTTCTCTTCATGGTAATAACATTTGTTGTTCTCCTGTACTTAATGAGCGGCCGTAGCGTACATACGCACCACTGGGACTACTTCAATCCACCTGGACAAGAAGGACGTTAAAATTAGCCCAAGGATCTAAATATCAGGACGCAAGCAATTTGCTTTTGCAATTAGTCCAGCGGTATATTTTATACATCAACACTATAGTGGCCTTTTAATAGAGTGTGATTGGATCGTAGACTTGTAATCTTTTTTACTTTAAAATGGATGCTTTTTGCAGATTACCGACTGCAATTAGAAATTAAAATTCGCCATGACCACAAATTTTAATGTATAAACTGAACAAAAATACTCACTCACATACACACACACACACTAGGTAAGATCAACGAAACTTAAAAACTACACGTTAAAACTACAAAAAAAAATTAAACTATTACGATAAACAGATTTTTCTACCACAAACAAAACAAAACAATTCAATCGATCTTATTCATTTGGAATTTCTTAGCCCATGCTGGCTACTTTTGGCAGCAATTTCATAATTGTTACCTAAACACAACATTTAGCCGACATCATCAATACATATTGGCTTATACTCATAGTCATAACAGACAGGGCCATTGTTATTATTAATATTATTATATAACAACTTTTCACACATTTAAATTTATATTTGTCATAAAAATACAGTTCTCAAGTCAATTAACTTTTTTACTCCGTTTTCTTAGGTTTGAAAGTAATTTGTTGCCCTCATTTATTGTTATTTGTTAAAGTTTGATATAAACAAATAAAAATTATTGACCGTAGTTACTGAAATTTACATTTTTTTTCAAACAAAATACAAACAAAATAAATTGGAAATAAATATTGAAAACTATATTTTTATAGCGGCATACATTTATTATTGCCTTTTATAAATGCGGTTTGAAAGAGGTAAGATAGCAAATACGAGAATTATTAAAACTGATATAAACAATTGCGCCCTTGCAGTAGTACAAATGAACTAGAAGAACAAAACTTTTATTCATTACAATTGGCAAGATCATTTTAAGTGAACACTTGTGTTGTTTTCTTTTCTAAAAAAAACCTAAGTTACCACATTCTGAAAATAGTGAATTTATTAGGAATTTATTTGTCTACGATCCTTTAAGAAAATAAATGTTTGGTTTAAAACTGAGTTTAACTGGAAATTTTTATGAAAAAAAGCAAAAATATGTAGAAAAGAAGACTTTAGAATTTGTAAGAGGAAATTTAGCGTACTTTTGATGTTGTTAAATAATCCCATTTCAAGGTACTTATTCCCAATTTGGGTATCGTTTTTAAATTTTTAAAATGAAATTATCGTCTTGGAAATTCTTCGCCGACAACTATTTTCAAATGTTTTTAAAGATGAACGCATTACTTTTAACCACGTACTTTTCACTCACGACAGTAAAAATTTTTAAAAATCAACCACGCCCAAGCAAATTGTTCTCGTGTATGAATGTCCATTAAAGGTATGTATCTCTATACGAGAATATATGTATTTTCCTTAGTTTTAAGTAAAATAAAAATTCATAAAAAGAAAACATAAAAAGAAAAATTCGAGCACGTATTAAAAATCACTCACGGTCCTAAATATTAAATTCTTCTGGTTTCTTGACCACTTTTTAATTATTATTATATTCTGATATTTTTAAGCTTAAGGTCTCTTTATTTTAATTTTATTGTTAATTTCAATATTTCGTCACTCCGTTGTGTGACCTTCAGGAAATTAATTATTTTATTCCTAAATATTTGAATCACGGTCACACACACACGCGTGGTTTTAATAATTTGTAATCACGACTCACGCGTAACACGAAAAAATCGGGACATTTGCTCATCTCTAGTTGGTAGTAAATGGTTAAAATAGCTACAAAAAAATCTCTATCTTCCCATCTCTCTTTTCAATACTATCCCCTCCTTTCTAATTCCGGCGCAATACACTGCATTGGTAGGCGTCATCTCCTGAATTCTGGTACTACTAAAATGATCTCCTGTGGTAATTGTTCACATCTGGCCGACTTTTTAGGAAATACAAAATTCGATTTGCAGTTTTTTTAAGAATTAATTTTTCCAGACCAATGTAATAGGTTGATTCCATTGTTTTTAATCTTTGTCATTTTCGCAATAGAGATTAATTGTTTTTTCTATATATAATAAGTCTCTGCAATTAATTGCCTTCTTTTTTAAGTTTTTCCGTTGTGCAATTTTGAAAATTTTTTAAATGTTTATATCAACTTTTTAAAAAGTTTACAACGTGGTGGATTCTTTTAACAACTTCTGGAATTTTTCGAACTTGCAGGGAATTTAATGGATTTTAAATATAGGTTACCGAGTAATTCGATTTGCTAAGAAGTATTCGAGTTTATGTGCAATTAACAATGTAATACGAAAACATTTCTTACCGAATCGAATTGCACTGTAACGATCCAGAAACTTCAGTTTTTCGATACAGATTGTAGTGAAAAAGAAACGAATGTGGAACATTAGTGTTAATTTATTCCACCAGCATTACGATTTTAATATTTTCCAGTTTAAATAATCAATGAAAGTAAGTAAATGCATGTCTACATAAATTATGTACAGCTTTTAATATACATACCCATGTAAATACTCGCATGTATGTACATATGTTTGTAGAGCTCAATAGATAAAAAACACCATATTTTCATATCGATCATAATATCATATTCAGCTTTAACTATTATTATCGCAAAACCCTAGGGGTTTTGTTAATGTTTCATGTGTCTACATAGATCAGGCCATTGAAAGGATTTTTGGAGTTGGTTTATGCGAGAAATGTAATTCCACGAATTATGGTTTTTATGGATTATATGTATGACCTTACGTTACAACTTGTTGCATTAAATTTTTTATACTTAATATAAAAATATATGGTATAAGAATCTTTATTACCTTAGAATTCTTGAACGGATTCATTATGAATTTGAATTGAAACTGATGGATGGTGTGTATTATGCTATGATGATTGGATTGTGTGGCAACTTGCTAAATTTATTGTTTAAACTAAATTATGTTCATATGTATATTAAAGTAAAAAGTCTTCATCGTATTGAACCATTTCTCGCCGGTCTTTATGGCTACCTTTTTGAGATTTGCTGGCAGCTAAAACAGAAAAGATGTACATTTTACTTTAATAACAAACAAAAGAGGTTGTGGATATTAAATTTTACCAATGGAAGACCAGACGGCAGAGGATGAAGCATCATTTATGGGTTCAATTTGAGGTTGCCGACGTGCCAGCTGTACCTGCAAATTAATTCCATTTATATTTTTGCCATGCATTTCAGCTATAGCACGATCGGCTGATTCAGGTTTGGCAAAAGTTACGAAACCTCGACTAGAAGAAAACAATTGTTTTGAAACCATGTAAACACATATGAAGCTATTCAGAACATACCCCTTCTCAATTTCCATGGAAACATTTACAATGTTACCGTAATCGTTGAATGTCTTCTTCAAATACTCCTCAGTGACTTTATTACCAGATACAAATATAGTATTACCAGCCCGCGGCTTATCACTTTGGGTAGTATCCAGAGAGCTTTTATCATTCAATCCACGTTCCTCGCGATCTCGTTCAGAAGCAAAATGCTGATACAGATTTTGTATGCGTGGTTCTTCTTTTATAATTTCGCTTATAATTGTCTCCTGTGCTACATCGTTTTGTGTTGACGAGAAGGGCTGATAGGCAGCCACTGAAGTTTCTGGTATAGGACGCTTACGTTCTTGTCCTTTGGGTCGTTTGAAAGAAGTTTGGTCTTGTTTCGTTTGTTGTTTTTGTATAGCAGGAATAGCTCCGCTTTTGATGAGCTTACGTGCAACTTCCCTGGCATCGCGGGCATCTGTCGGTCGTTTAAGTGTCGGCTTTTCTGCTTCCTGCTTAGGTGCTTTCATCAGCTGTAGAGCTTTTTTCTAAAAACAGCAAAAGGGCTAATCAGATTCCATTGATCAAAGTAATTACACCAATATTACAACCTTTTTCTTTAGTTTCTGATATTTAGCTTGGAGCATGTGTTCTTCCTCCGTTAAACTTGAAGGAAAATGTATATAAACCATTTTGCTTACTTCAAAAGTTTGTTTTTATTAATTGTAAGAACAATCCATAAGAGATCACAACACCAATAATAATAATAATTAAATAAGTAATCTCGGAGCCGCCTGAATCAGAAATTAGACGGCGAGAAACAAAGTCTACAGGTTGCAGTAATTAACCGCACGGTAATTAACGTATTGTGCGGTTGTACAATATATATTTTTATATCAAGAAATAGAACTTAGCGTGCATTTAAGTTTTATAACTGCTGCGATTAAAAATCTTTTCATTTTTATACCGCTTTCGAAGCCGAATTTATTTATATAATCGGTAATTATATTAATAATAGCTTACATTTTTATGTCGTTCGTTATGTCCAGCAACTATGTAGACTTTTCAGTTTGTTGAATTCTAGCGCCATCTATCTGTGAAACCATCTGTAAACGGTGTTAAAAATGTAGCGTTTGCTGACACTCGAAAACAGTCGTTGTGGAATCTGTGTACCACACACAAAATTTTCTATACAACACGTTTATTTTGTGTGTATTTTAAGATTTTTATTAAATAGTGCAAAATGGGAAAGAGAAGGAATAAAAGATTTAACAAACATTGGAGGGAAATTCGTAGTGATGATAGACCATTTAATAACCGCAATCCTGAGAATGAATTCGTTATCAAAGGGTAGATATTGGAGAATATTATTATATTAGCTGGTTAAATGTTTCTTTTTTCCTTAGGGAAGAGTTCGTGGCTAAAGAAAGTTTAAAGGAAGATCAAGCAGGCATAACAGAATATATCAATAAAGGAGAAGGGTTTATGGGAATTTTGAAATCACGTTTCTCTGATTTTCATGTTAATGAAATTGATATAACCGGCCAGGTATTGCATTTAGATGATCTTACTGTGCCCGAAGAAAAAGAACGTAAGTCTTCCGGTATGACTGCAAATGAATTTAAAAAAATAAATGTTTTATTTGTTTAGAATTGACCCTAGAAGAAGCTGAAAAGGCGAAAGATGAGCTCAATAAAGTACTTCCAGAAAATATATGGAATCAAATGGATGAACTTATGGTAGCTGTACACGGTGCAAATCGGAAAGAAACTGCAATGTACATAGATGTTACAGATTTAGATAAAGAACAACGTACTAAATTGCACAATGTGATAAAAAGGTTGTTCCAACGGAAGTTAATGAGTTCTACAGTTAAAAATGATAACTCCGGCAACAAAGATCCTAATAAGAAATTCGTACGAGTTTTGAAAATAAAAGGTCGTGGTGATCGTAAAGAATGGACATTTCCGAAACAGATTGTTCACTTTTTAGTGCACAAAGAGAATATGGATACGTGTGAGGTTGCTTCAGCGATTGCAAACAAATTAAAGTAAGATAATTGAGATAAAAACATTTTCTGGATTTTTTTTTTTAGAAATGTAAAAAACTTTTTGCTCCCATTAATTTTTTTTCGGCATTGGAGCAATTAAGATCGGTTCCCATATATCTGCAATCCTATAGACCAAGTTTGTAGATTCATAAAAAAGATGAGACGGTAGTTAGGAATAAAATATGCAGATATCATTCCAAATGTCACCTGATTCATTTCAGCTAGAAAAATACAGTAGACTAATGTTCTAACAACCAAGATCAGTCAATTTGCAATCCACAGCTATAAATTGAAAGATATTGATATCTGCCTTCCGAAACTTATCAATATAAAGTATGCGTTATTTACTACTGCGGCATTCAGAACGTATGCAGATACAAAAATCCTGCGTTTCTAATATTTGCCAACAAGGATTTGAAATGATATGCATTGTACTGCGGCGTTAGGAAACACTTTACAAGCTTATTGATATTTTGGAATACAAAGCTATTAATTAACCCATGATTGTAACGTGATTCTGTAATGAAATTCGAAAAGACGTCTTGAATTTGTGGCTTATTTACTTGGCTACTCGAAAGAGATTTCTTTTGATTTGAATTATGAATCCGCTTTCGCTTTCCTCCCTTAATATTTTAATAAATAATTTTCCAGTCCTTCCATAAAAATAATTAACCGTTTGAGTTGTGGACACCGCACTTTTATGTTTTATTATTTTGTGTTTTATATTTCAGTTTAAAAGCGTCGCAAGTTAACTACGCCGGCACCAAGGACAAAAGAGCTAAAACTACGCAAAAGTTCAGCATTAAAAAGCGGACTCCTCGTCAAATTGTTGGTGCGGTGAGATATTTGAATGGAGTTAAAATTGGGAACTTTAAATTTAAAAGTTACTTCTTGAAATTGGGGGATCTCCATGGAAATCGTTTTCGAATTGCTATTAGAAACTTAACTGGTGATAAGAAACATATAGAAACCTCATTGAATAATATGAAAGAGCAGGGTTTCATTAATTATTTTGGTTTGCAAAGATATGGAAATTGTCCCTCAATACCTACTTATGAAGTTGGAGCTGCTTTGTTGAAATATGATTATAAATTGGTAATACCCATATTTAAAAAAATTTTCCAATATATTTGAATTATTTAACTATTTAAGGCATGCGAGTTAATTTTGAAACCTAGAGATAATGATGTACCATTTCTAAAAAGCATTCGGGAAAAGTGGTGGAAAACTCGTGATTCAAAGAGTGCTGCGGCGCAAATCCATAGCGAACGATATATAGAAAAGAAGTTATTAGATGGTTTGGCTCAATATGGTGAAAATGATTACGCTGGCGCACTAGGCAGAGTAAGTTAAGCACACAACAAATTTTGTTTATAAAAAAAATATATGTAAATATTAATTAAAAAATGTAGATACCTCGCAATATGTTATTATTGTATCCCCATGCATTTCAAAGTTTGATATTTAACCAAGTCGCCTCAAGACGTATAAAAGAGTTCGGACTTACGTTATTGCCTGGCGATTTAGTTTATCGAAATAGACATGAAGAGGAGGCTATGCAATCGAAAGAGCATCAAGAAGACAATGATGAAAAGGATGCAGATAATACAATGGATAATAATGATGAGGATGCTGAAAATGAAAAAGACAATAATGATGAGGGACGCGAAAATACACCAGACAATGAAAAGGACGATGAAAATGTCTCTGATAATGATGAGAAGGACACAGAAAATGCTACTGAGGAAATTGAAAAGGAACCGGAAGATGCAGCCCCCAATAACGAAAAAGAGGACGAAAATGCAACCGACGATGCAGCGGCAAATGCTGAAAGACGTTCTAGATTTAAAAAGAAAGTAAAACATTTAACCGAAGAAGATATAGCGAGTGGTGATTATACTATCTACGATATGGTATTATCCTTACCAGGTTATGATATTGCCTATCCCGAAAATGTCGTTGGATCTTGGTATAACGAATTCATGGAAAAGTACGGACTTTCATCCGATAAGCTAAAACATAAAATGTTTTCAATGCGGGGTGCTTATCGTAGATTAGTAGTGCAACCGCGAGATATGTCATGGGAATTTAAATCTTATTCGACACCTGACGAAACTTTAATTTTATCGGATTTGGAAATATTGCAAGGCAAAACGCTTGAAGATTTCAAGAAAGTTGGAATGGATCCAAAATATGAAGCGTTGTTATTAGATTTCTGTCTACCATCAGCTGCGTATGCAACAATGATGTTGAGGGAATTGCTTAAATGTGATACTTCCTCTGCCGCACAATCAATACTGCAACAGGCAGCTATAAAAGAACATACTACAGCTATGAGTGAAGGCGAAAAAGGTACTAAAAGTGTTGAATCGCTGGGCGAAAAGCGTAAAGTTAACGACACCGAAAATACAGATGTATCGGTTACGCCTGCAAAAATTTGTAAGGCAGAGCCAATCGAGAACATGGAATGAATTTTTATTATAAACAAATTCCTTTATTCACATTTTGTAATTTTTATCAATAAAGTAACTTGTAATGAAATGCCTATCGAAGGCCAAAATAAATTATCACAAACTTAAAAATACATACCTATTGAGCTTTTAAATAAAGTAGCGAATCAATTAAATACTCAATATTTCGCAACATGGTGTCGAAAGTACTTATCTAATTTGAATAATATCGATTAAATTAAAAGAAAATATTTTAACGTACTAGGTATTTTAAGTTTTCAATACGTACGCGTTTTAGACTCTGTCTGATGTTCAAATAAATGTGCAACGTTATGAATTTTCGAATACTGAGTTCGAAATAAAGACGTATTTCATGCTGAGGTTGTAATGATTTTGTATTTCTATGTTGGGTATTGATTTTCAATAAAATCATTTAACTACTCAACATTACATAAGTACGAATAGTCATATTTATGTACATATTTACTTTGATTCCAGTCAGAAAAGAAAATTGATATGAAAAAAACCATAAGGTGACAATAATTTGTCACACCTAAATCAATAAGACAAAAAACAATTGTAGTGTGTATACAAGAACAACACAAAGCAACAGCCACTCATCTATGTATATATATATATATATATATATATATAGTTATGTAGCAACTTAGTGCATCCACAAACACCTCATGGCGATAATAAACATACGTATGAATATATGTAAAGAAAAATATTAAACAATGAATTTGTAATGATGAAATTGTGAATGAGTTCTGTTTATGGGTGTTTTTATACATGCACATACATCCACATGTGTGTGTACAAAGATGTTCCGTTAATTTTTTCTGCCAAACATCAAGAGCAAAAAAATATAAACAGAGAGACATACTAGGAGAGAGCAAAAGCGCGCAAAATATACCAAACAAACAAACAAAATCGAAGAGCACATTAACAGGAGGACTTGCTTATCAAAGATAAAAGCTATAATAAACCACAAAAGACACAACATAGAAAGGACTCTCAAACATTTTTATATTGACTGTCGAACTGAATACGCACGCACGAACAACGAAGTTTAAATTTAAATACATACAGTAAAAAACAGAAACAAAAAGATTTGTTTCACACAAAATATTAAATATATTGTTTTTAACACAAAATAAAGTTATAACGACAACTTTTAACAACGGCAAAATCAAGGTGAATTAATTAATTAGAAATTAACTATACTTTAAAAATTATAATGGACATCTGGTAAAAATCAAAAGTTAATACATAAATTCATATTTGCAAAGTGGCGCTTAATTTAAAGCATTTGTATGAAACAGCAAAATAATTCTATTTTAAATCAATTCCGCACATTAACAAATACATTTTTATGTCATTGTTTTGTGAATAAATATAGTTTTAGGTACCCTTAAGTGAACTTATTTTTATTTTTTTTTGCAATTATCGATTTTTTGTATGTTTCAAATCAATCAATAATTTTGTGTTAATGTCTCGCACTTGTACTGTTAGTGACTCTTAAAAAGGGTGCTGTTGCCTGTGCTGCTGTCTCTATTTCTGCTTTATTTGTCTATATGAATTTGTGGTGTGCTTGCAAGCCTGTTGTATGTATTTTATACGTTAGTGCGGAGCAGTTGGTGTTTTATTGTTATAAAGTCAACTCTACGTATTCATTGTTCTTGTCTAGTGTTTTCCTTTTCACAGTTCATGCAAAACGAACTTAATAAGTAATATGTGTGTGTAGATTTGTATGCCAAATCTACACCAGATATGGAAAATGTATTAATCATTTTCTTTTTCATTAACTTTTTGATAGTAAATAGTCGCAAAAAATTTTTAATGCGTAGCATTTCTTGTTTTGGACAAATATCAAGTGGCTTCTTTATCTCAAACTGCAGTACTCTTCGACGTAAAAAATGCTTTTTGGAAATTTAGTCCAATTGGAATGGTTTTGAATATGTACGTCGTTTTTTTCATTTCTCGATAATTTGAACTGTTTCCCAGGTTCTTTAAAAACATTTTAAAAATTATAATAAAATCCAAGTGATTTGGTGCAGTCGTTAATTTCAAATAATTTTAATTGCATTTTCGGTGGGAACGCACTATAATTGGAAACATTTTATTACACTGGAGCCAAATTATCATATTTGAAATCGAATAAAATTTAAATAAAAATTTCCATTGATATCGAATGCGTATAGGTACCCTGTCTTCCATATACATACATACTTTACTTTGAATCTTGCTTATTTTATTTGCGGCAAATTATTAAATAATTTTGGATTCGTGATATACATACATATGTATATGTATGTACATACCTACATTGAATTCATACATTAATGTATGTACATATATATGTATCTATGTAGTAAGTAAAGAAAATTATAACAGATCAATCAAGTAAAGTATTTACATATATATCGCATTTAAAGCTCAGTATACTTATGTGTTTACATACCACTCAACATATGCATATATAAGTACTCTTATGTACATGTGAGTATATATTATTACTTTTATACTATAACCGTATCATTGAAAAGTATCGTAGAGACTTATTAATGCGAAACTAAAGTGCATATATGTATATGTATGTAAAGTAAAAAATATATAATTAACACTGGCAATTTTTTTGATACTATCTTACATTTTTTTATCTTGGACCCGGACTCAGGGAATGACCCCTACATATGCAGTACATTATTGCGGAACTAGAAAGAAAGGGATAGTATTGAGGGGACAGATGAAGAAAGATGAGAAGATAGGGAATTTTTTTTAGCTATTTCAACCGTTTCTTTTTTTTTTACTTCGCCGGCCAATTTTTGCTACAGAACCGACGAAGGGAATTTAACCATCATCAGATAATTAAATGGAACCAAAAATAAACTAAACAAAATCGGCTCATACATTGCTGTATACAGACAAATAACAACCTTTACTATTCTTTAGGGGCGGGACGACACATGTTACATTAATTTTAAGAAAGTTTTCGGTTTAAATCATCATATTTCTTTATTATAACTTGATTGCCTTTATGTCGATCTTCATGTTATAAGAGTGGACAAACATTATGTTCTATATATACTACTTATACGAAATTGTCAAAAATTTAATTTATTTATCTTAAATAAAACCATTCTTTTTTGCAACGAAACTTCGTGGTACTTTTATATGTTGATATCATCCACGTCTTCGTTATTCAAACATTTCAGTTGACATTTGCACAAATACGCTACAATTCGTTTTTCTGCTTTGGGACGGTTATTGCCACCTAGCCCCTCTAACAACGCCTCAATTCTTTTCATGGTACCACAGTATTGGTTGCTATTGATATTACTTATGTTTGGTTTGCTAGTATCTGCAGTTGGTGGAGATGCCTGCAATGGTTTGTCATTAAAGGGCATAAAAGTGCTATTTTGTTCGTCCATGGCTTCTTGCAATGGATCGTCATCTAAGACTTCTTCAATAAGCTGTTCTGCATCCATGTTACTGTAATTAAGCGGAACTGTTTGGTGTTCGGGGCTCTTTAGATTATGCTGAGTTCTAAAAACGAAGAAATTTTAAAAATTTGATACTATCTTAAAGTTGTTTTTATTCTATTAACTGAAAAGTTAATGGATCTTACGTTTGATACCTAATGTGCTTTTCAATAAATTTCATATTTTCATATAAAGTCCAATCAGATTCTCTTCCCAATTTGGACATTTCTCGTCTGTATTTTGCCCGCAAACTTTTCCATCGTAGAATGCAATATTTTGCTTAAAAACAACGTATTATGTGTACTTAGTATGTAATTAAATGCTAATGTATAGTTTTCTACTTACTATCACGATTCAATGATGTCGCTATGTGACTCCACAATTCGAATTTTTTTTTCATATCCAAGTATGGCGTAGTTCTTAAATCCTTTTCGTAAAGTATTGGATTTGCTTTCACCATATCAATCAAACTATTATCAAAGTCCACATCAGCGTGAAATACTGACATTTTAAAGGATATTTCCTAAAATTCCAAAGGATACTTGCTCGCGGAAAAAGTAAGTAGAAGAAAAAACATTAAAATACAAAGCACACGAAAGATAAACAAACAAACTGAGTTGCCATACGAAAAAGTTGTGTTCTAAAATAGGAAATACTTTTTATTTGGGTACTCGTTATTGGCAGTGTCGCACTGCAGCGTTTTAGGACGATTGAAACTGAAATTCGGTGTATATTCTAACTGATATACATTTAAAGTCACCCCGTTGGTATCCGCGCGCCAATATTTTTCAAAGTGTTTTATTAATATAATAATAATATGTAATAATAATATTATATTTAATATTTTATTTATTAGTATTAATGTGCTACATTTTTATTGACCTTATGATGTATTAATTCTTACAGATTTCGATGTAAAAATTAAAAAATGACGGCTGAAAATTATCATCTCAAGTGGGATTCACATTTATCATATTTAAATTCGTCAGTTGCTACTTTGTATAAGTATGTTATATATCACATTTTATCCGACTACGGCAAAGAACAAAACAGTAGTTGTTAGTGTAGCAGTTTATGGATGAAGTATGTATATCTTTTTGTAGCGGATAAGTTTGTTAAGCAATTTTAGACATTTTATTTATTAAAAACAAATTGTATCAAGCTTATCATAACAGAAATATGCCATATATATCCATAACATTATGTTAATGCATGGACCAACATAGTCCAGATAATAATATTATAGGCATTCTTGTCGTAGTTGGGTTTTAGTTTTTAAATCCTAAAATTTTCAATAAATGCTATAAATTTATTTTATACATTTTAACAGAAATGAGAGATACGCAGACGTTGTGTTATATAGCTCTAATACAACCGGAAATGTTCCGAGTTCTACACCCACTGTTGGTATATCGGCTCATAAATTTATTTTGAGTTCATGTAGCCAGGTTAGAGAAATATGCATAGATGAACTTTGGTAGTGTTTTATATTTGAAACCCGTTTTTTGTAGTTCTTCTCATCAATTTTTGAAACCACGCCCATCACTAATAACGGACTATTTCATGTTGTTCTCCCACCTGATTTAAGCCACCGAGCTATTCAGATATTGGTGCAATATATGTACGTGGGTGAGGCCACTGTATCAAACGATATATTAAGTGAAGTGCTGAGAGGTGGCGAAATCTTAAAAATTCGCGGTTTATGTCGTACTTCCACAAATATATCCAATACGGGAGGGCAACAACAGCAACAGAATCGAAATGTCGACGGGCAGTCGTCAACGAATTCATCTTCATACAATCTTACCCGCATGCCAATGAATAGTGGCCCCACGTCGGTTCGATACTTAATGGAGCAACAACAGCAACAGCATTCCCGCGGTTTGGGAGCTTCGGTAATGCCGAAAGATAGTCCTGTTATAATAAAATCACCGAAACCATTAAGTACGTTAGCGGGCTCAACTGCAGGAATATCGAAACCGCCTTCTAGTGGAATAACAGTAAATAAACAAGTTGCAATAGATCCTGGTGATAAATGTTGTTACTCTCAGGACTCTCTACCAAGTAATCCTAGTGCGGCCGAAGCTCCTTCCATATGTAATGAAATTGGATGCAATAGTTGCCCGCGGATAGAAAATCAACCCTTAATTTTACGACGAGAACGTAGTCAGAGCGACGATCCAACGGCCCTGTGCAGGAAATCTTGTTTGGAAAGATGTGATGAGCAAAACTATATAAGACATGCTTCCAATAATTGTAGAGATGAAGTGGAAGAGGATGGTACTTCTGGGATATACGACCATGAAATACGTAGATCCAGCCTTCCAGCTGAGCATTCAGATGTTATTCATGATTATGCTTCTGAACCCTACTCAAATCGCCTTTCTCACGTAGCACACTCTAAGCATAATATAATACGCGAAAGTGCTATGGAGCCATTGCAAAGAGGCAGTGGCAGCGGTGTCAGTGAAATAGCGCTGTTAACATCTCCTAATAAACCGCAGGAAATTACGTCATTTGTTTCCATCAAACAAGAACCTACAGATTGGTTGCCATCATCCTCCTCATCAACATCGCATCAAAATAATATCGAGTCTTCAAGTAAAGCTATTAATAAATTAGAAATTTTTCAAACTACTCATATAAAAACTGAATCATCTCCATCTTCATCGATTCACCATATTGAAAATGAGTGCCGCCCTTTATTGGCAGTGGCATCTTCTGTTGTAGCAAATGACTTTGATAGATATTTGTCTTGTGATGTTTGTGGTGAAACCTGTGAAGATAAATCCTCGTTAGTTCGGCATTTGGAGTCTCATACAGCGACACCATGTTCATCAGGCTTCAATACTTCCACTAGCGTTGAAAATCCTACGCAGTCGAAATCTTATGTGCCAAAGAAAAGGCGTCGAATATCGGTAAGTTTGTTTGGAAATTATTAACATTATGAACTAATATACTATATAGCTACATAACTATATATTCATGTTTTACATAAAGCAGCAAGAAAATGCTACCGATCATGTACGTTTGCAGTGTGATCTTTGCTCTACGTAAGTGAACATTCAAACAACTTTTATTGGTAATACATACTACATATGAACGCATATGTTTTGATTTTATTTTAGGCGTTTCGAAACCCCTGCCGAATGGGTGCGTCATATGAACAACCAACATACTGAAGTCGAACTGGCCATCTTTAATAACAAAACCGATAAGGAAAAAACGTGAGAAAATT
Organism: Linnaemya tessellans; assembly: GCA_951800035.1. NCBI lineage: Eukaryota > Metazoa > Arthropoda > Insecta > Diptera > Tachinidae > Linnaemya > Linnaemya tessellans. The sequence goes on from OX637535.1 coordinate 3,251,786, forward strand.
TTAAATTAAATAATTTTCAAACAAAGCAAAAAAAAATTAAAATTTTTTAATAGTTCATCTTCATCCAATAACACCCATAAAAAAATCCACTTAAACCGTCAGGCTCATCATCAATTACAACCGCAACATCCGAGGACACACGTTTTAAATGGCAGCACAAATCCAAATTTGTCCAATAATACTTCCGTTTTATGTACTTCACCGAACCAATCAAGACACGATGCCTCTTCAGGTTAGATGAAAGTTTGTTTTTTATATTTGAGTAATAAATGTACTACTTTTAGATTATTTGAGATCAACTTTATCTCCCGCTTAATATTAAGGTTTTATTAAGGAGATCTATTCAACAAACAAGAGAAAACTAATCAAAACTAGGATGCATTAAGATCTTCGAAATCGTTTAACGAATTTTAATGAAAACTTAAATATGAAAACAAAACAACGCTTCATTAATACATAAAATAATTACAAATATTTATTAGTTTTTAAAGTAAGTCACTTGACGTTCTCTTCATTATTTTAATTAAAAACTAATAATAAAAGTATAAGAATTTTTTAATTGTAGAGAACAAATTTTATTCGTTTATAAAATATATATTATTTTCTCCTTGCTAATGAAATGGAAGAAAAGTAGAGTTTCAACTCTTGAGATACTCGAAGGTAATAATGTCCTTGTCTGGTTTTTATTATATCAGCTCTGCTGAGATTGCCCAGCGCAGTTTTTAACATATAAAAATAGTGTCACAAACTAAAAAATTTCGGCAAGCTATAAATTAGCTTGCCGAGCACATTAATCGGTTCTAGACCCAATTAGGATCCAATTTTTCTTTTTATTTTATTTTACTTTTTAACAAAATCAGTATTAGTTGCCAAAAATTTTTCACATTTGTCATAAAAATATGGGTTTATTAAAAAAAAGTATAAAAAATATTTCACATTAAAAATATATATATGTATATACTATAAACTTGAATAACCAACAAATGCCAGTTTCGAAAAAAGTTATTTCATGAGAAACTTACGTTTCTAATGTAACAGAACTAGTTTTTTTATTAATAAAAAAAGAAAGGAAATCTGTTAGCTTAGCACGTACGTTGACGTTTAGTAGAATTTCTGCAACAAAATAAAAAATCATGTGAAAATGAGAGAAATTGTAATAAAATTAGTTAGTTATTATACATATAATGAATGTATATTAGCAAGCCCAGGTTAATTAATAGGGACATTTATTTAGAGTATCTTGAAGTACATTTGTGAGTATTTTCTGTAATAGTTTTATAATACGCTAATTTATAAAGCTTACACAAGCATATCGTAATTAGGGGTTCCTTCACGTCTAGTTTTCATAAATTTAGCATGGGTTTCACCATCTAAATAAAAAGATTTTACTGCTTCATCTTCTATCATTAAATCGCGCCACTTGAGCTAAAAACATTAACTTTTACATATAAAACTTGAAAGTTTGTTACATACTTCCTTACCAATTTTTCAAAGCGTTCTTTGTCCATTTCATATTTATTATTTAACAGATATTTAATCATTTCTGAACGTTCACACCAAGGCCAAATCATGTAATCTAACATGCCAGGCTTATCACCACCATAAAATGGTGTATCACGCGATCTCAGTTCCTTTTCGAAAACATCCAACCCAGTAGATATATCGGTTATGGCACCAGGCGAAACTTCAGTATTAACAAATATTTTATACATAGCAGCTATGACAGAATTAAAGCGTTCGATGAGTATTTTGTCTTGGGCCTTTTTTAAAGGATCCTTTGGAAAAAGTTTAGGTTCCGGATACATTTCATCCAAATATTCCGCAACTATTAAAGATTCAATTAAAGTCGGCTTGTCGTCGGCTGTGACCAATTGTAAAGCCGGAACTTTGCCCAGTGGGCTATACTCAGTTAACCATTCAGGTTTATCGTGAAGATTAATAAAAATGCTGTGGAAAGGAATTTTCTTAGCATTTAACACTAAATGCACTCGATGGGCATAGGGACAGAAACGCATGGAATACAAACGTAAAACGCCATCTTCGGGAAGTTCAGGTTTTGGTGAACCTTTCCATAACAATTGAACAGAGCAGTTGCGATATTAGTTATTTATTTACAACAGATATATATTATATATCTCAATATGTACATATGTATATACATATGTATGCACATACTGAACTCGAAATAAATAGGAATTTTTTTATATGAAGAATTTATTTTTGAATCATTTCAATTTTAGAATATATACTTATATGAATGCATAAATAAACATATGCATGTATTTGGAAACCAGGTATATGCATGTACATATATCTATGTGCATACATAGTTTGTGAATATGTACAAGTGCAATGATGTAGTTTCACACCTTTTTCTGATTGCAAATAATTTGCTAGTTGTCTTATTTACCTTTTGCTAGATGTTTGTTACCACTCATTGCACTATATTGTTTAAATAAGACTTCGGTCAAAATTGCTGCAGTGGAAAAAGTTAATCCGACAAAGTTATTCACAAAAAAGGTAGACTATACTTTTAAATAACAAGTATGTGTAGCCGAACAGCTTTACGGATTTTAGCACCTGTTTAGTATTCGTCGTGCTGCCGGATGTATTTACATATTGAAAACTTAAAGTGTGGCAGCTTTTGGGATGCAATTGACTCCGAATGCAATACATCGATTCAGGGTGACCGCTGAAAATGGTCAAAAACTGCACCTATTTCAGATACGAAATAACTACTCATCGTATCATTGTCCATATACAATTGAATTTATTTCGAAATATTAATATTCCGTTAATTTAATTTATGCACAGTTGAACGTCTCTTCTACATTTTAAAAAGCATAATTTAATCGCTAAAATTTTTGTGTATTTCGGCAACATGATATTGAGTTTCTTTTCTATTTTTCTGTATGTATTTATTTATTTCACTTCAATACACAAGAAGCGTGTAGGGCCAATAATGCATGTATTGTTAGATTAATATGTATGTATGTCGATTTATATACATATATCATACATATGTACATCAGGTATTCATTAGTAGCAACAATAATGAAAAGAAAATATAATAAATTTAATGATAAGAAAGAATAATCACCCTTATTGTGTCCGGCGCACCACGCCCCCAAAACCGACAAATTGTAATAGCCCACAGACAAAAAGATAAAATTTTCTTTAATCTATTACAAAATGGCGAATACGAAGGCAAAAAAACCCAATAAAGCTGAATATTTTTTAAATTGAAGATAACAATTAATAATAATAATAATAATAATAATAATATTTTAAATGAAATTTATTTGTTGGTGGTCAAGCAATGTCTATATGCATTTCATTGGTGCTTTACCAAATCATCAGTAGAATTTAACCACAGTTTTGAAAAGTTAGATGGTTTTCAGAAGTATATGCATGAGATAAGAGGTTTTTAACTTTTCAAAACTGTGGTTAAAGTCTACTAATGATTTGGTAAAGCACCAGTGAAATGCATATAGACATTGGTTGACCACCAACAAATAAATTTCATTTAAAATAGTATTGTGACAACAATATGTCAAATAAAAATTTAATTAATAATAATAATAATAATAATAATAATAATAATAATAATAATAATAATAATAATGATATATAAGAATAACAATAACAACAATAATAATATTAAAAAATTTTTCTGTGATTATTTGTATGAAACAGCCATGGTACAGATTCGGTTAAAATATTTTTTAATTACATTAGTTGATGCCGTTCATGACATTAAAAATGATTTCATTCCGAAAATTGTTTTTCTTTTTTGTTTTCACACAGGATTTGTCAAAATTTAAAAGACTACTATGCTGTTTCTTATATAATTCTCAAATGGTTTTTGAAAGTTTGTGCGTAAGCTAAGAAGTTTCGTTATTTTGGAATTAGGTTGAACTCTACTGAACATTTGGTGTAAGTCAATTAAATGCTTAAATGTTCCCTAAGTTCAATATAAAAGATTTTGCACGAGAAGCAAAAAAGTCTCTAATTTTAAAAATTTTTTCAGTTTCAGCTTGCTGATAAAAATGTTAGAATGTTATTTATAATTGCCGGAGTACAAAATGTTGTAGTAATGTGTATTTTGATCAATGAATAATTCTATTTTGAATTGAGTTGTAACTTAGGGCTTTTGTGGAAACATATGACGACATGTTTAATAAACTTTTTTGGTTATCTGTACAGTTCAGTTTGCCAATAATAATAATTTTCAACCTTAATCAGCCACTTGCAATGTTTTACAGTGGTTTATTGTTTATTTTGATTAATTTTATAGGCACTCGCAGAACTTGTTGGCGGACATGCATAATTTACAAAGCATCAATGTTTTGCACACCGTTGTAGCTCAATACAACTGAAATGGAAAATATGGTTGCCTAAAACCCAAAAGGTTCTAGCTAGAAAAATATTCAACATACATATAGTTTTTATTGATTGTGGTGTATTTTCGTTAATTACACAATAACCAATAAAAATTCTATTTTTTGTCACTTACGACCTTTTGGGTTTTAGATGACGATAAGTATTTCTTTAAGCCATTAACAAACCTCTGATGATTATAAATATTTTATTTTAATAGACTGTAACTGTTAGTTTTTATAATTTGAGCAAAATCGATGACTAGTTTCTTAAACATAAAGTAATAAATTAGAATTTGCAGACTTCTGAGAACTCCCCCATAGACAGTCACAATATATGAAAACAATACCGAAGGCGTTATTTTATACATTTCTTTTTTGACACTAAAACTTGAAAGATTTTGATGAAATGAAATGCAAAAAAAAATATTATAAAAAGATTCTATGACACTAACGAACATACATACATACGTACATACATATACTCGTACACATACTCGTATGTGCGTAAATATTTACAGTCGCAAGTCGTTAATTTGAATATCTCGATAATTTGAACATATATTATATTGTATGTACTCGTATATTAGAACTTAAATCGCAATCCAGTTGACAAGCAACGTTTTTACAGGGTTTTACAATACTGCTGAAATTTATATAAGTACATACAAAGAATGTATACATACATGTACTGGTTTTGAAATGTTGCACAATTGTACAAGTTAAAAATGTTAGTTTTAAGCATAAAGCAATATTTTTTGCTTCTGTAAAATTCAAACACATTTTTTGCAATAAAATAATTTTTTATGTCCAATAGGTATTTGCATTATGATTTTTGTGGCAAACTTTTTCCATATACTCGTACCTATAAACATATTATTTGTTATTTAATTTAATCTTTTAGTTTTTGGGGCGGTTTGAATCACCAATTTAAATTTGCAAGCCGCGCATGCCTGCGTCAAATACTGGGTTGATTATAATGCGACAAATATAAAAATCTATTTATTATTTTAGACGAGTATTAACTTACTCATAGTAAGTAGTTAATTATTACAAAATCGTATGAAAACACTAAATGATTTTTTTTTGTTTTCTAAATATTTATTTGTACTTAGTTGGCACGCATTTTTTCGTGTTTTTTCACAGACTTTTTGTATGAGTGCCACTTTGAATTCGAATTAATTTATTTAATTGTTTGTGAGAGTATTTTTAAGTCGCTTTTCATTTTAATATAATAAAAATTTGAAAAAATCTTGAACGAATACAATACATTCCTCACCATATTCGGCAGTCGTTCGTTGTATTCTTAATCATTGTCATGATCAATACGAATTATATTTATATTATTTACTGATATTATTTAAATGGAATATGTGCGAGTAATTAAATAGTTGAATCAATACAGAATATGGCAAAACAAAATAAATACAGTGGGCACGCGATAATGTGGGCTTTCACCATAATGATGACTAATGAATTCCATAAATATTGAATTTAAAGCAGGGATTTTTTGAACATTTTTGTTTGCGCGTTATACATACGATTTTTAATTGCCAAATGGAGCGAAAGTTGAATATGCAAATATGTACTTTAAGGAAATATTGAATTTAATCTTAAAAATTGGCTAAACAAAGTTCACAGCACGAAACGGGCTGAACCGATGTTGCCACGAACATGAAGTCACTAACTGCTCTGCAGTCTTCGAATTAGTAGTTGGCTGCATATTCGTACAGGCGAATTGGAAAACTTTTTTTCTTTGCATCTTTATTTTCCCATTCCAGCAGTGCAAAGCGGTTTTATTTTTGGTCTCTCCCTTTATCGTTGGCATCGCTTTACCACATGCTGTCGTGGTGACGGCCATAACAACTCCCTCTTCTTTCATTTCTAGTGCAGCCCCTGTTAATCGATTTCTATCATTTGAATCGCTTTTGATTTTATTTGTTAACATTAATATGAGTATTTGACGCAAAGCGAATTTGTTTTTCATGATTTTTGTACTACAAAAACATAGTAACTACATACAAACACATTCAATCATACTTATGTATGTATGTACTCGTAGACATGAATACGTACGAACATGTGCAAAATAATTTTTTTTTGTCATAAATTCTTGCATTCATATATTTATTTATTTCAAAATGTAATTAATTACACTTTCATACTAATGTGAACATCGTACACAGCAAAGTTCAGGGTATAGGTTTTGGAGGCGGTTAAGTTTGGATCTACTCAATAGAATTGAATTAAAGCACATATTTATAATGATTAATAATTACAAATCATGAAATATTTATTGATTTTTTCAAATTACATACATGCACAAATTTAAATCGTGTTCTCAAATAACAGCGTAAGTCTTTATATTCCATTTTATCCCTCTAAAACAATTATAAGTCGGCCGTGTAGTAAAAAATTAACCGGCAAAGTAAAATTTTGAAATAGCTATAAAAAAATTCCCTATCTTCATTCATCTGTCCTTTCAGTACTATCCGCTCCTTTCTAGTTCCGGCGCAATGCGTTGCATATGCAGGGGTCATACCCTGAGTACTGGTCCGAGTTAAAAAAAAATTCTGTATGGGCATTTCCACGATGTTGAGCATGACAATCATATACATATTAGACGAAAAAAGTATTTCGTCAACAAGTGTAGCTTAAAGCTCCAAACAAACGCTTTAATTGGTGCTAAAATTTTATATTTTTATATATTTTTCGTTTTCAAGATAACTGCAATAAAAATGGCATTCGCTAGCGAAGAGGACAGAAACTCGGCCATATTTTAATGACACTAACTTTATAATAGTACACACTGATGTCTCTTTAAAATGTTAAATGATTTTGTCCAAAAATGCTAAGTATATTTTTAAATTTAATGTTAATAGTAATCATGTCCAAGACATGGTCATGACACAGGCAGATCAGGGGTATTAATATGTTAATGTGCATGTACATATGTGGCAACTCCGTGTTTAGACTTCTCAACTAATTTTCAGGTTGCCCAAAAAAGTCAAAATTAAAGTTTGTTTCGAAATGGATAATACATATAAAAATAACATTTTTAGCATTATTTCCCTATCAAAATATGTTAAAGCAAAGCGTTTTCAAAATTTTCAATTGCTAGGGGAAACACCCATATTTAATATAATTAAATAAACAAACAACAAGTAAATCCTTTAGCGTTCGATCTATGCTTCACACAGTGATAAATTCATTTAAAAATTCCCCGGAAATCAGATCGTACAACAAGAGGGAGCGTTAAAATAATTGACAGACTGTCAAAGTGCAGGAATTATTTGTGTATTTATTGCTTTTTCCGTCATTGCTCACCCACACACTAATCCATGTAAAAACTAATTAGAAATTCAGCAGCAGCAGCAACAACAACAATGCTGAAAAGCTAATGCGGTGTTAACATAAAAACTTTTAGCCTTGAAATTATACACAAATTAACGACGCAGCCCTCTACCATTATTGTCATTTCAAATTATTTGGCGCCAATTCATAAACATAAAATGCAATCAAATCATAGAAGTAAAGAAGAGATTAAGACAATAATCGTAAATATTGTGTAAGTGAAAAAAATAACATGATTAAATGATTTTTAAATTAATTTATTAGCGAAAAAAATGGCAAGCGATTTAAACTCTCATGTGGGTGAAAAATTGTAAATAAACTTTAAAAGCAGTATCATATAAGAACAAGGGAAATCAATTTTAGGAGCATTAAAACATAAGGGATAACGACTTATGTCCATTTAAGCTATTGATGCCATATACAAAAGTTTGGGGAGTGTAGAAAATCGAAACTAATTGAAGGAAATTTGGTGAGAAGAAGAAAGAGCATAAAATATACGATTTGTGAAATACTTGCGACAAAGTCAATAACATTTTGCTACACATGTTTCAGATTGTACTAGTCGTTGAATTTCGATTAGGACTTGGAAAAGCGCAATAGAAAATTTGTTAATTTAAAGTTCCAAGAAAATTCAGCTCCTTACATTGTGATGGCTAAAAAATTATTATCGATTACAAGCCAAATAATAGAACAAAGAATATACAAATCACAATAATCGCTTAAGGCAGTCAATACAGAATGTTTTCGCCTTTTCAGGCTTTATTTCTACTGAAATTTTGGTGGAAGAAAAGTTTAATTTTCTTAAACAAAAATATGCTATAAAGAGGATTTTTTAAAATTTTTTTAGAATCCTTACTTAATATAATAAATATGAAAGTAACTCTGTCTGCCTGTCTGTCTGTTACATTTTCATGCTGAAACCGCTGAATGGACTTAGATGAAATGTGGAATAAAGGTATTTTGAGATCCAAGAAATAATATAGGGTGGTTTTTGTTTTGGATCCTATTAAGTGGTCAAGGGTGGCCGAAAATTTTTATGGAAATATGAAATTAAGAAAATGATAACTATGAACAATTTAAACTTTGATACAGTTGATTTAACAATGTATTTTTTGGGGTAAGGGTGGCCTAGCTTTCTAGGGGTAAAAAGTATAATAATATAAAAAAACCCTACATTAATACTTCATTCACGCTGGTATGAGGGCATAAGCTTCCGCTTTTTTTAATGACTTGCAGTTTTTGTGATGACTTGCATTTTTTATAATGACTTGCATTTTTTATAATGACTTGCACTTTTTATAACGACTTGCACGTTTTATAATGACTTGCATTTTTTATAACGACTTGCCACTTTCATAATGACTTGCATTTTTTATAATGACTTGCACTTTTCATAATGACTTGCATTTTTTATGATGACTTGCACTTTTTATAATGACTTGCACTTTTCATAATGACTTGCATTTTTTATGATGACTTGCACTTTTTATAATGACTTGCACTTTTTAAAATGACTTGCACTTTTCATAATGACTTGCATATTTTATGGTGACTTGCACTTTTCATAACGACTTGCACTTTTTATAATGACTTGCGCTTTTCATAATGACTTGCACTTTTTACAATGACTTGCACTTTTCATAATGACGCACTTTTTATAATGACTTGTACTTTTTATGATGACTTGCGCTTTTCATAATGACTTGCACTTTTTACAATGACTTGCACTTTTTATAATGACTTGCATTTTTTATAATGACTTGTACTTTTCATAATGACTGACATTTTTTATGACGACATGCACTTTTCATAATGACTTGGACTTTTTATAATAACTTGCACTTTTTATAATGACTTGCACTTTTCATAATGACTTGTACTTTTCATAATGACTGGCATTTTTCATGACGACTTGCACTTTTTATGATGACTTGCACTTTTCATAATGACTTGCATGTTTTATGATGACTTGCACTTTTTGTGATGACTTTTCATAATGACTTGAATTTTTTATAATGACTTGCACTTTTCATAATGACTTGCACTTTTTATGATGACTTGCACTTTTCATAATGACTTGCACTTTTTATGATGACTTGCACTTTTTATGATGACTTGCATTTTTTATGATGACTTGCACTTTTTATGATGACCTGCACTTTTCATAGTAACTTGTACTTTTTATAATAACTTGCACTTTTTATAATGACTTGCACTTTTCATAATGACTTGCACTTTTTATAATGACTTGCATTTTTCATAATGACTTGCACTTTTTAAAATGACTTGCACTTTTTATAATGACTTGCACTTTTTATAATGACTTGCATTTTTATAATGACTTGTACTTTTCATAATGACTTGCACTTTTTAAAATGACTTGCACTTTTCATAATGACTTCAATTTTTTATAATGACTTGCACTTTTTATAATAACTTACACTTTTTAGAAATTTATAATAACTTACACTTTTTAGAAACTAACTTTTCAGGCTCAAACCACTGAATCGATTTAGATGAAACTTGGCATAGAGATATTTTGAGATCCGAGGAGTAACATAGGTCTTTGTTTTTGGAAATGAAATTCTTGTTTTTGGTCGAAAATTTGTATGCAGATATGAAATTATGTACCTATGAACATTGTAAACTTTGATACAGTTGACGTAAGTATACATTTGTTTTTGGCAATGACTTTATGAGGGGTCACAAGGGTGGTCCAGGGATATATGAAATTATGATACTGATAACTGAGAACGTTTTAAACTTTGACACAGTAAAAATACAACACATCATTGACACAACATGCACATTAGCTGAAGTTTCTTTGAAAAATATAAAAAATGTTGCACTTTTTAGAAAAGAAAACGGCATAAAACTTATTATAACTTTTGACTGCTTAACTCCTCATTAAAGAGAACTTTCAGCTGAATGGATAAGGTTGGAATTTCGTATTAGCAAAACAGTGGATTAAATTAAGTAAAAATGTTAAAATTTTAATTTTTTCAGTTTAATATCTTGTGAAGAGTAAAAGGAAGAAGATGCAAATACCAGATTTTTTTAGATATTAAAATCTGTCTGCAAAATATCTTTCTTATTAGGTTAAAAATATAAGCTTGGCATAGGCTTGAATTTATCGCGATCATTTTGATTCGCTTAGGTATTCCTATTTTCCTGAGATGTATTTTTAAGTTAAATTAAATATATGAACTCCAGTTGTTGACTGTTGTGACTATTTGGCGTCTTATAAGGGCATATGACCTACAACCTTCAACAAATGTTATTGGCTCAGGTATCTCCATTTTCCTAGCATATAACTATTTTTTACATAAATTTTATATATGAAATTTCATTAAAAATCCTTCCGTTGACTATTTTGACTATGGGGGTCATTTAAGAGCATAAAACCTACCAGCTTCAATAATTTTTATTCGTCCAGGTTTCAGCTTCCTTTAGAATCATTTTTATATTTAGAACTTAAACTAAGAAACACCTTCGGACTACTCGTTTAGGAACTGCATAATTATTTCACAATTTCTGTTTTTCAAAATCCCCCATTGTGCGTTCGTTCTATTAACAGTGTCATCAGTAGTTTCACAAATATTACCTCAATTATGAATGAATCTGCTTCAGTTAGCAGCTTTAAAATTAAATATAAAATAGAAAAATAAATGTATTTCAAGTTATAAAAGTACTCGTATGTTTGTTGTAATTATTACAAATTTATAAATCGCAGCTCGCACTTCAAAGCAAAGCGAATCTGTAACAATCTTCAATTAGCACTAAACAAATACTTGAGCTGCAGTTTGTGCAACTTTTGTTTAAATAAATGAAATAAATACTAGAATTGAATAGGAATTGTTTCGAACGGCAACTGGTGTTCAGAAGCAAGAACGAAAGAAGCGAACATGTGTGAAATTATTAAACGAGTGTGAACTGATGAGATCTGTGCGGTTGGCAAGAGTGAATGGCAGCAGCGACTGGATAATAGCTACGAATACGACAGAATTGCTTTTAGATTTTCGATTTTTTTTTTTTTTTTTTTTTATATTAAGCTTAGAGAAGTGGGTGCTGTTTTTGTTATGAGCGTGTTGGTTGATTAAATCACAAACGAACAAAGAAAATAGAAAATAATTTGCTAAAATAAATGTGTTAATTTAGCAAAATGTAATAAATTGTGAAATTAATATTCAGTTACATTTGTAACAACAGATGCCAGATAAGGTGTAAACAAGACCGCATGGGAACTCCTCTGAATTTTTTATTACTTTGGAAAAGTTTGAGAATTGAATTTTTAAAAAGTTGCACTAAATTATTAGCGGTGAATTTTATAGCAGGAAAATGCAGGTTGGATGCGTAATAATCACGAAAATTGAAAAATTTATGGTACGGCATTTCAAATTATTCCCCTTTTCTGTAACGTCAAGACAATGTCGAAAATGGGACATTCCAGGGCTCCCTTTCTTCAGCAATTGACAATTTCTAACCTCATTTTAGCATTTTCAAGTCCTTAGGACATACCCGTAGGCTTTTTGCAGGCAAAGAGTAGGCAAACGCTCTATTATTGATATTGTCTTGACGTGAAGTTTACAAACAGTTACAGAATAAAGAGGATTTTTTTTTTGGCTCGTAGTAAAATAATGGACCGATTATTCCAGCAATTTCAAAGAGCTTCATTTTTTGCTGGAAAAATTTGTGCATGTGTGATTGGAGCTACTTCTCTTTTTAGTAGGACATTTCCTTTTTAATTTTCTTCAAAAATTTTTCAATATTAATTATTTCAAAGCTAATTTTATATATTTGGGTATTTGTGGTTTTACACAAAATTTGTTAATTTTATTCGAGCTGATTCTTTTCCCAAATTTACAAAAAAAAATACATTAAAATTAATTATTTTAACTTGAAAGGCGGTTCTTCCTGGACTTCCCGGGCAATAAAATTTATGAATTATTTCTTCAAACAACTTTTAATTTTCAAGCGCTTTTAAATAGAGCAGGAAGCTGAGGTTTTCTTAAACATTTTACAACTTTTTATTAATATTTTTTGTATTTTATAGAAATATTTGCAAAAAGTTTAATATTCATATCTTTTAAAATTTATTTTCTGTTTGAAAAGGCGTTTCTTTTTTAATTTAGTGTAAATGCGTCTTTGGCTGGCTGTAGTACACCGGTACCACGGAAATCAGTAGCGCCACGTGTATCCTGCTTTTACAACACCCGCTTTGTGTGTTTTGTATTTCTGCAAAGAGAGATGACAGATGGGAGAAAATGTTATTTCTGTGCTAGATGCTCAGCTGTGGCTAGAAAATAATTGCATTTCGGCCAGTTACATGCGTCTGTTGCCACACTTGTTCGTGCAACAGGAGCTAGATCAAATAGTGATGTATAGCCGGATGCCGGGGTCTGCAGCTGTCGTTTGCCCGTTCACATGAGCTTTGCCAGCACGAGCATTTCGGAGAAGTACGCACTTTAAAAGTCACACGGGCGCCTTCAATGTGCTCATGGGTGTGGATTAGACTTGTGTCCAACTAGCTCATTCGCTCAGTTTTGACAAGAACCTCTGATCAAACCTATGTAATTTAAATGGGTAGTTGGACACAAGTCCAGTGTGGATGAGAGATCACGTTTATCCGATGTTATCACCTTCTACACGTTAAACAGAAAGGCAGAAGTACAGACACAAACCCTACCAGATAGTTGCTGAGCTAGCTGAAAGTCCGTTTCCATATCAACCAATTCGGACCAACAGAAATTGATGGTTAGCAGTTTTTGAAGCACGGGCCAAAATAAATTTGCACAGAAAAAAAAGTCATCTTTTTTATACCAACAACTTTGGAAACTTGTGGGGATGGATGCCCAGTCTTATTCATCAGTTTTGCTGAAGGTCGGAATGAGGGTGGATAAGTGTGCTAAGATTGAGATGAAATAATACACAGAAACAACATGACGGTTGTAGCTGTTTTTGCCACTAACTACAACATGGTTGGTGCCTGTTCCACACACACTTACAACATTGTAGTTCAAATTGTTATTGTTGTTTCGTTTTTGTTTGTGTGTTTTGTATTTCTGTTGTTTTCAAGTTTAAGCCTAGACTCTCAATACAATCTGGATTAGTGGCGATTTAGCCAGCTAGAGCAACAGACGTGTGCGCGATTTCAAATCACATTGAATCAAAGTAACGATCATTTGTAAAAGAAACGAAAAGCAAAATAAACTTTTTCATTGCTGTTACTACATGTTTGTTGTCTTGTTTTTTTGTAATTTTTTATTTATTTATTTTTTTGGTTACAAGTTTTACAAAAATCTAATTGAAATAAAAAATATTGTTGGCAACATGAAAAAATCATTCAAAGTGATGTATTGCATTTGTTTAATGGAATTTACGATCGGCTGTTAGTTTTTATATTTCAGTGTTTTCTGTAACGAAATGTTTGTTGTAATAAAATCAAACGTGCTTTAAAATAAATCGCAGCAAAAAAAGGGGGAAAAAATATAAGGGAAAATCATGGAAACTAAAAACAATTCTGTCGGCTTAAAATGCAAAATGTGTTAAATTGTATTGAATCTAATTTGAAAACGTTTGTATTTTGAATTTAAACTTTTTTACATTTTTGGTTTTTTGTTTGTTTGTGTGCTTTTTTTTGTAAACGAATAAAACGTTGGCCGATGGCAATAAAATTAAAATTTATTAAAACTGACTTTAAAAATTGTTCATAGTAACGGAAATTGTAACACAAAAATAAATAAAAATACTTTAACAGAAAATTAATTTATTTTCTATGAAAAAGAAAATAACAGAAATATAAATTATATTTTGCTGCAGCAAAAGAAGAAAAAGTAACTGAATTTAAAAAGGAGCTAATATTTATTTTTGCAATGCCTTTCAACTGTTGGATATTTTCACTGTGGGCGGTAAGTGTTTAAGTTAAAATGCTTCTTTCCACATAAATAATCATGAAGACCGCCTCAAATGCGAATATTTGTTGCATAATTATTGCACTTCAAATGAATTATAGAAGTTGGCTGATGAAATTGCTGTTATCACGCGATTTTTAGCATTTTGTACATGATTTTTATTTCGGTTGTTGTATTTTTTATAATTAACTTGCGTAATTAAAAAATTTGTTGAAATTATTAAAAGTTAATTGAACTAATTGATTGTATATGAATTTAAGTTTTAACTGTTGCGTTAATGGAAATAGTTGAATATTTTTATTTGTTATTTCCAAATGGAATTTTTTATGTTACGATACTATTCGTACATGCCGGTTTGCCAATTTCGTTATTGGCGTTATTGGCTTGAATAACGAAAGGCACAAGTTTTTTGCTTTCATTATTATTATTATTGTTGCAGTTTTAATTGAAATTGTAGTGGAATTGTTTCACAAAAATTCATGTTACTGGGTCAGGTTGGTTTTTTTTTTTTAGAAAAGTGTAGCAGTTTTTAAAGCAAAACATGTGTCGCAAATTTCAAATAATTGCCGTTAGATACAAGTGCACATGCATTGAAAGGTAAAAAGGCTCTGAATAAAAACCCCCAAGGCGATAAAAGTTAGATCGATTTTTATCAATAACACTTATGGCTGCCTTTTTGTGGAAAGTTTTTCATGGTAATTTTCCAGTCCTATTGTGAATAATAGCTGGAATTTTTGTTCACGTGAAATTTTTATTCTACTCCAAGGGACACAGGGTATCGTGAATCTGCTGTGGAAAATTATTACCAGTTTCAGTTCTCAGTGAATGTAGAAAAGGGAAGCAGGTGAAACTAACATAGACAAGTAGTACAGGGTGTTTTTTATTGAGGTATAGAACTTCGAATTGAAATAAAACACAAGAAAATCGTTTTAATGTCAATCAATTTGGCTTTATTGGAAGGATAATTTTATACCATTAATGTTTAAATATGATTTCGGGCATGTGGCCGCCGCGGCTGGCTCGAATAAAGCCAATTCTACAGATTGATCTCGATGCTGATTTTCATCGCAAAATTTTGTTCAGTGATGAGGCTCATTTTTGGTTGAATGGCTACGTCAACAAGCAAAATTGCCGCATTTGGAGTGAAGAGAATCCACATGAGACCCTTGAGACGCCATTACATCCACAAAAACTGACTGTTTGGTGTGCTCTATGGGCTGGTGGAGTCGTTGGGCCATACTTCTTCCGAAATAATGCTGGAGAGTCAGTTACCGTTAATGGAGACCGGTATAGAGCCATGATAACCGACTATTTTGTTCCCGAATTGGATGGCATGAATGTGGATGAGTTGTGGTTCCAACAAGACGGCGCTACATGCCACACAGCGCACGTCACAATCGATTTATTGAAGGAAACATTCGATGAGCGCATAATTTCGCGGAATGGACCTGTCAATTGGCCACCAAGATCGTATGATTTGACACCATTGGATTATTTTCTTTGGGGATATGTGAAGTCGCTCGTCTAGGCCAACAAACCAGAAACGTTAGGGGACTTGGAAGCCAACATTCGTGGCGCTATTGCCAACATACGGCCCCATATGCTCGAAAAAGTGGTTGAAAATTGGACCTGTAGAATTGGCTTTATTCGAGCCAGCCGCGGCGGCTACATGCCCGAAATCATATTTAAACATTAATGGAATAAAATTATCCTTCCAATAAAGCCAAATTGATGGACATTAAAACGATTTTCTTGTGTTTTATTTCAATTCGAAGTTTTATACCTCAATAAAAAACACCCAATAGAACACGAGACTATGAAGCGGAGGGTCCTGAGTTCGAGCCCGCGCTGAGTCATGAAATATTGTGTTGAATTCTTCTGATCAGCATTAGGGCGTGGTTGTGTTAGTTGTTGCCAGCCTGTTTCAGTGATGAAGGCATAGTCACTGGTCACTGAACATAATTGGCAGCGACTGACACTGTCATGTACTAAAAAAGCAGAGTAACAGAACCCACCGTCGTCGGTCCTGTAGCAAAAATTAGCCGGCGAAGTGAAAAAGGTAGAAATAGCTACAAAAAAAAACTGTCTATATTCTCATCTTTCCTAATCTGTCCCCTCAATACTATTCCCTCGTTTTCAGTTCCGGCGCAATGCATTGCATATATAGGTCTTGGACCAGCACTCATACCCTGAGTGCTGGTCCAAGATAAAAAAAAGGAATTTAAAAAATTTACCTTGGTGAGACAGAGTTCCTTTAAGACATATCTGTGCCCAATTTTAAGTCTCTATTTTAACAGAGTCATTCCGGAAAGGGAACATCAGAGAACATCTCAGCTCCTTATTGAATTAAGGAATATAAATTGTTCAATATCGTACGCCAACGCCCACTAAATGGGCGGGGTCCAAAAATAGACTATATCATCTTTTCCAGAGACGGACGTCTGGGCATTGCTAGATTGTCTTAGACTTCATCGCTGATCAAGAATATATATACACTAGGTTTAGTTAATCTGCAAACAGATTTGTGCCGCAAATTGCGAAGTTTCTGTACAAAATTTTGACGGAACAGCAGTTTTGCTTAAAATATTGGTCTTTAATGAAATAGTATAAAAAAATCACATTTCAGAATTTCAGACCAGATTAAACTCGGTTCAAATTTAATCCACATCTGAAAAACACAGCCTTAAAGTATACTTTGTTCACGACTATGAATAGGGACTCTTGTTATTCAACTAAATCAGTATCAGCAGGAATAATGCAGCTAAAATATTTCCAGATCGCTGTGCGACATTTCATTCCCTAAACACTAGCCATTTTCCCCTGCCGCCGTAAATCTTAACACAGAACACGCATGTCTGGTTACTTGGCTTCTGATTTTTAAACTCCAACATAATGAATTCATGGTAATAAAAACAACAGTATTTTATTTTTTATTCATTACAGTAATTTGTTTTTTCTTAAGTTTCAAACCAGGGATGGAAAAGGGCTATTTTGATTTTGTACCAATTAACTAAATAAAATGTACTTTTCATACCATGACGGTACCATTTTATATATATTTTTTATATTTCTATAAATAGGAATTCAAGAACTTCTCTACACAAGTATACAACAACAAAAATTATTTACATAAAAATCTAGGAATCAGTTGATTGAATTTTATTCAAAAAGTCATACAATTTAAGATAATAAATTTTCTGGTAGTTTAAAATTTAGGCAACGAGACATTGATTGAAAACTTTTTCGGTATTTGAAAATCAATTATTGTACCCTTTTTCAACGTGATTGTTTTTGAAACAAATATAAGGCAGCCTAACGATGAGAAGTTGCGAAAAATTATAGCAAATAATTGTAAGTCCGTTACTTAAATGAGCCATAATTTAGCAGAAATATGAGACATAAGACACTATTTTGAAAGATTCGGGTCTAAAGAACCGTTTTCTCTCGAAAGAACAAAAAAGAAACGACAAAATAAATATATAGAACAAGCAGAGGAGCAAGAAACGATCCGAAAATTTCATGAAGTGCTGCTGGAATACTGTATGTAATAAAAAGTTGATTATGTAACCTTTTAATTCACAGAAATATTTTATGTTTATTAACTGATTCACTGAAAAATCAACAAAAATGTTCAAGCATAAAACGTTTTTATGAACTAGGCGTAAGCTTTTGATTGAGATATTTCAATTGTACCAAATTAGTCATGGTAGTACCACGGTACCAACAAAGTCTAATTGTACCAAAAAAAGTACAATTGTATCATGTTTTCCATCCGTGTCTCAAACAAGCTGGTTTGGCGTTTAACAGAAATTGCCAGTAGATTGCCAAAACGGGCTGACCCATTTTGGGGTTTATTAAAAATAATTATCTGTGACAACATAATAATATTAAATGAATACAAGTAGCAAACAAGTAAAGAAAAAAATCAAGAATTTGCTTAGAAAATTATTTGAGAAAACGTGACAACCGACCTTCAGACAAAAAAAAAAAAAAATTAGTCATCTTTTGTAATACAGATTATGTTGTTGTAAAGAACTGTTTAATTATAGACAAAACAATTTGGGATAAAAAAATTAAAACGACAATAGATCACGATTTTGATAGAGGGAATTGAAAGCATTTCAAAATTAAATTCATGGTTTGGTAAACATCCGATCTGTTAAAACAAATTCTATGAAATATGTTTTTATACCCTCCAAGAGAGAATTGGAGGGTGGTATATTCACTTTGTCATTCCGTTTGTAACGCAGCGAAATATCCATTTGCGACCCCATAAAGTATATATTTTTGATTAGTGATGAAATTTAAAACGATCTGTGCATGTCCGTCCATCCGTCTGTGGATTTCACGATTCAGTCCAAACGAAAAGAGCCAGACTCTTGAAATTTGGTAAAAATATACCTTGAAGGCAAGCACAGGTCAACTTCGTAAATGTGCTGAATCGGGCCAGAGGGAAAAAAGTTCCCCTAAGAAGAACTAAGCCAACCGCTAAAAACAATACAATTTTTAATGTTTTTTTTTTTTTTTAAATTTGTTAAGCAAATGATATATTTTTATGTCAAAGAAGGAGCCATAAAATTAAAAAAATTAATTTTTGGATTTCGCCCCCTTTCGTGGGCGTTATTATATGCAAAAATAGTGTAAAAATTTAACAAATTGTTTTACCTAAGCCTGCATGACGAAGCTGAGACGTAACCTGGTACTCCTATGTGCTACCCCCTCCTCTCTTTTGCCCCCAAAATGACCCTATAAAAAACATATGTATATGTATATATTAAAAATAAATTAATGTGTGTGAAGATAATTATGCCGAGATAAATAGGTTTTGACGTAAGCAGTTACGAAACAACGTACTTAGCTGCGAAGTTAAATATGTTATGACGTAACGAAATGGCAATCAGTGAAGTTTTTTTTTATGAAAATCCATATTTATATACAAAATGATTATGGGAGTGTCTTCTATCCCACACATCAGTTTGTATATACTGGTAATGCATGCCTACCCCTTATTTAGCCCCGGGGGCATTCCAAGATCACACACACTCTCATGGCCTGTAAATTGACTTTTAATGGCCTGTAAATATTTTCACAAACTCAATTCAGCTATTCCAATTGTTGTGTGTGATAGAAGACACTCCCATAATCATTTTTTATTTACTGGCAATGCATGCCAACTCCTTATTTGGCCACTGGGGGCGAAATCCCTCCAAGAGCACACTCTCATGGCCTGCTAATTCCGGAGTTTAATATCAACTTGTAGCGGTTAGAAAATAAAACAGCATATGTAAAAAATCAGTACTAGTGTGTACATTGTATCCAGTGATGTTAACCGTACGGTAATTACCGTATTGTACGGTAATTTAGCTCTCCGAACGGTAAGCAGGTAATTTCTATATTTGTACGGAAATTTTGAAAAGTTTTAATTTTTAGTTGTTACACCCCAAAAAATTTTTTTCATAATGTATCTACCAGGTCGAATTCATAACTGTGTTAATAGATCAGTTTTGTTACAGCCTAAATATAAATTCTTTATTGCAAATTCTCTTGCGACTACATATTTTTCAGTAAAAACATCAAAAAAGTACGGTTTCATTACAACTATGCAAAATAATGCCAATTGTAGTTAAATTCTATACGTTTCTTGTTACTAATTTTGTACCAGACTTTGCATACGGTAGTTTTACCTAAAAAACGGCAACTTTTTTACGACAGTACGGAAATCGAAATAACAAAGTTAACATCACTGATTGTGTCAGAGTTTTGCAGGTTTGCAGCACTGCAAAACGCCCTCTATATTCAGGACAGAAAAATCTGTCAAATTTCTATGTTAAAAGCGTATATTTTTGAACAATTTCGGTTTTGAATCGAATTACATAATAACCCCCGCGGTACTCAACAATATCCACAACAAGAAACAAAAAGAATGCTGACGAAATTTGTGGAAACAAAAAATACGTATTATATTCTGCTTCAAATTATAGTCCATAAATTCTGGTTTAGTTTTATCAAATAGAAACAACAAAGGCCAATTATAAGCGATTGTAGCATCTATTTCATTTTATCGCCCTACGCCCATCCATCATTTGTGACTTTCAACTGAAAATACTTTCAATATTTCGTTATATAACTACATTCCAAAACATTTTACTACAAATTATCATAAAAATATGGCAAAATTTGTAAAAGGGAAAAAATCAATAAAATCTGCTCTAAATTATTTCAATGATGACCTTACATTTTTGTAATAAATTAAAACGTGAATGTATTAGTTATTTGCAAAAGATGTCCAAATATGTGATCATCAAGTTTAATTTAAGTTTTTATTTGATTAAAGATTTTCAATATATAAAAAGTAAAAATGGTTCCGCTGCCTCTAAGTACGAAGTGTTCGAACATTTTAGTAATTCTGCAGTTTCTAAACGGTTTGTCCGATTGTAATAAAATTTTATTTAGTATTTAATTATTTAATTTAATTGAGTAAAGTTTTGCTTGCTAATAATATTTACATATATAGAAAGCTTTCTTTCCTTCGCACAGTTACAAAATTTCTATTTTATATGTAATTATTGCAAATAAAAATTTTTTTCAATATTGAGCAATAATAATATTTTGTTAAAAAATATTTAAAAAAAATTAAAAAATGTTTGTAAGGAACTTATATGCGGTACAAATAAGGAATAATTTATTTTTAAAAGTAAAAAGTAACTTTATTTATAAAAGCATTTAGAATGTGCATAAAATAAAATTTCACCATTCGTTTGGCGTAACAAATCTGATATTTAAATACATTGTGGTACGTTTTAAAACATCTTATCGTCCACCATTATTGATGAAACATATACCGTTTAAAAGGTACTTTTGTGTAGATATGCACAATATAAATAATTTTTTAATTCTTAGTAAACTATTTTTTCCCTCTCTTTTGCTTTGTATAGCTACATAAACGTTCAAAGGCCTTATAATTATTTTAAAATTGCAGAAAATAAGACAAGTTATTTTTGTTGTTGTCTTAATACATATTATTGTATTATTTCACTTTAATTAAAATAAGAGATTAGAAACCCCTGAACGATAAGATTTAAGTTGAATTGTGTTTCCATTGTAATCCCATAAGTCACATAAATGCATTCATTACTGATAAAAATCCCAAAAATCACATAAATCAATCACCATCTAAATTATGTACACATCTTGTCTCATATAATGATCTGTGCGAATTTAATAAGATCTGAATTTATATAAATGCATATTTCGTAAACACGATGGACGCAAAACAATAGAAAAAGAAAATAACATGTGATCTTCTTTCATTTGTTGCGTGTATTTTTGTTTTTCTCTCTACTCATCTGCAGCTACAACTGCTGTTTCTTCTAATGACATTGACTTTGAATTTATTAACTTGAATTATTATTTATCAATGAGTTGTAAGCGACTCTTATTTGTATTTGAAAAAGTCAAATTTGAACGCGATTCACATCTTTCTTTGCTAATGAAGTATTTATTTACAAGATGCACGGCTGCATGGATGGCTCGTCTCTTTAAATGGTGAGAGGAATTGATGTTTTGGATACACCTTGTTAACTGGTAAACCTATTGTCTTGAATAATTTTAATTTTTTTTGGGGAAAAAAATCGATGTTTTTTGCTGTTATATTTTGTTTCAGTTTGGTTTCACTTTGTCTTTTTTTTTTACTTGTTTTGGCTTAATATTGAATGTATAATTTATGCAACCTGCATACATTACAATTTCAAAAAGTTGGGGCTATTGCCTTTTTTCTTAATTTGTTTTTTTTTTCTTTTCTCGATTATTTTTTTCTGTTATTATGGTAATAGCATATATGTTGTTGTATTATTAACCAACTAACACGCAAAAATTTAAAGCAACAACTTTGTTTACAAAAAGAAAAAGAAATTGAAACAATTATTTTGGTATTATTACAAAACAACAGCAGTGAAATGAAAAAATAATCGTTTGTTATAATTGGGAATAAACTTATGTAAATAAATATAGGGTCCGCAATTTAACGTTTTTTTCAACTAGTGCTTATTTCGTGAGCGGTAACACTTAGCTCATGTCTGATTTGACAGATAATTAGTTTTATCCTTCCGCTGAACGAATATGGTTGACCATTCAAAGCGTTGTCGCTTCGTTAAGTGGGCCTGCGATCGACTTACAGAAGATGCCGATTTTGCCAAAAAAATCATCTTTTCAGATGAAGCTCATTTTGATCTTGGCGGGTATGTAAACAAGCAAAATTGTCGCATTTGGGGCACAGAAAACCCGCATGCACACATTGAAAAGCCGACGCACCCAAAACGAGTCACTGTTTGGTGCGGATTTTAGTCCAGAGGCATATTTAGGCCATTTCTCTTCGAAAATGAGCAGGCAGTGGCCACTACAGTCAATGGCGATCATTATCGGGCCACGCAGCCATTTGAATGAAATTATTTTCCATTATTAACCGGAAGGATTGTACTTTCAAATAAATTAAGAAATTTGACAAAATATTCAGTAGTTACTTTTATAGCATTTTCAAAAAAAAAAATTTATTTGGCGGACCCTATATTTCAACCCGTTTAGAGAAATGTTATTCAGCAGAATATAATTTTCAAGGAGCTGTTACTTTGTACTAAATAGAGAAACAATGCGTGCACATTGGGTTAAATAATAAAATAGCTAAAACGTAAAATATTCATAAAATGTCATAAATAAAATATAATTATATAAATATAATAATGCATTTGATAAAGTATCTTCATCTGACCATATAAAAATGGTTAATAATACTACAAACGCACGGTTGAAATAGATATATGAGATATTTTAAGCAAAGTTACAAATAGCTTTTCATATATCCTTCTATTCGTTACACAACACTTTTTAGGAGAAAACAAAAAGCAGTTGAACTCTTTCTACCAGCCAATAAAAAATGATACAAACTTCTTTTAACGTTTATATTTGCAATTACAAAACAAAAATAAAGTAGAAATATTTTTCTATTGCTTTTCAGGCATATATTAAATACATTTTACCGCTTTTATGCGGAAAAAATTTATATTGTGCACATCAGCATAAAAATACCTTTCAAAATATATAAGTTTTGCCAATGTTAGTGAACAATAACATACTGAAAAGTGTACCACAATATTGTAAAGTATTTAAATATGAGAGAGTAAGGCCGAACAAGTCGTTATTAAAAAGGTACTTCAACTCTTTAGTGGCTAACTAACTGTGCTCGTTAAACGTAAAAGAGGCTTTGCTAAACTTAAAGGTTTGAGCCTTCACTATTGGCCTATGACGCAGTTGATACTGCCTGTTCACCGATGTCGAAAGCTAGCTTTCGTTCGAATAAATAACATTTAAAACAAAAACCATTTTTTAAAATTTCTTAAAATATTTTTTGTTTTAAATGTTATTTATTCGAACGAACGATAGCTTTCGACATCGATGAACAGGCAGTAAGTATTGAAATTTAGTAATAGACTTTATAATTACAGTGTTGTATACAAAATGCGATTCTTTTAATTATCAACAAAAACTATAATTCCCGAACAGAGCGATGCCGATACGATTTCGTGAAAGCACTCACAATTACAATTGGATTACAGTTATTATTCAGTACTATTTCATAACATCTATGGATAGGTTATTCTTAAAAATATTGATATTAAAAGGAAATAGTTCCCCTTATTCTGTAACTCTTTGTCAATGTCACGTCAACACAATATCAAAAATAGGACAGTTACATTCAGGTTGTGGGCAATTACTGACTAATGCTTTTCTAAGCCCTAGAAAATAATAGGCGGCTGTTAAAAGTAATCAAATGCTGAGGAAAACAGGTATGCAGGTGTCTCAGTTTTGATATTGTCTTGACGTGGCATTGGCAAATAGTTACAGAATAAGGCGGATTTAATTTTTTTATATTGCCAATTACCTGAAACTTACTACAAGCAACTGATAAGCCACAATTACAATTTTTTGTTTCTCAGCTCAATGTTGAGCAGTTTTTATTTAATGCAATATATAATATTAAATAATTGTTATTATATCATTTTATTACCATCATAATTTCAAAATCATTTAGTACTTTACGCTACTGCAGCAGTGACATTAACATTCAATAAGTTTTTTGAATAAAAATATTGAACAGCTCATAGCACTACAAAAGATTGCTGCTACTAAACGAGCTATTAAGTTTAACAATTGCGGCTGTAAGAAAATAAACAAACAAAAAAAAAAATAAAAGAATATTGCATCCATATGGTGCAAACAAAATACAAACAAGTGACGTAATTTATCGCTGGGAAACTATTAATAGAAATTACAACAAATTTAATGTGACTATTCATATTCTAGTTTAGTTTTTCACTCTCATAAATTGTTGTTGCTATTTCAGTACTCGTGCTCACTCATACAAAAGCGTAACATATTTTCTTCTGCCAACGTTAACACTTCAAGTGGAGAAACATTTTTTTTAATATGTAATTTGGGTTACTAAGGCGAATGACTAATAAGAATTTTTATTTGAATTCGAAATTCCAATACCTCCTGGTGCGCTGAAATTGGATCAGTTTTGCTGGATTGTTGGTTTGTTTGTTTGTTTTTGTATCTAAAATGCCGCGTTCTGTGCTCGTACTTGATTTAAACTGATGTTCAGTCATTCACTCACAGATTTTTTTCAAACTGGCGCTTTTATGTACAAGATACAGACAGTGTGTGCGTGTTTCTTATTAGTATATTTAAACTATTAAAGTATTATATGTCATTTTGTATTATTAAGCAGTACATATTTGTATTGAATGTGCTGGGGGGAATGAATGTTCAAAATATTTCAAATAGTTCACACTTGATCAATTTGCTACAATTTTGTGGGTTTTTTTTTACTTTGAAATTATATTGCTTTGCTTCAGAAAATATTAGAATTTCTTACTGCGAATATGTAATATGACCTTTGATCTTCGCCAGAAAGTATTTGCAAATATTTTTATTTCATTTGCATGTGGAATGTGTTGCGTTATAGTGTCTTTAGGTTGTTGCATGGATTTGACAGGCTATAATTGGTTGTGTGGATAGAGCTGTTCGATTACATTACGATTTCGACAATAAATAGAAATAAGAGGTCTAAATAAAAAAAATAAATCAAGAAGATTATCTCGAAATATTAATTCTTAATATTATATTTTTTTTAATAGGAGCAAAATTACAGGTTCCAAATTAAGGCATTCGATGTCGATCGAAATTTCAATACATTTTATATACAAATTTCGATCGATATCGAGTGCCGTAATTTACCCCCAGTATTCGATATCGATCGAAATTTCAAGACAATTTAAAGTTGATATCGAATACCATAATTTGTCGCCTGGTTTTATAAAATTAAGTTAAATTAAAAGGAAGTAAATGACTTTGAGCAATTTGATATACCGCTCGATGTTTTTGGCTGCACTATGTGAAGTCTATAATCTACACCGACAAGACACGCCACAGAAGAGAACATTCGTCTTGCTGCAAAAATTGGTCTAACCGCTTGAACTCTCTTCGCACTAGCCGAGGTGGCTGGCAAAGAATTATTTGCCAAATAAATCACCGCTATCGTGAATAACAATTCCCATGATACTGTTTCTGATTGGCTATTGTGAATGTTCTCCACCACAAAGTTTTTGATGCTGTGGGAAATATAACAGTTTGTGGCTTAAGTCTTTTGATTTGTGTTGCTTTACATTCGCACGCACATGCACACACATTAAGCAACATTTTCAGAATTCTTTAAAAACCTAAATCATAGTTTAATGAACTTCAAATGCAAATAATGTACATAAACAAATATTTCAAATATTTTATGCTTGCAAAACACACCACAAGTATCGGAGAGTATAATAATCCTATTGAAAACAGCAATCAAAGTTAAAATAAACGAATTAAATGCGAAATTTAATCTAGCGTAACAAATAAGTAACTAAATACTTTAGTTTTTTTTTGGTCTTCCATAAAACGATTCTGTTAATTTACTTAGAAAAAATAAACAACATGTAAAACAAATGTTTGTTATGGAGTCATCTCCTCAAGAATGGGCGTGAGCGCCAATATGTGTTTGGGTCTGTTAGAATTAATGCAATACTTTAGCAAATACTTTAGCAATACAGCAAATATCAAATGTTTAGCAAGAATAATTAATAATTATTTTGCATTTAAATTACTGTGTAGAGTTGTTTAGTGCTACAAGTGTTGTTGCATAATGGAAAAGAAACCCACACTTGTTCATATTTTTTCTCTTTCAATTATGCATAATTATATAATCATATAAACAATAGCAAATGATTACCTTTTTTATTGCATTCAAGGCCGTGCGCGTGTATGGTTTGTTGCGTACGACTGATTTTACGTTTTTCCAAGTATTTCAAAAGTCTTTTATGGTGTCATGCCTGCAACAGGCAAATTCATTTCATATAGAAATGCGTGGCGAGGAAGTACTCTACACTTTACGTTAATAACTATTCTATTTTTATTAGTGATATTTTTTTTGCTTTTTATTTAAAACTATTTATTGAAGCAGCACATGGATGTGAAATAGAAAAAACGGATGTTTGTTGGCATTAAGAGGATGAGAAAATACTTTTGTTTTCCATTTTTATTGCCAAACAAATTGTTTTATATACGAGTACGTGCTTTTCGTAAATTTCTTGTAATACATAATGAGAAGAAAAAAAACAACACAAATGAAATAAAAATGATCATGAAGGTACCGGCATTTCACATTTATTCGCGCGCATGCGCTTAAAATGCATTAATGCGTAACTCTAACAATACAATGTGTACAACATTAAATTGTCTATGCCGAGGCAAGCAAACAAATAATTCACACATTTAAACACACACACACACTCGTATAATATGCAAGTTCACAAGTGGGCATGTAATTATTTTGGTTTTAAGTTTCTTTTAAATAAAAGCCCAGTATGGAAACAATGAATTTATTTAATAAAGCTATATTGTTGTCTTCAATGTTTTATTTTGTTGTAAAGTTACACACAATTGTGTGAATTTTTACGAAAAAAAAATACTAGTACATATTGTAATTTATTGTGAGAAGGAATACTTTTTTTCTGTTAATCGTTGAAGTGTTAAAAGTGTTTAAAACTAATTTGTAAAATTATACAGCATGATTAAAACATTTTCTTTCAACAAATTGTGTACAAATTGTTTATTGAATTGCAATTGAAAACTACTGGGATTTAATAAAATACTAAAGCTGCAATTCTTCTTCTTCAGCTACAACAAATTGTTCAGTATTAAAGTCATTTTTATTTCAAACGATTTTGTTTTATTCTTATTGTTGTAACTGCTATTAAATGTATTCCTGTAAAATGTCTGGAAAAATTTTGAATGAAAGTGGTAAAAACTTATATGCCCACTTTTATAACTATGAAGCTGTACTGTGGCAGAAGACTTTTATATTAACAATATTTCGGACTATGCAGTCGATTCCTTCACATTCCAAATTATCACAAACTTAAAATCTTTTTTTATGCCCAAAAGTTTCAACAATTTAACCCAATTTTATGCAAAGTTTAATAAACATTACAGATCAAATTATATTGATAACTTAGTAACTGTAGTGAAATCAAAGTAAATTTTGCAATTCTACGATCATGCAAAGGCTACGATCATGACCTTTTTAATAGCCGTTGAAACTATTTAAGCATTTAGTCATGATTCATTATTACAAAAAATTGGCCAAATAAACAATTAGACTGGCTTTCAGAAAATTGTGAAGCTTAAACTCAATAATAATAATAATAAACAATAGCAACAAATGAACCAATCAAGCATTTCTTTTTAAATGAAATAATTTATAAACTTTTTTGTATTGAAAATAAAATTATATGGGCACACACAATGATTGCCCTTCTTTTCTGAAAACATTTAATCAAACAAAACCAAGTTAGTATGTAATCAATGAAATATATCATGGACGCTCTCTTATATTTGCATAATAAAATTTAAATAAAATTAATAAGAAATGTTTAGGACTAATTCTTCACAATTAAAAGCTACAAATTTATAAGTAAACCACGTGCCATTGGCTGAACGTTGACTACGAGGACCAATGTCCTGAGTTGGATTCCGCACTCTGGTCATGAATGTATTATGCAAATCTTCAGATCTGCTTTAGTTCATGGTTTAGTTAAGTGTTCAAATGACGAAGGCAATGATCAGTGGGCAGAACTGACAACGACTGATACAATCATGTACTAAAAACAGTCCACCTTATTTTAGCTAATTCATGAACCGAAGTGAAGTCTTATATAGGGTCCGCCAAATAACTTTTTTTTTTGAAAATGCTACATATAAAAAAATACTGGATATTTTCTCAAATTTCTTTTTTTATTTGAAAGTACAATCCTTCCGCTTAATAATGGAAAATAATTTCATTCAAATGGCTGCATGGCCCGATAACGATCGCCATTGACTGTAACGGCCACTGCCTGCTCATTTTTGAAGAATAATGGCCCAATTATGCCTCTGGACCAAAATCCGCCCCAAACAGTGACTCGTTTTGGGTGCGTCGACTTTTCAATGTATGCGTGCGGGTTTTCTGTGCCCCAAATGCGACAATTTTGCTTGTTTACATAACCGCCAAGATCAAAATGAGCTTCATCTGAATGGCAAAATCGGCATCTTCTGTAAGTCGACCGCAGGCCCACTTAGCGAAGCGAAAACGCTTTGGATGTTCAACCATATTCGTTCAGCGGAAGGATAAAACTAATTATCTGTCAAATCAGACATGGGCTAAGTGTTACCATTCACGGAATAAGCACTAGTTGAAAAAAAAAACGTTAGATGGCGGACCCTTTATATACTGTCTAATACTTTCCAAATATCACCTAACTTTTGATGAAAAGGCAATACATATTTTATTTTTCCAAAATATATATGAATATAAATGCTAAAAGAGTGAAAGACCTCGCAACAGTGATTGATGTTCTAATTTAGATTGATAAACAACTTGAAAAAATTCGTTATTATCATAAAATCGTATCTTTATTTGACATTCAAAATAAAAATATCCTTCACAATCAAGGCAAAATTGTTACCATTCACAAAATAAGCACTAGTTGAAAAAAAAAACGTTAGATTGCGGACCCTATACAGAAATACATCACATTTTTGTGGTACACTTTTAAGTTTCTCGTCGGCCACCAATATTGATGAAAAAACTAGTGATTTGAGAGGTACTTTTGTGTAGATAGGAACAATATTGTACGTTCTTAGTTCAAAAGATGTAAAAAGGGTTTTAAATTTGTTTGAACAACAACAACAACGAAATATTTGATCTCATTTTAAATTTAAAGACATGCATGTGCATGATTTTAAAACTTTCAAAATTCTCAATATAATTTTGTACAGCGAATTCCTAAGCTACAGTTTTCATTTTCAACCATAAGACTTACCATTAGCGAGATTTGGAGAGAATATCGCTCTACATGATGTTTGATACTGAGTAACTTTTTTTACACGCACATGGATTGAAGGGTTTTTTTTTGAGAGGAAGCTTAGTACGAAACCGCCTTTGTGGATATTTTCTCGGGTTTTGGCAAACAGATTCAAGAATATGTTTTAGTAAACACACATTTTTATTTTAGAGAATCTTTTTTGCCTTTACAAAAAAAAAAAACAAAATCACTAGCGCAGATCAAATATCATCTAAAACCATTGCCAGTATTAACAAGAATGTTGGAGCAATTTTAAAATATTCAAAATTGAAACTGTTACGGAATTTTTTTAAATATATTTTTTAGAACGAATTAATTAAAAGATACTTTATTTTCTCCTTGGAAGCGCAATTAAGTTTATCATGCACTAATAAAATTAAAATTTGTACGCTTTTCTTTTTATTTTTAATAAAATTTAATAATAAAATAATTTTTCAGCTTTCAAAAAACAACATTGTTTTCAACAACTTGATTTGAATAATTCGGAAGTCGTTTATGAGCAATTTAAATTACAATATACTGATTTAAAAATAATTTAAATTATATTTGTAGTATATATTTGGCAACAAGTTATAATAAATTTTATTAAAAAATTAAGTCATAGAATTTAATTTTTTATTTTTGCGTCTCAAACAAAATGGGACACCATGTATGTAATCAAACAACAAATTGATGGAGTCAATGAGTTCACAATTTTTAATTCACCGCTGCACAGTGGGGGACTTTGAAAACGTGGTAGTCCGAATGTAATAAAATTTCATACAGTATTTATGTCCAGTTTTGAGTTTGGATCTTATATCTTTAAAAAGAGCAGAACCACTAAAGTGGGCCAACTTGAAACTTATTGAAAAATTTAAACCCACAACCAGCTGAGGAGAAACTAAGAACCCATCAAAAATCAATTTTGAAAATTTTTGTAAGTTTAAATTACAAAATTTAAATTTAACCAAAAACGATTTTTTCAGGCAGAGCAAAATATATTATTATTATATTAATACTAGCTGACCCGGCAAACGTTGTTTGGCCATGTAAATAATTTCTAGAGAATTTCTAGTGTAGAAAAAAATAACTCACTTATTGGAAGTGTATAAGAATGTGGAATATGAGTGAAGAAAACACCAAACATAAATTTTTTTAATTTATTAAAAGTAATAATTATTTATATCATTAATTCATTACATAATATTAATCTCTTAATGCTACAGCGTGTACAATATTTTTTGTTAGCCCGTCTTTAGCTAATACAAACAAACTTGATGGTTTACCCACTCGAGAGCATGGAGCTCTTATAAGTAAACACACAAAAAAAATTCCCAATTGTAATAAAAATCTAACTTTCACCGAATTCGTTTTTCACCATTCCCAACAATATTTTCGTTATAAATAAGAAAGAATAATTTTTGATATTATAATAAAAGTAAAAAAAAAATTATACTTACAACTCAATAGCCGTTGTTTGCGGGAACTCGTGACACGTGTTGAGTATTTTAGAGGTTATGTAAATCACTTAATTAACTGATCGTGCGAATTACACTCAAAATTAATAATTTTATTAGTTATTAATAATTAATTATATTCAATAATATTAGTTATTAATAAATAAATAATAAAGTTACTCGAGAATATATTTGATATGAGAGTTACACTGAGATAGTGGAAATGTTTAACTACTACGCTTGACGCATAAACACTCATAATAGTCGCAAAGTGTAGAGAGACTGAGAGAAGACTTATTGTTTGAGAGAAATAGGAGACCATCTTCGTTGTCATCCCTACTCCGTGCTGTTTACTGGGTGAGAAGTGACACCGATAGACACATGGAGGGGATAACGTACCAAGTGATAATAATTTATGTTATCGAGCGGGATAAAATATGATAAAATTATGAAAATTACTATTAAAAAGCAGGGGTTGGTGATAGAAAAGTGCAAACTTAGGGTTGTATGTATTTTTTAATGCCACATAATAACAAAATGAATTTTATCAAAAAAATAAAAAAAAAATTTTTGGGGTGAACACCCCTTATCACTTAGAGGTTTGAAAAATAGATAGTAGCCGATCCTCAGACTTACTGAATATGCATAAAAAATTTCATAAGAATCGGTCAAGCCGTTTCGGAAGAGTATGAGAACGAACATTGTGACACGAGAATTTTATATATTAGATATAAGAAAAAAATTATAAAAAAGCACCACTCCGTCAAAAGTTATGAAAAGTTTAAATTGAAATATTTAAAAAGTCGAATTTTCCCAAATAAAAGTCCCTGGTTATTTCATAGCCACAAACAAGTTTTGCTAATATTTCTACTACATATTTATTCTTATTTAAGAAGAAATATTACAAGCCATATCGCAAAAACATCTTTATCGTTATTGTCTGCCTCTAGCGAAAATACCGAAAAATTTCAATTTCGCAATCTCAAAAATTTTCTCTGGGAACATTAGAAACTTAAGAAATAAATCTCGTTTGCTTTTCTCTACACCTCATTAAATAAATAATTTGTCATTGTATTACAATCGGACTAATCGTTTAGAAATTGCAGAATTATTTCAAATGTATTTATCATTTTTTGATAATTCCCCACTGTGCTCTGTTAGCGCCACCTCCGCATTTAATCATACGACAACTGTTACAAATTGCTGATCACTCAAGCACAAACACTCGCACTCACAATTTCAAGCCAATATCGTGAGTTCAGAAAACAACAAATTTGATCGCATTCTACATCCTCTATCAAAGATTATGTTTTAAGTTTTTATTTGTTTCATTTTAACTTTTAAATTATGTATAGTGGGACAAAATCGTTATAAATATATATATAAGGATACATATATTATAAATAAAACTATAACAACAAGGAGAGAATCTGTGTCATTTGGTTCAACGACATTTGATTTTAAAATAATTTTTATATCGCAAATGCAAAAAAAAACACAATTTTTCATTATGGTCTGTGTCCATTTTGTTATTGGTGAAATTTATTAATTTATTGATGCCTCTACTTCAGTTCATAATTACAAAACATATTCTTATTTCAAGGCATGATGATCATATGTTACGTTGTTGTTTTGTTATTTGCCAAATATTATTTGGTTTAAGCCATGTTGTCGTCGTGTAGGTGTTTATGAATTATTTTTGGAATTGAAAGACATTTTTAAACGAATTTGTAATGATTTATTTTAATCGTAATAAATATATTCACAAGTTCGAATTAGATTAATTAATTAATGCCTTTTGAAAAGAAAGACTTGTTAACAATAACAAGTTTCTATTGACCTTAATTTCATATATGTAACGTAATCATTCTATTTTTCTGTCAGCACATTTAATAGCAAAAATTAATAAAAAAAAATCAGCTGGCATTTTCAGGGTTTTTTTTTTTTTTTTTTTTTTAGGAGTAGGACCAGCACTCAGGGGATAGCCCCTACATATGCAGTGCATTGCGCTGGAACTAGAAACGAGGGGATAGTATTGAGGAGACAGATTGGGAAAGATGAGAAGATAGACAGTTTTTTTTTTTTTTTTTTTTTTTTTTTTTTTTGTAGCCATTTCAACCTTTTACTTCGCCGGCTAATTTTTGCTACAGGGCCTTATTAATCTACGAGGGGAACTCAATAAGTCATTGCAAAGTGTTATAAGTAGAAATATACACGAAACGGCACTATAGCATTTTGGGCAAAAGCCAAAAAAAAGTGAAAACTGTGAAAATTCTCAGCTTGAGAATTTAGAAGAAAATAAATCTATCAGAATAAAATTTTTTTTAATGTGTAGGGAAAAATCGTATTTTTTTTGTTGCATGCGTAGGTACTTTTTGGAGATATCTACTGGCAATACTGGCCGTAATTTCCCACTTGATTTTTCAAAAATGTCCATCCTATGCTGTTCTTTTTAAAACAAAGTCTAGCAGAAACTTTCAAATTGCAAATTTAATTAAAATGTTGAAACTTTCTTAGGGATTTTTCATTACATCAATGGGAGATGTTGAACAAAAAACAAAATATATAAAATACAGCATTTTTTTTCTTGGCCTATGAAGCATTGAAAAAAAATCTCTGTCAAATTCTTAACCCTTTCTTCGATTTTATATCTTCAATCTACATAAAACAATTTAACTTTGCGCTGCACGAAGCAGACATTTTACTCTAATAAAATAATATTTAAACACAATTAAAAAAATTATCACAACACATATTTAAGTACATAAAATTAAGTTATTAAAAAGTTTATTACAGTTTTTTATTTCGCTCTTATATTTTATGTGTTTTAAATTTCTTTGTTCAAATTATTACTTAATAAGTGTCAATGCGTTAATTTTAATTGCTTAAGCTCTAATCATTTTTACAAGCTTTTAATTGCTTTCATTACATCGTATTTTTATTACACATTAACATACGACATACACACGGTTTGTAGCGCGATTTACTTTTACTATAAAGTGTAAAGCGTTTAAAAACAAATAAATATTTAAACGGCCGGCAATTACAGAAAACCTAAATGAATGTAGGTCATTGAGTAAAGAAAAAAAAAAGAAACATTTGATATAAAATTGTTAAATGATAATAAAAATTGGTATGTAATAATAAAACAAAGCCCTGTTTCACAAAAAGAAAATTAATTTATAACAATTAACATTTTCGTAACCAAACGAGGTTTGTATTGGCTCAGAAAATATTCAGTATGTAGGCACAGTGGTATGAAAGGTTTTATGTAAAGGAGGAATTTCATAAAAATTCATCTCTATTCTATCACATGTATTATGGAAATGAGTTGCTTGCGAGCAAACCTTTTCCTATCCAATTGCTATTGTGAATATTTTTGTAGTAAAATCACTATTGTGATTTATTTGGGAGTAATAGTTACTACTGTGAATTATTTGTTAGCAACTTTTAAATAGTTTGCGCAATAATAAAATGTACATGCTTTGAAAAAATTAATAGCGTTTTTTATTGTTTGGCGTTGCTGGCAGAAACAGACGTGATCGTTAATAAAGACAAAATAAAATTATTACAGTAAGTTTATCACTAAATGAATTGTTTTTTTATAAACTCTAGGAGCATTACAGATTAAATAAAGATGGAATCGGACACTTCTTGCACGTGTTAGAGAAAAATTCGTTGTGCCTGCCATAGTGAAAGCGGCTGGCACTTTGTAATTTTTAGCGGATTTTTTAATTTAGCGGATTCCAATTAAATGTCTATTGTGAATATTTTTGGAGTATAAGCTCTATTGTGATTTATTTGGGAGTAATAGTTACTACTGTGTACTATTTGTTAGAACCTTTTAAATATTTTGCCCAAAAATAAAATATATGTTAGGAACACTACTGCGACGAACGACGAATTTTTGGTCGTGAATATTCGTCGCCAAAAATAAAACACATTGGTGTGTGTAAAAATGCACACAATCGTGGTGTTGGTCGAAATTCGTCATACTCAGCGAAAGTTGAAATAGACTTATTTCTAATTGTTTCGTCAGCGAGCGACAAACAAATCAATATGAGGTGCCCAGGTTTCATATACTCCAACTGGTTTTTTGTGGGAAAACATAATTCACTACTGCATTGTTGCATCTAGCACGAAAATTTTCAGTGTATACTAAAAATGCATTCACCAATTCACAAAAATTTATCCTTCGGACGACTTTTTATTAATTTTGAACACTTTTTATAATATATATTTTTTCTTCCTATTTCCTACTTTTTCATATGGTCACCTCATCAGCTGTTAAATGAAAAGAATAATTTATTTACAGAAAAAAATTTGCATAAAATAATTACAAGAAGGAATTTGTTCTGGAAAAAAATTGACATTACCGAGGTAATTATTGAATGTCTAAAGAATCTGGCATCAGAGGATTACAAAGATTTTTAACAATATTTACATTTTTTTTTCATTATTTTAATTTATTCGTCGTTATTGTGTGTCATACGACGAATGTATAGAGCGAATTTTCACCAACGAATTCGTCGTACTGAACAAAATTCGTCGTTCGTCCCAGTTGTGTTCCTACCAATACTCGTACATGCTTTGAATATTTTGAAGGCATAAACAACGATGATGCTTTGGTGCAGTTCACATTCAGCAAAGTGTTAACGGAGGATCTATTAATATTTAAAGTAGTTTTGAGTTTTCAGTGGACTGTGTGGAAACTTATTTTTGTTCAGAGTCCTAGTAAAATTTGTCATGAGAATCATTCACAATAGCAAATTCAAGACTTTGCGAGTTTTTTCATGAGAATAGTTACTCGCGTTTGCTGGTATTCTTTTTATGTATAAATAATTTAATATTGAAGTTACGTTTATCAAAAACTAAAATGTATAATAGAAAAGCATGCAACTGAAGTCAACTAAAAAACATCTCAGTTCATTATCTTGCAATTTGCTTTGAAGAAACTTTTAACGGCTCATAGTTGCTTCCTTTTCAGTAAATAATAAATAAATTTGTTCACTGTATGATGCAGCTCATGATTGCTATTTAAATTATGTTTTTGTGTTATGAGTGAGTGTGTGTGTGTGTGTGTATACATTTAGCATACTTCCCACACTCTCTTAAACGCACTCGTACGCACTTGTGTTTGCATTTCTTATAACAATTAGGAAAAACATCAACAGCGTCAGCGGCAAACAAAAAAAGTTTGTAACATAGTTGGCATTAAATCATACACATTAAAAAAATAAATAAATAATAAAGAGTTCATTTACACGCATTGCATACACCCACACACACACACATACGCATCAATGCTACTCTTTTTTTTCTTGAGTTAAATGCATAATTTATACGATGATTAAATTGGCGTTTACCTTAATGACAGCACACATGCCTGCACGCATGAAAAAATGTCGTGGTTAAGCGATAAAGATTTTTGCATTTTTAATAAAAGTGCGCTAAAGTAAAATTTTATAGTCATAACGATTTTTCCTCAATTCTTTCATTTTGCATTATGCAGAGGGTGTTCACAATTTCAAATTCATAAAAAATCTTTTAATACGAGTATGTGAGTGGCATTGTTCTCTATCGATGATGCACCGAAGACATTTATTAATTTCTTTTCTTTTGTTTATTTTAATTATGACCGTAATCAGCTAATAGATTGATGTGTTTCATCTAAAATATTTGCAAGAAATTGTTTTTAAAATATTCAGAGCTTATGGAAATTCATTGAATTTAAATCGGTTTAATTTTTTTCGTGTATTTCATCAGTAGCAATCGATGTAAAGCGATGAAAAGACGCTATAATTTTTGTGTTATAGCTACAAACATAAAGTTTCGTTGTTTACTAATGAATTTGTCAACGGCGCAACAATAATTCAGCTGTTGAATATTCACGTATTCAGTAGTTTATGTGAGTGATTAATAATAAATCTTTGTGAAATGCATAAATTATGAAAAGACGTGCGGGCATAATAAATTACAAACGCCAATAATAACAATAGCAACAGTAAATATAATAAATTAGTTAAAGAACTTGTTAAAATTTTAACGCACATAAAAATATACAACAATTAAGTTGGAGATTATCACGCTTGTTGTTGTAACTAAAAACGTACACTGCATAATTTTCTTTGTTTGAGTGATGGCAATTTGTTGGATGCTAAAAGCACTAAAACGAACATTATTGAGATTAATTAAATTTATTTTTTATATTGTTGGCTGAAGTAGTAGAACACGAGACTATGAAGCGGAGGGTCGTGAGTTCGAGCCCGCGCTGAGACATGAAATATTGTGTTGAATTCTCCTGATCAGCATTAGGGCGTGGTTGTGTTAGTTGTTGCCAACCTGTTTCAGTGATGAAGGCATAGTAACTGGTCACTGAACATAATTGGCAGCGACTGACACTGTCATGTACTAAAAAAGCAGAGTAACAGCACCCACCTTCGTCGGCCCTGTAGCAAAAATTAGCCGGCGAAGTGAAAAAGGTAGAAATAGCTACAAAAAAAAAACTGTCTATATTCTCATCTTTCCTAATCTGCCCCTCAATACTATCCCCTCGTTTTCAATTCCGGCGCAATGCATTGCATATATAGGGGTCATCTCCTGAGTGCTGGTCCAAGATAAAAAAGAAAAAAAATTATATTGACTGATACTTTACAATATAAACAAGTAAAATGTTATATTCGACCGGGTCGTAACTTAAATACTCTCCAAATAGGAGCAACATGGC
Source organism: Linnaemya tessellans (assembly GCA_951800035.1). Classification (NCBI taxonomy): domain Eukaryota; kingdom Metazoa; phylum Arthropoda; class Insecta; order Diptera; family Tachinidae; genus Linnaemya; species Linnaemya tessellans. The sequence goes on from OX637535.1 coordinate 3,290,087, forward strand.
TCAGACACCTCTCCATCAGCATGAAAGCAATTTGTGTTATTTTTGCGCTTAACTTGTTATATCAACGCGAACAAAAAAGGAAGAGAGATATATTACAAATGTTCACCCTGCTGGGTCCAAAATCCTTTAAGGTATTTCTGTGCCCAATTTTACAGCTCTATTTTGACAGGGTCACTTCGGGAAGGGCCGTTGGGGAGACATTTCAACTTTGTCGTAAAAACTTAGAAAGTAAAATTTGGAGGTATTTAAGTGTAGATGATAGGGTCATTTAGGGGGCAAAGGGTGGAGGGGTAGGGCAGAGGAAGATCAGAGAACATCTTACGTTCGCCGTAAAAGCTTAAAAATTTTATATTTCTGAGCCCTACATATGCAGCGCATTGCGTCGCAACTGGAAAAGAGGTCTATTTTAACCTTTACATGGCCGACGAAGGAGGAGGCTGCTACTCTGCTCTTTTTTTTTCTTCTTTTTTTATCTTGGACCAGCACTCAGGGGATGACCCCTATATATGCAATGCATTGCGCCGGAACTGAAAACGAGGGGATAGTATTGGGGGGACGGATTAGGAAAGATGAGAAGATAGACAGTTGTTTTTGTAGCTATTTCAACCTTTTACTTCGCCGGCTAATTTTTGCTACAGGGCCGACGAAGGTGGGTGCTGTTACTCTGCTCTTTTAGTACATAACAGTGGTAATCCACTAGTCTCTATGACTTCGTCACTGAATGCTGATGCGAAGAATTTCCCTTTGAAGTCAAAAGCTCTAAGTTGGCATCATAATATTTATTGTTATTATTATGATTGAAATTGGCTGACAGCATTTGTGTTTTAGCAACTGCATAAATGCATTTTATTAGTTTAATACGTTTGTTTATTTATTGTATCGTTTAAAAAGCTTGAAACAAAGCAAAACACTAATTCATTGCGATGCACTTTCACTCTCTTTATTTTCTGCAAGAAATAAATAATCAAAATGTTTTCGAAATCACATACACACGTATTTATAAGTTTTGTAGACTTTGATTTGAAACAGAAAACGAAAGAAGAAAAATTCATGCACGCAATGAGTTAAGCAGAGCGATCGATACTGCAGTTGAGCTACTTTTAAACGCCGCCCGGGCATTGTACGAATGAGCGAGTAAACATTGCATTGCACCATATGAAATTGTTGTTGTAAGTACGCGCATGTATGTACGATAAGCGTAACGTCCACCGTGCAGACCTAAATAAAATAAAATGCCATCAAATTGATTGCTTAAGGCCTGTTTATGTCGATCACACATTAAATAAGGAAAATACTATTGTAACATTTACAACTAAAATCGAATAAGTGGAATACAGAAATTATTGGGATGCCAAGAGTGAAGTAATCAGATATTTTTTGGGACACATTTTTGTTAGTGAGCGCTTATAAGCAAATTACAACAAATTGTTATATAATATCTGGCGGGGATGGGATAATAAATCTTACTTGGAGTGCATGTGCCAGGAGCTGATGGTTGAAAGGAAAAGTGTCGGAAAAAGTTTTTTGTTTATTTGTTTTAAGTTTGCCAACTAGTTCGATGTTAAATTTACATCAGCATAAATAATATTTTTAATTCAAAGTCCTCTACGAATTTGGGCAAATTAAAAAGTTTGCAATTCTGTGTGTCAGATGTGAAAAGCTATCAAACAAAAGACTTAAGAAAGAAACTTGTTACTTCCCAGACTTTCTGTAAATTTATTTCTCAGTGAATATTTTTGTTAAGAAATATTTTTATTTAAAATGCTGGATTTTACCCACGAGGAATATGTGAAATTTCATCTAATGTGTATATTATGTCAATAATGTGTTGTATTTTTAGTGAACCAAAGTTTAAGACGTTCTTAGTTATCAACTTAATAATTTCATATGTCTTCACAAATTCTCGACCACCCTTGACCACTCAATGCGATCATTTCCAAACACAAAAAGTACAATATGTTATTTCTCGGATCTTAAACTATCTCTATGCCATCTAAATCGGTTAAGCAGTTTGAGCATGAAAAGGTAACAGTCAGACAGACAAAGTTACTTTCATATTTATTATATTAGTAAGGAAAAAAGTGCAAGTCATCATAAAAAGTGCAAATCATCATATAAAGTGCAAGTCATCATAAAAAATGCAAGTCATTATAAAAAGTGCAAGTCCTCATAAAAAATTCAAGTCATCATAAAAAATTCAGGTCATTATGAAAAGTGCAAGTCTTTTTAAAAAGTGCAAGTCGTCATCAAAAGTGCAAGTCATTATAAAAAGTGCAAGTCATCATAACAAGTGCAAGTCATTTTTAAAAGTGCAAGTCATCATAGAATAAGCAAGTCATTATGAAAAGTGCAAGTCATTTTAAAACGTGCAAGTCATTATGAAAAGTGCAAGTCCTCATAAAAAATGCAAGTCATCAAAAAAAAATTCAAGTCCTCATAAAAAATGGTGGTTATTATAAAAAGTGCAAGTCATCAAAGAATTGCACGTCATTATAAAAAGTCATCATAAAAAAATCAAGTTATTATGAAAAGTGCAAGTCATTTTAAAAAGTGCAAGTCATTATGAAAAGTGCAAGTCGTCATAAAAAGTGCAAATCATTATAAAATGTGCAAGTCATCATAAAAAATGCAAGTCATCATAAAAATGAAAGTCATCATAAAAATGAAAGTCATTATGAAAAGTGTAAGTTATTTTGAAAAGTGCAAGTCATCATCAAAAGTGCAAGTCATTATAAAAAGTGCAAGTCATCATAACAAGTGCAAGTCATTATGAAAAGTGCAAGTCATCATAAAAAGTGCAAGTCATCATAAAAAGTGCAAGGCATCATAAAAAATGCAAGTCATCATAAAAAATGCAAGTCATTATAAAAACTGCAAGTCCTCATAAAAAATTCAAGTCATCATAAAAAATTTGCGTCATTATGAAAAGTGCAAGTCTTTTTAAAAAGTGCAAGTCGTCATCAAAAGTGCAAATCATTATAAAAAGTGCAAGTCATCATAAAAAATGCAAGTCATCATAAAAATGAAAGTCATCATAAAAACGAAAGTCATTATGAAAAGTGTAAGTTATTTTGAAAAGTGCAAGTCATCATCAAAAGTGCAAGTCATTATAAAAAGTGCAAGTCATCATAACAAGTGCAAGTCATTATGAAAAGTGCAAGTCGTTTTGAAAAGTGCAAGTCATCAAAGTGCAAGTAATCATATAAAATGGAAGTCATTATGAAAAGTGCAAGTCATTATCATAATATCTCTATGCCAAATTTCATTTAAATCGTTTCAGCGGTTTAAGCTGGAAATGGTAACAGACAGACAGAGTTACTTTCATATTTATTATATTAGTAAAGAAGTAAGAATTGTTTCAATTAATTTATTAAGCAAAATGCTTTGTGTGGCCAAGTATTTTGGAATTCAGTTGCAGTCGACTAATTATTTGGTGTAAGAACCAATGATATGCTGGCTTAAAGACATACATGACCACACAACATACAAGAAATAATATTTATCTACTTTTTCAATTATATGCACTTTTTGTGAACACTTTGTTTGCTTTTTACGATCAACCACATTTTCTGTCGTTATCCACACATGCCTCTTGTTGCTTTGATTAAAAACCTGTAACATACTTACGAAGCGAAATTTTAAGACTTTAACGTCAAGGTTATCTTGCAAGTATTTTGGTTTCACAATTAAATATAAAAGAAGTTGACTAAATCAGTGACAAAACGAATTAAACGGTTTAAATTTAAATTCTTGCAATTTTAATGGAAATTCTAGTACATTAAGCACTTGAGCGTTATTTGATGTTTTGTATGAACAAGTTTTTGACCAAAAAAAAAAATAAACTTAAAAGCTTGTGCCCAAAAATTTTGTTTTTTTTATAATAATCTGATTAATATATAATTTTTTTTAGTTTTAAGAATATTAATTATGGCATATTTATACATGTGTATATGTTAACATATGTACATATGTGCCTTGGAGAAACTAGCACGCCTTTTTATTAATTTTTGATTTATTATATAAATTATCGCAATAATTACACTATGCAACAAAATAAACTTTATTTATTTCTATACTTTCACAATATTGTTGTGAACAAATAGTTAGTGTGCTGACCTGTAGTTGTGGATGTCGCCAGTTCAATTCTCCTGAAAGACAAATTTGTAATTTCATGTTTAAAAATAATTGTTGGTTAGTTGGGTTAGGTTAGAAGAGCTGCCCGCTGCCCGCAAACTACCGGGCACAGGGTACACTCTGATTTTTATAGGACTACATTTAACAAAAAACTTTGGATTTCTGATACTTCAATTAAAAATATTGTAAATACTTGACGTAAGTATTACGGCCTCACAACGCCGCGTAAGGACACCTGCTCTAACAGCAAGCAACATTTTCTCTAGGTTGTGCCGCGTCTAATATGGTCATGCCTTAAAAGAGTTCTAATTTCGAAACAATATTTTAAAGTATAATAGCCACATCCGGTATTATTCGCCACCCAATAAAATTTGGACCATCTATTTTATTCGCGACGTCCCCACTTTATCTGACAAATTTTCTGGAAAATGCACTTCGTTTCTGGAATAGCAACTCACATGAAATATACTATAATTGTGTCTCATGCAAAGTTCAAAATTTGATTTAAAAATATTGAAAAAAAAACTTTTTAATAAAGGGTGTTTTTTATAGAGTGCTACAACTTTGAGTTGGCATCACTGGTTTATTTGACCACTCATTTAACAGCTGATAGTTGCTTTCTGTTTAGTTTGCTTTGACATTTCATTATGGATCGACTTACACCAGAGCAACACGTGCAAATTGTGGAAATTTTTAATCAAAATAATGGTTCTATTCGTCAAACTCATCGTGCACTTCTTCCATTTTATGGCGTACATAAACGTCCTTCGAAGAACAATAGAGCGTTCTCGGACCACATTTACTGTTACTGATAATGTGCATCGCATGAGACGCCAAACAGTGCGCACTGAAGAAGCTGTGGCCTCTGTACAGGAAAGCATTGAAGATAATGCTCATCAATCAATTCGTCGCCGTCCTCAGCAACTACGATTGTGTCCTTCCACTTTATGGACGATTTCTTTAGTTGTTGAAAATTGGTGTTCCAGACTCTGCGCCTTGTACGCGCCAGCCGTGGCGGCCACATGGCCAAAATCATATTTAAACAGTAATTTCATAAAATTTTCTTTCCAATGAAGCCCGTTTCATTGATTTCAAAAAAATATTACTATGTTTTATTATGATTTAAACTTGTATCACTCTATAAAAAACACCCGATATAATGCATTTGACATATACAGCCTTAGTGTGATTGTCGTAGTAGTGACGCAGCCGATAAGATGTGGCAACGCTGGCTAAGTATGTACTTAACATTGTAGTCGTTTTATTGTCTCAACAAATGAAGCAGTTTTATTAAAAAAAATTTATTCATACAATTTTATATTTCAAATTTTGTTTTTTCTACTTTCAAAAAGCGAACAGCAAAAAAAGATGGCTTCCAGGTGTTATGCATATACTTAATTGTGTTACCCAGTGTTATTTGTTTAGTACTAATAATTGATTGATTGATTAATTAAGTTTCCTTTTCTTAAATGTCAAAAATCAATATCAAACTATAAAAGGTGTATCTTTGCGTTAGAGTACAACATTAAAACTTCTGTAATAGAATTTCAATTCATTCCAATGTTTCTTTTTTAGCGTTTTAATCTTTTTCTGCCCGCAAAGCCTTTTAGCCGATCACCAATTCAGCCAAGACTTTTAAAGAAGTTTAGAATTTTTGTCATTATGCCAACCAAGTAAACCGAACAAGCTTAAAGCCAAATTGTACATGTAAAACAAAAGAAGAAAAGGGAAAAAAACGCAAGAACCTATAAATTTTAATCATGGCAAGACATCTGAAACGGTGTGGGTATACGATTTATATGAAACGCAAAAGATATCGCAGATTTATTTACTTAAAAAAAATACGTTTTTCATTTGCTTTTCGATATTAGGTGGCTCTGTGACACTTGGCTTGAAAATAGTAATGACATGCTAATGTCTTGACAAGAAATAAAAGCAAAATAATAGAAAAATAATGTAGAAAAAAAGAGTTGAAATTGTTTAATCGGTTAAGAGTGTAGGCATACAAGTTTGTTTATTGGCAGTTCTTGCACACAATAAAACTTATAAATGCTGAAACTGAAGCAAATAATTCAAAAAGTACATGCTGACAATGACTTTTTGTATGCGATCGTATCCGTTTTCATTACATTTTATCTATTCTTCTTTAGTTTAGCTGTTAAGTTCAAGTACAGAGTTTAAGACACGTTTATACACTAACATGGCCTTCTATAAAAAAACGTTCTATGACTTCTAGTCTGATCTTCTGCTTCATTTAATGCGAAATATACAAAAGCATGCTTTTTCCACAAAAAAATTAAAGATTAAAAATTTGCCTCCTTTAATTTATAATTAGAACAGAGTTGGCTACTCTAATGTCTCCGATGAGTTTTCTCGCCCTCTCCTGCTCACGGTCGAGTAACTTCAAAATAGATTTAAAAGCACTGACCCACACGCAAGAGTTGTACTTCATTTCCGGTCGGATGTAAGTGGTTCTCCACTACATCCCCTTATGAATTCCATCCATATAACCTAACCGGCCTTATTTCGTCAATAGAGCCTACATTAAGGGGAAATGAGAAAGATAGAGGGAGAGAGAGATAGAAAACAAATACAAAATCTGTTTAAATAATTTGCCATAACCGGCAAAGAAACTTCAATGTTAAAAAAAGTGAATTGTACAGTAGAAGTAAGAAGGATAGTAAAGAAGATGGGATACATAAACCAAGAGTTATAGTCGTGCATACACGCCCCAGGGGAGTCAGCTGCCGAACCAGCCACTGCTCCTAATAAATAGACTCAGGTATCTCAGTCCTATCTCCGATAGAGAGAGTAGAATGTTGGCTTTCAAATTACCCATTGCCATATAGACCAGGAGTTGAGATCAAACGACTCGAACGATATGGTTTTTTTATAGACCAATTTATTGAAATAATTCAGTCACCAAACATTCGCTCAATAAAGTGATGGAGATTTAATAGTCTCATGAGGATTGTGCTCTATCTAAATACGACAAATCTTACGCAGCCGTGGGCACACAAACGAGTTTCATCGCTGAAGAAGGTTGGACGATATAAATTACATTCAACTTCCGGTTGATTCTCATTCACCGACCAAACGATGTAAATGATGACCCACTGGCTTGAATTCGTGCACCAGTTGGATCAATATGGATGCAGGCCCATATCTTTATTCAATATGTCCCAAGAGTTGCTGAGAACAGCAACGGATCGATAAATTCGAGTTCTTTGCCACAATGACGTCTTCAAACGTTTACAGTGACGTTGGCTTGTTCTTTACGCTACGGCATCAAAAAGAGTAAATATGGTCAAGAATCGAGCCATACCATTGCGTACTACCTACAGGTAATTCTATCTAAATAATCTAAAAGCCTTAAGTCTCACTACTAGGCGGCCAATTGACAGGCCCTAAACATGAAAAAATTGTTCACCGAACCCCCCCTCTCAATTGGACTATTGTTTCGTATGCTGTGTGGCACCGTCCTACTGAAACCACATGTTAGTCAAGTCCTGCTCTTCCATTTTGGACGAAGAATCATCGCATGGTTGCACTTGTCATTCACAGTAACGTTACACTCAATTCACACGATGAGTTTTATGATGTCTAATTTTCGACGTCATTTTTGGTTTCATAGCAAACGGTGTAGAGAAGAAAAAGGAGTTGAACAAATTACTTGATTTCCGATTTCATCGTTTTTTTTTCATATTTCTCTTTACATTAATATCTATCTATTCTCTTTGCTACGTTTTGTTCTGTTTTTATTTTGAGTTCATATACTCGTGCATGTGAAACAATATGGCTTATTACCGTTCTCGAATCGACTCGAGTGTTTGTAATAGATTAAAAAAATCTTGTATTTTTCTTTAATTTATTCCAACAGTGATCCATGAAATTATTTATGCTTTTTTTTAAGTAATTACTTTTCTAGTTACAGCCTAATAATTTCTGTAAAACAAAAAATTGATTTCACACGCCTAGACGGATTTGCTAAAAAAAATTCATGATCATCAGTCTTTCCCAAAATATAAAACCCGTTCTTGTAACTCAATGTCCTCTTAACATTTCGTTATGACATTTCTTTCCCTGCTATTTTTTGCAATTTTTTTTAAATTTTATTTAGATATTTTAAAACATTAAAAACTTCCGTTAAACAAAAAATAAAAATTTTGCACCCCAAAATCAATCCCATACGTACTTTTAAGCAGCTTAAAATTGTACAAAACGAAAAGTCGAACATTTTCCTACATCGAATTACAACAAAAAGCAAACCAGTTAAATAATTACGACAGCAATTATCGTTTGAAAACGGCAAACAAACGGGTATTCATCTCCATTTAAACAGACGAATGGATGCCATGAAAACAGCAAATGTTTGCAGTAGAAAAAAAAAATGAAAACAAAATGCATTAAGTTAACGCTGAATGTTGTTTGTAAACCAAAGTCAAGGTGATTTCAAGTCAGACAGATTAACATGAGCAGAAAGACAATCAAATATATTTTACAAATATTTACAATTTTCAAAATAAACAGATATTCCGATGATTAGATGATGATGAGAGGGAAAATTTGAATTTTAAAGGAAGAAACGCTGAACACGTTTTGCAAAATGAGTGCCCTGTAGTTTTTGTTGTTATGCAATAAAAAAATTATCTCGTGACCTCGTCGCAATTTTCTACATTTGGTCCCGAAATATCACAGTTTAGTCGTATGGCAGTACTGAAAGTATTTATACGTTACGTAACTGCTTCAAGACAGATCTACAGCCGATTATCTTATATGGCAAACTCTTTAAAATTATTTTAATATCCAACTGAAGTAAAGTGCCCTGTTGCACGTGTGTTGTTATGGTTCTGGAAGGGACTACCTTCAAGTCTCTTGCTGCATTTTAAGTAAGATGGACGCACAGTCTACTAACAACAGAATTGGCTGTAATTTTTTTAAAATAAAGGCAATTCGCCTTAACTGCAGGGTACTTAATAGATGTAGTCTTATTACTTGTGTTGTTGCACGATCATGTAATGAATGTGTTGCAATTTCGATTTTTTCCCCTTTTAGCTGATGGAGTTTCGCATAATTGCGCAACTATTTTGTGCAGTTAGACTTTTTGTGTGCCTCCAGTCCGTAACCAGTTTCCATTGAAAGTGAGAAAAGAAATCATTGTTGTTTAAAATAAATCGTACCAGAAATGACAAACGGAAGCAGCGCCATTGGAACGATTATAAATAAATAAAAAAATTAAATAAAAATAAACACAATACAATTTAACGCATAAACAAGTATTTTTCGCGCGCAAAGTATTGTTGAGTGACAAATTGTAACAAGTCCGTAACTAAGAAATATATTTTTAATTTTCACTTTTTATTGTTTAATCTGCTGTTGCTGTAGTTGTAAACAGCAGCATTTTGTATTTTGTAAAGTAGAAAATAATCATGTACAGTACAATAAATAAATACTATTACAGCTCATAGGAATATTGTATCTCAAACAACAGCGCCACCTATCAGATGCAAATCTGACTTATCTCGCAATGCCTCAGACAGCCAAGCTCAATGATGCTTCTTATACCCTCCAAAAAAGAATTTGGATGGTGGTATATTCACTTTGTCATTCCGTTTGTAACGCATCGAAATATCCATCTCAGACACCATAAAGTATATATATTCTTGATCAGTGATGAAATCTAAGACGATCCGAGCATGTCCGTCCGTCCGTCCGTCTGTGGAAATCACGATTCAGTCCAAACGAAAAGTGCTTGACTTTTGAAATTTGGTATAAATATATTTTGAAGCTTAGAGCAGGTTAAGTTCGGAGATGAGCTAAATCGGGCAAGAGGGAATAAAGTTCCCCTAAGAAGAACTAAACCAACCCAAAAAAAAACAACATAATTTTCAAAGTTTTTTGGTTATTTTGTTAAGCAAACTATATATTTCTATGTCAAATAGGGTCCAACGCCTTAAACTTGGAGCCATAAAATAAAAAAAAATTGTTTTGGACCCCTCCCAATTTAGTGGGCGTTATTATATGCAAAAATAGCATAACAATTTAACAAATTGTTTTACTTAAGCCTACATTCCGTAAAAATAACATTTTAAAGCTTTAATGACGAAGCTGAGACGAAACCTGGTACTACTCCGCCCTACCCCCTCCCCCCCCCCTTCACACCCAACTGACTCTTCCAAAAAAAAATTAACTTTGTGTACAATTATCCCAAGCATTTATTTGTAGAGTTTTATGACTGCCTGCTTAGTGGGCGTTGACGTACGATATTATAGTATAAAGGAACTCTGTCCCACCAAGTTAAACATTTTAAATTCACTTACTAAATATTAGGAGGTTATTTAAGATTCGACCCGGTCGAATATAACGTTTTTACTTGTTTTCTATTAGGAATGGCATTCACGGAATTTTGCTATGACAAGGAACATAAAAAAATGTAGTACAGATCGGTATAACAAATACCCACTTTAAAGAATTTTTTCAAAAAATTTTTATTTTTAATTGATATTATTCGAATTCCAAAATTATTGCTGGTTGTCTGTTCCGTTAATTTATTTCAAGATTGGTCCAGAAATGTGGCCATCATTCCATTTGGAATACAAACACTGGGATTTTCCATGCTTAACAGTGCTATGTTAACATGCTAACAGGGCTCTCTTAACGTACTTGGTTTGTGTCTAGGGTTATAAATTTCGAAATTTATCTTCACACGGGTAAATTAATTATATTATGCATAAAAAAGCTTCCATATATAACAAATTTGCTACTAATTGGTTCAACATATTATTCGTTATACCAGATCTTGACTGTATTTCCTTTTTAAAGATGACGTGAAAGACCTCCGAAGTGGCTTTTTCCAATTCTTTTCTTGGAGACTCGTAGTGCACTTCATTGGTAAATTCACAATAAATAAATGTACTCTCCATGAAGAGCGAGATTTAGCAAAGACATTTCGGGAAAAAGATCACTGATTTGATTAGAGCATCAGTTTCAACTCATTTTCGTTAATTACGGAACGAATAATTGAAGTTCGTTTTTCAACTTTTTTTTATTAAAGAATAAACATATTTCTTACAAAATAGATCTTTTAACATTCATCGCTATTGTGAATGAAATGTGAAATATACTAATGCCCCAAGAGGGGAAATTGGCTATCGTGAATTTTATCAAAAGTTTGTTTCAGTGCACAAAAATAATAAACAAAATCTAACAAAGTTTTCATGGAAAATAACATGCCAAATTTGACAACCATTTATGCAAACATAATTTAATCTTTTTATAAAATCATTATTTAGCTTTAATTAAATAGTTGCTGCAACTGGAGTGAGATCATATTTTGAGAATGTTTCAACAAGTTCATTTGAAAGCCAGTAGAATAATAAAATGCCCACATAAAATATGCTTTTGCCTCGAGTACAAATAAATTGCTTCACTATTTATGAGCTACACACTGCAGTCATATGCGCCTGGCACACAATTGAGGACTCACGTACTGTTTGTTGTAATAATGTTTCTGTTTCTGTTTTGCTTTATTTATTAGAAAAACAAACTGTTTACAATTCCAAGCGTTTCTTGAAAACAGAATATTTATGTGCGAATATATGTGTCCGACTTATCTAGAGAAAATATCTCCTTCATGCAAAAAATACAAAAAAAAGGATGACTGGATGCGTCTGTTTTTTTTTTCAAGAAATTTCGTGCGAAGCATTTGCTTGGGCCACACTTTCCTGAGGCACATTATTCGGTGTTTCTTTATTTTCTTCTTCTCCATAGCTACCAAATGTTAAGTTCACATCAAATTCTGAACGTTCAAATATATTCATTGGCATATAATCATTTTGTATGGGCCAAGTGAAAGCATCGTCATCTTGATGGGTTGGCACAAGTCTGTACGTTTGTGAAAAGTCTTTTACAGTTCGATAAAATTTATTACAATTCAATACCAATTCAATGCGCTGTATCTCCGGCAATAGTTTATTAAAGGTGTCGCCAGCTAAATGAAATGGATCTTCAGAAATATCCTTCGAGGTGTCAGCTGGATCTATCGTTAAAATAGATTATTCGTCTAGTAGTTTGGTGTTCATTGAAAATGAAACTTACCACTCGCTTCTTTGAATTGGAGCGATAGTGTTTCAATTAAACCCTTAACTTTGTGTTTTATGTTTAAATGTTGCACAGCCATGAGTTTGTAGTCGTCTGGGGTTGAGGGTGGAAATGTTTCATTTATATTAATGGCTGCTGAACGACGACTATAGAAGCAGTTGAAGTAGGTCTGAAATAAGTTGGATTAAGCAGTAGTTTAATTTTTTTTCTTAAAATGCAAAATGCTGAAATAAGTGCTGATAAAAAAAATTACACATGGGTACTGATGATGGGAGTGTAGTGGCTTCCGAAAACAGCTGTTCAGTCTGCGCTAAAGGACTTGAATAATTAAATTGATGTTGATTTTTTTTTTATTTAGAAAAAAAGAATACTAAATCACTAATGAATCTTCTTTAAATTACATAAAAATACTCTTTGGTTCGTGCATTTATCTTGAAGCATTGACACTCAGAATGTTACATCCAACATGCAAATACTTAGAGACATGACTAATAACATTTCCATACCTCGATTGAAAGACATTAAAGTGTCAAATATGCATGATAGCGTCACATGACACACTCGGCAATATTATTCATTTTAACATAGACATATTTTATAATTCGTATAATTTGAAGAAATTAAATATTTTTTCGTTGACAAATACATTTGCATATGTATAACAGAAACAATTGACCTCTTCGAAACCAAGATCGACCTAATGTCAAATCGTGAACTCGGTATACAGAAAAAGTGAACGTTCTTATGGTGAGACGATCACAGGTCTTATTACTTATGGTAAGAGAAACAAAGTCTTAAGACAATGATGACACTTTTCAAAGCTGAAAATACACTTTTTAAGTGATTTTGTATTTATTTTATTGTTAAGAGAACTGCTCATTTCTTCTTCAGAGAACTGTCCACTTGTCCTTAAGAGACCTGCTCACTTGTTCTTAAGAGACCTATTCACTTGTTCTTATTCTACTAGTTGACAAACAAATTATGCAGGGACTTTTAAACGTTTCTATGTGTTAGCAAGTATTGAACAAAAGCTAAATAGAAAGATTTTGTTTTTGTTTTTCGGTTAAACTTTTTGTCTTTTGCCATTATTATGCTAATAAATTATTAGAAAAGGTATTTGATTGTGTATTTCTACACAAAAATTCCTTTTTAACTATACATCCTTCATTAATAAGGGGGCACGATAAGTTACTGAAAAGTGTACCACAAAAAGTTATTATCTATTTTATATAAGATTTTCTAGAAGTCGGTAGTGAAATTTCCTGAGAAGTCGAAAATGCTCATGGAAATAATTTCTAAGAATATGAATTATATTTTTTAATAAGTAGAATAAAACGTTTGTTTCAAAATTAAGTGAAATCTCAATTGATATCTAAGGTGGTTATTTGTTTCGAATTTCGTAGCACCTATTAAATTTATGCCTCTACTTAAAAAATCTAATTATTCATTCAACTTTTTTCTATAAAACTTTTTATCACCCACAATGCGTTGCATGATCGAAGTGCTGTTCCAATACATAAACAAATATAATCAAAAAAAGGCTTTACCTCACCAATTCTATCTTCCACCAGAAATACTCGAGAACTGTTCCAGATTCGATCGTGCATCAACACAAATTCTTCGAAAAAGTTCGCTATCATGTCCTCAGCGCCCTCGATCATTAAACAAGAGTGCGTATTTCCCATTGCAATAAATAAACCCGATAACTGATCTTGTGTACATTTCTTTTGCTCACAAATTGCAAACACCTCATCGACATGACGCTGGAAGTATTCACGAAAATCTGGCTGCTGCAAATTCGAAATTGTTAAGCTGGAATCACGGCAATACTCATTTAGCTTTTCCCCCTCGATATTTTTGGCCAGTACATAAACTCTTTGGAAATAAGTTTTACGACCCAGTTTATTTAATTCCTCAATCATGTAAATATTTAGCGGTTTACGTATTTGAAAACGGTCAGGTGCCGCCGCCTTTTCCACAACTTTTGATGGTTTTGTAAAGCGTCCTGAACTCCGCACCTTGGGAACTGCTCCATTTCCACTCTCTGCTTCCACTTTCTGTGCAGGTTTTTTCTTCACCAAGAGGCGGCTTTTATTCATATTTTTGTTTTGACAAAGAAAATAAAACCGAAAATAATTTTGTTTGAAGACGAATTCAATTTATGGGTGCTGTTGCCAGGGGTGATGGAAACATTAAAAAAAATCGTCAAACAAATTAACGTTAAAGTCTCTAGCACATTTCTCAGCCACTTCGATCCCCTAAATATTTTCAGTCCCCGGCTCCCAAAACTGTCTTAACGCCATATATCAGCGTGAGATTACACCAATTTCCAGTCTAGGTCTTTCATTGCCTCCGGACTATATGCGAACATGTCTATAGTACTGGACTCGGATACGAGCCTACCGATTCTTTCCGCAGCTTGATTTATGGTAAGATTAAATAATGAGAAGTTGTCGGGTAACCTGAAAGGTCAAGATCCTCAGAGATTACTTTAACTTCATTGTAGTCATTGTGTCCCTCCAAGAATTGTGCTTCTAGATTTCGTCGAATAGTGCTGCGACTTAATTTTTACATCGAAGCATTGTCTATTACGTTTCGGACTGTTATTAATATAATTTTAAATAATAGTTCCTAAACTACTTTATGAATTAAAGTGAATTAAAAATAAATATTGATGCAAGATTTCTTAGAAAGAAAATCGTCAAACGTCACTTTTCAGTACAGAAAAAAAGTCGTCAAAAACACGTAATATCGTCATATTTCCCATCCCTGGCTGTTATTGTGAATTAATTCGCCTTATTTTATTTGTTACTCTGTTTTAAATACTGTTGCTATGGTATTAATTCTAGTAACGTGTTTACGGTTTCTTGATTTAATTATTGTTATTTTTATTTTTATCAATGGCTTTTATTCACGTTGACGTTTCTTCATCTGTGGCTCGTTAATCAAATTTTGAGCAGATTTCTTTTTACTAACTTCACTATACCGATTTTTATGAAATACAAGATTGTAATAAAACAAATCTAATCTTTAAAGTATTTCAACTTAACAGGTTCGTATTAACGGCCTATTTCTCATTGTCGAATGAATTCTTTCTTTCGTATAAATACATTTGACACAAAAACAATTTGTAAAATTTTGTTTTTATTTGAAATATATTTGTACGAAAGAAAGAATTCATTCGACAATGAGAAATAGGTAGTAAATATTCCATTGTGAATACGAAATTAGGCAGTACCACGCCCATACAAAATAAATAATAGCCTTTGAAACACTCCCACTTATGGATTTTTAAGAAATTTCACACATACTGCATTAAGTTTCCATCATAATACAACATTTTGGTTGGAAAAATGGGCAGTGGCATGCCTCCACAAAGTTAGTGTTACTTTTATTATTACCAAGAAACTGTATTAGCGATACTCAGGACATGTCTTATACAGTTTGAGTTCCCGCGGAAATAAATTTTATTTTTTCAAAAACCTTTTAAAACAGTTACTTGATTTCTCTTTGTTTTGCAGTTGGTGTGTCTGGAAATTTGCAATGTTTTGTCCAGCGATCAATATCACATACAAACTGATGAAGGTCCCGAGAGATATTTTCGTTTCCAAACAAATAACGGTCAATTTAGGAAGGAACGACGTTTACAGGATGGCACCGTCATTGGTGAGTTACAAACTGCAAAATTTTTCTTTCGTTTAAAACGCCAGCAATGAGAATGAAATAAAACGTCAAATACAACCACGCCAAACTTCAAGTTGAATAGAGAGAATTGCAAAGTAAAAGACAACTGCAGAGAACACGAAACTCTGTACTCCTCCCCAAGTTTCTTATCTATCTCACTTAGTCCCGGTTTACACTGTGCGATTTTTGTCGCAGCAATTATTGATATTTAGTGAGGAAGAGCGAGAAAGGAATACAAATGGTATATATTCCTATTTCAGGACTCTCACACAAAATAAGAATTGCAGCGACAAAAATCGCACAATGTAAACTGGAACTTAAAACAACCAAGAATTGCTGCAACAAAATTGCAAGTCTGGACGGGTACTAATTTGCTGAATAAAAATAATTTGCTGAATAACTCAAATATGTATATGATCTTATATAGGACCTGCATTGAGCATCACACAAAATGATTTCCCTTTCAACAAGCTTTCTCTTTTTATTTCTTTTTACCCTAGGCACCGAAGCCTGGATAGACGCAGCTGGTTATTTAAGGCTCAAAGATTATATGGCTGATAAGCAGGGTTATCGGATCCTGAAATCAAAAGTTCTTTATGTGGGTCAAGGCACAGAAATTGAGGTAAGTGCGACTAAGAAGAGCATATGATAGTCAAAATACGAAAATGATGCCTCACTCTATATGCAGGATGCCATTAAATCATCAAAATCGGTTCCAGCGCAAACAGGCGTTTTAGTGGATGGTAAACAGGGCTTACGCGCAAGACCAAATAGCATTTCAAGTATTAGTTCAAATATTTATGCTCCCGTTACGAGCACTTTAGCTCCGGAAATAATTACCACCACCGAACGACCAATTCTTGGTTACCTGTCACCAGCAGAAGCCGCTAAACTCGAACCAACACCTTATCTGGGTTTCGATCATTATCCCAATGAGTTGCCAGAGGAGCCTAAAAGACCTCCACCAGAGGTTTATGTACCGCCTAGGCCTCAGTATAATTATAAATATAGTGCAACTACTGAAAGTCCTGAAATATTGCTGCCCTCTAGAGAAATGGAGCCGCCTAGAGAAAATTCACGTAGAAAAATAAGACCCATAGGAGTGGCATCCATAAAACCTCAGCCAATTAACGCAGATGAATTGAATAGATCCTCGTATGGCTACTCAACACCGAAGCCTTTTGAAGCGGTGGCTAGAACTACAGCAGCTGCGAATGCCGGCTACTACTATGAACCCAATATTTATCCCCCTCACAATGATCAACCTCCACAAGCCCTGTCCTTTGATGTCAATGCTTTGGAAGGTGGTTTGCTGCCGCCCTTACCCTCCAATTATCAGCGTCGGAGACAGCCGCTACAACAGAGTGACTATGCTTCAGGTGGCAATGCCGCTGAATACAATGACGTCACTGTCACACGCAAGGGATTCCGTTATGTATTGCCCCACCAATACCACGAAGAAGAACAAGTCAATGACAATCAAAAGGCCGGCAGTTTTGGCTACGTAGATCCCTTCGGCATTAGACGTGTCGTCTACTACAATGCCTCGCCCGATAAAGGTTTCATTCACCGAAATCGCAATCGCTACGTGGGTCTGGGTGCTCAGCCGTACGACGAACCTCAACCTGCGAGTGTGTAGAAAAGGCTTTAGACTCATTTATGTTACATTTCTCTTAAGTATCATTAGCGTGCTTGAACTTCATCTTAAAACAAAAATCCTGAAAGTGCTGATTGCTCTATGAATAACACGCAGCGTGCTGGTGTAATAGAGCACTTGGCTTTTTAGGACTTTTGTTGCAATTTTTTTAGGATTTTCTTTAGTCTTAAATTAATCTTGTCTCAGCTAACCCACAATTAACCGTTACTACTAGCCAAAGATGAAGTATAGTGTGCCAAAATAATCTCCCCCATTTCCCATTATTTATTAGCCAGCCTTTGACCCCAACAACTACTGCACAATGGGAGTAGCCAACCTCAACGAAATGCTTTAAATATTTAATTATTTTGAATTTATTTATTTTACTTAACAAACTTTCTGTGTTAATTAATTACTTTTCCTCCTTAATTATACTGTATATTAATTTACCAAATTTAAATTTTAGTTTGTAGGAAATACGATACAATTCGAAACACACCAAACTATCCGTCCACTCAGTCAGCCTTCATTCAGTTCATTTAGTCATTCAAACGCTCGTGCAGTCAGATTACTTTTTTTTTATTTACTTATTATTATTATTATTCTTTTTTGTGTCTGATTTGGATGGATGGTTTAGTTGAAGAGTAAAAATTTTACAAAATCACTTCCATGCCTTTTTTTCCTATTTACCTGCCACTATTTGAAGGCACAAAAATCGACTTAAAAAACTTCCTCCGTGCAATTGTTAGTTAAATTGTTTTCATTAATAACCCAGATAGTGAAAAATTATTAAACACTACAAATCATTTAAATAATCAATTTCAATACAATCATACAGCAACATGTAAATGTATTTTTGTACTGAAGCGTGAAATTTTTTGGCAAAAGCAAACGTTTCTTTTACAAATATTTATTCAATCGGCTGTAGAAAAAAATAGTAAATAACATCTTAAACCATTTTGAGAACTTTGTTGCAAAGCAATAAAAGTCTAAAAAAAACAAATGTTTTTTTTCCAAAAGTAGCCTTTTATAGAGAAACGTTCGTTGTAGGGAAGTTCCATTATACATTTGAATTTTTTGTACCAAGTAAAAAACACTGTTTTTTATTCTTCAATTAAATAAATAATGATCTTTGTATGAAATATGTGTAATTAAGTGAATGCTTTTGAATAGTTGTATAATTCATGTATTAATCTTGCCATATTAACATTATTTTAAATCACAAATACTTAATAATAATAATAATATTAGTTAATTTATAACAACATAAACATTTCGCAATAATTGCTATTTATCTTAGTTTTCATTTTTAGTTAAAAGTTGTGTAACAAAACTTTGTTTAAAGAATGTCTTCTTTAAATTTGAATATTTAATTATTTTATAATACGAGTGCGATACACATTTATGCTAAACAATAATAAAATATGAATATTAAAAAATGTTTTATTAAAAAATTAAAATGTTTAGACAAGATGTTACCAAATTTGGAATACGATTCGTGTTTGAAATTGCACAATCTATTACAAAAAAAATCGGGAAAACGGAAACCCTAAACGACATTCCTGCAGCTTCCCGCTAATTTCCACCAATTTCCACGTGGTAAGTGGTGATTGAAAGAATCGAGAACACTAATTGAACCCGTGTGAAGATAAATTTCGAAATTTATAACCCTAAACATAAACCAAGTACGTTAACAGAGCTCTGTTAGCATGTTAACATAGCGCTGTTAAGCATGAAAAATCAGAGTGTTTGTATTCCAAATTTAAGGATGGCCGCATTTCTGGACCAACCTTGAAAAAAATGAACGGAACAGATAACAAGGTCCATAGCTTTCATATTATATTAATACTTTGGTATAGCAACGCCGATAAGCTTCGATTTTTTTGTACACAAAAATTTTTAAATTCCAGAGAGGATAAGCTAGGATCCTGGCCAAACGGGAATATGTGGGCTACTAAAAATTATTTTATTTTGTAGCTCTTGAGGTCCCCTATTACCTTCAATAACCATAACCCTTAACAGTTGCATTTTTAATACAGAAATTTGGATTTTAGTGAACTTTCATTTCTATTAACGTACTTGGTTTTTGTCTAGGGTTATAAATTTCGAAATTTATATTCACACGGCTACTAATTGATCAGGTAGAAAACTTCGCAGTTTTTTTAGCCTGTTCCACGAAGAAATACATTAAAAAAGATTCCTAGTAGACTCTTCCATGACTGAAACTACCAGCAGGTGATTTTCATTCGAAATTGATTTTAATGACTTATTTTATTATGAAATAAATAATTTAAAAAGTATGTATGTAATAGAAGAATTAGGTGGAATTAGATAATAAAAATTAATTTTAATAAATTTTAATCCATCTCGCTCGTGACCAAAATGTAATACAAAATCTATTAATCTCTAATTTGTTAAATCTCTTAATTTAAGTCTACGAAATTGTGCCCATGTAAAACACCCAAAATTCAGCCATTTAATTTTAGTGATATATTATTTTCTTAATACTATGACGCCTTGGCCTTCTTTTTCTTTTTCAACCTTTTGGCTCTCTGTTGCCTTTTAATTTTTAACGTTTTTCTAACATGGTGTACAGTCCGCCAAATTATTAATATCATGTTGATAATGCACATTAAAATTATAACTTGAAACAACAGCAGAACGTCCAGGGCACTTTTTTCAAAAGGTCCCAAAGTATTCTCAGTGTATAGATAATCATATGCTTGAGGATTATTTAATAAATTCTCCACGTACCACACAGCAGTATCTAAAGGATGATTCTGTTGGTTTTTGAACGTTTTTTGTAATTTCACAGCACTATTTTTAAAGCTATTATTCGTTAGGATATTCTCGATAGAAGAGGCTAGAACAGTTAAATTACCCAGTTCTAAATTTAGGGCAGAACCATGTTCTTCAATTCGTTTGGCCAACTAAAAATTAAGAATATTATTGAAAATCTGTGCGCATATGATTTTATTTATGTACTTACATAATATTGATCGGGTTTTAAGACCACTGTGATCATGGGAAGAGCATGGTATAAACATTCTTGAATACGTAGAATTTCGGGAATTGTTAAAAGCAATTTAACTCTTTTAAGAACTGCCGTACGACTAAGAAAATCTTGAGTCTCCAGTTTTTCTTCAGCAAACAAATTCTTTAGATTATTTTCGAGCATGTCAGTTTTGTTATCTACTTTCCAAATAAAACTATGATTGGGAAATTCGCGAATAGCATCTAATACTTTCAGCACACTGGTTTCCGCCAATTGCTTAATATCTATATCTATTAACACAATATCACGTTCAGAATTTTTCATAAATTTGAACAAATCTGCTGAAACTGCAAAACCAGGCGTTTTCTTAATATGCAGTCCCGGAACAGGTACTACATTAATAGGCAGTTTCTTTACAGTGTGTAAGGCAGGATGATGATTGGCCAAAATTAGTTTGAATCGCGGAATTAATTCATGCGCTGATTTGGGCGCATAGATGTCATTAGCTTCTGTATAATGAGTCCACATGTTTTCAAGAAGTGGTTGAACTAGCCATTTGCGGTAACTGAAATAATACATTTTTATTTTAATGATTTCTGTTTTTTTTTTTTTCAAAACACATATTGCTTAGTAGTAATGCAGTGTAGCACTTGTTGGATGCAAATCTGATCATGTTCAAAAAGTATTTTGTTACCAAAGCTAAAAATATTGTTGTTATTATCCAAAATGTCAGTAGAACTTCGCGTTTCACAGGATTAAAATTTAAACTACTGGAGCTATTGAATCTAAACTTGCAAGACTTTCTCATTTCATTGGTTAATTCCGTTCATGAAATCCATTCCGTTTGGAAACGGTATTGATTCCGTAGTTAAAATTCCTTAGAAAACAAGAAAGAAAACGATTTTGCGAAATGAAGTCCTGTTTAGTTTCATTAGCAAATCCTGTTCATGATATTATAATTGATTTCATTCCGAAAAATTGTTTTGTTTCCCTGTAAGTATGATGTCAATATTAAATTCAATTAGCATTGATAGTCTGAATGTCCGAAAATGTACTTTAAGTTCAGAAAGATATGATAAATATTTTAAAGCTCGAACTGTTTCCATTTCACTGTTGATTATGCATATTTCTTTGTTTCTGTTATGTGCATTAAAACCGTTACGATTTATAACTTACGAATAATCAAGTGCGTAAAGAACCATGTTATAAACACGTTTCCAGAAATGCATATTCGTGTCAAAACTGCTTAATGTATGAGGATCAACTGCAGCATTTAGAACGGAATCGTCATTCATATGTAAAACTTCTAGTGTTAAGGTTGAGCTGGTTATACCAACTATTGGTATATCACCAAATAGATGGGCCATAGGAAGCAAACATCCTGGTACATATGTGACATCATAAATAATCAAATCAAAGAAACGTTGCTCATTTAATAACATTTGCAAGGCATCCCATAAGCCAAAAGATTCCAAATTCCTGCGACATGAGGCCGCTTGCTGATTATACCAATTGACAATCAATTTCCAAACACTGTTTGAGGCAGTGTCGTTTGGTGTATGAGTTGTTTGAAAATACTGTATCATGTTTTCCAAATGTATGAACTCGGTATTTGTATTTGGTTCGAATTCCCATATTGTAGGCGTAAAAATGGTTAGCTCATGACCCTTGGCGGACAACTCGTTTAATAAAATTTTGTTCCTGGAATAATGACATGCATATACATATGTACATATATATTAATTATTGACTACCAATATTTTGAAAAGTAACTTACCATGCTTGACCATTTTCCGTTTCTGCACCAAGTAAACATAAAATTTTTTTTTGTTGAGCTTCGCGAATTTCGCTTATTAATATTAAAATTAGTATATAAACAGTTCTTTTCACTTTGAAACCCATTTTACTTATGACTTAACTGTAATGTGCGCTATATCATACGTACATACAAACATTCATATATGTACTTATTTTGGGACAATGATATACATATGTACTGATAAGATGTGATAAGATTTTGAGTTATCAAAAAAAGCTTCATGAGTACCCAACGGACATTTGTTGTCGCATTCGGTCCGTGCGTGGTTTAGAAAAACTTGCAGGAAACTGAATGCCATACAAAGTATAAGCAAATTTATGAAATATGCAATAAAAACTATACAAACTATCCTGTTAGATGAAATAAATAATATTTGTTTGGCAACGTTTTACTACATTTAACGTCAGATTTGTTTGCAGAAAATGTGTACTGGGTATACGTGTATGTACTACATATACAACGTACCATTTTTACAGAACCTGATGACAAAAATTTTTAAAGTAAATACTATTTAATAGAAAGTTAATAGACCACATAGGTATCTTTCCTATTCGATAATGTGTTCAGGCGAGACCTTCCCAACCCTTTATTTTCTTAAATACACTATTAAAGAAGTAAAGTAAATAGGTATGTAGGTGCCTATAACATATATGTATTATATTGTTATATTTTTCCAAATTAACTTAATTGGAAATTGCATGCAAAATAATAATAGCTTTTGGGACGACGATACCAAAACCCTAACCACAATTTTTTTTTTATTTACTATTTTTGCACTTCTGCATGTACATACCTGTGTCCTTACTTGCTTTTGCTTCGTGTATTCTCCAAAACTTATCTACCACAATTTGTTTAATATTTTAATTCGCACTATTCAAGATCAATGATTTAATAAAGCTCACAATATTTTCATCTGTGACTACACAAACGATTACATATTCCAAGATCTTTTGCTATATGCACATACATACATATATTTTACAATTGCTTAACACTTTATTCTTTTAATTTAAATTTTCTGTGAATCAAAAAACTTCTTACATATCACAACACATACTTGTTAACAATGGGTATTATTATATTTTTTTATTTAATAACAAAACAATTTAATTTTATTAAACCGGCTGTTACAAAATTAGACCAGAATTCGAGTGAAAGAATTATGAGAATTAATTCGCCTGTGGTATTGGTCAGGGCGAATTATTATCATGAGGCCAAAGCGAATTTATAATAAGAGTCCTACAGAGAATTAATAACATTTGAGTTCGCTGTCATTTCCTCTTTGAAAACTTGAAGTTGGAAAAACTTTTGTTGTCCTTTTTAAGAGAACCAACTACATTGAAAAATTTAATTAAACATTAATAAACATGTTCATATGTTACAAAATATATTTTGAATGTTATATGATCTTGGAAACTTTGGACATCATCTTCTGCTTGATGTGTGGTATTTTTCTGATTAAAGCCGCAAAAATAAGGTACATCTACAAAACATCAAACTTTCAGCGATACAACTACGGCAAATTTTCATGAATTCTAACAATAGAAATCAAAACACCTGTATCTTAACGGATAAACAGTATTTTATTAAAATCGCTTATTCTTTAACGAAAACTTCAACTGCTGAAAGTTAAAAGATGTCGACACTGTTGAAAACCGTAACCAAAGCGAATTAAACCACAATTCGCTTCAATTAGTTTTGGTGTATTTCACAGTTTTTTCAAACTCGCAAGAAAGTGTTATTAATAAAGCTTGTGTTGTGTAATTATCTTAAAATTAGCAAAGAATATGATAAATTTAGTACAAGAACTGGTTATTTATTTGATATTTTTTTATATAATTCTATTGTGATAGTGAAAAGTTATTAATAAAAATATGTTACACAAAAAGTCTGTTGCACATATTAAAGTTCATACATAAGCCACATGCACATATGTATTTAGTTCCTGCTTAAATCGACATGAAAATGTTTACTAACTTTGCGGTAAGTGTTTTATTAATATATACAAATTACAAGGTTAGTTTTGTTTAATGATGTTTGTCAGTTCTTGGAAGTGGGCCTAAGTTTTTTTCCTTGTGAATTTGTTTGCACTAGAGATTTAAATGTGTCACCTTAATTTCATTACTGTGTAAGGCATTTGCTAAATAAATTTGAAGAGACTGTAGACATTATAGGTATTGTTGGGCCCCGTGCATCATCTATATCTGCCTACTGTGGGCAGGCACAAATATCCTGAATAGTACATGAATTATAATACATTTATGTCGCTTCGTGCTATTTTCTATCGTAAAGCTTGTTTGTTAGGCACTTATAGCCTTTGTAATTGTTGAAAAAGCCCATCTTAATACATATGTACATATTTGACTGTACTAGTCAATGATATAAAATTTAAAAAGTTTATTTTTCGTTCAACTATTTTTTGTATCGATTGATTAACCGATTAACGTTGACTTTTTTGAATTCGACTGCCAGTTTCGCTTCTTTCCCTCGAAACCAAAAATTTATAGTACTAACTATAACTATATTACATATGTACATAGTTATAGGTATACATACATACATATGTAACTCTTGGGTATATATTTTATTTATAGTAACAGTTTCATAGATACAAAAAAAAACTGTCTATCTTCTCATCTTTCCTAATCTTTCCCCTCAATACTATCCCCTCGTTTTTACTTCCGGCGCACTGCGTTGCTTATATAAGGGTCATCGCCTGAGTGCTGGTCCAAGATAAAAAAATTACTGTTATATTAAAATAAGCCCATTATAACTCTTATAATAAAATATAACTCTCCTGAAATGCATTTTGAAACAACTTCATATTAGGTACCTGTGTAGGGATATCGTCCTCAATATTCGATCTTTAGTTTATGTTCTTTGGATCACTAGGTTACTTTAAAAATAAAATAAGTATGTATATCGCCACAAGTTTATCACATTTACGTCTATATTTGCAACTTTAAACACATTATAGGTATTATGACGTTATGTGGGCGTAGCTACTCCCTTATAAGGGGCGGGCTAAGCCACAAAAGCCAAACCTTTTTTATTACTGGAGTACCTACATACATGGTACCTATTAATTTTCAAACAAACTATTTATTCTTTTTTATTAATCTCATAATATGCGAAAAGCAAGGCAAGGAGGTTACTCTGTAATGCGATTCGAAAGGAATTGCTTTCGCATTTTAGAACGTAGAAATGCGTTCAGTTTTTTATTCGCATCGAATTACAGAGTAATCCTCCAGTATATTTTGATTAATCGGTTTGTAATCCTAGACAATTGTATTATACGGACTGCACGTAAAATATACTTTCCAATGAGGCTTGATGTTGACGGACTCATGGCTGCTTTGCGGCTGATAAATATAAATAATGATATATAACTATAGATACATATTTTTCCATAAATTAAACTATTGGTATTAAATGTTGGTATCTAGTATGTAGTCGAATTCGAACTCTTAGAAAAGAAAACTCTTCAACGTATTCATATAGTTTCAGTACATTTCTGTAATATACATACGTATATTTAACGCAATATTTTTTATTTTTTTGCTTCGGGAAGCATAAAACACGGTTAGGGATCAGCTGCTTGTTTGTGATCGCATGTAAGCTTTTTGATTGAAAAGAAAGCTTTTTACTATTTGTTTTCATTATAGTGATCTCGTTAGCCAGTGAGGTAGCGTGGTATATAACGCATATATTGTTTTGGGGGTAAACAAATTAAAAAAAAATTTTGTAATTAAAGTTTAGATATAAACAAATATGCAGTGAATATATTATTCATGCCTTACCAGTATTTCTCAGAACTCAAAATGGTGTCTAAAATTTGGTGATCTGCAATTTTTGTAACGATATAAGTTTAATTATGGCGGATACTAGTCATATTAAAGTTAGTAAAACAATGAATTTTCAAAATATGTGTGGAGTAGTTTGCGAGCTTCCGAATAGATGCCAAAGGGTCATTATGAAAACTTAGCAGTTTATAAGACATATAAAATTGTAGAATTGTAATAACGGAATACTTTTTAAACGTTCGATAAGATCCTAACATGAAGTAATAATGACTGTAATTAAGTATGTAAAGGCACTTCTGTTGAGCTTTCGGGACCAAAAACATTTTAATCAGACAACATTTTATATATGTATGTACCTGTAATTTTACTCGAATTATTTAAGCTCTCGCATTATTTTATTGCTTTAACGATCTTCAAGTTTAGTTATGATATTGTCCCTTTGTAATCCCACATCTCTGGCAGCAGATATGGTCTGTTTTTTGTTTTTGTTTATTTTTTGCTGTGTACTACAATCACGAATTTTTAAGTGTTAAACCACTTTTACAAACGATACAATCAGTTTCAATTCGATAGCTTAGGAAACAACAATCGAAGTCATACTGATCTCTCTGTAAAATATGAAATCTTTACGAAAGTTGTCATTATTAAACAAAAGAAAATATTGTACAAAACATAGTTTTGCTAAACCCTATCAAGATATACCAGGACCTAAAGGTCCTTTGGGACTAGGAAATATTTATAAATACCTGCCAATAGTAGGTGAATATTCATGGCAAGCTTTGCATAAAGCCGGTGCCGATAAATACCGGAAATATGGACCAATCGTTAAAGAAACTATGGTGCCGGGGGAAGACATTCTATGGTTGTATAATCCGAAGGATATTTCAACATTGTTAAATGAAAAGGATTATCCTTTAAGAAGAAGCCATTTGGCTTTGGAAAAATATCGAAAAGATCGACCACATGTGTATAGATCAGCCGGCTTATTGCCAACGTAAGTGGAAAATTTTGTTGAAATTACTTTAAAGTAGAAATGCTATTTTATAGAAATGGTTCTGAGTGGTGGCGATTACGCTCCGAACTGCAAAAAGAAATAAGTGCTCCAAAAAGTGTAAGAAGTTTTCTGAAGGAGATAGATAAAGTAACAAAAGAATTTATACAGTTTCTGCCAAAGAATACAAGTACAGATGTTTTACCCAGCTTAGCCAGGTTAAATCTCGAATGTGAGTATTAAATGTTAAAGTTTGGTAACAATAAGTTGAATGTGTAATTATTTATTGTTGTCTTTATTCAAGTAACTTGCCTTGTTACCTTTGGCGAACGTTTAAATTCATTTGATGCATTGGAGCAAGAGCGAACTTCTCGTTCGTCTAGATTAATACAAGCGGCTGAAACCACTAACAGCAATGTTTTAGCCACAGATCAAGGTTTCCGTTTATGGCGCTACTTTGAAACATCGTCCTATAAAAAATTACGTAAATCTCAGGAATATATGGAGAGTGTGGCCGTGGATTTAGTATCCCAAAATATTTCATTCTATAAAGACGTTAATGAAAACCCAGCACCTTTAAGTAGAACCTGCCTAATAGAAGAATATCTAAAAAATCCCAATTTAGACTTATGTGATGTAGTGGGAACAGCGGCGGATTTCTTATTGGCTGGCATCGATACTACTTCTTATACCACGGCGTTTGCTTTATACTACATATCCCACCATCCATTAGTGCAACAGGCAATTTATGAGGAGTCTTTAAAAGTCATGCAGGATCCAGATTCTCCCATTTTGGAAGATAGCCTAAGGACTGGCATACCCTATACTAGAGCAGTGTTAAAAGAAGTGTTGCGTTTGAATCCCATTTCGGTGGGTGTGGGGCGTGTGTTGAGTAAAGATTTAATATTGGGCGGATATCATGTACCCAAAGAGGTAAGTGTAAAATAAGTTTGCATACATTTCAACTTATTATCTACACTTATGCAAATATTTAGACTGTGGTGGTAACGCAAAACATGGTGGCCTGCCGTTTGGAGCAAAATTTCCAAAATGCATTAACTTTTCAGCCGGCAAGATGGCTTAATAATAGCAGAACCAGTATAAATCCTTATTTAGTACTACCATTTGGTCATGGTATGCGTGCCTGCATAGCACGACGTTTGGCGGAGCAAAATATTTTAGTTCTATTGTTAAGAGTAAGTGCATAATTTCTTTGGTGTTATATACATATGTATGAATATAAAATCTATGTGTTCATTCTTTTTTCCAGCTTATACGCAATTACGAAATAACGTGGCATGGCGGAAGGAAGGAAATGGACGTGCTTACGTTGTTGATTAATAAACCAAGTAAACCCGTTGTCGTTCAACTAAAGCAACGAACTTAACATGTGAATATTTGCATGGCAAATAAGCATCTGTAAACTCGAATATTTGAAATAAATTAGCATTTTCAAATAAAATATTCCATAAATTTTTTCGTTATATGTATCATGTATTTATTTTTTATATGATTTTTTATTTATTTGTTTTTAAGTCTGTTACGGAATCTTAAATAGTTTTTAGGTATTTTCATTTTGTGGATTTAAAATAAGCTATAAAAATGTTACAAAAAATCATATTACAAATTAATTATTTTGTAGAAGGCTTTTCTTGTATAATGTTTTGTATCTTCAAGTTTTGCTCAATTATAGATACGTTATTGCAGTAATTTGGTTTTATTAACTATTTTGCGGCTGTCATAGATAAAAATATTATTCCTCGAAAAATTTCAATAAAAAAAATTATAATTAAAAATCATAATTAGTTGCAATTGCTTTGTAAATGTGATGTACATGAGGCGTTTTTAATGCAGAAGTAAAGTCCAATTTCTTTCCTTCGGTCGAGTAAGTTAAAAAATTAAATTAGAGTTGCTTATGACCGGTTCCTTGGAATTTCGATCATTGCTTTCTTCTTTATATTTTTTGTGAATACCAAACGTTACGAACGTTCCTGGTAAAATCACTTTGGATTTGATGCAAACATGTCCGGCCGGCATTAGAGTAAAATGGTACCCACATGCTAAAAGTCCTTTAAAATATTTTTTTATATCTCAAACAATTTATTCGCTTGTAGCAACGATTATATTCGTGTTTATAAAAAACACACAAAGCCCCTTAAAACTTCAAAATATTATAAATTATTATTGATGTGATTTGTTTGGTGAGAGATCATTGGAAATGTTGCGTAATCGCGCAGTAATCAATTAGTAAAGTAATTGAAACTAATTCTAATTTCTAATTAACTGTTTTTTAGGAAGGTATTTTCTTTATCGTTACTGCAATAAAGCAACTTATTTATTTATTGTATTTACAAAGTCATTACAAATAACAAATTCCGTTTAATGTACGTACAAAATATTAAAGTGTTTTAATTGAAATTTTTACTTCGCTATTATTAATTGTTAAAAAAAAATTTACTAGAAGGCCTTTTTTTCTGGTGAAGTTCTACACTTGAGTCCATACAAACACTAATATAATATATGTATGTATATGTATTTAAAGGATTTATTATCCCTATATTGTGATGATTTTTTTTATAAAAGTTAACAATTTAGTTCATATTTCTGAATTATAAACAAAGTTCGGCAATAATTCAAAAAATACATTTATTTAAATATTTAAGAAAATAAAAAAACAATTAATTTTCATTTCGTGTCAAGTTTCGCAATACCGTTCACGCAGTAAATGCCCGGTGCAAATTGCTCGTAATGAAATGGTTGTAACTTCTCAGTTTAATCAGATTCGCAAAAGCACAATTTTATATATAATTAAGTACACTTTTTTGCCATCACTGTATTCGACTGGTTAAAGTTCAAAAAAAAATAAAAAATTAGGGTAATTAAAGTGGTTTAATCTGCAGGAGGTTATAGGCCATTCATGAAAGAATAGCCGCTCTTTCAGAACTCCTTCAGTTAATTTATATGAATAAGTAGATGCCAGATACATACATATACATTTGTAGATAGAACCGCAAAAGCCCGTGCAGGACACGGCCGCCACCGGAGTAGTCGAGATGGTTGCTGCAGATGTCGCTGAGAATGAAAAAATATCAACCAGATGATGAAGCACGCAATTAGTCATCAGCACACCACCATTTAGGGCCTGTTGGCCGTCAATAGCATGTGAACTGCTATAAAGACTGGTGGATTTCAAATATGACAAACACGATTATGTGTCGCCAATCATGATGAGTGGCAAACAAAAATCTTCTTTACATCCATTTAAAGTCATTTTGTGGAGAAGTGACTTTTTCCTTTTGGAGGAGGTCATCGGCAATACGCTTACTTTTACTAGTGAACGCTATATAGCCATGATAAACCACTTGTTAGTTCGAGAATTGATAAACCGGGTCTTGGTTAACAGGAAGTGTTTTCTAGTCGCCTAATCTATTAATGGTCAGCAAAATCGTCTGATTTAAGCATCACAGACTTCTTTCGCATCCCAGACTGCTTTCGCAGTTATTTGACGGAAAGTCATGGAAAATGCGATAAAACGGTCTCAAAAGTGTATCCACACTGACGGCAGCTACTTGACGAATATCATCTTTTCCACTTAATAGAAGAAATTATAAAAGCTCTTATAAACATATCCATCACTCATAATCATATCTTCATTTAGTAACACCCAATTCACACGATGAATTTTATGACGTCCAATTTTCGACATAATTTCTGGTTTCATAGCGACCGGTATAGAGAAGAAAGAGGGGAAGAAAAAATTACTTGATTTTTGATTTCATGATTTTTTTTCAAATTTCTCTTTACATTAACATCTATTCTCTTTGTTGCGTTTTGTTCTGTTTTTATTTTGAGTTTATTTTGACATGTGAAACAATAACAAATAAATAAAAAAAAGACTTGAAAACCAAATTCATCGTGTGAACGCAAAGAGTTTTTGGAACCAATTTCAAAAGGGAATTAATAAAATTAGACGTCATAAAATTCATCGTATCAATTGGATGTAAAATTAATGTTTTTAATTTAACAGTTTTTCATTAAATTCAATAGCAAAAGCCCATTTTACAATGTTCTCAGAAATATGAACTTTATACCTACAAGAGTACATTTAATAATGTGGATGCTTTTTTTTAATAATAATTATGCAATGAAGACATTTCGCAACATGCACTTGCATATGCACTTGCATTTTAATATGAATTGATTTAGCGTGTGCCATCGGATCAAGTCATTAATAATAATAAATAAAATTTTGTATAAAAATGCAATGCTTGGAATTGCTCGAATTTGATTTCTGTTAAATTTGTTTAAACTAATTTGCTTAATAATAATAATAATGATAATGAAATAGTTTGTGGTAAAGAAGTTATCATCTTCACTTTTCTATTGTAGAAAACTTAAGATATGTAACATGAGAGAGTGTAAAGAGGAAATGGTTTCAAGCTTAATAACGAACGACTTGATCTGTTTGCGTTGGCTGCCGGATCTTTGAGTTTACATTTCTTAAAATCTAATGATTATGAATCCTAATCTAAATATTACTACAAAAATACATCGTTAGATACATAAATACATTTAACACTTTTGAATGTCTTTCTTCTAGTTTTTGGTTGAAGGCAAAGTCCTTTTACTTTCTATTTTTTGAGTAGATTAAATTAAAAATTAATCAGAAACTTTAACTTTGGTCGCTTTGTTTTTTGCTTTCTTTCTTTCTTCTATACTCGTATATAGTCGTATTATTGTAAGTGTTGGTGTATAAGAATATGTTTGATCCGTATTGATTTTTTTTTTCTTTTTTTTTAAATAATGTTTATATAGTACAATAAATATGTAGCGATTGAGTGTGAATATGATTACGATTTCTATTTTAGGGGATATCAAAAGTTCTGCTCCTAAAGTTCCAAGAGCAGAACTTCTTCATGCTAGAGTACATTTAAGAGAGAAGAGTCCATCATGCGATCGTCGTATAGACTTAAGGTTTTTGAAGCTCTAATTTTACGCACCGAAGGCGGAACATCACCGGGAGTCTTGACACGTTGACTGGGATCCCGTAGTCTTTCGTTGCTACCGCGTGCATTGAATACCTCACGGAATACTTCCAAACTGCGTTGTCTTCTAAATTGAGGTTCCGAATTGGAGGAGTGCTTTCTCAGTATCACAACGTTGTTCTTAGCTGAAATATTTTTAAATTCCGCTTCCTTCAAATGGTCATTAGGATTATCCATGGACAGGGTTGTTGATATTGATCTACTTGCCAGATGAGAAGGTGTGGATTTTCTTTTGTCTAAACTTTTAAGTCTGTATTCTACAATACCGTCCACCTCATCAGCATCGTCATCATAGATCCCGTTTCCGTTATGCTGTAGCTCTTCTTCTTCAATCGTCGTAATTGGATTGGATTGCAAACTATTACTGCTTGGAGTTGTTTTGAAGCCATTTGTCTGGGCTATTGGGCTCAAATCCAAATTATTTGGTCTCTTATTCTGCACACAGTCGTTGCTGTTCACCGCCATGCCATTCGGTTTATCACAATTCGTTTTCTCCTTGTCTATGAAACTTATAATCACGGGTTTGTTGCTAAGATTTTTCTCTACAAGATTTGATTTTTCGTCGCCTCCGCCGTTCAAGTGACGAAAAATGTCTAAATTCTCTAGACCGTCGTTTTTGCGAAACAGACGTTTTTGTATAAGAGCTCGTACACCATGCCAACCTTTAAGCTTTCGGTCGGTATTTTGTTGCTTCGGAAAGCCCTGTCCCATATGAGCAGAATCATCTGGCTCCAGTGAGGGAAACTTTTTTGAGCTGCCGCCGGAGATTAGCTCCTCCACAGAGACATCGTCGTCCAGGCAGGAGAAGTTATTGTCTTCCCCTGCTTGTTGCTGTTGAAAACTGTGTTTCTTACTACTTTGCACAAGCTTTTGTGGATATTGGGTTACTTTGGGTGCCAGGTTTCTTTCTTGGCAGGGATTTCTTCCTTGATAGGGCTGCAGTTGCTGCTGCGGTTGTATCAAATGATTCTTTTCCGGTGTCAAAGAAGTTGAGGCATGCTCATTGTTGTCCTTTATGTACGGCAGCAATTTTATATTTGGCGGTGGATTAAACACGTTGTTGGTATCATTGGTTATTGTCTCAATGTTGTTGGGTGAACGAGGTTTGTGCTCATAAAACGAATCTGTTTCCGAATGTGTGGTGCCTAGATTGTTGGTATTCAGTAGAGGCGTTGTAGCCGTCAGATGGGCATTTAATCGAGCTCCTATTGTGGCGGCCTCATGCATTCTTTCTTCGGCACATAACGATGTCAGACGTGCCTCAGCGTCATGATCCCAGCAATCCTCACAAGTATCTTTTATTAATTTTGCTGCTGGACCGCCTCCCCAGCCAGTGGGGAATAGAGGTCTAGCCTTGCGTCTCACCACCAATGATTGCATTTGATCGAAAGAAGGATGTGAGCCAACTTCCAGTTCATAAGGAGCTTTATAGGGCGGCGTTACTTGTCCTTGAGGATAAAAGTCGGAACAACGTGTGGCCACTTCCCACAAAACCAAACCTAAGGAGTAAACATCCATTTGTTTTAAAGAGGTTTCACAATCTCTTAAGTTAACAGCGCCCTCTAGCAGTTCGGGGGCCATGTAGCGTAAAGTTCCAACTTCATTAATTGATTTTGTCTCAGCCTCTGCTACTTCCCCCTTGTATTCGTAACGAGGACCGAATACTTTCAATGCAAAACCAAAATCGGCTATGCAACAGGTACGATCAGCTTTTACTAAAATATTG
Organism: Linnaemya tessellans; assembly: GCA_951800035.1. Classification (NCBI taxonomy): domain Eukaryota; kingdom Metazoa; phylum Arthropoda; class Insecta; order Diptera; family Tachinidae; genus Linnaemya; species Linnaemya tessellans. The sequence continues at coordinate 3,324,020 of OX637535.1, forward strand.
CGAGTATTCAGATCCCTGTGCGCTACACAGGGCTTGTGTTCATCGCCTTTTCTTAACTCGGTGTGTAGATGTGATAGACCACGTGTAATAGTTTTGACCATACCACAGAATGTTTCAAAATTTACAGTGTTGGGTATCAGCCAGTCCTGCAGACAGCCAAAAGGTGCTAATGACAAAACCAAATGGTATTCCAACTTGCCCTCCATCGTATGGCGCTCATCATAACCTGCAAAAAAATATATTTTCTTTTAAATAGTCTAAAATTTTGAAATAGTGATACTATACCAAAATATGTTAACAACGCTGGACAATCCATTAATGGCAACGAGTAAATATTTCTTTCGTTGATAAAATACTGCTGATGGGCCTCGGGAAATATTTTGACAGCCACCTCCTGATCATGTAATAATCCTTTCATCACTGTGCCATATTTGCCACTGTCCAGCATACAAATTAGATTTAAATTGTCCACATTACGTAAATTGGAACTGTAACCAGGACCCGAAGGTGCTAAGGGAGCCTCTTCTGGCTCCGACTTTTCCCTTATACTACGGAAATATATAAATGTCGAGAGTAGCGTTATAAATAGGCACATTATTAAGACCGCCAACCAAAGATTCGCGGTAGACCAATTTAATTTATCTTTGGGCTTTAACAAATTGGAAGCCTCTGCAAGATTCGTTTTGGACAACTGCAAAAGGAATTTAAACTAGAAAGATTATTGTTCACTTTACTAAGCAGTTGTTCTTGGGTTTACCTCCAAAAATGAGGGCTCCACTACGGACACATTGTTGTTGCACGAATTACCCGAACAGCAGCAGTAATACATGGAACTGTTGCGTGAAGTTGATGTTGGTGAAGAGCTCACACACTCCGAATGATTGCAGGTGGCATTACCTTCTGTGCTTTCTTTCCAACAACCTAAAAAAAAAGAGATGGTAAACTCGCCATTCAATAACGGTTGTCTTAGAACTAAAAAAGTCTACATAGAGAATTTTCATAGATTTCTGATTAGCGGTTCAAGCCGAATTCAGTTAAGCGGAAATTAAAATTTGCAGGAATTTTGTTGCGCTTGTGGGATATTTTTATTTCAGTTCTTCTTTACTTTTGAAATCTTATTCTTCTTTCTTCTATATATAAATATATAAAAATGAATGTTTGTATGTCTGTATGTCCCTTATAGAATAGTGAACTATGCATTTGATCATGTTATGATCTTTAGCAAAGTTGTTGCGCATGAACCGACGGAGGTTTCTAAGTTGGTACGATTAATTTCCGTTAGATGACGCCACTGAAAATTAACTAAAATGTATTGAATCGTAAGCTATACATTTGATCATATAATGATCTTAAACAAACGCTGTGTTCCAGATGCAGCCCGAACTCGCCCAAAGTTACCCAAATGCGTTCCAGATAACAATTTTTGTGCAATTTTGAGAGAAAATGAGAAAGTAGTTTTTTTCATTTCCTGTACAAACTCGCCCGAACTATTTCTTTGGGTAAGTTTGTGCAAGAATTATATTATTAGCTGTTTTTTGTTTACATTTGAAAATAAAAAAGAAAATTTGCAAATAAAGGAAAGAAGTTGTTAATTGAAAATTGGTTAAAAGTAAAATGGAAGATTTTTCAAAAAAACTTGAAGTTGTTAGTACATTTGCGCTTATTTGCCCCTTTGTTTAGTATACAAAAATGCTTTTTCAGATTACTGATGTGTCCATAATATCAAGTAAGTCTGATGAAGACGACATGTTACATTTACAATGATACTAATCTTTCATTTCATGATGTTGGGCCTTATTCAGTGTATAAAACCACTAAAATAAAAATTAATTTAGAAAGGAAGCAGCACTAGTTTTTCAAAAGATATAGTTATGGTTTTTTGCGTTCCAGCAAATTTGGGCAGTTTTTGCACTCTGAGAGAGTAATTTTCTTTTTACTCTCATTAGCCCAAACTTGGCCGAAATTACTTGGAACAGACCTAAAGTTGGTGCTACTAATTTTCGCCAGGTGGCCAACTGAAAATTAATCAAAATGAATTGAATCGTAAACTATGCATTTGATCATGTGTTGGCCGGACAAATACCTGATCTCCAGTCGCAAAGCAGCTCTGAGTCAGTCAACATCAAGCCTCGTTGGCAATTATTTTTTAAGTGCAACCAGACCACTGATTGTTTACTCTCTTTCGAGAGTTTTGCGTATCACTCGCACTAGTTAATTTGGACGCCTCAGATAACTGTATAGATTTACAGTTCTTCTGAGGAATGTTCTGTGGCTAACTACGTTGCCACTTCCAATCACTTCCTATGTGAAGGCATAGGTCGTGTACTTTGGATACATTTTTAATTGGACGGAAACCCTGGCTTTTTGGTCTCCCACCACTGCCATCTTATATTTAGAATAAAAAAAAATACCAGATCTTTTAGGATTCATCATTTCATTAATAACACTTGGTATAACTCATTCCAAAAAAAAAAATTAATTGCATATTTGTGTAATGTCTTTCCTTCAAATTTAGTGTAGTTGGTGCCGCAGCAACGCGCGCAGGGTACAGCTGGTTGTTCTATAAAACCAAGATATGAAATTAGAAGTCAAGCAGATATGTGTTGATTCATTGTATTGGTTTACAGGATGACAAGAAATTTTGTCGACACGAGACATAACAGAATAGTATGTTCCTCATATTTATAAAAAATAAAAGTGTATTAGAAATTTATTTAAAGAACATTTTTCATGAAGAATTTTTCCTAAAATACATTTCAAACTTATTTTAATATTTATGGAAATGGAGGTGTATATCGCACAATTTCTGTTTCTGCAGGTACTTTCGAATATAGTATTTTCATCATATCCAAGCCTTCAAAATATCATTCTTTTTGGAATTTTTTTTAACAGACGGTTCACCTTCTAGAAGAGCATTTTGGTTTGATATGATTACCCATCTGAATTGAAAGATCGAATAATTCTTTGATCTAATAATGGCTTTATGAATGAGCGGGCATTGACCATATTTTATGACGTGCGATGTTGTCGACCATTAATATAATTGTTTCTAGCCGCTTTAAATTTATTATGACAAAGCCGTTGATTTGCTAGTTTCATATAAACTATATAGGTATTTTAAGTAAAAGGATTTTCTGTCACGATACATATACTATGTATATAAAACGAAATAAGTTTGTAAAGAAAAATAAAAATTATTCGCTTAGTGGTTTGTGTTTGCCATTGACAAATAGCAAGTAAATACGAAAATTCCAATGAAAGTGTTAAAAAACAAAAATATAAAAAAAAATCATTCGCCCGAGCAGGGACTTGAACCCTGGACCCTTGGATTAAAAGTCCAATGCTCTACCGACTGAGCTACCCGGGCAGTTATATGCTGAGTGATGTTTTACGGTTTTGTCGCTTTCTCTGCAGCGTAAAGCATAAAAGAGAATTTTACTCAGCAATAGAGTTTCCCACACACAACATTTTTATTATTTAGGGGAAGGTTTGCAGAGCAAAATAATCTCTTTATTCGCAATAGAGTTGGATTCATATAAACTCGATTTTGTTCTATTAAATTTATTCCGTTTATTTATTTTATTTCTACGATAAGCAGGATTTTTATATATAATTATTTGGAAAGGAACTTTTCTTACCTTGTTTCACAATCTGTGTTCCGTTGCTAGTAATACTCCAAAGGGAAAAGCAAAACGTATAATCAGCTGAACATATTCGAAAAGTAGGAGTGGTTGATGGCTCAGCATCCAGCTTCGTAAGTACTGAGTTTTGTAATTCCTTGGCTGTCAAACCAGACGAGTCAAATTGCGGAGGATCATACTCATCGGTATCATCGTCCTCATCTAATATTATGCGATCGTCTTCCTTGAAGCTCATGCAACCAAAGGGAGGTGGAGCTGAAGTATTCATAATTTTTATGTATTAAAAGATAAAAAATACCTGGGGGCAAATTACGGCACTCGACATCGAACGGAATTTGTATTTAAATTGTATGGAATTTTCGGTCGGTATCGAATTCGGTAATTTGGCCCCTGAACGGGCCGAAAAACTTACCAGTCTTGGCCAGAGTTAATAAAACTACAAGAAGCATCAAAATAATTTGAATTTGCTTGGCCATTGTATGCACCCGTTGTTTTCCCCCGAAACTGCTGCACAGGGGCTCTCTTCAATGCGTTTTATTTGTTAATTTCCGATAGTTTTTGTCCCTTCAATGATATGTATTTTGTTGTTGTTAGTTGCCAAACGTTTTTATAGCATCTGCCATAATCGACATTTGCACATATCTGGAAAAATAATAATAAATAAAAAGTTCAAATAACTACTGCATATTATTGTTATTATTTTTATTTCTGACTGTTAGACGCCTTATATCTATCTGTTAATTAAAAAGATGGGTGCAACCACGTTACTTGTGCCGTCTGTCTTTTTGTTTAGTTGCTAAATATTTTTGTATGTTATGAATATATTTCTTATAGTTTCGAGTTCTGCCTTAGACATTCTACATATTAGTAATTGTGTCTAACAGATAAGGCATGTCTTGCTTTCAATCGTGATAAGCATTCTTATTACTCGTAGTTTGTATGTTCTTCAGTATTCAATACTTTTCCAAAAGTTTTCTATTGTGCGCTTTTCGTTTCAGTAAATTAAAAACAATAACGATCGATTTGTTTGTTTGATATACTCTAATATTTATTTTATGGATTGAGGTAAATATCTCTGTAAAATAATAATTTCTCTTCCAAGTGGCCATCGAAAGATCTTTAGTGAGCGGGCATGGCATGTACTCTTATTTTTAAACATTTAGTGTTGTCAATACCTCTGTATTAAATGTATATGAATGGCGTTTATTTCTCCTAAGTCTTGAAATCAACCAAACAATATCAAGAGGGTTAATGAAGTTTAGCAATAAGAAAAAGAGGCTAAAATATTCACAATTTGATTAGGGAACGGTCCGAACTTTGAATGCGGAATGTTAGTTGTGAAAACAAAAACTATTTTTAATAAACTTTTTTAATTGTGTTTCTATAGTTAATCATTCATAAATGTATTCGATGTTTAACTAATGATTAAGGAATGAAATACTATGGTATCCAACAAATCGGGCTTCTTTTTCAATCGGGTCATCGTTCGGTTTTTTAATCGAGATTTTAGTTGAATGATTAACCGATTCAATTAAAAATGTTCTTAAAAATGATAAATTTCAATAAATAAAAATTCTTGAACTAAATCAATCATAAATATTTATCTTTTAGATAATTTTTTTTTATATATAAAAGGTCTACTAAATCATTCCTATAGCAATAAGAAATATTTTATATTTGCAATCTTTGTTAGTCGACAAAAATTCTCAAATAAAAGGTTTATAAACAAAAAATATTCGCCCCTATTATGAATGACGACATCGATGTCACATCAACTCGACAGCAAATAGGTATCAAAGTTTCGTAAGTTTGTTTTGTTTAAATTTGTGTCAATTCATAGCAACAGACAGAGTTTTAATATTAAATAAACTTCATACTGATTGTTATAAATTGTTTAGTTAGTGAAATTGATTTACTGTACGGTAAATTGAGTTCTATTCCAATTGCGGAATTAAGGAGCATGTCTGAACATGAATATAATTATTATTATCGGTATTATAGCAAATTCGAGGGAGAAATGAAATAATCCTCCTTATTCTGTAACTATTTGTCAACGTCACATCAAGACAATATCAACACTAAGACATTCTCACATTTTTTTTACTCGAAATTTAACTACTTTTAACAGCCCCTAGGGAATAAATAGTCCGAGACTGTCAGCAGTAATCAGTTGTTGCTTCCAACCAGAATGTAATTACCCTATTTTTGGTAATGTCTTGAAGTGACGTTGACAAATAGTTACAGAATAAGGGGAAATTTCACAAATGCTGTCTTCCCAACTTTAGCCAGCTATACTCTCAATATTATCCCCTTCATACAGTTCCGGCGCAATGCATGGCGTGAGTAGAGGCCGTGTTCCTAAAACCGGTGTTAAACAATTTTTTGTTTTTAATTTAAGGACGTACTGTGAACTGAGCTAAAATTTCTTATATTGTATGAGAAAATATATTGAATTCTCACTGTTTATTTTATTGTCTGTCAAATCTGTCTGTCCTCTTGCAATGACAGCAATGTTTAACGCTTAAATTGGATCTAGCCTTAAGAGATTTTATGATTGGTATTGGCAATACCGACAGCGAAGTCATGTTCAAACAAGTACCACCAAAGAATAAATTATTAAAAAACCTTTAAGAATAATTCTAATGGGAAAACTGGCAAGAATTATTTAAAATTATTCCAGTTATTGGAGGGCCGGCCTTGACCGATTGAAGATAATACCGCCACACACACAAGTTTGTTTATTTCTTTTCCGCTCAGTTTACTTTGATTCCTCTAAAAGAGTTTTATTTTGGTATTTCTCAATTTATTAGTTTATAGCTTTATAACACTCTCTTATTCTGTGTAACCTATTCTCGATATCTGTGTGTATAACCCGCGCGTATCTATGGCGCCACATAATTGCATACGTTTTTTGTAGCTTTTTGCAGTCTCATGTATTTTATTTCTTATTTATTTTTGTTGTTGTGCTTTAAATATTTTGTGTGCGTGATTGTTGTTGCAGTTTCTGGCTGTTTAATGGCTTTCAGCCTTATTATTTTGATACTGGTCGTTTGTGCAAATATATACTCCTCGTACCTTGTTTAAAACAAGGGAGATACTTTTATAATTTGTGAGTTATTTATTTTTTGTCTTTCTCCAACTACACTTTTTGTTATATGGCAGGAAGGTATCAAATGCATTTTGTTTCGTTTTGTTTTAAACAAGAAATTGCAGAAAGAAAAAAGAAAAACCTTAACAAAAACATGAAATGACTTTCTAGCGAACAGAAACAAAACGCACTTGTTCCTTGTGGCAAGTACAAGTATTTTTTTCCTTTTGCTTTTTTGACAAGTGAAAAAATGTGTTCATGTTAATGACTCTATAAGGCTTTAGGGATGTTTTGTTGTGTTGTGTTGTGTTCTTCCAAGTCTATTGTTGGCTGTCACAGTGGGTGGTGGATTTTACTTGTGCTTGTTTGCAATTTCTTCTCCTCTCTCCGCAGCAGAGTGTGGCAAAGACATTGATTTTTCACAAAATTTAAGTTGCAACAAAATATTAAAGCTTTTATTAATTATGGATTTCCTTTTGATAATTTGACTGTGTTTTGCTTATTAATATGGAATAGGTATTTTTGCAAACACTTTTCCTAATATTATTTTAACTTTTATAATATTTATAATACGTATTGATTTCTTGAATTGCAGCGAAATTATGTTGTAGATGTTGTTTGTTTTATAAGGTTTTTTTACCTCTGTTCCCCAATAAAAATATCTTATGTACACATTTTTTAAAATAAGTTTTGCACTTTTAACACATTTACTTGGGAAATGAACTAAGTGAACAAATTTGAATTCGAACAAATCGATTTCAGCGCTAGTGTTTTGTATTGTGTTGTATATTATTTGATTTAGTTTGTTTGATACGAAAGTTTAATATCAAAAGAATTTCTTAGTATCCGACCGGCGCCAGTTTCTCTGCTTTAAATCGTTTGTAGACGTTTTTGCGTAGCACACCGTTTTCATTTAAAGCTAAATTGATTCTGTGCAATGTATCTGGCTTTAACAGATACAAAACTTCTATTTGCTGCTGCTGACTGTTAAGTTGTTTTTCCAGTGCTGCCACCATAGCCATTTCAGTAACGCTTTGTATGTCTTATAAGACGTACTTAACCGGTTGCTTTTAAAATACGCCACGAAAGAGGAACTACATATAGATTGTACAATGTACATTCAACTTATGTTTAATTTAACAATGTGGCAGTTTTGAGTAAATGTTAGTTAATAAATAAAACAAACTGAAGTTGTGTGCAAAATAAGGCAGCTCTGTTAATGTATTTTAGACGTATTTAAGAGAGATATTGTCTGTATGTATGAAAACTCTTAAAATATTACAGAAGACGCCCAATAGGAATCGTATAGTCTAAAATAATTTCATTAAATATGTAATATGTATTTGGAACTGGGCTTGGTTAAATCCATTATTTCATACCAATATTTTTATATGTTTTAGTGCGGCATAACTAATCAGTTAATATGAAACTCTTATAAAACGATATATGGAAAACCACAGAGTTTTCTACATACGCCCTTATAAAAATTATCACCAGAAGTAAGTGTTAAGCATTTGTGAGAGGGTTTATGTCCCTATAATAACGCTAAATATGTTAGGTGAGCAGTTTAATAACGGTTGTTTTTTTTGCAACTTCCCATTTGGCAACACTGTTTTTGCCAGATCAGCTGTTTTCTTATAACATGTTATTGTTAAGCATGTACAGTTTGGTCTATGATTTAATCATGAATTGACGTATAAATAATAATCGCTTGCGGATTATTGAATTTTATTATCAAAGTTCATGCTCAGATGCAAGAAGTGTACCCCAAAAAAGCACTGGCTTTAGAGGATTAGTGATCATTATGGAAAAATTTTGGATGGGTACACATTTGTCATTATATACAAATGGTGGCAGCCAAGGAGCCCTTTATGTTGTAGAAAAAGTCTTATATGTGAAATAATTTTGGAATTCAAATATATCAATTGAAAAAAAAAATCTTTTAAAAAATTGGCTTGAGAGGTTTAGTGGCCATAATTTGGTCAATAAAATATTACAAACTTTATCCTAATAATAATTACTTTGTCTTTGTTGCTGGGTAATATATATTTCAAATACATATATGAATGTACATCGATAAAAAAAATTTTACAAGTCTATAATTTACATAAAAGAAAATCATTTTTCAAAAGGTACAGCTGGCAGAACTTTGCCGGCGCATTGGCCAAAACCAATACGCAAACCATTGCGTTCACAGTGGCCACGAATAATGATTTCATCGCCATCCTGCAAAAATTTTCGCGTAGCGCCATCGTTTAGATTAATAGTTTTCGAGCCGCGCCAGCTTAATTCAAGCAAAGAGCCATACGAGTTTTCTGTTTCACCACTGATGGTACCTGAAGCCATTAAATCACCAGGACGTACATTACAGCCGGTAACGGTGTGATGAGCGATCTGTTGCATGGCAGTCCAATACAAGTATTTATAGTTAGATTTGGATATTTGAGATTCCTCTCCATTTTCGGCTAAAAAAAACAATTTTTTTTAAATAATTGCTAGATTATAAATAGAACTTGTTAGACGTACGTTTCAGAAATACTTCTAAATTTATATCAAAATTGAAAAGTTTGTCGTGTTTCAAATAAGGAAAAACTTCCGGCTCTTGCTGGAAATTGTCAACTAAGAAAGGCTCCAAAGCAGCAATCGGTATGATCCAGGGCGATATAGTTGTACCCAAATTTTTAGAAGTAAATGGTCCCAGAGGTACATATTCCCATTTCTGTATATCACGGGCGCTCCAGTCATTCATTAAAGTAAAGCCAAACACATTCTTCCAAGCTTCTTCGACAGGTATACGTTCGCCCAGTTTATTGCCGGGGCCGCCAATAAAGAAAGCCATTTCCAATTCAAAATCCAACAATTTACAGGGACCAAATACGGGTGGCTGACCGTCCACTGGTAAAGTTTGGCCCAAAGGACGACGTATGGGTGTTCCTGAAACTACCACCGAACTGGCACGTCCATGATAACCAACCGGTATATGACGCCAATTTGGCATTAAAGCGTTTTCTTTGCCACGGAACATAATGCCCACATTGGTTGCATGATGTATGGACGAATAGAAATCGGTGTAGTCGCCAATATCAGCTGGCAAATGCATTTCACATTCTGCTTGTGGTATGATAACACTAGAACATGGAATTTACACAAATTATATTTAAAAAAAACAAGATATTTTATTGTGCAAATAGAAAATTTCAATGATAATACCTTAAGCTTGGGATATATTTCTTATACAACATATTTTTTTATTTTCAATATGCCTTTTCTTTATCTTTTTTGTTTTTAAAATTATTGAACATTTAAAATAAAATTTTTTAGAAAATTATTATTAAAAGGTCCACAATATCTAGAAATCATTAAGTAAATGGTAATGATACACCCCACTTTCTCCACTTACCTCTTCACTAAATTGGCATTTTGTTCCAATTGGGAATTCGTTAGCAATAGTTCACGGGTTCGCGAACGCACTACATTCCACGTTGTGTAGCCAAGACTCATTAGCAAATTCAATGTTTCTGCATTCAAAGCATCCTTGCAGTATAACAGTTATAAGAATTAAATATTTTTAGAAAGCTTTTATACAGATGAAATTTTTTATTTACCTGCACTTCTGGTGGATACAAAGAAGCCACACCGCTCAAATCTAAAACACTGTCACCAATAGCAACACACAAACGTTTGCGTGGCTTTGGAAGAAGAAAATAAAAACAAAATTAAAATGAGTTTTAAATTAATATAGTATGTAAACTTAAATCCTTATAGTTTTTTAATATGACCATTTAAAATCTAGCAGAAGCGTTATAAATTCTACGCTGGCAGAGCAGAAGAAGTAAAATTTCTTCAGCGCTCCAGTTTAGCAAAAATTTAACATAGAAAAAATCTGTACTTAAAAATACAAAATTTCAACAAATCTGCAATACCTGCAATGGAAAATGTATGAAATATTTTAGTTTTTAAAGCAACACGGCAAAAAAAATCAATTAAAGTAATCTTCCCTGTTGGGAAAAATTTTTAAGTATTTCATCCGATGAACTTTTTACTTCCCAGGAAGGGAACTCTTTGCTTATACAGAATTTGTACCTAAACCACTAAATCTCTTAAACATTTGCCAAACATGGGCAATGGGTCGGTCATTTGAAATCCTTTAGAGGAGCCTATCGCTTTGCACTTTATGATTTAAGGGAATTCTTACTCACGATTTTTGTTATGGAAAACGGTCCAGTGCAAATTTTCATAAAAAAAAAATTACTGTATCAAGTAAAATAAAAATAATTAAAAAAAAAGAATCGTTTAAATGAACATATAAACTCAAATAGACTTTTCGCTGATTACATACGTTTAAAGTAGTTAACTCATATGCAGGGAATAAAATTGGCTTATGTTGTTGTTTTTAACACGAATAAAGAGCTTAACATCCATAGTGTTGAGCTCTTTGTGACGCACGTTACATTTGTTTCAATTATTGAATTAAATCAGCTATTTGTACTTTCGCATGACTGAGAATCGTGTAATGCTTCCAGTCACTAAGTCCCTCAAGATGAGAATGTCCAATTGCAATTTTGTTAATTTTTTTTAATCACTTGAATAATTATTTCAATTACTAAATTAATTAAAAAAAAATTTAGGTTCTTGAGAAACTTATATATTCGATATTTTTTCGAATAAAACTGTGAATCGTTCAGACAATGACTGCTATTTTTTGTGCATTAATTTTGTCGAAAATATGAAATGATTAAAATTTTCCATTCTATGGCAGTAGTAGAAACACCTAACATTTTTGCCAGGTGAACAGATGAAAACAACAACATCAAAGAGTTAAAAAATCTGCAAAATTTAAATTTGTATTCTGTTTCCATTATCACCTAGTTCAGATTAAAAAAAATGTTTATGTGTTATCACTATTTTGTTTTTGTAGTTAGTGTTCATATCTACATTAGAGACCTTTATCCAAAGCACACGAAAAACAACTACATACAAAAAAAAAGATCAACAAATATTTTGCTTTAATTTATGCTAACACGAAACGAATATGCATAATTCATATTCGTAATTTAAATATTAATGTTTTTTCTAGTTTTGATCTTAAAAAGTATCGTTAAACTAGAATAACAAGATCTCTTAGAACATGTGATTTTTAAAATTCCTATGGCTACTTAAACAGAAAGAAAGAGTTATATTACTTACATTGGATTTTGTGGAGAAAACACCATACGGCAGGTTTTCCAAAGGAAAATCGCTTCCAGCCGGTATATGAACAAAAGTTGTAGCCATTGTGCTGTTTGATTTATTTATCTTGTAGTTGTTTATTTTATTAACAAATTGTTTGGCGGTTATAGCTGCGACTAAAATAATTAAGAATCCGTAGACAAACTGCTTTTGATACGCCAGTTTAACAGAGACTGTCAATGCGATCTTAATTAATTGCTCAAATACTCTTTGGCTGCCGGCATAAACGTTGCCATACTATTGTTTGTTTTAGAAATTTGGTGAGAACGGCAACTTTGTGATACAACCAGTGATGGGAGAAGTATAAAGTGTGCAAAAAGTATAATATTGTACTTTTATATATAAAAGTTTTTAAATATTCCGCCTTATTCTGTAACTATTTGTCAACATCACGTCAAGACAATATCAAAAACAGGGCAGTTGCATTCTGGTTGTGTGGTCAATGTATTACTGCTAACAGCCTCTGACTATTCTCTAAGGCCTAAAAAATAACAACAGGCTATTAAAAGAAGTTAAATACGGAGGAAGAAGAGTATGCAGATGCCTTAGTTTTGATATTGTCTTAACGCGTCCTTGACAAATTGTTACAGAATAAGGGGGATTGACTTTTAAGGCAGAACTGTATGTAGCTCACGAAGTTTACTTTGCAAAATCTTAAGTTTGTAGGAGAGTAGAGAAAAAGTTATATGATAGAAAAGCAGTTGGCTTAGATTTTTCAAAATCTCCTCGTAGTAACCCATTTTGTAGCGTCGTGGCGCATTGTATATATAACATTCAAACTTTAAATTCATAATAAAACTTCTTCTCGTTTAGAATGTGTAGAATTGTTTCCATTTTGTTTTAAACCCCCACTGTGCAATGTTTTTGAAACTATCCACTCAATGATGATGGACGGCATCGACGTCACATTAACACTACAGCAAAATATCGTCACTTGTCTGTTCTTTGCCAACAACAAATAACTATTGTGATCATTATCGATCTATATTATATGCCTTAGAAAATATTGAGATATTGTCAATAGTAATTAATTGTTGTCGACAACTAGCAGACAAATAATAATTTTTTTATGTCGAGTTGAAGTGACGTCGATGTCGTCATGCATAATAGGGGATTGATAGACCATTTGATTCCGACAAATATTTTAATTACTTTTTCGCACGCAAAAACGATTAGATATGTCGTTTTCTTTAAAAAAAAGGGTCTGACGCCACGCTTCCTTAATTCAGCCTTAACTAATTTAACCTGGTACTCCTTACTGACAAGTGCATTTTTTCAACAAATTTGCTAGTAAATAATGATTTCGATCAGGGATGGAAAAGGGCTTTTTTGGTTTTGTACCAATTAACTAAATAAAATGTACTTTTCATACCATGACGGTACCATATTTTTATATTTTTTATATTTCTATAATAGAAATTGTTGTATACACAAGTATACAACAACAAAAACTATTTACATAAAAATCTAGGAATCAGTTGATTAAATTTTATTCAAAAAGTCATACAATTTAAGATAATAAATTTTCTGGTAGTTTAAAATTTAGGCAACGAGACATTGATTGAAAACTTTTTCGGTATTTGGAAATCAATTATTGTACCCTTTTTCAACGTGATTGTTTTTGAATCAAATATAAGGCAGCCTAACGATGAAAAATGTTTCTGTTGCGAAAAATTATAGGAAATAATTGTAAGTCCGTTACTTAAATGAGCCATAATTTAGCAGAAATACGAGACATAAAACACTATTTTGAAAGATTCGGGTAAAAATAAATATATAGAACAAACAGAGGAATAAGAAACGATCCGAAAATTTCATGAAGTGCTGACTGGAATACTGTATGTAATAAAAAGTTGACACAAAATCATTGATTATGTAACCGTATAATTTAAAGAAATATTTTATGTTTATTAACTGATTCACTGAGAAATTAACAAAAGTTTTCAAGCCTAAAATGTTTTTATGAACTAGGTGTAAGCTTTTGATTGAGATATTTAAATTGTACCAAATTAGTCGTGCTAGTACCATGGGACCAACAAAGTCTAATTGTACCAAAAAAAGTACAATTGTATCATGTTTTCCATCCGTGATTTCGGTATTGCAATAGTTTAAAATTGTGTTCCGAATAATGTTGTTATATTGTTGCATTTTTGGCCTATTTTTATAGTGATCTAATTTCTTTTTAATATCATAATGAAATCATATATAATAAAATTTTTGAAGAGTTGTTTTATTTTACGTCTTCTGAAATACAAAACTAAGGGATGGATTCAGTTTCCGAACAGAATTGAGTTCTGTGACTTGGGCTGATAGTGTTTTAAAGGCTAAGAAAAGTCCTATCTGCTGCTTCAAAATTTAACAAATCAGACGACTTGTTTCAGAAAGTCATTTCTCCATTTTGTTGCCAGCTGCTGCTGTAATTGTAATTAAAAGTGATCATCCTGAAAGTAGACTCTACTTATTCCATACGCACATTAGAGAGATGCCAAACTTTATTTCATGTTTTTTTGTTTTTGTTTTGTTTTTTCAAATATAATTTATTATACAACATTTAACACATTGAACTATACAGTGATATTTTTAAGTAGTTTTTATTTAAATGTTTATTTGGGAATTAATTAATTAACTTTTTGCTATTTGCTTGCTGTATTTAAATGTGTCTATTCGTTTTAATTATTGTGTATTTCTTTGCTTCCAATGATGGTTTGTTGCTTTATGTGGTTTTCTTTAGGTTTAATTTATGAAATGAATAGGTACGTACACACATTTCAATTTATTGCTGTTGCATATACATATTTTATTGTAAATAATTATTTTGTAGGGTATGCAGTCAGTATTTATTTATTTATTTATTTAGTGTTTTTTTTTCCAATAAATAAAATAACCAACAATTTAACAAACTCTACAACAATTGGAATTTTTGTTTAAATTAAAAAGAATTTTTGTCATTTTCTTTGTTGTATCTATACAATATAGAGAGAGAATACACACACGTTGATGTTTTTTTGTTTCAAGTTTTAACTGCCATTTTTGCTTAAAAGAAACTTTTGAACAACATTTTGGCAGCTTTTTGTGAGTGGAGAAAATAAAAACGAAAAGTTATCATAATTTGTGAATAAATGTCGATTTCTGTTAATGTTTGGCTTGGCGTTGAATGTTTATATGTATATATATTTTTTTCCAATACGTACATACATTTGTATAATTGTTGAATTGTGCTTGATTTAGTTACATGATATTTTAACGGTGCAGTTATTTAGTTCTGGTTTATTTCTTAAATATGCGTGCAATTTTTTAGACTAAATTAAAAATTTAATATTATATATGTATGTATGTACATATATATGTATGTATATATGTATGTATATATTTTGCTTTACAATTAATAAAAATTTTTATATATATATTTATTTAAGTATTTTTCTTTTTTTCGCATAATTTGGTGGCATTTGTAGCCGCTTGCTCTCCTAATCATTAATTATTGTCAGTCACAGCTGGAATATTTGTTAGCCTTTGACTCATTATGAGGCAAGTCTATTCTAAATAAATTTAACTGCTATTTATTATTTGTTATTAATGCTGCTTAAGTCTAAAATATTCTAAAATGTCTTCCACAAAGTTTTCTTTTTAAGTTTTCTTTATTTATTTTTTTATTATACAGTAAATATTAACATTTATTTGTTTTAGTCAAATTGAAAATTGTCTTCATATATTTTAGTATTATTTTTATATATTTTATGTCTTCCAAACATGTATTTATTTGATGAAAACCGAGTTTATGTATAATTGATAAATTGATGTACATTGATTTTGTTGTATAGAGTTTATTGATGAATTGTTCGTAAACAGTTTTGCAATAGAAACATTTCTAAATTTATACTATTAAATTTAACTGAAGCAAATTACATGCTGAAAATGGTTACAGAGTGATATGAATTAAGTATTTCTGAACTTTCGTTGCTACATATTAAATTGTTTAACGTGGGACAAAGTACATTTATGTCCAACGAGTTTTTAAAAGTAGTACTTTGAGGGTGAAAAACTTGAAAAATGTGTATATACTATTTTTATTTTGTATTTTTATAGAAGTAGCTTTTGAAAAAGAAAACACTAACTGCCTTATTCATAAAAACAAATTTTGTAGGGAAATCTGTTCTATAAACACTTAATATATCAAACATATTTTTTTTGCCTTAAATAAATAAAGTAAAACATTAGAGTTTTACAAACTATCCCGATGTCGGTTAACAAATTGCTCAGAAGAGCTCAGAAAATGTTATGCGCTTAGCAGTGTGAGTGTGCTTGTTTGTGCGTATATCTCACGGCAGCGACTAACTCCCCGTTCAAAATCCAATTCTGTAGTCTATTAAAAAATTTTTTTTAATTAAAACCTGGAAATCAAAATTTAAATTGCGGCATGCTATATTGACCGAAATTTTTACTGAAGTTGTATAGAAATTTCTTTCGATGTCGAATGCGGCAATTAAATAACTTCGTCTATGCATATATTGCAAGATTAAAAAGGTCTGTAAGTTTACAATTCTGTTCATTAATAACAAGTGATCAAATTACTGCATTCAATTTCAATATAGATTTCAACCGATTAGCGCACGCCGTTAGTTGCCTCTAGACTTTCCCATTTTATTGAGTCAAATGTTGAAATACACATTTTTTTAATCAATAAATTAAAAGGATTATTTTGACAATTTTTATCTTTTAGTTTCATGTGAATAAACGCTTTTATAAAAATTGTTTATAGTGCTAAAAAGTGAATTTTTAGCACTATAAACAATTTTTAAATGTTTAGTTTAACAAATTTTGGCTTTTCCCAGTCACTACTCAGTGTTCATAATGAAATGTAATTTGAAATTTAAGAACATGTTTTTTCTGCTAAATGGTTTACACATTTTTCATGTAATGAGTTTTTAAAAAATATTTTTTTAAAATAGAAAAAACTACTTCTATTGAAGATACATGTTTTGGAAAAACTTTCAGCATTTCTTTGTATCAAAAAGTTTTTTAAAAAATACTACTAAAAAAGTACCATAAGGTAGCTTCCAAAAGATATTTGTATTAAAAAGTTCTTTTAAAGAAAGTACTTTTTTTAAAAATACACATAGAAATGTACTTTAAAGAAAAATATCTTCCAGAAGTTTGCTGTATTAAATTGTAGTATTAAACCAAAGAGTGCTTTTAAAAAACTAATAAAAAAGGTACCGTAAAGAAAAGTACCTCTTTAGAGATACGTGCATTAAAAAGTTGTTTTAAAGAAAGTGTATTTTAAAGAATACGTATAGAAATGTACTTTAAAGAAAATTATGTTCCAGAAGTTCGCTGTCTTAAAATGTGGTTTTAAAGAAAAAAGTGCTTTAAAAAAAATATAATAAAAAGGTACCGCAAAGAAAAGTACCTTTCGGAAGATACTTGTCTTAAAAAGTTCTTTCAAAGAAAGTGTATTTTAAAGAATACGTATAGAAATAAACTTTAAAGAAAATTATCTTCCAGAAGTTCGCTGTATTAAAATGTGGTTTTAAAGAAAAAAGTGCTGATAAAAAAGATATAGTAAAAAAAGTACCTTTCGGAAGATACTTGTATTAAAAAGTTTTTTTTTTTAAGAGAGTATACGTTAAAGAAAAATATCTTTCAGAAGTTCGATGCATTAAAAAATACTTTTAAAGTACTTAAGAAAATAATTACAAAAAAGTATGTAGCTTTAATGAACGGACCATCTCTTTTTAAAAATTGTACTTTTCGAATAGCACATAAAAACATTGGAACACTTCTCAAAAACGATCACAAAAAAACAAAAATTTAAAACTACTTTTAAAACTGTTTACAGAATTCAAAAGTGTGCGAGTGTGTTCATGATTTTGTTTTTTTTTTTTTGTTGTTGTTCTGTTTTCTTATAACGAGACATCTGGTGTTACATTTGAAAATACACTTGAAAAATAAAACGATTAAAATTTTGTTAATATTTATGTATATAAAAATTTAAAAAATAAAATATTTTTGCTTTTCCATTGCATTAAAGATTGAAAATAAATAACAACATTTAACTTTTGGCTAAACATTTAATGCAAAGTGTATTTAATTATGTTTTGTAATTAATAATTGTTTTTTATTTAGTAAGTGTGCAAGTGTATAAAGAAGTAAATGTTTTTATTGTTGTTATAATTTCGATATATATGTTATATGAAATATATTTATGTATATAAATATAACTTTTATATAATTTGTATAATATTTTTTAATTGATTCTGTACGGATGTAAAATTTACTTTTCATTTTTCTTTCAAATATAATTCTGTTTTCACTTTTTATATATTGTTAATTTTGTTATTAATTGATATGCTGCTTCCAATAAAACGAATAAATGATAAATCCAATACAAATTCCAAACAGAAATTGATTCCAAAATATGATATTTAAGAAAGACGACGATATGTTTTATATATGAATATTCTGTTGGTTGTGTTTTATAATTATTTTTAGTTTCTTTTTTTTATACTAAAGTATAGTGTCCTAGTTGGTTGTCATTCTGCTGCTAATATGAAACCCTTTGGGGGCCACTTAGCTTAAGAATCTATGCAAACTATTTCACCTGGAAGCCCTTTAGTGATTTTGTTGTGGTCTTTGCTTTATTCCGATGTAACGAAAGTGAAACGAAAATTAGTTGTAATTCAATGTAAAATGCAATAACTTTACCATTGACATATCTAACTTGAATTCCTTATTTAAGAATAAAATAAGGAATCCTTGCATTACAAGTTCATTAATAATTTGTATCATATAAATATAATTAACAGTATGTATGGATGTGTGTTAGTTATTTTATATATGAATGCTTTTTAATTAATGCGTTTCATTAAGTTTAATAATTTTTTTTTGTTATTATTTTTAAATAAATTACAAATTAATTGATGCGCATAGGGATTAGTTTTAATTTTTATTTGTAACTTCTTTCTACGTATTCTCCGCTTTTTATAGAAATACGATTAATTGAACATTTAAACAGCTTTAGTTTAAAAAAACATAAAATAATAGTTAACAAAAGGTATGATGAAAATAAAAGTTTAGAGTCCATTTGCTAAGAAACAGACCTGTATTTTTTTTAATGAAACAAA
Organism: Linnaemya tessellans; assembly: GCA_951800035.1. Classification (NCBI taxonomy): domain Eukaryota; kingdom Metazoa; phylum Arthropoda; class Insecta; order Diptera; family Tachinidae; genus Linnaemya; species Linnaemya tessellans. The sequence continues at coordinate 3,343,102 of OX637535.1, forward strand.
ATCTAGAACAATTTATCGCCTTTTAAACGCAAACAAAAACAAAAGGTTTTCCAAATCATTTCAATCGTTTAAATCATAAACGGCGATAAATCACAATTGCACAATGACCCGCCATCTCCAGTTTTACACAATGAAGCGCAGAGTTCGTTCCAGTTTGGTGTGGTCGCTGTTGTGGCTTCAAGTTTTACGTCTCGTCGTTGGAACTGATTTGGTGAATTTCTGGAAATTATGTCATCGTTATTATTGTCGCTTTTACATGGCGTACAACCGGTAAGTGCGACACTGTTATGATCACAGATTATGGCGCAAACATTTGTCGTGTAGGCGTCTAGATCGTTTGCGATATAATTTTTACATGTACAACCATCATCACCTTGAAGTAAAGAAAAGCAATTTGAAACACTGAATAGGTTGATTATTTGTATGGCTTTTTAAGAAAAAAAAAGGTTTGTCACAACCTTTGGCTAGATATTAAAGTTTGATTGAATATGGTCGGTTTGATAAAATCCATATACCGTCTTAAATTTAAGACACATGAAATAAAAAAATAAATAAAATCAATAATTTCACTGATTTGTGTTCGGGGAAAAAATCCTTTGTAATAATCCTCCCATTTAATATTCGCACCTATCATGAATAATTTTTCCCTCAAAATTTTTCCATTTCTCTAAAATTGCAATCATGAAAAAATTCTTCGTGAATGATTTCATGCTAAAATTAAATTCCCCTTCTCGCGAATGATTTTTCCCCTCGTGTTTTTTTTTCACTTTTCCCTTTAATTTGCTCACTTAGATTTTCGTGGGGAATGGAGTAGTAAATTTAACTATTTTCTGTTCGAATATTAGAATTTACAAATTTTATTTTAGGGGCAAGATCCGTTAATAATACACAAACTGATATAAAACGTTATCAGTCTAATAAATTCATGTCTATACAACCATCCTTGACCACTCAATAATATCATTTTCACCCTATGTTATTCGCCGGGCCTTAAAGTATCTCTATGTCAAATTTCATCTAAATCGGTTCACAGGTTTGAGCAAGAAAAGGTTACAGACAGAGACACAGAGTTACTTTCATATTTATTATATAAGTAAGGAAAAAAGTGCAAGTCATCATAAAAAGTGCAGGTCATCATAAAAAGTGCAAGCCATTATAAAAAGTGCAAGTCACTATAAAAAGTGCAAGTGATTATAAAAAGTGCAAGTCATCATAAAAAGTGCAAGACATTATAAAAAATGCAAGTCACTATAAAAAGTGCAAGTGATTACAAATAGTGCAAGTCATCACAAAAAGTGCAAGTCATCACAAAAAATGCAAGTCATCATAAAAAATGCAAGTCATTATAAAAAGTGCAAGTCATTAGAAATAGTGCAAGTCATCACAAAAAGTGCAAGTCATCATAAAAAATGCAAGTCATTACAAAAAGCGCAACTCATTATAAAAAGCGGAAGCTAATGCGCTCATACCAGCATGTATGAAATATTAAAGTTGGGTGTTTTATTTTTTTATACTTTTTACCCTCGACTTGGTCCGCAAAGGATATGTGAAACTTCAGCTAATGTGTATATTATTTCAATTATGTGTTTAACGTTTTCATGCTTTTCACAATTTCATATAGTCCTAGAAATTTTACGACACACTGGGCCGCATAAAGTCATTGGCAAAGCTGTTAAATCAACTGTATCAAAGTTGAAAATGTTTATAGTTATCATTTTCATAATTTTATATTTCCATAAACATTTTCGACCACCCTTGGCCATCTAATAGGATCATTTCCAAAAACTAAAAACCACCTTATGTCATTCCTCGGATCTTAAAATGTTTCTATGCCAAATTTCATTGGATGTATTTAATCCTTAAAAAATCCAAAATTTCTTTAAATATTTTAAATTTACAAAACATGTTTATTTTTGGTAATTAATTCAATAGGTAAAAGTGGGAACAAACTTTCAAATTTTTTTCAATGAATTTTTATAACAAATTCAGTATCCCAATCACTATATTCGATATCGAATGAAATTTCAATACAAATTTTGATCGATATTGTATGCCGTAACACGCCCCAGGATTAAAAAAAGGGTCATGCTCATTAAATTCAGAGGCCAAGTTATTGTATTCATTATCAATCGGAATTGCAATACAATTAACATAAAAAATTTTGATCGTCCGAGTGCCGTAATTTCCATTCAATCCACTATTTTGTAATTCAAACTCGGCATTTTTTCAAACGATGTTTGACACTTTTTGGAATTAAAGTCAGCCATGTTCAAATGCAAGACAGGACTTTTTAAGAAAGACTGGGGAAAGTGTAACAAAAGCTTTTTCAATTACATAATAAAAAAAATATAGGATAACAAAATGATTTCTATTTTTAAAGAGATAACTGCCAGATGAAATATAATATTTTTAAAACTTTTACGAAATGAAATTATTCCAAGAATAAATGATTTTATTCTTTATTTGCAGAAATAAAGATTGTATGCAAAAGATCTCCCTAAATGCATGAAGTTTGTCGGCCTTATTTAATTTCTGTTTTTTATGGTTTTTTTTCTATAAATTTTTTTGTACCCCAAAAAACTTACCTAATTGTAGTCCACATAATTCGCGACATATTAAATCTTGCTTTGATTTCATAATTTCTTCAGCGTTTTCAAGTTGCACGTCCAAGGGTAAAAATGGTAATTTTTTACAGAAGGGAGCGCATACGGCGCCACCTAAAGCAGCTCTAAAATAAATTTAAAAAAAAAGTAATGCTTGTTTTAACGCCACATATTCAGTGAAATTTCACAAAAACAATTTCAGTTGCACACAAATTAAATAAAAGACACATAAGCAAATTAATTTTTAATACAATTTCTTTAAAATTTCATGTTATATTCAACACTTTTTCACTTAAGGCTATCCTTTTTTATCACTCCTTTTTTTTTTTTTGGTTGAGTTTTTGTTTTGTTGCCAAGCAACTTACCCGCAGAGCTGTTGACACACCAAACTCCAATCTTGAACTGCACTTGATGGCGTTCGAATTGTTACAATATTCTCAAGGTTCAAGTTATTTTTATTCATCTGTCTGCCAGCATCCATTTTCGGTATCAGTGACGTCATAACATCCTTATTTGACTGAATTATTCGGCCATGCGCAGTACAAGAGAACGTTGCGGCCAATAGTAGCCAAATTGACAAAAATTGTTGCATTTTATATCCTGTTGAACAAGATGAAAAGAGAAAGACTCACTCATAGAACTCTTAACAACAAAACACTTGAAAAAAATCTATGACGTCAACAGGATCTTAAAATGTAGGCGTTTTATTTAGAGAATTTGCTTAAAAAATGAACAAACAAACAAAAAAAAATAAAATTCTGTATTAATTGGTATGTATCCATTTAAAATAAATGGCTGCCTAACAAAGGATGTGGATAGTGTAAATGCCACTTCAACACACTTACACGGATGTATGTAATATGTGTGACTAGGAAAGTTCCCGCTTGCACACACACACAACCGAACAATTCTGAACAATACTGTTTGATGTCATGCATCGTAATGCGCACACAATTCCAAGTTTAATTGCAACTAAAATTGTATTACTATGCAGAAATGGCTACCAATAATGGTCGTATCCTTAAGCCTATATCCGCTATTGTATTCCATTGTTTTTATTGTTGCTGCATTAGCCATGATATGAAAACGCCAACAGCAAAATCTTTGCTCTACAATTGTAGAATTGATTGTGCATATATTCCAGTTCACTTAACAAGAAAAATGCATCGAAAAAATATCTGATGTTATTTGTGAAGAAAAAAAAAAATAACGCTCACATACACACACGCGCAAAGTTGTAATCAATGTAGCCTTTACATATTAAAACAACTTTAAGTCGTTACTTTTCAAATTATATAATATTTTACGAAAAATTTTACATGCTTTTATGTATGACCTATTTAAAGAATTATATACAATTTATTTCGGAGTGTGGGGGTAATACTCTCTGGTAAACTGCCTAGCAAACACTTGGCCAAGCTTTTGGCGGTCGAAATTCTATAATTGTGCATTTTAACCCTTTTTTCCTTTCTTTAAAACATATTTTGAATATTTGATAATGTGATAAATTTATTTTATATACCTTGCCAACTAGCCTCAAAAATGTCCCTATGGACTCTGAGGCAATAACAATTTTTTGTAATAATCAACTTTTTGAAAATATATATGAAAAAAAAAATCAAAACTGCGAGGAAACCACGTAATTCCATTCGAAAGAAAATGCTTTCTAGTTATTATGTTAAGAGCACAATATTTTTTTCCATTTTCTTAGCGTTAAATAAAAGGCAATAACCCTTATTCTGTAACTAATTGTCAACGTCACGTCAAGATAATCGGAACTATTTTAAAAAATAAGTGGACGGCACTTGATTTGTTGCAAAAAATATCATTTTGTATCTGATTAACGAATATTGCCCCTAAAATAAAATTTTTAAACTCTACTATTCGAATTATAATAGAAAATAGTTAAATTTTCTACTCTATTCCCCACCAAAAACTAAGTGAATAAAATAAAGGGAAAAGTGAAAAAAACCTGGAAAAATTTCGAGGGAACATTTATTCATAATAGGGGTGAATATAAAAATAGGCACTTCTCTACTCCTTTTCTTGAACAATTAACAATTTGAAATGGGACCTTGTTATTTTGGTTATTTTCAAAGTCTTAGAAAGTATTAATCTTCTATTAAAAGTAATTGCTTCTTGCCCAAAAGTCATAGAGAAGTGTCATATTTTTCGTATTGTCTTGACGTGGCATTGGCAAAAAGATCCAGAATAAGGGCAATATTTTTTATGTTATTATCTGGAACAGATTGTTTTCATTTAGGAGGACCGCAAGAGCTACAAAATAATACAATTTTTTAAACGCCTACATATTCCCATTTTCCAGAAAATCATCCTTTAGAGAAATTCCAAATATGAAATTTCATTAAAATCCAAATTTCTCTATTAAAAATCCAACTGTTAAGGGTTGTGGCTAGTGGACGTAATAGAAAACCACAACAGCGACTAAAAATAAGACAATTTTTAGTCGCCCACATATTTCCGTTTTTCCAGGATTTTGGCTTATCCTCTCTAGAATTTTAAAATCTTATTGTACAAAAAATCTTATCTAATCGGTATAGCTATACCAAAGTTTTAATATGTTATGAAAGCTATGGACGTGGTTGTCTGTTCCGTTAATTTTTTTCAAGGTTTATCCCGAAACGTGGCCAGTACTCCATTTGGAATACAAACAACCGTATTTGTTATGCTTAACAGCGCTCGGTTGCCATGCTAACAGAGCTCTGTTAACGTACTTGGTTTGTGTCTAGGGTTATAAATTTCGAAATTTATCTTCACACGGGTGCCTTATGATGGAATATTTTAAATCACACAATCGTTACTGCAAACAATTACAATTGTAGAAAAATTTATCGAATCGTAATCACTCAATTTTATGGAAGACATCAAAATTGTTTAAATGTCTTTTTTCATAAATAAAGCGTTAACATAGAAAGTCCAATCAAATGCCATATTTTTATTCATTCAATTCTCTTCAATTTTAGTAAAAACATTTTACTAATAGACGTGGAATGTCAGGTCTATGCGTTGTAGCGTACGTCACGAAAAATAATTATATTTTTTATAACAGGTAGATTGAAATTTTTTCAAGTGGTAGCATTAAACTATTTTTATATATGTATTACTTTTCAGCAAATAAAAAAAAAACAAAATTGTGGTATCAGAAGCAAAAAAAAATAAAAATTATGTATATTAATGTCTGTAGCATATGTCACGTTTTAAGGCTGTAAGCTCGATTCCTGTCTCAGACGGTGCTTGAAGATTGAATATAATTTGTAATTGCATTTGTTGTAACAAAAAAGGAAAAAAACTTGATTTTGAAGTTGGAAGCATCCACTAATAAAATGTCTTAAGATAAATATTGCCTTTTCTTCTTTTATTGGACACACTCATAAAAGAATATATAAATCTTGTATGTATATTTCGAATATTCTTGATTTTTAATATCGGCACTTATTAAACAGAAAGATGAATATTTCAAAGCTTTCAAAGAGGGATGAGGTCGGAATTTGTCCCCAGTTTTCTTGAACCATTTTGTCATTTGAGAATTTTTTTTTTTTTTTTTTTTTAGGAGTAGGACCAGCTCTCAGGGGATGACCCCTACATATGCAATGCATTGCGCCGGAATTGAAAACGAGGGGATAGGGGTGAGGGGACAGATTAGGAAAGATGAGACGATAGACAGTTTTTTTTTGTAGCTATTTCAACCTCTTTTACTTCGCCGGCTAACTTTCGCTACAGGGCCGACGAAATCATATACACTTTTAAACTAAATCTATTTTTTGCTTGCTGGGTTTTATTAACGCACATGCACTCAGCGCCAATATATTATACGATAATATGTATAAGAAAAATCCTTGTCGTGAAAACTTTGAATTAACATGGCATTATTTTCATCTTTCTTTCTCACTCCAAGTGTGTTGGCATAGTGCAGAATATAAAATGCATGCTTGATTCACTTTTTTTTATTCACTCACTCCCTAAAACGAAAATGATTTTTGGTCGGTGCCTGAGCCACTTTGAAACTCTTATATAAGTAGTGTTGCAGAGGAAACGGAAAACAACATTTTAGTTTTAACGCGGCATCCTTTTACACATTAAGTGAATTTAACTAAATAAGAATAAAAAAAAATTAAAGCAATCTTATTATATATTTTAGTGAACAGCTCACTAAAATAGAAAAATTAAAGGAAATATTTTTGCGTATCTGGGATATAGAGCTTTCAATCATTATTCATCAAAACAAACAGGAGGTAAAAAACACTACAATCCATCCAACAAGTATTTGCGAATTGAATGTCCTTTTTAAAGTGATTTAGTTAAACTGTTTGTTGTTGTGTTGTAATGAGTTTGAAATATTAGTTTTTAGAAAATCAATACACGAATCGATAAAACCACAAATAACGCCATTCAATTTACAGTATTTTACGTTGATTAAAGTTTTATTTGCATAAACTCTTTTAACTTATAACTGAAACTGACGTACTAACGTTTTATTAAAATTTCTGTTGAAAATATTAGGGAAATAATTTTGTTACATATTGTACAATAAAATAAAAACGTTGTTTTGTGTAAATAAATTTTTGCGAAATATCCGTAAGTGTATTTAATTTGTTTGATGTGGCTTGATTAATTGTTTGTAATAAACTGAATTAATATTTTATTGATTTAATTTGACTATTTCGCATTCAGCAATTAAACAACTTCAGACTGTAGATATTTCAATATGTATTTGAAGTGATAAAAACAATAGTGTCCTACCGAATACATTTATTCAGGCCGAATTCGAACTAGAACTTCGGTAGATATTTGAAACTTTAACTATTCAATTGTATCACACAAGTGGGGCCTCGAATAGAGTTAGCAAAAGCATTCAATTTTCAATCATGTTTGTGTTTATTCGCTTTAAAGGCAGTTTTACCGAAACTTTACTTTTATATGCTTTTTGGATGAATTAAATTTATTCGCAATATTCGGAATCATTGGATAAGATAGAAGCCCGATTTTTTTGCAGTTTTGTATATTACGGTTTTGTTGAATAGACGTACCAGTAAAATCATATCATATACTGCAAATCGTGACGCACGCTATGAAAAGGTATAGACAGACTATTTAAAAAAAATCATTTTACTTACAATATAAAAAAGAATCTTCTTTTTCGTGACACCCGGTACAACTGACCTGACATTTCATCTGAGGTGTTGGTGATCATCGAAATGTATATTTTTTTATCTTTATACTTATAGATATAAAGTTATAAATCTTGTCTAATATTCCATTAAACAAATTTTTGGTTGATTCACGTTTCTGGCTCTTGGGTATATGTTTGAATCAAAATGAAATGGAAATCTTTACTTTTTGCAAAACACCATGAAACTGTCAATACGTAATTGAAAGCGTGTTCATTTCACAGTGGGTTGTAGGATCTACTCGATTATCTTTCCTATGAAATTTATATGCATAACGTAATTAAAATTATGAAAATTAAAAAAAAATTGTTCTAATTTTTCGCAACAAATAGGCAGAATTTATTCAAAGTAAAAATAGTTTACAAATAATTAAAAATGCCATATTCGGCTGTGTCAAATCTTATATACCCTTCACCGAGGTACGTGAAAAGTATATAAAAACATTCATTCCTATCGTGGAACTATCTTTTCACCCAATTCACACCATGATTTTTTTGGTTTTGGGTTTGGTTCCAAAAACTCTTTACATGATGAATTTAGTTTTCATGTCTATTTTTATTTTATTTTTTTGTTATTGTTTCACATGTATGTATGTGATCTGAAAATAAAAACAGAACAAAACGTAACAAAGAGAGTAGATGTTAATGTAAAGAGAAATATGAAAAAAAAACATGAAATCAGAAATCAAATAATTTTTGCTACTCCTCATTGACCCCTTTTACACACATCAGGTTTTACTCGTCAAATCTTGATCTTTTGGGAGAGAGCGGTGAAGAGCGTGAAAAGGGGTAGAGACTTGACGGTACTAGTCAGTTTTTATATTTTCTTTTGTTTTATCATCCGTAATATATTAAATGAATGTTCAGCAATAATGAAAACTTGACATGACGTTTCGTGTGTGAAAGTAAATGCAGATTCAAAAGAAAATTGAAGAAAAACTGATCAAGTAAACCTGATGTGTGTGAAAGGGGACTTCCTTCTACACCGTTCGTTATGAAATCAAAAATGACGGCGAAAATTGGGCATCACAAAATTCATGGTGTGAGTTGGGTGTTTGATTTTTCTGATCTTCAGTACCAATTTATTTATTGTTTCTAACATTTAGTTACTTTAGTTTATATGTTCCAGTTCTGGAGCCCTATTATTGGCTTTTCTGATCTGTAATACCAAGGAATTTTTTTCAAAAACATCAAATATATTTAATATAAAGGAAAATAAAATAATTGTTTTATAACAAAAAAGATATAACAGTTTTACTGTACCAAAAAAAAAATCAATTGTCTAACTCTGGGATCGTCTGTTTGGTTTGATATGATTTTTAATACCACTTTAACCCTTCTAAAATTTAATTTTTCCAGCCTTGGAACCGTATTTTGCAATCTCCATTAGCAATCTGTTTAGGCCTATATCCAATACATCAATCAAAGACTGAAGTATCTAGTTTTTCTGGGAATTTCAGAAAACCGATTTCACGTACAGACAGCCGCAAAGACGGACGTCGCTTATTCGACTTCCCAATTCATAAGGACACAGAATACTTACTTATTAATAGTGTGGAAATTACACAAGAAAGGACAAACCTTGCAGCATATTTGGTGAAGGGTATAATAATTGTTTTTTTTCTAAAAATGTTCTTTTCAAATACAACTTTAAACGATACAGCAAAAGCTCGTGAATTGAACAAACTTTTTGCTTAACACATGTTGTAGAAAATCTGTACATATGTTGCTAAAAATTTGCATGCATGTATGTGTCTTGTATATCAAACGTTTTTTAAATATATCTTCATGTTAATTTTTACATTTTTATTGAGGATATAAAAATAATACTTTATCTAAATCCTTTTAAAACACGATGAATCACAATAATTAAATGCAGAAATTTGTTCCATAATCATTAACTGTGCCACCGAATAAATGAATAGATGGTAAACAATTACTAGGTCAACTTGTATTGAATGATTAATCGAATTTTTTGAGAAAAAATAACTGCTTTAGTGATAGATAATTTTTGCTTGGTATTTTTATTTTATTTACTAATTTTTATTTTGGCGTCATGTCAAAATCAAGTTGGCAGGTAAATTGTGATAAACTTTTCACAAATATCTTTGTTGTTGATGGTATTAATTTGTGGACTTTTGCAGTATCTTAAAAGAATGTATTTATAAGAGTGATATAACTGACTAATTTTCGTTCTGTCGTATAAATAATATTTTGTAGTCTTTTTGTATTTGAAAGGTTATTTGTGGTTTGGAATAATATTTGCCAAAATCGCCAAACAATCAGTAAAGCCAAATATGTGTTTCAATAGTCGACTAAATTTGAGTTATTCGATTACTGATTAACATTTTTGTTATTCGTCACATTATTTATCAATGGCAAAGAGTAAATATTCAATTAGTTGATATTTAATTTTTATTTTTTATTGTACAGCGAAAGTCTTAAAAATTCATTGAAATTTTTAGATTGTAAATAAGAAAATTGCATGAGTTCATAACACGTACTACGCAAGATGCAAGATGAATTTCCTTCAATTCGCAGAAATAATCATTTTTAACGGAGTATGTACTTCGTTGTAGAAATTTCTGATATGGGTATTTCCACAGAAAGGTCTATCGCAGCCAAAAAATTATAAGTTATTAAACAATTATTTTTATCCAATATTAGGATGAGAAAAATATTCAAATTTTGTTATTTTAAAGAATTTATACCTTAACTTAACGCCCGTATGAGATAAATGTTAGTAAAATTCAAAATAATATGTTACTTGCCTCCGATTACTTTTAATTGAATTTTCTCTTTAATGGTTAATTTTTTTAAAACGCTTTTTTTACTATTGCACTAATTACAAAATATGTAGTTTGCTTACAACAACAATAAACGAAAAATAAAATACGAAAAGAGCAAAGCGAAAGAAACCTAACTGTAATTTTTCAATTTGTTTTCCTTGATATTCTAATGTCACATGCGCACCTTAAAAGCAAAACTTTTTGTCATATCTTCTGCGCTGTGGAACGGAATTCAATAAAAATTTAAAATTAAAGCAAGTTAAACTTAAAAAATAAATTACTTTAACCGAAGTTAATAATAGACCCTTATATTGAAGTTTGTCACGTAACGCAACTGGTGTAAGTTAAACTTTTTTCAAATTTTTGCTGCAAATATTTTTATAATCAGCAATAAATGTTTTTATGTAGATGGACACCGTTTCAGAAAAAATTAAAATCAAAGATAAGAAATTTAGGGAAAAGTTGAAAGATCCCGTAAATTGCAAGCGTATCGCTTAAAAGCAAAGGAAAGAACACAATAATATCGGCAGCGGCACTTGAAATTGTCTAAAACGAGCCTTAATGACGAAGCTGAGACGTAACCTGGTACAGTTATGAAAATAAAGCTTAACTATCCCTTAATAATATCCAAATAAGTTGCATAAAAGTTTTTAGCTTATTTCGCTGGCTTTTGCACACTTCTATTTTTTGTCACGTCACGCAACAGCTTTTGTTGACCAATATGTCAGGAGCCCGACTCTTACAGCACCCATGCTTTCCACTAAATAAAGAGCTCTAAAATTGTTTCCCAAAAACCTAAATGAAGAAAAAAAATATTTGGGCCTTAGTTTGATTTTCTTCATGTTGAATATGTGCGACTGTCACGTGCGCAACCATTATATATTATTTTTTATTTGCTCTTTGATATTAATGTCGTTTGCTTTATCAGCCCTCAATCTATGAGTTGGCCACTTTGGCTTTGAGAACGATAAGGTAACTAATTATTATTGTTTATGGCGTAGGAGCGCTCGGAATTTGTTTACTAACGCCAAATTGATATCAGGTTTTGTTAGGAGCAACTATTGATAACAACTCATTATACATATTAATCATATTAACTTATCGAGGTTACTTTGCACACTGGGCTGGGGTATTACTTAAAATTAGTGTTAGTTTCTAAGCAGTTGAGTTATTAGAAGTTAAAGACTGTTTTTTAGGCAACAGGAAAATTCCAATTGATTCAAAATTTTTAATTGATTATTTTCTTTTTAAATTTTATTTAAAATATTTTTCTATATGAATTAAAAATAATTCTCTTTATATAAAAAACACTATATGCCAAAAACCTACAGGAAGTTTTAATACCGTAAATATAATAATTTCTTATAAATGTTTGTAATTGTGTCAACGTAACGTTTCGTTCCTGCTATGAAAAGTGTTTCATTAAGTTTGAAAATTTTGTTTCTATAATGATTTTATTTCAATTTTTTCCTAATATTGGCCTTGAAACAATTGTTCTCAATTCATTGGAGATTTATAAGGCAACGTCTCCAACAACTCAGCCACAACAATATACAATATTTTGCAATTAATAGATTTGGCTGAATTTGATTTCATTTCCGTTACCACCACCTATTCTTTTAGTTGGTCGTAGGCGATTTGCAAGTTTAACTGCCTATTTCTCATTGTCGAATGAATTCTTTCTTTCGTACAAATATATTTAAAACAAGAACAAAATTTTATAAATTGTTTTTGTTTTGAATGTATTTATACGAAAGAAAGAATTCATTCGGCAATGAGAAATAGGCAGTAAAAATTTAAATCTTCTGTCGATATTACTATTCCATCCTTTAAACAAATCTCAAAACAGTACGCATTAAGTATTTTGTAATTGCTGCAATTTATTTTCTGAATCATCCCAGTATGCACAGTAGCGGAATTATCATTCTTATTAATTATTTACTTTTAACTAATTATTCAATTCATAAATGTTTTTAAATAAAATTGTTTGAAGCAGAAGTACTGATGAATGGGTATTGAAGTTTCCGCTTTAGCACTTGATAACTGCGATGATAAAGTAATGAATATCAGATGCGTGCCTCACTCATTTCTTGCCACAGTTTAGATGTAGTGCCAGTGAGTGAAATATTTCCTTAACAAAATGGACTGATTTATACACAATGAATATGTATAGATAGTAAATGTTCTCCACATGGGCAGTGACTTTAACAAGATATGGATGTCAAATACTCGATTCATTTTCATTATGCTATAAAATATATTTTATAATATTATTCATAAATGATTCTTTTGTCTAATTTTTTTAACCTTTTTTCTTTAATAAATAATATATTTGTTTGAGTCTTGAGGTTAATTTATATTAATATTTGATATTCAAATATTAATATAAATTAACCTCAAGACTCAAACAAATATATTATTTATTATTCATAAATATTTCATTTAATGTTATTTAGGAAAAGTTAATCATTTTAAACTTATTTAGCACAATTTAAGAAAAAATTTTCTTTGAGAATGAATTTTAGAAAACGTCTTTGGCAATTGTAGTTATCTCAAGAGCAAATCACGTTCTTTTTTATATCTTTTTTAATGTAAATTTATGTACAAATTCAGTTATTGAAATTTCATTAAAAGTAAAGTTTGAAAAGACGTTAAAGGAGTCTGAAACATGCCCTTCATAATTAAAACGGTTAAAGATTCTTTAAAGTACTAGAATTTGAAGAAGTAGCCTGGGGGCAAATTACGGCACTCGATATCGAACGAAATTTGTATTTAAATTGTATGGAAATTTCGATCGATATCGAATGCGGTAATTTGGCCCCTGATAAGAATTTATTTTGTGAAAAAAATTCCTTCTTCGAAATGTAGTCTAGTCGAATTGATTGATACTTAAATCCCATGCATCTTAACAAAAAAAAATTTCACTAATTTTTTGGAAGGGTACTCTGCAAAAATCAATTTTTTTGTTGTAACACAATTTTACCCAAAACATGTTTATTTCTGATAAATAGCTATTGCAAGAGGTTTCAAAAGTAAAAAAGCTTCTGAAAAAGCTCTAATCGCCTGCATTTAAAAAAAATTTTTACCCAGTTTTTTAGAAAGGGTTACGTACCTCTTTGCAAAAATGAATATTTCTGCTGAAACACAATTTTACCCAAAATGTGTTTATTTCTAATAAATACGTTTTGAAAGGAGTTAAAAAAAACAAGTATTTCTAATAAATACGTATTAACAATGTAAATAAGCTTTCAAAAATATCGGAGTTATCTGGAGGTCTTCAGAATACTCAGGAGTTATGAGAAGTTGGGTCACATACACCCAAAACGAAATATGCCTATACAACCATATGCCTATATCACCGTCGTAATAGCGAGAGCAACTTCCTAGGACCTCACAGCCATGCCTACATTTGAAAAAGGCATGATTTTGGAATATTGGAACATATTATGAAAATATATTTTTTCATTCGAGACGCATCGTTATAGATTAGGGCCGTAATGCTGAAATATGTTTTTGTTACTGATGGGCATCCGATATTTATTTCCTCATTTTGTTCATAAATTGTTAATGTATTTTACGGCCTGTTTTATTTGAGTTGACCATTTAATACTGGACCCTTTTTATTTGAGGTGACCATATAACACTGGGAGTTAGTTATGTGAAATAATATCAATTTAGTAGTGATGAAATTCCCGCAGAGGTGGCCAAACGACATCAGCTCTGCGGCTGATAATGCGATCTTCAAAAACAGGGCGCAAAACATCGAGTGTAGCTTCGGCTGTGTGGCACGTAGCGCCGTCCTGTTCAAACCAAATGTTTCCAATATCCTCCTCTTCAATTTTTGTGAACAAAAATTCGTTCAACATGGCCCGATAACGAAGGCCATTGACTGTAACGGCCACTCCTTGCTCATTTTCGAAGAAAAATGGCCCAATTATGCCTCTGGACCAAAATCCGCACCAAATAGTGACTCGTTTTGGGTGCGTCGGCTTTTCAATGTATGCGTGCGGGTTTTCTGTGCCCCAAATGCGACAATTTTGCTTGTTTACATACCCGCCAAGATCAAAAAGAGCTTCATCTGAAAAGATGATTTTTTTTGGCAAAATCAGCATCTTCTGTAAGTCGATCCCAGGCCCACTTTCCCAGCGTTGTTCAAACGTATACACAACCATATTCGTTCAGCGGAAGGATAAAACTAATTATCTGTCAAATCAGACCTGAGCTAAGTGTTAACATTCACGGAATAAGCACTAGTTGAAAAAAAAACGTTAGACGGCGGACCCTTTATATCCTGTCTAATACTTTCCAAATATCACCTAACTTTTGATGAAAAGGCAATACATATTTTATTTTTCCAAAATATATATGAGTATGAATGCTAAAAAAGTAAAAGACCTCGCAACAGTGATTGATGTTCTAATTTAGATTGATAAACAACTTGAAAAAATTCGTTATTATCATAAAATCTTATCTTTATTTGACATTCAAAATAAAAATATCCTTCACAATCAAGGCAAAATTGGAAAAAGAAGAATGCATGCAAGCAGCCTTGATAGTAAACCACTTCATAATTATGAAAAATGGTCATAAGGAAAAAAAACGCTGAAAGCAAAATTTGAATATCTGAAAGTGTGTTGTAATAAATGAAAAATCTCCTTTTTTGACTGTAGTCAGGACAAGTCGTTGCTTAAAAACTTTAGTATGTAAGGTGTGTCCTTCGCAAACTGAAGCCAATAGCCCACTCACTTCTCATACTCAAGATAAGGCATGAAAAAGTGTACGCAAACTCCGCCTCTTCTTAAAAGAATTCAATATGGCTGGTTCGTTAATTGTGACGTCATACTCTGTGGAGCCAATATATTTGCTATGCCTGGGGCAGGTGAATAAATGGGGAGTCCTGTCCTGAGTCTCATATTGTATATGTTCTGGTGTGATTGCTCGTGTGTGTCGCAATAGTAAATGTTGTTCATGTGTATGTGCATAGTAATTTCTGTGCGCAGTTATATTGGAAATTTTGATTTCTTTATGAGGACTCAACGTTGTACATAATATACAACATTTTTTATGTACTTTGTATGAATATGGTATATGTACACACATACACACACACACACAGAAGTCAGCACAACCATTTTGTGATTTTCCTCTTTGTAGGAGACTGTGAAATAAAATCAGTCACAAAGCTCCTCAGATCGTCGAACAGTACAGCTGCTATTTCATTTGTGTCCGTCCCGACTTTGTGTACGGTTGGAGTTACAATAGAAAAAAATCTTTAACAAATCTCAACATAAATCAGTGTATTTTAAGTAAATTTCGACTTGTTTGCAATTTGTTTTGTTAACTTAGATTGTAGAAAGCCAAGTGAAAACATCCCAATAAAATCTTTATGTTAAAATACTTTGTAAAAAGAACTGCTTAAATAGAATTTTCAAAAACCAGTTGTGATTCCTTTAAGTAGTAAAAAAAAAGAAGAAAAGCTAAACAGCAATTGAAAATAAGTATATAAATTTAAAATCATCTCAAGGCATTTCAATTTAAAATCGTTCATCAATTTTGCTTTAATCAGTTGTACTAACCCAAATCAAATCAAACCAAATCAACTTACTCACATTTATTTTCCTCCTGAACACGCTTAATTTATAAATCAGTCAAAGTGATTTTCTTAAGGCAATACATCGAAGATCTCCGCAAGATCATTGGTAAGAACCAAAATCAATTCTAAATCAAATGACTACTTTAAAGGAAATCATTTATGTATTGAATTTTTAAAAATTATCAAAATTCTCTAAGGAATTTCTTTTTCCTTTCCTTTTTTTTCTTTTTTGGGCAAAATTTCTTAAGAAAAATGTTATGTAACGAATCCAGACCAACACATTTTTCATTTTCTCTGTTATTGCGCATATGCATTCAAGCATTTGTGTACCTACTTCCTGCCATTTATCACCTCTCATAACCTTCATAAGTCCTTGTGCACCAAACACCGTCCTTCCTTCCCTCCTTTCTCTCGCTCTTTTAAAAATAATTTTTAGTTTCTCATATAAAATATAATCCGTTTCCTTGTAACATTCATATATCAAAAAATTTTGTTATATAATAATATTAATTGTTTTATAGTTCTAATTTAAATTTAATTAATGCATGTTAACAAAGACTGATTGTATGTATTTGAAATATGTTCCAGATACTTGTCTGCTGTATACATACATACATATCCTATTATTATATATTCTTTTCTTATATATATTTTAGAGGAGAAAATGTCGCTCAATCCAAACGGGTACAAACTTTCCGATAAAACAGGAAAATTAACTGCGTACGGTGAGTACAGTGTTGGATAATGAATTCAAATAAAACAGCACATTAGAAATATTATAAAATGGCTTTTCAATATATTTTTATTCCGTTACACAACACATTTGTGTTTGCAGTGCAGGGGAAAAAAAAGAAATATAAAGATTTTGTTGTTGATTTTCATGCACATTGAAAACGCTTTAACTTTTATGCTAAAAAAATTGGAAAAGATTATTCCATTGTGCATATCTACGTAAATATACCTCTCAAATCATAATAGTCTCATCAATATTGATAGAAGTTAAAATATGTAAAACTGTACCACAAAAAATTGGTTTCTTGACCTCTTTTTAATTATTATTATACTTTAATATTTTTAAATATTAAGGTCTCTTTATTTTAATTCAAAATATGCTAATTTTCAATATATCGTCACTACTCTGTGTGACTTCTTCAGGAAATTAATTATTTTATTTGATGTGAAAAAAAGTTTTTTTCCACAATATTTTAAGAAATATTTGTTATATTTTCATTTTTATTTATACATATATTTTATTTCATTTAATTTTTTTTAATGAAATCAGGCGACTAATTTTTATTTCTTTTGTAAAAAATACTTGTATTCCGATTTTTTTTTTTTGAAATAATTGGTATTGTCTGATTATTATTATTTTTATATTTTTTTGTACGAGGGCGGATCAATAAGTGAAAAATATTTGACATATTCCGTTTTTTTTTTCAAAAAAGACAATACAAACTGGAAAAGACCTACAAAAGCCGAATACGAAGTTTTGTGCCTGTAAATAACAGAACAGAACGACATTCGATATCGTTCGAAATTTCCATTTATATTGTATTGAAATTTCGATCGACATCGAATGCGGTAATTTGGCCCCAGAATATGACAATTATTTCTGACAAAAGAATAAAAATCCGATAATAACAATTATTTCGTAAAATTAGAATTATATTTTAATTTTTATTATAAAATGTCATAATTGTTACAGTCCCTGTGAATAACATTTCGAAATCATCATCGCAATTGTAGCAATTGCGTGAATTTCCGATAAAAAAACATAATTTTCCAGTGAGGAAATGGTAAGATTTAAGATTTTTTAATCTAGAAACTCAATATTAAAATAATTCAAGATCCCCTATAAAAATGGCCCAGTATTTAAAAAAAGCTAAGGCAGCAACTAGAGCCAAATGATTCAACATCAAGTTGTAAAAAAATTTTCACACTTCGCTATAGCAAATATTAAACACTTTAAGCGCTCTTGTTCTTCTGTGTGCTCAAACGTCACAAACACTGCCTAAATGCTATTAAAATACAAAACTAAAAGCGGAAAAGTACAAAAAAAACTAAAGTATAGAATGAACAAGCAAAAAATGGTAAAAATAAGCTTTAGTATTGCAATATTGAAAAGCAAAAATTTGTAACATTTACTGGTTATACTCAACCTACACAATCGTGTCGTATTTACACTGTGAGTTTTTCCATGAGTCTCTTTTTGTTTGCTGCTAGAAGACATAGAGGGCAAACTTGTGCAAAACAAGTTGTGAGAACTTTTTTAAAATGTCTTAATATTTTTTTTAAGTTCAGCTTTTTTCTCCTCCTGTCCTATTAGCAATTAAAAAAAGGTCATAAGAAACAATTTTCATGAAAAAACTAACAGTGTAAATGTGTATTAACGTAAAATTATTATCAATGAATTCAAGTAGCTTTACGTCCAACACACTCGTTCACTTTGTGATAAATCACTTAACAAACAGCCACGCACACGAACATGAGCAGCAGCACAACACTTTAACTAAAAAGTCAAACGACAGAAAGTAAACCTGCCGCCCACCCACCACCACCACCAACAGATGCATACGAGTAAACTTGTTGGTTTCGTGCACTGTATGTGTGTATGGATGTTTTTGAACGACTTAAATTGAAATAAAACAAATATAAACCGTTTAGTCACAGGATATTACCAACACTCGCAGAAGATGCCGGGTACAATAAACCAGGGATGATGCCCTCTTTTGTGAAGTGAAGAAATGCAAACGTAATCGCTTGTGTCTTTAATGCAGAACATTTCCTCCTTTTTCATGGAATTTAAGGAATTTTTCTATTAGACAACAATTTGTTACACATTATATAAGGTTCAGTTGGTTAAAGGAATCTGTGATGGATTTTGAATGATTGTTTTTAATTAAAATTAAACGAATTGTTTATTTTTAACAGCAAAACTTTTGTGTCGCATGTAAAATTTCACATACAATTAATACGAGTGTGTGAGTGTGTTATTATAAACATATTTTTGTTATAATATTTGATATTGTTTTTTCTTTTCGAAAAGTGCAGCAAAAATAAAGGGTGTTTTTTATAGAGTGATACAAGTTTAAATCATAATAAAACATAGTAATATATTTTTGATATCAATGAAACGGTCTTTATTGTATAGAAAATTTTATGACTAATGTTTAAATATGATTTCTGCCATGTGGTCGCCATGGCTGCCACGTAGAAGGCGCAGTATGGAACACCAATATTCAACAACTAGAAAAATCTTCCATAAGGTGGAAGGACACAACCTCTTCTGAGTTTCTGAGAACGGCGACGAATTGATGGATTAGGATCATCTTCAATGCGTTCCTGTACAGCGGCAACAGCTTATCCAGTCCACATTATCACAGTAACAGTAAATGTGGTCCGAAAACGATCTATTGTTCTTCGAATTAGCCGCGACGATTGTGTAGCCCATAAAATTTGAGAAGTGCACGATCAAAAAAAAAACAAAAAGCAACTATCAGCTGTTTAATGGGTGGTCAAATAAAGCAGTGATGCCAACTCAAAGTTGTATCACTCTATAAAAAACACTCTTTATTAGACCTCTAGTATTAGAATTCTCTTTTAACATCGAAATTTAAGCAAACCTCAGTTTTATTTTTTGTGCTTTCTTCATGCATTCCCAAAAGATTAAAAAATTAAATTGTTTTGAATCTTCTATTCACACAGTTGAAATTACACTCGCATACATGCTTCGTTATTATGAAAGCGGACCCCTGAATAATTTGTAAATTCACGACACCCTAAAATCTGTAAATTTATCATTTTTCGTGGCTGAAGTACGTAGTTAACACGAGACTATGAAGTGGAGGGTCCTGAGTTTGACTCCGCGCTAAGTCATGAATATTGTGTCGAGTTCTGCTGATCAGCATTAGTTCATGGATGTGTTAGTTGTTGTCAGCCTGTTTCAGTGATGAAGGCAAAATAAAATTCTATCTATCTTCTCATCTTTCTTCATCTGTCCTTTCATACTTATCGCCTCCCTTCTAGTTCCGGCGCAACGTACTGCATATGAAGAGGTCATCCCCTGAGTGTTGGTCCGAGTTAAAAAGAAACAAAAAATTTTCTTTTGTGCCCAATACTCCAAAAAAAATAAATTAAAATATTTAGTGAGCCAAATAAAATGAGTGTGAAATTGGTTTTCAGTGAATCACAGATCCAGTGTAGAGCCTTAGACCAGACTGCCCTTCTTTGACCAAACTCCTTTCTACATTGGCATAGTATTCTGTACGCCATTTTTATCTTCAGATCAACATAGTCGATCTAGTTTAGTTTTGCATCTAGCATTAATCCTAAATATTAACTGCCTGGCTCACGGCTTTATGTTCGGCAAAGAAATTTTTTCCATACTTGATTCTTCAGAAAACGAAACTATTTTTCGGCTAGAAGCTATTCTTGATTGAATGGAACAAAAAAATTCTGAAAATTAATGCAGAAAATAATCAAACGGCAACACTGACATTTACAGTGTGTTGCTATTGTTTTGATGCAGTTCTGTACAGTTTCCGAAAAAAATTTATATAAAAAACTGTTATCACATTCAACTAAGCCACCTAATAAGTGATGATAAACAAATATACATATGAGTACTGATGATGGAAAAGTAGCGACTTTCGAAAACAGCTATTCAGCTCTGCTGTGTAAGTTGGATAATTAAATTGATGTTGACTTTCCCTTATACCTTTCAATATTTATCATGTATATCTGAATTTAGAACACGCTACGAACAATAGCTTATAAATCTTAATTGGATTTCATAGCTTGATAGAAAACATTTATATATTTCATTTCATAAGCTAATTCCTTTCATGATATTAACTATGATTTCATTCCGAAAAATCGCTGCATTTTCTATAGAAACTAAATGCGGAATGACTTCAGTTTCCGAAAGAAATACAACTCTGTAACATGTATTTGCATGTCTGTTTCTCACTGTTATTTTAAACCAAGCTGTTGTGCAAAAATGTAAAAGCATTGCTCTCTTATCTCTATCATAAACTAGATATAAGAAGTAACCAACTTTCCGTTTTACTTTAAAAACCCATTATTGTGACAATGTAATCCCTGACATAAATAAGTGGCAGTAAGTAGAACTTTTTTCCTTCAAACCAACTTCAATTAGTAATTATTTAAGTCTTTACAACAAAATCTCTAGCAAATAATGAAATAGCATTAGACAGAGAGAGAGAGAGAGAGAGAGAGAGAGTGAGAGGATAGAAGAGAGTTAATAGTAAAATAGGGGAGGATTTGTTTCCTTGAAGTATTAAACAGCAACCACAATAAGTGTCTCAAATTTGACACAAAGCTGTAACCTTTTTTCGAAATGCTACAATAAATAAACAAGCAGGCATTCCAACAGCCAGCATCTGCTGCTATGCCACTACGCATGTTGTATGCAACAAAATACTTGGGGTGATAGAACTCATTGTATTTAGATGTGGAAAAGCTCAGTGGATGAGTTCCAAGGGAACAGCATTTTAACTTTAATATTAAATCCCTTTTATGGCCAACCAAAATTGAATTAAATACATGTGGAATCATAAACACTGCAACGTTTTTGCTTTGGAAAGGTGTTGCACGTTGTTTTGAATTATCTGCTTTTGGGCAAAAATATCCAGATATAAAAACCAATAACAAGAAAATGGAAATCATATATCATGTAAAATGATAAAAAGACCATTCATTATACGCATTTCCTGATAGCGGAAGTCAAAGTATTTTCCATTCAAACGTTCAATTTCTAATATCCTTCGCAAGCCGATAAGAAATATTTTATCTTGTGTGTGCTGTTTATGATGTTATTGATACATTTTTTATTATTAAGATTATTTTCATAAAAAAGTGAAATTGTTTTTCTTTTTTTTTTCCTTTTTGCAATTATTCTTTATAGACCTTTTGCCAACCACATCTACGGCCGTACCAGAAACTCGTGAATTCTTGCTGAAAATCATCGATGTTTTGTTAGACTTTGTTAAAGCCACAAATGATCGCAATGAAAAGGTTTTGGAATTTCATCATCCCGAAGATATGAAGCGTCTTCTAGACTTGGATGTGCCCGACAAAGCCTTAAACCTCCAGCAGTTGATTGAAGATTGTGCTACCACTCTCAAGTATCAAGTAAAAACGGGTAAGTTTGTGTTAGTTTTTCGTTGTATCTTATCAATTCATACATTTTATGTTTGTCTATTTAATAAGACATTCCACTCGATTGAACGAGGGAATTAATAAAATTTAAAATTAAATTGAATTCATTAAAAACAATTATCTTGAAAATCAGTATTTCCTTAAAACAACCATCAGCCAGGCAACTGCCTTCGTATCTGTTTCCTTTACACAGTTTGTGTTTCCGTTCATCATTTAGATGAAATTTTCATGCGGCACACTTCTTGTATAAACATGCTTATTATCGACACTCAAAAAAAGAAGTGTGTAGAAAAAAGAATTGCGGTCACGTGTTTAATGCGATTAGAGATGACAATAGTAGACGAGTGATGGGGCGGAGTGCAGGCGTGCTTTGGCTTGATTTTGAATAGAAATAAAATCTGTTTCCCAGTTGCCAAATGACTTTTGCAAGGAATATATTAAATACACACGAGATCATAAAAAACAATATTTACCTTGTAAAATCATGATTACGGTTGCAGATTATGATTAATGCATTGTTGAGGGATTTTTTTTTTGTCTTTTTATAAAAGGATATTTATATTCAGTTGAAATTTAAACTCGAAAGGTTTCTCTGGAAAGATATGTTAAAGATCCGAAAAGACGGACTCTAGTCGATTTTCGATGTGGGTGAAAAGCTACAACTTTTTTATTAATTAAAAAATTTAAAAGATAAATTTTTTGTATCTTATAGAAAGATAAACGGCCTTACAGAATAATTTTTTAATTTGTACTACGAGTACCGCCGTTTAGACGTTTATTTGATAAAAATAAAAATAAATAATGTAGACGTACGTATATTCCGATTAAAAAAAAATTTTATAATTACGCTGTTACTAAATCAGGAGGCAAATTACGGCATTCGATATCGATCGAAATTTCCATTTAAATTGTATTGAAATTTCGATCGACATCGAATGCGGTATTTTGGCCCCTGTGTTTCGATCGTAATAAACTCTCACATATAATAATAAGACCCAATTTATAAAAATTTTATCCAATTTATAAAAGGCTAATAAGTAAAATTTTCATACCAAAATCTATTTTATAAGCCTTTTATTAATCAAAATTTTTTTTTATAAAATATGCTTGTTGTTTTTTATATTTTCTATCCTCAAATGGTGCGCACCCACGAGACCTCAAAGTGGCTTGTGATTTTGGTCTGTTAAATAAGATTTTTTGCAGGAAGACTGTTTATTCAAGATCTAAAACAACCTTCTACTTCTACCAGCTACTCAGGTTATGAAGCCCACTGCTACATTGTAATTTCCCGGAAGTAAGTTTTAGAAGACAGACGAAGAGGATATAGAGAAAATAAAAAAAATTAAATTCACATATCGGGATTTTACGACGTTTCTTTGGGATTTGTAATGATCTAAACTGTTCCTAAACAAAAAAATTATCTGCTGCTAGCGGAAAAGAAGAAAAACTCAGAAAAATACCAATTTTGAGATTTTGAAGGTTCCGTTCACATGTGTGGTTCTATAAACCAGCGGTTTGTATGAACCCATAATGAAACATATTTTAAAAGTAACACATTTATTGAAATACTCTGTACAGCCGTAAACATTAGCAGACTATTTTTGCTTTACTGCAACGTAGCAAAACTACCCTTTTTCCTAACCCATTTGAAATGTGTCTGCGGTTGATAGGTGTAAATAATCTTGTACTCTCTATCAATATTCAATAGACCATAAAATGGTTTTAATACAACAGCAACTACTTTGGTCCTTTCACTGCAAATGGTTGCAATAAATTGGCAACCAAACAAACACTTAATATGCCCTCATCTTGCGATACAACAAAAAATTGTACGATGGCGCAGCATCTTCATATCCATGGTGTGGGTAAATCCAAAAGTCTTGGGCAACTGTGTAACCGGCTAACAACTGATAGACCATATTTTTATACTCTACAGTTGGCTTTGTAGTTCCGTTTGTAACTTCTACAACATTAATTTGCATACATATAAAAGCTTCATGTTTCGTAAGCAGGTACTGATGGACGTAGAGTCATTGAAATTATTGATAAATTTTTTTTTCAATATACAAGTGAGTATAAGCTTTTTACAAAAAAAAAAAAAAACAGATACAGCTTATCTAAATGTAGCATTCAATTGTTTTACTTACATCCTGCACATCCTGACCACTCACCAGAAGTACAAATATTGGCCTTGGGTGCTGTGGATAATCCTAATTCACTGTATATTGACAACGCACGAACCCATCATTGTCATCTAATGACGTGCATATGCTTTCTGATGTGTTAATGTCATATAAGGCAACCGTAATCATATTCAAATTTATGCAAAAATTTGTTTTCGAACAAACAAACAAATCATATTTATCCACTATTACTTCAAACAGTCCTTGTGGTTCGTGTCTGCGTTGACAAAATTCTATGCAAATTGTTTACTCTTTGAATGCTTGTTTAAACACTGATAACACTCGATTTTAATTTAATTTTTCTTGTGTGTATCTTCTGGATCAACTGCAGGAATTTACATAATTTTATCATAAGAAATTGTACCACTAAAATTAAATCTATTGCTGGCTACCAGTGTTGCCAGTTTACTATTTTGTAGATAGATTTATCGTAGTAATAAATAAATAAAAAATAAAAAAAATTTTAATAAAAGAAAACAATTGTAATTATTAAAAAACTCTTGCAGTAATTTATTTGTAGCCTTTTCCAAAAAATAGGCAAACAAATTTTTTTGTTTAAATACTTGTGATTTAATCTTTTTCAAAAACTTCACTTTTGACAAATTTTGAACCAAAAAATTGATTTTTGCAAAGAGGTACTCTTTCCAAAAAATTTAGCCAAAATAAATTTTTGCTTAAACGCTTGTAACTTAAGCTTTTCTGAAAGCTTTTTCACATTTGAAACTCCTTTCAATACTTATTTATTAGAAATAAACGCCTTTTGGCCAAAAATGGGTTAAATTGTGTTTCAGCCAAAAAATCGATTTTTAGCAAAGAGGTACCCCTTTCCAAAAAAATTGGCCAAAAATTTTTTTTGCTTAAATGCATGCGATTTAAGTTTTTTCGGAAGCTTCTGCGCATTTGGAACTCCTTTCAATACTTATTTATTAGAAATAAACGCCTTTTGGCCAAAAATGGGTTAAATTGTGTTTCAGCCAAAAAATCGATTTTTAGCAAAGAAATTGGCCAAAAAAGTTTTTTGCTTAAATGCATGCGATTTAAGTTTTTTCGGAAGCTTCTGCGCATTTGAAACTCCTTTCAATACTTATTTATTAGAAATAAACGCCTTTTGGCCAAAAATGGGTTAAATTGTGTTTCAGCCAAAAAATCGATTTTTAGCAAAGAGGTACCCCTTTCCAAAAAAATTGGCCAAAAAATTTTTTTGCTTAAATGCATGCGATTTAAGTTTTTTCGGAAGCTTCTGCGCATTTGAAACTCCTTTCAATACTTATTTATTAGAAATAAACGCCTTTTGGCCAAAAATGGGTTAAATTGTGTTTCAGCCAAATAATCGATTTTTAGCAAAGAGGTACCCCTTTCCAAAAAAATTGGCCAAAAAATTTTTTTGCTTAAATGCATGCGATTTAAGTTTTTTCGGAAGCTTCTGCGCATTTGAAACTCCTTTCAATACTTATTTATTAGAAATAAACGCCTTTTGGCCAAAAATGGGTTAACTTGTGTTTCAGCCAAAAAAATCGATTTTTAGCAAAGAGGTACCCCTTTCCAAAAAAATTGGCCAAAAAATTTTTTTGCTTAAATGCATGCGATTTAAGTTTTTTCGGAAGCTTCTGCGCATTTGAAACTCCTTTCAATACTTATTTATTAGAAATAAACGCCTTTTGGCCAAAAATGGGTTAAATTGTGTTTCAGCCAAAAAATCGATTTTTAGCAAAGAGCTAAAAATCGATTGGCCAAAAAATTTTTTTGCTTAAATGCATGCGATTTAAGTTTTTTCGGAAGCTTCTGCGCATTTGAAACTCCTTTCAATACTTATTTATTAGAAATAAACGCCTTTTGGCCAAAAATGGGTTAAATTGTGTTTCAGCCAAAAAATCGATTTTTAGCAAAGAGGTACCCCTTTCCAAAAAAATTGGCCAAAAATTTTTTTTGCTTAAATGCATGCGATTTAAATTTTTTCGGAAGCTTCTGCGCATTTGAAACTCCTTTCAATACTTATTTATTAGAAATAAACGCCTTTTGGCCAAAAATGGGTTAAATTGTGTTTCAGGCAAAAAATCGATTTTTAGCAAAGAGGTACCCCTTTCCAAAAAAATTGGCCAAAAAATTTTTTTGCTTAAATGCATGCGATTTAAGTTTTTTCGGAAGCTTCTGCGCATTTGAAACTCCTTTCAATACTTATTTATTAGAAATAAACGCCTTTTGGCCAAAAATGGGTTAAATTGTGTTTCAGCCAAAAAATCGATTTTTAGCAAAGAGGTACGTACCCCTTTCCAAAAAAATTGGCCAAAAAATTTTTTTGCTTAAATGCATGCGATTTAAGTTTTTTCGGAAGCTTCTGCGCATTTGAAACTCCTTTCAATACTTATTTATTAGAAATAAACGCCTTTTGGCCAAAAATGGGTTAAATTGTGTTTCAGCCAAAAAATCGATTTTTAGCAAAAAAAATTGGCCAAAAAATTTTTTTGCTTAAATGCATGCGATTTAAGTTTTTTCGTAAGCTTCTGCGCATTTGAAACTCCTTTCTATACTTATTATATTAGAAATAAACGCCTTTTGGCCAAAAATGGGTTAAATTGTGTTTCAGCCAAAAAATCGATTTTTAGCAAAGAGGTACCCCTTTCCAAAAAAATTGGCCAAAAAATTTTTTTGCTTAAATGCATGCGATTTAAGTTTTTTCGGAAGCTTCTGCGCATTTGAAACTCCTTTCAATACTTATTTATTAGAAATAAACGCCTTTTGGCCACAAATGGGTTAAATTGTGTTTCAGCCAAAAAATCGATTTTTAGCAAAGAGGTACCCCTTTCCGAAAAAATTGGCCAAAAAATTTTTTTGCTTAAATGCATGCGATTTAAGTTTTTTCGGAAGCTTCTGCGCATTTGAAACTCCTTTCAATACTTATTTATTAGAAATAAACGCCTTTTGGCCAAAAATGGGTTAAATTGTGTTTCAGCCAAAAAATCGATTTTTAGCAAAGAGGTACGTACCCCTTTCCAAAAAAATTGGCCAAAAAATTTTTTTGCTTAAATGCATGCGATTTAAGTTTTTTCGGAAGCTTCTGCGCATTTGAAACTCCTTTCAATACTTATTTATTAGAAATAAACGCCTTTTGGCCAAAAATGGGTTAAATTGTGTTTCAGCCAAAAAATCGATTTTTAGCAAAAAAAAATTGGCCAAAAAATTTTTTTGCTTAAATGCATGCGATTTAAGTTTTTTCGGAGGCTTCTGCGCATTTGAAACTCCTTTCAATACTTATTTATTAGAAATAAACGCCTTTTGGCCAAAAATGGGTTAAATTGTGTTTCAGCCAAAAAATCGATTTTTAGCAAAGAAGTACCCCTTTCCAAAAAAATTGGCCAAAAAATTTTTTTGCTTAAATGCATGCGATTTAAGTTTTTTCGGAAGCTTCTGCGCATTTGAAACTCCTTTCAATACTTATTTATTAGAAATAAACGCCTTTTGGCCAAAAATGGGTTAAATTGTGTTTCAGCCAAAAAATAGATTTTTAGCAAAAAATTGGCCAAAAAATTTTTTTGCTTAAATGCATGCGATTTAAGTTTTTTCGGAAGCTTCTGCGCATTTGAAACTCCTTTCAATACTTATTTATTAGAAATAAACGCCTTTTGGCCAAAAATGGGTTAAGTTGTGTTTCAGCCAAAAAATCGATTTTTAGCAAAGAGGTACCCCTTTCCAAAAAAATTGGCCAAAAAATTTTTTTGCTTAAATGCATGCGATTTAAGTTTTTTCGGAAGCTTCTGCGCATTTGAAACTCCTTTCAATACTTATTTATTAGAAATAAACGTATTTTGGCCAAAAATGGGTTAAATTGTGTTTCAGCCAAAAAATAGATTTTTAGCAAAAAATTGGCCAAAAAATTTTTTTGCTTAAATGCATGCGATTTAAGTTTTTTCGGAAGCTTCTGCGCATTTGAAACTCCTTTCAATACTTATTTATTAGAAATAAACGCTTTTTGGCCAAAAATGGGTTAAGTTGTGTTTCAGCCAAAAAATCGATTTTTAGCAAAGAGGTAACCCTTTCCAAAAAAATTGGCCAAAAATTTTTTTTGCTTAAATGCATGCGATTTAAGTTTTTTCGGAAGCTTCTGCGCATTTGAAACTCCTTTCAATACTTATTTATTAGAAATAAACGCCTTTTGGCCAAAAATGGGTTAAGTTGTGTTTCAGCCAAAAAATCGATTTTTAGCAAGGAGGTAACCCTTTCCAAAAAAATTGGCCAAAAAATTTTTTTGCTTAAATGCATGCGATTTAAGTTTTTTCGGAAGCTTCTGCGCATTTGAAACTCCTTTCAATACTTATTTATTAGAAATAAACGCCTTTTGGCCAAAAATGGGTTAAATTGTGTTTCAGCCAAAAAATCGATTTTTAGCAAAGAGGTACCCCTTTCCAAAAAAATTGGCCAAAAAATTTTTTTGCTTAAATGCATGCGATTTAAGTTTTTTCGTAAGCTTCTGCGCATTTGAAACTCCTTTCTATACTTATTATATTAGAAATAAACGCCTTTTGGCCAAAAATGGGTTAAATTGTGTTTTAGCCAAAAAATCGATTTTTAGCAAAGAGGTACCCCTTTCCAAAAAAATTGGCCAAAAAATTTTTTTGCTTAAATGTATGCGATTTAAGTTTTTTCGGAAGCTTCTGCGCATTTGAAACTCCTTTCAATACTTATATATTAGAAATAAACGCCTTTTGGCCAAAAATGGGTTAAATTGTGTTTCAGCCAAAAAATCGATTTTTAGCAAAAAATTGGCCAAAAAATTTTTTTGCTTAAATGCATGCGATTTAAGTTTTTTCGGAAGCTTCTGCGCATTTGAAACTCCTTTCAATACTTATTTATTAGAAATAAACGCCTTTTGGCCAAAAATGGGTTAAATTGTGTTTCAGCCAAAAAATCGATTTTTAGCAAAGAGGTACCCCTTTCCAAAAAAATTGGCCAAAAAATTTTTTTGCTTAAATGCATGCGATTTAAGTTTTTTCGGAAGCTTCTGCGCATTTGAAACTCCTTTCAATACTTATTTATTAGAAATAAACGCCTTTTGGCCAAAAATGGGTTAAATTGTGTTTCAGCCAAAAAATCGATTTTTAGAAAAGAGGTACCCCTTTCCAAAAAAATTGGCCAACAAATTTTTTTGCTTAAATGTATGCGATTTAAGTTTTTTCGGAAGCTTCTGCGCATTTGAAACTCCTTTCAATACTTATTTATTAGAAATAAACGCCTTTTGGCCAAAAATGGGTTAAATTGTGTTTCAGCCAAAAAATCGATTTTTAGCAAAGAGGTACCCCTTTCCGAAAAAATTGGCCAAAAAATTTTTTTGCTTAAATGCATGCGATTTAAGTTTTTTCGGAAGCTTCTGCGCATTTGAAACTCCTTTCAATACTTATTTATTAGAAATAAACGCCTTTTGGCCAAAAATGGGTTAAATTGTGTTTCAGCCAAAAAATCGATTTTTAGCAAAGAGGTACCCCTTTCCAAAAAAATTGGCCAAAAAATTTTTTTGCTTAAATGCATGCGATTTAAGTTTTTTCGGAAGCTTCTGCGCATTTGAAACTCCTTTCAATACTTATTTATTAGAAATAAACGCCTTTTGGCCACAAATGGGTTAAATTGTGTTTCAGCCAAAAAATCGATTTTTAGCAAAGAGGTACTACCCCTTTCCAAAAAAATTGGCCAAAAAATTTTTTTGCTTAAATGCATGCGATTTAAGTTTTTTCGGAAGCTTCTGCGCATTTGAAACTCCTTTCAATACTTATTTATTAGAAATAAACGCCTTTTGGCCAAAAATGGGTTAAATTGTGTTTCAGCCAAAAAATCGATTTTTAGCAAAAAAATTGGCCAAAAAATTTTTTTGCTTAAATGCATGCGATTTAAGTTTTTTCGGAAGCTTCTGCGCATTTGAAACTCCTTTCAATACTTATTTATTAGAAATAAACGCCTTTTGGCCAAAAATGGGTTAAATTGTGTTTCAGCCAAAAAATCGATTTTTAGCAAAGAGGTACCCCTTTCCAAAAAAATTGGCCAAAAAATTTTTTTGCTTAAATGCATGCGATTTAAGTTTTTTCGGAAGCTTCTGCGCATTTGAAACTCCTTTCAATACTTATTTATTAGAAATAAACGCTTTTTGGCCAAAAATGGGTTAAGTTGTGTTTCAGCCAAAAAATCGATTTTTAGCAAAGAGGTAACCCTTTCCAAAAAAATTGGCCAAAAAATTTTTTTGCTTAAATGCATGCGATTTAAGTTTTTTCGGAAGCTTCTGCGCATTTGAAACTCCTTTCAATACTTATTTATTAGAAATAAACGCCTTTTGGCCAAAAATGGGTTAAGTTGTGTTTCAGCCAAAAAATCGATTTTTAGCAAGGAGGTAACCCTTTCCAAAAAAATTGGCCAAAAAATTTTTTTGCTTAAATGCATGCGATTTAAGTTTTTTCGGAAGCTTCTGCGCATTTGAAACTCCTTTCAATACTTATTTATTAGAAATAAACGCCTTTTGGCCAAAAATGGGTTAAATTGTGTTTCAGCCAAAAAATCGATTTTTAGCAAAGAGGTACCCCTTTCCAAAAAAATTGGCCAAAAAATTTTTTTGCTTAAATGCATGCGATTTAAGTTTTTTCGTAAGCTTCTGCGCATTTGAAACTCCTTTCTATACTTATTATATTAGAAATAAACGCCTTTTGGCCAAAAATGGGTTAAATTGTGTTTCAGCCAAAAAATCGATTTTTAGCAAAGAGGTACCCCTTTCCAAAAAAATTGGCCAAAAAATTTTTTTGCTTAAATGTATGCGATTTAAGTTTTTTCGGAAGCTTCTGCGCATTTGAAACTCCTTTCAATACTTATATATTAGAAATAAACGCCTTTTGGCCAAAAATGGGTTAAATTGTGTTTCAGCCAAAAAATCGATTTTTAGCAAAAAATTGGCCAAAAAATTTTTTTGCTTAAATGCATGCGATTTAAGTTTTTTCGGAAGCTTCTGCGCATTTGAAACTCCTTTCAATACTTATTTATTAGAAATAAACGCCTTTTGGCCAAAAATGGGTTAAATTGTGTTTCAGCCAAAAAATCGATTTTTAGCAAAGAGGTACCCCTTTCCAAAAAAATTGGCCAAAAAATTTTTTTGCTTAAATGCATGCGATTTAAGTTTTTTCGGAAGCTTCTGCGCATTTGAAACTCCTTTCAATACTTATTTATTAGAAATAAACGCCTTTTGGCCACAAATGGGTTAAATTGTGTTTCAGCCAAAAAATCGATTTTTAGCAAAGAGGTACTACCCCTTTCCAAAAAAATTGGCCAAAAAATTTTTTTGCTTAAATGCATGCGATTTAAGTTTTTTCGGAAGCTTCTGCGCATTTGAAACTCCTTTCAATACTTATTTATTAGAAATAAACGCCTTTTGGCCAAAAATGGGTTAAATTGTGTTTCAGCCAAAAAATCGATTTTTAGCAAAAAAATTGGCCAAAAAATTTTTTTGCTTAAATGCATGCGATTTAAGTTTTTTCGGAAGCTTCTGCGCATTTGAAACTCCTTTCAATACTTATTTATTAGAAATAAACGCCTTTTGGCCAAAAATGGGTTAAATTGTGTTTCAGCCAAAAAATCGATTTTTAGCAAAGAGGTACCCCTTTCCAAAAAAATTGGCCAAAAAATTTTTTTGCTTAAATGCATGCGATTTAAGTTTTTTCGGAAGCTTCTGCGCATTTGAAACTCCTTTCAATACTTATTTATTAGAAATAAACGCCTTTTGGCCAAAAATGGGTTAAATTGTGTTTCAGCCAAAAAATCGATTTTTAGCAAAAAATTGGCCAAAAAATTTTTTTTGCTTAAATGCATGCGATTTAAGTTTTTTCGGAAGCTTCTGCGCATTTGAAACTCCTTTCAATACTTATTTATTAGAAATAAACGCCTTTTGGCCAAAAATGGGTTAAATTGTGTTTCAGCCAAAAAATCGATTTTTAGCAAAGAGGTACCCCTTTCCGAAAAAATTGGGCAAAAATTTTTTTTGCTTAAATGCATGCGATTTAAGTTTTTTCGGAAGCTTCTGCGCATTTGAAACTCCTTTCAATACTTATTTATTAGAAATAAACGCCTTTTGGCCACAAATGGGTTAAATTGTGTTTCAGCCAAAAAATCGATTTTTAGCAAAGAGGTGCTACCCCTTTCCAAAAAAATTGGCCAAAAAATTTTTTTGCTTAAATGCATGCGATTTAAGTTTTTTCGGAAGCTTCTGCGCATTTGAAACTCCTTTCAATACTTATTTATTAGAAATAAACGCCTTTTGGCCAAAAATGGGTTAAATTGTGTTTCAGGCAAAAAATCGATTTTTAGCAAAGAGGTACCCCTTTCCAAAAAAATTGGCCAAAAAATTTTTTTGCTTAAATGCATGCGATTTAAGTTTTTTCGGAAGCTTCTGCGCATTTGAAACTCCTTTCAATACTTATTTATTAGAAATAAACGCCTTTTGGCCAAAAATGGGTTAAATTGTGTTTCAGCCAAAAAATCGATTTTTAGCAAAGAGGTACCCCTTTCCAAAAAAATTGGCCAAAAAATTTTTTTGCTTAAATGCATGCGATTTAAGTTTTTTCGGAAGCTTCTGCGCATTTGAAACTCCTTTCAATACTTATTTATTAGAAATAAACGCCTTTTGGCCAAAAATGGGTTAAATTGTGTTTCAGCCAAAAAATCGATTTTTAGCAAAGAGGTACCCCTTTCCAAAAAAATTGGCCAAAAAATTTTTTTGCTTAAATGCATGCGATTTAAGTTTTTTCGGAAGCTTCTGCGCATTTGAAACTCCTTTCAATACTTATTTATTAGAAATAAACGCCTTTTGGCCAAAAATGGGTTAAATTGTGTTTCAGGCAAAAAATCGATTTTTAGCAAAGAGGTACCCCTTTCCAAAAAAATTGGCCAAAAAATTTTTTTGCTTAAATGCATGCGATTTAAGTTTTTTCGGAAGCTTCTGCGCATTTGAAACTCCTTTCAATACTTATTTATTAGAAATAAACGCCTTTTGGCCAAAAATGGGTTAAATTGTGTTTCAGCCAAAAAATCGATTTTTACCCCTTTCCAAAAAAATTGGCCAAAAAATTTTTTTGCTTAAATGCATGCGATTTAAGTTTTTTCGGAAGCTTCTGCGCATTTGAAACTCCTTTCAATACTTATTTATTAGAAATAAACGCCTTTTGGCCAAAAATGGGTTAAATTGTGTTTCAGCCAAAAAATCGATTTTTAGCAAAGAGGTACCCCTTTCCAAAAAAATTGGCCAAAAAATTTTTTTGCTTAAATGCATGCGATTTAAGTTTTTTCGGAAGCTTCTGCGCATTTGAAACTCCTTTCAATACTTATTTATTAGAAATAAACGCCTTTTGGCCAAAAATGGGTTAAATTGTGTTTCAGCCAAAAAATCGATTTTTAGCAAAGAGGTACCCCTTTCCAAAAAAATTGGCCAAAAAATTTTTTTGCTTAAATGCATGCGATTTAAGTTTTTTCGGAAGCTTCTGCGCATTTGAAACTCCTTTCAATACTTATTTATTAGAAATAAATGTCTTTTGAGTAAAATTGGGTAAAATTGTGTTTCAACCAAAAAATTGATTTTTTGCAAAGGGGTACCCCTTTCCAAGAAATTTTGTAAAAAAAATTTTTTGCTTAAATGCTTGCAACTTAAGTTTTTTTGGAAGCTTCTTCACATTTGAAACTCCTTTTTTGCAAAGAGGTACTACCCCTTTCCAAAAAATTTGGTAAAAAATTTGTTTGCTTAAACGCTTATAACTTAAGCTTTTCTGAAAGCTTCTTCACATATGAACCTCCTTTCAATACTAATATATTAAAAATAAACATGTTTTGGGACAAATTGTGCTTGAACCAAAAAAAAACGTTATTGCAAAGGGGTAGCTCTTTTAAAAAAATTTCCAAAATTTTTTTTGTTTAAATGCATGCTTTTTTATGCAAAATTTTTTATAAAAATTTTAAAACGCAAAAAGCAACGCATGAATTTCCCTACGTTTGCTCGGTAATCAAATTGAGTACGAAAAAAAACAATTGTTTAATGTTTTACAAATTTATTTTTATTTTCTTATAAGTGATTTACAAAATTAGGACCTTAGTTTAATAAAAAATAGTACTAAAATTTTCATTTATTTTTGACAGAAAAAAATTCAAATGAATTTAAAACATCTACTTTGTAAGATATTAATATATATATTTACGTTTCCTTAGAATTACATGTTTTATATTATTATACTCTAATATTTTCAAGCTTAAGGTCTCTTTATTTTAATTTAAAAGATATTAATTTTCAATATTATAATAATAATTAAAAAGAGGTCAAGAGATGTAAATAAAACTTGAAATTGGAAAGCACAAATTGAATATACATATGTATATGTAGTGTATATAGATTGAATAGTTTAAATATATAAACACCATTTTGTCGATCCTATCAGGAGTCTTCAAAGAATTCTATGAGAGTGGGAAATCTCTTGAGTTATATTTTGGTTCATAACGGTAGTAATGGGAAAAGGGGAAAAAACTATTAAGAAATTGTTATACGTGATTAAGCTGAATGTGTGTGCAAATATTCGTAGCAGTGAACTGCGTACTACGCATTATAGAAAGAAATCGATCTTTGATCGCTAGGCATTTATTCTCTTTGCCACAACCAATTTTCCTAGTTCCAGCACAAGGCACGCATGAGTGTCGGTCCTAATTAAAGAAAAATATATGTGTATTACTGAACAGAAATTTCAACACACTTCGACATTCTCGATAGTTCTCGTGCAGCTAAAAAATACCTGATACAAGTACACAAAATATGCTGCCGAAGGTAATTTTTTAAATAATTTGTTGCTGTACTCAGTGAAGATCAGTGTGCTCGTAACATATTATATTCGGAATATTGCTCGTTATACACGTATGTTATATTCAAAATCAACATAAAAAAATGCTAAAAACCTTTTTTGTAACTAAACACTGTTTGTAGGCCAAATTCAAAATCTAAACGATTTCTTCTGAAGTGGGCGATTATTTGCGCTTGTCTATCACAAATGCGATATGAAATGATTGAGGAAAGAATGGGGGACTAAAAGAAAAATTAAAATAAAGGAAGTATTTAAAAGGAACAAAATTGTAGACGAAATAGCAAGTGTCTTTTATTGTAAACGTCAAATATTAAGCTGGCAGCAGATGTACATGGCATTGCTTGGAACAGAGAGGGGTTAATGTAACTGTAAAAGATGCACAAAAGCTTAAATAATTTGTTGCATTGAGGCAATCAAGTTCAGACAGGCGAACAGGAATCTTTTTATTGTTTTAAACATTTTTTTGTCTCTATTTATATTGTCCACATGTTATTCTCGAAATACGCAATTGAATGTAGAGCAAAAAAAAAAAAAATGCCATAGAAATATAAAAATAATCGAAAAATAATGTGATATGCCCCGAAACAAGGCCATTATCATGGAACGAAAAGCACACAATATTGTATTTCGCACACATGTTATTTCCGCTGTATAAAAGAATAAATCAATATTTGATTTTTATTTCCTAATTTTAAAGGTCACTACTATTTTTACAACAAATCAATGGCTTTCTCCATCCAGTCAATTGTATTTAAGGCTTCAGACTGACCTTTGTTTTAGAGACTTTTTTGTTACGTTTAAATATTATTGTTGATATATTCTTTTCGTGCAACAATTGCTCATTTATTTTCTGTTGGTGAGGCTAATTGGAAATTACTTTGCACAAATCACATGACTATTAAATAAATACGTTTATAAACAGGCCAAACAGTTCGTACTCTCCAGGGAGTACTTTTCAACACCACATGAAATGAAGAGTGTTTGTTTAAATATGCAACCCCTTTCAATATTTTTCCTCTTCTTTTTCTTTTTTGTTACGAAAAATAAAAGACAAAAATGAAATCTCTTCTGTCAGTTTACATTCGAAGTGCCATAAGTTGTGTTATTGTAAAACCTAAATGCTTTAAGCCAAAAGCGACTTACAGTTTTTCATATATAAAAAATTATTATCATAACATCGGAGTATTGAAAATAGTGCTGACAATAACCGATTAAAAAAGAAATGCGAAAACTATAAAATTTCACTAATAAAATTTCATTATTTCTTGCGGGCTTTAAGTAGTCCTGCTTTTCATGGGCTCTTATTCCAAACCAATAATGGGCGGATTCAAACTGTAGTCATAAAGTCATATGTCATAAAATACATTTTTTTATATATTTTTTAATAAAAATTTCTAACGAATTTTCAAAACTAAAATAGAATTTTTTTACCACTAAATAGAATATTGAATTAATTCGTTTTTAGCCCGTTTATTAAGTGCCACGCCCGTTTCCTCAACTAAACTGAAACATTCATTGCGAACTTTCCTTCAGCAAAATCGGTTACATGTTCTAATCATCAATGAGCATCTCAATGCACGAGTGTCCACATAGTGGAGTTTTATTCGAATAATCTGGAAAATATTCGATTGCAAATTTGTACAAGAACAACAATTGTTTAAGGTAGAAAGAATTTATTTTCATTTGTTTCCTTATAAATACATAAAGGATTTTACATTGACTTACGACACAAATATTTCAATTTGCGCACGAGGCAAACGGAGTTTTGGTAGCAGTTTCTCCTTGTTTTTTCCTGCCACAGATGGGCATAAACTTTGTGTGCCATAATCATTTCCCTTCGAAGGACGTACGAAATGTTTAAGAGACCTTTTCGTTGAACACATTGTTTTGCCATTCATTCGCATCAAAGGATCAGTGAGCAACGATACAGAAAATAACAACGGATTTTGATTAAAACTCTACCCCTCCTACCCCTCCATTATTATTTTTTTTTTCATTTGTTCCCATCTTTTGTTGGCTATAGAGTCATCAACATTATATGACTGAATGAATGTCAATGTTTGGTATCATTAAAGCACTGCAGATACTGAAGTACTGGCTGTTTGGCAAAATGTATTACGGCAAGAAATATTTTTTAAGGAAATAAGGGGAGGATTGGTTGATAGCTACACAAACCCATACACACAGACACACGTACACACTGAGGAATTTGAGATGGCAGATTATGTTGCCAATTTTTTCTGTCTATATATTGTGGGATTATAGAGGATTAAGGATCATAAATGGTGTTTTTATATACCGAAAGATAAAGCAACTGATTTTAATGGATTTTAAATGTCCAAAGTATTAACGACGTTTTTTTTATTGTCTATTCCAAATCAATAATCTTTTATATAAAGAAATTTAAAATATAAGTTTTAATTTAGTTATTTCATATAATTTCTTAAACTACTTGTATTGTAAATATGAGTGCATATTATTTTAATTAAACCGAATCGCCGATACACTCTGGCTGGCATCAGAATTTATTTGTGTCTATTCCTATTTATTATCGTTTCCGAAGAAATTTCAGCATGACTTTTGCAGACATCGCTTTAAAGATGCAGGAAACTTATTATAACTATTTAATTAATTTAAAAAAAAAAAATACATTCTGTGTGGAACATTTTAATAATCTGTTCATACTTCAATGTTCTATTTTTTTCAGGTCATCCCCACTTTTTCAATCAACTATCGTGTGGTCTGGACATTATTTCGATGGCTGGTGAATGGCTAACAGCCACTGCCAATACCAACATGTTTACATACGAAATTGCACCAGTTTTCATTTTAATGGAAAATGTTGTCTTGTCGAAAATGCGCGAAATTATTGGTTGGCACGGTGGTGATTCCATTTTGGCTCCTGGTGGCTCAATATCCAATCTATACGCTTTCCTTGCTGCCCGTCATAAAATGTTTCCCAATTACAAGGAACACGGCGCTGCTGGCCTACCCGGACAACTGGTCATGTTTACTTCAGATCAATGCCATTATTCGATTAAATCGTGTGCTTCTGTTTGTGGTCTTGGTACAGAGAATTGTGTTGCGGTACCATCGGATGAACGTGGTCGTATGATTACTTCCGAATTAGAACGTCTTATATTGCAACGAAAATCGAAAGGTCAAGTGCCATTCTTCGTTAATGCCACATCCGGTACCACAGTGTTGGGAGCATTTGATAACTTGAACGAAATTGCTGATATTTGTCAGAAATACAACTGCTGGATGCATATTGATGTGAGTATACGTTTGAAAAAACATAATTTTTTATTATTATAAGTATAAAAGTTAAAAAAACAATGGAAATTTCTCTCCATGAGAATTTCTTTAGTAAATACTTCACAACATAGGAAAGAAAGCAAATTTCAATACATACTTTATTGAAATTTACTCAAGTTTTACAAATATTTTATGTGAGAAATTTGTTGTCTGCTCAAAGTTTTTTATTAAAATTTTCTGGTTTAGCAACTCAAGCATCGGAGCAGAACGGAAGGAACTATTTCTGAAAGCTGCTACATTTTCATCATCAGTGCTCATGTGTATGATTAGAGATAAACAGAAATACACATGAGTACTGATGATGGAAATGTAAAGACTTCCGAAAAGAGTGTAAATTTTCTCTCCTTAGTAAGTTAGATAAATTGATGTTGATTCATTCACAATTTATTTCGTTATCGATTATGAGTAACGCTGTAAATCAATTACTGTTTACACCAAAATAAAAATTAAAAAAAAAATAATAACAATAATATGTAAATATTTCCTTTCGGTTCTCTTACTGTTTTATTATATGCATAAAGGTCTATTATTATTATATTTTTTAATAATTATACTTACAGGCGGCTTGGGGCGGTGGTCTGTTGCTGTCACGAAAATATCGTCATCCTAAATTTACCGGAGTTGAACGGTAAGTCAGAACAAAAATGCTTTTACTTTGACTTACAGCAAAAATCTTATTCACTCTTGATATAAAATACAACATATTATTCTGCGGCATGTTTAAAAATCATCTGTGCATACGAACATGTCGCGCATGTCGTAAACAATTTATGGTTTCATAAATCATGGCCACTATGCCTGCAAGTAATTGCCTTTCAAAGCCACATTTCTGTTGTAATAAAAACAAAACAATAGATTTTTATTGCCAAGAACGAAAACAATATACAGGCCTTTGGAGAACTAAAAAAATTCATTATTTTCAAATTGTCTAATTCATAAGAAACAGAAATTTAAAGAAAATTCACAATCACTTGAATTAAAAGCACACTTTAAACTTAGTT
This sequence comes from Linnaemya tessellans, assembly GCA_951800035.1. NCBI lineage: Eukaryota > Metazoa > Arthropoda > Insecta > Diptera > Tachinidae > Linnaemya > Linnaemya tessellans. Next base: position 3,382,813 of record OX637535.1, read on the forward strand.
GCAATAAACGACTCATTAATCAAGTGCTCTTAAATAGACATTCGCCCTTACACTTGTCAGTCACTCGATAATTGATTATTTTTTTAAGCTGATTTCAGAGTGTTCAAAATTTCACTAGAATGCAAAGAACAAAAAAAAAGCAACAACAATGCAAATGCTTGATCTTAGTGCAAACGCTTGAATAATTATCAGACCATTTAAAGACTGCATTCTCTGTGAGAAATTCAATTGAATCACAGTGTAAAAGGTATTACTTTTTGTGAGGATCATGTTTAGAACCCAATCCTTACTAACATAATAAATATGAAAGTAACTCTGTCCTTTTCACGCTTAAACCGCTGAACCGATTTAAATGAAATTTGGCATAGAGATATTTTGAGATCCGATAATGACCTACACCTTTCATAATTACTTGCACTTTTTATAAGGACTTGCAGTTTTTACAATGACTTGCATTTTTTATAATGACTTGCACTTTTGTAATGAGTTGCACTTTTTATAATGACTTGCACTTTTAATAATGTTTTGCACTTTTTATAATGACTTGCACTTTTTATAATGACTTGAATTTTTTATGATGACTTGCACTTTTTATAATGACTTGAATTTTTTATAATGACTTGCACTTTTTATAATGGCTTGCACTTTTTATAATACCTTGCACTTTTTAAAATGACTTGCACTTTTTATAATGACTTGCACTATTTGTAAAGACTTGCACTTTTTATAATGACTTGCACTTTTGTAATGACTTGAACTTTTTACAATGACTTGCACTTTTTGTAATGATTTGCACTTTTTATTTTGACCTGCACTTTTTATAATGACTTGCACTATTTGTAAAGACTTGCACTTTTTATAATGACATGCACTATTTGTAAAGACTTGCACTATTTATAATGACTTGCACTATTTGTAAAGACTTGCACTTTTTATAATGACTTGCACTATTTGTAAAGACTTGCTTTTTTTATAATGCCTTGCAATTTTTATAATGACTTGCACTTTTTATAATGACTTACACATTTTATAGTGACTTGCACTTTTTATACTGTAACATTTTCTTGCACAAACCGCTGAACGGATTTAGATGAAATTCGGCATAGAGGTAGTTTTTGTTTTTGGAATTGATTCTATTAAGTGGTCAAGGGTGGTCGAACATTTTTATAGACATATGAACTTATTTGTTGGGAAATATTTAAAAATTTCTGAAAACACATATTTCGAATTTAATAATAGATAATAATGTTTACTTTGAAGTACATTAGATATCGTCAATCAAAATCCAAAAGACCGTAACAAAATTCAAAATATACTCTTTGATTGATTATCATCGATTTTTGTTAATTGCCATTATAATCAATAAAAAATTCTATTCTTAATTTTTGTCGATTACGGCCTTTTAACTTTTATGGGTCGGAATGTATATAGTGAAAACATAGCTTCAAAACACTGAGTTGAAACTCCGAATCGTGTACAGCACTTTTCTAAATACATAATTAATTGACGGATTCCATCAAGGATTAGTGGTTACTCTCAATAGTGCCTGCCTAATAAAAGCAAATTCTTGTGCAATAAATGCTGATGGCTTTTCTTATACGAGTACATGTAAAGCTTACAGGACCAGGATGATGGATGTGTTAATCAACACTATTCAAATAAGATCTCTCTCAAATTGTAAACCATTTAAGGATTAAAATTAAAATATTCGGCCACAATACGTCAACACAAAGGAGGTGGAATACATAAAAGCATTTTAAAAATCTTAACGAATGGGAAATTTAAGTGCAATTTCTATTAGAAATTCAGGCATTTGTTATTATTGCATTTAAATCCTGCCATTCAATTTCTAAGAAGCAAAGAGTATTTAAATTAATTCATGTGCATTTAATTCTTGTAAGTAAAATCTAAAATTCAACCGAAACCTTAAAAGCTTCCCAAAGAAATGAGAATGTAGTAGTGGCGCTCCTGCCCTGCAGTACCACCCTTGTGTCCTCTCGTGTATGGATGGATGTGTAATTATTTTCCATACGGTTGTTTGTAAAGGTGCGGGTTTTGTTTTCTATGTGTGTGTGTCTGCATGATTGTTCCTCCTTCTGCTTGTTATTTGTAGGCATTTGAAAATCCATTTTCTTTATTTATTTGTCTTTTAACATTTTTCAAATGCACTTTGTTTGTAACAACAACAAAAATATCAACAATAGCAACATAACTTTGACAGCAACTCTTAATCCTTCTAATCTGCCAGCAGCTTTTCACACACCTGATGAACTCCGAACATAAAAGTCGCTTAGATTTCACTCCCGCTGTGTGGCATTTAAGAAAATGACAAATTGCAAAAATTCCCAGGAATGTAATTTTTATAGACATGATGTCGTACATACTGCCAATATGTTTTTGAATGAACTGATGGGTACGGGTGTGCAGATGTAAAAAAAAAAAAGTTGAATGCACGAGTAGTTCATGATATTTTTACTATCATCATTAAAGGGGATGTGATTAAAAGCATTTCCGTCTTCTGTAGTAGCAAATGCGTAGAAGTGGTTAAAAAATCTGTTCTGTACTTGGAAATTAAAAGGATTTTTTGAAATAGGGCCGTTATATGGATTAAATGAGGATGAATTCTAAGATGATAATTAATAAAATTTATATTATAAACTGCTCTTTGTGCTTCTTTTTATGATATTATGATTCAATAAATAATATCTGTCCTTCGCAAGCTTTTTACCACAACTATGAATTATAAAATATTAATTTGGAGGTGCTGTTGGTTGAAATAGATAACACGAGACTATGAAGCGGAGGGTCTTGAGTTCGACTCCGCGCTGTCATGAATATTGCGTCGAATACTTATGATCAGCATTGCTGCATGGTTGTGCTAGGTGTTGTCATCCCAGTGATGAAGGCATAGCACTGGTCACTGAACATAATTGGAAGTGACTGACACTATCATGTACTGAAGAACAGAGGAACAGCACCCTCCTTCTTCGGCCCTGTAGCAAAAAATTAACCGGCGAAGTGAAAAAGTTCAAATTCCTTTTCAGTTCCGGCTCAATGCATTGATCAGATCACTGATAATAGTCTTATAGCAACTTATGAACATTTTATTCTGTTGTATAGGTTGGAAAAATAAATTGTGTTCCTTAGAATATTGATCATCTTTTTAGAAATCACTTTCTACTTAAGAGTCTAATTCGATCAAACAACAATTACATTAAAACTAAAACTAGAAAGAGAATAAAAATCACAGCCATTTCTAGTGTTATTCTAATATTTCATAGCATGCACTCGTCGTATCGCCTTCAAAACAATAAACCATAAGTAGCTCCCACAGGGATGTTTAGCACTTATGCAAGGACAAAGCACCCTCTTGATTGTCGATTGTGTTGAACCACAGAGTAAATATTAATACCCATCGAACATACTGGCCTGAAAACAGTTGCAAGTTCTTACAAAACGAAAATTAATTTTTGTAAGATGATTTCCTAAAAAATTCACTGCTTCCAAATGACATAATAATGGCATTTGCCATTAAAAAGTGTAAAAATTGAAAATTTTATTCTCAAAAAATATTTCACTTTCAAACCAGAATGTAGTTGCTGAAAGAATCCCAGCAATATTTAAACAAAAATTAATTTTAAAATCTTTTTTTAATTTTTCGACCTCTTCTTACTGCCAATTTTTGTAAATAGTATAATGAATAATTGTTTTCTTTGACTAATTACTTTAAATTTTTTTATACTGAAAAATTTTTTTTATGATTTTCTTCTTTAATACAAATTAAGCAAAAAAAATGTTGCTCACAATTAGTTTTTACGAATTATTGTTCATACAAAAGCAGTAGAAAAATGAAATGCTAATAAGCAAAGCCGTTGTTTTCAAAATTCCATAACACTTTTTGTTTTTTTCTTTTCTAGAACTTTTTCTAGAGCAAGTATTTTCCTTGCGAAAAAATACCCTATCAAATATGAGTGTAGCGTTGTCCGCCAAGCACAAATCGATTTAAATGGTCCTAAACAAGTTGCAATTTATCATTTAATATTAAAAAATTTTAATGTTACTGAAAAACTCAGATATTAGAGAACAGCGTCATATTTTGTTTGCTGGGCTTTTTGTATTTTAATTCAATTGGCAAACGCAGTTGTACAAAATGTGAGGGGGTGGTGCTGGGCAAGTGTGTGTGCTTGTGGCTGGATTAGTGTTAATTGTTTGTAATTTGTTTTTGAATAGCATTTAATAAAATGACATATAATACACACTTACTTAGCCGCTGTTACGTTTAACAACAATATAATTTATAGATTGTTTGCTCTAATTCTATTTATTAACTTTAATGTTTGCTATTGAAATTCTTAACAATTTTGTGTTTTCTTGCTGTTTCATTTCAGAGCTGATTCTATTACCTGGAATCCACACAAATTGATGGGAGCCCTATTGCAATGCTCAACTATACACTTTAAAGAGGATGTAAGTTGGCAATTTTTACAGGATAAATGTTTTCTTAAAGAAATTCTATTGAACTAAAAGGAATTTAATAAGCACAATGGGTTCGCTTAAAAACTTGCATTTTTTCAAAATGATTTATCGCTAGAAAAAACTCTCCACTATTTTTCAAAAAGTTATGCAGCACCAGAAAATTCTGTTGTATATTCCCACTCTTACCCAGCTCGTCGTTCACATCCCATCACACTCCACCTTCAGCCCAAATGTGTAACAATAGAAAATCAGAAAAGCATCTGTCGTACGAGCGGCAGTAAAATGCAAATGTTCCAGTCACCCTTACAAATGGGGGCAGGGATGATGAGTTGGTGGAAAAGCAATAACTTTTTAAACATTATTACAGAATTACATTGGCACAATATGTTTCCGTCATTGGTCACAGTTGCGACTGATGGTATTTGTACAACAAAATTACTTTTTTAAGGAATTTTTTAATTAAATATTTTTACTTGACTTATTGCCCACGGATGGTAGAGATAAGGGCAAGCATCCCCTTTCTTAGCATCGTGTATGTGTGCAGTTTAATGTTTATAAAAATTACACATATTTTTAAACAGAAATTAATTTAATTTTTACATGAATAATAAGTACAAAATTGTGCAGCATTTTTATTATATCGTCCACAATTTGTTTACCTGTTTTATTGTTCTTAATTCTGGCTTTGAAATTTAAATAAATTTGTATTTTATGTCCTTTCAGGGTCTTCTTATCAGCTGCAATCAAATGTCTGCTGAATATCTCTTTATGACTGATAAACAATACGACATAAGTTACGATACTGGCGACAAGGTGATCCAGTGCGGTCGACACAATGACATTTTTAAATTGTGGCTTCAGTGGCGATCAAAGGGCACCGAAGGTTTTGAAAAGCAACAAGATCGTTTAATGGAATTGGCCGAATATCAAGTGAAGCGGATCAAAGAGCAATCAGATCGTTTCCATTTAATATTAGAACCCGAACTAGTAAATGTTTCGTTTTGGTATGTACCAAAAAGATTACGGGGTGTGCCACATGATGCCAAAAAGGAACAAGAATTGGGCAAGGTAAGCAATCGAATTTTTCCCTTTCATATTTTTTATTAAAATTAATGACACAATTTTAAGGTTATTATTTGTTCCGGGTTATAAACTATACATTAAAATTGTTCATCTTTCCAATATAATTTGTGCGACCTCGTCGAACGGGCAATTGTAAAACTTTAAACGTAAAATATTTTAAAACTCAATTCAGCTATTCCAATTAATTTTTGTGTAATAGTCATTTTGTATATGTGACAGCGCATAGAAAAAGGGACCTAAGGGTAAAAAAAAATAAATTTTCACTTTTTTTGATGTGGACAACATCTGAGCATCGAATGAGACCGATCCCATGCCCCAAAAGTGTTCCCTCCCAGAGATATGCACGTTTTATGATGGTGATGGTACACCAAAGATACACGTCTTTAAATCTTTAAAATGGCTGTCCTGACCAAAACCGGTTTTTACCCTTAAGTCCCTTTCTATTTTGCGCGTCACATATACTGGCAATCCATGCCAACTTCTTTTTTGGCCACTTGGGCCAAAATCCCTCTAAGATTATATACAAGATGATAAATATTACAAAATGCACGGACAGTTAACATATTCTCTTTTTGGGACTTTAGTTTATGAATTATAATATATTATAAAAAATTATTAAATACGGATTTTGACACAAAAAACTTTACTGATAGCCATTTCGTTACGTCATAACATATTTAACTTCACAGCTAAATATGTTGTTTCGTAACTTCTTACGGCAAAACATATTTAACTCGGCATATTTATCTTCACACACATTATGGACTTACAGTTTTTCTGAGGATTTTTTCGTAATTAACTACGTTGCTAATTCCTACGTGATGCCATAGTTTATGTACAGTCAGTCACAAGAACGGTTATAAATACGGGTTAATAACGTCGCCAATATACTCGTATGATAAAGTTGCGCCGCCGGCATCTGTGTATTAAAGTTTTTTTTTTTTAAATAAATAAATAAGTGTAAGCAAACCAGTTTGAAAACTTTGCCAACCTACTGACGAGTAGGTGTGAATGTCAACGAAATGCAGAGATATTTCTTGGCTCAACTCATAACAAATAAACGTTTTCCTAATAATAATATTAATAGTAAATTTATATTTGTTTTCGTTGAAGATTTGCCCCATTATTAAAGGCCGCATGATGCAGAAGGGCAGCCTTATGGTGGGCTACCAACCCGACGATCGAAGGCCCAATTTCTTCCGTTCAATTATTTCATCAGCTGCTGTCACGGAAGCTGATGTGGATTTTATGTTAGATGAAATACATCGATTGGGTGATGATTTGTAAATTCTCTGCACTTTTTCATTGTATTAAGCATTTTCGTTGGAGAAAATTTTAATTGCTAGACTTCATTAAGCCCAGAAGATAATATAATCCAAATCCAACAGTGATGATATAACATTATAATTGTAAGGCAATACATAGTTTCAAACAAAAGTTAGGAAAATTAAAAACACAAAAAAGTTAAGTTCAATTAATAATTTAAATATTACTAATCCACAAAAAAAAATATCTTTAAGGGTAAAGGCATATCACAATTACTACTCATGACCATTCACATGAAACTGCACTCAAAATTTACATGCGCACTATTCAATGTTACTAACTTTTATTATAGTTTATTGGAGAGAATTTAATTGTTAATTATTTATTGATAAGTATATTAGCTTAAAAATATATTTCTAAATATTGTTTTGTACGTTTTGTTGCAAATATTTGTTTTCCAGCCAATTAGTATTTTTATGTGGAAGCTTGATACTGTAAAACAACCACAATAATCGATAAAAATAATAAATAGAAATAATTATTCTTATAATGCAAAAGAAGGATATCTAAAAGACAAAAGTACATAATGTATAAGTGTAATTGAAAAAGTTTCTTAAATACATAACTGGAATTCTACAACGATAAAAAATTACACATAATTGCAAAAAGTAAAAAAAAAATTATTTGAATTTATAAATAATTCCATTATACGTGATCTCTTATATTAATTTTAAATCACACTCTCTTTTATTGAATTTGTATTATTTATTTTCCATAAAAATATCATTTTATTTTTCACCATGTGGTGAAAATAGTTTCAATATTGTTAAACAAAATAAGCGTAACCACAAATTGTAAAATGTTTATTTAATTTGTTGTCCGTCAGTCTGTCTTCTTGGAATTGATTTCTTTTGCAGGAATTATTTATACATAGAATTACTGTCTATTTCTCATTGTCGAATGAATTCTTTCTTTCGTACAAATATGTATATTTAAAACAAGAACAACATTTTATAAATTATTTTTGTTTCAAATGTATTTATACGAAAGAATGAATCATTCGGCAATGAGAAATAGGCAGTTAATATGTTTCAAATAAATTTCCAATAGTTGTTTTTTTTTCAGTGTATATATAAATAAATCACACATTTCGCCTATATTGCAATGCTAATATAATTATGTATGTACCTTTACAAAGAGACCTGTGCTTATTGATCACCTAAAATTCCTATAAGTATTTATTTTCGTTATTTATAAAATGTGTATACTAAAATACTTAAGTTTCTCTTCATTTATATTTTTGAATTGTAGCAGATATGATATTATATATATTGTATAAAAAGAAGCAAATGAAAACACTTACAGTGTCAATTAACAGAATAGAGTAAATAATTAATAAAAATATTAAAAATTATATAGATGTTTAAATAACGCTGCCAAGCAAGCTTCTTCAAGCAAAATAAATTGTGTGTATTTAAACAATAAAGTAAATCAGACATTAAATAAGAGTTCTAGTTGCGTTAAATTAATTTTAAATACATATAATACACTTGTTGGCTTTATAAATTTAGTTGAATTTTTAAATTTAAAGCTCTTAATCAAAATATAGTATCAATGTTTTATACAACAAATTTCTATACAAAATTTGCTGTATAATAAATATTTTGAATAAGGCCGTTAATATTGAACTTTGCATATAATAACATTAAAAGAAAAATAATCATCGAATTATTTAAAAGGCAACAGAATGATTGAAAAAAAAATTAAAAATAGTTAAAAATGTTAATTATTATGCAGTTTATAAAATACAACAAGTATTTAATATTTATATATAAAAAAAATAAACATAAAATTTAGTGAAAATCCCAAGAATTAATTTTTTTCAATTATGTATTAATTATTTCCAGATTAGATATATTTAATTTTTTAATATCAAATTGTTTGTTTTGAAATGTTATTTTCACATCCTTCATACATGATCATATCATATAATACCAATGTTGAATGAATATACTACATGCATATGTTGTTAAAAATTAAATGTATTATTATTTGTTAATCTGTATGTACAAGTATTTTATTCTAAAAAGTGAATCGATAAATGATTGCATTTGAAAATTTAAGTTCAAAATTATAAAAATAAAAACACTTATAATCTGTATGTATTTAAAATAAAATGTAATCTACATATAACAATAATAAAGGCAAAACATATAAATAATATATGAAAAACTTTCGTGCTTTTATCAATTATTAAAAATAATAGCACATAATAAAGAATCAAAGGGTAAGCATTAATAAATACATGTAATATAAGTATATATTCAGTACCGTGTTCTACATTTCCTAGTGAATATTTAATATATTCATGTCATTTTCCCTTTAAAAAATCATAAAAATATGTTAAAATTAAATTAATAAATATTTATTAGTTATTATGTTGTTTATCTACTTTAATAAAACCATTTTTCACAATATATATCAGGAAAATAACAATTATTAGTAATAACACTGTAGGCGTTGAAAACACAAATAAAAATACTCGTGCGTATGAGTAATTTCATTTGCACTCGGTGTGACGTCACCAGGTTTTTTATTTCTCAAATTGCAAAATAGTCAAACACCAGGCGAACAGAAAATGCAGCAAGCATGCAAAAATATAACAGTTTGACCAACTGTTATACATCACTGACCGAACTGTGCTAAGAGGTGGTGGGATTTGCTACATACATAGTGATGGTTTCGAGATTTGCTAACTTTAGCAGTTTTCACTACCACTGCTGTACACTGTTAACATCTGCTGTAATGTAAACAAACAGAGAACGTCATTTGATGTCTACATTCTAACAATAATAAAAAAACACAGCACGTATAAAAGAGTTGGTATTATTTTATTAACATTTGTTTGTAAGTAAGAGTGGATTTTTTATCAAATACATATTGGACGTTTTGATTTATATTTGTGTTTGTTTAAAATAGATTTGAAAGAAGTTTCAAAAATATTTACATAAAATTATTGTTGTAAGTTTATTAGAAATTGTGCCATTTCTTTAAATAAAAATTAAACACTTAATAAAAATTAAATAAACTTAACAATTACAATAAGTTTGTAGTAACATAATCAGTATAGAATAGAATTTGTACGTTAAAAATAATTTTAAATTAAATTTAAATTAATTAGAGTTTACATGTGTGTGTATGTGTGATTGTATTTTATTGCATGAGCCCCCGTTATTCCATTTAACTATGAGGAAAAGTTTTACATGTTTATTAATAATTTTTTAGTTTCTATATTTTATGTTTTACGCCTGTATAAATTTTCATTTACAATACTTTGCTTCCACTACATTTTGTAGCATTTGTTTGTTTAATATTAAATTTCATTTGGGTTTTTTAATTGGCAAGCTGTTATCATTCTTTTGTTTTAATAGGTCGATTATGGCAAATGAAATATATATTTTTACAACTTTCAGACCGTTTTAAGCAGCCCGATTGAATTTTGATTTTTTCATCTATAGCCGACCTTAAAGTATCTTATAAAATTTTGTGTGATTAACTGTGGATTCACTGTTATTAAAATTACTCCTAGTTGTTAATATAAATAAAATTAAAGTTACAACTCTTATCGTTAGAAATTTACTTTAGTTTATTTAATAAGTACAGTTTTCTCTCTATTAAAGCGAATATTTATTTGTCTTTTTTAATGTTTCCTTTCATTCAGTTTTTTTGTTTTAGAGTTATCTTAATTTTATTTTTACTTTTATTTGTTCCTGCTTGTAAGTTGGTAAACTCTAACTATTTTTATTTTGTTACTAAACTATTAATTTATTTTTAAAGCTAAATTATTACATTAATAATTTATAAAAAAAATCTTATGGTAGTAACTAATTTTCAAAGTAAATTCCGTTAATTTGAATTAGATTCATTAAAATGAGTTAAACAATACATATTATATATAATGCTGTAAATTGGTAAAATAAAATATTCGAAAACACAGTTAGCAATATTGTATAATTAGTTTTTCGGTTTGCAAAATATCATATTCAAGCATGCATTTAATCCAAATCAATAGGAAGGCATGCGCCGTATTCATCATCATTCGGCTGACAACTCATCGATACGACAGCGTACAGCGTGCTCAACTACTTCAAGACTTGGATAGTCTAGTTCTTTAACCAAACACAAGGTGGCTGACAATAAATTGGAGTTCTGCAAGAAAGGACAAATTTTTTAGTCTGTAAAGAATATAACGTTTATATAAAAGATCTTAAAATATTTTAATTCACGAAAAATATTTAGAAAGTTCAGAGATATAAAAATGAAGCATTTAATTTAGATTAACTTTAGATTAACTAAACTTGTTTTAATTATGAAACTAACAATTATTTTTCAGACTTGAGCTCGAATCCATATATTAGCAAATTATTTTTCGTTTAAGAATTGGTATTAAATTCGAATTTTTATTAATCATTAAGAAATATTCTATATTTTCCAATCTTCCAATTTTATGCAAATTCTTAAACAATATATAATTTGTATATTCGTGGATTTGAGCTTGAGCCTGAATAATAATTTTTAGTTTAATAATTAAAACAAATTTATTTTAACTTGCGAAAATTTCAAGAATCAAATCGCAAGAAAATATATGGAGAAAATACGAACATTAATTTAATGAAGATTAATTTAAAGAAGTAAAACAACGATTCCGACTGAAAAAATAAATTCAATATCAAAAACAGTTCTTGTCTAACGGATTGAAGGTTATCAACATTTTTGTTTATAAGTATATTTTTATATTCCCCTTTATTCTGTAAATATTTGTCAACGTTACGTCAAGGAAATATCACAAAAAGAACACTTACCTATTCCTTGTGGACAACAATTAACTACTTCTGACAGCCTGTGACTACTCTTTAAGTCCTTGAATATAGCAAGAAGCTGTTAGAAATTGTCAATTGTCAACTTGAACATTCGAAAATAGGTCCACAAAATGACAAAAATAGGAAATGCCAAATGTGCATAAAACATAAATTTTTTTCTGTCAAAACTCCAGGATTTAAAGAATAACTTGGAAAGCTCTATGAAAAGTCTATCCTTCTGGTCTTAATAGTCTAGTTTTTGATGCAAGATTTATTCAAAACCGTTAACTAAACTTACTCGATTTATTGGTCTCCTATGATAACCACTGTAATGATTTAATACAGCCGTTGAAACGGTACTGGCAGAATCGGCATAACGGCCATCAGGTCGCCTAAAATCAAACATTAAAATTTAGATATAAAAAAAACTACATATGAAAAGTACAACAACCTTGGTCTAGGCCTTTCATCATCCCAATCGCCATTTTCTCGACCATTTCTATAGGCATAGCGATCGACGGGTTCCGTTCTTTCTGGTCCGGCACTACGTCTTTGTCCCATATGGTGAAGGGTAGCCGTGCTGCCATAAGGATTTTGATTACTGCTCGTGTGATGCTGCGGATGATGATCATCCCATTCTGTTAGATCGGTTTGGCTATGACGATAGTGGGCAGGATAAGCAGGACGATCTGACTGGTAGTATTCCTTGTTGAAAAAAAAGAGAGAGAAAAATAAAGAGAAAAGGAATACATAAACAACGATTCGCTCTAATAATTAAAAATTACTGTAATATAAAAAAAAACAAAACAAAAAAAAGCTTAGAATTAAATTCGAAACCTACCTTCATGGAATGCGTCGAAACACTGGGTGGTATAGGTACCCTAAAACCTCCACCTTGTGGACTTTCCTGATCAGTATCAGGTGATCTCTGTTATTTGTATGTTGATTAGTATGTTTTGTTAAGCGGTTTAAAAGTTTATTTAAATAAATAGGAACATGAATAATAACTTGTTAAGATACATTTGTGTGCAAATTTTATATATAGCAACTTTTGATAAATGTCTGGTTTAGTAATGTAATGAATTAAAATAAAGAAAAAAAAAACTTAAGAGATGATTTACGCGATTTTATTGTTATATTGTAGTTGATGGATGATAATGCCATGTAGTTTGATTAAAGTAATAGTGGCATTCAAATTATATTTAGCTGCCCAAAAAACAATTTAACAATTTCAAATACTAATAATAACAACTATCTTTATAAAGGATTTGATTTGAAGCATTTGTTTCTTAATATACATATTTCGGGCTTAAATTATAAACAGATTATTTAAGTTTATTCACAGTGGAAATATTAGGGGCATTCATGATGGGTGTTGCAGTGGTACAAATCTGTTTAAAGTTATCGTTTTCAAATATAAAAAAAATTGTTGGGACCTTATGAAAATCGTAAAAGAAATAATAATAAACTTATAAATTATAATAGTATTAAATGCGTCAGGTGCACAATTCAGCAAAATCGGGCATTTAACAGAACATTTTTTATCCGGTGTTATTTGCTAGAACAAACAAAATTAATGACTTTATTGCATGTCAGCTGGCAAAAACCATCCCATAAGTAATGCAATTTGCTCCTTGGAAAATATGTAGTGAGTGTCTGTGTGTTTGTACCACTTGTCACTTCGAAATATCCCGAAAACAGATGTTTCCCCTGCTGTAAAGTAGAATGGAACGACTCCACTAATTCTACCTAAGTAAAAGCAAAATGCAGCAGAGTAAGAGAAAATGATCGCAAAATGTATGGGAAAATACCATCGTGGAGTTCCTATAATTTTTAATTGCCCAAGCTATTAACTTGCACAATAACACTGTCTTGTAATTATAAACCAGGAATATTTACTGCACTTTCGATTTTAATATTCAAAAAAGGATTAAAAAAACAAAGAAACAGAATAAAAAATGCATAAATTCCGTTGTAAAATAGATTGTGAATTCTTGGAATCGCAAAGTGCACAATCTATTATGGAATTGCGGTTGGTGATTCATTTGAAATTATATTTTTCTATTATGTATTTGCAGAATATAATTAAAATGAAATTAAACTCTGAAAAACCAGTGACAAATTATTCCAATAATACACCCAAGTATTCCGTGACATGACCTATTAACATTTAACAAATTGAAATGGGAATTTGTAACACAACAAAAATATAAACAAATGATATGCAGAATTTTTATGACACATAGTAGTCAATTTAAAAGAAAAAAATTAATGTGCTTTATTGATCTACGAGCAGTTTTTGCGAATGAAAAATGGACTTTAGAATTGTTTGAACGAAATAATGATTATATAAAATGCTAATGATTTTAGTGACGAAATTTTATATATTTTGCATTGGAAATAGAATAATGAAATTCCTCTTACATCATATTGATGGTAGGATAAGCGATTTTCTTTTGGTGTTGAATTATATTTCGGAGATGGTGAGTGCAATTGCTCCTGTATGCAAGAAAAAAAAAATTAAGTAATATTTTGCCACAAAAAGGCATTACTAATGTTTTAGAGCAGGAAATGATAATAAGCATAAATTGCATGAATCTTTTAAATATTTAACATAAACTAAAGTAACAAATGTACATAAAACAGGTATTAATGTATGTACAACAAGTAAATGACAATAAAAAACGTTATAATATTTTCAGGACAAACAAAACATAATAGATATTAAAGCCAAAAAACAACGAAACAAAATCGAATTAAAATTTATGCAAATAGTTCATTTACAAAGAAAAATGTTATTGTTTTTTTTCTTTTTGTAAACAAAAATAACAGAAGTCACAAACAACATCTACTAAATTATTTCGTGTTATTTTTTTTTTTTTTTGAAATACCTGAGATGGCGTAGACGCTTTAGACGACCCATTCGCCATATTTGTTTCGCTTATGCTGTCTTCAGTTGTGGCAGGACTTGTTTGTTGTAGAAGAAGCTTTATTTTTAATGTTGAGCATATTCAATTTGAAACGGTTAGAAAGAAGTTTTTTGATGGGTTCAAGCAAGCATGTTAATAGTTAATAAAATAAAATGAAGTTGAAAGTTGTTAACGAAAAATTAACAATATATTTATGGCTCTTAAAGAAAAAGAATTGGAGCAAGTTCAAATAAATATGTTAGTTACCACAAAAAATTAATGTTAATACATTTGATTATTGTACAAACAAGTATTATGGATTTTGTAAAAACGTTTGTTAGGAGCGGCAAACATACAAAAGTATGTAAGGAAATCGGTAAAAAATGTTATTATTGAACTTCTTAAATTAGCAATTTCCCAATAATACACATATTATGATAGTGTATGCGAAGAATCGTAACTGTTATGACTGTTTTAGAAAAACTTGATATTGCTTGCGAAAAAAAGGTAAAATTTAAAGATTAGTTATTCAAAGTAATAGTTAAAACTTGAAAAATTATCATTATGTTATTTAAATTTATGTTGTTCAAATTTATCAGTTTAATAAATATGTAAATATTTGGAGGTATCGCTTATTTCATTTAATTTTATAACATTTTATTGACTTTTAAGAAATAAACCGTAGACTTTAACCTAATTCGAAAAAGTTTCAAAACGTCTTATTTTATGCACAAACTTATGTGAGAATTACTAAATAAAAGTATAATAGTATTTATGACTATTATGACTATTAACGGAACAAATAAAGCAATTTGTTGGTGAAGATAAAAAAAATAAAAAAGAAGTCATATTTTAAAAATTGTTCTACACCAATCATATATTGGAAAAATTATGGAAGTTATTTTTGATCCGAAACCCGTTTTTTATACTATTGAAAAAAAAAGAGTTAATATTATTATTGCTTTTATTTTACAAGCATCACAGTGTTACGTCCAACAGTGTGGAACAGACAAGTTCTTCATGTGTGAATTTTTAAATATTTTTAAGTAAAAAATTCGGATATAACAGTTAGTTCCAGTGCCCGGTACATATGTACAGTTTGTTTTACATATGAAAAACTTTTTTAATTGGTACTTAATTACCTCTTTTTGAGGACTGGAACTTCGACGTTGTTGATACTGAGGTGATTGATATTGTTGCTGTTGAGGTTGTGGAGGTTGTGGCTGGTGTTGTCTTTGCTGTTGCTGCTGTTGGTATTGCTGTTGTTCATATTGCTGCTGTTGTTGTTGCTGTTGCTGTTGCTGCTGGTGATCGTAAGTGTCCTCGTATGAATCTTCTTCAACAGCGACCCCGCCACCTCCGCTGCCGCCACGAGAAGCTTCATCAACTTCTTCCTGTGTCACTTCAACATTATCTAATTTTTTTAAATTTGGCAAAGCACGCAAGACTATTGCACGATAACTGAAACAAAAGTACAGAAGATAGAAATAAAATTGTACAAGGTCAACATTGGCATGAATGAAGGTTTACTTAAATTTCTCACACCTAAAATATTTCAATTGTTAATAAAAGAATAAATGTGTACGGCACTTACTTGGCTCCGGCACGATCACAGCATGGATTCTCTTCCAACCATAAATACTTGAGGTTTGGGAGATTTTGCAAATAAGCTATTTCATTTATATCTTGTATATTGTTTTTACGTAAATATAATTCCTGTAATTTCAGGCAGTCTTCAAATGGTTGCAGCGTGCTTATCTTATTGACACTGAAAATAGTAAAAAAAACACAATAAAAAGAATGACAAAGAAAAAAATGAATGCAACGGTAATATGAGGAAAACCAAGAAAAAGATTACCACTAAATAACATGGCAAAGGAAAAAAAAGAGACAGCTAAAAAGCTGTGAATCCATCAATTAAAGTGAATCAATGGCAATGCGATTGCAGTTGCAGTTTTTACACAAAGAATAATTTCTGTTTTTGTATTTTTCTTTTGTCTTTTTTTCCAATTTAGTTTTGCGCGTATGTCTAGTATGGGTTTTACTAAATAAATTGGGGTCAATAATCTTTTCTCTAAAGAAAGAAATTGCTTTTTTGCTTTTTCATACAGTTTATTTATGTAATGTATTCAACAAGATCGTGACACTTGAATTCAATTTAATTCGTTTAAACAAAGAAGTTGAATGATTTTTCGTTTATCAAATACAAAAATTTCAACATTTCGCTACAAATAGTGCGATCAAATGAACTTAAAGCATTGCAGAACTTTGTTGTCGGCAAACATTTTTAATCTTATTTTAGCATCGTACTTGCATACATATTAAGTGAAATAATTTAAAAAAATGTCTGGACTGTTTTTTATATATTCCATAAGAACTAACGACTCATTAATTGGACGCGTTTCTGTGTTAATCGCTCAATTATTTATGCGATATTCTAGCTTAAATGCTTAACGATCTAGCACGCAATGTTGCATTGATCGGTTTGAATTGCAATATATCACAATTTCCACTTGACCAGAAATTAAATTAGTTATTTAGGAATTACTAGAACTGGGCAAAAAGAATTTTTCGACAACTATTACGCAATATTGAGAACAGTTTATAAAAATGGTCAATAAGGTTGAAAATTCGCAAATAATAATAATAATAAATGGGGTAAACTTTGAATCACAATTGCACGATTTGCGAAATAAAGAAACAAATTTACTTTATTACATGTGTGCCAATCCATGTATACATGCACATACATACATACATACATATACATATACTTATAAATAAATCCATGTGTATGTATGTATATTTGTACTTGCATACGTAGCTAAAGAAAGATAACTTTAAAAATCCTTCATTTAACACATTCATTCAATTGAGATAAGATAAGGCATCATCAACAAGAAATACAAAGTAGGTACATAAGAGTACTTTTAACAAATCAAGTACACACTTGCAAATCAACAGATTTTTAAAACATATTAACGGAATGAATATTTAAGTGTTCATCTATCCATACCCACATTTTTATATGTACATATATACATACATATTTATTTTAAATGAAATTTATTTGTTGGTAGTCAAGCAATGTCTATATGCATTTCATTGGTACTTTACCAAATCATCAGTAGACTTTAACCACAGTTTTGAAAAGTTAAAAACCTCCATCAAAAAATAAATTTCATTTAAAATAGTATTGTGACAACAAAATGTCAAATAAAAATTTCATAACATACATATTTATAATATTCATGTATCTATTTAGAAAGCAAAATTTGGAAGAATCGCAAGGAAAATTTTTCCGGAGACATTTAGACACACCTAGATACATACATACCTATTTATGTATATATGTATGTACATATGTTGCTTATTGCACGAACGTATGTGTTTATTTTTGCGTCATATTGTTCACTATGCAATTAAGTAAATTTTTACATAAAAAATGTTGAGCCCATTTTGAGACCAAAATATAAAAGCATGTGCATACATACTTATTTATAACTTCAAATATTTACACACTTGATCTATGTACATATTTACTTGTGCTTCACCTCCACAATGTTTGCTACTTGAGTATAAACATTTGTTGTGTGTACTTTTCATACCTACAAGTACACGAAGAACCGGCAAGTCATGTAAACAAAGAAATATGTACATACATACATATATATTTAAGCAGCATCTACCACAAATAAATAATTCACGCGAAACAGCCAACATTCAAAATTTAAAAATTACTGAAACAAAAATACAATACGGCTAATTTTAGTACAAGGAGGAAATGCTACCCACTGATCTAATTTAACACTCTTAATATACAGTTTTTGTGAACTCCCCTACTCATATGTGACACGGGCAAAGCATTTGCAACTTGTTATATGTATATTCAGGGTTAGTATTTCTTGTATTTACACACTTGATTTAAAACTACAATATCCCGAACAGTTTAATTCTATTTTTAAAACTTCTTACAAATGTTCTTAAAACGTTATATGGAAAACGGTTGACCCCAAAGGTCATGCCTCCAACTTCCCGCTTATTTTAAAAGCTAAAAAACCCTTTCGAATTTTTTCGTTCACGATATCTCACGAACGCATCAATCGATTTTGAACCGGTTAGTGTTGATAGATGTGGGGTTTCAATATCAAGAGCTGATTGGTGTGTGAGGATTGATCGATACAGCCGTTTAAAACCAAATCGAAAAAAAGTTATGTTTCTCGAATTTTTCTTGAAATCTACTGATCCGAATCGGTTTCAATTCACAGGAAATCTACCTATGAACGCTTTGAAACATGACTAGTTTCCAATTTCCAATTTTTTTAGCGGAAGTTAAAAAAAAATTTATATACATAGATACTCGTACATATACTAAATTTTTTATTCCAAAATACAAAAAAAAAAAAAAATCCCTAATTTTGCGATACTAAAGATGGAAATGTTGCTTTCCTTATTTATTTATTTTTTGTTTTGTTTACTTATCATTTTGTTTGCAAGTTATATTTTAACGACTCTCCGGTATTTCCAACAAAAAAAATTCAGTTGTTTTTCGTGTTAGATTTGCCGTGGACACTCCCACCTTGTTGTCAATTCCAATTGCCTCAAACTAAATAATAAAACAAATTTTTTAAATGTGGGCAATATTTTTAACAAGTTTGTAATATATTATAATATATTTATAAATGAAAACAATGTGTCAAATAGAAAGATTTCATAATAATATATTTATTTTATAATGCATGTCAACACCTTATTTGGCCACTTAGGCCAAAGTCCCTCCAAGATCATATATCTACAACATGATAAATAATATAAAATGCAAATGCTGTGTTTTGGGACTTTAGTTTGTGAATTATAATCATATCGTAATATAATTTTATTATAAATGCCCAAAAAAATTTATTAAATATGGATTTTAATACAAAAAAACTTTACTGACTGTCATTTCGTTACGTCATAACATATTTAACTTCACAGCTAAATATGTTGTTTCGTAACTGCTTACGTCGAAACATGTTCAAATCGGCATATTTCTCTTCACACACGTTGGTAAACCAACTTAATTTTCACAGTGTAGTTGTTTACCAAACTTAATACTTATATCTTTTAGATGAGACTTAAGTGCAAATTAATATTTCTAACGCTATTTTTTAGTTTTTTTATTATTAACATAATATATATGTACATATTTCAGCAGTTTTATAGGTGTGTAGGTATGTGGCTTTCTTAAATTCCAAATACGGGTATTAACAAATCTTAGTGTCAAAACAAAATATAGACAATATCTTTAGCCAAATTGATCGTAAAAAACAAGTTCAATGACATGATTCATCAAGCGTATTCTTGTTTATTTATGTACTTGTATCTCTATTGACAAATTGAAAAAATTATGCATGTATTCTCACACTTTATGAGCAAATATTTATTCCTCAAAACATAGAGCAGAAATATGGTATAAAACAACTGTATCGTAACGACCTTGGCTATAAAAACGTAAACAATGCTTCAGTAGCCAAGAGACAGCACTTGTCTGTTTTGATTTGAATCTAAACATTTTTTCTCTACGATTTCATTATAGCCATATTTGGGACTGAATCAATAATCCTACGCTCATATTTAATAAATCTATCTGTAAACCCAAATATTTTTTATTGCAAAAAAAATGACATCAGCGTTGTAGGAGATTTTCAGTTTACTTTAGTTGCATATCTATTAGCCAGCATGTTTTAGTGTAAATATTAACAAAATATAACCACACAATTAAACAATTTATATAAAACAATGAAGTTAATATAATGGAATTATTTAATTCAATTGATATATTTATTACTGGAGATTTCGATCAAGTTATTTCAGAAAGAGAAGCAGCTTTTGGAAGTCGTAGATGATTGTTCGATTTTATTCCATTTAAAATACTCGTATATACTATATCCCTATTCCCAATCTGGTGTAAATAAGCATAGCACTTGCAAATGCAATGATGCAAGACCATGTGATTGTGCAGAGGGCTAATGTATTACTATATACACATGCAAGTTTACTAAAATACAAAAATTATAAGTAACAACTTTCATATGCAAACTTAAAATGAAATCACATTATATTTCTTTATCTACTTTAGCAGTTAGTTTTAAAAATAAATTTATTAGATTACAAATTTATGATTTTGTTCACATAGTTTGGCTTTCTTTTTAATAGCAGAAACTCCGAAAACATAATTGACATAATTTACGTTTTAAATGAGCTCA
Source organism: Linnaemya tessellans (assembly GCA_951800035.1). NCBI lineage: Eukaryota > Metazoa > Arthropoda > Insecta > Diptera > Tachinidae > Linnaemya > Linnaemya tessellans. The sequence goes on from OX637535.1 coordinate 3,403,654, forward strand.
AAAAATATACTTTCAATAACAAAATTTACTCGAGACATTCTCAAAAATTTATTTTTCAAATATTTTTATAATAATACGAATATTCGAAAGAGTTTTATTCAAGTGACAACACTAACACTTACCTTAACGCCAACACTTCTACACCACGCATTCGCTTAATAATTGAAACATCGCTGAGATCACTTCCCCTAAAAATAATAAAATATATATTTTTATATACTCATGAAAAATTTTATGTGTATGTATGTACATATGTAATAAAAATTTAATTATGTAGAATAAAGTTGCACAGGCTTTAATTTACATACTTATTAAATTTGTCTCTCTCTAATTTAACATACAATAGCGTAAAATGAATAAAATCATGTCGAGGGGAATAAAACTCATACAACAAATATGGTGTTTTGAATTTATAACTTTAAAACTTTAATTTTTATGTGGGTTAAACACGATTTCTTTCCATGTAGGTTGAAGAAAAACTAGTCTATTAACAACTTATGAACATAAATGGTATTTGAACTGTCTGTATGAGCTCAAATTCCTAATTATGTTTTTATTTTTATGGTAGATTGATCATTCACCAAAAAGTATTACGTATTCGTTATCTATTTCGTCAAAATGTGAGAGTCAGTTAAGAAAGGCATTTTTAAAATCAGCTAAGCCTAACCTGGTTTCATAACAATTAATAAGTAAATGCTCTTTGACGAGTCATGACTTTTGCCTTTGATTTAATTGTGGTTTTTCTTTTTCTTCAAATTTGTACGCCTGGAAAAGCAAGTTAATCATAGATGAAATTTTTAAAATTAGCATTTATTACGCAGTGAAATAACGTTTACATAACCAAACAAAATTGTTATGTTTGTGTTGAGTAAATGTATGTGTGTGTGTATATGTAAAAGAAATTTTTAGGACAAACTGCAGAAGTTACTGACGAAACTTACTGCCCCATGCATAACAAAAAATTGGCTGCGAAACTATTCTCAACTGCCAAAAATGCGCTGCATATTGTAAATTGCATACTTTTGCAGTCGTGTTTAAGGTAATTTAAAACATTAGCGGTGTTCACTTTTGATAGCATACTTTTCCAACTTTAACATATAAACTTCCACTTTCTAACAAATTTATTATAACATTTACTTCTTTAGATGCGTATATCATAAGCCCTGAGCTATTTGTTTAAGTTACTATTTTTGTACATTAAAGGCCTAATTTATAAACAATATTTCATGTTTATAAACGGCTTACAAACAAGCTTAAAATACTTTTATAAATTATGTTGTTTGCTTTTATTGACCTTTTCTTATATATGTATTTTAGAATGATTGAGCTCGAGGTCGTTTTTGTAAAAATCGTTATAATTTTTCTATTTTATTCGATATTTCGTCAACAATTTGTTGACATCATCAAAAATAACAATCGAAAATTAAAATATTTTAAAATTATAACGATTTTTACAAAAACGACCTCGAGCTCAATCATTCTAAAATACATTTATGAATTATGTATTAATTATGTAGTTTTTGATATTGACATTTAAGACACTTTTAGATCTTAAATACAACTTAAATTGATGAATATTTTTCGTTAAAAGTGAAAAAGTAAATAGAAAATTCGAGTTTCGAAACTGACTACGGTAACACTGACAGCCTGTTCGCCGATATAGAGCTCTGTAACACTGCGACCACACGAGCAACATTTCGTGTCTTGATACAAGCAATAACGCCGGCAGAAACGCGACGTCAATTGCCAATGTTCTTGCTTGTATGTATATCTTGGTAGCGAACACGTAAAAATCTTAAAACATTATAAACAGTGTTGTTTTCTTATAAGACAAAAATTTCAATCAAATTACAATTCAATTTGACAGCATGTGTTAAAAGATTATTGCTCGGCAATGTATTATAACATTTGTTGCCAAATATGTGTTCTAACATATATTCATGTGGTCCACACGTTAATATCTTGTGTCGGCAATCAAATTTGACGGTTGCCACGGCAATAATTGCCAAACTTATTGCTCGTGTGGACGGGTAGTTAAAGTACTTGGTTTGTGTCTAGGGTTATACATTTCGAACTTTAACTTCACACACCTATTTTCTTTTTAATTTTCCTTGTTTTTTTTTTTGTGTTAAATAAACGGCGAAACTATAATAAATTTGAAAAATCTCATTAGTCCTATTCACAACCTTGAGCAAATGGTCTTGCATGATTGCATTTATATTTTCCATATTTTTTTTTTGGTGTAGAGTACAATTATTTTGCAAATGCAAAGATGCAAGACCAGTTGCACCAGATTGTGAACAGGGCTATTATATATTTCATTTTGCAGTACCTGCTGAAAACAAAAGATACCTGATATCAACCATATCGACAAGGATATTTAAGAAATATTGTAGACGATAGTTTAATTAATATACAGTCTTTTAAAGTTTATCAGTTTTTTTCCTTTCTCTTGGTTTATATCAGGTATTGAATATGGATCCCATTATCCATAACTAGACCCAGCACGAATTGCTGCAATCGAACGCTGTGCACAAAAATCTAAAATCAAACCCATTTTAATTAATTTATTGTCTCTTGAATCAAAAATAATTTTATATTTCATTTTACAGACGTAATAGAGCAGAAATTAAATGTCCTTGAATTTCACATATAAGAAAAATTCGCAACTTTTCTTTCAGATATTCGTGTTCGCCAAAGTGTGATTCGGCACATTACGATATTGACATCAATTCAGCATCATCAACATCAAATCACGTTTTCTGGAGTTATGAGAATATTTCAGCACATGAGCGATATGATATTTAGCAGAAATTACATGATTTGATAGTGTTTGAAAAAAGATATTTAGCTGCTGTAGAGATGGTATAGGTTTAAATAAACATTGATTTTTATTAGGTTGATAATTCAAACTGTACGATTTCTTTTGGCACTCACTGCACAAATATCTATCTCAGTATTAATGAAGGTACTTGTACACTTTATAGAGATAATATTCAGCGAAGCGAGACTTATTGCACTGAGAATAATGTACAAAAGATCATTATTATCATCGTTACACCACATTACAAAAACATTTAAGAGACAAAGAGGCTTGTTGCATCGCATACTTAAATTGGATTCAAATTTTAATATGTGACGATACATACTAGAGACCTGCGAAAGACGTCATGACGTTTATATAGAGTCGAAAAATTGTAGAAAACTACCGAAATTAATACCATTTGACATAGAATTGAGAGCGTTTTTAATTTATTAACGGATGGTATTTTTGAACGATGTTATTACGGATCGTCCTTGATTTATTAACTAATGGTATTTTCATACTACATATTTATTGTTAATTTGATAGCACAAAGTGTGTTACCAACAGGTTTTCTTTTATTTTCAAAAACACATTTTAGTTTCCCAAGAGACCGGGAAATAAAATAAATCATTAATATTTTTTTTTTTACATTTGGTCTTAGGAACTACCAAATGTTCAGTTCTAGAGTCACTAGTTCATGGTTGTGCTAGGTTGCATGGTTGTGTTAGGTGTTGTCATCCCAGTGATGTAGGCATAGCACTAGTCACTGAACATAATTGGAAGTGACTGACACTATAAAGTACTGAAGAGCAGAGGAACAGCCCCCTCCTTCTTCCTTTAGCAAAAAATTTACCGGCGAAGTGAAAGGTGCAAATAGCTACCAAAAATTCTCTTTCTTCTCATCTTCCTTCATATGTATGTCCTATCTAGTTCCGGCGGAATGCAATGCTGAATATTCTGCGGAATATTCTGTCAATTTGTTTAAAGAGTTAAACCGTATTCGATCTGTACAGAAGTGCATTTAGTTCTGGCATAAATCCGTTTTAATCCCGTGAATTCCCTCCCGTGTGTAAAATTAGTTATAAAATTAGTGATTTTCTCGAGAGTTTTTGAAATGCATGTCTCCATATCATACAGCTACAACCAATTATTTTGCACATAACATTATGAAATTGTTAGAAAAAAAAAAAGTTTTAAGCACGTCTTCAATAAGACGCCGTGCTCGGGTCTCTGTTATATATTTGTAAGCGGATATGAACTATATGAATACTATGAGGGTAGCAGCTAATACCTACATTTGTATATGTGTATAACAGCAACAACAATGATATATATACTTAATATAAAAACACAAAAGGCAAACTTACCAACAATTAAGTTTTTTAATAGAGCTCAAATCCGATTGTTTGGATCTAGCAATGACCATTTCTTCTGTAAGGCGTGTCATTATGCTGATGATATTATTCCACTGTTGTTGTTTGTTGTTTTCTAAATGACGACAGCGTGGACGAACAAACGCCAGACAGCAATATAACTTTTTTATGCTGCTTAGTTAATGAAATGATATTTTAACATAAACCGAACCTACTCAAAAGTAATTTATACTTTTTTTTAAATCTATTTTTAAAGTTACAAAGTGAAGTTGTTCTTGTTGTTGGCTCTAAACTACATACAATGGGTAGTTGTTGCGCTTTTTAGAACAACTTAAGCAAAAGTAGCATTACTAACATCATATACAGCAGATATTCAAAATGATTCTGTCATTGTATGCTTGTTCTCACGCACCGCATTATAAATAGTGACTGTATGTACCACGCCGATTTAGTGGTGGGTTAATAACAATATTCTGTATTGGAATTATATCTATAACCACTTGCACGACTCTTAGCTGTGTTAACACAGCGTATCAACCATACAAGGTAAGAAAGTGGAGGTCATAGAAACAACACCAACGCCAACAGGTTTTTCCTGTTCTTTTTCTTAACAATAACAAAAACTATTATAGATATTGTATGTTGTAATAAGAAGAGAAATTAAACTGATATTGAATTGTTGTTCAAGAATTTGATTTGCTTTTGCCTTTCAATATTTTCCCTTCCAATTAAACCTCATTTGTTTTCTACATGTGTGTAGGTATGTATGCCAATTTACATGTAAGTACGAAGTACAGTGGTTCTGTCTAATTATTTTTATTTATTTTATACGTTTTAATATCAATATTTATGACTTTAGTAAGTGCTGCAAAAAAAAAAGTCCTATGCGCAAATGCTGATATGTGAGGGATAAGGAGAATTTACTTTTTCAAACAATTACCTTTTGGAAAGGTTCTCAAATTTTAATATGGCCCAGACATTGTAGGTACAACCAATATTGATGAGAAATAATTGTTTACATGGATTTCTTATAGTTTTTTCTTGACGTTTTAAATTAAGTGAGCCGCTATTGAATGAATATGTAATAGTTTTATTACACATGATCACTCGATAATACGTATACACATGACCACATATATTTATTGTATATACATATTTACATGCATTCATATACGTACTTACATATACAAACATACATATCTATGTATATGTACCTACATACGTGCTTTACTCTTATTTAAACTTGTATCTCATGGATGACTAATCGGGCTGCTTTTTTCGGTTTTGCATTGGTGTTTTATTTTTTGTATACAACTTTTCTATATAATTTTTTTGATATTAACCCATTCTGAGAGAATTATAAAATTGTTTAGAATAACATTTGGCCTTATTTTGTAAAACACTGAACTTAGTTTTGATACTCATATTTTGTGCTAAAAATACTCAAAACAGGCCCAATTTACAAGAAAGACCTTCACAGTTCTAATTACAAATAAATGAAAATCAGAATAGGGAAATTATCGGAAAAGCAAAGTAATGAAATACATAATAGAGCACATATTCACCAATTTTTTATGGTATTTCTTGAACCAAAGTGACTGAATAAAAAAACCCGATTTGACGAAATCTGTGCAGATTGGATTTTGGATCCGATTAGTGATGTAATTTGGAAACAATAAAAATATAATTAAAAATTTTACAGATCAAATTTTAGAAAAGTTCCATGATAACGTATTTGATGCACACATTTGGGTTATTATCAAAGAAATTTTCAAATTTGCTTGCTTCTATTCAAGAGCAATATAAATATAATATATAATAAAATATAATATAAATCAAAAAGCAAGCTAGCGGACTTAATATGAGATGTGTTGGTGCGAGTATCACATTTTAGGCTCCCTCTTACAGCTACCAAAATATGGGCACTGAAAAACTCCTAGAGGTTAACTTTCTATGGAATTATGAACTGGCCCAAGAAGTATATCATAGGTAATACGAAATTACGTTAAATACTTTGAGACATTCCTTTAGTGTCCTTGTTGCTGCAGGTCAGAAGAACATTCCAGAACCACAAAACGTAGGGACATAACGGAATCTAAACTTAAAATACATTTTTTGTCAGAAGAACATTCTAGAACCATAAACCGTAGGGACATAACGGAATCTCAAATTAAACACATTTTTTGAAGTGGGAAATTGAAAACGTAATGGCAGCAATGTAGACAATTGATAAAATCATCCTGACATTGTACAGCAAATACCTAGTAACTTATGATTCGAAATTCTGTAGTCCAACGGAAAAAAGAAAATTGGAAAATCATAGGATTATTTACAAGTTCTGGTCTTTGTTTTATTAAAAATGTTTCTACTTTCAAGCATTACGCAAAAAACATTCACAGGTATAAATGCACAGAGTTTTATTATAAATTACTTTGAAAGATAATCTTTTGTGCATATGTATATATTTGAGAGCACGCTCCCTACATATTACCATTAGTATTTGACACTTAAGGCCGTGTCAGATACAACTTTAGTATCATGTTTCATATAAGTACGTGCATTTTATCTTAGATGTCAAAGCGAATCTAAAACGCAACGCGAAGCAAAAGTTGTATCTGATATGGCCTTTTTCCTATTGCCCTTTAATGGGTTAATTACTGCTCTCAAAATTAATTTAATATGGCAGAGAGGGAGAATTAGAAGAGATAAACATTAGCAAATATGCGGCAATAGTAAACAAACTTGCCAGCTTAGCATTTTCAGTGATACCTTGTTCCCTATATGTTAGGGTAAAAGTATTTGCATAAAACGTTTTTTTTCTAATGATGTCCTTTCAAAGAGAAACAATGCTAAATATTCAACACATCTTCATCAGCGAGCCCTGGGTACGGCACTATGTTAATAGCGCTTTTTTTCTATATGTCATGGCAATTGTAGTTTATTGTTTAATACCTACCGATTCGTGTGTTCTTTGTGTATGCGAAATATGCAATACTTCTTAAGCACTGGGTGGGCATTTGAAAATGTTGCAAAATTTTTTAGAAAATATCGGAGACTGCTATATCTTGCATTAGTGTAGTGTTTAAAATATCATAAGTGAAATTAGATACCCAGTACAAGTAACTCTAATGATCAATTGTGTTATGTTTGAATTAATAAGAACTGTTTTGTAACAATAGTTCTAACAATTTTATACACAACAGCTGTATCATTCCCCACTACAGCTACATTTCGGTCGGCTAACCGAACCTTCAGAAATTTGTTTACGTGCGTCTAATATCTTATGGCAACACTGATGAAAAATTAAAAAAATTTTCTTCCATTAATATTAAAATCAATCTGACAATTTGGATGGAAAAGAATTAATTTTACTTCAATAAAATAATCTTTCACAAACGAGAAGATAAAAAACTTGTTAACAAATTTATTTTTTCTTGTAGTTTTATATTCACCAATTTCCTAGTTTTTTCATTCAACTATGAAATTTTTTATGTTTACCGTTAGTACACACATCCATACACATTGTATTTAAGATACAAACAACAACAACAACATACTTAAATGAGACACTAACGCCAACAGCACTATTAATTTTGCTATAAAAGTTGAGATCGATTTTTCACTTTATAATATTTTTGATGTGCTTCATTTCAGCAACTTTTGGAAGCAAATATCTTTTAGTTACAAATTCCTTAATTAATAAGGGCAAATTTGTTATCTTTCTGCTTTATTTTACTGAACTTAAACAAATAGTTTTGTTAAAACATATTTGTTTTGACTTAAAAATGAACGCACTTTTAATTACTTCTTTTCGATTTATTTGTAAATTCCTTTATTCACTTCTTAATGTTACATACGGCAAGTGTGTATTTCTTGGGCGAGGGAAACCATTTGATTTTCGTGCATTTAACCGTTGAAATAAAATAAATATTCATAGGTATATAAAATATCAACACGTACCGCACTTGTTTCTTTTTTTCCGTTAACGTGACGAATACGCGTCGCATGAGAACTGAGACTAAACATGATGATGGAAAAACTAAAAAAACATAAAATTCCGTCACACAAAGTTTTGCTCTACCACAGAGAGTACGGAGAATATTTATTTTTCTATTCTCTCTTTTTGGAAAATGACACCACATTGTTCCCCAATCGTTTATGTATTGGCGACTGGTTAATCCTAGGAATTATGTATTTATATTGATACCTGATTTGCTGAATTATTATTAATATCTTTCCATACATATCTAACATATTTGTTACATCATTCAATTAATCTAGTTTCTGTTTTAATGGCTTAAATTTGCTTTGCCGAAGCAGCTCCGATTTAAACAAAAATTTCTTATGGTGTAGAAAAATTAATTCCCTACCATTCTCTTAGGAAAATTTTGATTTAAGCTAGTCCGGAGGCTGATAATGCAGAAAACCGAAAACATGCATTTCCTGTCTTAAAATTTCTTTGGACAGTCGCAAAGCAGCTCTGAGTCAGTCAACATCAAGCCTCGTTGGCATTTTTTTTATCTTGGACCAGCACTGAGGGGATGAGCCCTATATATGCAAAGCATTGCCCTATATATGCAAAGCATTGCCGGAACTGAAAACGAGGGGATAGTATTGAGGGGACAGATTAGGAAAGATGAGAAGATAGACCGTTTTTTTTTTGTAGCTATTTCAACCTTTTACTTCGACGGCTAATTATTGCTCCAGGGCCGACGAAGGTGGGTGCTGTTACTTTGGGTGGCAACAACTAACACAACCACGCACTAATGCTGATCAGAAGAATTCAACACAATTATTCATGACTCAGCGCGGGCTCGAACTCAAAACCCTCCGCTTCATAGTCTCGTGTTCTACTACTTCAGCCAACAGCACGCAGTGCAGTCAGACCACTGATCGTTTACTCTCTTTCGAGAGTTTTGCGTCTCACTCGCACTTGTTAATTTCAACGCCTCAGATAACTGCATAAATTTACAGTTCTTCTGAGCAATATTCCGTGGTTAACTACGTTGCTACTTCCTATGTGAAGGCATAGATCGTGTACAGTCAGTCACAGTAACGGAAAAAAATACGGGTTAATAACATCGCCGCCATATGGACTAAGTCATCCCGTCGGCATCTGTGCACCAAATACTTTGCAAATATACTTTGTAAAGTATTTCACCAAAACACACAAAATTTCTTTGGAATTTAAGTTTTTATGCTAGCTTCATTGGGATCCACTAAGAATTATAACATGTGCGTTAGGGTTCCGTTATTTACCAAGGCCAACGTTATGTAGGTATACACATATCGTCATATGTCAAGTAGAAAGCCCTAACTCGTATTTTTTACGATATTGGATTTTTTTTGTGATTTCAATACATTTTAAGCAAATACACCCAGTCACAAAAATTTATTGCATTGGCATCAAAACTAACGATTTTACCATCAATTAAAGTACTAGTTTCTAGTGGGTTCAATACAATTTCTGTTATGTTTTTACCTTCTCTTGCAAGGTTATAATTATTGGAGTTAGGGCCTTTCCACTTGAGACCAACGATATGCATATGCTTATGTATGTTCGTTAGTAAAAGTACCCCCGATACCGAAATAGAAAACTCGAAGGATCGTTGATATGTAGGTACCGGTAATTCCGTTTTCAATAAAAAAATGAATGAAAATAAAGGATTGAAAAAATCAACCTGAACTTTGCTAAAATTATACAATTTGAAGTTCAAAGTGTTCATTTCGCTATCTAGATACGTTATTTTCTCTTTGAACTTAATACATGTACTTATTTAACATACAAAATTTTCTTAAAACAGATTTCAAATACGTTTTATTTTTTTTATGAATATGGGGGTAAGTATCTAAGAAGTATTTGGATGTATCTACATATCTATGTACTCATATGTGCATATGTGTATAAAGCTTCTGTATGGGGGTGTAATATGAAACGTTCTCCAATTCACTCACTTACCATTTTACTATTGAAGAACTAAATATTTTGATTTTGTATTGCTTCTTGCAAGACGTCAGTCACACTTACACTTGGCATTTAATGTTTGATCACCATGGTGATTTGCCAAGGTGATAAACAAGATGCAATGAAGCGTCAAGTTACTTTCAAAAACTCATCACGTTTTCAATTGAAACCCTATCAAACTTGAGTTAAATGAAACCTCAATATTTGTAAAAATAATTTTAATAATTTTAATATAGATATATTACAAATTGGACTGTTAATATATTCCTTATATACATAAATACGTACATATGTAAGTACACACATGCATATTTACATACTATGTATAAATCTTAACTACATTCACTTTTTTGAATAGAAATCTACGGCGATATCCGTAATTCTTTTGTAAATGGTATCCCCTCGGAAATCTTCGTCAGCTTTAAGTTTCATACCGGAAGAAAAAGAAAAAATGGATCCGTAAATTATAAAAGACAAAAAAGTAAATGTCCTTCTTTTATTAATTAAATTATTCATTTCAGAACAACTTCCAAAAGCTGTGAAAGCTTATATTCAATTAGTTCAAAAGGATCCGCAAACGTTTTTCACAAGCGCAAACTGAACCCTGGTGTGTATAATAAAACTAGTGGTTTTCAGGGAGCCAGACAGCCCACCATGATACCAACAACAAATGAAGTAAGACAAAGAGTTTTGTCAGCTCGACGTCTTAGAATGAAAACTTATCAAAATCAGTTGGCTGACGCCCAACAAACTATAGCTGTAAGTTTCAGAAAATAAAGTCTATTCAAACATTTGCCAATATTTCAAAAGTTATCGTGTGCTTAGGAATTGGCCCATGAAAACCGTATATTGCGTACTTTACACAAGCGTCAGGATTCCGCTTTGTCTAAATATGAATCAACTAATGCTGAGCTGCCCCAACTGCTGCACTCACATGCTGAGGAATTGCGCGTGTGGCAAGTAAAATATCGCAATTTACAAGCAGTAAACAAGGAACTTGAGCAAAAGCTTAAACAAAAGGAGGCTGTAATTCTCTCATTAAGCGATCAAAATAAATATTATTTACAACTAAATAAGGACAAGTAACTGATAGATAGTTTGAAAATTTTGAACTTTACTTCAAATAAAAACATTGAATTATTTTAGAAATCTTGAAGATCGCCAACGTTTAACGGAAAAACTGCAGATGTTGGAAGCACGGTTGCAAGAAAAGGACAACGATATAAAAATGACGGCTCGCAGAATGCAATTGGAGACCAAACAATCTAAGCAACAGCTACAACTGGAGCAAAAGAAAAATAGGGAAATCTTAATGAAATTGGAAAAAGCACGCTTAGAGTTGTCGGGTTATCGCAAACTGGAAGAACTGCAGGTACTTACTATTTAAAATTATTTCAAAAGATTTCTACTAAATATCGTAATTTCATTTGGAATAGTTACAAGATAAATTCAATGTAAACGCAAGACGCCATAAAGGTTTCAATAATGAGAGTTCCAAAGAAGAAAGAGATATCGACAAATATTCTTTGACAAATATCACTGAATCAGAAATTACAGACGAAACTGAAGCTCCAAACAGTCAGAGATCAACTCACAGTTCTAACAATATGGTACAACGTACTACCCGTTCCATTAAGAATTTACCAACTAAACCCATCTCAACAAGTTCATCTTCCTCGACTATAGTGATCCACCAAATTTCAAAGCAACAGGCGCCACACTGCAATGCAATTGCTGGCTTAAAACGAATTGATCAAGGAGACGGTGATGCTTCCAATGTACATGATATTTGTAAGAGCGACAACACTCTTAGTACAGCACTCATACAAAAGCAACATGCAACCCTTTTACCCAATTCGCAAAAACTTCAAGAAAAATTAGAAAACACTTGCGAAGATGGTGACTATGAAAATTGTGATGTGGACGATCTTGAAGGAAGTAATGAATGTGAAGAGATTTTCGCCGATAACCAACAGTATGATACCGATGAAAATGAAGATTACGTCAACAATATCGACGGAGCGGACAATGCGAAATATAATAATGATATATATAAAGAAAGCAAACAAATTGAAGTAATTAAAATTTTTGCAAATATTGCACTTTCAGGGAAAACAGATATCTTGGTATATAAATTCTGGCTGTTATCCAGGTGCTTTTTAATTAAAAATTCTGAAAATTACGTTTTAAGCACATTAACGTTATTTATTTTAAATATTTGCCTTATAATCTTTACAATTAAAGGTCTTAAAACCAGGGGCCAAATTACCGCATGCGATATCGAGCAAAATTTCCATACAATTTAAATATAAATTTCGTTCGATATCGAGTGCCGTAATTTCCTCCCAGTAGTCCATATTCAAAAACAAAGTATACTTTAACATTTTAAAATCTTAGTATGATGTCAATGATTTTGATATCTTAAAGTATACTTTATTTTAACTATGAATGTGGACCAGTATTTCGATACAATCTGCTGGTTTTGTGTTTGGCAATTTTCTCCATTAATTTATAAAAACATTGTTTTGTATGTTTCCAAGCCTGCATTTCGTTGGATTTTATTATACTATATATTATTTTCACAAGCAACATTGACCAGTTTCATTAAAAGGTCATGTATTTATTTTAGAACTCTTGAGTACAGCTTGGGTATCTCGTTAAACTCGTTAAACTCATCTCCAATAAAATAAGCAACATACATATCACTTTCCTTAAAATACTTTATTTCTTGCATTGCAGATTAGGCAATACCGCCAATTTGTCTGCATGGTACCATGAGTAAAACTAAACTTATGAAAATTAATTTTGTATATATTGATAGTTTAAAAAATAAACAAATTTTCAGAAAAAATAGTTTCTTATTGTTCTTGGAACACCAAAATGAGCGAAATACTACCAAGTTTTCTTAAAAGTGACACTTAACATTAACAAAAAATCATTTAGTTTTCTTGGAATTGATCAAGATATTGAAATACATTTTCCTTTACAGAATTATAATCCTAGCAAAAATACTCGAATGAAGGAGGAAATATCTACCATAAGGAAGCAAATATCGGATGATTATAAGGAAAGGGAGGCATTTCTGGACACCTTTTGCCGTCAAGCTACTAATGGAGTTCTACGTGATGAGGCGCCAAAAAAGCGCAACTCGACTGCAGCGGATCGCAACGTGCCTGCTAACCGTAAACACAAACTTTTAGCAGCTCTTAAGGCTATTGATGATAATAAGAGCCAGGATTAAATTAATTTTTGATCAATCCTATATTTTGTAATATAATAAATAAAATTTATTTTTATACATTAAATAATTCAAACTTAATTTTCATATAAAACTCTTAAAACAGTCTCCTTAACTGATCAATGTTTTTCTTTGCCCCTCATTTTACTCAGGGCTCTGGAAACCTTTTTACGCAGCTCCTTCTGGCGCTTCAATTTTGACAGTTCTTCAGCCTTCTTTTGCAATTTAAACTTCTTCAAGCGTACTTTATTTTCAAGTCTATCCTTGTTACGCTTCGCTTTGTAGTTTGTTTCAATCATATTTAAAAGTTTGGCTACCTTCTGTTCATGCGGTGATCGTATAACAGCAACACGTTCTTCTTTTTCCTTAGGATCTAAAGGACCAGCCTTTGGTTTGTCTTTGTAAGGCAGAGCTCTCTGTAAAGCCTTTGGTATAGATAAAGGTTTAAAAAATTTGGGTTTGCGTTGGATTTCAGTGTATAAACTGTCTGGCTGAGCTTCGTTTCTAATTTGCCGCTCTCGTTTCAATTGACCCAATGTCTTCATACCTTGCCAATGTAATTTTTTTTCTGGCGGAAGTAATAAAGTGGTAACAGGAGCATAGAAACGGTGAACATCTAATCGAAACCATGTTCTACAGAAAACAATGTCACTCAACAGTATCTTATCCTCAAATGTGGCTCTGAATGAGCCTTCAGGAGTGTGATGAGCTTTCTTAATTTGGCCTCTTATGCCGGAAACGGTTTTAATTTTAGCACCTTCGAATTTCGCAACTTCCAAACTTGTGTTGAACATTCCCTTTATAAATGCAGACTTTTTGTATATTTTAAAAGGATGTCCCACCAACTTAAGTTTCTTCATTATTTGACACGATTTGTCGAGCTCGGTTACGCATCCAGTAGCAGCAATGCGAAAACCTATTCTGGTTAACTCCTCTTGATCATGACGCACAGTTTGCAAAGCCAAGAAACCAGTATTTTGGGGGGTGATTGGGCCCCAAAAGGTCATGCTGCAAGTAACATGTTCGGGAGTATACTTCAAAAAGCGATGCCTGAAGTTATCTTCCACTTTAGCGTACACGGCAACCGTCTGGAAACGCCTCCACCCCATCGATATGATTATAGGATCACCCGATTTTAATATTTTTTTATACCATCTGTGTTTCTTTACTTTACAATTAACATAACCGATGTTTTCTTCAGACATGTTAAGACCTCCAATAAGCGTAGGATATCTTGGATCGAAATTTTCTATAAACTCTGCTGGGAAGTCTTTAAATCCTAAACGCACATATAAACCTGGCCGATAACCTTCAATCTGTATGCGTAGGTCGTCATCTAGATTTTCAAATTCACTCTTATTAAGTTGTGATTGCTTTTGTGCTTCTGCTTTCAGACTGTCATAGTAATCATGATCGCCAGTAATACGACCGCCATCTTCCTTTTCTCCCTTATTGTCGTATTCAGCATCAAACTTAGCTTTAAGTTTTAATTTTTTTGCCATTATTTCGGCTTTAGTCAGATTTTTTTCTTCAACTCTTGTCATTTTACGTTTCCGATTTTCAGATGGTTCTTCTATATCACTATTTTTGGAATCCTTTGTATCATCTTCTGGCTTTCCACTTTGCTTTTCGCCTGTTTCCAAATCCTCAAAGTCACCATATATTTCACTGTCAGCATCACTCATGTCGTCTAGACGTAAAAGATTTTCCGCATCTTCAGAAGCTTTCCATTTTCCCGTGACAAAACAGTTTCTTAGCAAGTCTTTGTTGCTGTCCTCCAACCAATTTCTAGTCGTTTCTAACAAAATTTTTAAAACAACATAACAATTTAAAACAACATAATTTAATAAATGTTCTTTAAAAAAAAGTACATTAGAATAGATCCTAATTATCAACGAATTCTTTCAAATCTGATTTGACAATACATAAATATACCTACATAAATTTTTATTAATCTTACCAAAGTTGTCTTGGAAAAAGCAGGATTCTTCTTTATCACGTATGTCTTTGTCTTTTTGCATTTGCGTTTGCTTTTCGGAAGCCACTTTGAAAAGACCACCAATTTCATCATCGTCAGACTTTTCCGAATCTTGTTGTTCAATGTTCTCATCTTTTTTGCGCTCACTTTGTAGATAACAACCATAAACTAAACGCATCAAGTTCTTGGATTGAGAATGACGCTGAAGAAAAGCATCCCGTGCTTTTTCAGCTAGATTTTCTTTCCAGCTCATGTTATTATCTATTATGGCATTTTGATCACTTTCATCACCATCACTATCACTTTCATTACTTCTCTTAAAATCGTTATTTGTTTCGATATTATCAATTTCCTGGTAGTCATCATCTGAGGATTCTTGTTCAGAATCACTGTCATTATTTGATTCTTCTTCTGAGTCCTCATTACGCCAATCATCTGTATCAAACTCCTCAACTTTTTCATTTTCATGAGGATCGTCATCATTATCATCAACACCAGAATCATCCTAAATTTAATTATTTTTATTTTAGCATTTAATTTTATTTTGTTTCTCATTTACCTCAACGTCTTCATCTTCTTCTTCATCACTTCCAATAAATTCGTCTTCTATATAATCTTTCGATTTAATTGCCTGACCATCAGAAAACAATCTGAATTCTTGTTCATCTATTTGTTCATCGACGGTCTGCTTTTTTTCTATTAGTTTACCCACTAATTCTTCCTGTTCTGTTAACTCAGCACTTTTATCCTTGTGACTGTGAGATCCTTGCAACTCTATATAGACCGCATCTTTGTCATAAACTATACCACCAACACCTGACATGGGAGCATAAAGCAACCGTTCTTTTTCCAGCAAAGTACGTTTCTTTTCAGTACCAGGTAAAGGACAAGGATCTGGTATAACACTTAGCTCATTGATGCGAACATCACCCAAACCTGCAATATGCACCATATGCTCCTGTTTCAAAGGCACACCACGCACATAGCCGTATAAAACCACATCTCTATCACATTTTGGATTGCGACGTATATTGTCTGTATTAGTTACGTCTTCCACGCGGTCAACTACTATATAGCTGTGTGCACCTCTCCACTGCAGCGGTCTAAACTTCATAACCGATATAAAGCGACCCAAATTCTTGATTTCATTTCGCAAATATTCACCATGCAGTAGTCCAGACAAATAAAACAACTTGGCCCCATCATAAACTTCAGTCCAAAAGCGATGCTTAAGCTCCTTTTTACGTTTTCTCAAAGCTTTTGGATTTTTAATCATATCTAAATGAGTGAGAACACCCATTATTTTTGGCATTCCATGGACTTGGCAAATATTAAGAAATTCAAATATTTCCATTTCAAATCCGTAGCTTGCGTCACATAATATCAACACTAGATCAGCACACTTGGCCACATCGATCATAGAATTGATATCGTTATTGCATTCTAAGAGTGTAATGCGCCTTTTTTTGGAAGTGACAATAGTTATGGGTCCTTTAATATCATTCACATTAGTTTTAGTGAATGTTTTGATTAAATTATTTATTAAAGTAGTTTTGCCCACCTTTGGTGGACCCACAATAGCAATCAAAACTGGTGGGGGTTCATCAGGAGTTTGGTCTACTACTGGGATATGCTGCTTTTTAGCAGTAATATCCTCTTTTCGTCGAAAATTTCTTTCAGCTCTTTGAGCGGAATTGATAGCAAAAGCTTTGGGATTTCTTTGGCGAGCTGTCAAGTTCGGCTCCTTTTGATTTGTTTCTTTTTTGGCTTTTAACTTCTTTTTCTCAGCTTTAACGCCAGATAGGCGAGCTCGATGAGACTTTTTTTTATCAATACCTTCATCTTCAGGCATTATAACACTATTTACTTTATTTTTTTATACAAACTTATTTAATAAAAAAAATTACACGTGCAGTTGGCTCCCGTGGTGTTGTTATTGTGAATCTAAATGTCAAAATAAGACCAGGGTTGCATAATAATTTATATGTAATAGATTACCCGATCTATTACTTTGAACCTTCGCAATGATGTTAACACATATTTTCCTATTAATTGAGCAATTTTCAAATACAATAAATATTGTATTGCTTTTATGAAAGTGTAAGCCGACTACATTCTATATAATTTAACAATGAATAAATTTTTTACAGCTTAATACATTTAACAAAGAGCATATCACATATATTTATTCCCAGACTTCTTAGGTGGAGAACACACACTTAAATTGATGTACACTATATGCAACTTGAAAGCAATTTTAATTTAAAAAAATCGGTATATTTGCAATAGTAAAAACAAGTAATTGACCAAAGAGGATGCAGCCAGTACTATGTTCCGTTCAGCTTTGCAACTTTTGTTGCAGCAATTCTTTAATTTTTGTAAGAATAGATATGGTATATTTCATCAATGTCGCACAAAATAAGATTTGTTTCCATTGTACTATATATAAATGTATCAGTAAAAATATAAGGCAGCACTTGAACGTGCATTATTTAAGGTTAACCTTCAGTTGATATTTAGTTATATGTTGAGAAAATTTTTAAATTTATTAATGTGTTTTAATCCATGGTAGTTCAGTGACCAGTACTGTGCATTCGCCACTAAAACAGACCGACAACAACTAACTGAATCATGCACTAATGCAGATTAAAAATATTAGTCACCATATTCATGACTGACCGCAGAGCTCGGTATCTACGGCTTACTAGTCTTGCTTTAAAATTTTCAGCCAGCAGCACCTTTAACATATTGTAATAGAATAAATAAATTCCATAGTCCAATATGGCTTGTAGGCAAGGTGAATTCATATGAAGTGAACTCGGCAGTTTTCCGAATTTTTTGTTACTTCGTGATGCTTTAACTTTTGGCAAGTTTTTTGTCAAAACCTTTTTTCTATATAGGTACTTCCAAACGATTTTGATATTTCAACTTGTAGGGAATTTCCCATGAGTCCAAATCGAATTAATTCGCCTTGGCGTGTAGGCCTGTTTGTTGTGGCTTTAGAAGTTCCAAGGGCTGCTACGCTTTTTCTTTGGTAATTCTCAAGAATATTCCAACTCAAATTAAATCTTATTTCTGATGGTACCCTTCCCCATTGCCAACTGTCAAAAGTCTAGCAGTTTTGTTGAAGTGACGCCATGTTGAAATTCCTACTACTATTTTCGTTCTTTTACATTTCTTTCTTTCCGGTTAGCAGTCATGGTAAGAAATGTTTTTAATTTTTGTTCGTCGAAATTCCGAAAAAATGTTTCAAGTAGTAAATAAAAAGAAGATTTAATGAAAAATTGATAATAATTAATGCATCAATTAGACCTCAAATAGGTAAAAATGTTCTATAATAATTTGTTCTAAAATATTGTTCGTGGAGAATGGTTGTGCATATTGACAGTGAAAATGTCAAAATTCACAACGTGTTCTGCAAGATGCTTGAAACAAAATTTCTTGATTTTAAAATCGTTTAGAAAGATGTAAATAAAAATAATATTAGTTATTTATTACGCTCCCTTTTGCAGCCTTTCCAAAGATTTGTCCAAACTGGTCGCATTGCGAAATGCTCGGCTGGTCCCTTGAAGGGACGACTCGTCACTATTGTCGACGTGATTGACCAAAACAGGGTGAGTATTCCATGATGTGGTTCTATGGAGTTAAATGGAACATTGTTGTGATACATGTTTATTGATTATGATGATTGTGGCTTCTTGATAGGAAGTGCCAACTGATACATACATGAAGCTATCTAACTACTCTCTGAAATTTAAACATGCATCATTTAATGTTCATAGCAAAATAGATTATAAAGAAGTTGAAATGATATTCCAATAAGGATCCGAATTAAAATCATTTTCATTTAGGTTCTTGTTGATGGCCCAATAACCGGTGTTCCCCGTCAAGAATACAGATTGAACAATCTACACTTAACAAAATACCGCATAAAGTTCCCTTTTACTGCCCCTACTCGCATTGTGCGTAAGGCATGGCAAGATAGTAAATTGAAGGACGAATGGAAATCCAGCCCTTGGTCCTCAAAGGCACAAAATATTTGCAAAGTAAGTAACTGAATGGATATTCTTTTAAATTAAATCATAAATTCATTAACGTGATGATAATGAAAGTTCTTGATAGGAATTGCCGGCTGATACATACATGAAGCTAATTTATTTTTTATTAAACTGAAGAATAATTATCTTTAATTCTTTTTATATTTACGATCCAATGTTCTAATACCCAGTTTTACTTTTAGCGCTCCCGATTGAATGACTTCGATCGCTTCAAATTGCGTTATGCTAAGCGTCAACGAAACAAATTACTCACAATCGCCTTCAACGCTTTGAAGAAACGTACCAAGGAAGATGGCACTGTCCGTAAAATCAAAAAGGACAAACGTGAAAGAATTCGTGTATTGAAGGCCCAGGGCGTTAAGAAGGGCGCATCCAAGAAGTAAAATGAATTCCCGTTTTACTTAACATCTTAGTTGATTCATGTTTTCAGAGCAAATGATATAAATAAAATCTTAAACAAGAAGGAACTATTTTATAAGAAACTATGCATTTTATTAAAAGTACAGTAGTATTTAAATATTCCATGCTAAGAAGTTTGGATAAGCTATTTAGGAATGCTTTAGCGCAGGATGGGCGAAAGTTTGAAACGGTTTTAAAAATTTGTATTGAAGCCTAATTGTACTTTAGCACAAATTTCATTCAAAACTTGGTTAAATTCTAAATATTGTTATTCAATGGGATTTACTTGAGATAGGTATTGTCTCTGTTAATTTATTAAAGTTATTAAAAGAAAAATGAAATTGATTCATATCAAGCAGAATTATATAGCTGTTTTTAAAAATGCTTATTTTGATGTTTGGAAGTTGTGAATAAACTAAAAGATTCGTTATTTTTGGAATTAGGTTGAATTCTGATGACTTGGTATAAGAAACAATAAAATGCAGGAATACATAGACATACTTAACCCGCGACGAACAAAGCATACCTTTTTATTACTTTAATATCCTTTATATGTTGATAGGATTTGAATTTTATAAAGGTAACGAATAAACTATTTTTTATTCATAAAAATCGAGAAGCATTACTGAAAACAATGTAATGATCGGTATTTAATAATCGCTTTTCCGGATACTGAAAACCACTCCGAATTTGTATTCTGGCAAAATTACACTATTTCTGATTTGGTGTCAAAAGAAACTGAACTTTAATAGTTCGTGTGATTTACATCATGACCGCTCGGTTTTCAAAGTCTATTGCTATTAAAAATGATTCCATGTTTGTAATGGATTATCGAATGTATGAAAATTTTTTCTTTAACCTTTATAAAACTAAATAGAATTTTTTTTTATAAATTAGGCCTAAACTTTGTAAACATATAAATTAACTGAGACAATCCCCTTTATCCCACTAAATTAATCGACCATCCATTATTAATTTAAAAACATGCATTTATTATATGTATTATTATTTAGCTGCAGATCTTTTTATAAAATTATTAAAAATTTTATTTGTTGATTTTCTTTAAAAGCTTGTTAACATTGTCAGGTATAAGGAATATATCAATAGAATTTATAATAATTTTATAAAAAGAGCTCGAACTTAATACATATACCAAAACAAAAATAAAGGTCAACAAAGTTTAACAAAAATTATTTCATTTAGATTTTTTTTTGTTTATTTGAGTGCCACAATTTTTTTCCGCATTAGGATATGTATGTAAATATTAGAATTGAAATTTATTTTTTAACGTTTATCAAAAAAAAATTTATAGTCTGTTGTGTATACGGTGTTTGGTTTTGAGTAAAATAAATTTTTTTTAAAAACGAATTTAACACACAAATAAATAATTTATTAATGAGTGAGTACATATACTTATATTACAAATAATAATGATGTTAGAATCTGCAATCGCAAAGTGCTCAGCATTATTCAATACAAAAGTAAATAAATGTACATTTGTTATATAAAAAAAAAACATTTTGTTTTCAACAATTTGCCTTAGTTATTCCTTGTTATCTTTAATTAGTTTTTTTATCTTTAGCATAAAGTAGTTGCCAATTGTTTGGATGATTGTAACCCAGAAATATAGGCAAATGCAAAAACAATGTAATATGATCAATTTTAATATTATTGGAAACCTTAACCCAAGAGCGTAACCAATCAATCATTTCTTCAGTGCTCAAATTAACTGGATTTAGTCCGCGGATATAGCAAGCGTTACGTAAAGATTCCAAAGGCATGTTGTGTACACCACCCTCACGACCAATTGCTTGATCCATATAGTGAACTAGGAAAGCATGTTCATAAAGGCTATGTCGTTTAAACCATCCTCCACGGATGCCATGTAATTTAGTCAACAGTTTCTAAATCATGGGTAAAAGCAATTTAACTATGAATGTTGTATAATTTTATATTAAAATCTTATGCAATGCATATTTGTTTCAGAAAATATTGATTAATTACAAAATAACAACATATATTTATGTATTGTTGTGTTCACCTCTGACAAATGATTGAAAATCAGATTATCTTAATAATTACTTCTATTCTTCTATTCATTTTAGTTAATTTGAAAATAGGTCTATATAAGCCATTTTGAATTAACGGTATTAAAAATATTTAGCCCTTGGAGCTTCCACATTAAAGATCTTTCCAAAGATGTCCATATCAACAGCTAGCAGTTATAAGGAGGCCGCTACGGTCATATATATGTTCAAACTTTAAAGCCCTATAACTTCAAAACTAAGAGCGTCCGTTACAAAAATTTATATTATGATTTCCTTCTTGGAAACAATGTTCAACTTTCAATCACTGCCGAGGAACGTAAGTTTAAATTAATTTTATGTTATTTGTAGCGTAATCAATTCATTAATGCCTATTGTTTGCAATCGATTAGTCTTTTGCAGAATAAAAAAGTGAAAAACTTACGATATGTTTTCCAGGTAAGGATATTAGATTATATGGGGATTCTGCAAAAATATCTTTGACATCTAATATTTGCTCTACTGTGGGATGGGTGCCACTTCCTATTTGACCTAGAATATGTCGAAGCTCTTCGTGTTTAGGATGTTTTTTCGTTGATTTTAATTTGGCTTGTAAACATCGGAAAACTGCTTTGTTATATGTCAGTCGTTCGTGAAAATAGTATTGCTTAAACTCAGCTTTTTGTTGTAGTGTCCAAAAGTGTGATGTCAAAAAAGACCGTGGATACATAAGCCTATAAATTATTACAATAACGTTTAACAAATACATAATTGTCTTGAATTTCAGTAGAACGGAAACTTACACCAAAGGAAATATGGCATAACCAACCATAGGCAGCGAAGAAAAAATTAAAGCTGGAGCCACTTTAAACATATCTCTAGGCATTTGCATATACAATTCCAGTTCCTGCCTATTTAGAGATCTAATGCCTTTATTGGACGAATTAACTATACGAGACACTTTTAAATATCTTTTCATATCTGCAAAAAACTCTTTCACTCCGTCGAAAAACACTCTATAAACTTTTACTGCAGAAGGAAAGTTTTTCTCCAACACAGTATCGTAGTTTTTGACATGATCAAAGAATCTTGTAAACATGTAACCTCGAACATTTTTCCGTACTTGTTGAGTTGATAACTTTACTTTGGTAACAGCTTCTTGCTTCTTTTCTTGTAGTTTCTGCAGTTTGTTTGCACTTGTCGACGAATTTTTCGCCACTGCTTCATTAGACTGCAGATTTTCAAATTCTTTGTCTTCGTTAGTAGTTTCTTTTTGTGGTGAAATGAAATCTGTGCTCTTTGGAGGTATAGAAGATGATGGAGTGGTTGTTCGCTTCTTTATGCTAGCATCGCTAGAAACGATTTTATTATGCGTTTTAATTTTGATTGGTAAGCATTCGACGAAAAACAAAATTTTTTATAAAACTTTTAAAGATTTTGAAAGGGATGAGTTCTGTGCGTTTGTTTGGTGCAGAAATTGTGTACGAAATAAAAGCAAATTTTAGAAATTTGTTTTTATTTTCCTATAAATTTTACTAACGGAAATTAATTTACAAAATTAGGGCCTTAGTATTTCACCTATATTTGATTAACTATTCAAATTCTTTTATAATGCTTGTAATTTGGTATGGGTTTTTCTCAAATAGAAAAGTTAAAACTGGTTAAAAGCTATATTGTCTAAGATGAATGCTTCGTACTACTAACAACATATTTTATTTATTTATTTAGTTAGTAAATAAACAAATATCTCTACATGTTTTTTAGCTGATTAGTAGCATGGAAATTATCCCTTTCTTTTTCGTTACAACTTTAGTGTTTAAATCACGCAATTCAGATTCCATAACTTACAACTGAAAACTAAGTAAATAGTATGAAATTTAGATATTTCATCACATCAGTGTAGTTTCGCATCGCTTCGAATTTTCTAAGTTTCATGTTTATTACCTTGAAGTTACGTACTGCTTTCTTAGTAGTTTTTTTAAACAACCTTGTTGGAACACTGCTTCTGGGTGCAAAATGACCGGCAGGCGTGTTAAACGAAGTGCCAAGGCCATTTTCATAGTAAGTACTTACTTTAAGTACTCACTGCAGACTAACATGAATATTTCCAAATGTAATGAAGAAAAATATATAAGCATTTGCTCTGCTTTCTATCAGTAGATCCAAAATTCTTATTAAGTGTAATACCACAGTCAAGGCGTTACATATGTGATTCCTGTAATGTTCCGGTGTAAATTTTCACAAAACCAAATACAAAACGAAATGTCAATACGACAATAACAGAACCATATGTTTAGTTGTATTGCCAGATTTTCACAACAGACTTTTAAACGTATGTTTTGATGTACCTAATCATCACTAGACTTCAAGCTTTTTCAAACGTGCAACTTATTACATATATTTTTATATTAAGCGTTAGAAATCTTATGCAAGAGTACACAAACAACATCTTTGTGATTTACCTTGTGGTCAATTTCTTTTTGGAAACCACAGACTTTAAATTAATCCAGCTGATTCTTAACTGTAATGGTTATTTTTTGCCAGCGAAGGAATTTGCTTTCTAGTACATGTTTGGGTCATGCCACTTTTACATATATAACAATCGAGCAAACTCGAGTCCTATTTGTCGTTGAGTTAACTGCAAACTACATAACACCTAAGGTCTTTCAGAGGAATTGAACACATGACACCTCAGCGAGCATCGCTACAAATAACCTATACAATTTGTAGTATATTTTATTTTTATGTATTTTCGATACGTATATATTAAATTGAAAATAAACCATTTAAAAGAAGCGAATTAAATTTAAAATTCGTACCTGTTTGTATGTAGTGAGGGAATGTATGAAAAAAAAAAATTAAATTCTTTAGGCACAGCCATGTTCACGTACGATTATCTCCAATTCGAGATTGACTTAAGACATTTTGTCGTTCATATACAGATTTAGGTAGGGGACAAAGTTGCACATTTTTCCCACAAGGGTTAATATAGTGATATATGTAATGCGCTTGTTCTACACTCTATATACTCTTAACATTGAAACTGAGAATAATTTAAATGCATTTTATTTACTTCTCTTCCCTTGTCGAAAGCAGTCAAAGAAAATTTTCCAACAGTTTAGCTCCAGACATATGCCTTAGATAAACGTATTCGCAGCTTCAATCCGCTATATTTACAGCAGATTTATTTTTGTTTGAAAAGTTTTTTTTTTATACTTTGTACATAAAAGAAAAAAATGGTAGACATGTAAAATGCGGGAAATGAGAACGAGTAGCATCATTTAACATTGAAATAACGAAGAAACGGTACACATGGTGGTCCAAAAAAAAAACAAACAGTTATATATATATATAAATATCCAGAAGTGCGTAAAATTAAATTAAATCGGGATAAATATACATATGGATCTGAATGTGTGTTGAAGAGTGTCTAACCAGAAATAAGGTGCATAGTTTATAAGCAAAAAAAAAATCGCAGCATACTTTTGGGTGTTTTGATCTCATAACAAAAGAAAGAAAAATTTTGATACAGAAAATACAAAACAAGTTCATAAATACACCATGAAACCTTGAAAAATAAAGAAAACATATGTACATACAAATATGTACATACTTATGTTTGTTTGTATATACTTATTTATGTATACACACATAACAAGCCTTTAAAGCACACACTGAAACTGTAAGAATATAAACTTGCACAAACTTTTTGATATTGTAACCAACTAAAACTTATTCACATGAACTTTTATACCTATATGCATAGCTACATACATACATACATATGTATGTATGTGTGTAATCAGTAAACAGCGTAATAATGCATGCAGTTGGAAATTAACACACACAGTATTACGTCTGTTTACACACAAACGTGAAGGTATTAGGTGCTCAGTGTCATCATGTACTATAAGTATTTTGAAAGTAACATCATCTTGCGACTTGCAATTTACAAGAACCTTTCTTTTCTGCGTTTGTTATTTTCAATCAAAAACAAATATTTTATTCATGCAAACATACGAGCAATTGCGATTATTAGATACTTTTGTAGGTATCTAGCGTATGTGAATAGTAATGTTTATTTCTACAAACACTCGTATGTGTACTTTTATTTATTTATGTACATATGTATACATGCATATATAAAACCATTTTTTCATATTTGTGTGTATAAATGTATATAAGCTGGAAAATAAGCGTGTATTCATAACATGTTTCCTTTGGTTTCACTGCTTATTAAAAGTCATGCTCATGTATTTATATATAGTACATATGTATGTATATATACATGTATTTTTTATTAGGCGGGCTGACCAGAGAGCCGCCCATCTTGAGTCAAACGCTTCTGGATTTTCTATTTCATTGATATGGGACCCACAGAGTCGTAGCTATTTGATTTTTTTATGGGTAGTTTCTATAGTGGGATATCCGTGTCACAGAATCGTCTTTAGGATTATTTATCTTTTGTAGCGCACCCTTCGCCATATGGTTGTATGTGTGTATATATGTACAATATTCTAAGTACATGTGCGTCTGTACTTGTAGGTACATACATAAATTCATGTATATACACACACACACATATATATACATACATACATATATATATATATATATATATATATATATATATATGTATATATACATATATATATATATATATATATATATATATATATATATATATATATACATATACATATATGCATAGATAGATATACATATTTACAAAGTTTTATTATGTTATAAATGTGGCGATTCTCACTAAGTAATAAAGGAATTTTTATGAATGATATGTTTTTATAGTGCATCTTTTGATGATGTGCTAGATATAGCGCCCACTAAATCATATACGGTCACAACTCAAAATAAAAAAGTTTTTTAGAAAGTCATTGCTTATGCGCATAAAAATAATTTCCTACAATAAATTTTTAGTTTCGCTTTTTAGTACTTTAATAAGATGTTTTCGACAGTTGTTAGTTAATGCAACTAAAAATTTGAGTCAAAAGAAACTCTTGTGGACAAAAGAATTAATATTCCCAAGACTTGTTTTAATTTTGAGTTGTTACTCTTTATGATTTAGTGTGCGATATAAACACATAGACATAAATAGATGCATAAAAATTAGACTGATTACAATATGTATATTGTTGTTGCTCTTAATAATATACGAGTTTATACTTTATATATTCAGCTCTTGAATTTAAAACTATTTCTGTATTGAATCATAAACAAAAATTATTTTATTTTTCCATTATTAATTTTAGAAAAAACACGAGTACTTTGAAATATTTTCCGATTGAGTCAAATAATTTTTACAAGTAAAAAGTAATATTTTTAATGCTTGTGTTTTTTTCATAACTTTTTTTAAATTTATTCGGCCCTAATAAATTTATGAGATGGCTAATACAAACTTATGGATATAAAGTTTATATTATAAACACTTATGAATGCGTATGTGCATATGTACCCGCATTAGTCATACGCAACGTGCCTATTTGATTTTGAATATATTGCGACTTATTAAGCACAGCAGTTCTTAAAAGCTGTATTAGATTTTGTTAAAACTTCAAACAGTCGTAAAATAAAGCTGACGAGCTATGCATTAAACACATTCACGACAACAGACTACCGACTACAGAAGTAGAATACATGTGTTAATATAAAAGTGATTATATTCGCGGCTACACGGCAGGTTGATGTATGTGTTCCTTTTCCAATATAAGCATAAGTCGGTTAGTCGGTAGCCTGCTGTCATGAATGTATTTAATTCATTAGGTTTAAAGTTGTGTTTTTTTTAAACAGAGCAGCACACAGTGTAGGTAGTATATGAAAAGTTTATAATGAAAACTTGTTTTTTTGTTTAAGAACTTATTCACAGAAAATATTCTACGTTAATTGAAATGTTGTAAAGAAATTTTGTCAACTAAGTAGTTAATAAAAATATATCTTTCTTACGGATAAGGCAGACAATATTTAAAAATTTGTTAGCACTTACTGCCTGTTTTTGTAAATAACATAAAAATTTTCATCTCTGTATATATTGAAACACCAATAACATTTTTAGTTAGACGAATAAAATTGAGAACATTTTAAAAATGCTAGTAGTTTCCTTACGGATTACGATTGCTTCGAAAAAGAAGTCAAATATTCTGAAATTTACATCTAAAAATGTATGTACTGCTAGCAGGTATTAAAAACATAAGAAAATAATTGTTTACAGAAGAAACCCACGATATTCTAATCCTTTTCGTAAGCACTACTTTTTTGGTTGTATTTCTTTATTTATTTTTCTCCATTGTTTTTATTTCATTATTTACATCAGTGATGTCAGCCCCATACACAATTGTGGAAGCAAAACTCACATGTACGCTTACGCTCTTTTATTTTGAGAGCGTAAAATATAATTGTTTACTGAAAAACACTCTCACTCAGCGGGAAGTATCGCAAGTCCTGTTTTGAGGCCTCTAAACAGAAATAATATATTTATATAAATATATATATACAATATATAAAAAAGGTTTGTAATAAGTTGGAACCACTGCATGTAGGTACATCTTTCCGAAAATTTCTTAAAGTAGCTTTTAAATTAATTCATAAGTAAGACTTTTTCTAAAAATTGTTTCTCTTGTATATAAACTAACCAAATGTTCAGCTTAAAAATGGAGAAATATTTTAAAATTAAATATCTGAGCACTTGGCAATTTTCGAAACAACTTATAAACCATTTTTACAACTTATAAAATTAGAAGATATTATTGGTAAATAAAAGGATACTCTCAGAAAAGGCCACTAGTTAGGCCTCGCAACCTCACATTTCTCCCGCTGGGAATGTAAGAGATAAGAGTGATCTTACCAACACAATCACATTTGACATCACTGATTTACATCCATATATAAATACATATGTATCTGCATGTACACACGAAGAAATAACTCATACACATACATACATATATACGTATCCGCGTGTTTGTTTACACAGCTAAATCATCAAAGTTGTACAGACAATATGTCCACTTTTTGTTCTTTGTAACAACAGGAAAACTTCATTCTGACACCATTTTATGATATCTATTATATTTTTTGTTTATATGTATATACATATGTACGTATTTTTAAAATTTGGGATTTTAAAAATACATAGTGTATGTAATAACATTGTGCAAGTATTTTTGAACAATTTGGAAAATGCGATGCAGTTCTAAAGCTGATTTAAAGTTATTAAAAGTGTAGAAACTACTAAAACTCGGAAAATTTACCTGTATAGCGTTATTTCAAAACAAAATTTGGAAAATCAGGAAACCACAGTACAGGTGCTTAAAAATTACTAAAACTCTAGCACACACAAAAAGTAGTTTGCTAGGAGCAACACATCTTTAATGATGTAAAATGCGCATATCTGAATATTACGTACTATTTCATTTAAGTTTTTGTAATTCATTCTACCACTTCTTTCACAAAACCATTTATTCAATTTCGAAGAAAATCACTAAAAATTGTATCAAGAAAATATTTTCTTGTCCTATGTTTTAATAAAACCATAAGAATTTCCAAACCCTGTGTATTAAAGAAGTTTGGAACTGTTACAGTCGACTCCGCTTTACTGGAAATAATCAAAACCCAATTTTTTCAATTATCCGATTTTTCTCTAAAACGTAGCTCGGATTACTGAAATTTGTTACAGTTAAGCGTACTGATTAAAATCACGGTGTGGCACAAAAAAAGATATTCTAACTAATGTAATCACTAACAAACAATTAGACATTTTTACTTAGCCTAAGTGCAAGTATGAGAAGTGCATAGTAGGCATTTTGTTGGAAGAATTCACGTTGTGGCACAAAAAAGATATCGTAACTAATACAATCACTAACAAACAATTAGAAATCTTTACTTAGCTTAAATGCAAGTATGAAAAGTGCATAGTAGGCATTTTGGTGGAAGAATTCTGTGAGGCAATTTTGAAGATGTTTATTAGTTAAATGCTTTATATATTAATGCTACGGACTTGTAATATATCACTGCAAAGGTAATTATGTCTACGATTTAAAAACTTGTTCAGTTGAATTTTATATTCCGACTCCGCTTTACTGGAAATAACCAAAACCCAATTTTTCAGTTATCCGATTTTTTCTCAAAACGTAGTTCGGATTACTGAAATTTGTTACCGTTAAGCGAACTGCTTAAAATCAGTAAAACAATACTTTTTATATCAAATGTCTAGCCACTTGCATTGACAATATAATAGAAAAATACAATAAAGTACGTAAGAGCGAAAAGGACAAAAACATATTGCCATTGAATTAATACTCATAGGCTAATTGTTCGAAATTTTGCTTTTTTTTTTAAATCTCAGAAAGACATGATAAATATTCCAAGGCACAAAGGAAAGTCAACATCAGTTTTATTTAACTTACACAGCAGAGCAGAACAGTTGTTTTCGAAAGCCGCAACACTTTCATCATCAGTGCTCATGTGTATTGTGTTTGTCACCACTTGTTAGGTGGCTTAGTTGAATGTGATAACAGTTCCTATTTACTCAAATTTTATTGTGAAAAAGAATCCGAGAACTGTATCAACCTGATGTTAACATGTTATTGTTTTAATACCCGTGCTACCGTTTGATTATTTTCTTCATGTCCCATTTTTCTGAATTTTTTGTTCCATCATACCCAAGTTATTTGCCATTTAATTTTTTAACGGATAAAACATGCACAATTTTTTCAGCCTTTAGTTATGTAATCGATTCCATGTCATTGTTTATTTTTTCACTAAAGCGAAGTAAGTTTCATACAAAATACGATATTTTCAGTAAAGCGATGTTTCGCCAAAGCGAAGTGAATAAGACTAGCTGCGTTTAAAATCACTGTGGGCTTTCAGTAATTTATAATATAATTTTAGTCGGTTAAATGATCAATAGCAAAATTAACCACTTAAACCAAAACCTCGGATAATTAATCGTGCGATTAATCGATTGAAACAAAAGCCAATATCTTTCGATGTTTAATTTCAATTGAAGTAAAATATTAACTAAGAAATTAAATGCACATACATACATATTTACAGTACATATGCTCCCACATACGCAAGAGTATGTAAATATATTAATATCACAGCTTGTATTGTTTTTTTAAATACGAGTACGTGTAACATTTTTCTCAATGGCGAAGCCTGTTATATTAAGCCAACAGTTTGTTTGAGGGAATATCGTTTTAATATCCCAGAAACATGTTAATTTTGTTCGTTTGCTTGTTGATTATTTATTTTTAGCATATTCCCATGAGGTTGCATTTTTTTAAAAGTCCACAAGATGATATACTCAATGAAATAAAAATAAAAATTTTGTTTGTTTTTTCAAGGCTTTGCAGTATTGGAGTGAATGTAAGTCGGAATGAATCAACAATTGAATGACAATTTACATAGAGAAAGAACAAATAAAAATAGATTTGCTTATATTTGAGTACTTAATTAATTTACATGTATGCCATTAATACATATGTAGATGTAAAATTCATAACGCGGTTAAGAACTCATTGCAAATTGAAATAAAAGAAAATTCAGATGTCGAACATATTCTGTTAAAAATTTTTACTCGTGAAGACTACTCTTCACAATAGACCAAAGAAAAATTCCTGCCAAGTTTAAATTGTATAAAAAAGTTTCTGGCAACTCGGGTATGAGTTTTAACAGACCCATTTTTTAATCGAGTTACAAACTCTTTTCTTCTCGATCTTTTTGTATGTTTTATTTTAATAAATCTCCATAAAGAACGAATAAAATAACTGCACATTTTTGCTTTTCAACATCGTATGTTTCGATGTCACGTGCGACATTGCAACATTTATGCAGAAAAGAAAGCTCATGAGTTAGCCGATACAGAAACATGTAGATAATCCAATAAAAAAAATAAATTACTAAAAATTTATTTGTGATCACGTACGACATAATAACTGAAAAATAAGAAAAGAAGATTTACATAAATAATTTATTTATGTAAATACATACTTCTAAATTATTTAAATTTAGATGTGCTTATTTTAGCTGTAGCTTTAATGAATTCATTGTTATTACACTACCTCACATTTACCCTGAAAGCCTGTTTCATGAAACCTTGAATGGACATGGTGCGTTACATAAACCTTAATGCCCACCAAGTAGTCTGGACACGTTCACATTCCAGAACGTAAACGAAATGGATATCCTTTCCTCGCATACGGCCACACACTTCTGTGATTTGTAATATAAATACATACATACATATATGAATACATATACATATACATATATATATATATATATATATATATGTGTGTGTGTATACGAGTATATAGTCCCATGCACAAACGCGTATAAATCTCTTGAAGCTTTTGTTTTATTTATTTTACGAACAAACACTCTACTATAGTGAATTACATATCTAACAATTACATCCTTATATAAAAGCAAACATAAATATTTACTCAAAGAACGTCATAACTCAAAAAGTGGATTTTTTGAGTTAGTGATGCAGAATTAATAATCCTCATGTCGTCCTTCATAATGTGTAAGAATTTCACACAAATATCTTCTTTACTCAACTCTTGAGAGAGAAATTAAATTTTCTTTTCCCATTAAGTTGTGTGTAAATTGAGAACTTCAAACTCGTTTTCTGTCAAACTAGTTTTTTTTTTTAAATTTTTTATTGCTACACCATTAACTCGATTAATAGAAAATTGGCTGTTTTTGGTTAATTTCGGTCGATTAATCGACTAAACAGTGATTTATATTCTTCTTACAAGTTGAACGCATTTTACGTATTAATTAATTTATGGAATGTTTTCACTAATCCATAGCAGATTAACGAAAATTAATCGCTTAAACTAAAAAATCGATACATTAATTGAGTGATTAGCAGACTAAAAAGGAAAACAATAATATGTACCCAGTGAGGACTTTTCGCCGAATTCGGTCAGCAAGTCTGCACTCTTTTGCGGGTTTAATCAGAAATAGCGTTTACAGAATTTCTTTTCTATTTTCATACAGTACAGAGCAAAATTATCAACAACTGCTATTTTTTCTCTCTTCTATAAAATTGGCATACAAACAATTTATTGCCTACATTATGGACAGAAGGTGGTGATAGTTACTTCTGGTACGTTTTTGCAGTAATATTTCATTTCCTTTTCGTCTTTTTCTGAAGTATTTTGATTTCAACCACACATAAAATCATAGCAAAAATTATATGATCTATTTTTATAAAAAATAAAAATGAATGTAAATTTTTATTTTCTCAAGTTCAAATCTGCAATCTGCAAATTATTTCTTAATTTTTTTTTATTAAATTCAAATTATTTTATTAAGAGTGGAACTTATTTTTTCAGAGAGAACCTCGAACTAAATTCCGATTTTTCTAATACTTTTCACGAACTTTCTTACTAATATCACAGAGAAGTCTGACATTAAATTGTTACCATGCAGAATTAATTCATGTATAACGTATTGATATATTGTTAGAAAATGTTTACAAATATTTTCTAAGCATTTATGCCAAATCTGTTATGAAATAAATGAGAATTACTAAACTGAAAATCAAATGTGCTGTATAAGACTCAAGGTATTTTTTTTATATAGGGCGGAAGAAAATTTATATACATTCTGTTAAATGTTTGAAAGGAAATTAAATTTCCTTGTGGCAATGTTCAAACCGGTTTCATATCGATCGGATATTTCCGACACATTATAGCAGAAACTTCTCGACTCTACTGCTTTACATATAAGTGAACTGTACGAAACTAGGTTGATTGTCAGATTTACTGGGCATATCTGTCGTCTGCTACCTACACATGTCCACTATGATTTAAATATTAGTTGTATTGTTTGGAGTCTATTAAGCACATGGAGCGAAGCGAAACTCATACACAAACGAAGAACCGTGAATACGGTTTCCGATGTATCCTTGTGCATTTGCAGTTTTATGAAGTGAAAGTGAATATTCATGTTTATATTCTAAGCATGCAGCGAATGCAGAGCCAAAGAACGAAAGAACTGAGGCCAAGACAGAGACTAACAAGACTAGAAAAACAAGACTAAACGTCATCGTCGCTCATGTGGAAACGTGTTTGCAAAATATTTGTATGGATGATGTATCAAAGTGTCTAATTAAATCAAGGATGAAATGTTGAGAAAGTAAAAATCATATTGATAACAATATTCATTATAGCGAAATACGAGTTCAAGTGCGCAATCGTGGTACCTTTATAAACAAATATGTAATGGGCAGATCTACGTATGTAAGTATGTGTGTACATGCAAAAATATCACGGAAAAAAATCGTAGATGATTCTTTACAGGCATTAAATTTAAATGTTAAATAAATACAAAAAACTAGTGTTTTAATTTAATTCTATGCACACTTGTATGTAAATACAGTGAACTATTGATCTGACTTAGTTAAATGGGTAATGGTGCAAAAAGGCCTACAAGGCACATATCTTCATGGTTTCGTTTAATAACTTTTAAGTGCTAAAAATGATTTGGGTTTATCGAATTTGTCATGTGATCTTGCACATTGACATTTAATTGTAAGTTTGCGTGAAAATCAAAGTTTAAGACTAGCCAAATGTCCGAAATTATATTCAACTTTTAATGTCAAAGAATTATTTTATACACTTGCGGCAGGTTTTCCATTGCCAGCAACTTGTATTGTCCTAAAAGTTGGAATATTTTTAGCTTAATTTTTTAATTCACAAAAAAAACAAATAAAAATACAACAAAACATTTTTCTAAATATACATATAACCGACTGTCTGCAGCCACAATTACATGCTACTTATGTACATATATACATAAATATCTATATATACACACATACCTACTTCATGTGTATGTATATAAAAACAATATTCAAGGACATCAATAATAACTTCTTCCTAAACCTTTTATTTAGTTTTTAATAGACGATAATAAATAGTGATAAAGTCGCACACACAAAATAGTTCCTTATGAATTCTGGTCAGCTTTTGTTCAATAAACAAAACATTTTCTAAAAGTAATACTAAAAATAAAAATTACAAAACCACCAAAAATAAAATAGAGTTCGTGAGAAGAAACAGCTGACAAACAAAATCGATTACGCTACTATACGCCCATTATACTACTTCAGCTCGTAGCCTTGATTTTCAGTTGCGACATACTTAAAAATATCATATTTTGTAAAATGCACTTTATGATGAAGTTCGGAAGCCGTGGGGATATTTCTCAATATGTCAGTAAAATGAACGATTATTTGAAGTGCATGTATTTTGTTCAATAGTAATCAAGAAAATGATTACTAAAAATCACAAACATTTAATAATTTTTTTGCTCTTCAAATAAATACTTGCTTTTTTATAATTAAAATTTCTACATACAATTTCTATAGAAATTAATTTTATGCCTCAAAAAAAAAAAAAAAATAGAAGTAAAAACGTTATATTCGACCAGATCGAATCTTAAATACCCTCCAAATATTGAGTAAGTAAAATTAAAATTTTTAACTGGGTGGGACAGAGTTCCTTTATATAATATCGTATGTCAACGCCCGCTGAAGGGGGCGGTGTCCAAAAATAGACTACATCATCTTTGTCCATAAATTTAGATATGCGCAAGAAAGAAGTATAACATCTTTTAAAGTTACAATTCCGTTTGAGCATTTTAATAAAGTTATTGAGCAATCTTTTTGGCCTCAACACGCATTAGTTCGAGAATATGAGCACACTTCATACCAACAGAAAAGAAATATTGCTCGTATTTCTCCTAAAGAATCAGATGTTCCAAAAAACTAATATTTTGTTCCGATAATCAGCTGCACCTATTATATCAGAATGTCCGTGGATTAAAAACTAAACTCACTAAACTTTTCTTACAAAGTTTCTGCATCAATCATCATGTTATTGTATTTACCGAAACTTGGCTGAATAATACCTTTTTAAACACAGAGATACTTTGTGATAAATTTAATATATTTCGTCGCGATAGAATTACAACTACTACAGGTGGTGGAGTACTAATTGCCGTCGCAAATCATTTTCCAGCGGAAGAAATAAGAATTAGCTTACCTGTTGATTTAGAGTTTATCGCTGTGGTTCTTAAAGTTAACAAGATTAGCATATTCATAACATGTTCTTATATCCCACCTCAATCTGATCCAATTCTATACAAATACCATACTGATGCTATTAAAATGGTGTCTTCTACAATAAATGCTGCAGATTTAATACTTGTATTTGGTGACTTTAATTTACCTCACATTAGCTGGGAGTTCTCCAATGAATGCTACTGTTATTTACCCGTAATACTTGATGAAAATGAAAATGACATTTTTAATAATTTATCCGGCGTGGGGCTTCACCAAATCAATGGAATACAGAACTATTTGGGTAAACTCCTAGATTTGGTATTTGTGAATGAGCCAGCTGAATTTACTTTAAACCGTACAGATCCTCTTGTATTGCCGGAAGATCGTTATCATCCAACGATTGAAATTAGTTGCAATTTACATTATACTAATCAAACTAAAAATTCTAGTAAAAATGAAAAGATTTTCTGTTTTAATCGTTGTAACTACAATGAATTGAATAATCTAATTTGTAATACCAATTGGCTTCAGCTGTTGTCTACACCGAATAGTATGTGGGATTCAGTAGACACTATGGTTAACATTTTTTATAAAATTATGTTTGGCTATATGGAGGAATGTATTCCTAAGTATATACCTCATTTAAATGGCGGTCCACCGTGGAATTCTAGACAACTTTCAGCGTTAAAAAACAAAAAGAATAAATACTACAAGAAGTACAAAAGCACTGGATCCTCGTTTTATTTTAGTAAATATTCAGTTCTACGTGCGAAATATAATTTACTAAATGTACAGATGTATAAAAAGTATCTTCATGTCACCAAACTTAACTTTGCCCATAACCCTAAATCGTTTTTCAACTTTGTAAACTGTAAAAGAAGAGCTTCGGGCTTTCCAAAAGTAATGAAATATTTACGTTCCGAGTCCAGTGATGAGCCTACAGTTAGCAACATGTTTGCGAAATATTTTGCTTCAACATACTCCACTGTTACGTATGAAAAGAACACTATCTACCCATACAAAATCGTTGATAATTTTACTATTTCGCCACCTGTAATAACTACCAGTCACATCTTTAATTGTTTAAATAAAACTAAGTCATCCAAGATTAGCGGCCCCGACGGGATTCCTAGTTGTGTTCTAAAAAACTGCGCTTCAGCTCTAGCAATGCCTTTGTCCATAATTTTTAATACATCATTAAAATGCGGTTACTTTCCTAAAATATGGAAAAAATCGTTTATTATTCCTTTGTTTAAGTCTGGAAACAAGTCTGATATCAGCAATTACAGAGGTATTGCAAAACTGAGTGATTTACCCAAGCTGTTCGAAAAATGTATGATTGATTGTATAACCCATCAAGTTTATCCTATTTTATCCCCATTACAACATGGTTTTCGTAAAGGATGTTCCACTGCAACCAATATTCTCCAGCTTACAACATTAGTAAACCAAGCTTTCAATAATGGCTACCATACTGACGCAATATACACCGATTTTAGTAAAGCTTTTGACAAAGTAAATCATATTCTTTTATTAAAAAAATTGGAATTATTGGGTTTTAGTAATATTTTCATCTCGTGGATAAAGTCATATCTTGTATGCAGAACGCAATCTGTTAAATTTAATAATGCAGTCTCAAGAAGTATTCAAGTTAAATCTGGCGTGCCACAAGGTAGTCACCTTGGCCCAATTCTATTTTTACTTTTTATAAATGATCTACCGGAGGCAATTAAACACTGCAACGTATTGATGTATGCTGACGACGTTAAGATATTTTTAAGTATTAAACAGCCAGCTGATCATCTTCTTCTACAGAATGACCTGGATAATTTTTACAAATGGTGTAAAATTAATTTAATGGAGTTAAATTTAAAAAAATGTAAACATCTAAATTTTTCAAGAGTTCGTGGTTCTGTATTTGCTTACAAGTTCGATTTGTACTGCTTAGACACTGTTGAAACATTTATGGATTTGGGCATATTGTTAGACTCAAAACTAAGTTTTGTGCAACATATAACGATGTCTGTGAACAAAGCGCGTAGCATTTTAGCTTTTGTGAAACGATGGTCGAAGGAATTCAACGATACTTTCATAACAAGACAACTATACATAACACTCGTAAGGCCAATTCTAGAGTATGGTTCCATCATTTGGGATCCTTACTACCAAATACATATTGATCGCATTGAGTCTGTTCAAAAACAGTTTCTTATTTTCTGCTTAAGAAACATTTACCATGACCTAACTCAACTTCCGCCGTATTCAACAAGATTAGCTGTAATTAACCTGCCTACATTAAGAAGCCGGAGAATAATGCTCAATGTAGCTTTTTCTTATAACTTAATAAATGGTAGAATCTGCTCCGAGTTTTTATTGAGCAATGTCACGTTTAACATTCCACAACGCTCATTACGATCATTTCAACCATTATTTGTTAGAACTTTTCGTACCAACTTTGCTATGTCTGATCCACTAAGAAGATTATGTTGTTGCTTTAATGAAATGTATAATTTTATCGATTTTTCATTAGATATATATACTATTAAAATGAATATAATACTATTTTTAAATAACTAAATTTTAATACCAGATTTCTGGTTTATTGTAATAATATAGTTTGTAAGGAATTAATCCATAAACTAAGTAAATAAATAAATAAAATCATGTTTTCCATAGATAAACGTATGGACATCACTAGACCGTCTTAGACTTCATCACTGATCAAGAATATGTATACTTTATGTGGTTCAATTCTTTTTGGATCTGTATTTTTTTGGGGTCTCTCTAGCAAGGGACGTGCGGGAGACTTTTCACCTTTTTGTCATAAGACTAACAATAAATATGTGGGATAATTAAATGTAAAATTTATTATGTGGGTGAAAATAAATACGCCGAGTTAATTAAACATGTTTTGACGTAAGCAGTTACGAAAGAACGTATTTAGCTGTGTAGTTAAATATGCTATGACGTAACGAAATATCAAACAGTGGAGTTTTTTTTTTATTAAAATCCATATTTAAAAATTTTTTGAGCATCTTGTAAAAATATTTACAGGCCATGAAAGGTCAACTTACAGGCCATGAGAGTGTGTGTGATCTTGAAGGGATTTTGCCCCCAGTGATCAAATAAGGAGTTGGCATGCATTGCCAGTAAATAAAAAATGATTATGGGATTGTCGTCTATCACACACAACAATTGGAATATCTGAATTGAGTTTGTGAAAATATTTACATGTCATGAAAGGTCAACTTACAGGACATGAGAGTGTGTGATCATGAAGGGATTTTGCCCCCAGTGACCCAATAAGGAGTTGGCATGCATTGCCAGTAAATAAAATATGATGTGTGGTATAGAAGACCCTCCCATAATCATTTTGTATATATGTAAATATGGATTTTCATAAAACAATCAGTATTGCCTCTAGGTTAGACCTATTTAGTTAAATATTTGAGAAATGTGAACGGAGCTTGAAAAATACCAAAAATATATTAAATTCAAAATCTTATTAAAATAAAATTAATAATAAATGTGAAACCTTTATGAGAAAAAATAATCAGTTATTGAAGTGATATCAATTTAATGAACCGACCGATTGTTCCTACACAATATTAATGGGTTTTGTTAGTAGGAGTGTAATTTAAAGTAGGATATTTAATAATTGAAAATATGTTTATATAAAAACCTTAAAGAAAACGGAATTTTTTTATAAAAACAACAAAAAACTAATTTTCATTTAATAAATTGTCCATTTAATTATGTAAATAGCAATTCACACTTTGACTTTTATTTATATCCTTGTCATTTGAATTTCATCCCATATAGTGATGCATTGTTTAAAGATCTTATTTAATAATTTCTTCATGTAAACGATGAAAAACTTGTACTTTTCAAGGGAGGTACCATGATCTATCCATAATAAGATCTGTGTAACTCCACAATAAAAATGTTTGTGTAATTTTGATTTATGGTCTTTCACAGAGCCCACAGTGTTAGAGTTGCTTTTAGTGTACAGTGTTTGACATAGACAACGATATAAGGGCGGAAACAATTGTCGAAATGCACTGACCTTATTAATCGGCCTTATAGCAGTTATAGGTTGTCTCATCATTAAATTAGTTTTAGTTAAAATAATGAACAAGCAACATTTGCTCAATTAACACAACTTAATACATATTTGTTTTTCCTTCTTCCTTTCTTTTAGCCACAGCTACATGAAGAGAAAATTGAACAAACGGAAAACCAAAACTAACAAAAACAAGAAATAAGAATATAAAAAAATAAATTAGAAATTCGTAATAATGTTGCACGGAGATGTCGTAATCCAATCAATTGCTCAATTTTATTTAGAAGTTTATAAACTCCCAACAAAAGCTTGATGTCAGACAATATTTTTGCTCTATGTGTTTGGCTCACTCCGCAATAAACAACTCCATAATATGCAATTATCTACTAACTATGTGTTTAAATATATTTAGTTAGTACCAACAGTTAATTACTACATTCAAGCACTGTAATAATAATTATCATAACGATAATAATAATACATATTTTTTATAAAACTGCCTACCATTTAAATAATTGATTGAATAAACTCAAGAAGGAGGGAGGACACATTCCCAATAGAAGTATAAATTAACTTCTTCCAAATTAACTCATACATCTACACAAACAGAAAAACCATCGACCCACCATTTATGCTTACGGAAATACGAAATACCGTTAAATAGCAACGATATTTACAGCCGACGTGATTGTTTGTCAATGAAATTAAATATATCAGCATTAAAACTAAAATCATTATAATTGGAGTGGTTTGTGGTCTCCGGTGAAAATATTCAAAATAAATACAGCAGCAATGGCCATCAACATATTGGATTATGATCATTATGCCATCAGTGCCATAGTGACGGTCAGCATGCAAATATTTTTCTTTCTTATAAATTCAATACTTCAAATGGACAAATTGACGGACTTTGCTGGTGGCGTGAACTTCATCATAATATCGCTTTTAACTTTTTTTCTCGGACAAATAGATCGACCATCAAAGGTAAGTACATACGATATATACTTTTTATAAATAATAGGGCCGACTACACACAGGCAACTATAGTACAAAACAGGCAACTTAGCCAGCAAACACAGAAATAGGTTATACACAAGGCAAAGAAATGCTATAACTTTGTAATATTTCCGGCAACGCATACGAACCCATAAATTTCACAGCATACATGCATAACTTGTTCCTTAATGGCTGCCTCGTGTGCACTTAATATTATATTAAATTAATTATTTATTTGCTGCATGTACAAGCCCGTTTGCTCTCATACACAGAGATAACATTTTTGTTTAATAAGCATTTTATTAGAACAATAATCCTATAATTTATTCTAATCACACACTTAACAATATCTGTTCAACAGTATCAGGATTTTTGGATACAAATGCATGCATTAAGTGCAGATTGTGGCATACAAGTTTCCTTGTAGTGCGTACTTATGTACTCAATTCAACAACATACATATTGTAATCATATGCGGGTAGTTTCATATCCGTCGCATATAAAAACGTGTAGGCCATAATTTTGTAAATCAGTTGGCACTCGTAGAAAATGGTGAAAACTGCACAAAAAAAAAAAATAGGGCACAGTCAAAAATAAAAACGTGTTTTAATTGTAAAAAATTAGATTCAAGATTCAATCGTAAAAAATTTGATATAAAATCTAACTCATAGAATGTTTAATTACAAATTCGTTTAATTTTTTGTAAATAAAATATATATCTGGAGCTCAATCCTTATTTATACAATCAAGAATAGTATCGAGGACTATTAAAAATGTCAACGTAAATAACTGCCGGAAAGATAGAGTTAAAATTGGAGCATCATTTATTTATTAACGTTATTCATTCACTTCTATAGCCAAAAACTATTCTCATGAACAATGAATTCCCAAAGTTGACTGAATATATAAAAACCAATTAATACATTTATTGCATCAACTAAAAAAAAAGAAAAATGATGCCAAAAGATCAGTGTGGAACACGCGCATCTACAACGCCGCACAACAATACATCCACATAGAATAAGTGCCATAGCCACGGCATAGAGATGAGTCCTTCGAGTTATGCTTCCCCAAGGGATAATTGAGCCCAAAATGACTATTGAAAAAACAGCGACCAGTCGAACATCGCACCTGCTAAATTCAAGGACACTCTTGAAAGCCGCTGTGTAGCTTATTGCACAGAAGAGCTTTAAGCTCAAAAATAGTGTAGCGCCGGCCCTTCGTCTGAATTAAACATGGATTCAATTATATTAGTAATTGAAAAAAAATGTGTGCATGTATAACAATTCTTTCATAAATTTAAGTTATGGTACGTTTCCACTATGAGCGAATTAAGTGTATTTGAGGATATTATGTCGCAGTGTTTCCATTACGTTATAAGTAATTTTGTCTTCGAATTTTCGAAATCATTTGACTTTTTGATATTTTGTAGCCGCGCTGTGTTGCACGGACAAATTTCGAAATAATTTGGAATAAATTTGAGATAATTTGGTCACGTGAAAAATGTATGGGAAATCATGTCGCAAATTATTTAATTTGGGCAAATGAAATGATTCGGTCCAAATCACGTATATGGAAACGTATTATTAGCGTTGAAAAATGCGCACAAAAAAGTTAATCATACATAAATACATATTTCTTTTATCAGGTTTTTTTTTGAAAGTTTAATATGAAAATACCCTATTGTAGAAGAGCAGGATGCATATGTATGTAATTGTTTAAGCTACACCAATACAATGCAATTTAATAGTTCCTTTCTTGTGTACATTGTACATATACGTATGTATGTATGTACGTATGTATATCTATTATGACAGGCCACAATAGAGGCTATTTAACATTTTATACCCAAAATGCAAGTTAGCAAATTCTTCTTTTGTATTGTTTGGTCTAATACGAAACAAGTGCATGTACATTTTTTATATTGTGTGTATACGAGTATATACATATGCATGTACATGTGTATGTGCAAATATATATATAACATACGCAAAGCAAAATTTTATTAACATATTAAATTTATTTTTTAGTTTGCCTTGAATTTCAGTTTAGCTGTTTGGTAAGGAAAAACGAAATATCTTGTTTTTAAAAAATGGTTTTTATAGGTATTAATATTATTATGACATAGAATTGAAACACGTACATCAGTGTCGCACACTGGGAGATTTTGAAAAAATAAATGGGAATAAATAAATCTGCAATTTCTAAACGAATTGCCCGATTGTAACAACATTTCATACGGTATTCTTTAGTTTAAGTTTGTATTTTTTTTTTATTTTGGCTGCAATTTTTTGGTAACCATGAGGCTACTGGGATCTTTTGGCTTCGACGTCTTTGAATATATAAATTTGAACTCAAGAACACCTCCTTAAATACTGTGTTTTATTACAATCGGGCTACTCGTTTAGAAACTGCAGGGGGATTACTCTGTATTGCGATGCGAACGGAATTGCTTTCGCATTTCAATGTAAATAGCATACAAATGCGTTCAGTTTTTCATTCGCATCGCATTACAGAGTAGCCCCCCAGAATTATTTCCATTCTTTGTTTTCAAAAGCCCCCACTGTGTGTTGCTTTCATGACCACCTGACGTAACTTGAATTTTATAAATTTTTTAGATGTTTAAATTTGTGTTTCTTTTGCAGAAGTTAATTATAATACTTCATCATTAGGCTGTCACAAATGAAAATTGTTTCTTTTTGTTTTTGAACTTCTGATACTTTTGTGATATTGATAAAATAAATTATTTCATAATTTAAACAAGTCAAAAGTTTTGCCTCTACACTAAACTTTGTGATAATAATGGTTGATTTTTTAAATCCCAAGATGAAAATGACACTATTTTGCGGAGTACTAAAATCATCAGAATATTTATGCATTTCTGTTTCAAATTGAAATTATTTTTGCACTAATTATCGAAAACATAATTTTAAATTATAATAAAAACACCCACAGTTTTTTCTTTCTTCAGACACAAAATAATTTAAACGAAAATATTTGTTTTTGCAGTTATATTTTTGTATTGAAGCTCTTGAATAGATTATCTATTCATTTGTAGAATTTCGAAACTGCTATTCGTATTCTCTCTGAAACAAATTATGCTACCAAATAAAAAAAACTTTTATAAAGTAATTAATGAAATATATTTCTTTAAATAAATAAATATATATAAAAATAACTTAAAATATATGTTTGCGAATTTCTTTACTATTTCAAATAGAAACAACTGAAAAACAATGTT
The DNA here is from genome assembly GCA_951800035.1 of Linnaemya tessellans. Classification (NCBI taxonomy): domain Eukaryota; kingdom Metazoa; phylum Arthropoda; class Insecta; order Diptera; family Tachinidae; genus Linnaemya; species Linnaemya tessellans. The sequence continues at coordinate 3,447,890 of OX637535.1, forward strand.
TTCCAATGACGCACACACATTTAATGGAAACTCAATATAATTTTAATTCTTTTAAAAGTCATAATTTCCTGTCATAAATAACAAAATTTATCAATCTATACAAGTATCAAGATATTTCTGCACTAATAACAGTTGCTTTCACATTTTTTGCATACACAAAATGCACACCGTCATGTTACCGGTAAACATGAATATTCACTCCTGCACTTTCAGTCGCCACAATAGGGTCACTTATTTTACGTTCAAAGTACTAAAACGCTTTTTAAATAATTGATGCACTTCAATTTAATAACTTGACATGATGAAATCTCGACAAGCATACAATCGATAACAATACACAACAACAGATATTGAATTATGTAACAAGAAACACTATATTGTTTGATGAGCCAAGCCAAATGTCTCGTCAAAAAATCATCTGTGTATGGTAGGTAGTACAGGGTACTCAAAGGTCAGTTATGTAGGGACTGCACTGTAAACATCAGTCAAGCAAAATCATCTTGACGGTCCTTTCCCTTTAATCACACGGGTGCGTAAACACTTTGGTTTCAGTGAGTGAAAGGAATTTTTGTGTGTTTAAAAAAATTTCAAATTTTTTGTTTATAAATTTTGGCAGTAAATAAATGTAAAGGATTTGATGATGTGATATTTTTTTCTAAATATTTTGGGGGTTCGATATTTCGTTAAGAGTGATTAATTATTCTTAGATATATATTTTAACTCTTATTACAGTTTGGTTTTGGGGGTACATTAGTCCCCCATCCGACTTTTTATGAAATTACTAACCTTCAAAAGTCGTAACTAATGTATTTCTAAACTTTACATCATTTTTTGAAAATTTTTTAAATGATGGAAAACGGCGATACTACCCCATCCATGGACTGTAGTTGGCAATGGGATGAAAGCACAACCGCCAGATATGAAATAAAACAACAGTTAGTAACTAAATTTAATAAAAATAAAAAAAGCAAATAAAGGAATTCATGGTAATTACAAAAGTTAATAAAGATCAACTTTACTTGCTTTTTGTTCGTTCTACAAATGAAATTTTATTTATTTAAAATGGTTAGATTTGGTCACTTATTCGATCGTTTGTTGAAGAGCTATATCACACATGAGTACTGAAGATGGAGATGTAGCAGCATTCGAAAAGTGTTGGTGAAAAAGTGGTGGTGATTTTCATTTGTTTTTTGAAATATTTATCATGTCTGTCTGGGATATCAATTTTAATTTCCTACAGCCACAATTAATTTAATACAGATGTAGTAACACTTATCAAAGTGGTACTGACCAAGGCAATTCATCCGCAATGTTTCATAAGAATCGGTTAAGCAGATGTTTTCAGATAATATTTATTTCATATTGGAGCGACACTGTCCATCTTTCCAGAACGATTTTGTGACAATATACACCCGCTTTCATAGAAACGGTAGAAGCATTTGAAAAGTCAATCAAAAGCCACACAAAAGTGAAAGTAAACAAAGCCTTTGAGAACCGTATTCAAATGTTGCTTAGTGTACAATCATCCTTGTATATGCATGAAATGTAATTTACAAATTTCATACATTCTTTCAACGCAAAAGTACTTGTAAATATTTTTCAAATTCAGGGCAACACAAAAATGATGAACTTCCTGCATTTAAGGGCTTTTATCACAATCGAAAAGTCGTTCAGAGTAATTAGTTTGCAGTAGAGATTCCAAGCAGCTGACTGGTGCAAGAATTTGCATGTACGAGCACATAAATTCACTTAAGAACAAATCATGTTCATGGACGAATTACAGTTTTTTTTTGTTGTTGCTGCGTCTTTTCTTTGTGGAAAAAGTAATTAAAAAATCAATAGAAACTTGTGACTAAATAAAACATACGAGTATTAAAGCTGCTCGCGTATATTCTTGCGCATTTTATAAATTTCAAAACATTTTTATAGATTTTAGCAAATAAATATAAATGCCAATGAAGTGTTGTCAAGACCCTCCTTGAATTTGTACACAATTTTAAAAATAAAGTTTTATCAAATAAAAAATAATTTTTACGATAATATCTGTTTATTCGTATGGAAACAAGTACAAGTATTTCTGTATTTAACAAAAGGTGAAAGTGTAAAATTTCATTGTTTGTCCATAACCGTATCCATCCATTTGCTGTACGCTTTTGCATGTCGCGCAGACCTTTTTTTTTATAAAAGACAAATTATTTATTTACCATATTTTCCAGTATTATAATTTTTAGGCCTTGGTCGTGACGACTTTTTAATACCCTTTAATTATTTATAGGATGACTTTTGGCATGGGAACTCAACTTTTGGGAATTTTTTATATTTCAATTTTGATTCAGATACGTATTTATTATGTAAAATTATTATATATGTTATCGAATTAAATTATTTTTCCATTGTTATTCAGTGCTTGAAACGACGCCATCAAACTTATTTAAAAGGTTCTGCAGTCTATTTGCAAATGGATTTTATAAAAGTTACAAATGAGATGGCGCACTAATACACATTTTGTTAATATTTATACAGAAAAGTGTTAAACTTGAAATTGCATTTGAATTTTTTTATACCCTCCAAAAAATAATTGGAAGGTATATTCATTTCGTCATTCCGTATGTAACGCAGTGAAATATCCTCATGAAGTACAAATATGTTTTTTCTTAAGAGTAGTACCAGCACTCGGGGGATGACCCCTATATATGCAATGTATTGCGCCGGAACTGAAAACGAGGGGATAGTATTGAGGGGACAGATTAGGAAAGATGAGAAGATAGACAGTTGTTTTTTTTTGTAGCTATTTCAACCTTTTACTTCGCCGGCTAATTTTTGCTACAGGGCCGACGATCAGTGATCAGTGATGAAATTTATGACGATCTAGCCATATCCGTCCGTCTGTCCCTCTGCGGAAATCACGATTAAGTCCAAAGGAACTGAAAAGTTCCCCTAAGAAGAACTAAATCAACTTCTAAACAACATAATTTTTAAAGTTTTTTTTAAATGCAATTTATTTTGTAATTTTGTTAAGAAAATTATATATTTTTATGTCAAAGAAGGTCCAAAGCGTTGAACTTGGAGCCCGAAAATCATAAAAATCCATTTCGGACTCCTTTAGCGGACGTTATAGCAACATATTACATGGAAAAAATAGTGTAAACTATATCCCCCCTTTTCTCCCTAAATGACCCTGTAAACGAAAATTTGTTTGTCCACTTAATTATCCCAAAAATTTACTACAAGAGGCACGGCCCTTCCATGAGTGCCAATATCAAAATAGAGTCTTAAAATTGGGCACAGAAATGTATTAAAGGAACTCTAACCCAGCAGGTTAAGCATTAAAAAATGCTTTTTATGTGTTTCAGCCTATTTGCAGGGTATTGAAGATTCGACCCGGTCGAATATAACGTTTTTCCTTTTTTAATTTCAATTTGGATTACAAGCAAAAAGCAAACGTATTAAACACAAAAGAATTTTGTTTTCAATGGATTTTTGTTTGCAATGGAATTACCATAACGTTTGAAAAAGAAAATGGAAGCAAAATAAAATCTTGTTTTCGATTTTATCTTTTTTTGTTGAATTTGGTGCAAAATCGTCTGCCATAAAAATGTGCAATAGTTAAACAAATATTATTAAACTATTTTCTTTCGTTTAGTACGGCAGTGTTGCCAAACAAAAAATCCTATTGGGTAGTGAGACAGTGACATTTTATATAGAAAAGGAGCCACAATTCAGTGTGTACAAAGCAACGCCCAGATTGGTCGTTCTGGTATCAAAGGTAGCCTCAGAAAATGAGCCCGGCGCTTGCCAACTTCATAATTCTGTATTTTCACGGAGCTCCACGTGTTTTATAATAATCATAAGAATTGGTATAGAAAATCTTGCAGATTTGATTACAAAACCGCAGACAAACAAAAGTGAAACATTTAATTTTTGCTTTGAAGAATTACTACATAACGCCTGACTGCAGTAAAGCAGAAAATAATTGTTTATTTAATACATGCTCATTTATTCAATTATAAATAGCATTCGCTAAAACGTAAGAAAGTGCTCATTATAGTGCATTTGCATGTGAAACATTCACTGGAGTCTAGCCATCATTGCCACTAATTGCGTGCATTTGCCAAAGAAATCGTTTAAGCACACCAAAACTAATTATTAACCAAACTAAAACTATAAAACAAACAAAAAATTCATAATAAAAAAAAAACATTTTACAATGCGTTTATTTAAATTATATTTTTAGCAAAATGAACCAGAGAAATACAAGCAAATGTTTTCAAGGAAACAGTTAAAAAGCGAATTCGTTACGCAAATACATTTGAATAGTTTTGTTAATTAAAATGCAATTTTTTGAAAGTTGAAATTATTTGAATATTCATTAGCTTTCTATTCTAGCTAATTTAATAAATATTTTTTACACATATTAGCAAAATAGCATATTTTTAGAAAGGCGAAGTCTGGTTGCTAAAAGGTTTTACATATACGTTTATTTTATTTCATTTTATTTTTATTTTTTGTAACTGATTTTTGATCTAACTCGCTAAATTCCTTAAAAACGCCTAAGTCTGCAATTAATTTTTAGCTAACATTTATTATAATAAATTTATTTATTGGATAAAAAACTATTTTCGTTCAACTTGTTTAAGTAAACGATCTTTTTAGTTTGACAGAAATACTTATGTGTACATTTCCTTTAGAGATAATGATACATTTTACATTAACGGTATGCCGAATGCTTTTAATTTGTTTAAAATTACATATAAAATAAAATTCTGCTTTTGCGTAAACTCCATATCATGTGCGTGATCGTGAGCGCCTCAAATATTGCTGTGCGTGAAAATATGTTAGCTTCGTGAACGTGAGCTTAATTTTACTCACGCGCACATCTCTACATAAAACACAAGAAATTCAATGCTATAACTAAATATTTGGCTTTATTAGCTCACGAATTTCATGGTATTTAATGTTCAACAATAAATGTTGGTATATCGCATCTATGACTGCGCCTTACCCCTGCCTAGACCAGAAGCAAATATCAATAAATATCACAGCAATAGAACAATAATGTCAGCAGAGAAAATGTACTGATATTCCTTACTGCTTAATTATGTTAAGGCAATGAGAACACGCACATACTAGTTCACGATGCAAACACAATGGTGAGTTCTTATGGCTTTCTATTAAAACAATGTATGTATTTCTGTTTAGCATAAACAGAGAAAACACCACTAGACGTTTTCTACAAAGTTGTTTCACAATACTATTTTCTTTTTCACTATTATTAATTAATTTCATTTATTTTATTAAAACGTCAAAGATGGTACAAAAAGACGTAACAGCACTTTACTCGTAGGTCTGTAATTATTAACTGTAAACGTATATTCGTTGGCAATTATTGCGTCATAAATTGCAAACACTTGCAATGAGCTGTCTACATTAACAGCAAAATAATTTTGACAATTGCTGCAATATATTTTAACATATTTATTGTTAGCCAAGACGGGGTTTGTAAACACCATCCCTGATTCTCAGCCCAATGGATCGCTACATTTCATGTTTGCACCAGTTGGTTCTTATATGGATCTTTCATTACAATTTTTTAAGTGGAGGAGGAGTAGAGATATAGTTGCTGAGAATCACGTACTCTATCATACTCCCGTCTACAGTATTTCATGGTCCGCCATGATACGGTCCATGGTAGTCCGCATTAGCTGGGGCCAAATCAGCATATTCGATACCGATTTAAATTTTAATATAATTTGTATTCCATCGGGCCTACATAACTCCTGTTATTTATTATTTAAGTTTACACATTTTCTTATTGTCTTTCAGCATATAGTGGATTGCAAGTAAAAAAAAATAAAGAATAAAACAAAGTAATTAAAAAAACTTCCGCTTTTTATTCTGCACTTTTTCTAATGAGTTATACTTTTTATAATGGCTTGCACGTTTTATAATCACTTGCACTTTTTATAATGACTTGCACTTTTCATAATAACTTGCACTTTTTATGATGACTTGCACTTTTTATAACGACTTGCACGTTTTATAATCACTTGCACTTTTTATAATGACATGCACTTTTTATGATGACTTGCACTTTTTATGATGACTTGCACTTTTTATAATGGCTTGCACGTTTTATAATCACTTGCACTTTTTATAATGACATGCACTTTTTATGATGACTTGCACTTTTTATGATGACTTGCACTTTTTATAATGACTTGCACTTTGTATAATGACTTGCACTTTTCATAATAACTTGCACTTGTTATGATGACTTGCACTTTTTATAATGACTTGCACGTTTTATAATCACTTGCACTTTTTATAATGACATGCACTTTTTATGATGACTTGCACTTTTTATAATGACTTAAACTTTTTATGATGACATGCATTTTTTATGATGACTTGCACTTTTCATAATGACTTGCACTTTTTATGATGATTTGCACTTTTTATATCGACTTTCACTTTTATCCTTATTAATATATTGTTATAAATATGAAAGTAACTATGTGTGTTTGGAATACAGATATTTTAAGGTCCGAGGAACAACATAGCGGTGTCTTTGGAAATGGTAAAAAAAAAATGGTCCTTATTAATATATTGTTATAAATATGAAAGTAACTATGTGTGTCTGTTAAATTTTCACGCTCAAACCGCTGAACCGATTTAAATGAAATTTGGAATACAGATATTTTAAGGTCCGAAGAACAACATAGCGGTGTCTTTGGAAATGGTCCTATTAAGTGGTGACGGGTGGTCAAAAAATCGCATGGACATATGAAATTATTAAACTGATAACTACGAACATTTTAAACTTTCATACAATGACTTTATGAGGGCTCAACTGTAGTCTCAAGCTTCTAGGGATATATGAAATTATGAAAGTGATAACTAAGAATGTTTTAAACTTTCATACAGCAAAAATATAACACAAATTTTAACCGCGGACAAAGTCGCGGGTAAAAACGAGTTTCTTTATAAAATTTAAAATACTATAGCTTCTTTTTATGACCTTTTTGACGAAAAACTCGTTAAAAAATCTAGTCAATTCGTAATAAATTATTGAAAAATATTTTAAAGGAAATGGTGCGAATATTGCACAAATTCTTTAGACACGCCATTTCATATATGTACCTCCAGTAAAGTTAAGCACATGTGCCTCCAGTAAAGTTAAGCACAATTCCAATACAATCGAGGGTATAATCACACAATATGTAATATGAAACTGGAAGTAATTCTCAAAAGTACAATAGTTTTATTATGAGTATCCTATTATATGTATTCATCATATACGACTACACTTGTATATATGTACATATGAAACTACTCATGTGTATACACAAAATAAAAAAATCATAAAAGTCAACAACCATCATGGTCAATATTCGCCAAACTGTGTGGCTGTTAAAAGCATGTTTAATATTTAAGCGTGTATTTCAAGTGTTTCCTTTGTATTTTTATTGTTGTTCGGCAACAGAAAACTTACAGATTACTTAATGCCTTTATTGTTACATCTGGTCGCAATGATACTGCAAGTGAGAACGACGAGGCAACCAACCACCACACAATCCATTTAGCTTACAAAGTATTTTGCTGCTGAACACACAAACAGTGAACGTTTATAAAACAGCAATTTCGACAAACCAAATCCAATGTGGAGACGAAGAATTAATATTAAGCGGCTGCCAATAACTTAAAATTGCTTCTATTTTTGTGTTTACCAGGGAAGAAGGGTGTGTCCAAACCCTGCATATGCATCCCTAAGAAAACTCCCATCTGACAATTTTACAATGTCTTATTTTAACAAGTTTGTAGAAAAATTCACATCTAAAATTCAGCAAAATTGTAACTGAGTTGTAGCAATATTCCTACTGATTCTGTAACTGCTTGTGAACGTCACGTCAAGACAATATCAAAATTAGAACACTTCTGTACTCATTCTCTTCAACATTTATAAGTCTTGCTATATTCAACGCCATAGGGAGTATTCACAGACCGTCAGAAGTAGTTAATTGTTGTGCACAAGGAGTATGTAAGTGGCCTATTTTTAATATTCTCATAACCTGACGTTGGGAAATAGTTATAGAATAAGGGGAATTATTTATAGTCTACTTTTCCTCTGTTAGCTTGTAAAGACGATGAGGTTCAAACAAATTATACATGCTTTATGAACATACGTTTGTGAGTATTGTTCCTTGCCTCGGTCCTTGAATTGGTAAAATATCTGTAAATCGTATTGCTCACATAGCGTACTATCTAGATTTACCCTATTGAGATTGTTACCTGTGTCTACATTTAAAGAACTGGACAGACAGTAAGAGGTCTGGAGAGGGAAACTCATTGAAAACCCTTATAACTTTTTCAAAGCAATAATAAAGCTAAATAATATATTGATCCCAAACGAAAACACTTGAGAAGTACAACGCTTTTCAACAAAAAAAAGGAAACTTAATGAATTTTCAAACTTTTCTCGTATAGCCATTATAGACTCTGGCTGTGATGCCATTTGTATTAGGCATTGAAAGTAAAGTATGTAGGCGGTATGCATCACAAAAAAAAGAAAGAAAAAATATTAAAACGTAAGAGGATAAAATTTGTAAAGCTTCACACTAATAATTAGCATATCACATATTTTTGAAACTTATCTACTTGCTTATTCGAGGAGTATGCAAATACAAATACTTAAAGAATTTGTTTTCCAGGGCGACCCTAATGTACAAAAGTGCTGTACACACACATGGGCAGATATTACATGCAACAACATTCTTACTTTATTTACACACTTACAGATACAAACATGTATTAATACAGATTATGTGTTTGTTTACAGGCCTACGACAGTCGCCAATTGATGGTCACTCTATTTGTGTGTCTTTGGGGCGCCCGTTTATCTGGCTATTTACTGTATCGCATTGTTAAGCTGGGCCGAGACAAACAGTTTGATGATACACGTCGCAATATCATTAGATATGCTGTATTCTGGACATTTCAGGTAAGTAAATATGCGAAGGCACATTATATTTATTATACACGTGCATTCATTATATATTCCCATTATATAAATGAATTCAAGCAGTTCTGGTTTCCATTTAATTTTCGGATTTCAGTTACACCAATACCTCAGTTTGCGTCGTAGTTACGTTCCAAAAAAAAAAAGAACATGCTACGCAAAGTGAATTATGATTTTCTATAGCAAACCATGTAAAGATCAAAGAGAGGTTCTAGGGTTACGAAAATACTGCTTTTAAGAAGAAAATTGAACAAAGTAAACATTTAAAAAAACAAAAATAATATGAAATTTTATTGCGCTGCGGCCACACCTTCAATTTTTGCTTTCAAGTTTTTCACATATACTGACTGTCAAAATTCATAGAAATTTAAAGTTGTGACGTTTGTATGTGGGTGGCATGCAATTTTAATGCAAATGTCGTCGAAGAGAAAATTTTAATTATAATAATTATTATTTTCAATAAACAAAACAAACACACAGAATTGATGACATGGCGCAAACAAAAGTCGTTGCCATCTTTTAGAAAAAAAAAAAAAATTAAAATAAAAAAGAGATATTAAAGACTCGAACCCAAATTAATGCAACTTCGAAAATCTAACGACGCACAGTGAAAATTAGTACTAATTCAGCAGCGACTTCGAAAAACACGCAAAACAAAATGACACAAAGCGAGGTATTGGTGTAACTTAAAAGCAAGAATTTAATTGAAATCATATTTTTAGTTTGAAGTCCCTAGCGATGCCAATCGGGGCCCATTTTACATAAATCCCGGAATTGGCCAGTTATTGGAAGTATAATACTGCACAAAGATTTACGGCATACAATATAATTACACATTGTAATTAAATGCTTCTGTTATTTAATTATTATTTCTTTGAAATAAATGAAAATAAGGAAAGGAAGAGGAAAATTTTTTTAATTTAACAACGTAAAATAAGACAGATAACTCACCCAAGGGAAAATAGGGTGGTTTTGAGAAACAACATAAGGGAACATACAAACAAGCGTTGGGCGTCAATTGAGTCACGCACTTGCACACTTTTTACAATTTGCACGGAAAAAAATTATTACCCAAACCATTAAAAAACTAATAATTGCAGAATATGTTTTTTACGGTACCAGTAAATTGTTTATTTTACTTTTATTTAGTACACAAACATTGTTTGTGAATTTTTAAATAATAATCAATGTTTCTATTTATGCTTTTTGTATTCATACATTTTCGTACAAAGTCTCCAGAAAATTATAGCATACAGTGTGCGATATCCTTATTCCTACACTTAATATAAAATGTAGTTTTTTTACGATTTTTAAGAAAATAAAAACTTTGCACGCAATATACCAATCAACAATGGTGGCTTCTTTGAGGTTGTTTGTTATTTTAGCACCTCATTGAAACACAAGAATTTGAAAATATTTAACTACGAGCTGTAACTTTATAAATGTGTATGAATGATCGTTTTCAGTGCATGAATATTATACGTATTAAAAATCACGCACGGTCCTAAATTTTCTAACCACGGTCACGGGCGCACGTTTGATTTTAAGAATTTATAATAACGATTCACGGGTGACGCGAAAAAATCACGGCATTTGCACATCTCTAATCCCAAGTAAATTTCATTAAGATTTTTTTTTGCTAGATTAATTTGAATTAAGATTAATAGACTTGATATACATATATTTCAGGAAAAAGGGGAAAGCTGTTTTCGAAAGCCGCTACACTTTCATCATTACTGCTAATTAATGGGATATTTGCTATTTAAATTTCTACATTTCTTGCTTGGTGCGTTTGTAACCAAATCATTGAAATTTATTTTTTCCTATAAATCAGCTTCCATTCCTACGAAAAATTCTTATCTTACTACTTATAAAGTTATACAAAACCCAAATAAATTACATCAAATATTTTTTGCTAGATTAAATTCAATTAAGAGTAATAGGCCTGATATATATTCCAAGGAACAAGGGAGTAGCTGTTGATAATTAATGGGAAATTGATAATTAATGGGATATTTCTTAATTTAGTTTCTTTCTTGATCCGTTTGTAACCAAATCATTGAAATTTATTATTTTCTATAAATCAGCCCCCCATCCCATGAAGATATAAATGAATACCTATTTTTTATTTCCCTCCCACTGCAAGTGACTTAATTAAATTTTAATTAAATTTTACAGGCTGTTTGGGTGTATATCGTTTCATTGCCTGTCATTATTATCAATTCACCACGTCATTCACAGCCAAATGCTCCAAAAACAATGACAACATTGGATTCGACTGGCACAGGCATGTTTATAGTCGGTTTGTTGGCTGAAACGTATGCAGATTTGCAGAAATTTTCATTTCGTCAGGATCCTGCCAATCAAGGAAAATTTTGCAATGACGGTAAGTGTGAATTGTCCTTTTGCCAATTACATATACTAACATATAACTGACAAATTAACATAATGGATTTGTAATGTTTCATTATCTCTCAGGTCTGTGGAGCTTGTCAAGACATCCCAATTATTTTGGTGAGGTGGTAATATGGTGGGGCATTTTTGCAATATCTCTTAATGTTATTTCCGGCCACGAATGGGTGGCAATTGCCTCACCAATTTTTACAACATTCATAATATTGTTTTTATCGGGTATTCCCATAAGAGAAAGATCTGCTGACGAAAAATACAAAGAGTAAGTTCATCAGGAATCCTTAACTACGGTGTAAATATGTTTCCAATTAGATGTTTATTTGATGCATGCTAGAAGTTGGCTTTAAAATATTTAAATTCTATTAGGAACTGCTTGCTCTAATAAACTGTTGTAAAAGGTGTGGTAAATGTATAAAAGCAGCAACGAAGACATACAAACATGATTTTATGTTTCAGTTCAGTTCAGTAGAATAGATGAATAGATGAATTTTCATAAGTAAGAGTATTGTTGCTACAAGTTTCAGGAATTCGTCAACACATATTTCTACATACATATTGAACTGCACAACAAAATACTTTTTTTAGAAAACAACCAAAATGCTAACTATCTACTGATTCTAGAAGAGAGTACAATGAAGTAACAAATATTTCCGTGTACCACTGGTCGGTATAAGAAACTGCTTAATCTTTAATAACTACATTTTTTAATTTTTATCTAAAATAGCCAGAGGGACTCCTCTCCGTATGATTTATTTTGTCTTTTATTAAATAAACAGTAACAGTCACAGTCTACAAAATATTTGTCACAAAATTCTGTTATAACCCTCCAAATACATGGAATTTAAAAATTTTAAATTGAATTTAAACGTCAGAAATATGTGAAAACTTAAAATGCTTTTAAAGGTTCCTTTTGTATGTAGTAAGAATTTTAACGAACATTTTTATATTGATATATTAAATTGAATTAAGATTTTATAGGCTAATTGTTCGAAATTTTAATTTAAATCTCAGAAAGACATGATAAATATTCCAAGACACAAAGGCAAGTCAACATCAGGTTTTGTTATTCAACTTAGCAGAGCAGAACAGCTGTTTTCGAAAGACGCAACCCTTTCATCATCAGTGCTCATGTGTATCACGTGTAGTAAACTGAAAAGTCTAAGCAATGCCAAAATTCATATGAGAATGACTGAAGTACTCAGTAGGGAATTAGGTTTCAAGGCCTTACGACTTATAGTGGAACATAAAATTCTCTTGTAAAGGTCACAAATTCAATTCGAATGAGAGAAATGGGCTAAACTTGGAACTCTGATTGAGTAAGACATTTGAAATTTTACAATTGAAAAATATTTTTGCAATATATTTTAATGAGTCAAATCGCTGTTCAATGATATTTTCGATTATTTCAAAAACATTGTTAAAAATGAATACTTTTCAGTCAAGTAGAGCGTTAATATGTTTACAAAAATGTTTCTATTAGTATTTTATGCTAAAATGTCGAGTGTGCTTTAGACCTCAAAGCAAAACTCCCCAGATTTCCTATGAAGATATGCTATAAAAATGTGAGAAATCTAAGACGTCGCCTTTGAAAACTCTAAGAAAAGTATGAGTGCACAATTATCAGTCTCAGTAAAAAGTAGTGGTAGTGAAAATACATTTATTTTATGTTAATGGAAGGAACTGAACTTATTTTCAACTTTTAAAATTGCGCAAAATTATTCACTTTCATTAAATTCAGTTACAAGGACTGGTGTATAATGAATAATTAAATTTTCCCACTATTATTTAGAACTACAAATACACCTGATCTATTTAATATTTGGTGCACTACACCCAATTCTAATGCATATGGGAAGACTATTCGTATGAGTAATATTTTATAAAATATAACTCATACTACACAGTAAACATTTTCCAAAGATATTTTGCACACTTCCATACACACATACAATTCATTTGAATTAGCTTTTGAGCTCCTTATCTACAATAAAGAGAACCACACAAACCAGTTATCTCCAGCAAACAAATAGCAAAAACAAATATAAAGTCTAACTTGCTTTATTGCAATGGATAAACGGATTTCTTATCAAGTGTAAATGGAATTAAAACAGATTTTTTATTTATCGATTTACATGTTGGAAGTTTTAAGGATTGTTATTATTAAAAAACAATAAATTGTAATTCAAAGTTGTGTGATTGCAAATGTATTAAATAGCACAGGAAAATGAAAATTTGATTCCTGCATATTTAATTAGTTATTCATATGTATAAGTAAATGCAACTAACAATGAAGTTTATGTAAATACATAAATATTTACATATGTACGAGTATTAATGAACTTCTCAGGCCATAAGTTATTATTTTTTTTTGGAATTGACTGTAGTGTTGCAGATAAACTGCTACATAGACAATTAAACAGTTTGCACGATTTATGTTAGGATAAGTCCCAATTATAAGTAATTACAATTGAAATTAAGCTCTGACCTCAATAATAATCACATGTGATTGTAAGTTCACACTTTATTGTTTTATAAGTAACAACTTTATGTAATACGCATTTAATTGAAATTAACATTTTTCCTCATTTAGAATGATATTTCTTCATCTCACGTCAAAAATATGGTTTGTAAAACTGTTTACAAATCAAGTTTGAAATGAGATGACGGAAAACCGTTCTTGATTGCTAAATATAAGTCAAGAAGAGTTCGCCAGTTAAACAAATTTCAATTGGATTTTATTTAAATTTTTAATCACAACATGGTTTTGTTCTTGTAAAACTTTAATTACAATTACACAACATTCCATGAAAAACTTAATACTCATATTGATTGAAGCATATCTACGAACTTTTGGCTTACTACACAATTCATTTCAAAATAGTCTTTGAGGTGACGCATATACAATAAACATAATTCATTAGAAATTCACCAATTTCACTACCATATTAACCCTAGTATCTAACATTAACCCTTACTGCGCATAAAAAGTGAATTACTTGTACATGTATATGTATCTGAATTTTTATTTTTTTCTAACAAAAGTCGATTACGATAAAGAACTTTATTTTGCCTTCTATACGCCATATATTCTGTCAACAAACACTCATACTGAAGTAGAATAGAAATTGTAAACATAAATATTTTTTATAGATAATAATTTCGGTTGGCCAACTGATAAAATTCCATTCGCTATTAACTAATTTTATTTCTTTATAATATATCTTTCATTTAGTCAACTGGAGTATCGAAAATATAAAGCATCCACATCACCACTGATACCAGTTCCGCCATCAGTCTACGTCGAAGTACCGGCTGCTTTGAAATTCATTCTCTGCTGCGAGTTTCCCATTTATGACACAATGAAAATACAAAAAGACATTAGCCCATATTCACTTTCGATTGCAAGATCCCACTCACACATATAGCAGTCAATTGCCCACTCTGGTAGTGGGCAACAAGGCTTCCAAGGCACCGTTGGCCATTCACTACAGAAATATGGTGAAACGGGTTCGATGCATAGGGGACACTGTTATGGAGCTAATGGGGGAGATGCTGAAAATCATATGAACTGCGGCGGCAGCTGTCGTAATTCATATGTTAAAACAGCAAATCCTTATCAAAACGGTTCGGGATATGCGACTAGTTACGGTCACAATATGAACGAATTGGTCCAACAAACACACCCGACGTCATTGCAACACCAACATACGCATCATTCCCATCCTCATCACCATCTTTCGCATCATCATCACCAAACCCAACAACAAGAGCAGCAGCAGCAGCCGCAGCAACAACAACAACAACAGCAACAGTCACAACAACAAATGGTACCCAAAGCTTTAGATGTCGACGATGACACAGATGATGGCATCATATACATGCCGGGACCATCATCTTCCAAAAAGAAACCGCACTATTTTCCCGCTTCCTCGCACTCGATCGACTTTGAAGAGCCCTCTTCAATCATCGACGTAGAGGAACAAATTGAACCTGATTTGGAGGAGGACTACGATGAAGACATACCGCCAATTGACCTGAGCAAGCCGCCAAGCGTCACCAGCTTTGTAAATAAAATTCGAACGGAAAAGGAAGTACAAATTAATGCCGAAGGTAAATCCATAACTGTAACAACAATATTGTGATTTCATTTCTATATGTTATGCTCGTATTCGTACTCATGCTCTCTTGTCATGTCATCTGAACCAAATTTTAGTCCAGTTTACTCCAATAGTTTATAGCAATTTATATTAAAGCATTAACAATTAAAAACTTATTAACTTTAAATTGGTATGTATAGATTGTTAAGTTTTATATTTCGTTTGTTTATCCAGTTAAAGATGAAAGTCAACCATTTAAATTTCCATATAAACATAAAAAGAGGAAATCAATAATAAAACCATTCAAGAAATTATCAAAGACCAAAAATATTCGTAGTAACCAAATAATTTACTTACATACACTGTGTGACAAAAAAGGTGACGATGATGGGGAAAATTTTAACATTTTCATTTTGTCTTTAATCAATAACATCACGTATTTAATTGTTAAATTTATAAATTAATTTTTTTAATCTTTTCGATATCGAAAAATTATAATTTATAACTTATGTTAAAAATACCACAGCGGTATATGTCGTGTACAGTTGTTAATATTTTCATAGCAGAGTTAAATTCTTTATAGTGACAGTCAATAAAAATAGACCAACACATTTGTGAGTTTCTACAGTAAGGAATAATTCATTTTCAACAAAAGTTTCAGGCAGCTGAAAAGAAAAGTTTGGTGGAGTCTTTGTAGCTAAAATTGAAGCAAAAAGTACTCCTAATAGTTAGACAATTGTTTACTGAAAATAGGAGTTGGCCCCTTTTTTTAATCTCATAAATCATTTATTTTACTTGCATGCTTATATTTATGAAAACCAACAAAACTAATTTGCATCGATGCAACCAAATTTCTCTAAATGACTGTACAACCATTTTTCTGATAGAAATATTTCAAGGCTAAAATATTGGGCAGAGCCGTGTAACATACCCAAAGAAGGAACTATTAAATTAACAACTTTGACATTTACTTTAAATGTATTTTTATCAAAAGATCTCTGAACGTGTATATTTGTATAAAAATGTGTAATTGGAAATAGGAAACAAAAACGAAATACAGATCTTGCTATTGATTTTTAAGCAAATTTAAAGGTGTTTTTTTTCTTCTAAGAACTCATAAAATGATATCCATATTATGCATATCTGCACAAAAGTACCTATCATATCATATATGATTCATTAATATTGCTGGATAATAAGATACTTATAAGTGTACCACAAAATGTGTGGTGTTAGATCGTCTTGAATATTTCTTAGCAAAATAAAAAAAAAAATCATATATATGTGTACAAATCGTGCAAGTTTCTTGTTGATATATACTCTTTGCACTGCACCCAGTCACTTTAAAAACTGATTAATAGAGCATCAATTTCATTATTTTATTTCATAAACTTTGACAATAAAAAGGTTGATTGTCAATTTCTATCAATTAGTGTTGAATTTTATATAATATGCGATAACTTTTATTATTAATATTCGATGTACCACTTTCGCAACATAAACTGTTTAAGGATAAATTAAATTAATTAATTATAAGAAATATCAATTTATACACTTCCAAACTTGAATCTATTGGGACTTTTAACTCTTGGCCTTGTAATAACAAAATGGCCGATTAGCTTTCGTAAAAAAGTTGCCGTTTTGTTTATTCAATTTAATTTCCATGAATAAGCTTTAATTACATTAAAAGCGCATTGGTGTATTAATTAATTTATTAATTTTAAATTAACTTAAATTATAAAGATAACAAGACACGGAATTAGGAGATGATCAGGTAGAAAGCTGGTTTGATTGGATCGTGTACCTGCTAAACATATCACAGTTGAGATTCATATGTATTCATTTATAAATGTACGAAAAAAGTCAACAATCTTAACACTAATAGAATTATATATGTATATTTGTGATTAGAAAGTTACTTCATAGATTGCAAAATTTAGCTTCAACAGATACGCTAATTAAAACAAATTTCTGAAATCCATATCATTCATGTTTTAAACACAGATTTCCTTCCTAGTGAAATAAAATTTGATGTGGAAAAACTGGTGTGAAATCAAAACTGGAACCATTGTTGTACTGTCACAAAAACGTGGGCAAACAAACACACATACACACACATATAATAAGACTATGTGTCATTTGAAAGTTTTACAAACAAGTTACGCACAACTTTCAAGCCTGTCAGTTTTGCAAACATGTTTAAACCATCAAACGGTAAAGGCAACATTTAAAATACATTTTTTCCAGAATAAAATAAATGTTTAATAAAAAAATATTTATTTTTAGGAGCAACTTTTCGTGAGACAATGTCTTGTAAAACAAACTGAGAGTGATAAGATTTTTATAGTATCTACCAATTATTGTCGCTTAACTGTGTATTCCTATTGTCGAACATTTTTTGTCACCAACTGTATGTATAATAAATTAAATAAGTATTATTAGTTAATTAATAGTAATTGTTATCTATGCATATCAAACATTTTTATCAATTTGTTAATGAAAAATACTACAAAAATTTAATTAAAGCTGGTTAGAAATTATTTACAATTTTAATGTCTATGCTAATAAAATTTACATAATTGAAAATGAGAAAAACAGAGAGAGAGAGGGGGAGAGAGGGAAAGAAATAGGACCATCACTAAAAAGCAGTCTGCAAATGTTTTCATTGCAAGAACTTTCGTAATTAATTAAAAAATATATCCGTTTACTTCCATCACATATAATAAATAAACTTCTCGTATACGCATTATTTGGGGTAGATGCTGTTATGTAATTTGATTTGAACCATATGTTATTAACAAATTGAAACCAGTTTCTCTCGAATCAAGTTTCGCTGTCGCTTCTCCAAAATTGAAGTTTAACAAATATGCGAGCAAACTTAAGATTCTTCAAGAGACTGTATTATACCTGAAGTAATGCAAAATTGGGTGATTCCATAATATATTTTTAATAGGCTGCATGAAAAAATTAAACATGAAATATAGCCTAAAAATTATGAAGGAAGTTAAAATAATAGTAAAAAGTAAATAAAAAATTACCCACTTGTAAATTAATATATATTCTTATATAACTAGAACAGGTAGAAGTATTTTTATGTTTTACTGCAGAACGGTAGTAAAACACAGGGAACTACTTGTTATAATGTCCAAAGCCAAGACACGCAGAACCAATATTTGTTGCATATCCGGCTTCAAGGATTTTCTCATCTATTGTATTTCCTAAAACCGTGCTAGTTATTTTGGGCGACCGTTACTAAGAATTTCCTCCGCTAGGCAAAGTTTTTCTGCATAGCTGGCCTTTGGCCTGTTATGCAGGTATTATATTATATTTATATGATATAATACCCCCAAATTTGTATGAAAATATTTTGGCTGATATTTCAAGAATTTTTCGGACATTTTTGTTTTGGGTGATCTTTTATGCAGCCTCTTTATAATCCTCCGGCTTTCTATTTACTTAATTTTGTTAACAGTTCAATTACTTTCTGTCTTAGTTGCTACATCGTAATGATAGTCCTATTGTTTTCCTGACTTTACCTAAGAAAATATCATAAAAACAATTTTTTTAAAGTAAAACCAAATATTTTTAAAAAGTGCCAAAATAATACTTCTAGTTGTTATTATTTAGCAAAATATTTCTAATTATAAACGCTTGTTATAAAACGCAATTAACAAATAATTAATTTTAATAAACTATCTAACTTCATATTTACACCAATTATTTGAAAAACTAAATAACAATAAAGCAAAAATTGAATTACTAAAGTACCACATACTTGTGCCTCATCTTTATCAACTTTAACATGATTGTTTCTTAATCAATTGTTCAAAATCTAAGGACTTGTTACTAAAAAATATTTAAGCAAACAATTGTTATTTATTTAATTAACAATAATTATTAACAAATATAAAGTCTATTTTATAAAAGAGAAAAGAATATTAAAACATACATATACATTTTTAATAAAATTTAAACAATATACAAATATTTTCTTATCAAAAAATATTGCACCCCGCCCACCCAATAAAATATAACAACAAAGCAGCACTAATGCAAATTACAAAACATATACATACAGACATATATTTTAGTTACGAATACAGTACTCGTATGTAATAAAATTTTGAAAAAAAAAAACATATTAAACATTTTATACAAAAACTAATCTTAATAATCTTAATAAAATTAGAAAACATCGTTTTTATTCATCCTAAAATTCTGTCTGCTATATTTCAGTCGAATAAATTTTGTGAGAAATTATAATTAAATCTCAATTATTTTTAAGTAAAATCTTTAAACAATTAATTTTCTTAAATGACTAAAACTACTTTATACTTTTATCATGTTGGTAATAATATTAGAAATAATACTACATAAAACAAAATTATTAAAATATTCTTACGAAGAAATAAAAAATTATTAGGAATGCAACTTTGACGCTGCCACTTTCACTGCTTTATAGAACCGCAACTTCCGGTCAAACCGATTTACTTCGCCTCAAAATGAACTCTAGTCAAAACATATAAGGGACATTCAAGATTTTAATTTTAAGAGTACTTTTTGGGCGGTTTCTTTAGTGGTTTATTGCTCGATGTTCACGTCTTAAATTGAACAAGTCATAACGAAACAGCCAGTGTCTCTGTCAGAAATATTTTGCCTTATTACGGATGACGACATCGACATCATGTCAACTCAACAGCTAAAAATTATCACTTGTCTACACGTTTTTGACAACAATTACTTACTATTAATAATATTTTAGTATACTTTAAGGCGTATGATATTGATAGAGGACATTAATAATAGTCAATTATTGTCGACAGAGCCGTGTAATTACAAGTTTTTACTGTCTTATTGATGTGACGTCGATGTCGGTTTATCGGGGATCAATTCGAATCTTCACAAGTACAATGGTGGAACAAACTGCAAGTTCAAGCAAAATTTTAATGCATATGAAGGGGGCGTGTACCCTTCTATTCAAAGTTACTATTAATTTTCTTATATCTGCACAACAACAATAAGAGGTTCCCTAAATTGACCAGTTGTCCAAAAGGATTTCATTACACAGTTTTTAACTTTTTTCATTTTGATATCATTACGAAATCGCAGTACTTGACTTTATTTATTTAATCTGTGAAATGGCCGTCCATATCTCTAATTCCATTCAAGAGTGTTCCGGTTATTTATAAATTATCTAAGATAGGAGGGATAGGAGGAAAGGAGCACCTTTACTCAAGGCAGAGTTAAAGTGGTATACCTTGGAATTATGATTTTATTCGATAGCCATAAACATATGTAACTGCCAGTTGATGTGGGACGAACGATAAAATATGTTCTACATGGCGTTCTTTTATTTTTAATTTTTAAATTTTATTGAAAAAGTTGCAATTACTCAACTATCCTCTAATAAATTTCAAATAACACAACGTTGTAAATTGCCATTGGAAAGAAATTAATATGTAAAATTAATTGCCTTGAAAATAAAACGCCAAAAAACACGAAACTTTAGCCTCAAATTATTATTATCGAAATGTTTTTAAGAATGCGGTCAATGCAATTGAGTGAAACTTTTCTGATATTTAAAACAAAATCTTATCCAATCTACTTGTTCTCCACACAGAATCTGGTAGTAGTGAGTAACGGAAATATTAAAAATAACAACATATTTAATAAATAATTAATGCATTTCTTTGTCTATATATATTTGTATGTATATGAATAATATATAATGTACATATATAAAGTTATATTATATAAGAGAAACTTATTATGTAACAATATATCAAGTTATTTAATAACTTGTCTATGTAAATAGAAATTAAATATAATTTTTATTGATTAAAAAGAAAAACAAAACACATAACAATTAATGATATTTTTTTCAAATTACAACAATTGGTCTCAATTAAGAAAACGAAACGTTTGAACATTTTTAAATGTTGTCTAAACACCAATGGAAATTTTTCGTAGTTCGCAATCGGTAACACGATCGCGAATTAACATTTGCGATTGCTAGAAGTCTAAATAAAAAATATCATTGATAGAAACAGATCTTAGAAAGACGGATCGTGGGAACAGGCTTTGAATATCATTTGTAAGATTTAAAAATCTAAAAATTTAACATTTTACAAACTGAGACCTTTAAAAACAATTAATAAGTTGTAATTTACTAATTTTCAGCAGAACAAAATATATTAAATATATATTAAATAGAAATGACAAAATAAATATTTTAATATTTTAGATGAAATTTCAAATGGTGTTTATTTCGTAGAAATTTAAATGAAGTGAGTATAGCATAATCTATATATTTTTTAATAGCATGGGCGGAAAATTGTTAATATGTATGTCACGCACTCTTTATGAATGAAATTCATTTGCTATCATTGACGTCAAAGATGCGAACACGACCTTGACAGCAATCACTCCTATTCTGTCCCTCCCAGTTATTATTTAACTTCAGATACGAAAAATCAAATAGATTTTCAATAAAATTTCACATAATAAAATCTAATATCGCCAACAGTAAGTATTACTTATTTAATTTATTTATATATTTACAAGATCTTAACGCGAACGAAAATGAAAAGTTATTCTTTTCATAACGGAAATGATCGAAAAACATGAAATTCCCAACTCTGAAGACTATGTTTCCTTAAATTCTAAATTCTCATTTATTTCTATAAATCATATAAGCAAAGCGATTTAAATAACAATTTTGTTTTTGAAATAATTATTAATCAATAATTTTTCTTACTTGCAATATTTTTAAAATATTTTCTATTTTTGATAAATTTTATTTGCTTAACTCAATTGTAGTTGAAACTTATAAAAATGATTGCTTTGAAGCGCTTACAAAGTTTGAATGTTGTTGTTAAACGGTTTAGGGAAGTGCGAAATTACGGTTCACAGGCCATAAATCAAATGCTGCAGCTACAACATACAGAGATCTGCGCTGATCCGCCTTCCAGGGGCCTAGTTTTAGGTGTCTATGCTGAAGAGGATGACAAAAATGATACGGGTATTTTAACGCCAGCTGCTTGGCGCTATAACGTTCAGAAAACAGGCGGCCGTATGCTAGACGTTTTACGCATGTCTGGTCCAATGCCAAAAAGGGGTGAATGTCGTTTACTGTTTGCTCAGGAAACGGAAAAAATTCCATATTATTCGGCCGTTGCTATTATAGGCTTAGGTAAGGAATGCTTAGGCTTTAATCCGTATGAAATTTTGGATGAACAAAAAGAAGCCATACGAAGATCTGTAGCTAAAGCCTGCATGGAACTGGCTTTACTAGATACAGATCGCATAGAGGTTGAAAATTGCGGCCATGCAGAATCTGCAGCTGAAGGTGCAGCATTAGGTGTTTGGGCCTACCAGGAATTGCGGGATCCCAAAAACCGAGTATCGGTGCCTTCTATAGATTTATTTACCTACAAGGATGAACTTTGCGATATTGAAGGATGGCGCATTGGTTTACAAAAGGCTGCAGCCCAAAATCTTACAAGACAATTACAAGAGATGCCATCAAATCTTTTAACACCAACAGCATTTGCCCAAAATGTTGTGGAAGTTTTATGCAAGTCAGGTGTGAATGTGGAAGTCAAAGTGGAGGGCTGGGCAGAAAGTCAAAGCATGAACGCTTTTCTTTCCGTTGGTAAAGCTTCATGTGAACCACCAATATTTTTGGAACTTAGTTATTATGGTACTTCAGCCGAAGAGAGGCCAATAGTATTGGTAGGGCAGGGTATTACGTACGATTGTGGCGGTTTGTGCTTAAAGGAGAAAGAAAAGCTGAAGCATATGAGAGGGGACATGACTGGAGCAGCTGTTGTAGTGGCTACTTGCCGGGCAATAGCTGGTTTACGTTTACCGGTAAGTAAATTTCTTATTCATATCATATTCATAATTTTTTTAAATTAATTCTTAAACTCAAGTTTATTGTTCTAATTTTTTTAACCTTTAATTTTGAAATTTAATTAATAATATTGAGCTTGAGGCTTATTTTTATACAATATAATCAATTGTTGTCCTGAAGAATATGTATATCCAGAGGATATCGAAATATTGAAATATAAATAAATAATACCTTTTTAAAGTTATTATTTTATAAAAATAAGCTTTAAGCTCAATATTATTATATAAATTGAAACTAAAATTTTTTTATTAAAAATACCTATGCAGTAAAAATTAATTCTAATATATTAAAACAAATCACAATAACCGATTATGGTTTTCAAGAAATGTAATAAGACTCAAAACTGCTTAGTTTTGAAAATCGGGAAGAATTTCCTATTCCGAACATTTTTTATTCGCAGAAAAAAGAAAACTAATAACGAAAGTATTCTGAAACATATGATTTAAAATAACTTGCAGCAATTTTGTCCGGAGACTTCTTTCTTAGCGAGAATTTTTTGACCTTATAGTCAAGGTCATAAAAAACGTACTTTAACTGCCATATTATACGTATTAATTTTCCCAATTAAATACTGGTTTAAAGCATACTTTTGACTATGATTATATTGCTATATCCTACGATTCAATTATTTTTGTACAATTCGAAATTTCAGGTCAACATCAGGGGATTAATACCACTGTGCGAAAATGTGATGGGATGCAATGCATTCCGTCCGGGCGATACTGTAAAGGCCATGAATGGCAAGCACATTAAAATCCAAGGAACTGATCATGAAGGTCAGCTAGTTTTAGCAGACGCACTGTTGTATGCACAAAACTTTTGTCCAAAATGTATAATTGATGTTGGTACCACTTCGGGATGTATGCTTGATGCCTTGGGGGAAGCGGCTTGTGGCGTTTTTACCAATTCTGAAATTCTATGGCAACAGATTAAACATGCCAGTATGCATACAGGAGATCGTGTATGGCGGTTCCCACTTTGGTGCTATTATACCAGTCAAGTAAAAGCGGGTATGTCAACAGATTTGCAAAATTATGGTGCCGGTACTGGCGGAAAGCCTTGCAAAGCAGCAGCATTTTTAAGGGAATTTGTACCCTGTGGACAATGGATGCATATCGTAAGTTCTATATGGTTTTGCAAAACAGATTTATATGACTTAAATAGTATATTTTAAGGATGCTACAAATGTAATGACAACAGATGGTAAAGTCTTTGACTATTTGCGTAAAGGCATGGCTGGAAGACCAACACGTACTTTAATTGAGTTTATAGCTCAAACTATCTGCAAGGATACTGCTCCCAAAATGCCTAAAAAATGAAAACAGAATTCTTGGAGTGTCAATTGTGGATGTGTTTTATAACAACCAAATTCATTTGTATACTATTTCCGTTTTCCTGTTAGTTAAATAAACTATTTGTTTAAATTTTGTAAGAGGCATTAAACATTTTAATAGCAAACTACATACATTGAGCACTTTGTTTTTTGAGAAAGTCTATAGGACAAATTTATTTAAGGCAGATACAAAATAACGTCAAAAATACTTTTTAAAAACTACATATAAAATATATGATTTATTGCTTAACGAGATAATAAAGTTGGCATTCGAAAATAGTATGTAAAATAATAATATCACAAGGAAACTGCTTTTGTGAGTACAATGTTAATATCCATTGGCGGATAATTTTGTAGAAGTTTTACGTTACAGGCAAAATCATTTTCTAATATTTGTTCTCGTTGTATTCTAGAAAAGAGAAATGTTATGAGAAATAAAAAATGATGGCACAAACAATACTTACAATATCATGGCGCAGCATATTTTTAAAAGAAAATCAAAACGATTTTCATCCGACAGTACTGAGTCCCATATGCGCACCACGTCAGGTAAAGGGAATTCTTGCGATAATATAAGTGATATCCACCTAATTCATTTAAAATATTGAATTTTTATCAAGTTTCGAATTAAAAAAAATCTGTACCTAAAACTATAATATTGTGGATGTAGTTCTTGTGCTTTAAGACGTTCATATATCTCCAAATCTTTAATTCTTAACATCTCCGACAGACGCTTCATCATATTTTTTATGCCACCTTCTGAGTCATCTAATGTTTTAATAAAGAAATCACGTATTTCTGCCATTAGAGCAGTGAAGCAATAAAAGCAATCCGCCTCTGCATGTTCTATTCCAAAAAAAAAATTATCACATTAGCTATCAATAATATAAGATTGATTAACTTACTTCGCATTTCCTGATTAGGATCTGAAGCCATGACATAGTAAATAGGGCCTACAATTTCATTCATGCCTTGAACATAACCCTGACCAGGATTTAGTTTGGCATAAAGAAACAAAATGCGTTGTACCACCTCCCAATGAGCCTCTTGGCCCTCTTCCATGGCCTTGTAAGTTTCCTCTGAGCGTTTTGTGATGAGATTAATCTAAGGCACATACATATATTGACAATTAAAGCCTACATATTTATACATACTTATGAATTAATTTTTATACTCAATATTAATGATAACAAAGCAATTTCAGCATGAATACGTGAGGAAGTATGTTTGTATGTACCTGCTGCTTTAATTTTTTAATGCGGCATGTGTTTAAAAACATTTTTAGAACAATTAGCTTATCAAATGACTGGGTAAAGGTGACTACGACAAATATTTGCACATTCTCAGAAATATTAAGAAACTTCTTTTACCTTTGTTACTCCCAAACCCTTTCTTTCGACATTAGCCGACTTTAGCACTGAGGGAACTACACGCTGATGCAATCTTCGCTCGCCTTTACTATTAACCACAATGTCACAGGGATAATCGGTTGGTTGCTGAAAAAATGATATATCCGGACAAAGTCTTCGTACATCTTTATCAATTTGTAGCAGAAATTCATTATCATTGAAAAATGTGTTCCAAGCACTATCAGGTCCCTCGCTCAAAGGATGATCACTTAAACAAACATCTTCGTATGTATTCCCATTATCCTTAAGGCCTGGTGGAAGTACCAGATCCTCAATAAATTGTCGATACAGCGTCCTTTTTTTCGCTAATGTGCTTAACCATGATTCACGTTTTGTTCCCAAATACCCCAAAAGTATTTTCCAACATTGCGAACGAAGACTACTTACATCTGGAATACCTACAGCCATGTTTCCAACAGAATTAATTGAAGCAAGGAGAATAAAAGAAACTCTTAATTAATTCAATGAACCATGATAATGTTGTGAAAGTTATATTACTTACGAGTGTATTTGGGGGGCGATTACTTTCTTTTGTTTTTCATTTGTTACTTACCATTTGAACAAAGCTGCCTCAGTTGTTTCAAATCAATTTCATCTTTGTCCAAAGCATTCTCAAACTCTTGAACTCTATTTATTTAAAAAAATTTAAACATTTATATTTCACATTTTTAATTATTTTCTACCCACCGTGCTCGAAAAATTGACATAGTTTACTAAATTGCTAATAAACAAATGTTTTGTTTTGCCATTTGGCGTTGCCAACTTAATGCCCGCACAATTTAGGGTTTCCCGTGCCATAATTTGAGAGCAACAGGCATGAGCAAAAAAGAATTATGAACAAAGATGGCAAAATTAAGTTGGATATTTTATATATGTAAACCGTTCTATGTTTGTTTCCGCTTAAACACCAAATCAAAATATACCGTTTATGGGGGAAAAAAGGGAAGAAATTTAGCACTTTATGGTACATATTCATATACAGAGTACTTTATGTTCACAAATATTAGAAAAAAATTTATACTTTTGGTGTTAATATATTTTTGGTACTTTTTACTTTACCGATAGATTTATTGGAAAAAATTAAAAAAAACACAGTAGTGAGGGTGCTGTTGACTGAAGTGGTTAACACGAGACTCCGCGCTCAGTCATGAATATTGGGTCATTCCCTGAGTGTTAGTCTAATAATAATAATACATTATAATAATAATCATAATAATAATAAAAGTAATTATAGTATATTTTTTGAATGAAAAGTTGGGGTTCTTAGTAAAAGGGTACCGAATTCTTGCGAAATTAAAATTTTTGATGCATTTAATTATTTTTACTCAATCAAAAGTTTTTTGAAATATCAAAAAATAAAACAATTAAGAAACCGATACGTGGTACTTCTTCTAGTGGTGCAAAATTCATCAAAGCGCAACTGCATATGGATATTATCGCACATTGTAAATAGTAATGTCAACAAGTGTTAAAGACCTCAAAAAAACTTAAATCTAAGTTGAAGTATAAAATAAATTTTAAAATATAAATTTCAATATTACATTCTAGACGCACTTATAAAAAATCATTAAAAAAACAGACAACAGATCATATCTGCTGATTTCTTCTCATTTAGTTTCGTACTTTTTTGCACTAAAATGTCTTTGAAAAGCATCTGTTTATACGAGTATATACGTGCATATATAGGAATAAGAGCACATAAATATACTTAGTACACTGGGACTAATAATTATAAAGACATAGACGCGTTCATCTTTGTTAATATATATTCTTACTGCAAATCATAAAAATATCCCCCACCGAACTGGACGATTCTAGGTACTTTTTATTGGTAGTAGCCAGATAGAACAAGTACTATAACGATCATATTGTTTAAAACAAATTTATGCAGCTTTTAGAAAAATAATTTGCAATTGTTGAAGTTCTTTTTTTTTTGTGTAAGCATTTACATTTCTGAATTAAACTATTTATTATTATTAGAAAATATTACATAAGAAAACTTTAGAAACAGACTGATATGTATTATGTGAAGGAATATCGCAGAAGATCTGAAGAAATTGTGGAATATAATATGGAGACCTGGGTGGTTTTGGCTGAGAGTAGGAATAAGCAATAGAAAATTATATATGTACTGAATATAAATTAATTGCAATTTCACCCTGAGATTAATATAAAAAATAAACTACATATTGAATTAAAGCTAATTGTTTGAAAATGTGCTTCAAATTCGGAAACTCATGATAATTACACAAGGGAAATTCAACATCAGTTTTAATTAGAGAGAACTGTAACACTTTTAACCTCAGAGTTGCTGTTTGGTTATTTTTTTTCAAGTCCCATTTTCTGAATTATTTGTTCCACTGTACTTAAGCCAAACTTTCTTGGTTTGAATTCTTTTAAAATAAATATTATTTAGTACATATGTATTGACTAAGCCTGCGATCACGAAATGTTTCTTCATTTTTCATTCTCCATTCCTTTTTTATTTTTCGTTCCATACCCATATACTTATTTATATATGACAAGTGTTTTATTTTTTATTTATAAGTATCAGATTCCACACAAACGATAAAAGCATGTGACTACAGCTATTTCATGCACTTTCAAACAATCGTAAATCGAATATATTTTTAATAAATACAAAGAAAAAAAACTGAATATTCTTTGGGCAAACATTTTGATTGATGTCTAATAGAGCTGGGCACAATACCGAACAGTCAATAAACCTGTAACATTGCGTATTGAAAAATATTTTGCCGATTGTTTGATTTCTAGTCTAAAAGTTATATGAGCAGATCCTCGAAATAAGAAGATTGCACACAACATTTGTATGTGTGCGTGTGTGTTTTAGAAACAAAAATTAAAAGAGCAAAAATTAAACGTTGAATAAATAAATAAGTAATATTAAGAATATAAACAAAATTCATACGTTTTTATGAAAAGTCTTTCAATTGAGAACAAACTAGTGAACGGAAAACAGCGTGTAGTGATTGAATTAGTTAGTTGTGTGTGTGTGAGTGTGTGTCTGTCTGTGTTCTTAATCTTGAAAATTTTCTTGAAAACCACTCGTGTAATTTATAACAATTTTCTTTCTCAAACTAAAAAAACAAAGCAAAAATATTATAAATGAGTAAAACAAATTGTTTACCGCGTCCAGCATTTTGGAAAGTACCTGAGTACGTGGGCGCCATGGATCATAATAATACTGTATATGAACAACAATATAAATCCTCCCCACCCCGGAAATCATCATTAACTTTACATAGTGATACTAGACCACAAATTGGAAAACCGCAAAAACGAGTTCGCTTTAAGGATGTTGATGACAACGATCACTGTAATAATCCTAACGCAAAATATGTAAGATTTAGACAAATTAAATGTGCTTATAAATGTTTTTATAATAATTTTCGTATTCATATTGACGTAGGTATTGTTGTTTTATTCAAGAAACAATTGTTTATGCGAAATAAAAAATAGACAAAATGCACAGACTAGAAAAATGATGTTCTTCCGTTCTCAATTTTACACAAGATCTAATATTTAATGCTGCATGTTTTTCTTGCCTTCATTTCTTCAAGTAAAATATGAATTACGTCTAATTGCATGGGTTGTTGCAACATGAAATATCTAATTTGATTATCGTCAAAAACGTCAATTTATGTTGCCAAAATTACTTATTTTTGTTAATTATTTATTGGGAATTAGTGAAAATCCATGAAAAGTTTACATTTTAAAAACCTCGCGTTTTCAAAAAAATTATTTTTAAATATGCTTGAATTTAAATTTTTAGTCTAACTTTTTTTATACTATCACAAATACAGTGACAAAAGTTCCACCGATATTATTTAAGAAAAAAGTCAAAATTCATCTTTTTACCTTTTCTTGTAAATGTCATGCCTTGGAAAACTTATCTGCACAAATACATACATATGTAAATGTAAAAGAACTTGGAAAAATATTTTGATTTTTATATTAAAAAGAGAAATATTTTAGTCTTTTTTCCCAGTCACAAATTCACCTCACATGTTTACTGTATTACTAATAACGCTTACAGTTCTCAATAAAATTATTGGCTGCAATTTGCACGATCATCTTTCGAAAGTTTCATCTACTATAAATAACCAGTGATGACTTTTCCCGATGATTTCTCATTTTCTTTAAAAGCAAACTTCTCTTCATGTGATCCAGTGGCACAATTTAAAAACCACATAAAAGTCAACGAAATGAATAATTAATTCGAATGTTCGGCATAAATGTACTTATTTTACTTTTAATTAACACATTCTTTAAAAGAAATTAATGCGCTGACTATGACACACTTTTATTGTACTTTTAATTAATTTGTTTATCTCGATTTTTTCTTGTGCTTGAGATAGATAAAGGATAGTGAAAGTCCATTACGTATATTTTGTGTATAAATAAATAATTTTTGAGTGGACTTGGCAATATTAATTGAAATAGAAAACAAAAGCAAAAATTGCCTGTCAATTATCGTCAGTGTAAACAATTTACATTTTGGCATTAAAATTAATTTCGAATGCACATTTGTGACGTATTTCAAATATTTACAAATTATTTTCAAGTACTGACAAAAACAACAAGAAAAATACCATAATAAATTATTAATTTAAGGAGTTGATAAAATAAAAAGCAGTTAAGTAGTAACATTTTATAGGAAGGATGTAAATGCTATTTTTTTTCTTTGGTCCAAAGTAAAAACATTACGAATTTTTTTTAACCCCTAAGAATGAGATAGGTACAATTGTAATTTTTCGCTATCATTAATAATAGGCTTTGAAATTTAAACATTTAATTAACATTAAAGTACTTCCACCGTGAAAGATACACATTAAGAGACTTCATAAATGCTATTGGACCTGCACACACATAAATAAGTATGTACGAGTGTGTTATCGTACGAGGGGAAAGCGAGGGAAATAAAATAAAATGTCATTATTATTAATTTACATTTCAAACGCACTTTAAAAAGAAATATTTTGGATTAAACTACACCTCAAAACAAACCTATTTTATCTTATATACACATATCGAGCCATAACCGCCGAAAAAGCTTAAGCTGTTCGAAAATAGTTTTATGAAGATAATCCATTACATATTTGCAATAATTTCAACCAGATGCCAATATATCAAAGTCGTGTTAAGTTCTGTTAGAGAAATACAGCAAAAGAAATTTTACTTCAACTGCATTTTTCCTTAAAATATTTAATTTGTTTACATTTTTTTTTTGTAACTGAAAAGTGTCGGTTTCTTTTTCACATAGAGCAATAGTAGTGGCAATCCTTCAAGGATATCAATGAAACAGTTAAAAAACATTTTGCTAAGGACAATGATTACAAGTTTGGTTAAATTAACTGATTTTTTACTACATCTAAAATATCTTAACATGTCTCAACCTGCACAAACATGCATTGTATTATAGGAAATTCATTAAAACTATTAGCATTAAATATTACAGTCAATTACAATCCTATGTGTCCAATATTGAGGTTCTACTTCCATTTAAACCAAGAACAATTAAAAAATAATTCTCCTGTAAAATTTACTTTTGGTCTCTTAAGCTGTTTTGGTGTTTATGGGAGGTTATGTAGTCTCCCAAAACCGATGAAATGTATGTACATATGGCTTTAAAGAGATAATGGACCCTTTACAGTTGTGGTCTGCTTCGATATTTCCCCTACTTATACATGCACACATGTATATATAATAGATAAGTATATACGAGGGCTGTTCGATAACTCCGTGGCTCTACAACATAATTTTCAAAGGATAGACATATTTTTCTGAGCATAATTGGCGCCATATGGTTGGGTCGCCCAAAAAGAAGTCATCACACCAGAAATAGTCGACAAAACTCATGGAATAATTTTGCACGATCGGAGGGTGAACTGTACGAGCACATCACAATTTGCATGAATACTTGCGACATGAAAAAGCTATTCGCTAACACTCGACTATAAGCAAACTTTAAAGGACTGTTAAATTGGGCTATGAACTGATTCCTCATCCAGCATATCCCCCCCAGATTTAGAGCCCTGAGTCTATTTTCTTTTTCCAAACCTGAAGAAGTAGCTGCCTGGTAAGAGATTCGGAGAGGTCACAGCCGAAACAAATGCCTATTTTGAGACCCTTGAGAAAACTTGATCTAAAAGGACAATGAATGCTCAACTCACAAAAATATATTCCTACGATAAATTTTGAGATTCCTAACTCATAACACCGTAATACAACGTATTGCACAGTTGATGATAAGGGCAAAATGAATATGCAGCTGCCGTATACGGCATGTTAAATACTTTCGTTCAACTAGGGTTAAACAAATAATATATGGCATGCATGTATACGAGTGTGTTGGTTTTATTTATATTCGATATTTTTAATAGAAATTAGAAGAAATGAGAAAACAATAAAAAAAACCCAATTGCAAGATCCCAAAATGATAAAAACGAACAAAAATGCTTAAAAGACGTACAAAAATTTCTATTAAAAGGGGATGACGTGCGTGTTATTACGTTACGTGAGTTTGAATCGTAAAGTTGTCTCAATGAAAAAAGCTAACAAAAATGCAG
Source organism: Linnaemya tessellans (assembly GCA_951800035.1). NCBI lineage: Eukaryota > Metazoa > Arthropoda > Insecta > Diptera > Tachinidae > Linnaemya > Linnaemya tessellans. Next base: position 3,480,662 of record OX637535.1, read on the forward strand.
TTGTGTGGAAATTTTTGACTTAGTGCATGACCATTTTCAAAAAATCCAAAATAACATTGAATTTCTAAATTCAGATGAAGGGAGTTGATTTTACAACGTGCATTGGTCCTTTACCAAATCGTCAGTCTACTGACGATTTGGTAAAGCACCAATGAAATGCATATAGACATTGCTTAACCACCAACAAATAAATTTCATTTATAAAAAAAAGTTAAGTTAGAAGCTAACAACGTTTTTAAGTATTTTTGAAACTATAACAATACGATGTTTCCAATATTGCTGCACACAGTAAGTAGCCTTTACACTCTATTACAAAATAGTACATTTCGCTTATACGACTAGTTGAGGAGATTGTAATCAGCTTTCTTTTTATCGTAGGCGACCAGGGGCCAAATCACCGCACTCAGTATTTTATGGAAATATAAAAATATATTATTAGGGCATTCACACAGTATTAATGTATGCCACTATGTTTTTGTTTTATCAAAAAAATAGCTCTACAGGTTGAAACTCTTTAGGAGACGGCGATAGTATATGTTTGCCGCCGTTACTTAAACATAAGAAAAGGCAAATATATTATTCATACTTTTTTGTTTGTACATTAAATCACATGTATAACATAAAAATAATTAAAAGAGGATTAAATCGCAATATATATACCACGTTTATAAGCACGTCTTAATTGCAAATAAAAAAGAAAAATATTGCCGTATAACTTTTTTATTGTAACTTATTAACGCAATTAACAAGTCGTGAAAAGTAAGACGTTGCCACTTCATGAACGGTTTTTGTGTTTTTTATGATCTGGTATCATATTTTCGTCACCTGGCATCACTAACAATAACAAAAGTCCTGTATGCAATTTCCCATATAAACAGTGAATTGGTTATTTGCAAATAGTTCTATTTGCAAATAAGACGTGCGTATAAACGTGGTAATATACAAGTGAAATCTTTTTCTCGTTTAACTTATATAACTGGCAGCCGCTGAAAATTTTTCCGTTTGCCGCCGTCAAAAAAATGTATTCAGCCAGCAGCTGTTTTATCAGCTGATCGAAGTTTGGAATGGCAGACTACTAAGTTAAGACGGGTTGTTTACACTAGTCATATTTTTTTGTGATAGTATTTTATGACGTATGACTTTATGACTACAATGTGAATCTCCCAATTCGATTTTACTTTGGGAGAGCCTTTTCAACACTTTTTTCAGGGATAATTTGTGGTATATTTTTAGAAGTGATTTTATAGGGAATAAAAACACTAGAAAATTATAAAAATCGGTTAATAATTAGTGAAGCAAAATTTGTTTCTAACAATATTTTGTTTATTTTAACCTTTCAAAAATTATGCTTGAAGATCTTGGCACTACCACAGAGTGTAAATTTAGCTCATATTAATAATTGTCGTTCCGGAGCAGATATGTATATGTATGTAAAAATAAAACTTGGTATAGGTGTTACTAATGTACTTATGTATGTATATAGGTAAAACTCTGTAGAGGAAATGGGCGTGGTTCGACTAACCCTTTAAATTTGACCAGACCAAGCAATTTACATATATGAATCCGAATCTGATGTCAATTTGGCTCAAATGAAATCAAAGTTTTAAGAAAATGGCGAAAAATCATTGGAAATCGAGAACAATTTATTTTTCAGGTTTTTTTCTGAATTTTGTGTTGTGCACGATCCAAAGGGACTTCAGATTTGAAGTCAGTGAGTATGGCCAAATGGAAAGATACTGCTCATTTACGAGTATTATCAAATTTACATTTAATCGATATAAAAATGATTCAAACTTCTTGTTCAAAATTTAAGTAAAATGGAATCTTTTTTATTAATAATTAATAAATCATAAATGTTGGATATCGTCACAGTTTCTCTACACCATTAGAAACTTTTTATATGCTAGAGACAATAAAATATTTAATGTGCAGATAAACAATTTTAATTAGCAAATATTTAAAATATAACATCAAAAGCATTAAAATTTAGAACTGAAAATTTTCATTTCGGCTTTTTGTAGGGAACTTTTTGTACACGCTTCTGATCTTGCGCTGCCGTGCGAGTAACAAATTGTGTGGTAATATGGCAACATGTCTGTTGGTAGAAGCTTAATCTCTAGGAAGGAAGAAATCAATTCTATACCTCTTTACAAATAAAATGATACTGTTCTGCCTCAGCTGATGTTAAAGATGAGACACAATTGCAAAAAAAAAAACAGAAAAAAGAAAAAGATTAATGAAATCAAAGAAATAAAAATTTCTTGTTTCTCTACAATGGTGTTTTTAAAATTAGTGCTTGGGCAGCTTTCAATACGATCAAAACGTTTAACAATTCAAAAAATTCGCGCATAAGTAGTATATCATATTTTATTTGCAAAAGTTTATAAGACACTTTGAGTGTTTTTGTAACGGAAAATTAATTTTGAATTAGTTTTCGAAGTCACAACAAATTCTCTAAAGTCTCTAATACCGTCAGTGTTTTTTTTTCGATTTTATGATTGTTTAAACCACTGGGATTGTTAAGCCTTCAGTTGCAATCATGAGTCCTAAGCTGCACGAATTTGCGGTTGTTTTAAAACGTGATAGTGAAAATACTCCCTGGGGTATACGTCTTGTCGGTGGCAATGATCTCGATACACCTCTTATAATAACTCGGGTAAAATATTATGAAAATTCACTAACAATAAGCAATTTCTTGGTCAATTTTGCAACAAATTAATAATACAGTATTATGCAACATGATCGGTCTTTATACTTACAAAAAGTCTTTGTGCAAAAATCTACTAAATGAATATAAATAATACATATGTAAAATTAATTTAAAAAAATTAGAAAAAAGACAACAATAGAATTTAACAAAAATAATTGATTTTTTTTTTGTTTGTTTTTGTTTTACATTTTTGTTGCAAAAAGAAGAAGGACAACGACTACCAAGACATGCCTTTTGATTTTTCTTGTGTTACACGTACCATTCATCAATTTCTATTAACAAGATCATTCATTTGCCAAGTTTGTTTATCACAATAAACAAAAATGCTCAAAGAAATAAAAATAAAAGCCAAACAAAAACAGAAGAAAATTTTCAAAGAAGACATACTCGTATGTATGTATGTATGTATATAAAAACCAACCGCAACCACTTTCAGAATATTGCAAGACAATGTAAATGGAAATGATATACAAACAGAATTTGAATAAACGATTTCTTGCACTCGCTCCCACAATATTTACCGTTTAAAAAATATATCGAAAAATTTCAAGTTGGCACCAATTTGTTTAGTTATTCGAAAACGCTATTGTTTTATTCATTTTTACATTCCTGTTGCTTGCAATTTATTACAAATTGCGCTTTAAAACTGAAATGAAATGATGAATTGCAAAGATATTTTCCTCAAGATCGCCAAACAATAATCCTGAAAAACACGCCTCAGTACTAAAATTTTAATTTCAACAAATTTCAAGTGTATTCAGTGTATTTAGTTGAAACATTTTCGATAAGTCAGCACTCAGCATAAAAAAGCATTATAAGTTTGTAATTAATTTCAAAATGTTTATATTATTCTGTAGTTTCTTTTCCACTAAAAAAACCGAAATTTAAAAATTGTTGCCAAACAAAATATCTTATTCGATTTATGCTAAAGAAGAGCAAACAAGCAAATAATATTATGAATTATGAAATCTATGTTCGAGTAGTTTTCTATTTATTCTCTAGGTCACACAAATGTTTTGGAATAAAACTCTTGCTACCTGAGTTTTGTTCCAAAATTATTTGCTTCACATACATACATGCTTAAATATAATACGTAAATTTGTTTCAACATTTCGAACGATGGTGTTCGGATGATCTTCTTCAGGGGACGGAAACAATTTTTATAGCAGAAAAGCAGATATATTATTTAATATGTTAACATTTTCTTAAACACTTTACAAATAGATTACAATTTTAATAAAATAATATAATTCATAATAAATAAATAGGATTACATGTATGTATTAGATATGTATATTTGGGGTACTCATAGTCATATTGTTATAAAGTCATAATATTTTAGACCAGTTTAAAAAATTTATTGTGCTGCATACCAAAAAGTTCATAAAATTTTAGCACTCTTTCAGGTACGTTTTTGTCAACAAATAGCTCTACAGTTCTGAGTCGAAGGATTGAAACTCTTTAGACGAAACGGCGATAGTACATATTGCCGCCGTTACTTACATATATATGATTCATGAATAAAAACGGCTAAAAAAGTATTTATACCTCTATGCCTGTACATTAAATCACATTTCTAAAACATAAAAATAAGTAAAAGAGAATTAAAATGCAAAATCTAAATATATACAAGCGACACAGCTTTCTCGTTTAACTTATGTAACTGGCAGCCACTGAACGTTTTTCCGTTTGCCGCCGCCAAAAATTGTATTCAGCTTATATTAAGGTAGCAGCTGTTTTATCAGCTGATCAAAGTTTGGAATAGCAGACTAAAGGCGGATTCACCCAGGCATTCTTAGCCCCGGTTCACACAATTCAACTTTTGCTGCTCAACTTTTGATTTTTCTGTGAGCAAGAAGGAGATAGTCTAAAAATAGTATATGTTTATACTTCTTTCTGTTTCAATTCATTGCCGAGTTGCGGTACGGAGTTGATTGTACTTTGGCAGCAAAAATTTGTGCCGGGACTTAAGAAAATTTTGTTTCAGGCAAAATTTTTTGTATACGAAGTTTGATGTCTCTCTCAGAGAGGGAGACAAATTATTTTTGCCCGAGGACTCTCAGCTTGAATTGGTTTAATTTTATATGAATTCCGAAAAAAACTTGAAATGAGATGCCAATAAACCAAACAAAAGATGAACTGGGTTGCCCCATTTTAAAATTTTCATAGTCATTTTGTGCTGTGAAGTGATTGTGAGTGGTAATTTCCTATAAAAAAATAATTAATAAATAAAAATATATTTTAAAATGAAGAACAAAAAAAGAAACCAAAAGTAAAATCAGTTCTGCCACTTTTTAAAACGAATACATTTTGTTCACATACGCCATCTTTAATTTTCTTGATAAAATTTCCGAGGTGGGTGAATCGTTCCCCAGGAAACTTTCATTAAAAATATTATTCTCCGGAAAATGAATTTCTTCAGAATCAAAGGGTGAATCCACCTTAAGTAATGACAAGTTGTTCATACTAGTCATATTTTTTGTGCTATTATTTTATGATTTATGACTACAGCGTGAATCCCCCAATTCTGTTACCAAGATCCTACTAAAAACGGAATAAATATGCTCCCCTATTCTGTCGTTCGAGTCGAAATAACTATTTTTCGGACTAAATTGATTTTTAATCCAAAATTGTTTGCAGAATTTTAGTCGAAAGACTAAAACATAAATTAAACGAACTAACAAAAATTATTAAAAAACACAACCAGATGACATGAACATTTGTACTTAAATATTGATCAAACAACTGATCAAATGGATTGACTTCAGTAAGAACGAAAGCAGAATGATATGAGTTAAGACCGCGATACATAGAATCCTTTATACGTTATAGTACGTCGCCTTTTTCAACTGACAACTTATGTGAGTTGTCACAGTTCAGTTACTTCGCAAAGTACGAAATTGGCAAACTGTTAACTTTTGATGTACGTGGAGTACTTTGACAGACATAATGGACCAAGCTGTCTAAGATTTTACTACATCAGCAACTTGATGTCATGCAGCGATTAACCTTAGCAGAGAGAAGGACTTGGGTAGCCACCCAACAAAAGTATAGGTCTGCTTAAAACTTTTTATCCTTTTCAAATCTGTTTAATATGAATTCTTTTCGGCTATTTCATTGTTTTTATTTTACATACAATGTATTGCATATATTATTTTAATAGCATTTTTGAAGCAAAAAAAAAAACATTCATTTTATTCATTCATTTAAAATTAAATGAGTAACGACTGCATTATTAGTCCGACAAAAAAAAATATATATAATAAGGAAATCAAGGTCGACAGCTAGAAGAAAAAGAAATATGAAAACACAAACAAACTTATAAATTTTTCAAATAAAAATTTTATCTTGTCAATTTGACAAATGAAACGGCAAAAAACAATAAATTGGTGTATATTTGACCGATTTAAAACAAGGTTACAATAATTACCATTTTGTGAATTGCATTATTAAATTTTAATAATTTTGCAATTGAAGCAGCTGCACTTATACACGACTATTCTATTATTATTTCATGCTCTAGCTGGTAGCAAGGATTGACATACTAGAAATATTTTGGATAAGTTGTACTCGTATCCCAAATGCTTGAAAGTAAATTTATTAGTTTTTCCTTCCTAGTGGATATGCATTGTTTCTAAGCATTTAACTGTTCAATATACTTTTATTTATCCAGTGTTATTTATGTGACCTCAGTCACTGTCTGGTAAAGCAAACAACATTAAAGTGAGCCACTAGTTCCCTACTTACTAACCCAACATTTTAAAATAATTGAAAAATATTGATTTAATTTTTATTATTTTCCAAATCAAGGTGCAAGTAGGAACTCCTGCTTTCGGTGAAGTCCTACGTGGTGATATTATAGCGAAAATTCGTGATTATGACGCCAGAGATGTGAGTCACGCCGATGCTCAGATGCTATTCCGTACAGCTGGCAATGAAATCAAGCTTGTCGTACACAGGTACATGCACACATACATACATGAATACAATAGAGTACAGTTACACCTATACTAATTTACTTCATTTCGTGTTTACTCAACAGGGACAATAAAATTGCCTATACTCAGGGCCTAAGTGCTGATAGTTCACGTCCAGAATCAGCTCTACTTTCCACTAGCCCCGATCCAAATCCTCACAGGTATTTATATGGCAAAATAATATATTTTAAACTCTGCTAAATGTTATATTATATTTTTTGTTCATATTTAGAGCTCCATCACCATTTCTTCCGGGTCCTGGGCAATATGAGCGTGCTCTACAATTACCGGTAGATACATTGCCTCACACAGTATTTCCCAAACTGAATGCGTCAGGCGGTTATGTTCCACCACCAGAAAATTCTACCTTCACGCCAATTCCAACACGTGATCACCAGCAAGATGTTGCTGAAGAGCAAGCAGCTATCGTGAGTCAAGTGAGTTCCTAAAAGCCTTTCTACTTCTATCCACAATCATCCAAATTAATAATTGATTTTACGAAAATTTTGAAAACTTTTGTACATAATTCTAAAATAATGAACATTGTTTTTTAGAGCTTTAAACATTTTTTGCAAATAAATATAATATTGGGTTTTGCATATTAACATGCCACTTAACATAAACCTAATTGCTTCAAAACTAATTAAAAGCTTTTATTGAAAAGAGTTGTTTGTTCTAACCGTTCATGCAATAACATCCATATTCTTAATCAGATATTTTATTAACTATCACTCGTAACGGTAAAAACCATAATTTTGTATTCAAAAATATTTACCAGTGCCCGACCGAACGTTCGGGTTCGGCAAATATTATATTCAGCCACACTTGCTTTTATTAAATTACTTATTTATTGTCAGGAGTGTATATGAAAATATTTATCACACAAAAATATAAAGATAAAAACTAAAATAATTAAATGTGTAAGAATTTCAGAAGTTGTGAAAAATACAACTAAAACAGACGGCCAAATTTTATTTCGACAAAAATTCTATTACGAAAAAGTCTCATTTCTTAATGTTATTTTGTTTTAAATAAATACATTTAAAAAAATACAATTGACAAAAGTTTGGATTCGGCGGAAGTTTGCAAAATTGGCCGATGTTCGGCTACGCCTTTGGTCTGAAAAAATACGTTCGATCGGATACTAACATTTATTACGTTAGACATTTATTGTAGGTTTAAACTTTAAAGATAGAATGGCACTATTATAATCGTATAATAAGAACAAAAGAAGCAAAGTTAAAATATGAAAATTTTACTCTGCAGATTGGCTCTTGTACCAAAAAAAGTGCACCAAAGGAAAATTTTAAAAAAATTTCAGGTTAATCAAAAAATTTGTCCAGTAAAAATTTCTGGTTTTTCGGCCAGACAACTGTCACTTTACTAAAGCCGATCTAAATAAAGTTAAGATTGTGCACCTCTGTGGTGAAAAAGCTTTAAAAATAATTAAAACTGTTCGATATCGGCGTAGTAGTTTTGGAGTAAAAGGAGTTACAAAAAAATGTGTTTTCTTATTAATAATTTAAAATCAATTTCGAATTGTTGCAACAATCAGTTTGCGCTAACTATGCACCCTAAAAAATAACAAAAATAAATAAAAAATCTAAAAAAAGCTTATATTTCCATTAAAAAAATCTTTTTGCTTTTAAATATTTCTTTTCTTAAATTATTGCTAAGCATCATACAAAAAAGGAGGTATTAACATTGCAATCTCTAGCAAAGACTACATTTCATATCTATTATAATTTTAATAATAAATCATGAACACGTATTCTATTCGAAATATATAGTAGATTAAATTACTAAGTTGCAAAATATTGCCCAGGCTTAAGTTCAAATCCGTGAATTTTTGACTACTATTTATTTACATTAAAAACCTGTGTTGCATTTAAAGCTTTTTTAATAAAGGAATATTTAGGATATTTTTAAATCACAGATGTCTACTGAGTTCCAAATATTCCACTCTTAAGAAAATCTTGAATTTAAAACAAATTATTATATATAAAAAATTATTTGCAGTGTTGCAGTTTTCTTTATTAATTGTGTATGTCTGTGATTTGAGGTTTTACGAAGTAAAATTGTAATAAAAAATTTTAAATATTAAAAGTGTTGAAATCATAATTGCAGCTCACTTCCTGATCAATAAAATACCATACCTTGTCTAGACAACCTGTTAACTTTGCAGTATGTTTTATCTACAATATTTATTTGACACAAAATTGGAGAGATTTATAATATCCTATTTGGCTTTACATAAAACACAGGAATTACAGCCCGTTTTCTGATTTTTCCAATATTTATTTATTACCCTCATTTCTTGGGAAGTTTTATTGGTAGCAAAGTATATCTATATCAAGTAGTCGCAAGAGTACAACAACATAAAATTACCAAAAACCACCGTACATTTTGTTTGTGTAAAACTCTAATCTTATGTCAGAAATTTTCTTTTATAATATAGATATTTTGTTCACAATTATTTCCAAAAATTTAAATACTTTACGCATAGAACTTTTTTAAAACAATTTCTTTTTGTTACTTTTCTTAAACAATACACTTTTTCACAAAAATCTTTACCACAACAATTCTTTTTTGCTACTTTTGTTGAATTAATAATGGTTTTCAGAATTTTTCAAAATTATTTTTTCAACGGAATAAACAAATATGGCTCGCTACGAAAGTAAACAAATTTTGACATACGTTCAGGTAAAAACTAAAAAAACTTTAGTCAGCTGGGCTCTTGCATATACTTGATATAGATATACTTTGATTGGTAGAATGATAACATTTGACATAATTGTGACATAATTTTATTATGACAGCAGTCATCGGCAGTTATGAAGAGGCTAAAAACAGACCGAGAGGTTTCGTTTACTATACAGACTATATGTGTGTAGGCCTGAACTAGCCATAGCGCACTTCCATGCGCAGATATACTAAAACGTCCTCGGAGTCATTAGAACAAAAAAGATATTTTCTTTTGCGGAAAATTAAAAAAATTTTTATTTTCATTCAATGAAATTTTCTTGAGCTATTGCCTCCGTCAATTTATTAAATTTATATCAAACTAGAGTAACCCTGCCCGCGTTGCTGGACAATACAATAACATACGTTTACGTCTTTGTATTAAAAATTACATTTTCTAGAAGGGATAGACATTTTCCTGACTGTTGAATAATTTTTTTAATTTTACAATTACAAATCAGTAATTAAAAAATGTCAATGCTTGCACTGTAAACTTAAATGACAATCAATAAACACGCAGAAATTAAATAAGTCAAATGACGCGATCAAGCACAGCCTTCTTATACCGACAAAATCTAATTCTCATAAGAAAAAAAATTACATTTTATATAGGGAAAACACAACATCATAAAAGTGCGCGTATAACGCATATTCGTAGAAATTTCTCGATGTTTTTTTTTGATAAACCATCAATGAAAGTAGACCTTTCCAACGCATGTCCTGGTTTGAAAATCGGTTGAGTGGTTCTCGAGTTATAAAATCACGAACATAGGACCTTAATTAAGATTCATAGGCTAATTGTTCGAAATTTATTTTTAAATCTCAGAAAGACATGATAAATATTCCAAGGCACAAAGGAAAGTCAACATCAGTTTTATTCAACTTACACAGCAGAGCAGAACAGCTGTTTTCGAAAGACGCAACCCTTTCATCATCAGATGTTGACTTTCATAAAGCAGAGGTTGTGTAATTTTTTTTATTTGGAATAAAGTTGAAGTTTGTTGATGAGTTGGTGTAAGAACATACTTATTAACTCGCAACAAACAAATCATTTGCTTAATTTAATTTTCTTTAAAATCATAAAAATTGGGTGTGGCAGAACATGAACTTCTTTTTTCAACTTTTTATTTGGTTTAAAACAAATTTCCCTAAAATATGTTTCATGAAGATAATTTAATGAAAAGCCCCATCGAGTAAATTTCGTATTACTAAATCATGCAATATACACGAGTGTGTATGTGCTTTCAAATTTTGATAAAAAAAAAACTTTGGCATTTTAAAGAAAAAAAATTTGTTTAGATCATTTCTAAAACATTAACTAGAAATCCACAATTGAACATTTTAAAGTACTTTTTGGACAAAATTGGACCACTATAAAATCCTTTAAAAATCTTCAAGCTTGTGGAAAATATTGCGATAAAGGTTCATGTTTCGACGAATCATCGTGACACATCAACATAAAAAAAATGCAACGAAGGACGATTGATAAAAGTAAAAAATTAAAGATGATTTATTTAATACGTTTTCTATTAATACGAGTATGTAAATGTAAAACAAACAAAAAATTATAAAAGAAAATCTGTTGCTCGAATATTTTATATATAAAACGAGTTTTCAAATGGAGTTTTCAAATTATTTATGGAGATATTTCAGATTTTTGTTTTTATAACTGCCACGTGTGTGTGTGCGTCGTTTTTTCTCAATTTTCAATGGCACATTTTAAATAGCCTTGTTAAAAAAATCGTTGAACTTTCACAAATCGAATATGACAATATTTACAATCAAAATGTACTGAACTTTAAATACAGATCATCAAGAGTGTGTTCAAATGCTATTTGATTTTCTAAATTAATTACCAAAAGTTCTTATTAAAAGTTCTATTTAAATACAAAAATAGTCATTTTGCAAAGAACCTCCCTCTTGTAAGGAGTTTTTATATGCAAAAAATATTTTACTTGGGCGTGTAATTTATGACATTTTCTGAAATCAGATTGTTGTTTTTATAACAAAAATTATTTTGCTTTTTTCAATGAAACCTCAATAAAATACATAGAAACTTATTTTTAGAAAATTCATTGAACTTTTCACCAACAGCACAAGCAAAATTTACAATTGAAATGATTCAAATGCAGATGGTCAAGGGCTCCATCATTTATTGGGCGATTTTCTAAAAACTGTATACACACATACATACATACATATATGCATATATGTAATTGTAATACACCCTACAAGTGTTATTACGGTTTTTGCTACACACTAATTTTTCTATGGTTTCTTTCATCGTTGTCAGTCATCTGACTTAATTTTTAGTAAATCTTTCCTAAAATTAAGTAATACTGCCATAAAAGAAATTTTTAACACCGTAAATTGACAATTTTTGTCACAATTTTTGCTGTCAGATAAAATGCTTGTTTGTAAATGCACCACTGCTGCGCATCAGATGCACAAGCTTTGCACTGCCAATAGATGATGTTCTTTTCTAGAATTACACGTTTCTTGTACGCCGTACTTGCCGCTTTGTACATCCTCTGACTTGGCGAATTATTATACGAACTGGCGAAAACGCTATTGTGTGACAATATTGTGACAGTCAAGTTGCCTGCGCTTCTGACAAATGAATAACAAACGTGGGAACTTACAACTACTGCCGCCATATACATATATTATTTTGACTTTTGCAATTAGAAAAAAGAAAGAAAATTCGGAAATATTAGTTCGCACACACATACATGCATACATATGTACATATACAACAAACAAAGAATGAAAATAAAAGTGACTAAGAGTTAAATGGCATATTTATTTTAGTAAATGACTATGACGACCGCTACAGTCGTCATAATCAGCAATATTCCATTGACGTGGCTATAAATTTTATGCCAGATCGAAAAAAAATCACATTTTGCAACACCTAGCAAAAATGTGTGCACAATGAAATATTAACAAACTCGAAGGCGGCTGCAAAATCAGTTGCAAGTGTAACAATGACACCCCGAAAAGGCGTTTCCACGCTAGTGCATCCATTGTACACAATTTTTTTTTCAAATGAATATGAAAGAAAACAAAACGAATTAAAAAAAACGTTTTTTTGTGATGTCTAATAAAAATATTTTTTGTGTGCTTTAAATAGTGAATGTATTTAGACCACAACAACATTTTATTTATATACAAAACATAATTTTCACAAGATTTAAAAATTTTCAATGTAAATGATGAACTGTTTTGAATTCAAGGGCAATTTTGAGCGTTTGGTGACTTTCAGAGCGACAAGATTCAAAAATATTATCAAGGTTGCCATTTTACTTTTCATAAGTACTTCGAAATAAAACGACAGAGGAAAGAGATTGATATGCATGTAACAAATGTATTGAATTAATTACAAAATAGTATATAAAACGATTGAGAGTTTTAATTATTGATGCTTTCAAAAGCGATAAATTCATGTTTCTTACAAATCAAATCACATTATTTATTTGCAACTGTAACAGCTGTTGTCAACTTTTTAAAATATATTTGCCTTGATTATTTTATTTTTTATTTTTGGATTTATGGATTTATATATGTATATACATATGTATGTATGTATGTACATACATACATATACTGCGCTGTTAGTTTCTTTATAATCATTTCAAAATCGAATTTTTGTAAAGACGCGTTATGCCAGTTTTTGTGGGAAAATATTTCAGAAACGTTAATTTTTTAAATATTTGCTTTTTGTTTTAGAAAATGTCTACAGAATATTTCTCACATGAAACGTCTATTTTGCCTTAAAAAAAGGTTCGTAATGATGAAAACTACGCACTACAAAATTACGTTAGAATTTTTTTAGAAATAAATATATATGACGAAAGAAGAGCAAATATAATTGCCTGAGGAGAAAAACTCACTTCAAGTAATGATTTCACTTGACGGCTATGAAGCCTTAGAACAGTCTCCTACATTCTGTTCATTGATCGCGGTAGGAAAAACAAGGCAAATCACGGTATTCGGTATCGATCGAAATTTCTATACAAATTCTATTGAAATTTCGATCGCTATTGAAAATTTCGATCGAAACAGGAGACAAATTACGGCACTCGATATCGAACGAAGTTCGTAGTTAAAATGTATTGAAATTTCGATCGATATCGAATGCGGTAATTTGGCCCAGATTTTTTAACGAAATATGTTATGATATTGATTTCTGAAAATATGAAATTAATTATTAAATTGAATTAAAATTTATAGGCTAATTGTTCGAAATTTTCTGTTTTAAATTCAGAAAGACATGATAAATATTCCAAGGCACACAGGAAAGTCAACATCAGTTTTTAGTTATTCAACTTACACAGCAGAGCACGACAGCTGTTTTCGAAAGCCGCAACGCTTTCATCATCAGTACTCATGTGTATTGTGTTTGTCACCACTTATTACGTGACTTAGTTGTGTTACCATGAGGTTGATACAGTTCTCGTATGCAATTTCCTAATAAAATTTGTTTAAATAACAACTGTTATCATATTCAACTATGACAAAAAAAAAAGTTCGCAGAACAGTCATATTTTCTCGATGTTTTAAAAATGCTGGCTCTGTAAAACTCAAAATTTGGAAAAGAAACCACGCAATTAATTCCTTAAGAAAAGATAAACTATCAAAAAATAATAAACATTATTTATTGAATTTGTTAAGGCAATAATTTTTACAAAACAAATGATAAGCGCCGTGTTTTTTTTTAAATTAACGAATTAAACAAAAACATATTTAGCAGATCTATATGCCAACTTGTTATCATGTATGTATGCCCACAGAAATTTAATGAACTTAAACTTGGATAAACTTTCAAGGCCAGTTACAAATGAAATAAAAATAAGAAGAAAGGAATATATAGACACATACATACATAAAATAAAACAAAGCTACAGTGTTTAGCCCTTTGAAATAACTTTAATCGGCAGTATATAATACAATTATAATTAATTTTAGCCTGCACTACTTTAAACACAGTAAATAGTGTAGGGAAGTAGGGCTCCTTGTCCACACATTGTTGGAAATTAGCTCCTAAAGTTTAATTTTTTTGTTGATATTTATATTCGGAATGCCCGGTGGCCACTTGACGTTTGCAGTTAAATTAAATGTGTATGTCATTACGTATGCACATACTTGTATGCGATACTTTTTCCAGGTTTCGGCTTTTGATATTTTCTTTTAATCGTTACAGAGGGATCAACAAAAGCGCGTGTTCTCTTTGAGAATGATGTTGGCTAAATTAACTAATTAACTAGGAAACCTAAGATCACGGGTACGCCTTCGCTCTTAGTCAAGAATATGGTATCGAATTTTTCTGATCTGGATTAGTGGTTGTTTGTGTTAGCAATTGTCGGTTTTAGTGGCCAAAGCATAGCACTACCATGTGCTAAAGAGAGTAAGAATTAAAATGGCTACCACAAATTCTCTCGGCACTATCTCCTCTTTTCATAGTTGTTGCATAATGCATTGTATCAGTAGTATTCACACCTTGAATCCTGGGGGCAAATTACGGCATTCGATATCGATCGAAATTTGTATTTAAAATGTATTGAAATTTCGAACGAATGCGATAATATGGGCCGAGGTCCAAGTAAATATAAAATAAGCTAATATCGCATAGAACGTGATCGTGTGTGTGTGTCTTAACTACGTGTCGTTGTCTAGGATGAATTCAAAATATGCCACTAAATAATTAACCAATTTCAAATTTTGAATTTTACTTAATATAAGGACTAGCAAAAAGATATGAAGAAGAGATAAAATCTAAATCAAATCTCTTAGAACACAGTCTGTTTAAGAGCTTAATAAAGTAGTTTCCAAGCAATAGGCAAATAGTCTTTCTTATACAAATAAAGAGCCAGAATTTAGAAATCATACAAACTTTAGAATTAAATTTCTTTTACCATAACTACGATTCGATTTTGTGTGTGTACTCGTACGTCTATACATAAGTTTTAAAACTAAAATAATGCACGAGTATGTATACGTACGTGATAGCCAAACAAAATAATTACCTTTAGAGAGGTGTAATTTATAAAATAAAATTGAAATAATCAAAACAATTATAAACATTTCAAGTAAACAAGAGGGCGGAGGAAGTTTCAAAACAGAATTCACATTGTGGGGAGATGGAATTGGCCCAAATATTTTAATGGCAAATGTGTAGGCGCAACAAATGTATACAAGTCCAAGTTTATGTTGAACAGCGAACAAATACGAAACAGAAAAAAAATTAAATCAAATATATTTTACTACAAAAAATAAAATATTGAAAAAAATATATTAAAAATCTAGAACGAAAACAAAATTTTTATTTCTGCAAAACTTCTACACATACAACAACAGCATACAATAACAAAATCATAAACATTTTCTTATATTATTTTTTGTACATTATTAATGTACCAATACAGACAAATACAATATTTCAAATAAATAAACAGACTCGTACAGATTTAAATATTGCTGGCTATTTGGAGGAGGAATTATCTTGACCGCTCACACGTCTTCCACTCAGCATTAGAAAATTTTCATATGCGGGAGTTAAAGGGTTGGGGGTGGTGGTGGTGGTGTTGGCCAAAGAGGAATAATAATTACTGCTTATATACTCCTTGATTATTGGTATGCATATACGATTATGTATGTATGTGTGTGAACGTTGTTGCTATTATGCATATGTGTGTGTGTACATTATATACAAAAAGAATTATATATGAATGTACATACATATTTTTTATGAAAAACAAATTTTCTTTCATCATCAATTTTTGAAAATTCTTTAAATCAGTTGCTTTCGGAATATTGTAAAATTAAGTTCACATTATAGAATACTAGGTAGTTTACAAAACAATAATTAATTCGCAAATTAGAAACACTAATTAATTAAAGTGAATACATAATTTAAAAACGAATTCCAAACGATCTCCAGATGAAATCGAAAATATATAAAAACAAGAACTGCGTTTTAACCGAAAATTAATTAATTTCAAAAAATACAAACAAAATAGCAAGTTTTAAGATTTTATTACTTTTTTTTTATTGAGTGGTGAATTTTTTAAGTGAAATATTTAAATCAAACAAAAGGACTTGGAGAAAAACTGACAACTGCTTATACGTTTTAATAAAAATTTATTACGTAATTAGTTTATTTGCTTTGGACGTTTCTTTTTTTTTAAATATTTGAAAAATTTATTTTTAATTATTGAATTTTATCTGTTTTTCCATATATTTTTTGCAATAAAAAAAGGAGTTTTTAAGTTACATTTTTATAAAACACACACACAAACAAAACAAACTTAAAAATGGAGTACGTACAATTCAAAAACGGTTCACCACACTACTACAGGGAACAGCCAGACCTCAACGAATGTATTCATTATCAAGTAAGAATAATTAGATTTCTTTTTCTAGAAGAAAGTGTTCCGTCAAAATTTTAATAAAACTTTAATATTACGCACACATATACATATATCGTCAACTCAAATGGAAGAGGGCGTAACTCACAAAAAAATTCCAAATAGTTGTTTTAAATTATCCATTTTGATGCGTTATTTAATTCCATCATAACCAACGATAAACTCTATTTGGAATTTGTTTTTCAGTTACGGCCTTTTGGATTTCAGGTGACAATATATATAATTTTTTTGTAATATTGAATTTCGAAATTCAAAATTTATTGAATATGCTCTGTAAAAAAATATTATTGTTTTCAATTAATGTATGTATTCCTGAATTGAAATACCTTAACAACAATAGCCTATAATTCTTAATTGAATTTAATATAACAATAAATATTTTGATACAAAATACCTAATTCCGTTTGTATCTTAAAATTCTATCGCTATTTGGTGCGGTTTTATTTATTTTTGTTTGCCGTTCTAGAAAATATTATCATATTATTTTGGCTTTGATCACTAGAAATAATTGATCTTACTGCAAAGTTAATTGAAATTAATTAAAATGTTTAAACTGTTATGAAATTTTTATTTAACATATTGTTGTCACAATTCTATTTAAATAAATTTCATTTACCTATAAAATAGAATTGTGACAACAATATGTTAAATAAAAATTTCATAACAGTTTAATTTAGATTTTATTTTTCATTTTAAATTTTTAAATACTTTTCTTGTTATCCAGTGGATTTCTAATTGTATAAAGGTTTAGAAATATAAAATAGATTAATATCGCATATAATTTATTTGTTGGGTTAGTTTTGTATGAGTTTCAAGGCCTACTATGCTTATTCTAGTGTGATTTTTGAAAATAATTTGTAATTTACAAATTGTGAATTCTTAGATGGTTTTCAGAAGTATGTGCATAAGATAAGAGATTTTTAACTTTTCAAAACTGTGGTTAAAGTCTACTGATGATTCGGTAAAGCACCAATGAAATGCATATAGACATTGCTTGACCACCAACAAATAAATTTCATTTACCTATAAATTGTTTAAAGGTAACCAAAGATTGAACTTTAAAAAATACAGTACACAAAACATTTCGTCGTATCTAAGACGAGATAAGATGTTTTTACAAAAAATGAAAACCAATATGGCGATTAATGTTGTAATATTGAGAAGAAATAAACTTGGGTTTTAAGTTAGAAGTATGGTACAGTAAAGAGTGGAATGTATTGGGACTCCATAGAAAAGCGACGTACATTTAGAAGTTTTTATCTGTCTATAATTAATCTTTTATACTTTAATGATATTATTTCGAATTAATTTCCTTTGAATCCAAAGCATGATGATGTATGTATGATTCTTTCCGAATATCAGGTTGGGAACTTCAGATTAATCAAACCGCTATGGGTTCAACCAATTAGTTACTGGCTTAAGCTTTTAATATTTTCATTTAAGCAAAGTTATATATTAAACTCAAAATAAAACAGTTTGATGGTTTAATTGTAATAAAAAACCAGTAAAACCCCAATTTTGCCTTATTTCTTGGAATTATATTCAGGTCTGATTCTTTTTTTAATACCAATCACAATGCCAACTTGCAGGCTAACGTAGATAAAAGCATTAAGTGTCGCGTAAGTATGACGGTACGTATTTACAGTGCACTCGAAAAATATACTTTTAATGTATTGTAAATACGTACGATGCTGATAAAGCGACGCTCAATGCTAATTTTAGACTTTTCTTGTGCATATTTTGGTGAATATAACCCACCACGATAATGCCTTTGCTAAGTGGTAAGTGTCTGCAATACCTTTTATATGTGTCTGTGCTATTCGTGACCAATTGGAAGTCGATTTTGTATTATTTTATAATGGAAATAAAACGGTGGCTCAAAATTATAGAAAACGATATTATTTTTGAATAATCGGAATTGAACTGTCTAACCCCGAATGTCTCAATCGAATTCGTTCTGTCATATTCTAAACAATTATGACTTTTTAGAACGGGACTTTAGATTCGAGATTAAGCTTAATGATCTGAGAAAGTGCTATATTATACACGTTTAAGCTGTCATTACATATATGTATCTAATTAAGATGGCTAAATTTCTGATTTCGATTTAAAAAACCGGATTCAGTTAACTCAATCTATAAACAACTCACAGTTATACTTTATCTACTATATATTAATCACAAAGACTAGGCTTTGATATAAAATTTATTCCTATCAGTTTTGACAAAACGAAAAAACAACACTTATAATTTCCAAGTTTTTTAAACAAGATGTAACCATCCTGAATGTGAGCATGATAAATTCCACTTGAGTCAGGACGTGACAAAGGTAACCTCCGAATTTCGTGGGTTATTAGATTCTTTTTTGATGTAAGTTACTCGTATTCTTGGAGGTGATGGGCTTCCTTGTTGTCCTTTAATGTAAAATTGTATAGAAAGTTTCTGTTAGAAACTTTTGAAGTTTTTCTATTATAATAACTTCAGTTACAAACACTGACTACAGAGAGGCGGTTCGATGGACTGATATGAATTTAAACAATAGAAATGTGAAAGTACATTCTCTCAAAGAAAATTATGTTTCTAAAGGAATAAATAAATATAAAAAATAAACAAACAAAATACTTCTAAACAATAATTAAATCAAAAGTTAATAATAAGGACCAAACTATGGGAGTCGAAAATGTTTAGAGTATTTTTTTAGAGCATTGAATGTTATTGACTTGAGATACTGTCTCAACTAATTTATCAATAAAATTGCTTTATAACTGATGAAGCCAATCAAATGGTACACTCGCAGCAATTAAATCAATATTATTAGTAATTAATTTCTATTTTGCAAATGTATATTTTCAAAATAAAAAATAGAAATACATTTTTCATGTATTGATTTCATGTGATCGATTTTAAAACTTCCAGAGCTTTCAGTTATTGTTCCGCTGCAGTAATCGCTCAACATTTATGTATTTAAATTTGAAACAGTAATAATCATCTGCACTGCTAGCAATATCAGAAATTGACTGACATTCATCTGTGTATGTCCGCAATCACATACACACAAACACTCACATTTAGACCTCCTCCTCTAAAAACAAAACGCCAATTCTTCTTCGCTTTGAATGCTGTAATTTATACTTTATTTTTAGCTCAAAAAAGAGAATAAATAATTTAAATACAACAAATGGAAAAAGCAAAAATATTTGGCGAAAATATGATTTTCTCTACGTCAGCCGTTAAAAAGCGAAAATTAATTATACGCCGATTAAATACTTTCTTATTGTTAGTGTTTTTCTTTGAAATTGCCAAGGAAATTTTAGAACAACAAATTCTGAACAATAAACAAATAATTTTTCGAATTCTTTCTATGCTGTTGGTGTGAATTTTCTTTAGCAAAACTAATCTAAAACTGAGATGGTGTGATAAAAAAAAAAAACAAATACATAATACGGAAAAGTTGATGCTGCTGATCAACATCTGACAGAAGATGTGAAACATTTGTCGTTTTAGTATCGAACAATTTCATTTCATCCTCATAATTATGAACACAAACACACGAACACACATACAAATGTACTAGTTTATTTAAATATAACGAAATAATTCGAATATAAAATGAGAAAAATATGAGGAATTTGAAATGCTTAATTAATTTAATAATAAATTAATTAGCCATGTATGTATATGTGTGCACATTTAGCAAGTATTTTCTCCTTCTTCAAGGTTAAATATATCAACATAAAAATACGACTTCCTCCGAGAAATTTTCAGCAATTTTTCTAGAATCGCTTTCGATTGATTGTAGAAAAAAATATATGATTTACATAATTCCTGCCTTTGTATAAAATAGCGCTAAGTTCGGAAGTTAATTTTCACTATGACCACATTTACTGTCATATTCATAAAAAACATGGACTTGAAAACAAAAATTTTCATACAAAATCGCTCTTCCAGTCGTCACTGCTTTACATGAAAACGACAGTTAGTTATGTATAAATTAATTAATTACGTTACGTGGGTAAAGGCTGTATTATATTATCGAACATAATGGGTTGTCACTCAACCAAATGCAACACAATGTATTTCATTTCATTCGCTATAAATTTCAAAATTCTTGTTCTATGATAAAAAAGCAAATGAAAATATATATCACTTACATTCAAATTTCTTCGCAACTGATTAGGGATTCTTGATATGATAATGTAGGGAATTTTGATATGCAAATGATGATAATTGTTGTGATATCCATTTTGAGCAACAGAATAATTCCAAATTTGAACAACAAATTTATTTAATAGTAGTTAATGTTTGTTTTAGATTAAAATTATTTTCACTTTTGATTTCACTTTTTGTTTGAATTTTTCTTTTTGTTACTTTAATATTAAAACCTGCAATTGTAAAGATAAAAACAATCGTTATTATGTCGTATAACAAATAAGTTCAGATGCTAAATTTTTATTTGATTACTAACATACATATAAATAAGTATGTGTTCCAGCCTGCGAAACCTGAATTTCAATATTCATTAGATATTCGAAGTAAGATAAAAAACAGTGTTCACAAACAAGTTAATCATAATTGAACAATATTTTTCGTATTTTATTAATATTAAAAAAATACAGTTCAAAACAATAGAACTATTGATTAAAAAACAATGTTCCACGTAGAAATGCTTTATTCATTCTCGACTTTTAGGTAATTCGGGCATGTGATGGAAATCGCTTATCGCATGAAATAAAGCGTGATTCACAGCACATACATGATTATTTCCAAGTGAAAAGAATAAACTTTTTCTAATTAAAAGTGAAAATCATCAAATCAAAAATATTAGATAGACGCTTTCACATTTGATCTTGTGGATTCGGAAGCCAGAATACAAAATGGTAAATTGAACTTGCAACACACATCAAAGCAAATTGCAAATAAAATTGTCTTAATAAAGTCTATTTTCATTACATTTAATTCCATTACCTATTATACTGTAGATTTTAATTTTTGATTTTAATTAAATTGTTCTATGTAAAAACAAATAGAACGGAAATCACAGGTATTTAAAAATTAAATACATACTATATAATTTATTTAAAATCTGAAATAACACTTTATTTTTCAGTAAGAGAGTGTGATTTTAGATCAGTTTTTTTTTATTAAAAGAACAGAAAAATTAAAAATAGCTTAATTTTTCTTTTGCATTAAAAATAATTTCTTTTGTTGTTACCGATTGATGATTGAATGAAAATAAAACAGATGATGTATATAAAAATAATGTCAGGTGCATTGATTAAAATTATCGTAAGAATCTTAAACTAAAAATAGAAATGAAATTAATGCAAAAATATGTTAGTATATGATAATTACTTGCTTTAAAATGTCGATTGTATTTTCTTTTGTCTAGATATGCATAATAATTATTTTGCAATGAGATCATTTCCCCAAACAAGCTGTGTCGTCTAAAATTGATGCTATCAATTGCTTGTCTCTAAGGGCACCATTGACTTCGTCTTCGTCCCATTGTAATTGTACTTTATTTAGACGCGGCTCTTTTTTCTTAAGAATACGCAGTATTCCACGAGTCTGTACCAAGTCAACTAGACTAGCAAATTCTGCTTGATCCACGGGATGAATATTACGTTTAGAGCAGACACGTCTGTACACTTCATGTAAACGACCCATTGTGATATCTTTGTTTTTCTCATTGCGCAACATTAACATTAATGAGCACAACATAATTTTCTGCTGCAATGGAAAGGACTCATCCATGTCTTCGTGTAAATTTTGAGAAGCACCATATACTTTATTAAGTACAGCAGCCACTTGAGAAACTTGCACAGGTTGTAGGATTTCTGTTAAAATATCAAATAATTATATTATTAACGTATATTAAGGCTTATTCTATTCACCTTCTTTGGGATGTTGCTGTGTTTCTCCATCGCCAATTTCCACATTTTTCAAATTTATTTCTCTTTCACCCGCTTTCTTTTGCTGTTCAGCAATTTCAACTACACGACGACCAATATCCAATGCCCTTCTAACATCTCCACTAACGGCACTTACTTTGGCAGCCAATAACTGCAGTGTTACCGGAGGAAAAATATCCATTACATTAGCCTGCTCCAGGCGAGATTTAAATATGTCGACTATTTGTTGCTTGGTGTAGGGAGGAAAGTGCATATGTTTTGGTTTAAGTTCACAACGAGCATTTAAACGCAGCAGTGTTCGTTCAGTTAAGTCTAAGCTATTGGCTATACCCACCAGAAGTATTTTTGCATCCGGCATTGAGGGCCACTCAAAAATTGTATACAAAACAGATTGTTTCGTGCTGCATAGTTGATCAATCTCATCAAGGACTATTAACAGCATTTTGGAGCATATCTGAATATAATGCCGTAGTGCTAATAAATTATCCCGTTCTGTTTTTCCTTTGGGTTTAACATTCAGTTCGGCACAAAGCTTTTTGTAAACTCCACCAATGGAAGCAATAGATGTACAATTAACATAAACGGTTTGCAAACGTTTCTTAAGGTCCGGAGTTCGTAGCAACAGCGACAGACATGCTGTTTTGCCGGTACCTGGCTGTCCCGAAACATACAGACTACCGGATCTATTTGCTTCCAAATGTTCTCTGAAAAAAGTTCGTAGTTCTTCCAATTGTTGTTCACGTCCCGGTAAATCTTGGCACTCAGCGCTGTTCAATATTCTACGAGCATTTTGGTATTTATTACGTAATGGTGCAACTTCGCAAGAATCCTCAGTTTCCTTGGTGGCCTTGTCAACAGTTTCAGATTTTTCTATTTGCTCAGGTCTTTCATCTATGCTTAAGCGATCTAGGAGGCGTGAAGGACTTATAACATGTTTCTGCAAGGTAGTTACCCTTTGTCTTGACTGTTTCGGTGGAGAACCCTGGCCGGATTCATCATCACTTGAATTGCAATCTAAGGCCACCTCAATTTGCTGCCTCTTCAATATATCTAACTTCTTTGATCTAGGCATTGGCCTAACATTCTTTTTGCTCTTTGGGGTCTTCATTTCTTCGACTGCTTCCGCTTTCCGAGTTCTTGCTGGTGTTCCTTCCACTTGCTTTGTTTTATTTAATAAATCACAATTTTCTTCGTTACTACAATTAGAGACATGTTCTTCCTCCTCCTCATCACTGTGGATTGCAAGTGAGCACGAAGATTTTCTATGTTGCCATATGCTTCTTTGAATGGGGGTTTTGGGACTACCCAGGCCAGTTGCTTTACCCACACTGCTTAAACGAGTCGAACGTCGTACTGCTGCCATTTATTTAATATATTACGAAACCACCTTATTCGCATTAACTTTAATAAATTCAATTGATTAAAATAATAACCACGAACCGAGCTAATCAGTATTTTATTTTATTGTACGTAAGCAACAAAGTGATCGTATTAAAAGCGCGGTAAACAACAAATCCTCAGCTGTTCAGTATTTGAATGCAAGGGTGTATTTTTCGTGCATGTGAAAGAAACAATATATAATAATGCGTCGTGTTGATTTTCACCTCTTGCTGCGTTGATTATCTGGAAGATAAATTCAAAATTTATAATGTAATATAAATTATATATATATATATATATATATATATATATATATATATATATATATATATATATATATATATTCATGAATTTTTATATACCGCTGAATATATACATACCATTTATTGTAAGCGTTTAACTTTAACTAAATGCTTGATATATCAAAAGAAATACTTACGTAATATAACAAAAATAACCAGAAACACACACTGTGGATGACATACAATAATAAAAGAAGCAAAAGCCAATGAGAGAGTAAGGAGGAGCAAATTTTAAATATGCCCAGCAGACAGCAAAACTATTTAATACTATTTCGCTTGTTGTTTTTGCAAAATGTTGGCTATTTTCATTGTTTTGGAACTTTTCAGCAATAAGTTTATTTTTATCTACTTGTGTATGTATATGAGGCTAGTCAGAGCAATAACATAAACATATTGATTAATATATGTATGTACATATATATTGTACACATATACATACTATGGTTATGTATATACATTATATGTAATTCTACGGTATAATATAATATATTTATAGTATCACAAATACATTAAATATTATTTGAAATACACAAATACATTATCGTATGAAAATACCACGAACCAAATGAAACGACTACTATGTTGATATTTAAACAGCAATAAAATCCGCAATTTATTTGGCACTAATTAATTTCTAAATTTCTCTTTATATTTTCAGCCTTACCGAACAACTCCACTGGTTTTGCCCGGTGCTAAAGTGAAAAAAGATGCTCCTACAACAGAATCATATTTGAGACACTATCCTAACCCAGCTGTACGTGCCCATCCTCATCATGATTACCATGACAGCATAATGAAGCAACGTGTTGCTGATACCATGTTGCACAAAGTTGTTGGCCACGATGCCGACACTGGCAGAGTAAGTTTTACAAAATGTGTATTTGAAAAGAATGACATAATTTTTATTCAGCTACAACTTAAGAATTTCATATACCGTTACATAAATTTTTCAGGTTTTCCATAAACAGTTCAATTCACCCATTGGTTTGTACTCTGATCATAACATTGAAAGCACCATCCGCCAAACAGTTCCGTAAGTATTTCTACTTACTATTAACTAAAGTTACAACTATTATGTTAAAAGCATACAGACAATATTATGAGCTCAAAACTAATATGATTAATATGTGAAATATAGTTTTTACACTAAACATTATACTGCATAATAAAATTTAAACACTAAAATACTTGATTTGAATGAATATGTAAAACAAGCAAAGGCTACACTTAAACCAAAACTTACATTGGCAAAATATTAAAGAAATTTGTTATATTTACTAATTTATTAATACAAACTTTTTACTTCTTAATATGTTTATTTTTAATTCTACCGAAATCAACGTTTTAACACAAAAATTGTGAGACTTGCTGTATTTTATATATGCACGTTCTGCTGTAAATCCCAATAAAAAATAATTTCAAAATGTGTTTTATATAAATTGATGTGATATAATATATTTTTGTCGACTCTATATATTATTTGTTGTAGTACCAATGCAATATGGAAGAGTGCTTTGCATCGTCCTTTGCCAACAAAACTTGACCGGTAAAAAGAAAAGATATAAAGTTACATAAGTATTTTTTCTTTCACAACTCATGCTGAAATTAGAAGAGAAATTTTTATTTTGCCGATCATTTTTGTCATACATACATATACTAGATATGTGCCAGATAAAGTAGTTGGCTTTAGAGTTTATTTGTATGTGAAAACTGTAAACATTTCAGTATTCTAAACTTCCTTCATAAGTACACTAGATGTATGTATATGTTAATCTACTGCCTGTTTATAAACCTTTTCCCGACATATATATAACGCATTTAATCTTAAACACCACACAGTTTTAAAACATACACAACATTTATTATTCTAACACAGTACTTTTTGAGGGTCGACTATTAATAAAATACTCGGTAAAAGTAATCCATTTATGAAGATTTAATTTACTGTTTAGGGGAACATATATTGGAAATATATTTTGTTACAGTAATACTAGTATAATATTTCATAACTTCCTCTTTTTGCCCCTTGGTTTACTTCTATACTAAACTTAACTATATTGTATAAATTTAACAAAATATAGGATTAGCGTGCGACATAAGGCCTAACATAATAGCGGATAATTGGATTATTAGTTTACATTGATTTAAATTTATTGAAAAGTTTTTGGTTTCTAAAAAACTTTTAGTCACCGAAATCCACCGTTTCTATCAGCAATAAATATATTTACATATATTGCAGCGAAGATTAAAATTATGTTAATGCCAATAAAGAATGTGGACTTTGAATGCTTGCAATATACTATGCAAAAATTATCTTTACCAGTAAGAGAATATTGATTTTCAACGCTTGCAATATTTGTCAAAAACTTTTGCCAGCAATTATTGCAAATTTTGTTATAACGTGCCAAACGTATATATATAAATGGTAAATAAGTATTCAAACACATTAATGGAAAAACATATGATAAAATATAATCAATATCCACTCATAAAAAATCAAAAGATAAATGGAATGAGTATTAGATAATATTTAAAGTGTTTGGGATATTATAAAATATATGTTTTATATTTTATTGATTTTTTAACACAGAATCTTTAGAGCTTCTCTTTTGATTTTATTAAAAATATGAGTTCACATAAATACGTTTTCCCGCGCAGTTGGCATAATCAAAGCAATCTTGTTACATTGTCTCATTTTCTAAACACTTATTGCTAATCGATACGGAGAGTAACAATAATAGTTGTTGAAGCTGATAATTTTACAACTACCACGAAGCATTGGTGGCAATGACAATTTTCGCACTATCTATTACTAGTCCACAATTAATTTAGTGTATTACCCCTATATCTGACATTGGATACTTCTTCCCTAAATTAATATGAATTTTGATTAACATTATATATAAATTATAATATTAACATATTAATTTTTCTATGCTCTGTACTTATTCTCGGTACTAAAATTAAACGTGAAGCTAGAAAAACCAGAAATTCCTTTGCTAAAATATCGTAAGAGTAGACATAAATTTATGTTAAAATATGTCGTTTGCTATCTTCACGTTTGAAGTACAGAGTGTTCTTCCTTTTACCATATGTTTATTTTGGTGGTTGATTGTTGCCAACTACTCTGTTTTGTTGTTATTTATTATTAACACCGCAACCTAGTAAACAATAAAGTTATTACAAACAATTCAAAAATTCGATTTATTGAGTTTTGAACGTATATAGAAATTATATAATTAAAATAGTTAGTTTTAGCGACAAGTAGTGTTAAGAACAATTAGTTGCACGATTAATATTAGAATTTTCATCGATCTATCTTTCCTGGAACAAAAATATAAAATACTGGAGCAACAAAAACAGAAAGAACTTCAAAATCAGCAACAACGACAACAGCGACAAAAACAGCTGGAACAACTATATCATCATTGATAATAAAAATATAGAGCAAAAAGATATGCTTTTCAATATGATTTTAGCGAAAATCTTTGAAAACAATAACAGAAGAAGTTTATTCCAATCCCCTTTTTTAATTCCTGAAAACTCCCATCCACACTGCAATTATCCTCCTAACTATCCCTTTACTAATAACGAATTCAACGCATATGTATGTACCCAAGAATAAGAGCTTAAATGCTATTGTGTCTAACATATGTATATTACCAAATACCCCCTCTAAAATAATTAAAAATTTCAAAAGCAAAATTCCCTCCTTCACACTTCATTATATTACCTCTGACTATGACGCTTGTCCACTAATGTCTAGATTTTTTTTACTGCTACATATGTATGTAATTTTAACACCATTTACATATATTGAATTAACATAAAAATTAAGATTTAATTGGAAATTGTCATTTAAACCGTCATTTGAAATGTTTTGCAAATTTACCAAAACATTATTTTGAAACTAATTCTAACTTATTTTGTGCACATCCTGTTTTTCTCTCTTCTTACTCTACGCTCTAAAAAAATCTACTCGACAAAAACAAAAATTAAATAAAAAACCAAAATGTTAACAATCTTGAAATATTCTTAAAATAATTCAAAATCAATACTATTGAATTAAACCAAATGATTGGCGATGCGCAACAATCAACAACTTCACACAATAATATGCTGCTGCTGCACTCATGCTTTTGTCAACAACTATAACAACAACATTATCAAATATCACTACCCACTGCTACTATACAAATGAATCTGATGATAGTTACAAGAAAACAGTTCTCTATGATCCATCAAAGAGTGAAACCTACAGAGCCATTCAAGAGGAAGGGTATGGCAATGCTGACTACACTGAAGAAATAACAGTACCAGTGCAACCAAAGGTTTTCCAACCCCAAAGAATGGTTCCAGGAAAGGTAAGATCAGAGAAATAAGTGATTGATCAATATCACTGTCTCGTCTTACACACTATCTCGCACTTGCTCGCTCGCATTCTCGTCATAATATCAAATCGAAATTAATCACTTTTCGTTAAGTCAGCCACAAAAAAGTCAGTTCAACATGTTCTGTCAGTCACTATTTCTAAAAATCATCTTTGTTTTATTTACCTGTGTATTTTATTGTTGTACTTGTCTATTCAGAAGAAAATGTTACTGTAATTAAAACGCATCAAGGACATAAAGTTGGTAATACTAATTCGCAAAATTGTTTACTTACAACTGCATATGCGATAGAAAATGTTATAAAATTTATTTTAGACTGATTTTAATTAACGTTGCATCGCTTAATGTGTAGCCATTAAACGCCAAAAGTTAACATACATATATTATCATACATGATCAATATTCATTATTGTGTACATATATATATTCAATCACCATCAAAAATTGTACATATTTGAATGCATTTTGAACGCTCATACATAGTATGTATGTATGTAAAACGTATAAGCTGAATAAAAATTTGTATCATATTATCAAAATAACAAAAATTATTCCAATGATGTCATCATACAATTTATTTTCAAAATTAATTATTTATACGTATGTATGTATGTGTGTATGTTTGTATTAATTTTCTAAATATTTTTATAAAATTCTGCAGAAACCAGTACAATCAGCGCCCATTTCCCGTACGACGTACAATGTAAGTATGATATAAGTATTCATATACAAAATATATAATCATGAATGTAGTACTTATGTAAAGTTAACATCCTCGTTGAACAGAAGTATTTCAAGCTGATGAAATAATTTTATATGTCTGTATATAAATATATATTATATGATCATACCAAATTTATTTACATTTCGCAAATATATTGTTTTCAATATCAAATAGCCAAAACATTTTTAAGAGCTACCAGCACTGGGACTTTGTTCTCAGAGTTAGTCTACATCTAGCGCGGCAAGTTCAAATCGGACAAAACTAGCAATTTTCTCTTGATTGGAATGGAATGATTTAAAATCGTTTTCATTATTTTAATTATTTATAATAAAAATCGAATCTGTTATGGTTCTATTAATTACTAAATAAATATTCACCCCTATCGTGAATAACAGACAGAATTTTTGTTCACGAGAAATTTTTATTTCAATCGAAGGGAAAAATGGTATCATGAATGAATCTCCACTGAAAAATTTATATTCATGTAATAACTAAAAAAAAAGTATGGCTAAATATTTAGTAGTAAAATAATTTGGATACATTTTGGAAACCGAACAAAACAAATTAAAAATATTCTTAATGTTTAGAATAGCAGCAACAATTTTCACAAAGATGCAGGCAATTAATTGGCTTGTGTCTTATTACGTTTTTTGCCCCTAAAATAAAATCTGTAAACTCTAATATTCGAATTGTAATAGAAAACTCTATTCGCTACCAAAAACTAAGTAAAACTCGTGGGACAAAAATCATTCACGATAAGGGAAATTCAATTTTAGCATGAAATCATTCACGTGGAATTTCCGTTTATTTAATTGAATTTATCATTCTTTTACAGGTGGTGAACACAACCGATGAAACCATTCGTCAAAGTGGATCTTTCAACCGTTTGATGCATAGTGTTTTGGGTGCATCAGAATATTAATAAATGAATTAATTGATAAACTCTCTATACTATATAATTTTATAATTTAACATCTTTACAACAATGTACTAAAAGTTTTATGTAAAATATATCTCCATAACTCACGAACTTTTTAAAAGCAAAATACAATTCGATATAAATAATTTTACATCTACCATTAAAATAAAATTGTTATAACCTGTAAAAAATAATTAAATTATGACAAATTAACTTAAATAAAAAAATAAAAAGCTTCAAATATCTATTTCTAAATTAAAACTATATGTGTTACTTTTGGACAACAATTAACTAATTCTGACAACCTGTGACTACTTTCTAAGGCCTTGGATATAGCAAGAGGCTGTCAGAAATTGTCAATTACTGAAGAAAACAAGCACAGAAGTGTACTATTTCTGATATTGTGTTGACGTGACGTTGACAAATAGTATGTAAAATAAGAGGGTTATACGATAGCAATTTCGATACTAAACTCATCTTCCCTAGTTCCTTGAAATATTTATCATGCCATTCTGACCTTGGTCAGAAAACGATATAAATATGTGCATTCATTAATAATTAGTTTATTTAAAAATAAAATATTGTTTCAATTAGTTTTTTGTTCATTGGAGCCCGAATTTTCAAGGCTGAGTAGGGCCTTGGAATACGTAAAGATGGCTTTTATGATCTGTTTATAGCAACCAATACTTTTCGTTCCAGTTACATATTATACAAAAACATTTGAAACGAATTAATATATCGTCATAGAAAATGCAAAAAGCCCTATCTAACATTTTAAAAAACTTGTTCAAAGTAATGCAAAATTTTACAATTCAAGTAAAAAAGAACACCAATTGCTAATATATTTTTTCATATAAACAAAATTTATACTCCAGTTGTTAAATTTTTAAAATGTTAGTTAGGACATTTAGTATTTGCTGTGACGATATGCCGGTATTAATATGATTGACAGAAAAATTAAAAATTAATTAGTACTATTCAAATTCCAACTTATTTTTAAATGAAAGCTTTTATAGGTCGTTAAGGTTACAAACCCGCAAGTACGAATTATTATAATGAATTTGAATAAAAGATTTTTAACAATAAAGTCATGCCAAAAGATACAAATGCACATTCACTATTTGAAATCGTAAATACCCAGCGAACATATGCTAAAAAGTTCGGTCATAAAGCAAGTTACTATTTGCAAATTTAATGTTTAGCATTTGCAGGGATATTCCTATGAGACCATCGCGAGGGAAATCCAGTGAAATTAGAAGAAATGTCCTCAAATATTTAACAGATAATGAAAACGATAGAAATAAATACAAACTAAGGATTTCAAATGTGTTAACTCCAACTGAAAAGAGAAACTTTTTCCCTTTCAGCATAAAAAATCAGGTTTTAAGTTGGTGGATACGGTCTGGAGTGCTATAACGTATTACGGTACGAGTATAATTAGTTTAACATTTCCAAATTGCAAAAATTATTGGAGAATTTTACAATAGTTTGTTCCATTTTGCTTTCTCTACTCATAATGTCAGAGTTGTAAAACAGCTCATTTCACACCAAAACGATCATCTTTTAATTGGCCACGACATTCTACCCAACTGGAAGTAATTGAAAATGTTTGGTAAAACCCCACTTCGTTGAAGAACGAAAAGACAATATGACCACAAAAAAGATCACTAATTCTCAAAGTTAAGGACTCCTGGAACAGCCAGTATACTTTAATAAAAAAAAATTTTCGATTCTTTTGACATTTAATAGCATCAAGTTTCAGAATATGCAGCTGTTTTTCTAAATACCCAAAGAAGTGCATTAAGAAATGTTCACTGGGTATATGTAAGTACACATTGTTAATGAAATTGAAGGCATAACGATTTTATGTAATTAAAGTTATCTGTCGAGATAAAAGAGAAAGACAAAATTTATTGATGTAGTTATTCATTGATTAAGTAACTTTTTTTTCAAAATACAAACGAGTGCGTGCATATTTTATGCGATACATTAGATCGCGTTGACCGCAATTTGGTTAATTAAACAACATTATAGGTGTACATACTTTGTATGTTAAACGATTAACTCACATGCTCTTAAATCGTAATAAAAGAAATGAAAAAAAACTTTGCTACTAAATGAAATAAAAAACCCTAGAGATGATGAGTAAATTGTAAAATCACGCCGAGTCGCGATTAAGATCGCAGAAAATATGTTAGTTTGTATTACGATAATACACATATTATATAATAACTAAGAGGCATAATTATCAATGCATTTGCATATATATGTATATGTAAATCGTTTTACGAGTATTAAGTGTCTTTCATGTCTGGTAGGTGTTTGGTGCATGCGCTGGTTTTCATTTCCAACTTCAATCTGCGCATGCGTCAATGGCTGCAGTAACGACGTTCTTAAACAGCAGACAGTATCACTAAAACGAATTTAGGTCAAACTAATGTGGTTAACTTGAAAAAAAAATTTTGGTATTTATATGTAAAATTTAAAAAAAGTTTCAAAATATCAATTACAATAACTAACCTACATTGTATACACAAACGTATATATGCACTTATGTATATACACATGTATGTACATACATATGTATGTGTGGCTATATGCAAACATGTTTGTCTCGCTGTGACAATTATTTATTATATTATGTATGGATTAAGAAATTTACATTTCTAATCAAAATTGCTACTATTCACAAATACATACAGATGCAAGTAAGTGTGTAGTCATGTAGTAAAATTTTTTTTTGAAAGCAAAGCAGAAAACCCTAGATTGGAAGCGATAAATGAATTTGTTGCTTCCACTTATGAAGTCTTCCCGCTTACAATATCTCTATGAGGGACTCATAGTGTACAGACCGAGACTCGTAGAATCCTTTTCAGCTGAGAACTGGAAATAATACATGCTTTCTTATGTGAGTTG
This sequence comes from Linnaemya tessellans, assembly GCA_951800035.1. Classification (NCBI taxonomy): domain Eukaryota; kingdom Metazoa; phylum Arthropoda; class Insecta; order Diptera; family Tachinidae; genus Linnaemya; species Linnaemya tessellans. The sequence continues at coordinate 3,514,061 of OX637535.1, forward strand.
TCACATTCAGTGCTTCTGCGTCAACGCAAAGTACGAAAGATGGCCAACTTTTAACTTTTGACGTACGTTGAATACTTTGACAGACATCAGTAAGTTTTTAAAATTGTTATGATTAATTTTTTCTTGAACTTTGTGCTCAAGAAATATTAAATAATATATAAAAAATTGTATAAAATAAATAAATTTAAGTTAAATAAATAAAATAGGGAACAAACAACTGATTTAATATCCGAAAATAAAGTACTCATTTTGCCAATTTTCTCCGTCGGTACGTTCATGCCAGTGAAAAAAGCAACTCATAACGTATAACTGATTCTATGTGTGTCGGCCTTTAATGTTATGTGCCTTACGACTTTTTCAAAGATTTTACTTTACTAAATATCTATCTATAATAGCTTTTTTTTTCAAATATTCATACATATACGCTAAGCCTGTGTGACGAACGATACATTCGATCTCGCTTTTAGACATACCTTCGTCTTATACAAAGTGTTTGAGGGAACAATTCTACAAAACATGATTTTTAAAAGGTGTTTTTTGCGAAATAATTTATCAACAAGTTGCGTGCCGCACGCTACAAAAAATGAATTAACTTTGGAAGTTGAAGGGCGATAGTTTTTTTTTGCTTATTTAGCATAATAAAGAACAGAACATATAATTCCCAAAGCAAAGATGCAAAATAACTTAGATGCATACAAAAAGATATTATAGATCCTTCGTGACGCACGTAATGGACCTAAAGACCATGAGCTTATTACCTAACATCTAATGCTTATATTCAGCAAGTTATTCCAACTGATTAGGGCAAAATACATGGAGAAAGAACATCTATATATTATTTTTTCTTTCCGTATTTTGTAATTCTAATGCATGTGTCTGTTTATATGTTTCATATCTGCTTTAGTATAGAGGAAGAATACTGATAATAAACGCAAATTTAAGAAACCAATAAAACAATTGCAAACGATTTTAATTCAATTTTTGCGAGAACCCAAAACGTGACGCACGCTACAAAAATCAATATGCAAAATTTTGGTTACATTTTATTCTACAATTAAAGTTTTGTAGCTATACAAAAGCAAAAAAAAAATTTTCTACTCCTAATATAAAAACCTTATAAGTATGACGTACGTTACAGAGCATAGATGTGATATTTTATATTTAATTTTTATCTTTGCGAAATAGTGAACAAAACGGTTTTTGCTAAAAGTGAATAGAGTGGACTACTTTCTATCGCACAATCTTTATTAACACTAAATTAGTGATATTAACACACCACAGATGTTAACTTCTTGCATAAAATTAAAAGATCTGAGGTGGAGGAGAATTTAGTAATAACTGTTGCATTACTTCTTGCCCATATGTATGTATTTACGTACATACATACATATGTATGTGTCTTTATTCAGGAATTTCAATTTCCAGATATAAGAGTACATACACACGTACATTTATATGTACCTAATATATATTTTTGTAAAACAAGGTTTCAAAGTAACAAATATGTTTGCTGCTTTTTGCAATTTATGTCGCTATTAAGAAAACCTTTCGAAAATATTTTTTGATTTCGACTACTAAATTTAAATTTATATGAGTGTTTTAATTAAGCATATTATTCGATAAACTATTTACGAAACATTCATTAAATTTGAAAAAATACCTGGCAAGGAGTTTATTCCTGCCACAGATTGTCTGGAAAAACTTATTTGTGAAATATATTAGATAAGTCTCGATAATAGCTCCTTCTGTGGTTTAAAAACTCATTTCATTTTTTAAGCTTAGACGCTTAAATTTAACAGAAATAGTATACAATATGTTAACTTTTTATATTAAGACATATAAAAATTGATTATGGAGAAGTTTTATAGTTTCCTTGCTGAGTACCTGGAATTATAAACACATGCGCAGGCATTCGATAATCGTTCTCACAAACAACAAAATCATCTAACAATTACCGTGTAATACAAACTAGACTTGTATCGAACTCGTTCATTCGCTCGTTTTTGACAAGAACCTTCGATCAAACCAATATAAATCAAATGAGTTTGATCATAGGTTCTTGTCAAAAACGAACATATCCATGTACCAGACTTGTGTCCAACTAGCTCATTCGGTCAGTTTTGACAAGAACCTCTGATCAAACCCATTTAAATTACATAGGTGTGATTAAAGGTTCTTGCCAAAACTGAGCGAATGAGCTACTTGGGCACAAGTCTACCATGTACACGTATACATACAAACATATACATATTGAAATTGTTGATGCTATATAAAATTTTCATATGAATTGATGAGAAATGTAACCTTCCATCTTGAAAGGGGTATTACTTAAAAATGGTATGGGAGAAGATTTTGCAACAATCGTGCTCAGCATTAAAAAATGTTTATAATACACTTAATTATGTGTTCTTCATAAGGCAATTAAATCAATTGTATAGTGTTACGTTTAAAATGTTTTTTCAGCAATTGTATTGAATTCTGGCAACTCGTGCCGCAAGGAACAATTTAGCAAAAACTAGTGCAGAATGCGTACATGTGCAACTAGAATCTAGTTACTAGATACATAACATCTACATACACATACTTGTGTGCCTGTATAAAATATCATATATGCTTTTTATAAGGTGCAATATACATATGTATGTATGTGTGTACCTACACAAACATGGGCATATGTATCAAATTTCCGTTAACCGGTTGTAACAAACATCACGTGGTCAATGGAATAGTTATTCCACTATAAGAAAACGGAAAGAAGGCTGCAAAAGAAATAATAATAAATAGTTATTTGCAACATTGAAAGTGAGAGTAAATAAGAGTGTCAAACAGCGGCAGCAGCAGTATGAGTAAGCATACATATATCGGGTTCGGGTATTAGCTTGTTAAAAATATTTAACCGTTAGCAGCTACATAACGATTTTAAAACTCCTCAAACAACTTTGAGCACGATGGTGCCTCCACAACAACCGCTTTTTAATCCAATAAAGTGAGCGTCATTAATATTCGCTTGGCACACCGCATATTATTATTATTCAAATGTGAAATATTATTAACATAAAATAATTTCATGTTTGTACATACTTTAAAATAGATAACGTCAGCTACTGTTATATTTGTTGTTGTTGTTAAAACAATGAACAATATAAGATGATAACAAATGCAAGGTCAAACGTTTGAAATGTGTATGTAGCGGTTTGATCATATAATAGCCAGTCCTGCGCAGAGATTTGAGATAAAAGTTTACATCCCAGCCGTTATGAATTTGGTAGCGGAATATTAATGGTACTCAGTGTACATACATACATACGTATGTATGCACATACATACATAATGAAGTACATAAAGGAGTTGTATCTTTATGTTAAACAAGATACAACATCGCATCTACATGGATAAATAACTACAGATGTACCCCAAGAAACACAAAAGCAAGAGTTTCACTAGGAGCTCAATCTGGGATTTGAAACTGAAGTTTACTTTAGTTTTAATAAGAGATGTAATGGTATCAATTTTTGCCCATGCGATGACGATAGTTGACGAGAACCTATGTTCAACTAGCTCATTCGCTCAGTTTTGACAAGAGCCTTAAATCAAACCTATGTAATTTAAATGGTTTTGATCAGAGGTTCTTGTCAAAACTGAGCGAATGAGCTATATAGTTGGACACAAGTCTAGATCAAACCCATTTAAATTACGAGCGAATGAACGAGTTCGATACAAGTCTATCTAACTAGTTTATTCATATGCTTAAACCTATGTATTTAGGTTAGACTTATCGAATTCGCTTCATTCGCTCGTTTTTGACAAAAACTTTCGATCAAACCAATCTACTTCAAACAGGTTTGAGCACAGGTTCTAATCAAAAACGAGTGTATGAACGAGTTCGAAACAAGTCTAATTTAGATTGCATTGGTGTAATCATAGGTTTTTATCTAGCATAAACGAATAAAGGAGTTGGACGCAACTCTGTCCGTCATACAGTGCCATGTCGTCCAAAAATGTATAACGTAAAAAGCCATTATGATATAAAAAGTAAGCAATAAAATAAACTAGCTGTTATAAAAATTTTCATTCGTTTTTCCTTAATATTAAAACAAACATCTCTGCCAACACGCTTGGCACTTAATCACTTCACATGTTTCACACATCTCATATGAATTTTTCTCAATTTGAACTCAAAGCTGTTTGTTTGCTGGGAGGTTGCGTCTAAGTGCAGTTGTGAGTTGTTTTATTAGATGTTGGTTGGTATTTGAATGTCTTCTATTCGTTTGTTGGTTTGTTGGTTTTTTGTTTTTTTGTTGTTGTTGTTGTGTGATCTCTGTAATAAAAGTGCGCCGTAAAAGCAGAGCGAGTGAAGGGGCCAAGAGAGGTTGTTAAAACAGACAGTTTGAATTTAAAACTTTAAGTCAAGTTAATAATTGTTTGTAGGTGCAAGTATAAAAGCTCATGATGCAGCAAAGTTATGTGCAGAAACTTTAGTTACCGCATTTAACGAGGACGTAATCCACGGTTAACAGTTAAACGCGTTCAAGTGTGTGTGTGTGCTTTTGTGTGAGTGTTTTTTCGATCGCTTATGTGTTGTGTGCAGTAAATTTTTGCTTAATTTTTCTTATTGTAAGTACATTGTTTTGTATGCATTTGGTAACTAGTTACGAAATAACACTTTGGCCAAAAATAATTTCAATTAGAAAAAAAACAACACTATTAAGTTATTTTAATTAAAACAAAACAAACAGAAAAGCCAAGGAAAAAAGCAAAATTACAAGAAAACCACTTAAAAAATTAAAGCAAATATTGAAAGTTGGAAAATATAATTAAAAGAAACATGCATTCATTTGTGATCATATTCTTATTCGCCTCAATTGGCCATTCTTCGGTTTATGGCCAACAACATCAACAAATTGATCCAGCTTATTTGCGTCAGTACTACCAGCAGCTGCAACAGCAGACTGGTGCAGCTCCATCGGGTGATGCAACTCCCATCTATGAACAAAATTCGGAGCAAACGCAACAACAATATGTATCGCCTGGCCAACAGTTGCGTGTCAAGGATAACGTTCAGGAACAGGTATTTTCTTTTGTTCATTATGTTGTGTTACTGGTTTTATTCCAAAAAAAAAAATAAACGTCAAATATATTTTAAAAGATTTATAATCTTTTTATAAAAGTCCTTAATTTTTTTTTTATACTTGATATATTTTTGATTATATTTGTGGCAATTAAATGAATATTTTTGCTGTTATAGATTCGTGCCTCTCAACAACAGCAACAGCAAGGCTATGTTGCTCCTGTTGTGCGCGAATACTTACAACATCAGCCTCAACAGGTATGAAGAATGTTCAAAAGCCTTTCCCCCAATTTGTTTTAATACCGATACGATCTGTTCAAAATACTACTAACATTGACTTTCCCTTCTTTTAACACTTTCTACTAATAAATAGTTCGAACAAAAATTTTCGTGGCTTCAGTAATTTCATACGTATACAGCACATACGAACATACGAACACATATGGGGCTTTGGGAACTTGTAGAAATCATACGTCCCCTCCAGATGAGATATACTAATACCAACAATAACAATTTTTATGCGAAAATTGTCAAAAAATCAAGAACACATTAACATATTTTTCTCCACAATTTTATTGGTTTCCTATATTAACATTTTTGTCACAAGGATCAAATTAACCCAAAATTTATACCCAGCAGATTTTTCTGCAATTTTTATATTCTCCCCCACAATTTCCAGAAGGTTTCAGTGGAAAAATCTCCATTTGGAAAAAAACATATACATATTTTTATTTTTTGCAATTTAATGTGAAATTTAAAAGTGAAATTTAGAATTCTTGAAATTCATTTAAATAGAAACGAGACAGAGTTTTGATTTTTATTACAAGATCTTAAGTGAACGGTGTGCAGTATGTTTTTTAACGACCTGAAGGTCACTCCAATGCCAAATATTTCCGTTTAAATAGTTTTTATACGAACATGTTTTTTGCACTTCGGAATGTTTTATTGCGCTGAAGTGTAAAAACTTATCTCATTTGCAGAAATTTTTTTCAATTTTAGTGGTATGAAAATATATATAAAAAATAAAATTTCGGCTTCAAGAAATTATTTGTCTAACACTCAATTTAAACAGCGCCTTTTAGATATCTTATATTTGTTTAAATAATTTTTCAACGAAAAGCAGATTTTTAAACCATTTTAGACAAATTTTTCTGAGAATATTTCCAGACCAGACTGTGGCCTGAACAGAGCCTACTGTGGTTTTTATGTTTTGAAGATATTGGAGCAAAGGACATAGTTTTCAATACTAATAGGAGCGACAGACAAATAATCCCCCTTATTCTGTAACTATTTTTCGACGTCAAAGTCAAGACAATATAAAAAATTTGATACTTAGATAGTCGTTATAGAGAACTAGTTGAATGCTGCTGATGGCCTCAAACTATTCTCTAAGGGATACAAAGTAGCCCCTGGTTGATGAAAGAGCATAAATAATTGTACTATTTTTTATATTGTCTTGTTATTGACGTCGACAAGTAGTTACAGAATAAGGAGTAATATTCTCTACTCCTTTTATGCATCGACAAAAGTTTTCTATACACCAGCACACTATAGTGTGCACCATTTTTGTATGACATTGAAACTTTTTATTCAAACGCCAGTTGAGACGAATTTTATTTAATAAATAAAATTTTTTTAAATAACATTTTTTAAATTTATTTTAAAAACTATGAGTAGTCTTCGTTATACATTGAAGTACACAAACCATAATAATAATTTAATACGATTATAATAATTAGTTGAGACTAGGACAATTTTTTGGTTGCAGTTCTTTGCGAATCAATAAAATGGCATCGGTTTGTTAGGACATATTTTGAAATAAATACATATTTTTGCATATTTCATTATAAATGTGTATTTTGAATACATTTTTGGATATTGTTCGTTGTAAAACGAATTCCTGTATTTTTTATAAGTTCCATTTAAGCTTTCACATTAACGTCTAGTCTTTATAACACAGACAGCTGTACTATGTTCTTCTATATGAGGTGGTAGTATAAATATTAAAAACAGAGTTTTTATGGCTGTCATGTGATGAAGCTAAAGTGATGATATGAATGATATATGTGGCCATTGCCTGAACCACTTTTCTGCGGAGAAAGCAGTTTTAAGAAATTAATATATCAAAGAATGTAGTTTTGAAAGTTCCTAGAGATACACTACTACCCCCTCAGACTACAATACCAGGTTAAGGAACTCGGTTCAGGGCTGTCGAGCACTGTAACGAATACTTTATCAAGTTTAATGATATAAAGGATTTAAATGTGTGTAATATTTCTATTAAAAGTGTTAAAGGAACTTTAAACGTTTAAAACTTAAGCAGTGAATGAGTGTTTATAGACACAAAATAAAGGGTTTTCTTTTGTCGACAGTTTAAGTTGAGTTAATGACAGACCAAATGTGCTTTCCTAAAGGAATAATAAGCGAAAAAATATAAATATTGTATTAAATTATGGATTTTAAAAATTCATAAGTGTTTTCCGGTTCTAAAAGTTGTTTATATAAATAAAAGTTTCGACTTAATTTAATTTTGTATTCCCTATGATTTTTTTTTAACTTGGACCTGAACTCAGGGGATGACCCCTACATATGCACTGCAATGCACCGGAACAAGAAAGTAGAGGATAGAATTGAGAGGACAGATGAATAAAAATGAGAAGAAAGAAAATTTTTGTGTAATTATTTTTTATATAGAGTGCAAACTGCCCTACAGTGTTGCATAAAAGTATACATACACGCCACTTTATCTACAACATTTTTTATCACTTTGAAGTTGATTTTTAGAATAAAATATATTTCTATAATTTTGTCGTGTATGCATATAATTTTAGGGCCTGATTATCTGAAGCATACGCCACAAAAATTTTTTGTGGTACACTTTTGAATATCTTATTGTGCGAAAATGCTGATGAAGTGTACATAGTTCAAAAGGCATTTTTATGTGGATATGTACAACATAAATATTTTTTCTAATTACTTGGATAAAAGTGTTACAAAACCATTAAAAATTAGGCTGAAAAATGTCTATTATCAGTACCCAAGCGTATTTTGATTTCCACTACTTGTTAAGTGGCTTAGTTGAATGCAACTAATTTTTTATACTAATAAATTTTTCATTGAAGTTATCATTGGAAATGTCATATTTTTCCAAGTGGAAGGAATTAAAGATATTATGAAAGGTATAAAATTGTATTCTGATATTTTTAAGCTTAAGGTCTCTTTATTTTAGTTTAATTTTTAATTTCAATATTTCGTCACTCCTTTGTGTGACTTCTTCAGGAAATTAATTAATTTCCTGAATTAATTTAAAATAAAGAGACCTTAAGCTTAAAAATATCAGAACACAATAATAATTAAAAAGGGGTCAAGAAACCAGAAGAATTGAAAGGTATAAAAAATATACATATATTTTTTCACTCCCTCTAACTAAAACAATAATACTAAATGAGAATTTTCAGCAGACACATTTCGATCCAACTCTTCTGCTCTTTCCTAGTCATGCGTAACACACAATATAAAACATTTTTCTACTTTCCCTATAACACAAAGACTTCCACTTTGAAAACGAATATATGCCCAGTAATAATTTGAAATTAATTGCAGATTCAGTATCAGCCACAACAAGTAGCCTATCGTCAACCACAAGCGGCTGCTCCTGCACCCAGAAGACCACAACCTCAGCAATTGGCCCAACAGTATCAGGCACCCAGACCCAAAACCAAACAACAATTGGAACAAGAGGAAGAGGAATACGATGATGTAAGTAACAAGATAAATTAAAATGATTAGGTAATAACACCATCTTCTTCCTCAAAACAAGTTGGCTAATAAAAATTGAACTTTTAAGCCGGGCTTATGTAAACGACAAATATTACCAGACATTGTTTCATGCCAAAATTTCTTATAAAATTATAATTATTATAAATTGAAAGAAACAAACGAATGAGTGTGTTTAGAAATCGAGTTTGGGTTACAATGGCTAGAAGAGTTTTAAAATGGCTCGTAGTTCCCCGCGTGCACACATACTCTTGGGTTGCGTTTCAAACTACCCAACCAACAAACCAGCCAACCAACCAACCAGCCAGCCAGCCAGCCAGCACGTAAAGGTCATTAACACCACACTTATTTTCGTATGAACATTTTCTTGCCAGTTGGCAAAATGGACTGTTTGCTTGACTGACAGACTGCAATATGCAATTTACACAAACTCTCGGTGTGTGCCTGCAGTTCCAAGCACAATTTTATTTATTGTATGCTTTCGCAGTTAGTTTTCATGCATGAATACCAATTGTGTCAGTGCTTCAAGTTTATTATCGTTCCCAAAAACAACATGCAACATTAACAAACAGCAGCATCTAAATATTTCAGATAATGCTGAAAATTTTCACAGGTAAACGGATGCTGAATTTTTATTCATTCACTCATTTACTCACTACTATTATTATTATTATTTTTTTTTAATTTTTCGTTTCTGCTTTTCCATTTGTCTGTTTTACCATAAACTTCCGTACGGAAATTCATTTTGATTAAATATTTTTTATTTCCAGATTCAACATTTTTCTTTCTTTTATCGACCATTAGTTTAGAGTGTCTTTCGTTATTGGCTTGATGCTGGTACAAAAAAGACCCAAATGTGTTATATTGGTTTCCTTTCATTTTTGCCCAATAACTTTTAAAGTTTAGACTGTGTTCACACCGACAGCATATGGGTTATAAATTTAACCTTTTTGTATTTATTAAATGTGAAAGCTGGATTTAGTAGCACAGAATTTTTCGTTGTAATATACGAGTATTTGTGTGAATGAATAATAATCAAAGAAAATATAATTTAGCCCATGTTGTGCTAAAATTGTGTTACGAGTATTAGGAATATATTTCATGGCTTCTTGCATTTCTATAAAGCTTTGATATTATTGTACAGTATGATACAAAATTATTCTACTATTTAAAATTTAAATTAGAAGTAACAATTCCTCCTTCTAAAATACGAAGTGAGGTTTTCCATTGGATTCTGGAATATATCAAACAGTATAATGCTAATTTTTTTTACGAGTATCAGTAAATAAAAAAATATGGAGAACGTTTGACTTTAAAGGCCATCCCTAAACTTCCCGCTAATTTTAAGCACTAAAAATTGTATTATTTTAATTTTAATTTTAAAACTGCTTTAACTTTCGCATGGATCAGTCAATTTCCACGTGGCAAGTGGTAATTGATGTAGTTTTTCGATACCTATGAAACAATTGAGAACATTAATTGATCACATATATAATTTCGGAGTGTTTTGAAAAATTCACTTTTTTCGAAAATTTCGTTTACGATATCTCACGAACGTGTTAATCGATTTTGACCCGGTTGGTGTTCGATTGTCAAGAACTGCTTAGTTTTTGGAATGGGACCAGAAAATCCGTTTAAAAGTTATTAAAAAAACACTTCTGAATTTTTTCTTCAGTTTGAGTGAACCGGTCCCAACCGGTTCCAAATCGAAGTTTGAAAGAAACCTTTGATATGCAACTAGCTTGATTCGAACACTAATCGATCAGATATATAATTTCAGAGTTTTCTTACAAAAAATCACTTTTTTTGAATTTTTTCGTTCACGAATTCTCACGATCTTATCAAACGATTTTGACCCCTGTTGGTAGCGCTCGGCGTGGTTTTTGATTGTCAAGAGCTGATTAGTTCTTGGAAGCAATTGGAGGACCTGTTTAAAAGTTATTTTAAAAACACCATTTTTGAAAAAAAAATTTTTTTTGATATTTTCGAAAATATACTAGTTCGAAACGGTTCCAATACACAAAAAATCTTTTGAAACGCGATCAGTTTGGTCGAACTCGGTTCAGCAATTTAAAAGTGATAAGCGGGTCGCATACTTCCACACACATACACATGCAGACATAGTGACAGCTTCTCAGGAGTTGCCAGGAAAGCTTCCTAGGAACTCAAAACGTTGGGATCTAGTGAACACTCGATTTTTTTTTTCAAAACGGGGTAAAACCAGTAACTTCCCACTTTTTTGAAAATTTTTAATTTTTAAAAAGGTGTTACTGTCGCTAAGTAATATCCACATAAAAACGTGTCTAATTAGTGGTAACAACATAGTTAATTAAAGTCAGTAACAAAATTATAGATATAATTATAATTCTTCTAAATTTGCAACGTATTTTAGTACCCCAAAAAAAAGGAAAATAAATTCCTTTATGATAAACAATTATTCAAATTGTCGGCTGTAAAAGCTCCATATCTCATATATATAAATAGCCTAGGCAATTTTAAGTATCTTATAGGCCACTACTACCAATAAAACATAATTAAAGCTATGCCAATCAAAATTTTAATTGCAAAATTTCATAAGGCAGTTCGGTATAAGAATATACACAAACTTTGAAAATTTTCCTCTGGCTAAAATTAGGCTCATAAGTCTAATCTACCAGAATCAAGCGTATTTGTTATTAGGAAACAAATTTTGAATTTGTTGTAAGTATTTATTGAGAACACGCACTCCTCTATAAATTTCTAATAAAAATTTTCCCACTTCAAATACAAATCCCATATATGCAATGCACACAGAAATTTAAAACTTAAAGTTAGTTTGTTTAAATATTTTATGGCGATATAATAATATTTATTACATTGTTTATATCATATTTTAACAATAAATAATTTGCCAATTTGTCAGTTGGTCATATTTATTGCAGGCTGTACTCTGTGTAAGCCAAAAGATCTTTGTTGCAAGCCAAGTACGTACTTGTACATAAAGTATTTCCTTTCAGTTTTTGCCTCAAGTATGGTATAAATTTACGATGTCATGATAACTTTTATATACACTCATAAGTACGTAACGGATTAATGTCTGTCTGTCTGTCTGCATGTATGTGAGAATATAAGCACATCTAGACTGCACCCAATCTTGGTATGTGCAGCCACCACTAACAACCATCACTTGCAAAGTTAAAACTACCTTAACCTACTTTTTTTCCTTCTATTTTTATTAAAAGTAAAATAAAATTGAATAGACACAACAAATCGAAACAGTTTCTCTTTCAGTTTCTATTCGATTCGATAGTTCTTTACTGCCATTTCATGTTACCATCAATATGACGATGTATGTGTGTGTGTGTCTGTGTGCGTGTGCTGTAAATTTTTCATATGGAATTTTCATTCATCCGTTAATTACATGTTCTTGTCGTGTTAACGTGGCTGGCAACAATTAATTTAATTTGTGTAAAATGATATTTAATCGTAACATTGTTTGCTTTGCTGCAGCAAAAAATACCTGAAAATTGTCTTTAATTTTTAAAAATTAATTTTATATCTTCTTGCAATTACACGGGTTGACAAAAATAGTTTTTGGTACATAAAATAATAAAGATCTTTAAATTTCTTATTTTTTCACATCTTAAGGTTTCACAATTTGCATGCGAGATTGATTTACAATAGAACTGATTATTATTACAAATTGGCATACAAACTTGCTTGAAGTAAACGGAATACTATTTTAAATTTGATTAATAGTTTTAAGAGTAATTAAGAAATGTTACAAAAAAAATTTTTAAAATTAGCAAATTTTCAGTCATTAAAAATCCATTAAAAATTTAAGATGACAAACATTTCCTTCATCTGCAACAGCGATAAAACGATATTTTTTAGATAAAACAGTCAATATTTCTAGCAATAGAAAATATCGCTTTCGATGAATTAAACATTTAACCAATCGAATTCAAAATTGATTAATCGGGATCAAATAACTAATAAATTAATCAGCTAAGATTGAGTTATATTGATTTATATAAATTCAATATTTGTAATGGTGTTGGAAAATTTTTTTCTGGAAAAAAATTCGGTACAATTGACGATACCTAATATATAAACAGCTCCCTTAAGGGCCACAAGTGAATCTAAATTTACAAATACAGTCGAATTATTTGTTGCCAAGTGTAGTTTATTTTTTAATATGCTCAGATTTCTTAAGCAAAAGATTTACATACTTTTTTTTTTAAATATATATATAAAGAACACAATTACAAATTTTTGTTCATTCCAATATTATTATTCATTCCTTTCAAAACGGGATCTCAGAGATCCTAATTGAGTGCTTGTGGGTTACAGGCAGCCACGTATACCATTATTCATGCCAGTATTACCCAGTAGATCTGAAATTTATCAATACCCCAATTTGGAAAATCACGTGGCATAAGTAAACGTATATGGAATTCATAATGACATTTGTTAAGAATTTTAAAATTTTTTGTACAAAAGCATTTAAAAAGATGTTGATATTTTCTTTTTTATTAAATAGACGAAGATCCCTTGAAAAAGTGAATATAAAATTCACGAAACGTCGGAACAAACATGAAAGAAAAAGTGAATTTTTATTTACATAAAAAAAAATCCTTTTTTATTCTTCATACATTTTGTGTACCGAACAGGAGCATGAATACTCGTAATAAAAAAAATTAAATTAATATAAAATACAAAAAGATTTTGGAAACTTTGAAATTTCGTTTTCCACAGAAATTTCATTTTGATCATGTGACATACACAATTGGGCCTCAAATGGTGCAACAACATTTCTGTATCCGAAAGCTTCCGCTGACAATATATCTGCCCTTTTCTAACTGCATGTATGCTACTTCTTTCCTACTCTTCGCTGGTCTCCGAAGCCTGCTACTGGTTGCTTCGTGTATAAAATATAATTGAAACTATTGTAAATATAAGATAGAAAAGCTAAAAGTGCTTTAATTGAAATTGTCTAAAGTGATGGCTACTGACTAAAAAACATTTCCTTCTGGAAGAAACGGTGATCTAGTTCTTGCACACTGGGCCTTCAGGCTGTATTTTCTCTAATGGATGTAAAACAGTTCATGTACCTCGAAAACTAAATGTGGTCGGTTAAAGTTCATAAAATTCTTCATCGCTAGGCAAAAAATAAATGTCCCATAGGTGACGCTGCCTTTGCAGGGACGCGTTGATATGAGCCATTGTGTTAGAAAATTAGCAAAATATAGGCGGACAAAAGCTAAGAACTTCCAAGCAATATTTTATAATTTTTTTCAAATATTATTCGAGATCTATTTGAAAAGTTTTTGAGATATTTTCTTGTAATTAATAAATGTTAGGCAGTGCCATGCCCACTTGAGGATCAAATCTTTATCAACTTCTGCCCGATAGATCTATTTGAAGAGCTTTTGAGTTGTTTTCTGTTAATTAAGAACTGTTAATTGTTATGGTACGAGTATTAAATTAGAGGACAATTTAATAATAACGAAATAATCTTTTTAATTTAATTTCGGCAAGAGCGTAAAAATCTCGCTTTATGTACGTTTTTGTTAAGACCCGATGCCTAATGCGGGGAACATATGATACAAATTATTGAGTGTGAAATGTTTGGCCCTCTTAATTTTTATTTCGTTTTTAATTTTTACAGGCGTTTTTTACAAATTAAGAAATGCTATTGTTTATTGTCCTAAGCATCATAACCTTGTGTTGATAACCTTTTGAATATTATAATTGCTAGTGTTGTTGTTGCCATAGTTGTAGATGCAGCTTGGTTGCATGAAGAGTTCAATGAAGTTGTTGTTGTCAGCCCAATAATATTGTTTCTTTTTGTTTGTTGCTGCTTGGCATAAATAAAGATCTGAAAATGCATGAATTATTTGCAATAGTGGCTGTGGGACCGGCAATTTAATGTTTAATGCTTCTAACCAAATGGCATGTTAAATTTATGAGATTTTTACCAAGATAATAAATATGAAAATAGCTCAAAATTAAGTATTAACAATTTTACAAAAATTTTAAACGCAACGTACTTAAATGTTATTGCAAACAACCAAATTAGATGAGTTTCTTGGCAAAGGAGCTTTAACAAAGGCATTCCAATGGCAGGGGAAAAAATATGTCTGTTTCTTCATATTTTCTAAAGCTTTGCAACGTGGTCTTTTCAACTTTCATATTTGCTCTAGTTTTTCAACGAGTTTTTATTTTTGGTTTCTTTCTGTTTCTTAATTCTGTTATCGGCGTGGCGGTTGCTGGGTTGTTTGTTGGGTCTGGCCAAAATACTTGTAACGAACGAACGCACTTTGAAAGAGATATAAAAATGCGTTTTTATTAGGCTGCTGGTGTATGTGCAATATGATCTATATTGCATAATAAATATTTGTAATAATAATAGTCACGTTAGGTGTGCGTGTCACATTCATTCCCCATCGACACATTAATAATTGTACGAGCAGCACATTCAACTGCATATACAATTGCAAGCTGCCTGCTGTCGCCACAGACATTCACTTGGCATAAATATGATTTTGCATTTATGTTTCTTAGCCGTTTGGTTTATTGTGGTGTCTTTTCTTTCTTTTTATTTTTATGTTTATTTTTTTAATCGAATGCGTTTTACATAAGAGCTGATCAAATCTCAGATACACTTACATATCTTTGTTAAATATGTAGATCAGGCATCAGCATGACACACAGACGATCACTAGCGCATACGAGTACGTCGTTATCCACACGCCCACATTAACGTGTTATTTAAATAAATTACATAACTGGCAACATATTCAGCTAAATTATTTGCTAAATTACATCACTTGAAACATATTCAGATAAGTTGCACAGCTGCACGTGCATTTTTTATATAAATATGTATGTATTTATCCACAACATATAGTCGAGATGTTTAAATTGCCCGGTTTTTAAACTTTGAAATACATGAAATTTGAATTTATTTGGGAAAATGTCTTTGTTAATTTATTAAACATAATGTCTTGTTTGTTGTGTGGTCAAGTCAGTAAATGAGGTTAAAGTCGAATGATGATTTGGTGTAAAAACAAATGAAAAGCAGACATATAGACATACTTGGCTACACAAGAAACAACGCATTAGAAATAAATAAATAAATTCTTAAAATTATATAAATACGTGTATTTGCAGCGGAAAGTGAAAACCTCACGTATGATTCCGCGAAATTAGACGATCTTGCAAGTACCTGCCAAGAAGAGTAACTTTAAAAGACGATATCTAAAATGATAGTGTGTTTTGAAATTGCGCTTTTTACAGAAAGTTTTAAAATAGAAATTAAAAAAAAATAGTAGCTTTTCCTAAAGTAGTTGTATTATTGCTTCCCTTTAAAATTATGACGTCACAAAAAGATTAGCATTACAAATGAGCATTAAGTTAACATTTTTAAAAATTAATTGAATTGATTTCTTTTCAATAGAATATTGGATTAGCTAGATAATTTTATATAGTATATAACCAAAGAAATTTATTTCAGTGATCATTAAGACGGAAATGATTAGCAAACCCTATCCCATGCAAGAGGGTGCTATTGGCTGAAGTAATTTACTGTGAGACGGGGGGGTCCTGAGTTCGAGTCCGCGCTAAGTCATGAATATTGTGTCGAGTTGTTCTGATTAGGATTAGGGCATGGTTGTATGAGTTGTTGTCAGCCTGTTTAAGTGATGAAGGCATAACACTGGTCCCTGGACAATTAGTGGCAGCGACTGGCACTTCTCTGTACTAAAGAGCAGAGGAAAAAAAAATTAACATCCAATTCTATTTCAATTTGAGTAAAATAAAGTTTTCTTTATTATTCTGCAAATTTGCGGTTAGGTCTTTAAATATTAGGCCCATGTGTTGTAGCGTGCGACACGGATTGTAAAGTAATTTTTCATACTGTGAGTAGTAGAATTAATTTTTTCTCGTAAACGAAACATATAAAAATTAGAAGTCCTGTAGCGTGCGTCACGGATGGTAAAGTAATTTTTTATTTTGTGAACAGTAGAATTAATTTTTTCTCGTAAATGAAAAATAAAAATATTAGAAGTTTTGTAGCGCGCGTCACGGATAGTAAAGTAATTTTTTGTTTTGTGAATAGTAGAATGATTTTTTTGCGAGTAAATGAAAAATAAAAAATATTAGAATTCTAGAATAAAACAAAATTTTAGAATTAAACAAAACTTTGTATACTAATATATGTAGCGTGCGTCACAATTTGAATTCTCCCAAAATTTGCAATCAAAACTTTTGAAATTCTTATTTAGTTTTCTGAAAAAATTTTCGGTTCTTCTCAGTATTCTCCGCTTATATCAAGTCCGATATATACAGGCAAAAAAATTGGACAGGACTGCAGGAAAATCACACAATTTTCTCATCTAGCTTATCTAATAAGCATGTGACCGCTCTAAAATTATATACTAAGCAACAAGAAAAATCTTCGTAAGTCTAAATTTGCACAGGCAAAGGAAGAATACTCCAATAAAATTTATAAATTTCATAACAACTCATCAAGAAACGTGGAATTATTTTCTAAGTTCAACCATAAGCGTCTACCAATATCACGCAATTTCTTGGAAGCTTTGTTTTTCCTATACTCGCATGTATGTTTGGCAGCTTAAAAAAAATGCTTCCTCACGAATATCTGCCCGCTCAACGACATCCTATTCTTTTCATGGTTCCGGCACAGTGCAGTTTATAATTTTTTCATGTAAAATGTTTTTTTTGCTCTAGTTAGAAATTAAATTTTGCTTTTAATTTCAATTCATTAAAACTTTTCTTAACTTTCAGCAAAACTCTTCTTATCAATTTGGTTTCGATGTCAAAGACGACGAATTCACCAACTACCAAAATCGTAAAGAAGTACGTGATGGGTCCGTGATCAAGGGCAGTTACTCTGTAGTCGATTCGGATGGTTTCATACGCACCGTCAAATATACTGCTGATCCCAAAGAAGGTTTCAAGGCTGAGGTCATTAGAGAGCCAACTGATATCGTAGTCAAGATACCCACTCCCGCACCACCACAACAACAACAACAGCAACAGCACCTGCTACGCCCTCATCACGCACCACCCGTTAAGGCCCAAGAGTATAACTTGAAGCCTCAATATCCCCATCAACAATACCAGCATTAGTGAGGATTTATTTTTTATTTTTATTTTTTTTTTAGTTAAAACAATAACACAATTTGATCTAGGGAACATCATTTCATTTCTAAGAAGTTCCTAAACAAAAGAATTTAAATAAAAAACAAATTTCATTATTTATTAGACGTCGCAAGGACGACGACACTGAACGAATATTTAGGCGAAACTGTATAAAAATCATTTGACCATAAATGTCGATTCCTCTTACAAATACAACAATGACTAAATGCCAACATTCCATTCATATTGCATACACTTATTAAAGTTTTATACATACAAACATATAGATTTGAATATGTAAATAAATTCACATAAAAATAGTTCTCAGCATTTGTACGCTTATTTTGTTTACGAAAGCAGCAAATGGTAAGTAGCGATCTTCGGGATTTAATACAGCAAACGGCGCGATCAACAAAGAGAAATAGTATTTTGTGTGTCATTTAATCTCATGTTGCTGTGATGGCTTTCTTGTCTTGTCTATTTTTCTCTGGTCACCGTGTGCTTAATACACGGTTTGTGTGTCATGTACGTGGACCGGTCAAACCGGTTAATTGGTGAGTGAGTGAGTGCTCTCGCATAAATTTCAACATACAAAACTATACGATTTTGAAATCAGTGGGAAAATCTTTTCACACACTCGCCGCCAAGACGAGTCACCTAATCTAAGAGAATAAGAATGTACAAGCGTACACATGTGCGAGTATGTCCTTTTGCAATGTCCTTAACTAAATGAAATCGAGTAAGAAGAACAAATGTTGTCTTTATATGCATGCAATCGCATGATGTGAGAAAAGGGGGTAAATTATTTGAATCAACATTGAAATGACCTTAAAGCAAACCGGTTCTGGACATTAATCACATACGCGCAAAAATATGTATTTGTGCACTTAACTGCTTCCAGAGATTTCCTGCAGGCAGCCAGAAAGCACAATGTTTAATTAAAATTAATTTTGAAAAAATTCATCTCACAAACAAAACACATCAAACGAATTACTTTCTTAATTAAAGTCCTTTGAACACTGCACGCGATGGTCAGAGCTACCGTTTATTATCAGTGTTTTGTTTACAGGACAGTGGCCTAATTTCTTATGATTTTTATTTTGAAAATGGTCATTTAAATTTCTTGCAAGTCATTCTTCCTTAACTCGTTTACTTATATGCAAATGAAGTTACTATTTGCTGTCTGCTTGCTTGTGCATATTTACATGATGCCATTCAGAAATTGTGTCCTAAACTAAAACAAAGACCCCACACCCTTCACTAAACATTCAACCCTTAACGTGTCTTGTCAATTCTCCTTCGTCTGCTAACCCTTGTAATTGTCTTCAGCTTACACGACATCCTTTGGAACATCATCAGCAGATAGTCTTCACTTGTAAAAAGGTCACTCAACGAACTGGTTTTTACAAGCGAAATGAAAACTACATGCCCAATGCAGTCGCCCGTGTTCTGCAATAAAAATTTCAACTTTTTTGTTTATATTTTTATTGGACTTTCTAAAAATGACCCGAATCTTGAATGGGAGCTAACTATGCACGAAAATTAATGTGTGGAAAACTGGACTGACCGCTTTTTCCGTGAGAACATTTTCTGGGCCCATAGAAAAACTTTAAACTCTAAAGTGATCGTCATATGTATGAATGTGTGTTTTCGCGATGTGCTTGCAGTATCGTTTATTGTTTCGAAGCCAACGTATAAAAATATGCTAAATCATTCGTAATGCTTTCATTATTGCATATTTGACATGTTTTGAAAATTGTCTGCTTCTTTTATGTATTTAAAGGCGCTGTTGCAGGGTTGTATTGCATTTACAATCGTAGAAAAAATTATTTAATATGATTATAACGTAGACGCAACGCTGCATTTACAGTTCTGCAGAAATGAAGTTGGTAATATTTTTAATAAATTTTTCTTCCTCCTTAAAGATTAAATCCAGCGGAAATATAACGGCAATAGATGTTGCTTCTAATCTGCTTTTGCAGTGTTTTTTATACCCTCCAAAACAGAATTGGAGGTTATAAAGATTTTTATTTTTTTTAGTTTTTAATAGATCATTGAGGGGCTTCCCAAAGCACGAAATAGGTTTAATTTACAAACATTAAAAAAAATAAATGATTTTTGGTATAAATTTTGCGTCGAGAAATAGGTGTAAGCTTCCCAGCTCTGGAACCATACTTCGGATCTTTCTGTATAGCACTCTATTTAAGTTCATTTCCAATCCAACGGTCCAAGAACGAAGTCTCTAGCTCTTCTGGGGGCTTGGGAAAACCCACGTACAGACAGAGGGACAGACAGACATCGCGTGTGCGCCATCTGACCATGTCCGTCAGTCCGTCCGTCTGTGGAAATCACTATTCAGTCCAAAAGAAAAGAGCCAGCATCTTGATATGTATATGGTATAAATATATCTTGAAGGATAGCACAGGTCAAGTTCGTAAATGGGCTGAATCGGGCTGGAGAGGAAAGAGTTCCCCTAAGAAGAACAAGACCAACCTCTAAATAGCAACATAATTTTTTTTGTAATTTTGTTAAGCAAATGATATATTTTTATGTCAAAGAAGGTCCAACGCGTTAAACTTGGAGTCATAAAATCAAAAACTTAATTAATTTTTGCAACCCGCCCCCTTTAGTGGGCGTTATTAGATGCAAAAGTAGTGTAAAAAGAGACATAACCTGGAACTCCTCTGCCCTACCCCTTCTCACCCATTGGCTCCCAAATGACTGGAAAAAAATGGTTATCCCAAAAATTAATTTTTAGTGTTTTATGGCAAAAGTGAAATGTCTACCCCACGACCCTTTCCTGTGAAATCCTGCATACAGTTTTAAAATTGGGCGCAGAAATGTCTTAGAAGAACTGGAACCCAGCACATTACACATTTTTAACTTATTTCAGTGACTTTTTTGCACGTTGACGGAAAGGTGTTTCCGACATGCTCCTTCCAACACATTAGAAACGACCGTATTTAAATACATTTTTTTCTTGTTCACTTAAGCAAAATACCATAAAAATGCAAATTTTAATAAGAATAATAATGGAGTTTTTATGTGCTAAATATTTGGAGGGTATTTAGAAAATTTTACTTAATGAAAAACTCTCAGATATTTATAAGGGTTCTAAAGGATATGGCCACTGTTTACGAACTCTTCTTCCTAAGAGAATCAAATGCACAGAAAAGCAATAAGTGTACGGCTAAATTGCATTTAAAGTTTAGTTGAATTGTATTTGCAAATTTGTTTTATAAACTTTAGATAATATGGCTTTTTGCGAAATTCTCATATATGAGTTTTCTAAAGGATCTAAATACAAGTATACGCCCACTGTGCAAAAGTATTCTTCCTCAACGAATTATGCACTACACTATAACACATTGTCTTCCATGTGACTCTGAATTTTCCAGTTTCTATTCCCAAAGTTAAAACATGCACAAACAAAACAATTCACGCACATACAAAACAATTCATGTATCCATTTCAAATTCACCGTCTTTTGGGACTCCTACGGTTTTTAACTATTAGAAGTCTGCATTAATAGTACTGGGAGTTTTACTACAAACTACAGAAGCTCGCGAAATTAAGAATTAATTAAAATTAGGACTGCTCGTATTTGCACGGTACCGGCTACTCTAGTTTCTTCCTGTATTTATAATAAAAAGTTTTATTCGTTTAAAAATAAATCCTTGTTTTGTATTAAAACATGAAAATAAACTTTTTCACTCCATATACATTCATGTGTCAAAGTAGTCAGTGGTAGAGCTTAACTGCTGTATTCACAAAAATTAATGTGTACATCAAGTGTACTTTAAAGTAAAAATTTCATAGAAAATTTAATTTAAAGTACTGATCAAGTCTACTTTATTTTTTGTGAATACTGCTGTAAGTGTTTATATTTCAGGGTGTTCATATGTTACGGGTTCGTATTATCGCTAGTGCACTGTAAGTACCTTAAAACGGCAGACTTGGTCAACGAAGTATGTACCTTTTATTTTCTTTCAGTAATAAATTGATGTTATTTTTTTACAGCAAATTTAATTTTTTCCCGCAACAGAAAAGGGCACTAACGTATTTAATGTAATCTCAATGTGAAATATCTTAAAATATGCAAAATAATACAGTAAAAATATATGCGAATTTTTAAGCAAAAGTGAATTCTTCAAAAAGGGTGAAATGCACAGAAATGCATGATAAATGAATGCGGAGTTAACGGACGTTTAACACTAAAAAGAAATAAAATGAGAGATAATAATCTTGCATTTTATGGAAATGAGATTTGCATAAAAGAAAACTGCAATTGTATTTCTGGGAAAATTTCCATTGTTTTATTTTTTGATATAAATAATTTTTTCTTTTACTGAATTGAAAACATTTAGAAAGTCACGTTTGTTGACTGCCTTTTCTTCCAAAAAGTTCAAAGTCTGCCCTGTGCCAAATCCCAATAATGCTGGGCAAATCCTCCCGTGTTATCCAACCACAATATCTTGTAAAACACATTAAAAAAAGAGCAGAATCAAATTAATGTATAATTTTTCTTTTTAAATTAAAGGAAAAAATTTCAAGTCATGCTTGAAAACAAAAACATACTTCACCCCTGTAACGGTTGCCCACATTTTGAGATTGAAAACGTTTTTGAAATAAATTTGGGGAGAGTTCTACATGGCCAAAGTTAACTTGATGAGATTTGGGATAGTTTAGAAAAATGTCACTAAATTAAAAAGAAAAAGTACAGAAATTACTCGTTAAATAAAATTTGCATATTTCAGAGATTGCAAGCAGATCACAGCAGAAGAAGAAGGTGTGAAAGATCAATATTTTTTTTTATTTTATTCAACTTGAATTAGAGTGCGACCGCAAATAAATCGTGTGTATGAAAGCCACTCACTTACGGTAAATATCGGATTTCATGAGAAGTTTCTGCTGCTGTTGCTGTTGTTGGTCCACTAGTCGCCGCAGAGGGTTGTTTGCTTGCTACTGATGAGGAGGATGCTCTTGTAAACTGCTGATCATTAACTTCATTTGCATTTCTTATATTTTCCTCCACATTCTGCTCAATTAATTTATTCGTGTCATCATGATTTTCATTTAAATTTCTTTGTTTTCTTACAAGAAATTTCGGGTGCACTTCTTCTTGTTTATTGTTTGCCCAAGGACTTGCCCTTTTCACGGTATTTATGTGATAGATCACATTATTGTAATTAACAAATGATAGTCCTTGCTGTGGCTGTTGTTGTTGTTGTTGTTGTTGCTGTCTAGGTTTTTCCTCATTTGTTTTTATACTCGTATCGTGTAATGTTTCACTTTCTATGCTGGCATTTACGGCAGGTTGTTCATTTGCATTCATGATGGTTTGTGGGTGTGCTACTGTCCTTTGGTGGTTATATGGATAGTGATTTGGATAAAAATGGATATAATCCGGATAAGGGAAGTTGAGTGGAGTTGATGTGGACAGCTGCTGGTACGGCATTACTTTGGACATCGTGCTGGAGTTCAGTGTTTCAAGTGTGGGATATTCAGTGATGTTAGAGTTGCTTTTTCTCGGCTCATATATTGTTAAGCTTTGGCAAAATTTTGTTATCAGCAGAGTTTTTATAAACATCTTGATAAACAACATTGTCTGAAGTGTGACTGTTTTTACTCTAGACTGCAGTTAAAGTGTTTTCTTATTTTATAAAAGATTCAAAGCAGGAAATTATTTGCACTGATGGTGTAGTGGTTGCGGTTAAAGAAAATAATTAATTTTGAACATTTATGTTTGATTGCACTAAAAAAACGTACCACAAAATTAACAAAATATATTCCACAAACTGAAACCCTGCAGTTTTTATACCATCCAAAAAAGGTTTGGAGGGTGGTATATTCATTTTTTCATTCCGTGTGTAACGCAGCGATATATCCATCTGAGACCCCATAAAGTATATATATTCTTGATCAGCGGTGAAATTTAAGACGATCTGAGAATGTCCATCCGTCCGTCCGTCTGTGGAAATCATGATTCAGTCCAAACGAAAAGAGCCAGACCCTTGAAACTTGGTATAAATATATCTTGAAGGATAGCACAGGACAAGTTCTTAAATGGGCTGAATCGGGTCAGGGGGAAAGAGTTCCCATACGAAGAACTAAACCAACCTCTAAAAAACAAAATTTTTTAATTTTTCTTTTGTGATTTTTTTAAGCAAATGATATATTTTTATGTCAAGGAAGGTCCAACGCGTTAAACTTGGAGCCATAAAAGCAAAAACATTAATTTTTGGACCCCGCCCTTTTAGTGGGCGTTATTATATGGAAAAGTAGTATTGTATTTTTTTATTTATCTCATTTTCTTTTCTAAAAAAATGCTACATATTTTACACTTTTCAATGGCAAATGAAATTTTTCAAATTTGAAAATTTGAAAAATGATTTTATTATCAAATGATCCAACATCCGTCAAGAAAATTTACTTTTGATTTAAAACTGCGTTTAATTGCAACTTTTTAGAAAAAAGTGGAAGCATTTTTCATATTTTTTAAAAAAGAAATTACCCAAAATTTTTTTAATAAAATGTTCGTTAACTAAGCAATGAAGTTGAGTTTTTTAAGTTTTTAAATAGAAGAATATTTTTAAAATTTTTTAAATTTAGTTGCATTAAAATCGTTTTCAAAACGGGATCTCAGAGATCCTACTTGAATGCTTGCGTGTAGCGGCAGCCACGTATACCATGAAAATCGCAGTCCTCACACTCATAATTTCATCAGACACAACATTTATACCATTTTGCACGATCTGCAGTAATTTTTGGCAAAGCTCCACGTAGACAATAATTCGTTACATTTAAAAAAATACCAGGTATTTGCTGATCCTTTGATCCCGTTATTATTAATTTTTACTACACACTTTTAACAAAAGCCACCAGCAACTAAACGTAAACATTTAAAGTGGGAATAAACAGTGGCAATTACTTAAAAATTAGGGAAACGAAAAAGTTTTCGATAAACTGTATTTAAAAAACGAGTTTCAGTAATCAACAATTTCAAGGTCTTGTCTATTTATAATTATTTTATGTACAAAAAAAATAATAACGGCTTGAAAACCATAAATAGAAATAAAGCACAAAGAAACCATTATGTTATTTGGTTCTATTGTCCAGCCACCTTTCATCATCATGTCTTACTTTCGTATTAGAATTGATCACATTTACAAATTAAAGCGCTAAACTAAAGAGCCACCCCTGTTAGCTGATTGGTGGATCTGGTTGTTATTAAGGGTGAAATACCAAAAACTCCAATAGTACGATTTTCTTGAGCTAAAAACATTACAACCCTGTCTGCAACACAAGTACAAGAGCTTAAATGTCTTAAAGAATCTCAAGGGAGGAATTTATAGAAAACACTTTGGCGGCAGCAGCTCATTCAGCTTTTTAAGTTGACAAGAACTACATCTTCAAACGAAATAATTTTCATACCAAAAATTTTGTATAGAATTTTAAGCTAAAAATTAAAAAATAACATATTTTTAAAAATATTAAAAAAATATATTTCAAATTTGGTGAGTGTGTGTGAGATAAAAATTTCCAATAACATCATGTTTGAGTGGAAAAAAATTTAATTTAAAAATAACTAAAATAATGTTGTAACTAAAAATAATTTTGCACATTATTTTTTTTTTTTTAAGTTTTTCTTTTTAAAATAATTCACGTGGCATACGAGTTTAAAAATATAATATAAATTAAAAATGTTCCACCTGCTGGATCGCAGTTTCTTTAAAACTTTTCTGTGCCCAATTTTATAACACTATTTTGAAAGGCCAGAAATGCCTGTATAATAGAGCTGACTCTTTCAGTTTTCGAATCATAAATAATTAATTGTGAATTGAATTTCCACCGGCACCCGATTTCAATTAAAACTGTTGCAATTGATGTACTAAATTCTCCATTATGGCCGTAGCAACTATTGTGAATGCTAAATACTTGCTTTCGAAAACTGTAATACAAAACGGTCATATAATTTTTTTTTTGTAACATTAAATAATTTTTTATTCTTCTTCTTTTTCTTTTTAAATAATTAACATAAAAATAAAATATACTCTTTTTATACATGATTAAACTGAAATGATTCAAAGTGCCGCAACAAACTTAAGGCTTTCGTTTCGCCATCTTTCCTTTTTAATTAAAAACTTAACTAATAGTAACATTTTTATATTAAAAAGAAGTTCAGCTGCAAAATTTGTAGAAAACTAGTCCATCATATCCGCATTGTTATTACGCATTTTGGCAAAATCTTCAAAGACAATGTTGTCGTCATCGTCCTGGTAATAGCCTTTTGTATTGCGATGCTGTTCAATTGATTTCATTTTCTTCATGGCATTGGAACGTTTCTTTTCAACCGATCCTAAATGCATATATTAATGCATGAGACGGTTTAAAGAGTTTTGGAATTTTTATTGAATGTAAATCATTTACCTGGAGCCGGTTGCAATAGTTTGAATGGCACATCGGTTTGTATTTCACCACCCAAAGTGCCGCAGTTGAGTTTAATGCGCAACGAGTATGAGATCACAATACCACAAGCATCACCGGTCGATTTGCCATCTTGGACTAAAGTCGAAGAGGCCAAGTTGACGTCCTCATCCTTAAGATGGCCATCCAAAGCAATACCTGTGGAGTTGTTCTTAATTAATAGTTTAAGTTTCTTGAAAATTAATTTCAAAGTTCAGCATTGCGGTGGCAAGTTTCTAATGAATTATAATTAAGAATGTTCTGAAATGAATGCTTTCCGAATTTGCATAAGATTGCTGTTACAAATCTTAAATTATAACAACAAATTCTATAACATTTTCGAAATTAATGGAATAAAGGACGGTAGTGAACGGGAATTTTAATTTTCTTTGCTAATAAATTAATAGTGCGAAAAGTTGCATCGTCGAATTTAACTATAGCAAGACAATTTTTAAAATTTCTTAATATTGAAATTTTTAAATTAACAAGAATATATATTTTTTTTTGTGCTATGATCAAACTTTTTTATAATAACGTTTGAATACGCCTATACATGTTCGAAATTTCGAAATTAGCTTTTTATATTTAGACATTTTTTGTGGTACTCTTTTTAATATGTTATTGCCCACCAATATTAATGATACGGATATCGTTTGAAAGGTATTTTCATGCAGATATGCACAATGTAAAATATTTTTTAAATACTTAGCACAAAACTGCTTAAACAGGATCTTAAATTAACTTGAAAAATAATGAACGCTAAAATAAAAACGTGTAAAGGTTCGTGCAAGGGAACAAAATTGACTTTTCCTGTTTAAAATGTGTTGGGCAAAGAATATAAAAGACAATATTAAAAATAGTCTTCTTAAATGTTGGTAGCCCTGAATTAAAGAAATAATACATTTATATGTATAATAAACAGTTACTTTAACTGTGAATGACAAGTGGTAGAATTCTTGCCACTTGTAGAGCCTATTCACATATCATTTCTTAACAAAAACTTTCCAAAAATACGCATTTTCAATCTGAATGAAATGAAAAAACGATAAATTTAGCCAGAAAATGGATAAATTAAAAACTGTGAACAGTAAGTGGGGCCCTTCAGAAGTTATCGAAACATTCATCTGATGAAAGATTTGTAAATTGAGCAAACAACTAAAAACACTAATAAAAATTTTTTAAATATTAAAAAAATAAAGAAAGTCTGGTTGGTTGTACGACAAGCTGCCAACCATTTAATGAAAGTAATTAACAAAAACAATTTGTTTTTAAATACTCACCATGGCGATCTTTATTATTCGATGCTAGTGGAGTCAAATAGAATGTTTTGGACAAATTGGCACCGGGTGTTATGGGACAGCCTTCCTTTGTCTCCAATTGGGCCACATGCTTGCTAAATTGAGCATTAACCATTGTGATCTCTGTGTGTTGAATAATAAAAACTTTTATATTCTTTACAGCCTTCTTTGAATTGTTATTGATCTGCACGGTGGCAGCCACCTTTTCGCCATGATAGTAAATTTCACGATCCAAGGTCACCTCTAAACTGATTTTGCCATTTGAAAATGTAAAACCTTTGCTCACCAGCGAACTGGGCAAACGTTGGCCACGAGTGGGCGGAGCATATTGCAATTTCTTTATAACCAAACTGACCATGCTGCGCTTGTGTTGGCGATCATCTTCGGAATCAGCCACATATGCTCGAATAGTATATTCCACGCCCAATGGCTTGCCCAGGTCATCGCCATCCTGTTGCAAAGTAACCGAGCTGGGTGAGTTGGGTGGGAAGTGGAAGGTGAATGGATGTGCATTAGAGCCCAGCTTGCGTACCAGCTTCTCCTGGGTGGGTGTCATTTCCATGTTGGAGTTGCCCATTGGTACAATCTGTTCACGGCTCAAAATAAGCTCCTTGGAGAATTTGACTCCCATGACTTCATCCTCTTCGCGGCCATAACGGTAAATGGTAGCCAATTGGCCAAATACTTTACGATTTTTCAAATAATCCGGATCTACCACAATCACACCATCCACGGGATCGCAATAATCCAAATGGTCAATGAAATCGCGGCGACCCAAGTAGAATGTTACCTTGCCATTGGGAGTTGCCTTTTTAAAGACCTTAACCGATACAACCATAACGTTTTAAGTTTATGCAACAAAGAAAAAACTTTTAGTTCAAACCGTTTATGTTTCCAGCACTCAGAACAGAACTTTTGGCGCAAATACCTTCAAGTGGTGCTTGCCACCTGCTTTTATACCTTTTCACAATTCGAAAGAAATGCTATAATTTATTTTGAAAGGTTTCTTCTGTGT
The DNA here is from genome assembly GCA_951800035.1 of Linnaemya tessellans. Classification (NCBI taxonomy): domain Eukaryota; kingdom Metazoa; phylum Arthropoda; class Insecta; order Diptera; family Tachinidae; genus Linnaemya; species Linnaemya tessellans. The sequence continues at coordinate 3,542,832 of OX637535.1, forward strand.
TTAACACTAAATGGATTTATTTCTGTTTGTTATAGTTCTAACATTTTCTACGTGTTTCATGTAAATATTTTCTTTCTCTTTGCTAAAAACTTAATTTTCCATTTGCACAGCACAATTTTAATTATTTTGTTTCAGGAAGACAACTTGGTGGGGATTATATATCGTATGCACTATTTAGCTAAGCAGCACTTGGTATTTACTTGGTTAAGGCACCACCATTACAGCATTTAATTCGGGTGTAATAAATGTCAAGTTGTTTGGCGTTTTACAATGTTATACGTAAACCTCATTAACCTTCACCAAGGTCTTTTCACACACGGAACATTATTGGTTATCATACATAAAATTTATTTAGTTTATTGACTTGTGCTGAAACAAAAGCTATTTGTTTGTTTGTTTTAAAAACATTCTTTAATTTGTCTTCCCCTGGATTTTTACATAATTTATAACAGTTATTTCGTAATGTTTTGTTCGTTATTGAAAAAATCGAATTCGTGCAATTAATTATTTAATTTGCTGAACACACTGTTTCTTACGGCATGATTTACAAAAAGTGAAGCATGACTTAAGGCTTTCCTCGAAAAAAACGATATACTGGTTGTAAAACTTGCTTAGCAATGTTGGAATTTAACCACTGACTTCGCTGTATTGAGTAGACCGTAATTACGATACTTGCATGAATTGTTATCGTAGTAAAGAGTTAATTCACAATAGCTTACCGAAGTCCTCATTGGTTGTTATTTACGCTAAGATATTCCTTAACGTTTTGTTCGGTATTTCATTTGACAGGAAATTAATTTCGATTTATCGTAAAATTTTTATACACTATTTTTCTTTGAAATTATATTCCCAGAAACAACTAACTAAAACACCGTAACCTTCATTTACACAACTATTTACGAACATTTTCAAACACGAAATTATAAGCTATTATTTCAATCGATCTTTTGACCCACTTTGTAGAAGTAGAACTTCACCAAATTTTGACCACATATAGAATCGGTTATGTAGATTCTTATTAGACAATAAAAAATAAAGGTGTATATGCGTATACACTATTGTTTTATTAAGGGGACGATATATTTTTTTATAAATCGAATATAAAATATATTGCTAATTACAGTCGAATTCGTTTAAGCGCACGCCGTTTAATTAAAAAAATCGTTTAAGTGAAATTATTTGCTATTTTTAATAAATTTTAAGGCACTTTTAATCGCTTAAAAGAAAATCCGCTTAACTGAAATATATTTCGCTTCGAAAACGATCATGTATTTGAGTTAATGTAACTCGTGGAGGAGCCACTCACAATTTAAATTATTAATATATAATAAAGAAATAAAGTTATTGTTAATATTTTTAAATAACTAGTCTGTTCGAACAAAATTTTTGTATATAAAGTTCTTCTCTTAATCGAACCGGCGCAATTTTTTTGAAAAAGAAAAAAGAAAACAAATGCAATTAGCACTAGTTAAGTACTGCGGCCACCGAAAACGATGTGCAATTATGTTATGTTCTACAACACTCAGAGAGCTTAAGAAAAATACTATAAATTAAAAATTTTTATTTAAAATTATCAAATAATTTTAATTAAAATTCCATAAAATACGTCTATTTTCTTACTTCATTGCAGTTCGAAAATGTACTCCACATACACCACAGCAGAACGCCACGGTTACAGTGTGCAATTTTCAACATTTGAAAAAGATCGGCTACTGCTTGCCACAAGGTATGCAATTATTCAAGAAAAAAAAAACAACGCACACATTTAAAGCTCAAACTAATAAAATAATTCTTTTACAGCCAACTTTATGGTTTGGCAGGCGGTGGTTCTTTATTTCTTTTACAGCTTTTGCAAAACGACAACTACACCCTCAGCGAGGTTGCACGTCTCGAATGGTCCGATGGTCTCTTTGATGTGGCTTGGTGTCCATATGGCAACAATGTCGCCTGTACAGCATCGGGTGATGGTTCACTGCAAATCTGGTCTGGTCTCGATGCGGCCTTCGATCCGCATGCAAATAACAATTGCCTGCAGGTGGCTCAAAAGCCAGCTATGTGTTTGTGTGAGCATAAAAACGAGGTGTACAGTGTGGATTGGAGCGAGAAATGGAATTATCATCAGATTCTGTCTGGCAGCTGGGATGGTGCGATTAAGTTGTGGGACTGTAATCGCCATAAGTCAGTTGCCACGTATATTGGCCACACTGATCTTATATATTGTGCTAAATTTTCACCTTTAGTTGCAAACATATTCGCTAGTGTAGGTACTGATGGTTTATTAAACTTATGGAATTCTTTTGATTTTTCAGGTAAACCCTTGATGACCGTGGAGGCCGCTCATGACAGTGAAATCTTATCGCTGGCTTGGAGTCAATACGATCGCAATGTTTTGGTTACGGGAGGAGCTGATGGTGTCGTACGGGGCTGGGACTTAAGGAATATGCGGCATCATGTGTTTGAATTGTTTTCGGGGGAGTTTGCCGTCAGACGTTTGGCGTTTTCGCCGCACAAAGCTCTGGTTTTGGCTTCAGCTAATTATGATTTTACCACAAGGTGAATTATTTTATTTTGTAACAATTGTTTGGGAAAATAACATATGGCAAATACGAATATGTTAATTCTTGTTTTTTCTTATTTTAAGAATTTGGGACTTTGGTGTCTCATTAGATGCCATTGAAATCCATGAACATCATACGGAATTTGTTTGCGGTGTAGACTGGAATGCTAATACGCCCCATCAATTAGTCGATTGTGGCTGGGATAGTGTGGTCAATGTTTTTACACCAAAATCATTACAAAAGTGAATGACTAGCAAGCCGAGCGAAAAACCAAAGAAGAATGGACGAATCAATCAATATGGCCTTAAACTGTAAATATTAATGAAAACATATAAAAAAGAAGGAAGAAAAGAAGAGCAAACAAGTGTGATAATAACAGAAGTGCCACCAAAGTGCCTACAAGCCAATATAACAAGCAGCTACGTTGCACAGTGGGATATTGTGCGAAACTGGTGAGATCTCAAACACATATTCAGTTTGTAAACGAGCTACTGAGTGAATCAGTGTTAGAGATCTAATGCAGTTTTGCATGATTATAATAGAAGTCTAGTGGAGCAGCTGTCTGGAATTTGGATATTGTATTATGAGATCTGCTTCTCAGACGGCCTTAACGTAGGAGCACTTCAGCTATTTTAGAAATCCCCAGCGATACCAATTTTTTGATTTTTATCTTTTTTATAACAAATTAAAGATAGACTTGAAAACAAATAGCAAAGCTACAGAACTGTTTTAAAAACGTTAATAATGTGATAGCAGATATTCGAAGAAACAAAATAAACCCAAATAATTATTAAATAATTTTGAAATGTAAATTTAATTAAATATAAGATAAGAATTGTGTAAATAATTAATAGATTAAACCAAATGAACTAAAAATGTATGTAATGATTTTTATTAAGTTTAATTTAAGGGAAAAACTTTTCTTGTAGACTTGTATTCCTAAGGATGTTCCATCCAGTTGAGAAAGATTTTAGCGATTAATAAGCTTTTTAGCTAAATTAAATTATTTTCTACTAATAATAATCATTCATCACTTTGAAATTTTATTAAAACCAAAAATAGCTCTCGAGCTCAATAAATCTCTCAGAAGAGGAATTCATAAGTGGGAATAGATATTTTGTATAGAGCACCTAGAAACCTTTTAAGAAATTGTATTTGGTTCAAATAGAGTGCTCTTATTCTGCTCTTAGTACAGTCGAATCCGCTTTAGCGCAACACGCTTCACTGAAAAAATCGGATTCTTGAAAGCGATACAAATCCCTGTACTGATTTTAAATGCAGCTAGTTTTATTCACTTCGCTTTAGCGAAACATCGCTTTATTGAAAATATCGTATTACTGAAAACCAAAAGCAAGCCCACAACTACGTTTTGTATGAAACTTACTTCGCTTTAGTGAAAAAATAAGCAATGACAAATTTATATATTAGAAATCGCTTGCATAACTTAAGACTAACAAAATGCTGAATGTTTTGGCCGTTAAAAAAATTAAATGGCCTTTTCACTCTTACGTACTTTTTTGTATTTTTCTTTGATATTGTCAATGCAAGTGGCTAGACATTTTCGAGGAATTCGTGATAAATTTCAACAACGAAATGTGCTCTGATTTTAACCACTACGCTTAACTGTAACAAATTTTAAAAATCCGAACTATGTTTTAGAGAAAAAATCGGATAACTGAAAATAAATTTTTATATTAAATTGAATTAAGATTCTATAGGCTAATTGTTCGAAATTTTTAATTTAAATCAAATATATTCCAAGGCACAAAGGCAAGTCAACATCAGTTTTTTGTTATTCAACTTACACAGCAGAGCAGAACAGCTGTATGATGGAACAAAAAATTCAGAAAAATGGGACATGAAGAAAAATAATCAAACGGTAACACGGGTATTATAACAATAACATGTTAACATCAGCTTGATACAGTTCTCGTATTCTTTTTCACAATAAAATTTGTGTAAATAGGAACTGTTATCACATTCAACTAAGCCACCTAATAAGTGGTGACAAACACAATACACATGAGCACTGATGATGAAAGGGTTGCGTCTTTCGAAAACAGCTGTTCTGCTCTGCTGTGTAAGTTGAATAACAAAAAACTGATGTTGACTTGCTTTTGTGCCTTGGAATATTTATCATGTCTTTCTGAGATTTAAATTAAAAATTTCGAACAATTAGCCTATAGAATCTTAATTCAATTTAATATAGCAATATAAAAATGCTCGTTAAAATTCTTACTACATGAAAATAAATTTTGTTTCGGTTATTTCCAGTAAAGCGGAGTCGACTGTACATGATAGTGTCAGTCGCTGCAAAAACAAGAGATTATTCAACATCAATTGTTGCTGCTGCCTGCCGTGTTACCCGTGGCAGCGTCCTATTGCAACTTAATATTTACCAAAACCCATATATTCATTTCCGGAAGCAAGAAATCGTTTGTGGTGGACCTGTAGCCTTCACAAGCAACAGTAATCGTAGTTTCGATGACGTCTAGTGCATGAGCGCTGCACCACACACTGAGGCATCGAGTACGCGTAAGAACTTTTTACGAATTACAAGTGAATTTTCAGTGCCTCAACAATTTAAGTTATAAATGCTCATAAATAATATCCGCAAGTCTTTTGGCGGATTCAAACACTTTTCAATTAAATTATTTCTTATGTAATACTATAGAAATTAAAAGATCATTCTTCAGATAAATAAAATTGTTAAAAAATGTTTTAAAAATTCTGATCGAAATGCAACTAAAAACCAAGCAAAATGCCTTAAGTGTATCAGTATCAATATAATATTGGTGTTAGCAAACAACGTCTATGCAATTTAATTTAAATGTGCAAAACAATAAAATTCATATTCCTCATGCAGACATGTGACTCTATAGAATTTCTGTGCTCAATCTGCCTGAAAGCAGCTCTCAAGTGTGGACCACAACACCAAATGGATGGTTAAAATGGTTCAATAAATTCCAACGATCACATGCAGTTTACGACGTCAGATAAACAAAAAAAAAAACAGAAAATAAAGAAAAGAAATTCAAAAATGCTAATAAGAATTTGAAGGCAACGAAACGAATAGCAAAATGCAAAAAGAACTCTCCCACCTCTCAGCCCACAGCCTGCAATTGATATTAAACATGTGAATGTTTTTAAATCGATTGTATCTCTTTTCTATCACTGATCTTTGCTAACTTCTGTGCAAATGCTTCGCCCTGAATGCAGAATGATGTCAAGGCGCGTGATTTGCTTTGGCGGTGCTCTCAGAAATAAACCCAAAAAATCAGACACCCACTTAAGATTTCCTTATAAATATTTGATATACTTTCGTTAAATTGAATCCCAGATTTTACAAATTTATAGCCAATAAAGGCAGTTGGATCACCACCGTACGTACGTACGCCGCCTTGTGGGAAATGCAGCCACCAAATTTATTATGAGTTTGTACTCGTATATGGTCTTGTTGACTGTTGCTTTTATGTGGCACACGTACTCGTAACCATTTTGCTTCCCTCCTGCTCTCACTTGTCCCCACACGTCCATCGTTTTTTATTTGCTTTCGCTGTGTTTACCTCCACCAACGGTTTTTATGGTCGCTTTATTAACAGCCACCCTCACTCAAGTTTGTCGGTGCCACGCAAACAGTGAGACTGATGAATTTCTTTTTGCTTTGGTGGCAACGAGTCCGAAAATAAAATTGCATTGTGTGGAAGCGTTTAAAAATAGATATTTTGTTGATATAAAAATAAACTGCGCAGCATTGGTACACATTCTTGTGACATTAATTGTTGTTTCTATTAAAAACTCATAAACAATTTCGGAATATTTTCAGAGATAATTTGAAAAGTTTGTTGTGAGCTTTAAAAGAACGAGAGTGTTGTTCAGCTTTAAATTAGTGGAATATTTTTGGATTAAAAATGAATCATTGAATGTGATTAAATGTTTGTTTGCTTTATTATTCGCATGATTGATTACTTACTAGTGCATTCAATCGTTTAAGCGATTAATTGTTGACCGATTAATTTGAAATTGGCCGCCATTTTCGTTTAACGATTAAATCGCCTAATTTCGTTTCATTAACCATTTAAACTACACTTATGGAATTTGCTTTTCTGCAAACATGCAACACATTTTTGCTGTTTTTTCTAAAAATTTCCGGTTAAACTCAGTTTTAAAGTAAAAATCTATTTTCTTAAGGGATGGTAGCCAAAATCCTAATAAACTCACTGTTTTATGAAAATTTTTTTTGAGAAGTATATCTCACTTTTAAAAAAAGTAATTAAAAAAAAATTAAAAAAAAATACGAAAAAAGGTTGACCTCAAAGTCCATCCCTGCAAATTCACTTTTTTCGAATTTTTCGAAAAACGATATCTCACGAATTTTAAGCCGGTAGGTAGCGCTCGACATGATTTTTTTTCTTTACTTCTATTTTGTTACTTCAGTCATTGACTGAAGAATTATTTGGCCAGTCTTGAGATTATTTCGCCATCACCAATTCGCGCGATATGTCGTGCCACAAAAACTAATTCTACGGATGCACAGATGCCAACGGTTATGTCGGCGATGTTATTAACCGTATTCTCTTTTCCGTTACTGTGTCTGACTGTACACGACCTATGCCTTCACATAGGAAGTAGCAACGTAGTTAACCACGGAAACTTCCTCAGAAGAACTGTAAATCTATACAGCTATCTGAGTCGTTAAAATTAACTAGTGCGAGTGAGACGCAAAACTCTCGAAAGAGAGTAAACGATCAGTGGTCTGGTTGCACTTAAAATTTAATTTCCAACGAGGCTTAATGTTGTTTGACTCAGAGCTGCTTTGCGAATGGACATGATTTTTGATTGCTAAGAGATTAGTTTTTGGAATCGAAAAGTAGTTTAAGTAATATTTTTTTTTATATTACCGAAAATGTAACGATCCGAACACGAAAAATATTAAGTTTTCACCAGATATCGAGTTCCTGGGAAGCTTTCCTGACTATTTCTGAGTCTGTGTGTATGAGTTTGTGTGTGTGTGTGTGTGTAAATATGTGACCAAACTGGTAGAGTTTCAAATGATTCCTTCAAACTTAGATTTTCTGTGAATTAGAACCGGTTCAGACCGGGGAACATTTCCGGATATATAAAAAAAACTGAAAATTTATTTTTTCAAAAACGATGTTTTAGAATACCGTTTTAACAACCTGTCCGAGCGATTCAAAATACTAACCAGCTTTTGACAATCAAAAAACACGTTGAGCTCTACTAACCGAGACAAAATCGGTTGATGCGTTCGTAAGATTTCGTCAACGAAAAAATTCGAAAAAAGTGATATAAAAAAAAACTTTGAAATTAAATATCTGATCGATTAGTATTCGAACTAGAAGCTAGTCGCGTTCCAAAAAATTTGAGGAATGAAGCGTAAGGCGGTAAAGTCCGTTCTAACATTGTTGAATTTTGATAGAAAACAAATTTTTTTTTTAATTTTTATAGCCAAAAAATACACTGTAATCATGCCTCAGCCACCGATTTCATTTATCCGATTTGGGCCTCTGCGACTTTTTCCTGTTTTCAAAAATTGAAGTGAAGCATGAAAAGATCGCTGTGCAAATCAGCACCATTTCTAGGGTTCGAAAAGCGCTGGAGGGAACTCATTTAAAGAGAGCAAAGTAGAAATTGCTGAATAAATAAAAATAAATATTTTTTGAGAAACATTTTCACTGCTGCTGTAAAAAATGCATTCAATAATATTATTGATTCGTTCTTAAAATATTACAGCAACAGCACAATGGTTTTTAGGAAATCTCCAGATATTTCTAATAGAACTAAATTCATATTTTAAATGAGAGTTGCACGGCAACACCATCCGAAAATTTCCACGTGTGTAGGCTCTATTATCACTGTCACACTTGAACTCTTATTTAATAGTTATTTTCGCTAACATTAATCTTTTCATTACATCCTTTTTTATTGTTTGAGGAAATAGCATTTTCCCGGAAAAGGCACAGCCTAAATGTAACGCTCTTGTTTAAAGATCTTTTTCTTTTGTTTTTTACTCTACTACCCGAAATTGGTAAAAACTGTATGAGCAAAATAACAGAAAAAATCAGAGCATAACTAACAGTTCGTCGTCACGCAAAAAAGGTGACCAAAAAAGAAAAAAAAGGGCTAAAAATTCACGCGAAATACACACCGAACTAGATCACTGGATCAGTAAAACAAAATCGCGATTGTAAAACGCAACTGAATTTTTGAGTAAAACAATTAAATTGGAAAACTCACAAAAAGCAGAGATTAGGAAGACAATGGAAAAAAAGGATTTTACAAGGCAAGAAGTGCACACGCTGACACATACGGCGTAGTCGCATTTTGTAGAACTGGAACAATATTTAAATTGTGGTTCAGTTCGTATTGTTTTGAAAGGGAAACGAGTTCACAGGCAGTGTGTGTTACTTTACATGAGCGTTGAAGGGGATTGAGTTTAGAAGAACGACCTTGAGTTGACAGTTAATTGTTTTAATTGCTGCTCGTCTAAAGAGTTGACGACAGTCCAATTTAACTTTTAGCTTGACAAATTAAATGAAATTTTTACTGCAACTATTCAAGTAAAACTGCTGGAATCTCTGCAGAAAATTGGAAAAAATCAACGGCTGTACGAGTTAGTTTTGGCTTATTTTATGGGTTTATGGCTAAAAGTGAAATTAGTGTTTGAAATGCAAGTATTTGTATGTAAATTGATTGAATTATGAATGACCTTCGAATGACACAAAGAAGCGAAGCGAAAACTAACAAAGAAATGGTCACCAGAAATGGTTTAAAGGTTTCACATGCGGACATGCTTTAATCTGTTTAATCCTTTGGAAGAAGGAGGTACGTCGACAAACACCCTTGAAGTTGTGTGGCAGTCAGGCTGGGACAAAAGCAAATATATACATTTAATCTCTACCTCAGGCCCTGTAGGTTATTTTACGCATTGTTGGCCAATATGTTTGGTTGAATGACTGATTATGGCAGCCAGTACAAGATGCTTTAGTGTGAATGAGAGAGAGAGAAAGAGAGGGATGATATTTGATTTAATGCCAAATGGGCGTTTTTGTTTAGTTGCAAAATCAAAACATTTACAAATCCTACAGATTTTCCACAGTCTGTCTTGTGCCACTAACTGCTGTTAATCCTTTTGAAGGATATGCCTGAATAAAACAAAAACTACAACGAATACTTCAATACATCATTTTTCCAGAAATTTTAACATTTTAAAATATTGTCTATTTGTGGCCATTTCAATGTCAACTACGAGTGCAACAAACATTTAAATTCGGTTTAAATCATTTGCCATATTCGACCCTGATTTTATTACACCCTAAAATTGAATCCTTTTTTAACCCGTTTTTTAGTTCATTTTTCATGGCCACGGGCTGATTTTTTTAACAAGACTTTTTTTTAACAATAACATAATTGTTTTTAGAGTTTTTTCCTTTAGTTTTTCCTGTGCATAGCACCATAAACGCATTTAAGTTTTTTAGTTGAACTGTTTTTTAAAAAATTCAGTTTAAGGTAACGAAAAGGGTTGTCTGTCTTCCTTTTATTAAGAATTTGTGGAAAACTAAAAAAAGATATTTTTCCTTTTAAAAAACAGTTTGTTGGAAGGCAGCCGTAAAAGGAAAAAAATCAGTTTCTTCATTGTTCGCTTCATCAACCTTCAAAAAATGATTATACCTTCGAAAAACATCTAATTTTACAATAATTCCCATAGAGCAACAAATCTTATGTCGGCTTCTAACTAAAAAAAACTGTCTGTTCAGCCCAATTCTGTAAAACTGTTCAATCTAAAGCCAATGGCTCCCTTTGACATTTTTAAACCCTCCAAAAAAATTGGAGCTTATATTCACATTATCATTCCGTGTGCAACGCCGGCGAAATATCCCTCTAGGACCTCATAAAGTATATATAGTCTTGATTAGGGATAAAATCCGTCAGTCCGCCTGTGGAAATCACTATACAGTCCAAACAAAGACCCTGGAAATTTGGTATAAATAAATTCTGAAGGATAGCACAGGTCAAGTTTGTAAATGGGCTGAATCCTGCCAGAGGGAAAAAAGTTGCCATAAGGAGAACTTAACCAACCTCTACAAAACAGTCTTAAAGTCTTTTGGTTTCTTGACCTCTTTTTAATTATTATTGTATTCTGATATTTTTAAGCTTGAGGTTTCTTTATTTTAATTTAATTTTTAATTTCAATATTTCGTCACTCCTTTGTGTGACTAATAACAAAAAAAATTAAATAATTAATTTCCTGAAGAGGTCACACAAAGGAGCGACGAAATATTGAAATTAAATATTAAATTAAAATAAAGAGACCTCAAGCTTAAAAATATCAGTGCCCAAATTACCGCATTCGATATCGAACGAAATTTCTATACAATTTAAATACAAATTTCGATCGATATCGAATGCCGTAATTTGGCCCCAGAATACAAAAATAATTTTTAAAGTTTTTTTTTGTAATTTTGTTAAGCTAATGATGGAGCTATAAAATCAAAATCATTACTTTCTGGATCCCGCCCCCTTTAGTGGGCGTCATTATATGCAAAAATAGTGTAAAAATTTAACAAATTGTATTACTTAAGCCTACATTCCTTAAAAATAAAATTTTTAAGCTTTAATGACGAAGTTGATACGAAACCTGGTACTCCTCCGCCCTACCCCCTCCTCTCCTTTGCCTCCTAAATGACCCTTTCAAAAAACAAACAAATTAAAAATAAATGAATCTGTGTGAAGATAAAAATGCCGAGCAAAACATGTTTTGACGTAAGAAGTTACGAAACAACGTATTAAGCTGTGGAGTTAAATATGTTATGACGTAACGAAATGGCAATCAGTGAACTTTTTTTTTATGAAAATCCATATTTATATACAAATTGATTGTAGGAGTGTCTTCTATCCCATACATCATTTTGTATATACTGGCAATCCATGCCAACTCCTTATTTGGCCACTTGCGGGCAAAATCCCTCCAAGATCACACCCACTCTCATGGTCTGTAAATTGACCTTTCATGGCCTGTAAATATTGTCACAAAATGCTCAAAAAATTTATTAAATATGGATTTTCATGAAAAAAAACTTCACTGTTTACCATTTCGTTACGTCGTAACATATTTAACATCACAGCTAAATACGTTGTTTTGTAACTGTTTACGTAAAAACATGTTTAGCTCGGCATTTTTACCTTCACTCACATAATAAATTTTACATTTAACTATCCCAAATATTTATTTTTAGAGTCTTATGGCAAAGGCGGAATGTCTCCCCAACGGCCGTTGACCCCAAAAAATACAGATTTAATGCCCTCCAAATAGAATTGGACCACATAAAGTGTACATATTCTTGATCTCTTAATCAGTGATGAAGTCTAAGAAGGTTTAAGAAGGATGTAGTCTATTTTTGGATTCCTCCCCCTTTAGTGGGCGTTGACTTACGATATTATATGCAAAAATAGTGTAACTATTGAACAATTTGTATTACTTAAGCCTATACGAAACTGAGATGTTCTCTGATCTTGCAGAGGTGAAACGTCTCCCCCACGGCCCTTCCCGGAATGACTCTGCCAAAATATAGATTTAAAATTGTGTACAGAAATGTCGTTAAGGAACTCTGTCCCACCAAGTTAAGCATTTTAAATTTACTTACTAAATATTTGGAGGGTATCAACACGGTCGAATATAACGTTCTTACGTGTTTAATTTCATTTGGTTACATTTTTAAAAAAGTTTGGTTTGTGTGAATTCTGATGTACAGTGGCGCTCTCATTTGATTTTATTTAATTTTTAATACTAGTATTTAAACTTATTGCGCCGTACTTTTGCATGTTTTTGAACAACAACTTTGACAAGAACTCAATAGTTTTCAGCTATTATTAAATAATATGTACATATATAGTATATATATATATATTTTTTTTTGCCATATTTTTAAGTTTATTTTCCAAATCTCTAACAAATATGTGAATTTTCTATTCATGTGATAATTTTGAGAAGTAAGAAAATTTGCTACGCATTACCTACGACTGACTATTAATAGAAAGCCATATAATAATGGGAATGTCTGTATATCACATATTTAAATAATTAAAAAGTAAACACACTTCGAATATAACAAAAAGTAAATATTTACAATAATCTTTTTATTAAAATAAGACCTTGAGCAATTAAATCAAATTTATATTAAAAAATCTAGTTTTTGATAATTTGACGGAATATTACATAATGGGCGTTTTCATGGAAATGCTTTCAAAACTGTTGTATATCTCTTAGGGTGTGTTTTTGAGATGTGGATTAAGTTTAAAATTAGTTTAAGGTAGTCTGAAATTCTGATTTTTCCGGCGATATAAGATTGTTTTCTACTATTTCATTACAGACTTATATTTTAAGCACAACTAAGACTTTGAGTCAAAGTTTCGCAAACAAATTTTGTAATGGCAGCACAAATCTGTTTTCCGATTAACTAAACCGGGTTTAACTGAAATGTCAAAAACTCAACCTCAATATTTAACGCCAGTTTACAACTCCAACTACTTTTCATATTCCGAAAGCAGTATTTTGGCATCATTAATTTTTGCTGATTTAAAGTATTTTTCGGCAATTTTTTGTTTCCTTTTTTTTTTGACATAAATTATTAAATATGTATGCAAATATATGTATCTTAGTATTTACAATACATACATACATACAATGTACATGCCTATAGATAAGTTTTTTTATAATATTTCTTATTATTTATATCACTGCCTCATTGTTTGAGAATATAAAAAAATATTAAAACTGAGCTGTTTATCAGACCAAATTGTCTCGTATACTTGGAAAAATGAATTTTCAAATATTTGCTAACAGCTTGCGAGACATTTATGCGTTAATATTTAAATACATAAATAAAATATATGATATAAAAAAGTGATGTCACCGATATGAATATGTTATTCAAAAAGATTTATTCGAAAAAATAATATGTAGTATTTTAAGGGCAGAATTTTAATAGAATTTATACGAAAAATTTTATAAAAAAATTATGTGAAATTATCTCAAGGTATCTATGCGATACCTCAATAGTTTTCCAGACAAAGATTTGTGCCAGCTTTAAGAATTGATCGGCTCAGTTTAGAAACCAGAACTATAGACATTTGTGTTGTCTAGCGGCAATTAGGCCCCTGGATCCAAGGAAGATAAAATCGAAGTATGTCGTGTCTGGATTCAAGGAAGATAAAATTGAAGTGTGACATCAAGATAGTTTGGGTTCCAGGACGTGAAGGCATTCAGGAAAATGAGATGCAGGACGAGTGCGCAGGAGCAGGTTCGGCCTTGGATAAAACAGCTTCACGTAGGGATATTGATATTCCCTCAGTTGAGCTGTTCAACAATATTAAGGAGTGGGTAGAGCGGAAGGCGACAATCTGGTGGTCAACAATTACCACTTGTAGGGTATCCAAAATTCTATGGCCCTCAGTTAGCAGCGCTAACTGCTAACTACTAAGTACTTGGGCTTTCCCCACGATGGTCGCTGCAGGAGCTGCTTCGACGAAAAAGAAGAGGAGTCAGTACAGCATCATCTCTGTGACTGCCCTCTCCTGCAGGAGCGTAGGCTTAGAAATCTATTTGAATACATTTTGAGTCGATGTGAACGAAGCCGGTTCTTTTACAGACAGGTGACAATGAATTTAGGGCCTGCCTGCAGGTGGGGCACTGAGATAGTGCATAATTTTTAATTGTGGAAGATGATACGTGACATATTGTCTGGAAAATATGTACATCTTACGTCAACGGTTTCGTATGAGGTTTTATATATATAGGATCGTGCAACAGGCCTTTACTGGTTTGAGTGTAGTACTCGAATTTAGCCCATTGAGAACCAAAATTTTTTTGAAAAAAGAAAACAACAAATTTTATTTATTTAAATAAAATTACGGTTTTTTTTATGTTGAACAGAAATCATCACAAGCCTTCAAACAATGTGGCGCTACTGTGGCTGGTGGTTAGCAATGCTAGTCTGTAGGTCCAAGGGGTTCGAATACTGCCGGAGACCCTGAGTATTTTTCTCATTAAAGCAAATCGCTAAACGTGCAGCACGGATGGAAAACATGATACAATTGTACTTTTTTTGGTACAATTACGACTTTGTTGGTACCGTGGTACTACCACGACCTAATTTGGTACAATTTAAATATCTCAATCAAAAGCTTACACCTTCATGAAAACGTTTTATGCTTGAAAGTTTTTGTTAATTTCTCAGTGAATCAGTTAATAAACATAAAATATTTCTGTGAATTATACGGTTACATAATAAACGATTTTGTGTCAACTTTTTATTACATACTGTATTCCAGTCAGCACTTCATGAAATTTTCAGATCGTTTCTTACTCCTCTGCTTGTTCTATATATTTATTTTCCCGTTTCTTTTTGAAAATGATTGTTCTTTCGAGAGAAAACAGTTCTCTAGACCCGAATCTTTCAAAATAGTGTCTTATGTCTCATATTTCTGCTAAATTATGGCTCATTTAAGTAACGGACTTACAATTAATTGCTATAATTTTTCGCAACAGAAACATGTTTCATCGTTAGGCTGCCTTATATTTGATTCAAAAACAATCACTTTGAAAAAGGGTATAATAATTGATTTCCAAATACCGAAAAAGTTTTCAATCAATGTCTCGTTAACTCAATTTTAAACTACCAGAAAATTTATTATCTTAAATTATATGACTTTTTGAATAAAGTTTAATCAACTGATTGCTAGATTTTTATGTATATAATATTTTGTTGTTGTATACTTGTGTAGAGAAGTTTTTGAATTTCTATTTATAGAAATGAAAAGTACATTTTATTTAGTTAATTGGTACAAAATCAAAATAGCCCTTTTCCATCCCTGACGTGCAGTGTTTGTTATTCAAAGAGAGAGGAGAGACAAAAACGCTCGTTACGGTATCGTGGAACTTGTGGATTCATATATCACCTTAGACTCTGGTGTGTTCACTTAAAAAGTGTGAAGTTTTTATTTTACTACTCTCTGTTTAAATTATGTTTTGATATAATTTCTAATATTGTATAAATAATACAAGTAAAATTATTAAAATCATATAAGGCGGTCCAATGTTATTAAATCTAGAATATTCAAAGCCATTCGAAATTGAATATTTTGGAAAATTTGGCGAATATATCATTCAAAAAGTAGAGATTTAATAAATACTTCAACTGTTCCTAATGCATATTTTATAAACTAAAACCCCAAACAAAAACACGACTTTCAGAATATAAAATTAGATCGTCTTGTTTTAAGCTCCACACTCAAGTACTTCTTCTGTGTAATCACCAGGTCTATGGAAATTTACTGAAGAATGGCAATAGAAGTGGTTGCAATGTGAACAAGTGTTGTGACTATTTTTAAGAAATTAATGGTCAGTGTATGTCTAACATATGCATACATACACACATACAAACACATAAAAATATGTATATTTTCACCTCCAAATTAAAATATTAGAAATGAACAACAAAAGACAAGTACCGTTTGTTTTCTAAACGAGTGCGCAGCATTCCACGAAATTATAATTTTTTATTTTTATAGCTATAGGAAGGCGGGAGTGTGTAGGTTTCTCGGTCAGTAAAATTCTGTTTGTTTGAATTTATTTTGAAAATGTTCGCCAAGAATTCCTTCATTGACGTCATAAAATGATATGTTTTTTAAATTTTCAAAATAACTAAAAGAAACAAAAAATCTTTTAAAAAAGTAAATAAACAAAAACAACAACAAGATTTTTACCCAGCAATAAATTAAAAATTGAATATATATCCATACTATATAAGTATGACCACACACACATACACACATCAATACATCCATACATACTTGTACACTTACCCATAAATATAGTCACTCAGTCACACATCCATAAATAAGAAACAAATTGATGCTGCGTACGAAGGCGTGTGTGATTTTCTTTTCGCTAAAAATAAACAAAAAAATTTTAATTAAATTTCTGAAAATAAATACGAGTATATATTGTTATTATGTATTATTATTGCTTTTAATCCTGCCATTGATTATGAATGGACGGATGTCTAAAGAAAAAAGTAAAATAAAATAAAAATTTAAATAAATAATATCGGGAACGTTATTATTAAAAAGAACATAATTTTCTCAGCAATTTTTACACTTGCAAATATGTATATAAAAATAATAATAAACTTTTTATTAGCACACTAATTGACAGACTTTGCAATACAGTGTAGGTATATGAAAATGGTTGTGGAGTCTTTCAGATATAGACTATAGACCCGTGGCTTTTTTTGAATTTAGAAAAGAATTTGATATTTGAATGTTATTGAAATTTATATTTTGCCATTCCGGATTGCTGTAAGCCAATTACACAAGACGACCTGGTATTACAATTGGCATATACAGGGTCCGCCAAATAACTTTTTTTTTTTTGAAAATGCTATAAAAAAACTACTGAATATGTTTTCAAATTTCTTTTTATATTTGAAAGTACAATCCTTCCGGTTAATAATGGAAAATCATTTCATTCAAATTGGACTTTGTATGGCGTCATACCAAGGTCTTTATGTAAAATTCGTCTCAATGATGTCTCCGAAATGTTAAATTTTTGAGAACGACGGTGAATTGATGTTGATGGCGCTTCATGCACACTTTCTACCACAGCAGCAGTATTCTCGGGTGTACGCACTGTTTTTGGCTTTTCACACTTTGGTTTATCGATGAGGATGGCAGCTTCTTTCACTTTTTTCACAACAAAAACAAACACAACAAAAGCTGACGGTGCTTCTCTTCTTCCAAAATCCGTACGCAATTTTCGCACACATTCTGCAACATTACCATGATTTTGAAAGTAATGTCGCAATATTCCCCAGCGTTGTTCAAGCGTATACACAACCATATTCGTTCAGCGGAAGAATAAAACTAATTATCTGTCAAATCAGACATGAGCTAACTGCCATACCTAAATACGGGCGGGCGGCAAGCGTTTTTTAACTGTCAAAAGTTCTCATGTCCATACATTTTGTATGGAGCATACCGAAATAACGCGGCGGCAACGCTTTGCTATTGGAAAATCCGATTTTGACAGAGCGTTTTCTAATGAAGTTGGTTGCAAAAGAAGAGAATTGTAACCAGAGAAAAAGAGCAAATATTCACAAAAGTGAAATATATAATAAAAAAAAAAATTTGTGCACTTCGTATTAGAAAATGGTGGTAAGAAAATATTTACAATATGATTATATACATACATATGTATGCACGTTTGTAATTTGTACAAAATTTCAATAACAAAATCACAAATGTCGTCCGCCCAGCTATTAAAATAATCAGGGTTGTTTAATTTGTTTGTTTGATAACCCTGTTTTTATTGTTTTTTTACATAACGCTGCCGCTTTTGTTTAGGTATGGCATTTCAGCGTTAACGCTCAGCGGAAAAAAACGTTCCGCTTTCCGCCCGTATTTAGGTATGGGTGTAAGTGTTACCATTCACGAAATAAGCACTAGTTGGAAAAAAAAACGTTAGATGGCGGACCCTTTACATAGAAGTTTAGTCTCTAGTTAACAATTAAACCGAATCACATTTTTAAGACAAAATTTATTACAAAACTTAAAATCATATTTTATCGGCTGATTTTTTAAGCGCAGTTTTTTTAAAAATCTGATAAAACACTCAAATTTGCATCATATATTCAAAACTTTTATTGGAATCGATAACTTGGTCTTTGCCACTTACTTCTTAAAAATAGCTTAATGTAAATGTTGCCCGCGGCTCCGGTTCAAATGGTCCATTCGTAAAGTCCACTTTTGTACCACTTTTTCGAGTATTTAGGCCTGTATGTCATGAACAGCACGTGTTATGTTATACTCTAAAGCGGCCCATCCATTATACAATATTATTGTATATGTTATTTGCCATATTATTTCCATTTTGGACTCTATTATTCAAAAAGTGGCGCAATAGTTTAAAATAAAATATGGCACAACTTTCTTGCAATAAAAAGTAAACATAACCTATAAGCAAAACAAAAACAATATTGCACAATGTTGCCAACACATTTCACCGTATATTGCACTTCTTTTGGTTTGTACAATAAAAATCTAAAGTCATTTGATTTCTGCCAATATATTGTGCCACCTTCGAATATGACGTACACATTGGCGATAGATATGATTGTACAAAACGCAAAATTGCACAGTTATATTGCAAGTGGGTGGGCCGCTTAAGGCTTCTCCACATAGATCAGTGCTATGCCTTCATCACTGAAACAGGCTGACAACTAACATGGAGCTGAACTCTAGGCCCTGCGCCGACGAAGAAACGTGCTTTATAGTGCGTTCTTCAGTACACGATAATGTTAACGGCTGACTGCTTCAACCGATAGCAACCGATTTATATTTTCTGTGCTAGGTCGGAAACAATTTTCAGTTCAGACGTAAATTTAGCAGAAAGTTGTTTTAGTATGATATTAATTTTTAAATTAGTGCCAGAATTCCAAAAACATAAATAAATCGAGTAAGTCTTGCTCTGGCGGAAATTTTGTCCCCCTGGATTTTCGCAACCAAAAGAGTATTACTGAAAAGTCGCTATGACTCGGTCGGAGCAAGCCTCATATATAATAACTCCCCTTTATTAAATTTACCCAAAAATTTAAAATGAAAGTTTATAAAAAACTAGCACAAAAATAATGACCGCTTCGTCCACCTACTTTAACTCTTTATTACACATCTCCATTATGGATCACATACATGCATGCATACATAAATCACTTGAATTGCACTCAAACTTTAAAATTTTTGGTGGCTTTTGAAGCACCTTAATAATTTCTTCATTGTCTATGCTGACGTTCGCATAAATGTTTGTGCTGGGAATTGAAGAAAAACAAGTAAAAACGTTATATTCGACCGGGTCGAATCTTAAATACCCTCCAAATATTTAGTAAGTGAATTTGATATGTTTAACTTGGTGGGACAGAGTTCCTTTATATAATATCGTACGTCAACGCCCACTAAAGGGGGCGGGATTCAAATATATACAATATCATGTTTTCCACAGACGAACGCATGGGCATTGCTAGACCGTCTTAGACTTCATCACAATTCTCTTTGGAGGGTATAAAAACTGTATTTTGGCGGGGTCGCTCTGGCAAGGGCTGTGGGGGAAACATTTCACCTTTGTCATAAAACTCTAAAAATAAATGCTTGGGTTAATTATATACAAAATTAAAATTTCTTTTTTTTGATAGGGTCATTTAGAGGGCAAAGGGGGAGAGGGGGTAGGGCAGAAACAGATACACATAAAACTGTAAAAATAAATGCTTGGGATGATTATACACATAATAAAAACAAATGTATATTTATTTTTAATAGGGTCATTTAGGGGGCAAAGGAAGAGGGCGGGGGAAGGGGGGTAGGGCAGAAATCGGCAGTCATAAAACTCTAAAGATAAATGCTTGGGATGATTATATACAAAATTTAAAAAAAAAAATTTTTTTGGTAGGGTCATTTAGGGGGCAAAGGAAGAGTTGGGGGGGGGGGGGGGGTAGGGCAGAAATCGGCAGTCATAAAACTCTAAAGATAAAAGCTTGGGATGATTATATACAAAATTTAAAAAAAAAATTGGTAGGGTCATTTAGGGGGCGAAGGGGAAGGAGGGGGTAGGGCAGAGTAGTACCAGGTTTCGTCTCAGCTTCGTCATTAAAGCTTAAAAGTGTTATTTTTAAGGAATGTAGGCTTAAGTAAAACAATTTGTTAAATTTTTATGCTATTTTTGCCTATAATAACGCCCACTAAAGTGGGCGGGGTCAAAAAATATTTTTATTTTATTTAATGGCTCCAAGTTTAAGGCGTTGGACCGTATTTGACATAAAAATATATCATTTGCTTAACAAAATAACCAAAAAACTTTAAAAATTATGTTGTTTTTTCTGGGTTGGTTTAGTTCTTCTTAGGGGAACTTTTTTCCCTCTTGCCCGATTTAGCCCATCTTCGAACTTAACCTGCTCTAAGTTTTAAAATATATTTGTGCCAAATTTCAATAGTCTAGCTCTTTTCGTTTGGACTGTATCGTGATTTCCACAGACGGACGGACGGACGGACATGCTCAGTTCGTCTTAGATTTCATCACTGATCAAGAATATATATACTTTATGGGGTCTGAGATGGATATTTCGATGCTTTACAAACGGAATGACAAAGTGAATATACCCTCCAAATTCTTTTTTGGAGGGTATAAAAATTATATCAATAAAAACAAAATTAGATGAATTTTACGAAATTTTGTTTTATTCTCCTACACACAATTTGTTTTATTGTTTGCAAAGAAAGAATTTGTGGAAAAGCATTCATTATTAAAAAGAAAAGAACAAAAAAAAAAAGAAATTAATGGCATCAGAGGAACATGGAATAAACATTCAAAATATGAACTACACAAGTATGAAGTCATATCCCTGATCGTTGGATGGTGGTCATAATCAATTTTAAATTAGAACAAAACACAGCAACACGTCATTTTTATTAAATAAATTGTTGGTAAAAGTAGAAAAACAAGGAAGGCATTTTTTTTCTGTTTTATATATAATTGTGCAACAGAATGATATATTGTGATCGTGGGATAAAGCAGTATATATATTTTTAATAAATTTAGTAGAACAGCGAGCGTATAATAAAAAAACCCAAATTGGCAATACGCTAAAGGATTTGAAGGATATTCCAGCTGCTGAGCGATAACATTTTTGTAGGAAATATATCTATTGCGTATTTTTTTTTGTACAAATTGCTGTTGGCTAAAATAGCTCACGCGTAGACTACGAAGTCTAAGATTGAAGATTCTCTTCCGCCTTCAGTTAAGGATATGGCATCAAACTTTTGTGATGTCCTTTACTGCATGGTTGTGTTAGTTGTTGTCGGCCTGTTCCAATGACTATTCCATATCACTGGTCGTTGAACATCATGAACACTGTCATGCATTAAAAAAAAAGCGAAAATTCGCAGGCGAAGTAAAAATTATAGTTCCGGTGCCAGGCATTGCATAAGTGGGAATCACTGTCTGAGTGCCAGTCCAAGAAAAAAAAATTTTACAGCTCTACAATTTTAACTAAATTTTGATTGTAAAAGTTTTTTATAGACTTAGATCATGTTGGCAATATATTTTTATGAAAGTCCTTTTAGTAGTTTTTATAAATTTAGCGCCTTTTAATAAAATTTTGGTTTTATATTTCTTTTAATATATAATTACATTTTCTGAAATAAGCCTATCAAGTTTAAATGGCCAAAAATAAATGTCAACAGTTAAAAAGTAATTCAATGGTGAATTCTGTCAAACTGTACGTGCACCACTAAAACAACAACGCGAAACTCATTAGAACTGTGAACCAACCAGAACAGAACCCAAACACAGAAAATACAAAAAATTACAATTTCTTAGAAATATGGAATAAAATCAAATCAAATAAGCGTAAATATCCCAAAAACCGTGACCAAGTTTAACCTTGTTTTAAATGATTTTTTTCATGAACACATATTGTTGTTGGCCATACTGCACAAGCGTTAAATTTTTTTGTAATACACGGTGAAATAGAAATTTCTAAAAACTTTAAAAACTATTGCATAATTTCACAAAGAACAACAGCATCTCACAGTTTAGTGGTACACATTTTTAAACATGTTGTCAGTGACCTGGATGTCCTGAATGTCCTGAATTTTTTAACAACCGGTCATAAAAATTAATCTTAGTTGTTTGTCTACTTCCTTCTAATCTTTCGCCTTCACGCACTAACATACAACTTGGAATACTTAGGCAAGTTGACAGTAAAATTACAAAAATTGTTAACAATCAAGTCATAAATATTGTTACATAATATTACGCACCAGTAAATGACCTTTTTCCCTAACGATCCTAAAACTTGCTGTCTCACTTACTCCTTGGAACTTAGATTGCAATTCAGCCTGCCGCGCATGTCTGTGGCCTCAACGTTTAAAATTGGCAGCAAATAATTGAGTTTTATAATTGTTCTAACGCACAGCCCAACATGAACCATAATTCGAGGAATTCGAACACAATGAGAACAACAAGGAACATATTATTTTCAATACAAGTTCGTGGTCGCACTTCTTACGTAAGTGTTGATGTCACAATAACAATGAATATTCGTAATATTGACTGGCCTTGCGTCATTTTCCAACAATGTGGGAAAATAAGAGCAGGCAGCCAGTCAGTTAGTCAGTCAGCAAGCGGTTGAGGTCGTTTGGTCATCCTTGTAAAATAGATTTAGGGAGAAAAAATTACTTCAATATTTTTAAAATACTTGTAGAAACATTTTTGTAAAGCTGAGAACATTTATGCAATAGAATTGAAAAGAATGAATAAATAGCTTTTATTTTTTTAATTACTAAAAGAAATATTGATTGTGAATTTTAATTTATAGAGAACTCGAATTGAAGAGCGACGTGTTGTTGTAAACTTTCAATTCTCTCATATGCAACCGATTCGTCGGTGCTTTATTCTTTTGATGGTTTATAAAAGATGGGTGAATTCCAAAACATCAAAATTCTTTGCAGTGATGCCAAGTTACATTTGCTACAAAAACAAAACACATGAGACTTTGCATCACTGCCATGCATATTGATGTTTTGGAATTCACCCGATATTTCATTAAGCGCTTCCTATGTTCATATTTAAATAAAACAAAGTGCGGTTCTAAAACTAAGATCACACTATCGGCGCAATGCACCGATTTTCGTTGGCTCACCGCAATGATTTCATGCTAAAATTGAATTGCAGAATTTTATCACTTTTCCCTTTAATTTATTCACTTAGTTTTTGGTGGGGAATAGAGTAGAAAATGTAAGTATTTTCTATTATAATTCGAATATTAGAGTTTATAAATTTTATTTTAAGCGCAAGATCCGTTTTATAACATACAAACAAACAACAAATCAAATTTGCAACAAATCAATTGCATGCGTCTTTGTAAAAGACGCATGCAAAGATTAAATCCCTTATTCATAAAAATTATGAGAGGCTTTTAAGAGTGTAATAGAGGAAATTTCTTATGAAATTTTTGTGTTATTACACTGTTATTAGACTCTAGTAATTTTTATGAATAAGCGGTAAGAATATTTTTAATATCTTTCGTTAGGTTTCTGAAATGTATTCAAATTATTTTACTACTAAATATTTAGCCAAAGTTTTTTATATTTTTTTTAATTGTTACATATATGCAAGTCAATTTTTCAACACAAATTTCTTTGATTTTTCATGTTGTTTTTAACTTCTTCTCTTTTTTACATTCATTGAGAACTGATAGCGGGAATAATTGCTCACGGGAAATTCCCCTGAAAAAAAACTCCCCCTGTTATTTACGATAGGGGTGATTATGTATTAGAGGAATAATAACTCTTTTGAAAATATTATTGTAATTAAGAACCATAAACAATTTTCTACGAGCAAGGATTGATACTTCTAATCCATGGGATCATTTTCCATCATGAAACAACGAAAAGGGCTTTGCGGCAAGCTTTGGAAATAGATTTTTCGTGTGGTCTGCAGTATATCTTAGAAAAAATTAGATCATCATGTTGCTTAAAAAACTATTTTAAATAAATTTTTTTTTAATTTCAATTAATAATTTATATAACGATCACCTACGAATTACAAAGAAAACACTTTATTGTCGGTAATAGGAAGCGTATGTCACTTTAACAAAAACTCTCCAGGCTCAAAACCGACTAAACCTCAACGCCACAGTCACTCTATCACTTCAAAAAAAAAAAATCGACCAATTTTTTTCAAAAAAAAAAATCTAGAACAATTTTCACTTTTTTTATTTGTTTCAAAAACAATAGCAAACAAAAAAACATCATAAAAAAATTGTAACACTCACGCCAAAAAGGTAAAAATATGCAAACTTAGCTGGATGATTTTTAGTGGTATTCAAAAATCTCTAGAAACAATAAAAAAATCAAATATTTTGTCAAAGTGGCACAAACCTCTGAAACGTGGTGTTGCACTTATTAAGCAATAATTAGAACAAAAAATGAGGTTAGTTCTTAAAGTTGTCACGACGAAATGGAAATTTGTTTTAAAAAGTATTCCAGGAAGCAGGGATTTATTTATGATTTCTTCTAGGGACAATTCACTCACCTTGAGATTATATTCTTTAATGTTTTCCTTTTCTTTTTAGGTAATATTTTTTTTCAAATGTTGCATAATTCGACGCGAAAAAATTGCGGGTAACAAGCTGTGCGACTACAGTCTGCTGGACTAATAAAACATATTTAAGGTCATAAATATTTGCTGCAGTTGAATAGTACAAAAAAAAATGAGGCCAATGTGGTATCGTTGAAGATAAAAATCTAAGAATTTTCAAAATGTTTTCCCTATAGCAGGAAATTTGTTTTCCCATTATTGTTACAAAAAAAAAAATACATAAAACATTTAGTTCCTTTAGCATGGCCAGCGTCATTTAAAGCATGTCAATATGGAAATAATATCATATTCAAGGATAATTTTAATATTCGTTTTACACTTCTTGAAGATTTTTCCTTTAAATAACCTGGCAGTTTTCAAACTTTTATTTGTTCTTTGGAATATTTCTTATGTATTTTTTTCCTTTGTTTTTTAATATAATACGCCCCTAATTGCATTTAAATAAAAAAAGTTCGAAATATATTAAGAATGTTTTCTTTTCCTTTGGGAAAAGCTTTTGTAATTTTTAGGAACTAGATTGAACTGTTGATTTGGTGAAAGAGTCGATGAATTGCAGCCATTTTTAATAAATTAACTGGCGCAATACCTCAAATAAATTGCTTTGTATAAATAAATCTAGTAATCAGGAAATATATCAAGTGTGATTTAATTGTAATTTCTCATATATACTAGACTTGTGCCCAAGTAGCTCACTCGCTCAGTTTTGGCAAGAACCTTTAATCACACCTATGTAATTTAAATGGGTTTGATCAGAGGTTCTTGTCAAAACTGAGCGAATGAGCTAGTGGGACACAAGTCTAATATATACAGAAATACCCCAAATATATTTTATTGTAGTACAATTTTGAGCATCTTATTGGCCGACAATATTTATCAAACTTATATTGTTTAAAAGCTATTTTTATGAAGATATGCACGATATAAATATTTTTTCTAAATTACTAGTATAACTGAGATAAATAATGTCCCAATGTTGCTTGAAAAGCAACAACCAAATCTCTTTGTAGTTACACGACAATATCAACGTTCAAAGATCTCTGTAAAATTCTTTATTAGCCGATAAAAGGAGAACAAGTACTTGTTGTTGTTCTCTAAAAACGAGCAGTGTAACGGCTAAAATATATATAACAAGTCAATTCCTACATTTCTTATGTTGCAGTAGCCCTGACTTTTTCACGGAAGCATCATCGCCTATATATAAAATAAATATTTATTTTGGTTTGACATTTAAGTGATAGAATTTTTATCATCAGTCCTAAAACAACAGGAACGATGCCTTCATTATAATGACTCCTATAATAATGTAGCAAAAAGTTAGATTTTTAACATCCATTCGAAAATTTTCAGCTCATTTATATTTTTTACTCCTTTTTCCGAACAATATAAACATAATTAAATTTTACCAAATATGTACTCTCTATAATACCAATTTAAATCTTTCATTAACACATACATATTTTAAAGGCAAAAAAGCAACATCTAACAAAACACACACACAACTTGATTTTTTTTTTATTAATTAACGAGGGAAAAAACAAACAAGACTAAAAAATGCAACCCTTTTTTGATCCCTAAAACTGGATTTCTGCTTAAAATACTTAACAAGAGATCAGTCAACATGAATGACTGGCATGGCCACAAAAAAACATGCGTAGAGAAAACTCTTTGAATTATACCACATTAAAATGAGGTGTGAAAAAGGATGTGACAAGGACACGTGACATAAAAAAGGTTGATAATAAAAAAAAAACTATTGAGGGAAAGGATTGCGACATAAGAAAAGGTTAAACATATTTAACAAAAAAATGTTGAGGGAAAGGCTTGCATTTGATAAAAAAAAAATAGAAATAAAAAAGGAGATTGTCTCTCGCTCAACCACAATTGCCAGAAGTGTTGAAGCAGCAGTTAAAAGGTTTCTTTTGCAAGGATGCTTAAAGGTGACAACAATAAATATGAACGAGTTGTTGGTCAAATGCATGGTAAATGAGTTGTCAGAATGTATTTGTAAACATATTGATTATGTATTTAAACAATACGCCTCTATGCAGGTTTTATGAATAGCTTGGAAAAAGGATTATAAGAATCCTTTGAATATTTTATACACCAACACACACACACACATACCTTTGCAAACATTAGCCAGCAAAAGGATTAAAGATAAATAGCCATTGTCCACGCCAGGTATTGTAGCTTTGGGCTGATTATCTTCAAGGATGCATTTGAGGTCGCAAGTATTTAAGCAATTATTTGACATTTTATAGGTCAAAGTTAAATGATTTAAATTTGGCCTCACAATAACACCACTACTACTCTATTTAGTTGCTCGGTATTCGCTTTAGCTCAACATTTTTTTATATATAAAATTTTGTTGGTATTCTTCTCCACCGTAGGACATTAAAAAGTTAATTTTTTTTTAATTATGAAAAATGAGATTTGAAATAAAAAATTATCATATCCTTGCAACATTCTTAAATGATCTGGCCAAAGACTTATTCAGCCTTAGCAAGCAATAGAGGCAAGCGGGGCTACATTCCTTCATTTGGTATATTTTTTTGATATATTTTTATTATAAATAGAAATCCGAGGTCTGTTCAAATATAACATGAATTTTGATTTCTGGCAACAAATTTTTGTTTATTCATGAATTTCTAGTTTGTTTCTGACTTTAACAGAAGGAACAACAACACAGCAGAAAACTCCTTTCATCGGAGACTTAGAGAGCGAAACACTAATTCAAATTTCACGTTGTTCGCTTGTACCACGTTGTTGTTTGCGCCCCTTTCCTAATATCATTTTAACGGTGAAAAGTAGTAAAAGTCATAAAGTATTTGCCAAAACATCTTTCCTTTCACAAATTCTAATTGTTGTTGCAACTGAGTAATCCCTTCTAATGGGTTTTGCATGAGTGCACGTTAATACGCTTAGACCTCTGTGTCAAGGGTAAATTTAAAACTCTTTCTCTGTAAAATCATCCTACTCTTTTTGCTATCAAACTTCCAAATACCTGCATTCTAAGACAATGCGGGAAAGGATGCGCGCCCAAGCACAAAGGCTTGCTAATAACAAACACACATACACGAAATCAGGACAATTACGGAAAAAGGGAAAATATTGTGAAGCAGAAAGTAGCGTATAGAAAGGGAAAAAAACACAAGACTGATCATCATTTGTAAACCTTTCTTTAGTTTATTTTTTACTATTTTATATTCAAGTTGTAGGGTTTCTTTGTTTTATGTCGAATGTCCTTAAAAATTCCGAATGATTATGCCTGGTCCTTGTTAGTTTTATATTGTTTGTGTTATCATGGTTTTTTACGCTGCCAAAGGATTCATGGAATCGGCATTATAAAAAAAATATTTTACTGTCTTACGTTTTTTATGCAATATTTGGCAATTTTATTTGACAAGCTGTTTTGTTAGTTGCATCGTTTATTTTTTATTATTATTTCTTGTTTTTTAGTTGAAATCCTGCTAAGGACATTGGCTAATTCTTATGCAACTTTTTTAGTTTTTAGCTGGAAATAAGCTAATCACATGGTGGCATGCTGCTTGGCGCGGTAAAAAAAATATAATTTCCGTGAACTGTGAGTAACGAAGAAAATTTTTTTTGCAAATATTTTCAGCGGCCTGGAAAAGCGTTGGAAAAATGTCTAATACAAGAGTGATATACACAGAGAAAAAAAACAGATTTAATTACGAAAATTGTGGATGCAAGTGCATCATAAGAGAGCTGGGGGCAAATTACGGCACTCGATATCGAACGAAATTTGTATTTAAATTGTATGGAAATTTCGCTCGATATCGAATGCGGTAATTTGGCCCCTGGTTTCATTCAACCAATATTTTTGTAGAGCATTTCAACGCAGCCCAGAGCTGAAATATAAGCGTTACATGGTCTTATATCCCATATCTCCAAAAATTTGGAGAAACTGTCACTTAATTCAGACGTGGACTTTCAAAACCGCTAAAAGTGTATTTTGCTCGGTCACCTCTGAAAAATCCATTTAACTTTAACTCGCATATAAAAAATATTTTCCAAATGGTCTCTTCTTACTTTTTATACCATCGAAAAAAAAAAGAATTGGAGGGTGTATTCATTTTGTCATTCCGTGTATCCCTCTAAGACCCCATAAAGTATATATATTCTTGATAGGTGATGAAATCTAAGATGATGTAGCCATGTCCGCCAGTCCGTCTGTGGACATCCCGATTCAGTCCAAACGAAAAGAGCCAGACCCTTGAAATTTGGTATAAATATATCCTAAAGGCTGGCACAGGTCAAATTGGTAAATGGGCTGAATCGGTCCACAGGGAAAAAAGTTCCCCTAAGAAGAACTAAACCAACCTCTGATAAAAAACATAATTTTTTTTATAATTTTGTTAAGCAACTGATATATTTTTATGTCAAAGAAGGTCCATATTGTTGAACTTGAAGCCATAAATCAGAAAAATCAATTTTTGGATCCCGCCCCCTTTAGTGGGCATTGGCGTAAGAGTCCTTGTGCAAAAATACAGTAAAAATTTAACAAATTGTATTACTTAGGCCTACATTCCTTAAAAATCAAATGTATGTATAAGCTTTCCCGACGAAGGTAAGTTAGGTTAGGTTGAAGAGAGAGGCTTTCCCGATCCGTTCAGGATTACACTTAAGCCTCATAGGCCTGTTGTGCGCTCTATAATAAGGAGTTTCCATTCTACTACCCTAAGAAATTCCATCTCCTGTATAGTCTCCTGATTAAATGTTTGTCTTCTGACTTGGCTAAAAGCTGGACAGTAGCACAAGTAGTGCTCCAGTGTCTCGTCCTCCTCCTGACAGGCCCTGCCTGTTAAATCGTCCACGATATCCATTCGTGCCTTAACTCTGTTTGTCCTGTTATTAAATAAACCCATCTCCATAGTGCTGGCCTACTCAACGTTAGGATCTCCTTTGTCCTGTTACCATCTGGGTCTTCCCATAAAATTCTAGTCACCCTACCTACGGTAGAGTGCTGCCAATCTCTTGTATGCAATTCTATAACCCATCGTTTCAGTTCGTTCTTAAAAACCTGAAATGGCTTCGGACTGTCTGGTGTGATGTTTGCCATTAATGCTCCCATGTTTGGGAAGGTAAGATGTTATCTGATCTTCCCTTGCCCTACCCGTCCACCCACCTTTTCCCCTCCTTAAAATGTATTTTTACTACATTTAACTAGCCCAACATTTTAAGTTTTTACGACAGAGATGAGATGTCTCCTCCACGGACCTTTCCCTGTATAGAGTTTTAAAATTGGGCACAGAAAGGAACTCTGAACCAGCTGTTTAACATTTTTAACTTATCTCAGTCCCATTTTTGCACTTTCACTAGGGAAGTTTTTATGCTGACGGAAAGGTGTCTCAGTCATACATTTTTTTCTTGTTTGCTTAAGCCAAATGTCATAAAAATTTAAATTTTAACAGGAATAAAATTATAGTTTTTATATAATATATATTTGGAGGGTATTTAAGATTCGACTCCGTCGAATATAACGTTCCTTCTTGATTCTAAGTTTGACTTTTATAAAAATTAATCGCAATCTTTACTCTTAATACACTCAGAAACGTTTTGCCATGTCTATTCAAATCTATGTAAATTTTATAGAAAGAGTTAGGAAACTGTCAGGAAGTACCTGTTGCTTCCAGCCGTTGTCATATCCAAATACCAGCAAAAGGAATACAACATTTAAAAGAGAATAAAAATAAATAAAATAAAAAGAATAGAAGAAGAAACACAATAATAACGGGTTCAGGTACTCACAAAAGCAGTTGAGGTAAAGGATCAAGTTAAAGGATAATAGCCTCTGGTGACTGGCAAGACATTTTGCCTTTGAATTGTTGTTGGTGGCTGTTGTGACTGATAAAGAAAAGAGTTGAAATTTTTTATGGGTGTGTGGTTTAGCCCTTTGATGTTTGTGATTAGCAGGATAATAAAATAAGGATATAAAGTCATGCATACAACGAGGCTTCACAAGCAACAACGAAGAAGTTATTTCAAACGACTGTTTCTTGAAAATTTTAGTTGTTGTCTGCAAAACACAACAACAACAGCTGAAATGATGGTGTCAATAGAGCAGCAGAGCATGAGAAGCGTGTTAAAATCAATATAATATCTGGGCGTTATCTTTTAATCCTGGCTGGAAATAAAAGGATTAACTTTCTTGCTTTAAGCCACTCTAATGCTGGGGCGTATAGCCAGCTTAACTATTTCAGCTACTTGTTGAAAGGGTTACTGGCTTATTCTTTGGCATACTGCCATTCGCATTGTCTTGGGAATTGCCCGCCATGCGAAAGCATTTCTTGTTAAACAGTTTTATGTTGGTCGGTATTGCTTTTGAGATTTTAAGCAGGAAAAGGGTTAAATTTTAATGGTTGAAATTTGAAAGAGTGTTTAGGAAAACAAATCTTTCAGAGACTTTACCAGTGAACACGAAAGAAGGCGTGTGAAGTCAAAAAGTCTTTGGAATTAGGCGAAGTTAATGTGAATTATTGTTTTCATTAGAAATCAGGAGGAAATGAGGAATTCTTAAAAAAAATCTTTAATAATTTTATTGCTGCACGCGCTGTATGACTTCAAAAAGCCACTCCCCAATAGATGTCGTTACTAGAGATCTGCAAATGTCGTGATTGTTTTACGAATCACGTGTTTAAAAATAATGCGTTTGTGAGCGTGCGTGTTCATGAGCCCCTTAAATCTTGCCGTGCGTGAGCGTGAGTGAAAACAATTTGAGTTTCGTAATAGTGAGCTTAATTTTACTCACGCACACATATCTAGTCGTTACCAGCTGTTCCCTTTAGTCGGCAACGTTTCTGAACGAGTAGCAACCAGTTGCAATCATACGAACCAATAAAATAAAACAATGCGAACTTGAAGAAGGCTTTGAAATAAATTTGTTTCTGAAAAGTATGCTTTAGAGCACATTTTTAGTACACATACGGCAGGTTTGATATTTTACTATTTCACTCACTACGAATACATATAAACAACAATTATTTTAATTACATTTTTGGAAGCTTTTTATTTTAGATTATATTATATTTGTCATAGATAAAATACTTTATATCTAATAAAACTTAATAATATTTTACTTCACATTAATTACTGCTCGGTATTTGATATCAAGTGAACAGCTTTGCGATATAAATCTTATGAATCATTTAAAAAACACAAATTTTAAGGCAAAAGATTTGTAATTCCCAGAAATTAATTGTGTATTCCCGGAAATTAATGTAATATAAATAAATAAACAACTCTCATTTATGTTGCAAGTTTATTCAAGGCATTTTGTTATTGAATAACTTCTTTCCGAAATAAAATAAATAATTTTGAGTAACAGAAATCTTTATTCGGATCTTTAACATTTTTTCCCGCTAAGGCTGCGATTGTCTTAATCACAACTTTAAGTAGGCACAATGAAAGAAGCCTTGATTGGTTAAATCGGGTGATGGCCATGTATATGATAATTTGAAAAAAAAAATTGAACTAAATATAAGCCCAAAATTTATAAAAAATATTATGAAATTTTCTGAAATATTGCATAAAAATTTTGCGTTATTTCTCATATGAAATAATTTGAATAAAAATATTTTGGGTAATATTTTGTAAATTTTTTGGTCTTTTTCTTCGGCGATTTTTCACGCATACAATTAAAAACTAGCGCCATCAGCTCTCTAGGCAAAAGTCTACACATATACGAGGGTATATACGTATTTACTTCAACTTGTTTTATTAACAAATTCGATACGTTAAATAAACGATACACAGTTCGTTTTAATAAAATTCTGTCAAATAAAAGCAGAGCTAACGCATGCAATAATCATAAATGTTTCGTCAGATAAAACATAAGGTCTATTTGTATGGAACAATCCAGACTGATAAAACAAATAGTTGTCAAAATGGTTACGCACTATTCAGACAACAAATAGGAAAGGTACAAAAAAACAAGTAAAAACGTTATATTCGACCGGGTCGAATCTTAAATACCCTCCAAATATTTAGTAAGTGAATTTGAAATGTTTAACTTGGTGGGACAGAGTTCCTTTATATAATATCGTACGTTAACGCCCACTAAAGGGGGCGGGGTTCAAAAAATAGACAATATCATGTTTTCCACAGACGAACGTATGGGCATTGCTAGACCGTCTTAAACTTCATCACTAATCAAGAATATACATATTTACTTTATAGGGTCCTATTCTCCTTGGAGGGTATAGAAACTGTATTTTGGGGGGTCGCTCTGGCAAGGGCTGTGGGGGAAACATTTCACCTTTGTCATTAAACTCTAAAAATAAATGCTTGGGATATTTATATACAAAATAAAATTTTTTATTTTATAGGGTCATTTACGGGGAAAGGGGGTTAGGGCAGAAACAGGCAGTCATAAAACTCTAAAAATAAATGCTTGGGATGATTACATACAAAATTAAAATTTTTTTTTTTTTTGATAGGGTCATTTAGGGGCAAAGGGGGAGGAGAGGGTAGGGCAGAAACAGGCAGTCATAAAACTCTAAAAATAAATGCTTGGGATGATTACATACAAAATTAAATAAATGTTTTTTTTTGGTAGGGTCATTTAGGGGGTGAAGGGGGAGGAGAGGGTAGGGCAGAGGAGTACCAGGTATCGTCTCAGCTTCGTCATTAAAGCTTAAAAATTTTATTTTTAAGGAATGTAGGCTTAAGTAAAACAATTTGTTAAATTTTTAAGCTATTTTTGCATATAATAACGCCCACTAAAGTGGGCGGGCTCTACAAATAATTTTTTTTATTTGATGGCTCCAGTTTAAGGCGTTGGACCTTATTTGACATAAAAATATATCATTTGCTTAACAAAATAACCAAAAAACTTTAAAAATTATGTTGTTTTTTCTGGGTTGGTTTAGCTCTTCTTAGGGGAACTTTTTTCCCCCTTGCCCGATTTAGCCCATCTCCGAACTTAACCTGCTCTAAGCTTTAAGATATATTTATACCAAATTTCAAGAGTATAGCTCTTTTCGTTTGGGCTGAATCGTGATTTCCACAGACGGACGGACAGACATGCTCAGATCGTCTTAGATTTCATCACTGATCAAGAATATATATACTTTATGGGGTCTAAGATGGATATTTTGATGCGTTACAAACGGAATGACAAAGTGAATATACTTTTTTGGAGGGTATAAAAATATTATGTTGTTTGTAATATTTCCAAAACTTATCAACGAGTTATTGTTGCCGGGAATGTTAGAGTTGTATGTGGTATTCACACTTTTATACTTGGCGACAAGTTAAAGAATAAATTTAGAAACGTTCAGTATAAAATAAATAAATGAACAAATGCGTCAAACTTTAATGTCAGCCAAATAGGCAGCGCAATAAACATATATGTGTATCATAAACCGATAAAAACTGAAAAAATAAAGATATGGTGTGAGAGCTGTTGTTGATAAAAAAACCCTATCTAAAACTTCAAAACTGGGCTAAAACATATAGGAAATGGAACAAAATATATTTGACCAGCGACGCCGATGAATACCTCTATTGATATATTCATCAGCAAATATGTTGCTAGCGGTCCCACTGTGCCGCTGTTTACTAATCTGAACAATACAAACACGAGTTAATGCGTGTTTAAGGATTAATTGATGTACGAGTATGTGCGGTGTGCGAAACCAATTACAAGTCGTACGAATCATTTCGCTAATCAAATAGCGTTTAATCGAAAGTGCCGATGACTAATCGAAATGAAAGGAATATTGATAATCGTGCTGGGAGACTTAAAATAACAAATCTAAAAATCAAACTCGCTATTTATATCTGAAAATATGTACTTATAACCCGGCCGCGTCATCGTTATAAATGACCGCACAATGATTCGCTGTCTACTTCTGTTTAAATTTCTATACAATAAATCACGAGATTTACATATTTATTCGTCTAACGAAATAGTTTGTCG
Organism: Linnaemya tessellans; assembly: GCA_951800035.1. Taxonomy (NCBI): domain Eukaryota; kingdom Metazoa; phylum Arthropoda; class Insecta; order Diptera; family Tachinidae; genus Linnaemya; species Linnaemya tessellans. The sequence goes on from OX637535.1 coordinate 3,577,561, forward strand.
TCTAACAAAGACATGGACGTTTCTACGCAGAGTCTCACAATCAATTTACTGTGTACGTGTGATTATTATAAAAACAAATTTTAAAACGACATTTAAAATTTGCTTGAATAATTATTTTAATTAAATGAGAAAACTTTAAATATTTGAATGAGAATGTCTAAAAATACGTGTAAATAGTAACGCCTGGGCACACTTACATCGAAATTATTTATAGTTTTGAAAATTTTAAACGATTAATTGATAGCTGTAGATCATGAGTAGTTCACCGTGATTCTTTTTAATCACGCTAGGGCTGCCCATCTCCAATTGACGTATCAAAAATCGTGTATTCAAATTTTCTTTCAGTTTTTATTTTTAATATCAAATTTTTTTTTTGTTTTTTTTTTGCAATTAGAAAAGAAGTGACGGAAAAACATAGTAAACGAGTTATGGATTAATATACGTATTTCAAATAAATTAGTTAAATCTGAAGCATAAATATCGAATTTCGACTATTAAGCGACTGTCATTAATAATATTTATGTGAACACAAATATCGTACTCGTAAATATTTATTTTAGCTGAATTAGAAATATTTTTGTGGAATATTTAAAAGAAATTCTCATGTATTATATTTTCTTATAGATTGCGTAAGAATTCTAATTAAATTCTATCTGTGGCGGAGACAGGCTCCTTATTTGTGCGTCTCCGAGAACTCATTGCAGCAAATAACTCATGTGTAATATCTCAACAAAAAATTAGAAATTTCCATCTAAACTTCTTGCCTTATAATGATTTACTTTTGTGATTGCCAAATTTAAATACTGGCTTACAAATCACGTTACTTCGAAATGTTTAAAAACGCAGCAGATCTTGTACTGATTATTTTAGGTTATTTAGTACTACGTGATGAAGTTGATTTGTGAATCCATAATGAAAGTGTCGCGTCTTGTTAAAATCCCTCCACTGGGTGATGAAAGACTTTCTATTAAAAATGCTTGCTTGATTAACTTTTTTATACCCTCCAAAAGAGAATTGGAGGGTATATTCACTTTGTCATTCCGTTTGTAACGCAGCGAAATATCCATCTGAGACCCCATAAAGTATATATATTCTTGATCGGTGATGAAATCTTAAACGATATAGCCATGTCCGTCCCTCCGTCTGTGGACATCACGATTCAGTCCAAACAAAAAGAGCCAAACTCTTGAAATTTGGTACAAATATACCTTGAAGGATAGCACAGGTCAAGGTCGTAAATAGGCTGAATCGGGCCAGAGGGGAAAAAGTTCCCTTAAGAAGAACTAAACCAACCTCTAAAAAACAACATAATTTTTAAAGTTTTTTTTCGTAATTTTGTTAAGCAAATGATGTATTTGTATGTCAAAGCAGGTTCAACGTGTTAAACTTGGAGCCATCAAATAAAATAAAAATGATTTTTGGACCCCGCCCCCTTTAGTGGGCGTTATTATATGAAAAAATAGTGTAAAAATTTAACAAATTGTTTTACTTAAGCCTACATTCCTCAAAAATAAAATTTTTAAGCTTTAATGACGAAGCTGAGACGTAACGTGGTACTCCTCTGCCCTACCCCTCCTCTCCTTTGCCCCCTAAATGACCCTATAAAAAAATGAAAAAAAATTAAAAATAAATTTATGTATGTAAAGATTAATATGCCGAGTTCAATATGTTTTGTCGTAAGCAGTTACGAAACAACGTATTAAGCTATGGAGTTAAATATGCTATGACGTAACGAAATGGCAATCAGTGAAATTTTTTTTTATGAAAATCCATATTTATATACAAAATTATTATGGGAGTGTCTTCTATCCCATACATCATTTGTATATACTGGCAATCCATGCCAACTCCTTATTTGGCCACTTGCGGGCAAAATCCCTCCAAGATCACACACACACTCATGACGTGTAAATTGACCTTTCATGGCCTGTAAATATTGTCACAAAATGCTCAAAAAATTTATTAAAAATGGATTTTCATAAAAAAAACTTCAATGTTTGCCATTTCGTTACGTCATAACATATTTAACTGCACAGCTAAATACGCTGTTTCGTAACTGTTTACGTCAAAACATGTTTAGCTCGGCATATTTACTCGTATCTTCACTCACATAATAAATTTTACATTTAATTATCCCAAATATTTATTTTTAGAGTCTTATGGCAAAGGTGAAATGTTTCCCCCACGGCCCGCCAGAGACCCAAAAAAATACATTAAATGCATTCCAAATAGAATTGGACCATATAAAGTATACATATTCTTGATCAGTGATGAAGTCTAAGACGGTCTAGCGATGCCCATACGTTCGTCTGTGGAAAACATGGTGTAGTCTTTTTTGGATCGTTGACCTAGGATATTATATAAAGGAACTCTGTCCCACCCGGTTAAACATGTTAATTGTACTTACTAAATGTTTGGAGGGTATTTAAGATTCGACCCGGTCGAATATAATGTTTTTACTTGTTTTAATTTTTATTTATTTTATTTTTTTGCTGGGATGGGTAGAGTCAAACTAGACAACGTAGCCAAAATTTGCTGATATAACTGAATGTGTCGGCCAGCCGGTGAATAAAAAAGATGTTGCTATAAAAGATCTATGTGCAAAAAGGGGAATACGTTCCAAAAAGGCTATTCACAGCCATATATAGGGTGTTTTTAATAGAGTGACACAAGTTTAAATCACAATGAAAGAATGAAATATATTTTTAATATCAATGAAACGGGCTTTATTGGAAAGAAAATTTTATTAATTAAAATCTGCCATAAAGTGGAAGAGGACACAACCCCAGTTGCTGAGAACGGCGACAAATTGATTGTTTAGAATCATCTTCAATACTGTCCTGTGCAGCGCCTACAGCTTTTTCACTGTGCACTCTTCGTCGTCTCACGGGATGCACATGATCAGTAACAGTAAATGTTGTCCGAAAACCATCTATTGATCTGCGAATTGGCCGCATGAAATGGGTGAAGTGCACGATGAGTTTGAGGAATAGAAAAATTATTTTGATTAAGAATTTCAAAAATTTGCACGCGTTGCTCTGGTATTGTGACACTCTAAAATAGCACGCTTTTCTTCATATTTTATTCAATTATATAAACGAAATATGGTCATACAATATTTCCATGTCCTATTGAAGTTCTCAGCTCTTGTATACAAGTGCAGTTGCCGCCTGTCAAAGTTTGAACACCATGTGACATTTAGCTTTTGTTTACCAGCCATTAATAGTGTACCAATAGCTCTGAGAATTCTGTGTCTGCTTTGTAAAACTTTTGTCGGCTTAGAAAGATGGCGGCAGCACTATTCCCTTCCCCCCAGACAACTTTAAATGAAACTGACAATATCCCTAACCTGTTAGTAGAGCATAAATGTTAAAAGATAAAAAATTCTGGACGTCACAAGTGCATTTGACAAAACGGAAGTAGTTGAAAATTCATTAAACTGGTCTACTCAGCTCTCTGGTGGCCTGTTCAAGACGACTCGATGCGAAAAATAGAATATTTATTAGCGAGAAGAAAAAAAAATCAATCAACTTTAAATAAATACAACCATAAATAACGTTATCAATTCTATAAAAAAAAAGTTGTTTACGAAAAAGGTTTTGAATTGATTAGTTGCTCGTGTGCGATTAGAAGTGGTAACATTTTGTGTGTTTTTATTCACTTGTTAGTGTTTAACTCTATTATTAAATTGTTTTTTCGCGCGACTATATAATATTGTATTTTTATTTCTTTTTTGACGGCGTCCTTATTGTGTTGTGTTATCGCTGGAATTGATAAGAGCTGCAACTACAATTGACTTGGATGGAAGCAATAAACTCAAAGTTTATTGCTAAGGGGCACATACTATTTTTCTACAATGTATGCTCAAATGCACACACATACAGACATACTCGTGCATGTATACAACCACATGCTTGCATGTAAATATGCATGAGCATTATACACGTAGTCACGTTCGCTTTTGCATGATTCACACAGAGATGAGTTTTCTCAACAACAACAAAAACATTCAAAAGAAACTCATGTGGTTTTTACTTAAACAAGAACGGAGAAGATATTTGGAGGAAACTTGAATGATATACTTTTACGAATAAGAGAAAAGTGTAAGTTTATCATTATTGACATACTGCTCTTCTTTCCCCGCAATTGGCTGACACGACAATTTGCTGCAAAATCAGCAATACAACGAAAGGTGTACTTCCTCAGTGCACTTAACTATTCTTCGTTCAACTGCAAACAAGAAATGTGGGAAAATAATTTTAAACTAATTCTAAGTATTAATTTTTACCGAATTTATTTATTCAGGCTTAACCAAAAATTAAAAAAGTTATATATAAAATTTATAGGCAAACTGGTCGAAATCTCTGTTTTTTTTTCTTAAATTCAAAAAGACATGGTAACTATTCCAAGGCACAAAGGAAAGTCAACGTCAGTTTTTAGTTATTCAACTTACACAGCAGAACAGCTGTTTTCGAATGTCGCAACGCTTTCATCATTAGTACTCAAGTGTATTGTGTTTTTCAACACTTATTACGTGACTTAATTCAATATGATAACAGTTTTTTATGTATACAAATTTTATTAGGAAATTGCATACAAGAAGTGCATCAAACTGATGGTAACACATTTTTGTTTTATAATGCCCGTGTTGCCGTTTGATTATTTTCTTTATAACCCATTTTTCTGAATTTTTTGTTCCACTATACCTCAGCCAAACTTTTCTGATTTGAATTATTTTATATTTAACCACCTGTGAACGTTTTTAATTTTTGTTGTTACCTCAAGCCACAGCTTAAATTTGCATGTCTTTGTGAATTTAAAAAAAAACAAACATTTCGAGCAATTAGCCTATAAGTTTTAATTGAATTTAATAAAAAAAATAAAATTAAGTTTTCCATTATTCGAACAGCCGCTTAAAACTTTCATTTAAAATAAGAAAATTTAAAATTTTTAAATAATCGGTAAATTACTGGTTTTACTTCGTTTGGTAAAAATCGGGGTTTCGCCAGATCTCGACGTTTCGAGTTTCCTAGGAAGCTTTCCAACTACTTTCCGACTACTGCTAAGAGGGTGTCACCTGTGTGTTTGTGTAAGTGACCAGCATATAACTTTTGAACGGCTGAACCAAATTGAACCAAAATAGTAGCGTCTCACAGAGTTATTTCGAAGTTGAATTTTATTTCGCAAAAAGCAACCGATTCGGTTAGGCAGATTTGAGATATATGAAAAAATAGGAAATTTTTTTTTCAAAAGTATTCTTTTATAATAAATTTAAACGACTTTGCCGATCGAAATCAAAAGCTAATCAAAATCGGTTTACACGTTCTGTCTCACTAACGTGAATGAAAAAAATGCGAAAAAAGTGAATTTTTCAAAGAACTCTGAAATTTTAGATGTGCTCAAGTATAATTTTATATATTGTTCTTGTTTTTTTTATAGGACTCGAAGAACTACATCCATCCCCGTTTATCTCGTGGAAACCGGCTGATCCAATCAAAAGTTATAGCAGTTGGGGAATTGAAATAATAGCATTTTTAGGGAAAAGTTGCAGGGATGGGGACAACCTTATTCTATAAATTTTTTTTATTGTCATGGCCATATTTTTTATGTTTAATAGTCGGGAAAGCTTCCGAGGAAGTGAAAAGGTCGAGATGATTTTTCAAAACGGCTAAAAACCTGTAATTTCTCGTTGTCTTGAAAATATGAAACAATAATAAGAAATTAATTAAATAAAGCCCAAATTTTAATTACAAAACAGAGCCTTGTATTATTTGCACCAATATGAAGATGACATATACATATTCTAAGGAAAATCATTGGTGAAATGGGTCAAAGGTTAGTCACTTTTAACTTTGATATTTGGTATCGTCAATTTTCTCAATTGCTCTTTATTTTTCATGTGCAGTCCGAGTCAAATGCATCTACAGTCATTTACATTGAATTGACCAACTAACAGCACACGAAATCCCAAAACAATTTAGAATATTTGACAATCCCTCCTTTACACGAGTTATTATAGCGCAAGCAAATTGTTGCTGCTGTTGTTGTATTGAGTAGATGTTGTAGAGAACGGATGTGAATGCATGAAGGGGAGTATGAGTGTGTATGTGCACGCCAGCACATCCGTCCGTCCGTCCGTCTGTCTGTCCGTCTGTCTGTCTGTCTATCAGTATGTCTGGCTGTTTCTCTGGCTGTGTTAACAGTTTACTAAGGTGCTTAGGTAACCAGGTAGCGGGCATGCATGCTTGTGTGTTTCCATGTGTGTGTGTGTGTTTGTGTCTGTGAGTGTCGCTTGTATGTCGGCATTTGTGTATTTTTAATATGGTCGTGTGGCTTTCTGCTGCCATTCGTTGCGTCTCGTTAAAACGATTTAGCCGAGGAACCTGTCGATCACTCGTCAGTCGTTTGCTACAAGTCCAACGGTAAAGAACTCTTTGAAATTCTGTACTCTCCCGCCCTACTAAGAACTGGCGGCTGCTGATAACAATTTCTTATGTGTCGTTCGTTTATTTCGCACATCCGTTAATATTTTTACGTGCCTACAAAGCATACGCTCTCAATCTCTGCCTACGGCTGTCAGTGTGTGTGTGTGTGTGTGTGTGTGTACACCAAGAGATCTTGCACAAGCAAAATTTAACCTACTCACTAAATATTTATAACCAGCACTCATACTAAATATCGCATGGCTTATTAAGACTTTTTAGCAAGCTGTTAGTGGAACACTTGTTTCATACGCTCGTAGATCGTTGAAGAGGCAACACGCTTTTAAAGTTACAACGGAACGGTTGCAAAGAATAAAATTATACAAGAAACTGTTGATAAGAACTGAACATTTTAAATTACGCTAAAACTATAAAAGATAAATAACAAAAAAGTATTTGAACGTTGGCTAAATAAGCAAACAAGTGAAGTGATAGAAAAAGAAAACTACATACTATTTGTTAAAAAAGAATATTTTTTTAAAATAATTACGCATAAATAAAATTGAGAAAAAAGCTATAAAATGGTTACCGGTGTTTGCGGCCCCACTATGACAGCCAATGTAATTGGAGCACCTATATCGCATCCTCCTAAGGAGACACCCGCTAAAAGCGATCGTCGTGTAAGTATCTGCAACAGCACACTTTTATGCAAAACAACAACAACAACAAAAGAAAGAAATGAGTTACTTGCTATAAAGAAGTTCTGTTAATTGCGCACCCCCACATGATAAGCCGCTAACCAGCCATCACCAAATGCGGTGTCTGGCCAAGTTGTTGTATCCGCTTGAGAGTTTTTCTGTAGGCAGACAGTTTTCCCCCACAAGCCACTCACATCAGGCCTTTCATGGCAATATCAATAATATTTTTCAATAATAAATAAACGAACAAAATCAATGACTGACTGACTGACTGCGAAATATAGCAGTTAGTGGCTGTGTGTAAGTGCTTGAGCCCAAAATTGGCTAAAACGACAAAACTGCGGCGGCAGTAACTGGCGGCCAACGCACTTCCACAAAAATTATTAAAAATCTGTATGGAGAAAAATAGTAAAACGACTTTTTTTTTTTTTTGTTCGTTTGATTGTTTGTTTATTTGTTTTGGCGTCATTCTGATGTGTGGGGCACTTCCATAAATGTTGTGCATGAAGCGTGTGCTGCTTAAGCCCCACCATCAAAATGTTGATTCATGCATTCATTCATAAAACCAACATGATTTGGAATCAGCACACATGCTTTAAACGAAACAAAAAAAAAAAGATATGGAAAAATAACCGTCCACAATATTTAGCCAACGCATTCCAAGGCAATTAAGTCTAAAGTAATTGGTTTAATTTTTGGCCATAATGTACTACGCGCCAAGTTAACTCGCTGATGACTTCACTTTGTGCCAGTTGTTGGGGTTTTTTGTGTTTTTTTTTTTTTTTTGCCTAAGCTTGCAAGCGCAGAAAACCTACTCATTAAGTTCTTTATTTGTCAAGTGTTTGTTTATAATAACGAGGCGCACAAAATCTCCCTATATGGCCGCCTTTGAATATTGCCAAAAAATCAACATTTAAATTTCACTCGTACGTTTTTTTATATATAATTCTTTTTTATTTGTGCTTTTGGCATCCAACGACCTTGTTCTTTTCACTAGAACCTTTTTTTTCGTGCTGTTTTCAAACATCTAATGCTAAAATCACATGTCGCTATTTGTGTAATATCTTATTTTGAAATGGACCACAAAGAACTATTTTGTGTTTTTTTTTTTTATTTTCAATTTTTTTAATCACACGGCGTTTTGCTATTTTTAATTTCGCCAAAAACATTCAATGTACAAAAATATCGCACGCGAGCAACAAATTTTCATATTGGCTTGGGGCCATAATTGTTTTGCTACCAATTAAAGAGCGATCGTTTGGTTATTTAGCGTGTGCCGCCAACCTCCTCCTTGTGTATGAGTGTACGTCTGTCTGTAGGCACCCTCATTCCGGCAAACCCCCGCACGCCACCGCTGCCACCCCATGCACAACTTCCCAAATTAGAAATGTTTAAAAACAAATATATAATTTGTAGCATCACCTTTGAGTTATTTTTGTTCGAAAGACAAAAACCAAAAGTGTTTGCCAGTGTGTGAGAGGGTATTATGATGCTTAATTTAGAAACAATTTTTGTTGTTGTTGTTGTTGTTGTTTGTTCAGCCAGCAAAACACGCATTTGATCGCATTTGCTAGTGATGACGCCAAATATTTGTGTGCGTCTTACAAAATTCTGCTCCTGGTATGAGGTCAATTGTATATTTTCTTATCGTTGCAAACATTTTCAAAATTATTTTTGAAAGTATGACTAAACAGCTCAGCATTTCAAAACCCCTACAAATATTTCCCGTTATAATCTTTAGCAATTCTCGTATGCAATTTAATTTTAATGCAGTTGTTTTGCTCTTCTTTTTACAGTCTAATAAACCCATTATGGAAAAGAGGCGCCGCGCCCGCATTAACAATTGCCTAAATGAATTGAAAACTCTAATATTAGATGCCACCAAAAAAGACGTAAGTATTTGAGCAGATGTTGCCTAATTGAAAATGTTTTTTTTTTATTTGAAAAATATGCCAACAAAATTTTGGAAATCCCACGTTTACACAAAATTTCAATTTCCATGTTTTTCCTTTTCCTTGCAGCCTGCTCGTCATTCCAAATTGGAGAAGGCCGATATTCTAGAAAAGACCGTCAAGCATCTGCAGGAGCTGCAGCGCCAACAAGCCGTCATGCAACAGGCAGCCGATCCCAAGATAATCAATAAATTTAAGGCTGGATTTGCTGACTGCGCCAACGAAGTAGGCCGTTTTCCCGGCCTAGAGCCGGCGGTCAAACGCCGTCTTCTGCAGCATTTACAAAATTGCATTAACGGCGTCAAAACCGAATTGCATCACCAGCATCGTCAAGCCAATGCCGCTGCAGTTACCATTCAACAATTACAGGGGCCAATCTTGCCTTCACCACCCTCTTCGCCCGAGCAAGATCATCATCATAACCTGCAGCAACAGCGCCAATATGCCATGAGCTCCCAAATAAAACAAACTCCGCACGGTTTCTTTTTGCCCAATGGTATGCAGGTGGTGCCCACAAAATTATCTAACGGCACCATAGCCTTCGTCTTGCCACAAAATCTCAATCATGCCCAGCAGCCGGCCACTTCTATGGCTGCTAATGGCGTCCAACATCCCAATATGCTGGTGTCCATCCCCTCACGTACTTCCTCCACATCGTCAGCTTCTTCAAACACCTCTTATGAACAAACTGGCATGCTGCACATTGCCCCTCCCAGTCCGGCCACCTCGCACGAAGCCATGGACTACAAACCCTCTGTCATACACCATGCCCCTGCTCTACAGCGTCCTAGTAGCAATCTACAGCCCCTGGCTTTAGTCACCAAAAAACAAATCAAAGAAGAGGAACAACCCTGGCGTCCATGGTGAGCGGATAGCAGGAAGTTCAAGATTTGCTTACAGCCAAAGTGTTGCCAAAACGACACCAAGACTTCTACGCAATTCGCTCTCCCAAAAACACTGCAACACCGAAATGAATGATCAGTCCGGTGGCTGTTAGATCATGACTGAATGACGCATCATGAATTAGGGCCGCCAAAATCCCGGTCATTTAGGGGCAGTTCAACGAAAAGTCAAACAAGTAAATTGACAGGCGTGCTAAACATGTAAATACGGCTTAATTGAAAAAGAGCCGAAAAACCATCAAACAACGGGCGACAAGTTCGTTCTCTAGCACCACGCACATCACTCGCACACCAACAACACACTTGGACATTTTCGCTGGAAAATTTCACAAGTTCATCTCATCGGAAACAACCCCTCAGCAAGTGAGCAATAAATTCAATCTCGTCTCTATACCACCCAAGAGGGTATATTGCTTAACCGCAGATTTCAAGGAGTTCGTTTCCCTGCAACCGCACTTACACTCAATCCATGACTCATTCATTCATCGTTGTCCCTCCCTCTCCCATCTCTTACTTAATTTTACTTTTTATTTTTCTCTTCTAACTTTTAATTTATATTGTATGTTTAATGTATTATTCATTTTTATTCAATGAAACAACTACCTCATACAACAACAAACAAAATAAACTTAGTATTATGTATTAAACAAAACAAAAAAACAAAAATGAAATGTTATTTTATTAACAATAAAATCTGCAAGTCTTCCTTATGAATAATTTCTACTAAAAAGCTTAAAACAAACATAAAGCAATTAAAAGCAAAAGAAATTTAATGAGAAAAACAATATTGTAATATATATTTTATTTTTAGTTATTAAGTACAATAATTGTTCAAACTGATTGTGAGTAATACAAGGTGATAAAAATATGTATATAGCAAAAAACAAAAAAAAAAGTCAACTTTTTTAAAAGTTGTAAAAATAAAAGAAAAGAAATTAACAAAAATTTCAATACCACAAAAATTTGTACAAGTGTGTTTTTCTTTATTTAATTCAATTTAATTTTAAAAAATTGGGTGGGAAATATCGCAGCCGACGACAAGTGCCACGGAGCCCTTTTCGTCTCCTTTACGTTGCACGCAGCTCATTGTTCAGTTCACTAATCAATCAGACACGCGCCAACTAGACTTGTGTTGAACTCTTTCATCCGCTAGTGTTTGACAAGAACCTTTGATCAAACCAATGTAATTTATGAAAGAGTTCGACACAAGTCTAGCGTCAACACCGGCGTTTGCTTTAGACTTTTGAGATTTCTAAAAGTTAACGGGTAATTACTGATTTCCACTCTCATCACTTTTATTCTTTGCAGTTGTCAGCATTCGAATCAGACTGAGCCTCCACAACTAGCACGTGTTGGATAATCATAGACAACATGAGCTACTGTCTCAGCTTCTTGTAGGAGTATCATGCGCAACGACCTTCAAGTCAGCCAGGTGGCACCAAACTTCCCACCTAAGAACCTCATCCGCTCTCCTACCCATGGGACCTTTTTTTTTTTTAAGAGTAGGACCAGCACTCAGGGGATGACCCCTACATATGCAATGCATTGCGCCGGAACTGAAAACGAGGGGATGGTATTGAGGGGACAGATTAGGAAAGATGAGAAGATACACAGTTTTTTTGTAGCTATTTCAACCTTTTTACTTCGCCGGCTAATTTTTGCTACAGGGCCGACGAAGGTGGGTGCTGTTACTCTGCTTTTAGTACATGATAGTGTCAGTCGCTGCCAATTATGTTCAGTGACCAGTGACTATGCCTTTATCATTGAAACAGGCTGGCAACAACTAACACAACCACGCACTAATGCTGATCAAAAGAATTCAACACAATATATCATGACTCAGTGCGGGCTCGAACTCAGGACCCTCCGCTTCATAGTCTCGTGTTCTACTACTTCAGCCAACAGCATCCATTTAATACCGTCTAACTGTTTTCATCCCCTGCCACCATTCCAGGTTTTTAAAACTGAAGCAATCGTAGGTTCTGATCCATAACACCTCAGAACAGATCACTTTTTGAGTTTTGAAACACATCCCAGCACCACTTTGGACTACATGATCCATCGCTGCATAATCAACTGAGTCACCTGACTAATGCTTGCCTGATAAATGGTCACGCAGTCTTCTCAATGCGTTGTGTAACGAATAAAAGAGTGTAGTCGTCTAGAAATCCATTTGTTGTATTTCGTTAATTTCAAGAAAGAATGTCACACGTACACACACACAAACATATATAAATATAAATATATTTTATAAATAATTGCCGAGGGGGCGATCTTAGTTAACATAATTAGGCCCTAAATAAATCAATCATTTTTGCCAAGCACTAGGCTATTGTAAAATTCCCCTCTTTCTTTTCCCCCGACATAAATGAGTCGTCTGTATTTTAAATTTCGGCTCTCACTGTATACATGAATATATGTATGTATGTATCTAGTATGCGGCTGTTTACAAGCAACATATTCATTTCGTCATTCACTCTTTCAGCCTTGAGCGACCTTGAACGATTATCGAAGCATTTGAAATCAAACCAATTGAAAAAAGTTATTTCCTGGTAAATTCTAAGTGCTAAAATATATGGCGTACAGCCTAGTAATAAAATAAATACAATGCGACTTGTTAATCAACACCTTTTTTTTTTTTTTTTTTTTTTTGTAATTAAAGATTAACGAGGCAACATTTTGATATTTTGTTGAATTCTTGTTGAATTTTTTTTTTAGTTTTTCTTTGAGGGTTTCTTATTACCCCTAATTTATGGCACAATCCAATTATATAACAAAAATTTATACAACAAACAATTTTTTCCCTTGACTATGCGTTTTTAGGAAAAAGAGAAATCAAGAATTTCAACTTCTTCGCTTCGATTTTTTCGATTATGTATTACAACAAGTAAATAAAATCTAAAAGAAATGTTAAATATTTATGAAACAATTATTTGAACTGAAATCCATTATTTACGCAAGGTAAGTGCTTAAGTATTTAAAGAAAGTCTTGAATTTCATTTCGTGCTATACATTTTTTAAATGTCGAATATATTAAACATTTTTTTGAGAATGTTGATTGTATCGAAATGAATAATTTGCAAGTTCAATGTGCTGATTTTTTTTGCAAATATACCCGTATACTGAAGGCTATTTTATTTAATTATTTATTTTCGGTATTGACTTTTTTGTTTTATTTCATATTGTAGTCGTATGTAATTTATTCAAAATACTTAACGAGACTCATAATAGATCGGGATAGAGAAGTGTGAGCATAAATTTAAAGAAAATGATGCATGTGTGCAAAAATCAATCATAAAAGGAACAATTCTGTTTCACTGATTGTCAAACAGTTTTTGCATGTGAAATGACTATTTACTGATATAAAATTATTCCAAGGAAATTGAAGTTGTTTTCATATTTGAGGGCTGCGTATGCATGAGTGCACATATTCGGTATTATTTGGCCAATAGTGTGTAGAGTGTAGGCCTTTAAATGATCAGTCGCTGGCTGTTTATCAGCATAGGCGAGACAATTTCTGTTGGCCGCAGAAGTTCACACATAGATTACAAAGTCGGCATTTATTTCTGAATATGTTAAAATCCAATATGAAAATTGTGGCTCTGTTAAAGTTAAGTTCGGACTAGACTTGCGTCCAACTAGCTCATTCGCTACTTTTGACAAGAACCTCTAATCAAACCTATGTAATTTAAATGGGTTTGATCGGAGGTTCTCGTCAAAACTGAGTGAATGAGCTAGTTGGACATAAGTCTAGTTCGAACAACATAAGAATTTGGCCGTTAAATTTGAGTCGACAGGCTCGATACAAAATGTGTCAACACTAACGCGTGTCCGCGTTCGGGCTGTTCGACTGAAAATATCACAGCCGTGAGCCACAGTGTTGAAACAGATTTAGACTTATGTCGAACTCGTTCATTCTAGACTTGTGTGGAGCTCGTTCATTCGCTCGTTTTTGACAAGAACCTATGATCAAACAAATTTAAAATATAGTATAGGTTTGATAAAAGGTTCTTGTCAAAAACGAGCAATGGAACGAGTTCGACACAAGTTTAATTGTTTTTATCATAGATTCTTGTCAAAAGCGAGCGAATGAACGTGTTCGACACAAGTCTGAGCAGATTCAATTTTGTCAGAATTTTTTTTTTTAACTTAGACCTTTAATATTTTCAAATCATTAAGGAAATAGCAGGACTACAATAGAAAACTCAGTTTCACACGTACTCACAGAGTCATAAAAATTTAATTGTTCAGAGGGACGGCTAGCAACAAAAAAATATTAAAAATTAAATAAAAAAGCAATGCCTAGATTTTGATAAAGCCAAGGAAAGTGTGTGCGTGGAATTAAAAATTCCAAAGTTCTTGCACAAATATGCAAACAACAGAAAATACAGCAGACGTTTAAAAAAAACTGGGTCTGCTCTAAAGTTGTTTATGACACTCGTCTTTTCAAACTGAAAACCTTACCCAAGAAATTCAGCCATCACATGAACTTTCTTATCAATAAAAATCACTTCTGAATTTAATTCTTTGAATAATTATAAATATATAAATAAATATAAACAGCAGAAAAACAAAGCAGACGGCATTTTGACAAAATTTTAAATATTTTTGTTTTGACATTTATTTTTAGGAGCAAATTTTGAGGAAAAAAGCTCAGTATTCCAGCCGGCTGATAAGAAACCGATTTGAGTTTATTATTTAAAAAAATACAATGTGGTGGTCTACACACATACATAGATATGTATATAGTATATACGAGTATGTCACCACTGAGAGGACCTTCAGTTGATTTAAGACCTGAAATTCTCGGCTGCTGCTTTTTCTTTCCAAAAGATATGTTTGTAACAGTGATTTTGCACGCCATCTATTGGCGTATTAAATGTTGTTTGTTTTTTTTTTGTTCCATTCGGTCGTGTACGAAATGGCAATATAAATTACATTGTAAAACCACAAAAGTATGGGCGTTTCCAGGCAGTGCATGTTCAACGGAATTGCTTTACAATAGCGTCGCTTTAAATTGCGAACGATTATTTATAAATTGTTGACAAAAAAATTTTCGGTTGACAGATATCTTTTTTTTTAATATGGACGAATAATATTTATTTAGAAGATATTTATTAAAACGCATGCTCATGAGTAAGTGAAGTATTTCGATCGGTATTAAGTGAATGCGGCAATTTGGCCTCTGATGTCTTATTTATAATAGAAATTATATTATTCAAATTATTTGGATTTTCATTATTTATATTTTTCCAGAAAACTATTGCCTTCAAATAGAATTTAGATTATTTTTTGCCTATTTCCACTACTCGGGTTTTGATGACTTAATCACTCGACTAAGGTTTTGATAAACTTTTACGTAAATTTTTACTAAGAACTTTTAAAAACTTTTAAAACAAAAGACTCCATGAAATTTTTATTTATTAGGATGGCCCCTGCAAAGGCAGTGCATTCCGCCGGAACCAGATGAAAAAATAGAAAAATGTTTGTATCTACTTTAACGTTTATTTCACTAGTTAATTTCTACTACAAGGCCGACGAATGATGATGCTGTTACTTCGCTCTTAGTTAAGCTGCCAGTAATTTGTTCAGTGATCAGTGCTATATGGTCTTCACTGAAATAGTCCGACAACAACTAATAATACAACCCTAAATTAATACTGATCAAACAAGTTCGGCATCGTTTTCTTCGCTGAACGCGGAGTGGAAGTCGGGATTTTAGGTTTCGTGGTGTCGTTCACTGCAAAAAAATATATAATATAATGAAAATATACCTATATAAGATTTTTTTCTAAGATTCTCACAATTCCCAAAGGAGATTTTCAAATCCCAAAATTGGGATTTTTCAATATTTTCGTAGTATTCTTTTATTCATCGCCAGACGGAGATACATAAGTTCTTTCGAAATATATTAGCCTTTAAAGCGGGTTTTTTTAATTGCTGAATTGCAATTTGAAAAAAACTGGTTTTAAGCTTGATATTTGCAATAGAAATAATAGGTCAGTTTTGAAACGATCTAGTTGCCATAAAAGCGAGCGCTTTTAAATAATTTTTTCTATGAGCTTAGCAGAAGCTAAGCTCTAGGTTAACCAATTCGGAGTCTCGCGATCTCTCCCCCTTTAAAAATATAAAATCTAAATTAAAAATTTCAAAGCTACGACAACTTTCTATATGTATGGAATTTTCTTACAACCGGCCTATCCATTAAGAAGCTATAAATTTTTTTTAAATTACCCCAGTTTGGCTTTTAAATAGCGGAGATGGACTTTCATATTATCAAAAATTGGAAGCGTGAAGAAACATTCATATCTGTCATTCAGAATTAATCGCCTTATTTATTCAGAATTTATCGCGTTATTCATATTGTGTTTATATATCTTAAATACTATATTTTACAACAGCAATCAGCAAATATTCGCAAAGATCATGCAAACACCCATATGTCTAATACAAATTCGTAATAAGAAAAATAAACCAGTTGCATGTAAAACGACGACTACAGCCACCACGATGATGCTGATGACGATGTTAAGGCGGCATCTTAATAAGTTCATTGAGTTCCCCATGCGTCAAAATCCAGTAAATGCGGTGGTGGCGGTTAAGTGGACGCATGAATGTTTGTGTGGTTGACGGCAGAGTCAATGTGTGATTTGTATTTATCAGTGAATGGCGTTTTTATTGCGAAATTGTTCTCGCATTTGACTCTAGTAGGTTGATTGTATTTTAACTTTTTTTCACATTTTTTATTTATTTGTACGTGTGATTTTGTTGTTTCTACGAACATTTTGCGCAAACTGTTGAAGCGATGCCTAAATGAAGTCATGCAATTCGAAAGCGTAGCAAATTGTTATGTTGGTGTGTTGAAAATATTAAAAAAAATAAATACTAAGAATGGCATAATGTACGATTTTGAATATGTGGATGCATACACGCATACACACAAAACATTTACCCAGTTGACCAAGATGTCGGTTTATAATTTTACAAATTTCGAACAATTAGCCTATAAATCTTAATTCAATTTAATATAATTTTATAGTTTTTATAGCTTTTGACATCTTCATATAACAACTAATCCGAAATAGTTTGTTTATTTGTTTGTCAGCAGTGGCAGTTCGTATGAAAAAATTTTGCCCATTAAAAGATTTTTTTTTTAAATACCAAACAAACAAGCGAAGCGATTTGCTCGTCTGCAGAAATCACCCAGAGTCTCCGGCGGGAATCGAACCCACGACCATTGGACTGACAGGCTAGCATTGCTACCCATCAGCCACAAAGGCATCCTTTTGATGTCAAAAACAAGGCCGAGCTCTTGGAGGGCGAAATTCCTTACGTTCCCATAAGAATCAACTAAGAGCTAAAATTAAAGCCATCCGGGCGGCCATAAATGGCATCGTGTGTTCAACTGAAGTTGAACATTTACATCGTGCCATCATATTCAGCGATGAGGCTCATTTCTAAATCAGCGGGTGGGTGTATAAACAAGCAAAATCGTTGTGTCAAGACATCGCAATCATCCCGAAAAAATCACTGTTTTGTGCGGTTTTTACGTCGAAAATTACCGTTAATTGGAAACGCTGCAGGCAAATGATTCCTGAGCTTTTTGTCATCCCCGTGTCACTTGAAATCATTAGGAGGAAAAATGACTCGAACAAGACGGCGCAACAGCGGGTGAATTTTTTTTTTCCACGAAATAAACCTGCGTTTTGACATTTTTGAACTATTTTTTTGTGGGAGTACATCAAATCTCCATTCTATACTGAGAAAAAAGTAAAATATCGGACCAACAGAATGGCGTTCCTAAGGCGTATTCGCGTACGCCATGTGCCAGAAATTATTTTTAATTGCCATGATATTTTGTAAGCTAATGAAGCCATCATTTAGTGTTACCATTGAATTGGTTGTTTTATAAAAAAAAAGTTTCCATGCTTTAAAAAAAAAAACACCCGTTTTAAAGATCAAAACTCAATATCTAACATTTATTTTTCATGTAGACTAAATATCTTAAGATTTTCATATATTTTGTTCTTTAATTTTTTAATTCCGTCCAGCACTCAGGGGATGACCCCTACATGTGCAGTGCATGGCGCATAAGTCGAATTGTAATCTTCTTATCACTTTGCGGCATTAAAAGTTCTTAGATTGATTTAAGTGGGTTTTATTTGTTTGCTCAAACTTTTTGTTACTTGATTGTTTCTTGACCATAATAACTGAACGCTTCATTAGCCAACCGCATGCATAGAGAATGAATGGCCATCTACCGTCACATGTGTGCATTCATGCACTTGTACTCTCATTCTTGCTGATCGCATTCAACGTTCAAGACCATAAAACATGCACTTAAAGTGCAAAGACATATTTTACATACTCGTAAATAAATTTTGCCGACATAGAAACTCATATCAGCGCATGTAACCGAGTTCGTACATGAATGCATGTAATTGCAGAATATTTACATCAAGGGCAGGTGTTGTATAAAATAATTGCCATTTTCACTGGCTCTTATTCAATTGCCAAGACAATATTGTTTGTAATCATTTCAATTAACATAAAATCCATTGCATTTTTAAAATGTTGGGTGGTCCTCTTCGGAAAAAGTTTGCGATTTATATGTTATTTCATTTAAGCAATTACGAAATTATATGCTGCGAATGGTGTTGTTTATTCGTAAAAGAACTAAGAAATATTCTTTGTTTTTCCTTTTACGCAGTTGCATTTAAAACAAAAACGATTTTAAAAGTATTGCTTTTGTTTGAGGTTGCTGTAGGCTGAAGCAGTTAATAAGAGACTATGAAGCGGAGGGTCCTGAGTTCGATTCCGCGTTTAGTCATGGATATTGTGTCAAACTCTTCTGATCTGCATTAGTGCATGGTTGTGTTAGTTGTTCCCAGCCTGTTTGAGGCCATACCACCGCTCACTGAACATAATTGGCAGCGACTGACACAATCCTGTACTGAAGAGCAGAGGAACAGCACTCTCCTTCGTCGGTCCTGTAGCCAAAAATTATTCCCTCCTTTCTAGTTTCGGCGCAATGCACTGCATCCCCTGAGTGCTGGTCCAAGTTTTAAAATAAAAAGATGAAAGTGTAGCGGCCTTCGAAAACATGTGTTCTGTTCTGCTGACTAAGTAAGTTGAATATTTAAAATTTATATCAACTTTCCCTTGGCCAGGGAACATTGAATTTAATATATCGCTCATTTACTCAAAGAACGTCATAACTCAAAATATTTATTTTTTTGAGTTATTGATGCAGAATTAATCCTCACGTCGCCTTTCATATTGTGTAACAATTTTACACAAATATCTTGTTTACTCAACTCTTGAGAGAAAAATAAAATTTTCTATAAATTGAAAGCTTCAAACTCGTTATCTGTCGAACTGGTTTTTTTTTTGAGTTATGACGTTCTTTGAGTAAATGAGCGATATATTAAATTTAATGTTCCATGGCCAAGGGAAATGGTTCGATACAAAATACGGAACTGTTGGGCTAAGGTGTTGTCAACAGTTCAGGACAACAGGTTTATCTCATGAACGCGCCCAATATCTTTCCTGAAATCTTTAAACAGAACTTTTTAGAATTGGTTGGAAGCACTTTAAAGTCTTCTTTGAAAGTTACACAATAAATCGATACAATAAATCGCTAAATAATTTAATTAATTTATATTCTCATAAACAATTACAGATTATATTCCCTAGATCCCAGTACAATGAAAATATATTTAAATCACAAAAGAAAATGAAATAAGTCTACTAACAAAAATTGCAGTGTATTTTATATATTGTTCACATACTTTAATTTAACAATATAAAAGGTCGTTTTTTGGTTTTTTTTTGTTTCATTAAAATATATCAGTCAATGACTAGCAGGTATTATTGATGGTCATGGCCACGCGAACGAACGTGCTGTGATGTTCAAACAGTGCGAATGGATTGGTACGTACGTCTGTTGCAAACAGATCTGTTGTCTTGAACTTCATTAAATAAAATAAATTTGTCTTGTGAATATACATTTACGAAAAAATAAAAATTCTGTAGATATATTTGTATGTATTTGCCAGCACTTATACGAATGTCTGTCTGCCTGTAGTCGTGTGTATTTCTATGGTGGCACCGCTCATAAAAACTTACGGAAAAGTGCGACTTTTAAAAAAGACTTCTTGAGTTTATTTTAATTTTTAATTTTATTTATTTTTTTTTTTGCCAACTACACAATATAAAAAATTATTCCACAGTCGTAATTAAAACACATCACGTTTTATAGGCTGAAAATAGTTTAAGCACAAAAAATTTATTCCCAACAGTAGACAACAACTCATTTGCATACTTAATTTAAGACTTTGTTTAAGCATTTTGAAATTATTATTATTTGAAACTATTCAAGCACTACTATTTGTCACGTTGTCGATATCAAAAAAAAAAAAAATAGACTGTGACTCAAGAGCAAAACACGCTCATGAAATATATGTAAATAAAAGCACAAGTCAAGTTCCTGTGCCGGCTGTTTATTGTTCTACAACAATTAGTTGAACGAACTTTATAAAAGCTTTAAACTTTATTCCGATTTTGGCTATTGTTATTGTACGGATATGAAATATGTAGAACCCTGCGCATGCGCCTCATATACTTCTCAATGTCGGGCAATGCAAATTGAAGTTTGTTGACATAAGACCTCTATTTATGAGTTTGTGTATTTGAAAAGAACTCGATTTGTTTGCTGCTCGCATATGCTGCTATTAACTTTGATCTTTTCAGAATAGTACTTTGAAATTAAAGCAGCTCCTTCATTTGCATATCATTTTGCAATTGATTTATATATCACAAGCAGAAATATTTGGGAAGACGGAAGTGTTGATGGCCGCTACGTTTTTTTTTGTTATCAAAGTTTTACAAAAGGTTGATAAACAAAATCAGATAACTATAATTTGTAAAATAATCAGTTGGAACCTTGTAAAGAACATGTATTCTAGCCTCATCTGTTTGAAGGTGAAAAGTCGTTTGCTGTTGAAAAGAAGAGTCTAGTCATGTGTATTTTTTTGTCAGTTGCTTTTCCTAAACGAAACACTTATTCGTCAAGAAGAGAATTGTTAGATTTCGCTCCGTCTAAAAAACGGTAGAGAGGAATGTATTTTAACACTTAACTCTCTTAAGGAAGCTTAGAGGATTAAAATGTTTCAGAAAATGTTTTTCTGATGTTGTTTTACATAAAGCAAATCTCAATACATATTTTCAGTTTTTAATTTCTTAATAAAATTTTAATAAGTGGAATATGTTATCATATTCAACTAAACAATTTAATAAGTGGAGACAAACAAACAGATATGTGAATGAGTACTGATGACGAAAGTGTAGAGGCTTTCGAAAACAGTTGATCTGTTCTCCTGTGTATGTTGGATAATTAAAATTGTGCTTTGGAATATTTATCATATTATTTTTTATATATTTTTTTTTAGGAGTAGGACCAGCGCTCAGGGGATGACCCCTACATATCCAATACATTACGCTGGAACTGGAAGGTGGGGAAAGATGAGAGGGGAAAGATGACAAGATAGAGATTTTTTTTGTTCAATTTCAACCATTTTACTTCGCCGGCTAATTTTTTGCTACAAGACCGACGAATGAGAGCGCGTTTCCTCTGCTCTTTAGTACATGATTGTGCCAGTCTCTGCAAAAAATGGTTCAGTGACTAGTGCTATACCTTCATCACTGAAACAGGCTGACAACAACTAACACAACCATGCACTAATGCTGATCAGAAGAATTAGACACAATCAGCCCAATTATAAACAACAACTCCCCTGGAATTTTCTCTCTTTTCCCTTTTCCCTTATTCTAAATAGAATCTCCCCGGGAGATTTTTCCCTTCTCCCTTTTCCCTTATTCTAAATAAACTTCGAAAAAAATAAATAAACCCGAAATGCTACACTAAACATTATTTGTTTTATTTAAAAATATTTTTTCAGTACTGATGCTTGTTTTTCACAAAAATATTTTTCACTTTTTAAGTCAAAACAAAACAACTGAAAGCAAAACAGTTGACTGCGAAAATTCGAAATTCCCTTTCCCATAATACTGTTCTCCCCATCTGTTTAGAATAAGGGAGTTTTATTCCCGAGAAAATGAATTCCCCGGGAACTTTTTTCCCCGGGAATATTTATAATTGGGCTGAATATTCATGACTGAGTGCGGACTCGAACTCAGGATTCTCCGCTTCATAGTCTCGTGTTAACTACTTCAGCCAACGGAGCACATAAGCCGATGGATTGATTCGGACTATATATATCGGCGATGTTATTAACCCCTACTTTTATTCACTTCTGTGACTGACTGTACACGACTTAAGCCTGCGCACAAGGAATTAACCGTGGAGAATTCCTCAGATGAACCGTTTTTCTATGCAGTCACCTGAGGTGTTGAAATTAACTAGTGCGAGTGAGACGCAAAACTCTCGAAAGAGAGTAAACGATCCGGGGTCTTGTTGCACTTAAAAAATAATTGCCACCGAGGCTTGATGTTGATTGACTCAGAGTTGCTTTGCGGCTCGCAACAATTTAAATTTTTTTAATTTTGTACGAGTATCTAAACACGTTTTTGAGTGTTTCAAAAAT
This sequence comes from Linnaemya tessellans, assembly GCA_951800035.1. Classification (NCBI taxonomy): domain Eukaryota; kingdom Metazoa; phylum Arthropoda; class Insecta; order Diptera; family Tachinidae; genus Linnaemya; species Linnaemya tessellans. The sequence goes on from OX637535.1 coordinate 3,600,140, forward strand.
CAATTGCCAATTTGCTGCATGTGCCAAGAAGCTAGTCACGTGTGTGATAGTTTATATGCTAAGGGTGCAAATATGCCAATGACAGTGAATACTAATAAATATATACATAATAATATATATTTATTTCAAAAGAACTAAAATAAAATTGTAAAACATTTCTTGGAACATTAATTTTGCCAACAGCTGAAAAAAGCACATTTCATATGGAAATTTGTTTTATACACGTTTCCTAAATCATTAGGAAAAAGTCACTAAACACTGAAATTATAAATGTAGTTGTTTAAAATTAAAATCATACATATTTCTAACATTGAAAAAATACAAATAAATAAATACCTTTAGTTATTTACTAAAGTAAAAATAACTTGACGATAAAAAAACATCAAGGTCTTTTACAAAACAGTTTTTACAAAAATATTAACACCTTGAATGACGCGTGCTCGAAGCAAAATGTTTTTTTTTTTTTTTAATAAAGAATTTTCAGCTAAAAACTGTAAAAATTATCTAAGCAATTAAACAAAAAATAGTTTTGCAACTACATCGAAATAAAAAGATTTAAGTGTTTGTGTGTGAAATTACTCGCATTTCGTACCGTTCAGTTACCAATACAAAGACACACACTTACAGCGGCTGTTAAATAAATCCGCAATTTCCTGTTTTGTTTCGTGTAAAATATTTAATGAAAATTATTACAAATCGTTAAAAAAAACACAGCAACAAATAAACAAAATACTTGAAAAATAAAAAATGATTGGACCTAAATAGAACGTGTACATTTTTATTTGTTTAGATTTTGAATAAAACTTTTTTATTCCTACTCGCCCTGGACAATTAAATTCGTACTTTTTACAAAATTTTAATTGCTAATGACGCAATTCGCTCGCTAATGACTGATGGAAGCAAATAAACATTTAGTATAGTGCCAATCGTCCCAGGTGGAACACTATATACCTGCATAAAGACTTGCCACACGATTTGCAACTTCTGCGACATGCATTTTTTTTTAAACGAAGTGATTTAAACGCGAAGCGATTTGCTTGTCTGTCGACAATACCCAGAATCTCTGACGGGAATCGAACCCATGACCATTGCACTGACAACAGGCTAGAATTGCTACCCATCAGCCACAGAGGCACCCAAGTGCTTTCAGAATATAAAATAAAAAAATAAGGAAACTTAATTTACACTATGCAAACAATTTTCCTAGTCCTGATAAAGAAGTGTGATAAAATAATTTGCTATTTAGATTCTAAATTTTAGAACAACTCACGATCTACATACTACATTGTGGAACTTGTATTGCAGAGCTTCTGGTTATTTCGTGAAAATGAGAAATATAAAGGCGGATTCAGCCATTGATTGTGAAGAAATTTATTTTTCGGAGAATAATATTTTTAATGGGAGTTTTCTGGAAAGAATTTTATCAAGAAATTCAAAGATGTTGTAAGGAAACAGAATGTATTCATTGTTCTTCATTTTAAAATATTTTTCTTTATATTTATTAAATATTTTATATAGGAAATTGTCAGTCACAACCACTTCACAACTTCACAGCGCAGAATTACTATGTAAATTTTAAGATGGGGCAACTCAATTCGACTTTTATTTAGTTTATTGGCATCTCATTTCAAGTTTGTTCGCAATAAATATAAAATTAAACCAATTCAATCTGGCAGCTCTCCCGAATAAATAATTTGTCTCCCTCTCTGAGAGAGACGTCAAACTGCATATATAAAAAAAATTTTGTCCGAAACTAAATTTTCTTAAATATGCATGGGTGAATGCGCCTTAAATATAAAAGAGAATTATAAAACAAGAATTGCTTCAAAAAAATTTCACAGTGAGGACCGCCATCGAATATATATTATAAAATGGGAATTAAAGCTAAAATTTTTACATTATTTAAAAAATGTAACCATGGGCACAGCACTGGCCACTGAACATAACCGGCAGCGATTGACACTATCTTCTCATCTTTCTTCCTCTATCCTCTCAATATTACCCTCCTCTAGTTCCCGCACAAAACACTGCACATGGAGGGGGATGGTCCCCTGAATGCTGATCCGAATTTAAAAAACAAAAATTTTTGTGTAAAATATGTAAGTCTACGGCTTTCATGCCTTGGCGAAGGGTGTTTAAAATGCCCCCTATACGAACACGAATTTAACACTCTTTTGCTTGTTGTTGTGCTGTTTGTGCTTAAATTTATTCATTTCTAACGTGACCTATTAATATTTTTATTTAAGTATTTGGAAAAAAACGTAAGCAAAATTTTTTATGGTTAATTAATTTCGTTAAAAAAATAATTTTATATTATACACAAAACAAGTAAAAACAAAATTCAATAGTTAATATGTTAATTTGACTAGACAAAAGTAATTAAATTTAAATTTCTTTCGAAATTTGTAATATTGACTAAAATTAATATCTATATTCTATTAAGAAAAACAATTAAAATATTTTTAACGCTTAACAAATATTAATAGAAATATATTTAAAAACAAATAAACACAAATATTATTGAAGAACTTTGGTTGAGTTGTACTAAGATATTTATTTTGAAGTTTTATAGCCTAGACAGACGACAACGATAATGCAAATTATAAATCGAATACTTAAGTGAACAGCTGATTTGACGTGAGCACTCATCAATAAATTAGGTACAAAGGGCAGAAATTTAAATTGTTTTTTATTTCATTTATTCTTCAAAATTTATGATGACAAGAACAAAAGTTCCCCAGCGCCTCTCCGACATTGTACATACTTATGTATGTACATACGTATATAGTAGCCATATATCTATACATATTTTTGACTTATATATAATTACTCGTAATATTTAAAATTCTTCTAATTTCTTTACTTCTTTTTAATTATTATAATATTATAATAAAATATTTAATTTCCTGAAAAAGTCACACAAAGGAGTGACGCAATATTGAAAAATAAAATAAATGAAAATGACAACAATATGTCAAATAAAAATTTCATAACAGAAAAACAAAATATTTGAAATAAAAATAAAGAGACCTTAGGCTTAAAAATAATAGAATATAATAATAATTAATATTTAATATTTTTTACTGTTTTTAATTATTCAAAGCTTATTTATTGTAAAAAATCATTCACAATAGTGACACAACTGTAAAAATTCACCAGTGCTGCCAACTTCTCATTCGCTAATACAGAATTAATCACAAAATTTAACTGCATTATAGAGCTGCATAATGCATGAATTAATGCAGATTAAGTGCCGATTTCACAATGTCGACAGAGTTTTTCTCTTTCGTATGAATACATTTGAAACAAAAACAATTTATAAACTTTTGTTTTTGTTTCCAATATATTTGTACGAAAGAAATCATTCATTCGACATTGTGAAATAGGCAGTAACTCCCTTAATTTGCATTATCGTTGTCGTCTGTCTAGGCTATTACACTATTTTCAATATCGACAATAGCCAAAGGATGTTCAGTGGCCCCGTCATTCATGCGATTTAACACTGTAGACTAGTCTTTTAGGGCGCTATGTATAGTCATGGGCAGAAACCAGCAACCCTTAAAGCATATTCAATACTATGGCCGATTTATTGAAAAAAGTAGTCAAAAATTGTACTGATCAAATGGACTATGTAAGGCGTATCTGCGGCGGTCATATACCGAAAATCGCACAAAATATCTACTTTACCCCAGTGCATTATCCTATTCTGTAAAGTTTTATTATTCACCTATTTTTTTTTTTTTTTTTTGGTAGAATACATATTTGAATTACAATTGTGTCGAACTCGCTCATTCGATCGTTTTTGAAAAGAACCTTTAATCAAACCCATTTAAATTACATTGGTTTGATCATGGGACAAGCGCTATCATCCCACAACAATATATAAATTACAAGGCCATAACCGAGGAATACTTCAGTTTAAGTTTCCTACACAAATTTTTCTATGAGACCACCAGCGAAGTTATAACTTTCATGTTTTGATATCATCGTGTCACATATATTGAAATTGTCTAAAAGCTTTAATTTGCCTCAAAATTTTATATATTATTAATTAGTACAATTTAAGTAATCGTTAATGAATTGTTGTTAACAGAACACTAGTGCTCCACTAATCAGAAACTTAAATGAAAACAAATTTACAAACAAAATAGAATAATAACAAGCATTTGTTAAGCTTAAATAATCGTGTTAGTAACTGGGCATTAAATTATTAAATTAAAAAACAAATAAATTTTATGAACAGTTGAAAGACGAAAAAATTCCATTCTATTGCTCGACTGATAGATGGCCCAATTGTTTTAAGTATGTAACAATAATAATACAAATACGCTCTTAAGTATGCGTTTCCAAAATATATATTATTATTTTCAAATTTCTGTAGAACTAAGATTTACAGAACAGCAAGTTTGTTAACGTAAAGCGCTAAACACGTAGACGACAGCAGGCTAAACGGTTGCAAACCTAGTTGGCTTCAATTGTTGTCGTGTAGTCAGCTACAGAACTATTTTGAAAGCGACACTACAGAAACGATATTAATGCCGCTTTTAAATATCGCTTTTTTAATGCAGCATAATCATATTCTCAAGAAATTGAATTTTTTGGTTATTTAAACAAAAGTGCTCTTTCATACTGTGCGAAGTTATAGGAAAATATATTTTGTGCTATCGTATCTGAAAGCGTACATTTAACCGCATTTTTCTAAAGGCGGATTCACAAATGCGTTCTTAAGAAAATTTTGTTTCGGTCAACATTTTTTTTTCTTATGAAGTTTGACGCCTCTCTCAGAGAGGAAAACAAACAATTTTTTCCGCAGAGTCCACAGATTGAATTAAAGTTTAAGTTTATATTTATTCCGAACAACCTTGAAATGAGATGCCAAGAAACTAAACAAAAGTTGAATTGAGTTGCCCCATATTAAAATTCACGTAGTCATTTTGTGCTGTGAAGTTGTGAAGTGGTTGTGAGGGACAATTTCCTAAATAAAATAATTAATAAATATAAATAAATATATTTTAAAATGAAGAACAATGAATATATCGCCCAAAGAAAGCAAAAGTTAAATCAGGTCTGCCACTTTTTAAAACGAATACATTTTGTTTACATACGACAGTTTCGAACTCGTTCATCCGCTCATTTTTGACAATAACCATGATCAATCAAACCGATTAAATTTATGTCAAACTCGTTTTTGACTAGAACATATGATCAAACCCGTTTAAATTCCATGGGTTTGATCATAGGGTCCTGTCAAAAACGAGAGAATGAGAGACACAAGTCTACTAAACTCGTTGATTCTAGACTTGCGTCCAACTAGCTAATTCGCTCAGTTTTGACAAGAACCTCTGATCAAACCCATTTAAATTACATAGGTTTGATCAGAGGTTCTTGTCAAAACTGAGCGAATGAGCTAGTTGGACACAAGTCTAGTTCATTCGCTCGTTTTTAACAAGAACCTTTCATCAAACCTATACATAATATTTTGGTTTGATCAGAGGTTGTTGTCAAAAACGAGCGGATGAGCGAGTTCGACACAAGTTTAGTTGGAGTCGCTAGCCTGCAGTCGTCTAAGTGTTTATAGTTTTAGAAGGAAGTTGCGATACAATTTATTGTATGGATGGGGCACATCCCCAGAGGCAACTGACATCATGGTCTCAATACAAATTTTTAAGAACCCTATAAAAGGCACGTTGACGTATTTTCTGGAAGCAATCAAAAAGGCATTTCCAAAAGTTACTTGTATTTTTTAATGAAAATAAATATGACTCATGAAATATAAATAAATTAGGGAAACCAAACGCAAACGAAAAGATTTACAATTCTAATATATTTTCTATAGAAATTTGTATATATACACAGACAATTATAAAACTTAAACAGACACATGAATTACACATGCACATGAATTTAATTGCTCTGCATTGTAAACACTCGAAACAAATTAAAATAAATCCATAAAATGACAAACAAATTTATCAATAAATAAACAAAACACTCATATATAAAAAAAATAAGCCAACAACATTATTATTGTCATATTTGATAAAAAAAAAAGAATTCAGCTTGAAGTTGTTGTGTCGTAAACCAAAAGCCACAAAGACCTTTCACAACAATTCGAAGATTATGGCTTGTTGAAACCCCCACAAGTGCAGTTAGACTCACTCGTGTTACGAACTTTTTTTGTTGCATTTTTATCTTAACAAATACATGCACACACTCATATGTGTATGTCTGCCAGTGTGTATCTTCTAATTGCCAAGAAGTGTTAAATCTATAAGGTATTCATTTGCAGAACAAAACAAAAACGAAAATATATACACAAGAAACACCCTTTTTGGGGCGTACGTGAGCAGGTTCCCCTGAGTGGCAGTTAGCTTCAATACAGCAAAAGAATGCTGTTCGTATTGTAAAAAAAAGTGCTAATAAATTATTTCAATATTTTTATTTCCCAGACGTGTTTTTATTCTATTTTTCATTTGCATAACGAACTTAAATAAACAAAAACACAAATAAATGTTTATATGTTTATTTTTTAAGTCTTCAAAAAAATAAAATTTCCACTGTTGTTATGAAAGCGTCGATAAACAGTTCCATAGGTTTGGCAGTGTTAAGGTTTTTTTTGTTAGCACTTCAACATAAATTGAAGGTTGCAGTCTCTATCGTAAACAACTCAGTTGAGTTCGTGTAACCTACTAATGATTTTCAGTACCACTTATTGAATTTGGAAAATTTTATTGCAGTCCCTTATGTGGGTAAATCATTTAGACGGAAGTGTAATCCTGCATCCACTACTCAAGACCCATTTACTACAATTTGAAAAGTTATTACAAGAATCTGTGCCAAAGGCCCATCAAATCTATTTTTAAAATTTTTCTACAGTATTTTGCACATGTTATCGTTAATTAAAAATCCCTTATCGTATTTGTTCAAGTTGATTTATACAGATATTATTAATTACAGCATTTAATGAATCACTGATATTGCCGCTGTTGAAATCATTCGCTTTCTTTGATGCAGTTTTATTCGTTTGTCTAAAAGCCATAAAAACAAAAAATCACATGTATTCTCACGCGCACTTCATTCTGCTTCATGTGTAATTATTAGCGGAATTGCTTCAGACAACAAGATATACAATAATAATAATAATAATAATTAATAAAAAAAATATATATGACGCGAAGTCAGTGTTTATATTGAAAACACGCGCCATACCTACAAATTTTAATGAAACAGTTGCCGAGCGAACTTGTCAAATTCATCAATGGAAAATTTTTCATATAAACTGACGTTGATCATAATTTAAGCGCTACATTGTAGGAAAAAAATAACAAAAACAACAACGGCAGACGCAAGCAAGAAAAAAGTGATAATCAGCCTTAATAAATGATCACACGTTGTTACCACAAACATTATTACTCGTAACGGGTTATCCGTTTTGCGGTTTCAAATGTTAAAGTCAAAGAAAGTAGACTTGTGTCCAACAAGCTCATTCGTTCAGTTTTGACAAGAACCTCTGATCAAATTCATTTAAATTACATAGGCTTGATCAGAGGTTCTTGTCAAAACTGAGCGATTGAGCTAGTTGGAAACAAGTCTAAAAGAAAGCATACATTCGGTTATGATTTCGTTGAAATTTTCAATATTATTATACTTGGACATTTAAAGGGCCGCAATTTAATTGATAGCAGCTGTCTAACCTTTTGAGGTAGTTTTCTGCAACTTTGTGGCACATTTCGGATTGTGTCTCGGCTACAAATTGACTAGTATTAGTTTTCGAATCACCCAACCTTTGGAAATTATCTAGGCTTGTGTCGAACTCCTTCATCCGCTCGTTTTTGACAAGAACCTTCGATCAAACCCATTTAAATTCCATTGGTTTGATAATAGGTTCTTGTCAAAAACGAGCGGTTGAACGAGTTCGACACAACTCTATGTTAAAACGTGTTGTGTGCTTCGTGCCACTATCTTGTTTAAATCACATTTAGTGCGATCCATAACCTTCAATTGTGGGTCAAAGTGCTCTGAATTAGCGTTAACGGTTCTTCCAGCATCATATTCGAAAAAATACGGCCCAATGACACCGCCAGACCATAGTGCGCTCGAAACACTCATTATCTCCGGCAGCAATCGTTTTTCCACAATCACTCTTAGGTTTTCCCAGACCCATATGCGACTAGTTTATTTTTCCGGATTAGCTATCGAGTGAGAAATTAGCTTTATCGTTGAAGCACCCAATTAGCATTTCGAAGGCGCTTTAAATAGTCAGTCGACTTTAATTATTGCGCCAGACGGACTTAATACGGATGAAGGAAAAAATCCAAATGGAAAATACGGAATAATGAGCCATAAGATAGCTTTAATTTCATAGAACACCACGGAAGCGATAAACTCGTATCAGCACTGGACATATATTTTTTTTAAACTCGGACTGGGACTCAGGGGATGACCTCTACATCCCCTACATCTAGTTATAACGCAGTGCCTTGCGCTATAACTAGAAATGGGGGATAGTACTGAGAGGACAGATGAAGATAGATGAGAAGTAAAAGGTTTGTTTTGGCGCATTCAAATCTTTTACAGATGATAGATATTTAATTTTTTTTTTTGAAATAGCAAACACACCCCGCAATGCAATTTGCCTGTCTGGGGAAAACGCCTACACTTTCCGGCGGAAATCAAATACACAGCCATTGGACTAACCTGCTAGTAATCTTAAAGTCTTAGCGGCACCCAAAAAACGTCTGGCGTCCTTGTCAGACAGATGGTAATGAAACCACGGAATGGATATCCCCATAAATTGTTATTTTTAGTACAACAACAACGACTTACATATACATATATCTTTCCAGGTAAATACACTCCTGTTTAGTTGATTAGACCCACATAAATGTTGTTATTTAGCAGGCCATAACAAATGAACGTGTATGAGATCAAGAAGACTTTTACTACCAGCGGAAAGCGCATTTAAATGAACTTAAAACATAACAAAATTATTTTGAAAGTAAAACAAATTTTCGAAATATTAAACAAAAACTCTTCTAATTTTGTTTATATGTATGTAATATTTATCTATAATAGTTTACACATTTTAAAAGATCTTTTAGTGAGTCATAAAATGCTTTGGAATAGTTCAGTGACATTTCCTTCCAACATTCTTTAGTGACTTGAATAAGGGACGCCATGCCATTTTATTATTTTCCTATAAGAACAGGATAAGCCATGCCCAAATATTTGCAACGGGGTTTAATTTTAAAGAATAAGGCAGTCAACAAAGAAAGCAGCTCTGACTCAGTCAACATCAAGCCTCGTTGGCAACTATTTTTAGGTGCAACCAAACCACTGATCGTTTAATCTCTTTCGAGTTTTGAGTGTCACTCGCACTAGTTAATTTCAACAACTCGGACAGCTGTAAGCATTTCCACTTCTTTTTGGGGAGATATCTGCGGTTAATTTCTTATATAAAGGCACAGGTCATGCACAGTCAGCTACAGTAACGAATAATAATATGGGTTAACAACATCGTCGGCATTTGGTTCAAGACACCCCGTGTCGGCATCTGTGCACTGTAATTTGCAATTTTACTTTTCAAATTATTTTTCGAATAAATAAAGAAAGTGAAGATATTGCCTTTTACACTTCTAGCGTTCTGTATAGACTCCGTGTCATGGGTCGGAAAATTCCATTTATTTCCATAAAAACGGAACTAAGTGCAGATTCTACAGATTCTAATTTTAATTCTATTGTTTCATATTTCGTTACAGCATCCCACACAATAACAGTAATCGCTCTGCTGTATTGAAGGTCCAAAAATTACTATTCTTTTTCTCAAATCATGGAAATAATGATTATATCCAGATGATTCCTCCATGTGGAATTGTTTTAATTATTATTTTCCAATCGGTAAGATCCCTCGTATATTTTTATTGATTTTTCTGGAGTTTCCTTATCAAGCGTTGCGTTTTCGTCAATTTTCTGAACTGATGGCGCGTCCAGCTTATGAAGGCTCTAAGTGTTATCCTTGGTTATATGCCAACCTTTACATTAACGAATTTATTTCATTCTTGACACCATGTCTTCTTTTATAATTTTGCGTTAAAAAATGCGATGCCTAACGTATGACGGATTCTATGTTTATCGGCCTTCATTCCCAAAGATTTTTGTCGAACGTATACACCAAGCGGCTGCAAATACGCTCCAATTATGTTTGTACAACAATGAAACGACATTGAAAAGACTTAAAGGCCGGGGAACTATTTACGTATCTGAAAAGCACACACAGCAAATAGCAACAGCATAGATGTGGCCAATTCATGGAATTACATACACCGATAAATTGCTTGGAATTGTTTCTTTTCACCACTAAAACTATTGCAGTAGCTGTGAATGATTAGAAAACTAGTTGCTAGTCAGCCATTTCAGATGTTGTTTTAGTAGCTTTAAATTCAGACTGTTTTGTGAGTCTTGTTTGCTCGTGTTTTTTTTTTTTTTTTTTTTTTTTTTTGTTTTAATGTGTCGTGACGTTTGAGCAGCATTTACCAACGCCTGTCAGCATGTGTGATGAATTTCCGATTCTGTGAAAATTTAGTCTAGAATTGGCTGACGCACACGATTCGGTGAGAGATTAAAAGTAATTAGCATGATTTCAAACGATTAGTAACCACATACAATATGATTTTAGATGTTGTTGTTTTAGGTATTTGTTGTTTAAGAGGAAGCAAAGATGAACAAAATAAGTCTGATAAGATCAGCTTCCATCTACCAGTTACTAATGGCGTTGAAATCTGTGCTTAAACGTTAGTTTCCTTTCAATCGCATTATTTTCAATAAGACTTCCACAGACTTGTGGCATCATAAAGGGTGATGCAATCAGTGGTGTTTTGTTTATTTTATAGATACATATATGAAAAAGTAAAATTATTGCTGATATTTAAATGAAATGGTGGATCGTGCCTTGATAGAATATAGTTGCCAGTGAACAACTCTGTTAAAGAAGAATTTTATCTCCTTGTCAATAAGGTGACAATTTGAGTGTTAAAAAAATCTACAAAAATGTTTCTCATAGTGTTTTCCATGAAAGTCCCTAACGCAACTTTCCCAATATTTAGGGTTCATAAGATTTCCTATTATTTTTAATCACAACATGCATCAGGGTATTCGATTTAGTAGCAGGCAGGTTCTGTGACATGGGCCGCAACCCATGGAAGGTATAAGATGATTGAAGGAAATAGATAACAGACTACCAGTTCGTATATTCACGGATAGTAGGAAGGTCATCGATTCACTGAGGAATCATGTGGTTCAATCTCGGTGTGTACTACAATGCAAGGATGAGATTAACTCATACACGCAATGTGGTGGCATAGAGATAACATGGATTCCAGGACATCAGGGAATACCTGGAAATCTTGAGGCAGATAGGCTGGCAAAAATGGGAGCATTAATGGCGAACATCACACTAGACAGTCCGAGGCCATTTCAGGTTTTTAAGAACGAACTAAGACGATGGGCTATAGAATTACATACAAGTGATTGGCAGCACTCTACCGTAGGTAACTAGAATTCTATGGGAGGACCCAGATGGTAACAGGGCAAAGGAGATCCTAACGTTGAGTAGGCCATCACTACGGAGATTGGTTTATTTGATAACAGGACATACAGAGTTAAGGAATCACCTGGCAAGGATGGGTATCGTTGACGATATAACATGCAGGGCCTGTCAGGAGGAGGACGAGACACTAGAGCACTACTTGTGCTACTGTCCAGCTTTTAGCCAAGTCAGAAGACAAACATTTAATCAGGAGATTATACGGGAGATGGAATTTCTTAGGGGTCCTAATTGAAGGGACTTAAGAAGATACATCGAAGAAACTGGGTTCTTAACGTAACCAAATTCAGAGGTTTCCGTGGTATCGGTGGAGGCTCCCTTCAGTAGAATGGGGACTCCTTATTATAGAGCGCACAACAGACCCATGAGGTCTAGGTGTAATCCTGAGCGGATTGGGATAGCTTATGACCCTATCTTCAACCTAACCTAACCTAACGCAACCTAGTAGCAGGCATATTCACCAAAAATCAAGACTTTCGAATGCAAACTTTTTTCATTTTCATATTTAATTTTTATTTTGAAAACATATTTAAAGGGAGGTACCCATTACCTATTGAATTTTGCTTTCTAAAATCTCTTTGACAGTGCAAAATTTGAATCGCTTTTAAATATCCTATACTTTTCTAGAGCAAAATTATATAATTTATAATTTTTATCGTATGGAGGTCAGCAGAACTATAAACATTTTCGCGAACAATCTTTCGAGCTGTCAAAAAATTACACATCCATTTTAAATATCCCGTGGGTGAGTGTCAAGTATAAAATGTTGCACCTCATCAGTTTGAATTTTAAATGTTTGAGATGCTCATGTGTGTCTTTATCTCAATGAGTTGATACGTTTCGTACTTTTATGCCATTTATGAGAGGATCTGCACAGGGCGCCAGACATATTAAGTTGCAAAAAAAAACTCTGCTGCACACTGTTTGTGTATTTGTGCTAATCACAATTTCAGCTGAAGTATTTATTTATTTATTATTTTCTTTTTCATGGGGATTTCACAATATCTGTTGTTGTTGTTTTGCTGCTATAAACTGCTTGATTTTGCAAAACTCACACAAAAATTCTGAGAAAACACAAAACGCTCACGATGATGAAGATGATGACTTTCGGAAAAAAAACTTAAATTAAATAAACAGTGATCAAGCGATTTTTAAGTGTTGCGGCTTAAAACACCCCCCAAAAACCTACAAGCAACACAAACAAAAAATAATAATAATAAACAAGTAAGAACGTTATATTCGACCGGGTCGAATCTTAAATACCCTCCAAAAAATTCTATTTTTGCGGAGGGCCGTGGGGAGACGCATCTCACCTTTGCCGTGAAACACTAAAAATTCAATTTTTGGGTTTATTAAGAGTAAAAAAATTTATTTTTTTTGATAGGGTCATTTAGGGGGCAAAGGTGAGGGGAGGGTAGAGTAGGGCAGAGGAAGATCAGAGAACATCTCAGCCTTGTCATAAAAGCCTTAAAATATAACTTTTAAAGAAAGTAGGCTTAAGTAATACAATTTGTTAAATTTTTGTCTATTAAATGTGACTTCAAGGCCCACTAAAGGGGGCGGGGTCGAAAAATAATTTTTTCTGATCTTCTGATTTCAAATTCAATGCTTTGGACTTTCTTTGACATTAAAATATATAATTTGCTTAACAAAATTACAAAACAAATTTTAAAATTATGTTGTTTTTTAGAGGTTTGTTTAGGTCTGCTTAGGGGAACTTTTTTCCCTCTGGCCCGATTCAGCTCATTTACTAACTTGACCAGTGCTCTCCTTCAAAATGTATTTATAACAAATTTCAAGGTTTTGGCTCTTTGCGTTTGGACTGAATCGTGATTTCCACAGACGGACTGAAGGACATGGCTAGATCATCTTAGATTTCATCACTGATCAGGGGAATATATACACTAGGGGGCCTTAGAGGGATATTTCGCTGCGTTACACACGGAATGACAAAGTGAGTATACCCTCCAATTCTTTTTTTGGATGATATAAAAACAAGAAACAGCACAAAAGTATTAATTCAACTGCCACGAATTTTGCTGTTGACGACGATGATCATCAACAGGATGATTGGCTATGAAGACAGTCTGAGTCCAATACCAACGGCCTTGAAATTCGCAGTATTAAAGATTTACCTAACAGCACGAGTAAGAATAAGAGATATGTAATTCTAAAATTGCAAGGAGCTAAAATTTGAAGATGAAAGTATTTTCATCACATTTAAGAAAAACTACAACTTATTAATAGAACGATCGTGTATGGGTACAAGGAAATTATATTATTTTTATTTAAACTACATTTTAAGAAACTACATTTTAAGAAAAATAAGCTCACTCAGCTGAAGCTTAGTTTTGTAATTTACTTCACAAATTTGTTTTCAAATAATTTTTGTTTGTATGTAATTAGAATTTAAGGAATTAATATTAAGGGAAAATCAAACAAACAGTCGAAGTGGATATTACAACCAAGTGGTTGTATTTGTACAAAAAACCCCAATTGGCAAAATCTTCGACGATGAATGCACGACATGGCGGTCGACTGGGTCTGAGCGACAATATCGCTCATTAAGTCGTGAACGATCACATATAGAACTCTCTCGCGTGATGATGAATATTGTCCTTTATTTTGTCGTCATTGGCAACATGATTGTATTATTGTCTTTTATATAGCCGTCGATGAAATTGCTTAGGAACAGGTCATTGCAAAAAGGTCAACTTAGCCGTCGTTGAAGATGTCTGAAAGACGTGGCCAATTGGGTCATGGTACATACATAATTTGGCTAAATGCATCTGTGTGTTCAGGTTCCGGCTGAAAGGCATTAATTATTTTTTAAGCGCACGACTCTTCAAGTCTACTTGTTGTGAAAACATTGTGTGTGTGCGTGTGTGCCTGATTGCAAGTTTATCTGAATAACATTTATTTCTTATCTCCTCGACTGAGTTTTCGTTGCTGTTTTTGTTGTCATGGGAAATATTTTGCATATAATTTTTTTTTTTTACTATTTCGTAGATACATCTGGAAATTTAAGCATGTGACAGGCTAAACCACGTACTCACAGCTAATATCTCCTGAAAGTTCTTTTTTATGAAGGTGAATTTAATATCTTAGTTTCACAACCCAAATGCTATTATCAGCTGGGGCTATGTGGCATCTTTTTTGTTCTAGTTTGTTAATCTTTTGGAGTTGTCTTATCATTATTCTTTTAAAAATATTATTCTACTGTAGCAAATATGGTGTTTTATCCATAGACGATGTGGCTGATTACACGTAGCCTTATTTGGCTAACTAATGTTCTGTCGTTGGTTTCCTAAAACCAAAAAAGCTGATATATGTATGCTATTAAATATTTCCGAAAACTCGCAAAGCTTATGCACAAATCAAAAAAATTAACATTTCTAGGCAAAATGGTTCATGCAGCTCAATTTTCCTATTATTTCTTAAGCAGCAGTTTTAGCCCTCTACACACCATATATGATTTCATGTGGCAATCTATTGTTTGTGACAATTTTTCTCTTGATAAACAGGGCATCTCCTTGATGTCATATGCTGATCACAGCACCCTTGCGATGGATATCAATCGGTGTCAAAACATAAAATCTTCTAAAGAATTATTTATTGACGATTTTTATATCCTCCAAAAAAGAATTGAAGGGGATATTCACTTTGTCATTCCGCGTGTAATGGATGGGAGACTCCATAAAATGTAATATATTCTTGATCAGTGGTGAAATTTAAGACGATCAGAGCATGTCCGTCCGTTCTTCAGTGTAAACGAAAAGAGACAGACCCTTCAAATTCGGTAAAAATTATTTTAAAGGATAACACAGGTCAAGTTCTAAATGGGCTGAATCGGGCCAGAGGGAAAAAAGTTCCCCTAAGCAGACCTAAACAAACCTCTAAAAAAAACAACATAAATTTAAATTTTTTTGTAATTTTGTTAAGGAAATGATACATTTTTAAGTCAAAGAAGATCCAGCGCGTTAAACTTGGACCCATAAAATAAAAAAAAATAAATTTTTGGAACCCGCCCCCTTTAGTGGGCTTTATACGCAAAATAGTGTAAAAATTTAACAAATTGTTTTACTTAAGCCTACATTCCTTAAAAATAATACTTTTAAGCGTTAGTGACGAAGCTGAGACGTAACCTGACACTGCTCTGCCCTACACCCCTCCTCCCCTTTGCCCCTAAATGACCCTGTAAAAATAAATTTAAAATTAATTTTACAGTTAATTATCCCAAACATTTCTTTTTACAGTTTTATGGCAAAGGTGAAATGTCTCCCCACGGCCCTTGCCAGAGTGAATCAGACAAAATACAGTTTTAACACCCTCCAAAGAGAATTGGACCGCATAAAGTATACATATGTATATATTCTTGATCAGTGATGAAGTCTAAGACGCTCTAGCAATGCCCATACGTTTGTCTGTGGAAAACACGATATAGTCTATTTTCGGACCCCGGCCCCTGTAGTGGGCGTTGACCTACGATATTATATGAAAAAATAGTGTAAATATTGCACAATTTGTTTTACTTAAGCCTATAAGAATCTGAGATTTTCTCTGATCTTGCAAAGGTGAAACGTCTACCCCACGGTCCTTCCCGGAATGACAGAAATGTCTTAAAGGAAGTCTATCCCACCATGTTAAGCATTTTACTTATTTGGAGAGTAGGGAGGAATAACCAATTGGATAGCAATTAACCACTGAACCGATAGAGGAATACCTTAGGAAAAAATGGATATGATGGAGTAAGATTTAATATTTTATAACAATCCGAAAAGTATTTAAATTCCTTACATGTATATTTTAAAAGGTAATCGAGACTTTCGAGGCCTGCAAATAATCATATCGTAATGAAGCGTCTCATTATTGTCTGAATGCTTTTTAACGACGTGTTTTGCGATTATTCTCGCTGTTATTTAAACGATTTTGATTTTATTTTTAATTTTAAATATTCTATTTAATTCTCTGGTCTTCATTTGATTGGCGTGTGACGATGACGGCAACGATGATAATGACAGTAGCGGCTGCCAGTTGTTTTAGTGGTGGTGCTTGCTGACAGACTACATTGAGGTTCACGAGAATTCAAACTGAGCACGTAAACAACAAAGTACTTAAATTATCATTTGGAATATTTATTGATTGAAATATGCCGACTGGCTTGCGAACGAATTTGAACTTGTCTTTAGCATTGAAAATCAATTTTCGCTTTTTTAATTAAGATTAATGAAGTATTGAAGAAAAAAACTTCTTCATTTCCATCGAAATGATTTCGCGGAAGCTTTCTGCTGCTTAATTCTATAGAATTTATTAAGATTTCAATGTCACAACTTAATCGACTTGCTAAGAGTCTGCAGATAGGAGTATGTGCGCAGCAAGAACTATAAACACAAATTTGAAAAACATAATTTTGCAATCTAGGGTTTATTTTCCAGATAAACTTCAAACACTTAAAAATATAATTTTTGAATATTCTTCTCGCTGTTCATATATCTTCTACGTCCAGACTAAATCACATATTCACATTCTTACAGCTTACCTTTAAAAAGGATACTCTTCAAAAAAAATTACTTGTTTGAAAAGATATTTAATTAAGGTAATTTTTGAAAAACGTAATTTTTTTTAAAAGGTACTTTTTGCGAAAATTAGCTTTTTTGTAAGAAAAGTACGTGTAGATGTAAAAGAAAATTTTTTAAAAAGTAATTTCCAGAAAAGGACTCTTTTCGAAAATGTGTTTTTGAAAAAGTACTTTTTCAAAAGTACTTTCTGGAAAAAGTACTTTTTTAAAAAGTACTTTCCGGAAAAGGTACTTCTTGAAGAAAGTACCTTTTGCAAAAAGTACTTTTTGAAAATGTACTTTTTAGAAAAAAGTACTTTTTGAAAAAGTACTTTTTAGAAAAGTGCTTTAAAAAAAATATTTTACCATTCATGAATAAAAAAATTAATACATATATAAAAAGTTAAAGACAAATGTTTATATATACGAATTAATATTACAACAATTCACAGAAAAGATCCTATTGTTGGCGGTAAGAACCGCTAACAAAGTAGCACCGTGCAAAAAATAATAATGTATATTGAAGATATTACCGATATCCCCGTTTTGTTTTTAGAAAACCTTGTAGGGGGCAATCTAAGCGATAATGTCCCACATTTTGTGTAGAAAAGTTATCAACGATAACCATATGTATGACTTTGCAGCTACCTTAAGTTTGTATTCTCCGTGATACTATTGTCTTGTAACCGTACTTGAAGACGACTTAAAGGAATGGCCAACTTGACTAGGTAGATCCCTTGTAAGTTTATTTTCTTACGCTGGGCATTTTACAGCAATCGATATCAATCGCAAATTATATTTAAATTGTATTGATTCGGCTAAATGGGAAGTTTGATTTGTATTCAGATGTCAACAGCGATTTCAGAAGTCTTATATTAAAGTCAAAGAAAATAATAATTATGGTACATATATAAAATTTTATTTGAAACAAACATTTTTCTAAGTAACACCGAATTCTTTATCTGAAGCAGCATTCATGGATTAGAAATAGTATGAGGCAATAATATTTTGTATCAAATTAAGAATAAACAGATATTTTCTAATAGAAATTAACAAAAAAAAAAACATGTTTACAGTTTTGCGACTTTATATTCTTTTTATAGTTTTGTTTTCTAATACAATAAATTTTATTTCTAAAAATGTTACTAATTTGCATTTAAAATTTCAAATGCTCAGGTTTGTATATGTTGCGTACTAGTATTACATATAATTATTTTGTCTGCCAGTCGGCCAGTCAATGGCTATTTATAAACATTTTAAACAGCAAAAAAAAACAATTGCTGTATTTTCTGAATAAAAATTTAAACGCAAAATAAAACCCCAAAATACATATTTATTTTGTATACGATTTATATTGCATTAAGCAAATCAGTCAGTCATCTGTACACAACAAACATTGTTGTATTTAAATTTGAAAGTATGATGATGAAGATATATTCGGATTCTTTTAAAGTGTTCGCACGACGTACCAGTTTAGCCAGTATTGAACAAATAATACATTTTGCAAGCGGGTCATTGTACTTCCCAAATAACTGGCAAAGTATCGACCTTGTAAGACCTTGAATTCCTCTCCAATTTTGGGATTTTTTTTACTTCTTTACGGTGTTAATGGGTAAATTTGTATTGAATTTTTTGTGTATTTTTTTTTCTTTCTTGTTTGGTAAAGTCTGACGTTAGCAAAAAGTTCTTAAAACGAATTAATTTCAATGTGAGCGTTGTTTAAATTTCGATTTCTTTGTTTAAAATGTTTGCTTAAAAAAAGGCGCGTGGCAAATATTTATCTTCTTTTTTTTGGGTTTTTCTATTAATAATAAATTTTGGATTATACAAGTTACTTTTGTTTTCATTATTTTTCTCTCTCAAGAAATTTTTATTCATACACCTCGATGTACAGCGAAATGTCTTTTGCACATATTAATTAAACATGCAGGTGTATTAGTGCCATTATTAATTGCAGTTCTAAAATTTATTTTTAATTTTTTTTTACTTGGGAAAATTGATCCGAATGTTTTACTA
This sequence comes from Linnaemya tessellans, assembly GCA_951800035.1. Lineage (NCBI taxonomy): Eukaryota > Metazoa > Arthropoda > Insecta > Diptera > Tachinidae > Linnaemya > Linnaemya tessellans. Next base: position 3,619,315 of record OX637535.1, read on the forward strand.
GAAGTACAAATACATAAATACCTTTTCATACCCTCCAAGAAGAATTCAATTTGCCATTCTCTGTGTAACGCAGCGAAATTTCCCTCTAGGATCCCGTAAAGTATATGTAGTGATTTTGGTGTAGATCAATTCTGAAGGATAGCACAGGACAAGTTTGCAAGTGGACTAAATCGGACCAGGGGAAAAAAAGTTCCCCCTAAGAAGAACAAAACCACCCTATTACATAATTTGTGTAGCTTTTCTTGTAATATTTTTTTAGCAAATGATATATTTTTTTATTTCTTTTTTTTGGACACCGCTCCCTTTAGTGGGCGTTGATGTAAGATATTATATGCAAAAATAGTATAAATATTTAACAAATTGTATTCCTTAAGCCTACACTCCTTAAAAATTAAATGTTTAAGGTTTTATGACGAAGGTGAGATGTTCTCTGATCTTCCCTTGCCCTACCTCTCCATCTACCCAAAAATTTACTTTTTAAGTTTTTATGAGAAAAGTGGGATGTCGTGCCACCGAATTAACTTCATCAAAATAGAGTTTTAAAACTCTATTGTCGCGGGTTGCGGGTTGTCGCGCAAATCGCGTCGCAACCCGCGGAAAATACCCAGAGTCTACGGCGAGAATCGAACCCACGACCATTGGACCGACAGGCTAGCATTGCTACCCATCAGCCACAGAGGCACTCAATCACCAAGTGGGCACAGAAATGTCTTAAAAGGATAATTTTTAATTTATTTACTAAATATTTGAAGGGTATTTAAGATTCGATCCTATCGAATACAACGTTGTTACTTTTTTTTTATTATATATAATTATGTGTTTGAAGTTAAATTTTGAAATGTATAACCCTAGACACAAACCAATTACGCTATTAGAGCTCTGTTAGCATGTTAACATAGCACTGCTAAGCATGAAAAAAATTGAAGTGTAAGTATTCCAGATGGAATAATGGCCACATTCCTGGGCCAAGTCAGGATCCTGGAAAAAGGTGTATATGTGTGAAATTTCATATTTGGACGTAATAGAGGACCATAAGAGCTTATCTTGAATGCAGTGCGAAACGAGTCCACAGTTTAACTCGTGAATTCCTGAGTTTTTAGAAGAAAAAGGAAGAGAAAAAACATTTTTTTTTATTCTTAATACCCGAAATGCATGCACAGAAACGTAGGAAAATTGAAAGAGTCTTCTGTTGTATGAACGCAAACGCAAGTCGGATAGAAAACTGACCAGAACTGGTCAGATAAAGTCGGTTATCATCTACTAAAACGTTTACAGCCGAACTTTACTACTCAGGCATGCTGACGCAAGTTGAATAGCAGAAGATAAGAAGCCATGAAATGCAAACAAACTCAGTAAATACATGAAAAACAATAAAATGTTAAAGCGCGTGCCTCCAATAAAGTTTGATATTTTTATACCCTTCACAAAAAAGTGAAAGGGTATATATAGGTTTGTCATTCCGTGTGTAATTTCTTCGATATTCACATGGGACCCCATAAAGTATATATATTCTGGATCCTTATGAATAGCGATGACGATTGAGCGATGTCCGTCTGTCTGTCCGTCTGTACGTGAAATCGATTTTCCCAAGCTCCAAGAAGAGCTAGAGACTTCGTTCTTGGACCGTTGGATTGGAAATGAACTTAAATAGAGTGCTATTGAAATTTAGAAAGATCCAAAGTATGCTTGCAGATCTGGGAAGCTTACACCTATTTCTCGACGCAAAATTTATACCAAAATATAATTATCTTTTTTAATGTTTGTAAATCAAACCTATTTCGTGCTTTGGGAAGCCTCAATGGTCTATTAAAAACTAAAAAAATTAAAATTTCTTTTCCAGGGATGGAAAATTAAAAATTTTTTTTCGGCCCATTCCTTATTTTGTAGTACATGTAGTAACTAAAATTGTTGAAAATTTTGAGTTTTTCTTTAACAAAATCTCTTTATGCGTCATGAAGATTTGCATTGGCCAAAAACAAATTTTTTAAATTCAAATTTTGCTTCCAGGGGTGGGAAATTGCATATTTTTTTGCTAACTAAGCATATCTTATAATTTAGGAAAAACAAAATTGGTATCAAAAATTCAAAAACAAAATGTCGAATCCAGGGATGGACAAGTGCAATATTTAATGGCACATGAAAGTGACCAAAATTGTTAAAAATTTGAAATATTTCTTAAAAAAAATTTCTTTATACCTCATGAAGCGTTGCACTGATAAATAACAAATTTAAATTTTGCTTCCAGGTTTGGGAAAATGAAAGTTTTTTTTGGTACATGCAATATTTTGTAGTACATGTAATAACCAAACTGGTTACAAAATTTTAGTTTTTCTTAAACAAAACTACTTTATACCTCATGAAGATTTGCATTGATAAAAAAAAATTTAAAAATTAAAATTTCGCTTCCAGGGTTGGGAAATTGAATTTTTTTTATACATAAAAGTAACCAAAGAGACAACTAACGTCGGTTTTTTACTAATTAAGACTATTTTTTAGTTCAGAAAAAACAAAATTGGTATCAAAAATTTAAAAAAAAATCAAAATTTAGATTCCAGAGTTGGATAACTGCAATATTTTGTAGTACATGAAGGTAACCAAAAAGGTTACAAATATTAAGTTTTTCTTAAATAAAACTATTTCATGCCTCATTAAGAGTTGCATTGGTAAAAAAAATTTAAATTTCGTTTCCAGGGTTGGGAAATTGAAATATGTAAAAGTAACCAAATAGGCAATTGACGTTGTTGTTTTTGCTAATTCAAACTATTTTATAATTCAGGAAGAACAAAATTGATATTAAAATCTTAAAAAATCAAAATTTCGACTCCAGGGTTGAACAAATAAAATATTTTATGTTACGTGAAAGTGACCAAAAAATGTTAAAAATTAAAATTTTTTTGTCAAGTAAAACTATGTTACATCTTTTAATTAAACCTACTTCCTGTTTTAGCAAGAAAGAAAGAAGAATTACATCAGTGAAGGGTATTTAAGATTCGGCACAGCCGAATATAGCACTTTTACTTGTTTTGTGCTGAACTTGACTAGTGTGACTTTTTATTTTACACTACTTCAGATAGCCATACGTAAAAACTAGACGGATAGACAGTTGGAAAGGGCAACAAACAGACAACAAGTCAATTAGACGTTATACGATTTAAGCTGAAACACTTAAACTCCATACAACCACACGTGGTTCGATCGAATGCAAATTAGCCATTGATATGAGTTGTAAAATTAATGCTTTTCATTATTAAACCTCTTGAATGTGAAGTTGTTTGTTGGCAAGAGTAGAAATAAACAACATGCTACAATATTATTTTTGGGGAGATTTTGTGAAGTTCTGTCTATCGATAACTGCTACATATTACAACAATTACCAGTATTGCAATTCACTGAGCAGCTGATTTATGGATTCATATCGATATCTATTTTTTTAGTTTTTGTTTATATGCCCACAACCCGAATACCGTACGTTAAACTTTTTCAAGACAAGTATCGTACAGTACATATCACTCTCTCGTATTCATCTGTACACACAAGGTGTGTTTATTAAAAATAATACACAAACAGTACACAACGAAGTGTTCTGTTTTTCCACAGAAACCATTATTTTGTGTTCTTAGCTTTGTCTGGAATAAATTGCGTACACTACTCTCGTAGTGTAAAGAGTACAAAAACAGAATAAAAATCTTATTTTCCTACACAATTACTTTTAATATTAAATACATTTTATGCGGTATTTTTATATCGTTAAAGTTTTAAGTATTTTATAAAGACAATTATGAGCTGTGTTCAAATAATTAAAAAATAATTTAAAATTTAGAAATGTTATACATAAACACAAAAGAAAAGGAACCCATATTTATATAATAAGAGTAAATAGTTAACAAATACGACTACACCTGTGGTCTTTTTTCAAAATAAATATTTTGAAACTAACACTTGCCTTTTTGTCAATTATTTTAGAAATAAGCACATTTCTGAAATAATTAATTTTACTCTCTCTCTCCTCCCTTGAGTTTCTTAAATAATCGTGAGATGACTTTGCAATATTTTTCAGGTATTAAAAATATATACGACTGCAAATATATTTTTAGTTTTTGCATTTTAATTCATTTATTTGGTCGCGTGTAATTTTTAATTTCTATAACAAAAAGTTTCCACTTGCAGTTGCTATAGACTAACACTTTTGTCCCAAAGTGAATTTATTTATATTCAAAAATATAAATTGATTTCAGGCATTTCATTGTATTAGTGCATTTCATTGTGTACATAAAAAATAATTAACGTTTTGGAAAATTTATATTATTCTAAAAATAGTAGAGAAGAACCGCGCGTGTTCAAGTTATTTAAAAATTTTATAAATAAACGGTAACAAGCATTTGTCAACGTAACAACTGCAGGACAACCTGTCCTATAACTGGTGAAAAGTTCCTGAGTCGTGACTGGTGCAAAGAGCACATATTACAAAACTAGACTAAAGGTGTTTCCATGACTCTGGGTAACTAGGGAAGTCTTTCGGGAGAAAAAATTTAAGTATTTTCTATATACTTTTAAAATATGGTCTTAGGTTACATTAATGAAGAATGTTTGATTAAAATAATAATAATAATAATAATTTATATCAGGCTTTAAGGAACTGTTTTGGGACACAGTCCTTAAGGATTTGTCTTAGACAGTTTACTCTATGATATTTGTGTAACCGGTGTTTATAAGACCGGGGCAACCGGGGCCGGTACTAAGGATATCACAGTAGTACAAGTACGTAAATTGACACCTGCAATAACAACGTTATGCAAAACTTATCGGTACCTGTCATATAAAGTTGCGGAGCTCCAACATGTTGCCACTCCCTGAGAACTAGTAGCGGGACGTGTTCACTTGCAGGTTTTTCCTCTAGGGTACTTTTCTTAAGCTATTTTTTTAAGTACTTTTCGCAAACGGTAACAATACTTTTTGTAGAACATACTTTTTAAAAACCTACTTTTTCGAAAATATACTTTTCTAAAATGTACTTTTTACGAAAAGTAATTCAAAAGAAAGTATTGTTTTTAAGAAAGAAGGTACTTTTTGAGAAATATTCCTTTTATGTTTTATTTTTTGAAATTCCTTAAAGTAAATACTTCACATAGAACGTACTTTTGTTATAATAGGTGTTGTTAGAAAGTTGATATACTGTAAAATTTCACTTTAAAAACTAACTGCTTGTTTAATTTACTTTATAAAAAAGTACTATTTTATAAAAAAAAATCAATTTTCATAAACAAATTTGCTGTCAGGCAGCTTACATGAAAGTACCTTATATAAGGTACTTTTCATAAAAAGTGCTTTTTACAAGTACTTTTAATGTAAGATATTATTTATGAAAATAATAGTACCTTTACAAGTTACTATGTACTTATTTTTAATGAAACGCGTTTGTTTGTTGTTTGGTACCTAGTACTTTTTTTATACATGAATACTAGAAAAAAGGGTTTTACCTCAAATAAAGTCTTGCAAAATGGTACTATTCATAAAAAATGCTTTTCTAAAAATACTTTTCATCTAAAACGAACTTTGAATAAGGCATTTTTAATAAAAAGTACTTTTTTTCAAAAGGTACTTTTATGAGGTAATTTTTTTAAACCAGTACTTTTTATAAATTTTACTTTTTCTTACATTTGCCTTTTAGAATAAGTAAAAAATTAATGTAAGTTTTATTCGAACTATTTATTTAATTAGCAAAAAATACTGTTTATAAAAGTACTATTTATAAAAGAATGTTGGTATAAATAACACTTTTTATGTTCTTTCTAACAAGTATTTTTAAAAAAAGTTTCTATTTATAAAAAGAACGGAAGAACAAGTTAATTTTATGAAAGGTATTTATTTGAAACGTAAATGCATAGCATTACGGAAAAATTAACTTTTTTAGCCACTGACTTTTGAAAAAGTACTATTTATAAATGATATTTGTGTATAAGTATTTTGTTTACAACAATTTTATTATTATAATGCATTTCTTATTAGATGTATTTTTAAAATGAACTTTTTATATGATATGTTTTGTAAAATATATCTTTTAGAAAAGGTACTTTTAGTAAAATATACCATGTACAACTGCTATACTTTTATAAAAGGTACTTTTTACTATAGGTACTTTTTATAAAAAAATTTTTTATATTTTTTTTTAAATATTTTAAAATTAGCACTTTTTATGTAAAGTGTTTTAAAAATTTTCCCATTATATGTGCTATAAATATATCAAAAGTTGTACACATGCTTCAATTCAATACAATTTTGTGACATAAAAAATAAAAATTCTTGCGAGGAAATTTTCATAAATAACTTCCAACATATCAAAGAATATTTGGAGTCGTAAATATAAGAATTTTGTGGCTGCATGAAATTCTCCGGCATAAAAGTACAAGCCTAAAATTTTTCTATACTTCAGGTCTATTTCCCCCATTGTAAAACCGTGAGCATCAGAAAGGTGTGTTTGTATTAACTGTTTTATCTGTTGCATGTGGCAACATTTAAATAAAATATAATCTAATATCTGTCATTAAAATTATTATAAAATAAACAACTTAAAAGCAAATACAGAAACTTTGGAGCCATTTCATAGCACCCGCATAATACGCCTTAAGACTAACTGTTCTGCTATTTGAATGAATGTAAATATTTTGAACATTTTTACTATTTGCTTTTCTGATTTCAGATCTAAAATATTTGGAATTATCAAGGCCGCAAAGTAACTATATATAACTGGTTACATATTTCACAAATAATAACTTAAAAATTATGCCTGTTGAAAGCTGTGTTTACTGAATTTATTTATGGCACGCAGTTTTTAAGCAAACAACTTTTAAAATACAAGTATTATAATTGGAGAAAGATTATAAATATATGAATCTTTTGGGATGTTAGCAAAGCTCTAACTTGTCAGATCTTTGATATTACAAATACATTAAATGTAAATAGATTTGTATATAGATTGTTAAATCACATTCCCGCGCCTTAAAGTATAAAAATAAACGGAATGAAATATTTTAATTTTGGCACAACAGAGTAAAAAGCTTCTAACGGGTTGCTTTTAACGATACATTTCAGTCTCAGTTTTATTTCACGCACCCTGACTATGAAAAATAAAAGACTCGCAGTAAAATTCATTAGCTATTGCTCAAGGTATTTAAAATATTTTTATTGTCATACTTATTTTTTTGAGGATTCCATCGGCGCCATATTGGTTATCCTTACTGACCACCACTACAGCACAATGAGAAATGACTTCTATAGAAACTGAAAGGAGGGTTTCTTGAACATTTTGTTAACTATTTAGACATAAAGGTGAGATGACGCACGGGACAAATTCAAAAAAAAACATCAAAAAACTTAGAAGTGATGCCAATTACATTGTCTACAAAAGGAAACACATACGAACATCGGAACTCAGCCATGAACTTGATTTTGACAATAAAATGGGTTCTATTTTTTGGAGATGCCAGACTCGATAAATTTTCTTACCGTTGCCTTCAAACAAATTTTGTTGATTATACCCTCCAAAAAAGAATTGAAGGGTATATTCACGTTGTCATTCCGTTGGTAACGCAGCGAAATATACATCTGAGACCCCATAAAGTATATATAATCGTGGTCAGTGATGAAATCTAAAACGGTCTGAGCACATCCGTCTGTCCGTCTGTGGAAATCACGATTCAGTTCAAACGATTTGGTATAAATATGTACATTCTGGAGGATAGCTGGTCAAGTTCGTAAATGTGCCAAATCGTGCCAGAGGGAAAAAAGTTTCTCTAAGAAGAGCTAAACCAACCGCTAAAAACAATATAATTTTTAATATATTTTTTTTTTGTAAATTCGTGAAGCAAATGATATATTTTTATGTCAAAGAAGCTTCAACGCGTTCAACTTGGAGCCATAAAACAAACAAAAAATAATAATTTTTGAACACCGCCCCCTTTAGTGGGCGTTATAATATGCAAAAATAGTGTAAAAATTTAACAAATTGTTTTACTTAAGCCTACATTCCTTAAAAATAACATTTTTAAGCTGAGACGTAACCTGGTACTCCTCTGCCCTACCCTCTCATCTCCTTTGTCCCCTAAATGACCCTAAAAATGTCTAAATGACTAAAAAAAATTAAAAATAAATGTATGTGTGTGTGAAGATGCGTTATATATGTTTTGATGTAAGCAGTTACGAAACAACGTATTTAACTGTGAAGTTATATATGTTACGACGTAACGAAAAGGTAAACAGTGAAGTTTTTTTTGTATGAAAATCCATATTTATATACAAAATTATTATGGAAGTGTCTTCTATCCCATACATCATTTTGTATACACTGGCAATCCATGCCAACTCCTTATTTGGCCACTTGCGGGAAAAATCCCTCCAAGATCACACACACTCTCATGGACTGTAAATTAAGCTTTCATGGCCTGTAAATATTTTCACAAAATGCTCAAAAAAAAATTATTAAATGTGGATTTTCATTCATAATAGTCTAAATGAAATTAATAACAGCAATAAAAATTGTCATAAATTAAATGTGGGCACCTGTACTGAAAACGAAATTATTAAAAGGCGTACGTATGTGCATTATTACCGACACGTGAACCAATTATATTTATAAAGTGCAAACTAATACAAAAGTTATAAAACAAAAAACAAATAGTCAAACATAAATAACTCACACACTGCGTACGACATCTACAAAATTCGCTATAATAAAAACTCATTTCAAAATTAATAAAAACAACTGCAAAGACACTCCCAGTTAAGCGAATTTGTCCCCTAATCAGAGGTCTTATTTAGTTGTTTTGTTGGTAATAAACATTGCGAGGAGTTCTTGCCAGAAACATATTTTTGTTAACCGTATATTGATTTTATCGCCAAATTCATATTTTAAGTAAAATTTAAAATGTTCCACAAAAACAGCGATTCCTCATTTATTTTCTTTATCAAATACGAAATGTATAGAGGACAAGCTGTCACAAGTCTCATTGATAGAAGCTCCAATAATGGGGTTGCATGTCATAAAACAAAAAAAAAACAAAAAACATTTCGTTTTCATTGTTAAATACAATTGCTTTTTTGCGAAATAAAAATATTTATGAAATCGGTTCGAAATCACGCTCTATGCTGACGCACGAGATGGTTATCATACGCTAATTGTTTATTTGAAGCTACTCGTGTGGCGCTTTGTAATCAGCAGTGGCATGAGCACGTATTTTTTGTATAATCATTTCATCCAGAATTTCATTAAAAATATTCATTTAAAAAATCGTGCGCCAGGGTCATATAAATTTGACCTGTTAACAAAAAAATTATTGTGTTTGTTTTTCAATATATAAATAGCACTCAACTATCAATTCGTTGCGAAAACTAAAGTCGATTATATAGAAATAATACCAACAGACTTGAGTGTTTATTTTGCTGATAAAACTATGAATTTACAAGCCATATTGCACAGTGGAAGCATTTGTAACATTTTTATATCTTTTTTGTAATGAAATATCAAGGCTTACGGTAATACTTACAGGCGCAGTGTCAGTGATGCCTACTTGAAATGTAGCAGTTTTAATGACAACAATTTTTCTTCTAAGCAAATCGGCTACACTTGTTGTCAACTCTCAAATACATCTAGGGATATGTAAGCGAATGCGTCAATAATTTGGATTGCCCTCAACTGTTTTGCATCTCAAAAAGATATATCGGCGACAACGATACCCATATTGAATTTAAATTCAAGTCAAAATTAACAAATCTTAAGGAGATTAAATTTTTTATGATACAAGATCCCAGAGTAAAGGACCATTAACGTATAAAATTGATATCAATTGGATTCAAAAACATGGTGAAATTAACAAATAGGAAACTATTTTACAAAAAAAGCATAAAAAAATTTATAAAAATCAAAGAATTAAATAGTAAAAGACATCATTATTATTTAAACTCTGAGCATGCTGTTGGCTGAAGTAGTTAACACGAGACTATGAAGCAGAAGATCCCGAGTTCGATTCCGCAATCAGTCATGAATAAGGTGTCGAATTTATCTGATCAGCATTAGTGAGTGCATGCTTGTGTTATTTCAGTGATGAAGGCATAGCACTGCTCACTGAGCTGTTACAGGCAGCCATTGACTCTATCAGGTACTAAGAGCAGACTAACAGTACAGCACTCTCATTTTTTGGCCCTGTAGCAAAAATTAACCATCGAAGTAAAAATAGCTAAAGAAAATTCTCCACCTTCTCATATTTCTTCATTTGTCTTCTCACTACTATCCCCTTCCCTTAACAAAAAAAATAAATAATAATATGATTTTTGTTTGAAAAACACAGTATTTTCAGATATCGACGTTTAAGTGTTTCTGCTCCATTTTCTTCACAAAAAAACATATCATTGTGCCAATAAGAAACCAGATCCATCTCTAGAAATATTAGGATATGTCAGTTCTCTACTTTCTCTTTCATAGAATCAGTTCTTAGAAAAGACTAAGGCTCGACCTCCTCAGATTCTCTTAGACTTATCAAAACTTTTACTGGGTGGAGAGGGTGACAGTACCTTTAACAATTCCGAAATGCAGAGTAGGATTAATTAGCATTTAAAGCAGACATAGGCATTGTGGGTGAGCGCGCTTCACATGTATATAAATTCGCTCTTGAGAGTCATACGTATTTGTAGTTACTTACAAATCACAAAAGTTGTGATTCACAATTCAGTCTATCACAAGCTTCCAACCAAGGCGGTTGTTTGGGCGCTTGTTGAAAAAAGTTATTTAAGGATGGGGAGAATGCTCGTTTGTTTGCAAAATTTCTCTCACACACACAAACTCAAACTGTTGATGTGTTTGTGTCTATGTCTGATTTAAAGACACATATCTGTGCAAAAAATTTAAGACATATCGCCGATATTAATATATGTCGGCAAAAGTGGAGTATCGCCGATAAATCGGTATCGGATTGTAGAACACGAGACTATGAAGAGGAGGGTCCCGCGCTGTCATGAAATATTGTCTAAAATCATGTACTAAGAGCAGAGTAACAGTAACCTCCTTCGTCGGTCCTTTAGCAAAAAATTAGCCGGCGAAGTGAGAAGGTTGAAAAAGCTACAATAATTCTTCTCATCTTTCATCTGTCCCCTCAATACTATCCCTTCATTCCTAGTTCCGGCGCAATGTACTGCATATGTAGGGGTCATCCCCTGAGTGCTGGTCCAAGATAACAAAAAAAAAATGGCAAAAAATACGTTTGTTAGATAAATATGCAGCAGTTAGCCAACCAACATAAATAAATATCAGTTTAGTATTGATTGAATTTGAATAAATATTTTCTTAGGGTATTTATGGTCAGTTTAGTGTTTCAAATTCGAATTAGCCGCCTAATAAGTGCTGATAAGTAAGAGAAAACACACGAGTACTGATGATGGAAGTGTAGTGGCTTCCGGAAACTGAGGTTCTACTTTGCCGTATAAAGTCGACAATTAATCTCTTAAACAATATAACACACCTATCAATTTTAATTGAATATAATAAAATCCAGGTTTATCAGTAATTTTTGCCACTTCTCCGCAATCTATATCAAACATCATACATAAAAAAAGCAGCGTGAAGTGTTTCATCTCTACCAAAAGCTAGATAAAAAAATTACTGTACCCGTTTTTGCTGTAAAGTCGCACAGATCTTACTATTGCTAGACTTACGAGTGAAAAAAACTATGAAAAAGATAAATATGTCTACAAAAAATTATCGCTCAAGTAGAGGGATACGTGTAAGTAAACGTTTGTATAAGAAAAATAACGTTTGGAAATATTTCCGTTCAATTTATAGCGACGGGCGGCACTTTGCACACATCATACGTCACGTAGGCCCATCAATGCATGATACGAGCATGATACTAAACAAGTTTTCGAATATTTATTTTTGTTCTTACTTTGATTATTTTCTTCTATTTATATTTGAACTTTGGATTGTTTAAAGCGCCTCACATGATTATCAATTATCTGTTGTCCGCGCTGGCCTCAACACATTCATAATATACTCGCTTATGGAACAATGTATGGTCACACACACACACACATCGACGGATGCATTAAATAGCCGTTATTTGTTGTGTTTAAATAATTATTGACTGTTTACATAGTCCTAAGTTTAATTTGAGAATTTACTACAAATGCTTTAGCGTAAATCAATGAAATATTAACGCGTTCAACGATTTTTTTTAGTTTTCCTAAATTCCCTATCATCTTTCGATGTTTTCATATATTTTTTTCAAAAATCTTTGTAACACTTAATAAAACTATTCCAGAAAAAAAGTTGAAATGTGCAAAAAAATAAACAAACGCAAATAATATAGTGAGGCAAAAAAATTTTTTATATAACTTAAAACTCCACTTGACTCCAAACGGAGCTCTTAAAAAAATATAATTTCTTTACATAAAAATATGTATTATTTATTATTAATTAAATGCTGGCACTCATCAATACAATAGTGTACCGTTGATAAAAGAGTCTTACGTGATCGGAGGGGCCGACTTCATTCAGTACGAAGCACTAAATGCGTCTCTTCCATATGAAACTTCTACAATGCGTCTAACAAATGGCACACGAATCCGAGTAACATAAAAGCACTCGTCTAGCAAAAACACAGAAGCATTATTTGCAGAAGTCAATCGCGATTGCGTTAAAAAACCAGTCCTCCACGATGATCTACTCGTCTAACAATCGATAAAATCATAATCCCCACAAGGTTCGCAGCATTCCAACAACAACAAAAATTTTACTTTTCTTTATTTATTTATTTGTTGCAATACAAAGTATTTGGTGCACAGATGCCGACGGGGTGACTCAGACCATTTGTTGGCGATGTTATTAATCGTATGACTGTACACCACATATGCCTTCACATAGGAAGTAGCAACGTAGTCAACCATGGAAAATTCCTCAGAAGAACTGTAAATCTGAGGTGTTGAGACGCAAGACTCTCTAAAAAGAGTAAACGATCAGTGGTCTGGCTGCACTTAAAAAATAATTGCCAACGGACTTGATGTTGACTGACTCACAACTGCTTTGCGACGTACTTTCAAAAACGTAAATTTTATAAAGATGCACCAAAGAACATTCCATAAGATTGTCCCGGCAGCAGTCGTAATAATTAAATATTTATTTGAAAAATCAGATGATCTAATCGCTATATAAGTGCACTTGGACACCGAAGCCTAAGATACCGGGTTCCACTTTGTACTTTCTGTGGTAAAGACTTAAATTCTCTACATTCTCATCTTTGTTCTCAACACTACCCCATCCTTTCACAATTACGGTAAAGTGCACTGAATCTGTAGGGTTCATATCCTGAGTGCCGGTCCTAGTAAAAAAAACCTATAGCAACTATTCATAATGGCCCGATTGCTCGAATTTATGATATATATATATATATATATATATATATATATATATATATATATATATATATATATATATATACCTAACTAATCTTTTTGGCAATAATGGACTAGGTGCAGCTTGTAGGAGTAAAAAAAATTCTATTCACGAATATGAACTGCATATGTAGACAGTTTCATCAAAGCCATACATACAAACTTATAGTCCTTCGTTGTGAAATTCACAGCAAACGCGAACTTCGTGAAACTTGTTCAAAGTTTTGAACTAAAAAAAAAGATTATAGAAACAATTATGGTATAATTATTATACACAATGTGGTTATAAGTATTAATTGCGGATATATGCAGGTACGTATATACATAGATGTGTATGTGTCTACTTATGTATGTATATGTGATCATAAAGCTCTAGCGAAAAATTTTAAATTTTTTGTTCTTGCTGATAAGGTGGTGCTCATATCAACACACAAAAGTATACGTACGTACGTACTAGTGATAAATATTCGGCCACTTGTAAATATTCACATTCGTATTGCTCGAATATTTTATAAGCAAAAAAAAATTTTAAAACATAATAAATGGGTAAAGCGTAAAAGAAATTTTGAATCAATAGCTAAAAAATTACATTCAAATTTAAAAAAGTTACTTAATTTCATTTCAAAGAAGGAATAATCATCGCTATTGTGAATAATTTTTCCCCTAAAAAGTTTTCTCTTCTCCCCGAATTGCAATCGTAAATAATTTTTCCCACAAAGTGTTCCAACTTTTTCTGATTATTTTTTCTGTTTATTTCTGTAACTCTCAATATTTTGCCATTCAGCAAAGAAATGATAGTTTCCCTCTGTTCTTCGAAGGGAACAAAAGCTGCACATGAAGTTCATCTATATTCAAATGAGAGAGAATGGGAATTTCAAGGGAACAAACTTTTCACCTGTCATTCACAATAGAGGCGAATATTAAATGAATACAACATTGATTGGATTGATGTCTAGAATTTTCTTTACTTCTTTCTCTCGTTTTACACAAAAATCTTTGGATCAAACCCATTTAAATTACATTGATTTGATAGTGAGGCAATTCGATCCATGCCTAACTCTATAGATTGTTTTTTATAATCGGGCTTTTTTTCAACAAAAAATAAATATATACATATAAATTTTTCATATGGCTGAAGTCTATCTGTTATATGTAGAACTTTATGTTTTTATGGTTTAAAATTATTTTGAAAACTTTTTCTTAACTTTAATGTACGCGCAAAGAATTATGAAGCTCTTTATACCTATATATGTAAATATTTTCATATATCATTTTGAAGACGTTAATAGAAGCCCAATTAAACGTCTCTAAATTTTACCTATGATAATCGTATTCGCAAATATCAAAAACTAACATCCGCCACGTCACTAATACGTACTTCGTACATAATATGTATTTCAACCCAAATTAAAAGCAAGTGGTAAACAAATATGTATATCGCGCTAACCACGAGTTTCCGTTATCACTCATTATTATTATAATTATCTGTTTTTCAGTTGTTTGCTTCATATTATATTATTCCCATTGTACACAACTGTGCAAACAAGCAAATACAATATATGTGTGTGTATGTGTATGCTTAGGGACAGCTTATTTAACACTTTTTCGAAGCAGTCTCTTTCATAAACAATGACGTTTATAACGAAAAGAGGGCTTGGGCAACGTATCGTTCTTCACAGAGCTATAAATCTTGGCAAATTAAAAGTCAAGAAGAGTCTAGTCAAATTATTATGGGGGATTATCATTCGTTGCATGAGTTTGTTATCTAAAATATACACAAATGGAATAAGAAATCATTTTGAAAAGAACTAATCATATAATTGGAGAAAAATTTTGTTAAAATGCTGATAACACTGAGTTTGTGAAAAATATTTTCGAAATTTTTTTGTTTTAAATTCAGAAAGACATGATAAATATTCCATTCCATTATTCAACTTGCACAGCAGAACAGAACAGCTGTTTTCGAAAGCCCCAACGGTTTCATCATCAGTGCCCATGTGTATTGTGTTTGTCACCACTTATTATAAAATTTATGTAACTACTATATGTTTGTATGGACATACCATTTTTTTTATCGAAGCTTGGTCAAAATTAGTCCCCTGTCGTAGGTTTACAATCGTCAAAATATGTTCTGAAAAAATATCAGGGGTCAGTCATAGATTTGACTCCTATAGGGATACTCTGGGACTAGTTAAGGCAGTGGGGGAATTCAAAATTTGTATTTCCTAGGGGATCCCCATTTAGGAGGACCCCCAACGATGTTCAGAAAAAATTGAGGGTGGTAAATACTAGTAGAGATTCGTCTTACATTTTACTACTCTAGGATCGACTTGGGGACAGTTAGAGTCCAGGTTGTTCAAAGAACCACCTAAAATTTTTTTGAACTTGATGGTGGATATAATGATTTAATAGTATTGCTTCATGAACCTATTAAAATGGGAGTAATATAGTTCAGGATGCTGTACGCACACAACTGGCAGCGTTTGCGTACACCTAGGTAAAGATGTCGTGGAGTATGTAAGACATTTAAAGTTATTATAATTCTGTATATGTTGTGTTAATAAATCGTTTGTAAAGGCATTAAAAAAAGTTGTGAAAATGTTTGTGCCTTTTGTCTTTTTTTTCTACGTTTAAATCCAATGAGGAGCAATTTATCCCCATTTTTTATTTCATAAAAATGCTTGGACGTTAAAATAATGATACGATAAGCTAAGGCGGTGCATATTACGGCACATCAGTTGTTTAAATTGCTCTAGAACAAGGGTACCCAAAACTTCCTTATGGAAGAGTAAACACGAATACATTGAAAGAAGAACTAATTTTTATTCAATACTTTTTGTTGTAAAAACAAATACATACAAAGCGATATCATACGCTAAACAAAAACAAAATGTTCACTGATGATCGCTGTAAAGGCGAATTCATACCAGGTGGCCTTAGTTCAGAAATTGGTGATCAGCTGTTACCAAGGCAAAATTATTGAACTGTCAAAGTGTTTTCGTTTTTGTTTGTGGCCTTTGTTTTTTCCAAAGCGTTTCATTTGACAGTTCAATAAATTTTACACAGAGTTGCATAAGTGAGTTCACCTTGTATGAATTCGCCTTGATCGCTGTCATCAAAGTTTAGCAGCAAACCTTAAGGAAGTGTTGTTGCTTTCCACTTGCTTTTATACAATGAAGAACTGCGAAAAAAATAAGACAAAGTTGTTTGTATATTGCGTATTGCTAGTGATGGATGCTGTATGTGAGTATTAAAACACACAGCTTTTAGCTAAGCGCTTTTACAAAAACAAATGAGTCCAAGCGCATAAGGCTTGGGCACTCTTGCTCTAGAAGTTCATGAATATTGTGTAGAATTCTTCTGATCAGCTTTTCTGGATGGTTGCGGTAGTTGTTTTCAGTCTGTTTCAGTGATGAAGGCATAGGACTGGTCACTGAACATAACAGACAGCGACTGAAACTAAGCCTGCACTAAAGAGCAGAGAAAAAGCAGCACCCTTCGTTGGTCTCGTAGCAAAAATTAGCCGGCGAAGTAAAAAGTTACGTATGTAGGGGTCATCTCCTGAGTGGTGGCCCGAATTAAAAAAAATCTTATCACATTGAGTGCCACGCCGTACGTTTCCTTACGACACCTGTCCCGTTGTGGAGTGCCATGTCGTAGGTTTCCGTACGACAGTGATTGTTTTTACTTAGGGAAGTAGTTCTTCTATATACGAAACTGAGTGGAAAATGTGTGGCCTTCTGGGAAGGTTTTCATCAAAACCGCTTAACACTCAATGTCTTAATGCTGCAATCTAATTATTTGTTCTAATCAAGTTAGCGGTTTTGATTACTGAATTTCGAGTTGATACTGTTGAGTGTGTTAAAGTCAATAGAAAGTTTATATAACCTACACTGGCTTTCGAGGCTTCACCAGTAGTCTAAACTGGTACCACGGAATCCAGTTCTGGCCCAGCAGTATTACTGCGGCTGGATATTGGTGAGGTGTACTTCGGGAGTACACGTGGTGGTTGTGGTTTACAACAATTATTGGATGATTTGTCAGATAAGGATTGATGACCGATCTTTTGGGTTGGGCTTCGGTCCGGGTGATAGCAGCAAAATCTATGTGTTGTTGTGAATCAACAAAAGCTTCTTAAGGTACATTCGTGTCTCAAAGTAGCAAAGATCGCCGAGATAGGATCGAACACTTTAGCAAAGTATTAGTGCATGGAGTGTTACCCTACCATGTACTAGAAATTGCCAACTGGATGAACTGAGTCGTCACAGGGGTGCTGGTGGACAGCCAATTTCAAACTATGTTGAGAGCATCGTCGGATGGGGTCCTGTGGACAGGAGCTGACATTAAAGTTACACATAGTTGTTGAGTGTGTTGCATGTAGCTTGGCGTTTGTGTGCCAAATAACGCGTACAATGCTTCGAAAATCTAAACTGTGTATTACCGTGAAACTTAATTAAATTGTCAGCATTGTAGGTTTTTCTTTTCAAATTTTGTGTTGCAATTACTTGGCTTTTTGGTTGCTTGCGGCATACAATTTTAACGTTTTGTAAAGCGAATTTTTAATACGAAATTATTACAATGTTTACATCTGAACAGAGGTTTGCCAGCTTAATTGCACTAAAAAACAAAATGGTTGACAGTAAATTAATTCATTTTTGGTATCACCTGCTAAAGTAATTTTTATTAAATTAATATGTAATGGGTCGTTGTTAAAAAATCAAAATAATAAGTATCTTAAAATTGAAAAAAAATGTTTCACTTTACGCAACATCATCAGATTAAAATTACCCATAAGTTTTGTCATAAGCAAACACGTGCATACATTGTTTTTATGCATTGATATGAAGACGACATGTTTGTACACATATTTGCATGTGTATTTACGTATGTATATATTTACAGAGTCATATGTACATAATATATAAAAAAAGTGCCTGCAGTATTTGCTTAAGTTTCAAGTCTTATTTAGAATATAATTGCTGCCCAGCATCACAGCAACAAAACATGAAACAATACAAATTAAGCGTGCATTATTTAACATTTCATATGGTAATTTAAATTTCAGCCAATCACAAGCAAGCTGCTCTTAAATTATTGACTGACAACAGTCACCTTTTATGATGTTCCAACAGCAACATTAAAACTCGGCCATGAAGGCAGGTAGAGTAAAGGTGGTTTTATTATCTGGGGAAACAGAAACCATCTAAACTTGATTTTATTTCTTTATGGGTTTAACTACCATTTTTTTACATAAATAAACACAAGAGCATGTTTAAATAACGAAAATTACACACATACACATGAGAACTCACACGTTGCATCTTGCACGCGTCCTGCCGTCTCATGTTCACTGAGATCTTCATTGGGGTCCAACCAGCAACTTAATCATTTCTACACACGATTTATTGAGGTTAAGAATTTTTAAGTTCTTCTGTACGCAGTTGCGAGAAATCTGATTTTTAAAACTTACAGAACAATAAAAAATTAGTGAATTGAATGGCATTTTTGTAAACAATACACAGATTTACATATTTATTTATTTATTCATACAGCCTATGAAATCCCATATTAACATGTGAATAATATGCCAAATTGTTAACAATAAATTAAACACATTCCTAGGATGTTCGCTGATTCTAGGTAATTAACACCTAGACTACCAAGCCTAAGTTAGCGAGTTCGACACCGCACTCAGTCATGAATATGATTTCGAATATTCCTAATCTGATTTGATTGAATGTATTGGTTATGCTCTGCAAGCATTTGCTTATTTCAAATGAGATTACAAACAGAACACACACTGAAGATATCGGATGGATAGTAATAAAATCATTTATATTATTTTCTACATCAAATTGTGAAAGAAAATTATAAAATAAATTAGTTTGCCTGAATTTTGGGCATGCATAACTTAATATGGTAATTAGGACGACATACGAAACACTGTTTAGTTTCTACTGTTTCGTTGCCGCTGAACAAAAAATCTAAAATGAGTGCTTGATAATGTGTGTTCTAACGTCAAGCACACGTATATAAGCTTTATATCAAGCACTTGAACAACGTATTGCGGGCTTTAGCAACAGAGATTGATACTATTATTAATCGATGGTGTACCCAAAATTCACAGCTGATATAAAGAACCTCCATCTTGTCATGCTCTCCTTCTGTCCTCTGAACATATTCCGAGTGCCGGGCCAATTAAAAAAAAATTGGCTACCATCCAAAAAAGAATTGTAGGGTATGTATATTCACTTTGTCATTCCGTGTGTAACGCAGCGAAATATCCCTCTAAGACCCCATTAAGTACATTATATATGTTCTTGATCAGTGATAAAATCTAAGATCTCCAGCCATGACCATCCGTCTGTCTGGGGAAATCACGATTCAGTTGAAACAAAAAAATCCAGACCCTTGAAATTTAATCTAATAAATATATTTTGAAGGATAGCACACGGTCAGGTTCGTAAATACACTGAATCGGGCCAGAGGAAAAACGGTTCCCCTAAGAAGAACTAAACCAAACTCTAGAAAACAACATAATTTTTAAAGTTTTTTTTTGTAATTGTGCTAATATTTGTATGTCAAAGAAAGTCCAAAGCATTGAACTTATAGCCCGAAATCAGAAAAATTCATTTCTGGATTCCGCCCCCTTTAGTGGGCGTTGAAGTAACATATTACATCGAAAAATAGTGTAAATATTTAAAAAAATTATATTCTTAAGCCTAAATTCCTAAAAAAGTAAATTTTTTAGCTTTTATGACGAAGCTGAGATATTTTCTGATCTTCCCCTGCCCTCCACTCAACTTGACCACCTAAATGGCTCTATCAAAAAAAAAATTTTTTTTTGTACACTTAATTACCCCAAAAATTTAATTTTTAAGTTTTTATGGCAAATGTGTGATATGTCTAACCCATGGCCCTTCCCAGAGTGACACTGTCAAAATAGAGTTTTAATATTGTATGCAGAAATGTCTTAAAGGAACTCTGACCCAGCAGGTTAAACATTTTAAATTTATTTCCGTCCCTTTAAGTGCGCGTTGATATAAAATATTAATAAGTAAATTGCTTTTATTCTGATGGAAAGGTGTTTCAGCCATGCAGTTCCTATTTGGAGGGTATGTAAGATTCGAATATAATATTCTTACTTGTTTTTTTTTTTTTAATTCGGACAAGCATTGCGCAATCACATCTAAGTTTGCAGTACCATTGCGCCGAAATTAGAAAGGAGGGGGATAGTATTGAAAGGACAGATGAAGGTAGATGAAAACCTAGAGAATTTTTTGTAGTTACTTCAACCTTATACTTCGACGGCTAATTGTTTGCTATAGGGCCGACTGTGCCTTCATCACTGAAACAGGCCGATAAGAAACTAACACAATGATACGCTAATGCTGATGGGAAGAATTCGCCACAATATTCATGACAGAAAGCGGAGTCGAACGCTGGTGCCTCCGCTTCATAGGTTCATGTTCAAACAGAACACTGATAAAGTCAGGAAAGCGAAGAAAACTACATACGTTTTTAATGTTATTATTTTCTTTTTTTGGTTTTCAAAATGTTTATCTAAGTGATTGAGCTCAGTATGTCGAAGTTTGCATCTAGATTTCCACCTCCATAGATATAAGTTTAAGTTCACGCAAGAATTAAAGATATTTGACAATTCACAACGCCGGAGATACACTAGACTGTATAGGTTAGGTTAGGTTAAAAGGGCTGCCCCCAGTAACCGGGAAAAACACTCGGAGGCCATAAAAAGGTCCATTGTGATGCCCAGAGGACTATACCCTACACACTCCTTTCAAAACGAAGTGGTGGTTCCTGAGAACCACCCAGAACTTCTCACAAAGCCCGCCAGGGCAGCCAGCGGTGCATCCCTGAGGCAGTCCAGATCTCGCAGGAAACGAGAATCTAGCTGTCTAGGCCTACGCTCCTGCAGGGCCGGACAGTCACGAAAGAAATGCTGTACTGACTCCTCTTCTTGTTCATGGAAACAGCTCCTGCAGCGGCCATCATGGGGAAAGCCCAAACGCTCTGACATGTGCCCAATGGCACAGTGCCCCGTCAAAATCCCTACCAGGAGTGCCAACGGCTTTTTCCCAAAAATCAGAAGTTGTCTAGTCCTAGCTCTGCTAAGCGAGACTGTATACTACAGCAACAATCATTCAATGATTATTTTTGGAACAAACTTTTCTTTAGCTCTTTTAGATTGACGGTTCCAGTCAATCCATGAAACAATATTTCGAACATGATGGCCTAGTCAAAGCATTACAATAAAATAAAACTTTCATCGAAGTCATAGCTTCATGTGTATTTTATCTAACTTTACTTTCGGTACTAGCAATTGGATAATCCTCTACAAACATTTTCTTTATATAGAAACTACATGACATATCATGAAAGTATTAATTGTCCATATGGCATATCACCTGAGTTGGAATTGTCATATCTGAGAATAACATATTATTATATTACATTATATTAGGGTAAAACTAAGTGCCAAATAATGAAATTTAATTTTTAATGGTGGGTGTGTTTATGTAGATGAGATACAAAGCACTTAGTAACACGAAACTCAACTGAACTAAAATATAAAGTGTCGTTAATTTATCTTTATAACAAATATTTTGTTCTTTAAATTTAAGATGTGGAATTTTTTTCGTGTCTGACATTTATTTGTTTCTAGATATTGGTGTGCATGTGTATGCAGTTGATTATGAGTATTCAATGTTAAATTAACTGCTTGCTGAGCTTGTAGTACACGTAATCATTTGTTAAACCTTCTAAATAGTACAAGTTACCGAAAACACTTAATACATATGAGGGGAAATAAGCAGACAGACTATGCGGCCATTCAGTCAGTCAGTCAGGCAGACTGACTATCCCCGCGTACAGGAACACGAAAAGATTCATGCTTGTTGATTAACTAACAAGTAGATTATAAATATATTTTCAAACATTGAAATGTGTCAAGTGATTGCCAGCGGTTATTTTCCATTTTGTAGTGTCCGTCTCGCTAGCTTATCAATACCGCACACTTTGTTATTGTTATAATTGCTATTGCTATTAAAGCCACAAACAAAAGAAACAAACAAATAGGCGACGAATGTGTAGCAGCGATATGTCAAACACACAATCATGCAAAAGATCCAATAGACCATACAAACTTGTGCAAGAAGTAATCATGATTGAAAAAGAAAGTTCTGTCGTTTAAATAAGTAGAGCCCAAAAGTATGTATCAGCATATAAAGTCTATTAATTCTTTTCTTATATCTAGAAAATCGGATGTCAGTTTTTTTTTCTTCATTCTTATTGCAGAATAGGCCCAATAAAAACGATTACTGAGAGGAACAATAGCAAATTTGTCTTAACTAACTTCGCCAAAAATTAAAGGATATTTATTCCATTAGTGAAATGTGAAACAAAACCAAAATGACAATTCCAGGGTTGGACAATTTAAACTTTTTTGGTACATATACTTAACCAACTACAACTCTCTCTTTTCCTTTATAACCTAAATATATTTCATATTTTTTAAAGAAATTCATTGGCATTAAAAGTTAGAAAATCCAAAAAGCTCGATGCAGAGATGGGAAGGTAGGGCAGATGAAGATCAAAGAACACCCCACCTTCGTCATAGGTGCATAACAAATAAATTTTTGACGAGTTTAGGCTTAAATATTTGAACTATTTTTATACCCTCCAAAAAAGAATTTGGACGGTATATTCACTTTGTCATTCCGTTTGTAACGCATCGAAATATCCATCTCAGACCCCATAAAGTATATATATTCTTGATCAGTGATGAAATCTAAGACGAACTGAGCATGTCCGTCCGTCCGTCTGTGGAAATCACGATTCAGTCCAAACGAAAAGAGCTAGACTCTTGAAATTTGGCACAAATATATTTAGAAGCTTAAAGCAGGTTAAGTTCGAAGATGGGCTAAATCGGGCAAGAGGGGAAAAAGTTCCCCTAAGAAGAACTAAACCAACCCAGAAAAAGCAACATAATTTTTAAAGTTTTTTGGTTATTTTGTTAAGCAAATGATATATTTTTATGTCAAATACGGTCCAACGCCTTAAACTTGGAGCCATAAAATAAAATAAAAATATTATTTGACCCCGCCCACTTTAGTGGGCGTTATTATAGGCAAAAATAGCATAAAAATTTAACAAATTGTTTTACTTAAGCCTACATTCCTTAAAAATACCATTTTTAAGCTTTAATGACGAAGCTGAGACGAAACCTGGTACTACCCTGCCCTACGCCCTCCTTCCCCTTCGCCCCCTAAATGACCCTACCAAAAAAATTTTTTTTTTAAATTTTGTATATAATCATCCCAAGCATTTATCTTTAGAGTTTTATGACTGCCGATTTCTGCCCTACCCCCCCCCCCCACCTCTTCCTTTGCCCCCTAAATGACCCTACCAAAAATTTTTTTTTTAAATTTTGTATATAATCATCCCAAGCATTTATCTTTAGAGTTTTATGACTGCCTGTTGCTGCCCTACCCCCTTCTCCCCCTTTGTCCGCTAAATGATCCTATTAAAAATAAATAAACATGTTTTTTAATTTTGTGTATAATTATCCCAAGCATTTATTTTTAGAGTTTTATGTCTACCTGTTTCTGCCCTACCCCCTCTCCCCTTTGGGTCTAAATGACCCTATCAAAAAAAAAGAAACTTTAATTTTGTATATAATTATCCCAAGCATTTATTTTTAGAGTTTTATGACAAAGGTGAAATGTTTTCCCCACAGCCATTGCCAGAGCTACCCCGCCAAAATACAGTTTTTATTCCCTCCAAAGAGAATTGGACCTATTAAATTAATATGTATATTCTTGACTAGTGATGAAGTTTAAGACGGTCTAGCAATGCCCATACGTTCGTCTGTGGAAAACATGATATTGTCTATTTTTAAACCCGCCCCCTTTAGTGGGCGTTGACGTACGATATTATATAAAGGAACTCTGTCCCACCAAGTTAAATATTTAAAATTCACTTACTAAATATTTGGAGGGTATTTAAGATTCGACCCGGTCGAATATGACGTTTTTACTTGTTTAATATAAAATACTACTTCAACGCCCAATAAAGGAGGCGGGGCTCAAAACAAGAATTTTTGTAATTTTTTGGTTACAAGTTCACCACTTTAGATGTTTTTACATAAAATTATATCATTTGCCTAACAAAATTACAAAAACAATCTTTAAGAACGATGCTGTTTTTAAGAGGTTGGTTTAGTTCCAGGGTCTGACTCTTTTCGTTTGGACAGAATCGTGATTTCCACAGATGGGCGGACGTACATGGCTAGATCGTCTATTTTTTCTTGGACCAGCACTCAAGGGATGCCGCCTAGATATGCGATGCCACGTGCCAGAGCTAGGAAAGTTGGTTATGGTAAGATGGATAGAGGGAGTAGTGTTTGTGGACGTTCGATTTGAACGTTCCCAAGCTAAAATTGGCAGGAAAGACCTCTGCAGGAAGTTTGTTCCACATACAAATAGTTCGGCCAACGGAGAACGAATTCTCTCTGTAATGCGTGGTGCGGTTCACTGGCAACTCAATGAAGAGCGGGTAGCTCACAAAAATAAACGGGTTTCGGGTATAAGCTCCAGCAGAACACATTCCGTTATAGTATCGGTGGAACAGTGAAACACACCCCCACGTTGCGGTGATGCTACAGTGAGTCAATAGAGTTGGCACCGATGAGCTTCTTCGTTCTCTCTTGTACGCGTTCGAGCAACTTCATAACAGACTTTGAAGCACCGCCCCATACATGAGAGTTGTATTCCATTTTTGGTCGGATGTAAGGAGATCAGTTGGGGCAAAGTATGTCTTAAACCGAGGCACTTGAATGCTTCTTCTGAAATATGAAAGATGTGATCAGTCCATCGAACGTCGCACTGTATTTTCATATCAAGAACATCAAGAGCTTCTGATTCCCCAATACCTATACCATCCATAAACACGGACGGCGCAGAACCTTCTACCAACCGCCTATACGTAAGCACGCAGCACTGGGTCTTATAAGGGTTAAGGTTAACCTTGTCTTCTGGCGTCAATCTCCTCCAGGCTTGACCAGCGGGTCAACGAAAAATATTGGTTAATGCTGCTAGGGTTTGAAGTTTGACAGGGAAGGTCATTTATAAAGATGAGGAAGAGACTAGGAGATAGAACAGAGCCCTGAATTCACCTTGAACTCGTTTGATGAGACGCCATCTATAACAACTCGTATAGGGCAGTCTCTGAGGAAACTAGCTATAAACCGAGAGAAATCATCACCGACACCAAAAGCAGTCAGTTTTGACAGAAGTGCATCATGTCACACTCTATCAAATGCTTTTGAGCCACCACTTAGATCGTTTTGGATTCCTTCACTGATCAAATAAATAATATGTCAAGAGATGTATAAATTTTATAAGCAAACACTCTTATAAAACCAAGCGATGAGTGCTAGATCCAAAAGATATAGATAGTTTAAAAAACTGTTTGTTATTCCAACCAAAATTTTCCATAAATTCTAAATAAAGTACAAGAGTACTTAAAAGTTTACTGCAGCAATGTTGTTGTTTTCACTGCTGCAAACTGCTGTAGCAACAGCAGTCACTTGGTAACTATAAACGGAGAAAGAAAGTCACTTAGTTCTTTGTTTTCATTAAAAATTTTTCTCTTCCTACTGCTCCCTCCCCATTCAACTTGTTGATTGTTTACTCCATAAAAAGAAAAAGCGAAAACTAACAAAAACTGTCAACTAAAGTATTTGCCTAGGTTTTTAGATCTTTATTGTTGTTGTCTCTATTTTATAACACCCGCCTCCGCCAAATAACCAGCGCCTGATAATGATTTGCTCGTGCAAACACTTGAGCTCTTTTTGGTTGTCTTTCCTAGCCAGCAAATATCTCGTTTGTTTCACGTGAACAGCAAGCAAAACGTCTAGTGAAGGTCGCGTGATTTTAGGAAATTTGTACATTCTAGGGTATTCAATTTATGGGATTTTTACTTTAATCGAATAATTAATCGAAGTTTTGATTTAATCGATTAGCAGTGGATTCATTTTGGAAAGCAATAATACAACCAAACTAATAATTCTTAAACTAAATGAAGCATAACAGGTATTCATAAATACTCTTACGAGTATGTAAAGGGTTTTCTAACAAGGACTTCCCAACTTTAATATTTTGATAACGGCCGTCTCGTTGAAGTTACATCTGTTAAATTATTTGCGAATCTTTCAGTCTGTTTTGCCAAATCAATATGGACGGATATAACATTTAGTAACAAGTGCAAATAATCAAATTGATTTATCAAAATGGATGTTCAAATCGGCCCACGTACCGCGGGAAAAATCATGTTCAGGGTTGATGCCCATTTCTGGATGAATGGATACGAGAACAAATAAAATTGTCGAATTTAGGACGATACCAACGCACAGGAGATCTAAATGCATTCCGAAAAAACTCGCTTTTTGGGTTGGCATCCTCTTCGGCCCACATTTCTTTGAGAACGACGTTGACCAGGACATCACTCTTAACAGCGAGCTCTATAAGACCTATGGTATAGATTGATAATTACCAACTTTGTTTAGCCTGAATTGGATATGTGTATACGAAGGACTTGTAATTTTAACAGGACAGCGCTACTTGCCACACAGCTCATGCCACATTGGATATTTTGCACGAGCGATGGCCAGTTCGCAATCATGGCAACTGTCCACCGTGATCATACGATTTGATCTCGTTAGATTTTTTCTTGAGGGATTTTCTTAAGTCGTCGGTGTATGCAAATAAGCCGCAAACTACGGCGGTCCTAAAAGTCAGCGGTTTATGCGTCACAGTCATGGAAAATGTTACATTTCGGATGCGCTTCACCCAGAGAAGCCGTGACGGATATTTGAAAGATATTATATTCCACGGATAATGACATTAATTACTCTTTGTTTGGATTGAAATGAGCACCTATTGTGATATGCCGTCCCTGCAGTGAGTTGATGGGTCAGGATTAGCCTTGTTTCGAACTCGATCGTTTTTGACAAGAACCTATGATCAAACCCATTTAAATTACATTGGTTTGATCATGTAATAAATGAATTAGTTCTTGTAACAAACGAACAAGTTCCATACACATCTAGTCAGAATGGATGCTTGCGTTTGGAGGACGGCATCGGGTTGCCCTGTCATTATTTCTCCTTAGGGTTATTTACAGCGAACTTTTATATCTAAAGGACGTTCACTATCTGTAACCGATGACCCATCCGACAGCCTTTAGTTGGGCTCGTGCGAAGCGAGATAATATTGTAGAAATCCCATCATTCCCATCGGAATTTTTAAAAATAAATATGGGGTAATAATTAATCGGTTAGCTAACTGAATACCCTAGAACATGCACATAAAGCACCTCTGACATATTTGTTATTGGTACGTGGTCAAACGTATGCATGTATGGACATGTTTTTATATTTTTTTCGTGGGTTTCACTCTCTAACCGTTTCCCTTCAAATTCCACTGATAATTGTTTATATGCATGTATGTGTAGGTAAATACTCCTAAGAAAATTCTAATTCTAAAGCGGGTCGATTGTTGTTGATATTGCTTAAGCATGAAATTGATAACGAGTACAAGTGCTGGCGCATGTTGTATGTACACGCCTCACAGCCGATTTTTGTGAATTTGCGATAACAATTTTCAGCCAGCCGTCTGTCTAAATAATCGCATGATATTGTTCTTATTGTTGTTTGTTGGGAGGAGCATATGATTTGAATTGTTTGTACCGACTTAAATGCAATGCCCACACAAGTAAATAAAAAAACAATCCGAACTCAAACATTTTTAATCAGATGATAGGAGATAACCCATATTGTGGGATATGTAATATACGTATAAATAAATAATATTCAGCGTTTCTGTCCCACTGGTTGAAGATAATGGAAATGAAGAAATTATTGGTTACGCTTACTTCGTCAAATATTTGGTAGATGTGAACGTAGCCTAAGAAGCTTTAGAAGGCTGGGAAAAACGGATAGAGTACTAGCAGTAGTCAGTGACAACTCCACCAACATTGCTTGGGCCATTAGAGACATTCAAGATTCAAAACTACCGATATAATCTGCCACACTAAATAAAAAAGCTATTTTGAAAAAAAAATCAAGCAAAGAAGCAAAAAAAAGAATTGGAGGGTATATTCTCTTCGTCATTCCGTGTGTAACGTTGTCGAAATATACCTCTAAGACCCCATAAGGGATATATATGTATGTGTTGTACACGGAAAAGTTTACGATCAGCAGTAAGACAGAAATATTCATGCGTACGTGCAGCCGTTACGGATCAGGTGATTGCTTTCTCTCAGCAAGATGATGTGTAGCATCGCAGTGTTTCCTATTAGACACGCTGTGTTGCGAAGACTACTAACAATTTTACTATCCGTACAACTAAAAATCCTTATAATATTGTAATGGTATATTGTTTATGATTTTACATATTGATGCAACGTGACTCCCACAACCGACTTAAATAAGTGATTGCATCAGATCGATGTTTTCCCATTGTTGTACAATCAATAATCTAGTTGAACTGGAGTCCTCAGAAGATAAGGATGCAATTACTTTTTGATATTGTCATAAGAGTGCGAAACAAGGTTTCTGTATGCATCCGTGTATTGTGGAAATTACTCTTCTGAAAAGAGTCCAAACTATCTACTTGGTATTTGCAGGATGATCTTCAATTAAGATTTGCTCCTGGACATCCTAACTTTTCGTTAATTTGTATAGCGTTACTTTGATTTGAAATTCAAATTTTCCGCTTCCTTGTGCTTAAACAAATTTCTGGTTTTTTTTCATGAAAACCGATGGTTTGATTTATTTTAGACATTTTTGAAAAATGAAAATATTTTTAAATCCTCAACCATTAAATGAAAATTTACTTTCCTGCTTTATTTCTGTTAAAAAAGCCACGTACTCGTATGTATTGTCCCTAACAAAATGTAATAATTATTTTCACTAATTCCTGATAATTGTTATAATTTCCCAAGTAATTCATTTAAAATAATTTTTTATGATCAACTCGTATAATTATGTCTTAATCGTTGGCTTTTAACTTTCTCAGTTATTTCTTGGTTAACTTTAAATTTGCGATCATTTCGGTTGTTTTTACATTTATTGCCGTTTATTTGAGTGTTGTTTTTGTTGGCAAACAATCTCCAGCTGCTTCTGTTGGAGCCGCCGCCATAAGGAATTAGTTAGTTTTACGCACAGACAATGTGTGGTCGCCATTGATTTCAAAAAAAAAAAGAACAACAACTAACAATTGGAGCCGTGATTGTTGATTTTAACTTTGTTAATGTATGTGGCAGTGTGGTATGTAGTCGAATTTGTGTGAGGCGACCGCCAACAGTCTGTTGCCGCTAGCTGAAACGCAAGACAACAACAAAAGTTATCCAATCATCACTACAAATGGAGCACCGCCATACAAACAAACCCTTTTCATCTGTAGCTCTTCTTCGCTAAGAGAACCAGCACATTCAATTACTGTAATTTACTTGATTCAGTCAGGGCTACTGATTGAATTTCAAATTGCTCAATTTTAGTCGAACATACATAAAAACACACATTCATGCATCCATCCTCTTACTTCTGACGGGACAGCCCACCAAAAAGCTAACCAACCAACCGGTCAAGTCATTCAGCCAGCCAGCCGGCCGACCGTTCGGCCAGCCAGCCATCCATCCCTACTGAACTTATGAATAATATTTTAGCGATATTTTCGTGATAACCACACACATCTCCAGCATAGTGGATGTTTTATCCCATTACCATTGCTTTCGCTTCGGGTGGCATTGCGAAAATTTTGGCAGCCAAAAAGACCACCAGTGTTGACAACTTTTCAACCCTATACGCTTTCCTCTCTCTCTGTCTCTCTTTATTGCTCTTTGCTTTTACTTGTGGTATGTTTAGTAATTAAGACATATAAAATGGAATACCTATAAATGGTTGCCAAAAAAACACCAAAAAAAAAACAAGAACAAACATGAAACTAAAGAACAGTCAAAAATCAACTTCAAATTTAAATGTCATCTAGAAAACACTCATACAAGCACATGACGGCCGCTGGAAAAGATGATGAAGTTTCAAAGGTGAAGATCAGATTTATGGCGCCTTTTACTAGCGTCTTCATACTCGTATGAATTGTGCGCTTAAGATCTTTTTTTAATTGATCAGAAATTTCTTATTTAGTTTGGCTGATAATGAAAGTTGGCCCACGTAAGTACAACACATTTTGCAATTTCACACTTTCATATCGAGTTGATTTTTAAATTTTCCTCTTCTTTAGTTCTGCGTGTAAAAGACTTGCACTTTTTTATATTTATTATTTCTATGTTCGTTCTTTCTGTGGCAAATTATAGAGTTCTAGAGTTAATGTTCAAGATAGAAAGATACAAAACGTCCTTCATACTTGGCTACACTCACATATCGTATGAAATGGAAACAAAGCAAAAATCTAGTCGGTTGATCTTTGCAAGTAAGACACGTCTTTTATGCAACTACACTGACAGAATAAATCTTTTTATTTTTTTTTTTGTGTCACAAAACTGCAATTGATCAGTTGATTTTTTTTTTAAATTAATTATTACAATTGCTTTTCAAAACAGTAAAGCATTCATTGCATTTGGGGAATAACCAACGATTCCATATAAAACAGATTTTTTTTTTGCTGACTGGCTTTGAGTCGCTCTCTCTGTGTATCAGCCAGCTATAATTCAAAATATATAAATATTCGTATCGATTTTTACAAACTCTCTAACCATGAGCTTTCATTAGGCTGTTTTGTTAAAAGTCTGTGGAGTGGATATTGTTTTCAATAGCATTTACTGTAGAATCCTTCATGTATTTGTTATTTTTTGTTTTACACTTTTTTCTTATTTGATTGTAAAAAAAAAAAATTATGTATGTATTGAAAAAAACGTTGCTCGTATGATGAGCTGGCGCACGCGCAACCATCATACCATCACAATAAGATGCTTGAATGCGTTCAATGCTTCGTTCTACCGGCTGTTTTGGGAGCAGTTTCGATTTAGTGATTTCTTGTATGAAATCGCAAATGTTATGATCAGTAAGCATAGCAGCGGAACCAGTGATGCAATCTGATGTTGTTTGGTTCATACTCTAAAACGTGAATCGTTATGCATGGATATTCAAATGACCATAAAAAGGAATTAAGGTCCAGAGAGTGTATGTGCATTGATGGCTGGCTGCTAAGCAACAGCAACAGCAGAAAAAATACAAACGAAAACAAAAAAAAAAGATTTTTTTAAATGCGTTAAAAGGGATCTGCAACTCAAAAGCTGGCAAGACATCCATCAACTTGCATTTTATTTTCTTTTTGTTTTGTTTAATTTTTTCATTTAGTTTTGTTGTTATTATTTACTGCAGTTGCGAAATTATTATCTTGTGTGAATAAACGGCAAACTTCAATCAACAAAATATAACACTCCATTCTTTATAAATCCAATACGATATGGGCATATCGATGCATTTTCATACACACTCGTACACACCAACATGTCCATGACTCGTCGATTCGATTGTTTAAACCACACATACTTTAATTACCTGAGATATTCCACAAAATATCTCTACTAAATGTTAAGAAGACTACTGCGGCTTAGCTTTACACATAATCTTTAAAATACGATGTTTCTACATGTAAAGATAAGTGTGTGTGCAGCGCACTTCCCCCGTCTCACCACATGACGTTTTGTTCATCGTTGTTCATTGCCTCTGCAGTAAAAAAAATAAACAATGTTCACAGATCACTTACAATACAAAAACGAAATAATGAAATAAAAGGGAAATAAAATAATGAAAAAAGTCAAATAAACAACAGTGCGAAGTCGTCAATTTGATGTCGAAGTGATGTCGCACGTTTCATTTCAAAAGTTCTTACTTAGCGTTAATACACTTGGAAAAATTATGTAGCAATTGTCTGTCATCTTCATTGATTTATAATTTAGTTCATAATTTTCCCACAAACTGTGATAAACCTCAATTAAATACAGTTTAAAACTAATTAACAGTTAAACTTAACAAATGTCCGGTTTTTAGAGGCAGAAGTTTAAATGGCGTTCACAAAAAAAAATATCGCTTAATTTAAGCAAAAGTTTTCAAAACAAAGAAAAAGTAGTTGTAAATAATTTTTCTTTTGCCAGATTTTTTTAGTAATATTCTCCAATACAACTTGTATTTAATAACCCTATGCTCCTTATTCTGTAACTGTTTGTCGATGTCACGTCAAGACAATAACAAAACGAAGACAACTGCTTACTCTTTTTCCTCGACATTTAACAAATTTTAATAGTCTCTTGTTATTTGCTAGGCCTTAGAGAATAGCCCGAGACTGTCAGCAATAATCAGTGGTTGACCGAAACCGGAATGTAACTGATATTTTCACCATGCCACGTTGACAACTAGTTAGAGAATAGGGGCATATATTTTGCCACAACCCTCGAAGCGATTTGTTCCGGCGCTTTTACGCAATACCACAAGGTCTTTGAATAGAGCAAATATAAAATAATGTGAGTTTAGGTATTTACGAGTAATTCGATCTTTCTTTAATATATTAATCTTTAATTATTATTGATAGCCTAGTGTTCGTCCGGTATAATAAATAATCCAAGGATGAAAGAGAAATCAACAGTGATGTGACAATATTAAATGGTCGAAAAATTTAAGGTATGGTACAGGGTGGCCCAGAAAGACCGAAGTGGTGTGAATTCCTCATAACTTTTTTATTATCATTTTTTTTTTTCTTTTCTTTTCAGTATTTTGTAAAGAAGACTTGAACAATTTATAATGGAGCAATACACAACTGAACAACGTGCCCGAATCGTTGAAATTTATTTTTCAAATCAACGGTCCATTGTGTTGACTCAGCGTGCAAACCGTCGTTTCGAGTAGAAGCAATTTTAATTGGCCTCCGCGTTCCCCGGATTTAACCGCTCCAGACTGTTTCCTTTGGGGTTATTTAAAAGGGAAAGTTTATGTTAATAAGCCTAGAACTATTGAGGAATTAAAAACCAATATTCGAGACGAAATTAACAACATGACACCGGAAGTTTTGCGAAAGGTCATGGAAAATGTGTTGGAAAGAGCACATTGGTGCGAAGCAGAAAATGGCCACCACTTGCGGGATATCATTTTTAATAACTAATCTAAAAATATTCCCTATAAATTTACTGTATTTAAAAAACAAAAAATTAAAAAAATATATCTTAAATAAAAAGTTATAAGGAATTCACACCACTTCGGTCTTTCTGAGCCACCCTGTATTAGTCGGGAGTGCGACATACACTAAAACCGCTGAGCATACAGATCGAAATATTCCCGTAGAATTGCCGCAAGTCTCAATTTGTCGGGTTTCGGAAAGATTTTTCTTTCAATCTCTTCTAACAAAAATTCTAGCACAATTGCAATTATATAATCGGACATATTCTAAGCACTAAAACATCGTCTAAATAAGCCCTCCCTACATCGTGCTGTCGTATTCTAAATGTCATAAGTGTAATTTCAAACAAGCATGTCCAGTCCAAATCCACACAATATAGAAATTCAAGTCACGATGCTCTGGAAGTTACAAAACAAATCGATTTTGTATGCAGACTACGGAGTCTAAGATCGAGGATCCGATTTCAGACTGAGTCATAAATAAGGTATTGGATTTTTCTGATCGTCATTAGTGCATGGCATGGTTGTTGTCGGCTAGTTTCAATTGCACAGATATAGCACTGGTCGCTGAACATTACCAACAGCGATTAACACTGGCATGTACTAAGAAGCGGCTTACAGCTATAGCCGACGAAGTAAAGAATATAATTCTCCTTCTAATCGAATTTCATAGTCCTCGATCTTAGCCCTCTCTACACTGACGGGACGGGGGATGATGGACGTCCCATGTAATAAATCTGTTCGTTTATGTAATCGTGGGTGCTGTTGGCTGCATTACGAGTAGTTAACGCGTATACTTACTACGAAGACAAAAATGCTCTGTCATGAATATGGGAAGTTATGGCAAAGATGGAAAAGGAATAAATATCATGAGATCGGGGATATTCCACTGGAAGTGTATGACTGCCAATGACTCGTCAGGACTTCCGGTATGGAATCTTTCAGATTGTACATGCTGTCTATTATGAATAACAATTTCATCATGTATAAAGAGTCAAATTGCTACAAAAAAGTCTCTATCTTCTCATCTTTCCCCTTGTTTTCAGTTCCGACACAATGCATTGCATATGTCTGAGTCACCCACTGATCGCTGGTCCTACTCCTTAAAAAAAGGGCTTTGGCGGAAAACGAGCCCACAACCTCCGCACTAATAACATATCATTGCTACTAATCAGCCACAGCGGCAACTTTTGCTCGATCCAACACCAAAAACTGATGAGGAGGACTTCGTTGAAATATATCCAAAGACGATGCCCAAGATTAATTAAGTGGATGCTGTTGGCTGAAGTAGTAGAACACGAGACTATGAAGCGGAGGGTCCTGAGTTCGAGCCCGCGGTGAGTCATGAAATATTGTGTTGAATTCTTCTGATCAGCATTAGTGCGTGGTTGTGTTAGTTGTTGCCAGCCTGTTTCAGTGATGAAGGCATAGTCACTGGTCACTGAACAAAATTGGCAGCGACTGACACTATCATGTAGTAAAAGCAGAGTAACAGCACCCACCTTCGTCGGCCCTGTAGCAAAAATTAGCCAGCGAATTAAAAAAGGTTGAAATAGCTACAAAAAAACTGTCTATCTTCTCATCTTTCCTAATCTGTCCCCTCAATAATATCCCCTCGTTTTCAGTTCCGGCGCTGTGCATTGCATATATTGGGGTCATCCCCTGAGTGCTGGTCCAAGATATTAAAAAAAAAAACATGCAATCTTTTTAAAATTTTGCCGCACAAATCCATATATTTAGGGTTGCCGTTTCCAATTTTCGAAAAGGAGGACAACGACCTTAAAAAAGGAGGACATTTTACTCAAAAAAGAGGACTTTTTTTTGCCTAAAAGTCAAATATAAAAATCAAAAAACTCAATGAAATATACAAAATTACTTGACAATTCATACAGTGATGCCAACGCAGTCCCTAACGCATCCCATATAGCGCTTTTTTGTTCAAAATAGTGATTTTTACTGGCTGTTTCACAATTTCAAACGAAAATTGATTCGTACGAAATCTGTGTTATTTGCAAATTAGTTTGGGCGTTTTGTTTTTAAAAATTTAGCTTGGCTAATTATGAGTAGGACAACCCCAGACAATTGTTAAAAAAGTAGGAGGACGGACCCCGATGACCTAAAAAAGAGGACGGTGTCCGGGGAAAAGAGGACGGTGTCCGGGGAAAAGAGGACGGATGGCAACCCTACATATATTTCAATATAATAGCGTTTGAGTAGAAAATTCTTTAGAGTGTAAAAGCGTATATGATAAATATCACAAGAGTACGGCACAATTACCTGTCTTAAGAAGCAGCGGCAAATGTCAAAAACTCACCACATTACTAACCATTCAGATGGATGATGATGATTGTATGATACATACCGCAGCTTGCGAACGACCGCAGCCCTAAACTTGGGTGGCATTCGAATTTTACTTCTTACTTTATATTTATTTTTTAATCATATCAATTCTATCTATCAATGGAGGACGAGTTAACTGAATGTCCACCTCGTGAATAATGTATCACAAACTCGCACACAAACTCGTACACACACACACACACACACACACAGCCAGTCATTATGAAGGTAAGATAAAATTGAGTGTTGATACAACATTTGTCTACACAAGTAGCAACAAAAGAAAAAAAAACACATGCAACTAACATTGAAATGAAATACACTTGCAGCCAGAGTTTGTTCGTATAGTCAGACGAACAAACAGCTAACAACGGCAATAACACAAATAACACATTTTAAATGTGGTACCACGCCACTAATACGTTATATTGACCATATTTTTATTTTATTTTATGTTTTTTTTTTTTTTTGTTATTTTGTGATGTGCAGGTAAATGTACCTCACACGTTGACACTGAAGAAATTAATCATTGAAGTAGCTTCAACATCGAATCATCAAGCAAAGCCATGGATTTGTGTTGAAACGATAATTTAGGTTTGCTTAACAGTGAAAAACGCAATTCTAGAGCATTTAGAAGAAAACAAAATTTTCAAAAATTGCACATCGGCTGATGAAATTTCTAGCAGTAGAGACACATAGAAAACTAAGGTAGACGGCAGTGAGACTAATTGATTCGATTTTTACTCGGCATACGAGTACAAGCGATTTCAGTTATTCTTTTACAATTCTCATATATTTCAACTTGCAGTTTAGATTTTAGGGATCTGTAATGTGAAACTGTCTCAAGACCAAGTAAAACTAATAATTATGACGGATTGCATATCAGAATGGAAAACACATGCGCACTCCATTCTGTCGATCAACTGTTATAAAGGACATTTCGTGGGCTGTATAGAACTTTTTATAGGAACAACTGTCAAACTATCTGTCATGCTAATGAAGTGTGTTCCACATTTTCCACTTTAGACTTTTGGAATTCAAATAAAATTCTTAAAAAAGAAGATATCCCCGGCATAGACACACGTGCGTATGACAGAATGCCCAAATTTATCCATCCGACGACATGATCTCCAACCGTCCACTTCTCAGAAAAATGTGAGAAAAGATCTTGGCCTTCATCCATAGAAGATCTAACCGGTGCAAGAATTAAAGCAGACGGACTATCAATTGCGTTGTGGAAGTTGATCCACATTTTTATCGTTAAATCATCTTCAGCAATGAGGTTCACTCTTGGCTTAACGGTTATGGAAAAAAATCTGAACTCAATTAAGATTTTTCGTAACGTACTTTAATTCAGAAAGACATGATAAAAACATAAGAGACAAAGTCAACATGAATATAATTATCTATCTTACACAGCAGAGCAGAACAGGTGCTTTAGAAGGCCGCTACACTAACTATTATTATTATTAACTCGATTAATCCTTAGCCTACCATTTGCTTAATTTTTGCTTAAATAATTGTTTGAATGATACGAACTTTGCTATTTCCGACTAAAGAATATAATCTGTTAATTTCTATAGATTTTTATTTAAAATAGAAAAGCTTTGAAAATAATTGGGAAACATTCTTTAAATTGATATTCTATTAATAAATAAATATCGCTAGTTTCCATACAAATTGGTATGTTCCACTTAAAACATGCACAAACAAAAACCTAAATGCCTTTGTTACTGTGTTGTGTAAATTGCATCCTGTAACTATCCTGCGGGAAATGTAGTACCAATTGCCTTCAAAGTACCTTTTCTAATACAAATGGGACTGGTGAAAAGAGTGCATACGAGTAACCCAAGACCATAAAGAATATGTTGAAACAAAATTCCTTGACTCTGTGTCATATCGTGAGATTTACATAAATTTTTTTGCATTCTTTCAAAAAATGGTTCGTTTAAAGTTTATTTAAGAAAACTGTTAGTAGCGCTGCTACTTATCGTTGCATCAGTGTCAGCATTTTTTCTTACTGCAATAGTTTGCAGAAATTTATGGCAGTTACTATTTACTATGCTGTAACCTCTTCATTAGAGCTCATATTTAGAAAGGTTGCATTAAGTTACTTCCATTACTGGTTTCTAAAACTGATGTAATAGGGACTTCAACTTGACAAGTACCTTAAGTTTTGGGTGTAGGACCTGTTACGGAGTGTTTTCATTAAGTCAATTAAACCCTTCCAATGACAATTCCAACTAAAATCAACTACCGATGATTTTCATATAAAGTTCCAGAACTAGAACCTGTTGCTAGACCCTGGGAACCAACCATTCACATGACATGATTTGTGACAGTTTCCCTTCCTTCTACCGGATATTTACAAGATATAATTGCAAAAGATTCACTCAGATTTTAGACATCTTAAGCTCATATAACACCGCGTCATGTTTCATTCAATTGTAGATTCAAATGCACATAAGATTCTAGAAACCGTTTAACTTAATATTTATTATTGGAAAAAAAGTCAGGTGTTTAATTTCTTTACTTTATATTAATGCCTTCAATTGATTATTGCACTTTGAAACAAATTTTAAATTGATTTTGTTTTCTTTTTTGTAATTCCAACGAATTGTACTTAAATGTAAAACAGAAATTACAACCCTTGACTGATTTTTTGGTTTTTGCACGACAATCATGCATGAATAATTTTATTCATCATAAATATTTTATTTTTCTCGCGCATGCCATTAACTTTTTTTTTTTTTTTTTGTTTCGACTTAAGACCACTCATTTGCGTTAAATTGTTGTGTTTTTCATATAGTACAAGCCAATTTTTTTTGTGTTTGTTATGTTGCTTTTTCATTTTTGACCAAATTATTGTTTTATACACAAATTTTCATTCATATGGATACACACGTTCTCATTCAAAAAATACACACCTTGATTTCAACGTTTTGTTTAAAAATATAATTTTTCGCTTTTTTTTTTATTCAAGTACGATTGAATGTTTTTGTTTTTCACTGTGAATACAACACACGTTTACGAGTTTTAGCCTAAAACCTATTAAGCGCAATGATTTCGGTCGGTTGCATTCGGATACATACGGTTGCTTAACGCCGCACACGACTGACCGTGCATGGATAATAATAAACGATATAATAGTGTCTGTATGTAGATGGATGAGTAAATAAATAATATGTCTGTCTGCCTATTCGGCTGGTGGAACATCAACCATGTCAGTTAAATACTCTCATCACAATATACAAAATTAATATTGTACTGAAATCATGTTATTCTCTACTGGGTTTCTTAATTTTTTCGAAATAAGCAAAAATCCAGCATTTAAGTGGATCAGGTATTAAACACTGCATTCCTTTAAAGGATGAACAGATATTTTTGTCTAAAGCAAAGATATTTTTAAATAGATATAAACATTTGAATTGAATAATATGCTTAGCGTTGTTTGTTATTTTAGCGAAAATCATGCGATTTATTTTTTTCCAATGCAGAATCGCAAGATATTCAAACAGTTTTTAATTAATATTCAATTTTGAAATCGTTTATTCGACATATTGTCTCAATTGCATTAGTGCTTTTTGTTTGTTATGTGGTCAATTATGTCTATATGCCTGTATTTCATTGGTTCTTACACCAAATCATCAGTAGACTTTAACCTAATTCCAAAATAACAAAACCTCTCAGCTTATACATAAACTCCCAAAAATTAATTGAGAATTACACGAGCAAAACCATAGGATTTGAAATTCTAGAAAACACAACAAACAAATTTTATTCGATAAAAATATTAAATTTTACTACTATTTTTTTCTAAGTAATTGCAATTGCACTTCTTAACAACAAAATATGTTGTCAACATTGTACCATCTTATGTGTATGAATTAGATTTGCTTGAATCTTGAAATATTTTTTTAAATATTGTTAGAGAAATTATACTTTCAAAATTATGTCTCTGATGAAAAAACGGATCTTTATAATCCACGGAAGAACAATGTTTGGATCATTAACACTAAGCAACTTGTGGTTATACAGAAGCTTCCTAAGGCAATTTAGTATTCTAGTGTGTATCTTAACATCTTAAATATCGTGTATGGGGCAAGATTACGAATTTTAATGTATTTGAAGAATGTTTTGCAAAGTATCGGAGCACACCTGCCAACGGTATGACTCAGACTCCGTTTCTGTCACTGACTGCACAGCTCTCATTTTTAAAATTTTTTTCA
This sequence comes from Linnaemya tessellans, assembly GCA_951800035.1. Classification (NCBI taxonomy): domain Eukaryota; kingdom Metazoa; phylum Arthropoda; class Insecta; order Diptera; family Tachinidae; genus Linnaemya; species Linnaemya tessellans. Next base: position 3,659,530 of record OX637535.1, read on the forward strand.
AATTCTACAAAGAAAAATATAAATTTTTTTTTAAGGAAATTAACCGATTTAACCGTTAATCGGAAATAGCCAATTTACAATTAATCTAAAATTTAATCGGTTGCAAATCAATCGGTTAACCGATAGAATACCTTAGAAATAATTATTGCGAAAAAAATTCCTTAAAAGAAAATTTTCAAAATCGCAAAATTTTTTACTTTCATCAGAAGCTTGTAAAGTAAATTTGTTTATGAAAATTTGTTTCAATAACCTATTAGAATTTTTGTTTGTTTATAAATTAGGCCTTAAAACTTAAAAAAATATTCTACATATTGCTCTCCACGAATTTTTTTTTGCTTGAACACTGCACCTATTCATGGGAAGCTAAAAGTAGGTATTTAAAAGGAAATTATAATTACGAAATACTCGTATGTAGTTATCACACGTTCTCCTAAAGTGAGTTTAACTTTTATCTGAGTCAAGCACTTTGATGCAGTGTGTTCGACTCTTTGCGGTGCACTTTGGCAAAGACTAACACCAGAACAACGTTTAAAAATCGAGGAAATTTATTTGTCAAATTCACACGCTATTCAGCAAACTTAAAGAGTACCTTGTCCAGTTTACGGTGAAGATAAACGTCCATTTGAACAGCTAATGCACAATACCTTGAATCTATTCATGACCATAAAGAAATATTTACTATTTTGATTAATATTCATTCAAATAAAGCCAGCTGCATGCATACAAAAAAGCCGCAGCAAATGTAAGACGTGTGTCTGTCAGAATAGTTCAATTTATCGATCCGATGCCGTTCTCATCAACTCGGTCTCTCTTGAACATTTTTGAGGAAAGATATTGGCCTTCATCCATATAAGGTGTAACTGATGAATGTGTATGTTAAATGAGAATCAACTAGGACCTGAACTAGCTTTTTATTGTCAAATCATGTTCAGTGACTGGCTGGCGTAACGGTTACGTAAATAAACAGAATTATCGGTTTTAGGGAGAGAGAGAGAGAGGAGAGAGAGAGCAATCTTTATGAGAATGCATTAGCATTACATCCCGCACGCATCACTGGTCCATTTGTCTTTTAAACCGAAACCGGTGCCAACATTACCAAATGCTACAGCAAAATCATTACCACCTCGCTCGCGTAAGTTGCCATCTTTAGACAACCTCTGTGGGTCAGAAGCCGCCAAAATGTTTTAAAAATAGTGGGAATCATTTTCTATTTTAAATGTAAAATTTTTGTTCACAATTGCGGTGCTCCCCAATACCAATTATTATGGCTGCCATATAAATATTTTCATTTCCCGTAGTACCGAGTATAGGATGTGATGCGTAGAGACTCAAGTTTTGCTTTAGTAAATACCTTGTATAGTCCAACAATATTTTATAAAATGTATTCAAATTATTTAAGTGCCAACTGATCTACAACTACATTTACTATATTTAATAACATGTGGTTCTGATTATTTGGGATTGCCGAATGTTGTCAATCCTATGATGGCCCTTTGCTACAAACAAAAGAAGGAAATTAAAGGTCTAATGTAAGACATGATTTTCAAGATTATAGCACGTGCTGTATGAAGAAGGCAGACACCAATATAAAGTTTTTTTCTTATTAAAAAATCATCAGCATCATCATCATCATCATATGTTAAAGCCATATGCCTTTGTCTGACATGCGTAAGCCAAGCGAAAACTGATGTTATTTTTGCATTCAAAGCGTAATGAAAACCTTTTAAAACTCAATACAGTAGCAGTTTAATTGCAGTACGCCTGAATGATTATTTTTAAAATCTTAAATTTAGAGCAATAACGATGACAATACTCGCTCACTCACATACACACATTGACATATAGACACCCATATACGCCATATGAAATGCGCAAAATTTAGTATAAAATATTTACAATAAAAAGCGACAAAAAAAATAAACGTATGCTGCGGAACATTAATTTAAATCTGAGGACACACACACTCTCAATTTTAATGGAGCCATATCAAATTTCAGCACATTCTACTTGATTATATACCGAATATTTTCAGTATATTTTATACGAGTACACACATGCAATAAAACGAAGAAACATAAAACGGAAAAAAACGTCCAACAAAATATGAAAGGATAAGAAAGAATATGAACATAAGTATGGGCTTAAGGCTTAAAATTGGGCTTAAAGACAAAACAAAATTAAAAATATTTCATATACTTGACTGCATCGAATTATGGAACAAAAAATAACAGTTGTTTTTCACCAAAGTTCTGTTGGGCCGTATGAAAAAAAGGATCAAATTAACGTTGAAATCAGACACAAAAGGTCAAAAACATATTTAGTCGGAAATCATTATTGAAAACTGAAAACTGATTTACCGTTAATTTATGCTAATTTAACAATTTCATTTGAAATCAAAATAAAACTGCTGAATGCTGCTACATTTAGTAAAATATTTACACTGAAACAAATCTTTATTTAGCGAGTGCCTCATGCATGTCCCTGCAGTGTGCTTTCATAAGCAATCTTCTGGCATCTGGGATTTGCTTTTACGTACGACATGCATTCAATCTGATAAAATGTCCAATAAAATCCAGCAAACACGAAATGTGATCTCGCAACTCCCACTGCAAAATATGTATGCGTCGCACACTGGGGATTTCGGAAAAAAGTGGAACTAATTCTGCCATTTCTAAACGGGTAGCCTGAGTGTAATAAAATCCCTTGCAGTATTGAAAGAAGTATTTTTTTTAAGTTAAGGTTTAATGTTTGGATTAATTATCTTCAAGAGGACACCAGAGTGGGTCACGTCGAAGTTATGAAAAGTTCTTGCCGTCAGATTTTCCAGTACTAAAGCAAAAAAAAACCATGAGTATTTTTATATTTACAAAATGTTGAAGGTACTAAAACATGACATGATCTTTAGAACTTCTCTTGAACATTTTTTTAATAAAATATATGTATTTTCGCTGCTATAGGCCAGCAATAAAATAGTCTAGTATTTGCTCATGTTGTGTTCTTCGCCTATTAATTTAAATTTGAAACCTGCACAATTTATTTTTGTGTCACAAATTTCGTCTCGTTTACGTAGTCGCAAACTTGCTTACAGCTTTTTATATATTGGATGTCATTAGACTTTTGATCATACCGATAAATATGTTGGTACTGTAGCTGAAAACACGTTGGCGAAGTAAATAATAAAATAAACAACAAATTGTCTATCTTCCCATTATTCTTCATCTGTTCCCTGCACAGTATCCCCTCCTTTCATAGGTCCAGCACAATGCATTCCATGAGATTTCTGAAGCCGAGAGGCAAAACATTTATGAATGGCGCGCTTAACCATCTATATATAATTACTGATGGTCTAAGTATTGGTTAATCTGAAGATCTTAGAAACTGGTGTCGAACTCGTTCATTCTAGACTTGTGTCCAACTAGGTCATTCGCTCAGTTTTGACAAGAACCTCTGATCAAACCTATGTAATTTAAATGGGTTTGATCAGAGGTTCTTGTCAAAACTGAGCGAATGAGCTAGTTGGACACAAGTCTAGTTCATTCGCTCGTTTTTGACAAGAACCTTTAATAAAACCAAAGTAGTTTGAATGGGTTTGATCAAAAATGAGCGAATGAAAGAGTTCGACACAAGTCTAAGATCTTGATATTGGCAATTAAAGACTTTGCGGGCAATCTTCTAAGCTATCGGACGACAGCTTATGAATTCAACGAATAGCCAGTCGAACTCTTTCATTCGTTCGTTTTTGACAGGAACCTATGATCAAACCCATTCAAATTATATTGCTTTCATTAAAGGTTCTTGTCAAAAAAGAACGAATGAACGAGTTTGACACAAGTCCACAGTACATGCGAAGTTGGACGGAGTGGGCAAATATTACAGTTTAATATGACGGTGGGTATTACACTTGTGTCCAACTAGCTCATTCGCTCAGTTTTGACAAGAACCTCTGATCAAACCTATGTAATTTAAATGGGTTTGATCAGAGGTTCTTGTCAAAACTGAGCGAATGAGCTAGTTGGACACAAGTCTAGTTCATTCGCTCGTTTTTGACAAGAACCTTTAATAAAACCAAAGTAGTTTGAATGGGTTTGATCAAAAATGAGCGAATGAAAGAGTTCGACACAAGTCTAAGATCTTGATATTGGCAATTAAAGACTTTGCGGGCAATCTTCTAAGCTATCGGACGACAGCTTATGAATTCAACGAATAGCCAGTCGAACTCTTTCATTCGTTCGTTTTTGACAGGAACCTATGATCAAACCCATTCAAATTATATTGCTTTCATTAAAGGTTCTTGTCAAAAAAGAACGAATGAACGAGTTTGACACAAGTCCACAGTACATGCGAAGTTGGACGGAGTGGGCAAATATTACAGTTTAATATGACGGTGGGTATTACACTTGTGTCCAACTAGCTCATTCGCTCAGTTTTGACAAGAACCTTTAATCAAACCTATGTAATTTAAATGGGTTTGATCAGAGGTTCTTGTCAAAACTGAGCGAATGAGCTAGTTGGACACAAGTCTAGTGGGTATAACCATCTGTATCAAGATATTTCATCTTCTTATTTGTAATAAACTTCCTGCTGAGGTCTTTTCTGCCACTTTCAATATTGGAAAGATCAAATAAAGAGTTAATAATCACTAACCCCGCCATTCTCCTTCCCATAACCAATTTTCTTGCTTCCGGCACAAAATGTTTTACATGCGTAGAAGACAACCTGTTTCCTGCAAAGTTTCAATTGCTTTGCATTCAAGTTCTATTTGTTATTCCTTTTTGGCATCTAGTAGTATCATTGATGTTTTCTTTTATTATCTCCTGCTAGGGGATAAATAATTTATCCAAGTCTAGAACGGCTTTAAGATTATTTCTAAGCAAGTTGATCATTTTGATTATAGTAAAAGTAATGATTAAATATGCATACATGACTTATCATTCTCCTGGACATTCACATACTAACTAGTATTATGAAATATTATTGTCATTTAGAAAACACACATTCTCATATTATACCATCCTTTTTATCTTTCCATTTTTCCATCAACCTAGTTTCTTTTCTTTAAATTCATATATATTTTCAGGCACATGCAAACGGCTGCAGGTTGTTGTTTTAAAGAATTTCACTTCTTTTCCAAAATTGAAACCTATAATCATAATTTATAATGTGTTTGCATTGATGTTAACTACACCATTTACATTTGAAAAGGAAATATTTTCAATCGTATTGTATTGCCAAGCTGTCTGTCTTCTTTGATACAAGTTATTAATTTAATGAAATTCGAGAAATATATATACAGATCTATGCTTGATTTCTGTAACTTGTGACGAGTGTTCACATCGAAAAAATATAATAATAATTAATAATAGTCATATGTTGAGTATTATATAATTTTAACTACAAAAAAATAAGGAATCAAAATATGAAAAATTAAAAAAAAAAAGAATTATCTTGGGTTTCACAAACTAACAACTATTTTTTTGATGAGATAAGTTCTCGCATTGGTAACAGGAAAGAGGTTGCTGTTCATTGTTGTTACAAATATTAGATTGCAACAACAATGTGTTGATAATTATAGCACGAATAACAGCATGGAATACAGAACTGGGGTGTTTATTATATTAAAAAATCATATACGAATATTATTTGTATAACTAAGATAAGTGTGATCATTAAAAACGGATCTTTTCTAGGAATTATAAGTATCAAATAAATAAATGTTTACGTCTTTCTGTGTTATTTCTTCCAAGTAAATATCTGTTATAGAATTTAGATCATACTTTTATTGGCTTTCAGCTGAAATTTCTTTGGAAGTCATAAAACAGGTACACGTACAAAGCACATTTGTACTTGGTATATGTTTATTATAGCACTTTATTGCCCCAGAATAATACTGGTTATCTTTAAATTGTTTTAATTTGAGTAATTCGCCTGAAAATTCACTACTCTCACACTTGCAAAATCATTAAAGTATATTATATCAAGTGTTTATTTCAAATCCAAAAAGTTTTCGACTTTAAAAGATCACAGGAACATATTTTTAATGCTGTATCATGTGAAATCAACAACTATGATATTATCATGGAATTGACGTTTTCAACATATATTTGTAAATAATTAAGCAATATCTTTTTTCTAACAATATCTTTATACGATGATATGATAAAATTAAAATTAATACCTGCTATTACCGCCCAACCAAACGCTGCTCTTAATGTTCTGTGGAGCTGAGTAGTCACCACCACTCGCAAACGCACTTGGTGGTCTCGTCACAGTAACTAATTAACTAATCAGGAAATTATACCAGATATGGAATGTCTTACGTGTTCTAATTGGAGAGACTTAAGAAGATACATTGAAGAAACTAGGTTCTTCAAATTCAACGGTTTCTATGCTTTTTAATGGGGGCTGCCTATAATAGAGTGGGAACTCCTTATAATAGAGCGCACAACAGGTCTATACGGCTTAAGCGTAATGCTGAAGGGATTGGGACGTCTCTTGATTATGCCCCTCTCTTCCACCTAACCGAACCTAACCCATGTACACACAGGTGACAACTCCTCCAAAACCTATGCAAATTCCTTTTTGAGGTGTTCGACCGACCCTAACTAAAAGCTTTACTGCTCCAATGGCAATGTGCTATGCCGACATTAGCCGAAGAATAGCCAACCAAACAGACTCCTACAAACGCGGATGAGTGCTATACCGGCCTTTCCCAACACTAAATTTGTAGCGCTATCTTTGGAGATTCTGTTGAATTCGCAATAGCACGCAGAAATTGCCATCGACTGAGCCAGTGGTTAGTTGGGGTCCGTAACCGATACTTTTCCCCCCGAATTTTGGTGTCAAACTACTAGACTTGTATCCAACTAGCTCATTCGTTCAGTTTTGACAAGAGCTTCCGAACAAACCCATTTAAATTACATAGGTTCGATTAAAGGTTCTTGTCAAAACTGAGCGAATAAGTTAGTTGGACACAAGTCTACAAACCACAGCAATGAAGTCTGAGATACAACATCACGATGTTACCAGTAGACTTGTGTCCAACTAGATCATTCGCTCAGTTTTGACAAGAACCTCTGATCAAACCCATTTAAATTACATAGGTTTGATTAAAGGTTCTTGCCAAAACTGAGCGAATGAGCTAGTTGGACACAAGTCTAGTTGCCAGCTCATTCAACGGGGGTGTGATATTGTGTAGACTTGTGTCGAACTCGTTCATTCCCTCGTTTTTGACAAGAACCTCTTATCAAACCCATTTGAGTTACATTGGTTTGAGGATAGGTTCTTGCCAAAAATTAGTGGATGAACGAGCTCGACAAAAGTCTCATATTGTGCTTGCTGGCTACATTCATCACTTTACCCTTTAGAAGGCATTTCATCTGAGTGGAATAGCAGTATTAGGTTACTAGTCAAACCCCGAAATGAAATCTCAGTAGGTTCACTTTCTATCACCGTTGGTTATATATCAATTTAATGCCTATGCAGGTCTGCATAGAAAGGATTGTGGTGCAAGTGTTGCTCTTCATGTATGGCGTTTAACATACATAGATGGAGGAAAGGGCCGTTGAGGTGCACAGTCCTCGTTATTCAAAGACCTTCGATGTTGCCGACAATGAGCACATTCAGTGTTGCCAGTATAATAAACGAGCTTGAAAATAATTTATTTTACTTAGCAAAAAGAAAATTAGAAAATATTTCTAATGAAATTAATTGATTTGTTTTTCAAATTTGCTTATTTTGTTAGCTTAAGCCGAGAACCATGTGATAAAACGCAAAAATACACATGAGTACTGATAATGAAGTGTGAAACCTTCCAAAAGGAGTTGTTCTGCACAGCTGTGTAAGTAGAATAATAAAATTGATGTTGGTTTTACATCGTTTCTAAGGTATTCATTAATCGGTTAACCAATTAATTACTACCTAATTAACTGATCGGTTAATTTCAAATTGGCTATATTTAATTAACGATTGAAACGGTGAATATCATTCGATTAATCGATCTAAAAAAATTTTTAATTGTTTCATCTCATATACAAAAAGTATGTGTTAAGAAAATATTTTTTCATAAAAACAATGAAGGTGTTCATCTTAATTGGTCAAATGATAAACAGCAAAAACTATAATCATGCAAGAATGCACCGAGCTTCGCCTTTTATGTATATGATGTAAAACATCGTTAGTCATCGTTGTTCAGAGTGGTGGACAATTTCCTTCGTATATGCAAATGTGTGAGCCATGTCTTGGCTGATTTTAATCTGCATATATAATTTTAGAAACTTTAAGGAAGAATTTAAAACCTTTCGACGTGGTTAAAAAAGAGCTTAGTAAAGACTCTCCTACTCTAGATGAGCTTAAGGGAATTATTAAGTTTTGATCAATAATTTAGCTAATGATAATTTAATTAACAATTTAACCTCAAAGCGACGTGCTTCGTTCTCAAAATTCTGTATGGCGAAGAAAACTAGCATAAAAGGATGGCGTACTGCCTCAATGCTTCCTCAGGCGACTTCTATTTACAATTGACATTTGTGAGATCGAAACATGCAGCGTAGGTAAAATACAAGAAGAGACGTACCAGTATATCCTCTGTGATTGCACAAAAGATAATTTTTTTAAGTAGCACTCGGTACTTTCGGCTTAATAGTCTAGTGTTAACTACTACAGCCAACAGAACTCTCATTAGCTCACAATGCTTGCGGCTTTATATAAAAAAAAGTTTGTTTTAAGCGTAGTGTGCTTTTCGTATGATAAATTTCAATTTGATAGTGCTTATTTATATGGATATGGTGTATTTTGAAATTAAAGCCAACTTCCAATTTGGCCGCTCACATTGCATTTTGCACACACACACACACAAATCACTACCACTCGAGTGAGTAATAGCAGAAGGTGATATTTTAAGTTTTGTGGATTTTTGTAACGACATAAATGTTTTATAAAATGAAATTTATTTTAACACATCGTTACAAAATCAACTGCAAGGTATAAATCTTGGCGCTGTTACACCATAATTATCACGTCATGATCGAGGCGACGAAAGCATTTTTAAAAACCCAGCGGTCATAATACATAATTGGCTGTCATTTAGCACCTTGTCGCTGCGGCACCTTGTTAAGACAAAATAATCTCAACAGCGCGCTGTCATCGTTAAAAGTTTCTTTTGTTGGCTGTCGTTACGACCAGCTTCACTAGAATTAACATCACCACCAACAACAACAACAACGATAATGATGATGATGATTCCCTTGGTCGAGTCAGCTAGAAGGTGTAACTTCTGGCTCTTATATTTTGTTTGTAAATGTGAAAGAAACTAACTTTAAATGGTATTTTCAAGTACTTAGCTTTCGCCAGTAATTTAATCAATGCATCGGCAAACATGTGAACATGTATGTTTGCTTCACAGCTTTTTTTAGCAAAATAATGTGTCTCACGTGCAATAAGAAGGGCTGAAGAAACAACTTTTTTTTTTGTTAACTGTAACATCAATATTATAGAGAAAGAAGGTGAGTGTGTTTAAGTATTGAAATATAAAAGGCGTTTCCAAAAGAATTGCCTTTGAAAGCTTTTCAACAAATAAAATTTTGTAGTTACTTGTTTCTTGCAATCATTTGCAAATTGTTCTTATTTTAACGATGCATAAATTTCAATTTGAATCCTTTTTACAGATTTTTTTATGCGCGAACACACTTCACAATATGTGGTATGTGGTGCAGTATCTTCTTGGAGCATGCGCAAATTATTTATTATAGGGCATGTAGATTTTCCACTTGTTCAGCTTCGTTTCATTCAACTGCGGTAAAAAATTTAACACATTAAATATTATGGTTGTTAATACAACACTTTGTAATGAACAGCTCGTTGGCAATAATAAAATATATTGAAGAATTCTCTATATTTTTGGCAGCTTTTTGTGACTTTTAGCAGTGGGAACCGGTTTCTAAAGAAACATTTTTTATTTTTTTTATTTTGAAGGATACACAGAGCGGAGTATTATTAATCAGCAGACTTTGTTACTGAATAACTCTTTTACTAAATAAATTTAATGTTTTTGAGTGGAAGAAAACTTTATTTGGGCCTTTTCAATGTTTTCTATTAAGTGGAAAATATTATTGATACTCGTCAACACCTGAATTTTATTATCTCTAAGGAAATAAGTCTACGAAAGTTAAATTTAGCAATCTAGCTGGTCATGCCAAAACTGAAATTTTTACTTCACAATATCCATTGTGATCACAACAGTGACATCGGTGTCATTGCAGCGAAATTCTAGACAGAAAGACAAGTTAGCTAACAGCCACAACCTGCAAGGTTTTTGTGAATCAAGTCCATTGCTGTGCAGTCCGAGACGACAATATTAGGAAATAGATGTCGTAAGTTACTCTGCACTAACACTACCTCCCGATTATAGGCTAAAAATAGATCGAAATATCTTGAATATAGTAACATAAACCTGGCTCAAATAAATCATCAGTTCTAGCTTCCAAATTTCGCCTACTTGAACTTTCGCTACGAATGTCCTGAATGTGTTAATATTTTCAAAAGCCATTTCTCTGTTTGCTTGGCGGCATTTTTCTTTAGTTTGTTGGCTTTTTAATCAATTTTTCACAGGATTCGATATTTCTGACTCAGTTGCTGTAATCGTTGCTTTTAATGCGCCATAAAAATTCGATTCTATGGATCATTTTAGAAACTCTACCCAGAATATTTTTTCCGTTTCCACTTCAGCAGTATTTTCAACTCTTTAAAATCTCAATACAACTATGCGTTTGCAGCACAGGCACATTATACAGCCGGCATAAGAAAAAAACTTTAGCCCGAGATTTTTCGAGAATGTGTCACAAAGTGTCAACCATATTAAACCAAGGCCGTATTAAAAAAAAACGTGTTAAGAGAGTAAAGAGGTTCTCCTAATGGAGAACCAAACAAAAAACACGTTCTTTTAGTTTTTTGCTATTCAATGCTATAAACCATCTGCATCAAACGCAATAAAACATCTATGGATTTCCCTTAAAATTTCTTCACCATAAAAAACTCAAATACTTTGTAACTTCGTAAATTAAAATAAAACCAAAACTTGAGTTCTTTTATTGCTGCATCGATACAAATTACCACTTGAAAATATTTAATTCATTTACAAAAACAAATTTATTTGTTAATTTTTTCAACGGGCTTAAGTTCGAATCTGCATGACTGCTAATGATTTTTTATTATTTTATTAATAAATGAATTTGTTCAAATTCTATTTATTATTTTTTATATTAAAATTGGAATATCAAGAATATTTTCAATAATCATCAAACCAGCAGAACGGATCAGTACTGATTTCGAGGCCGCTACGGCGTCTCATCAGCGTTCTTTGTTCAATTTTTCCACTTTTTGCAAGTGGTGCTAGTTAGTAGGAATATCAAGTATTTAACCAATATTTTAACGAAAATTGAATATGAGAAGTTCACACATTCATATTTTCAAGTTATGTATTACCTTTTTGGTTAGTATTAAATTCCCCAACCCTGACGATTATTTGTTGTTTACGTAAAAAGTTTATTTTATTTGTGTAATAGCTTTTATCCGCGATTTTATTCGCAAAGAATATGAGAAAGCTCAGTCAATGTGTAGTTTATGTCAGTGATGTGTCATATTTTTAACTGTATCAGAGCTTAAAGTTTCCATGCTTATCAGTTTCACAATTTCATATCGCCCCAAAATGTTTAGACCACCCTTGACCCCTTCATAAGGCTATTATTGCATAAGCAAAAATCTTGTTAAATCAACTGTATCAAAGTTTAAAATGTTCATCGTTATCAGTTGCACTACTTCACATCTCCATACAAATCTTGACCACCTCATAAGTTCACTTCCAAAAACAAAACCCACCCTATGTTATTCCTATAATATATTTCGCAAAATATATTTATGCCAAATTTCATCTCAATCGGTTCAGCGATTTAAGCGTGAAAAGGTGACAGAGTTATTTTTATATTTATTATATTAGTGGGGATGTACTCGTATGTAGCTTAATGAAGCAGTTATAAAAGTGATAAGTCTTTGTTATTTCTGTATAAATAAATAACGTTAAAAGGATTTAAATGTGCTGAAAACGTACGTATCTTATTTGTGTCTTTCAAAATAACATTGCGTAAAATCATTTATGATTTCTCCGTAACTTATAAAGTGTATAAACAAAATTAGTTTAAAGGGAGATTAACTAATTAAAATTTATAGTTGTTGGTTGCCGTTGTTTTTCTTAACACAAAATAACAAAATAGCTCTCACATAAGAATATTATTGCGAGAGCATGTATTTTTGCATATATGTATGTTCTTATGAAAAGTTTTAAATTTGAACTCTTTAAAACACTCATGGTTTAATATAAAATAAAATATGGCATATTTTTTAGGAGTTTGATCCCAATTCATATATAATGTACATTGATTGCCTGGCATTGGATGACTTCAGATACGGGCTATCCAAAAATAGATTTTTAAAAAGGCTTACCCCCAGTTTTTGACTTCTTATTTAAGTACAAAATTAGTTAATTTTTCCATAAACTTAAATTGTGCATAAATACACTTTCAGTTTTTCAGTCTAAAATTTATTTTGGTATTTAATTGTGATAAAAGTATGGTACCACAATAAATGTCAAGAAAAATACTGAAAATTATACAATTAAACTATCTTCTTACCGACGTTTAGTTTCAATTTTCAAGTTGTTGAATGTAAAAAAATTGTGAAAAAAACATGGTTGCAGGAAAAACTAAAATTGAATTTAAATGTACAATGTGGGATATTTAAGTCATTTAATTTTGCAGTGAAAAACAGCATTTTGTATTTAAATAGACTTTAAGTTTAAATAGTACTTAATTTTGAAGTTAAAAACTGGGCATTCATCTTGGAAACTGCAAAAGAAATTCTAATTTTCCGGCAAATACATACAAAGAGAATATATTCGGATCCTAAATATGTCGGTAGTACAGTTTCAACATCTTCTTTAATAATGGTTAAAATTATTACTTTGTCTTTGCTATCTTTTTTCTACAAACTCCCTCTCTGGCAGCTTTAGGAAAATACTGGATAGTGCAGACAAACACCTGTTATTTATTGTGATTTCAGTACGTTTTTAGCGGAGCAGTTAATTTTAAACTACATATATATTAATTTATTACATACATACATACTTACAAAAACGAAGTCCGTGAGAGTTATTTAGTGTTTTAAGGTTTACAGAAAATGTCCAAGAGCACGAAATGCTCAGTTATTTTCTAAAGCCCTGTTGTAGCGTTTATCGATTTGTTATTATTAATTATTGCTACTGAAATACTTTGCAAAATATCCTTGTCGAAGAGTTGACTTGGATCATATGCCTGTGATATATTTAAGCCAAATTTTATCCGTTACTTTGACTGACTGTACCCGATATAAATAACCACAGACAGTCCCTCAGAAGAATTGTAAATTTAACTATACCTGAGATGTTAAAAACTCTTGAAAGAGAGTCAACGATCAATGGCCTGGCTGCAACTATAACGTAATCGCCAACGATTACTGATCTTGACTGACTCAGAGCTGCTTTGCAAATGTTTATCAATATACTTATTTAAAAAGAATATGTCAAACAAACTCTGCCAAAGCTTTTCCTATCTTAGTGTTTTAAATTATATTTCTATATTTTTTTTGTTCAGCCTTTATATTAATTCTTTTATCTAGTTTAAAATATAATTGCAACTATTATATTTACTTATTTATCATATTAACCCTAAAGAAGATATTGAGAGAATATCGAAATATGCATTAAATAAAGCAAAATACATATTATTACTTTATAAAATATGACCTCAAACTAATTGTTGGCCAATATTTGTGGGAAAAATGAAATATTATTATAAATGAAATTTATTTGTTGGTGGTCAAGCAATGTCTATATGCATTTGGTGCTTTACCAAACCATGAAATGAAATGCATATAGATATTGTTTTATAAAAAAACTTTTATCAACTTTTTTATTATTATTATTATCCAATATTTCGCTACCAGCAATGTATAGCTTCGTCAGGGATATATGAATATTATTTATTATATTAGTTTTGTAATTTTAAAACAAACACCAATAATAATATTCATGTATCCCTCAAGAAGCTACACATTGCTGGTAGCGAAATATTGGATAATAATAATAAAGAAGTTGTTAAAAGTTTTTATATAAAAATAAAGTGGATCTTTTGCTAAAAAAAATAGTAGAACATAAAAATATAATAAAAGGATCAAAGAAATTAGAAGAACATTTTCATTAGAAAAAACGCCAACGGCAGTTTACCAAACATAAAATATTTCCAAAGTACATATTTTCAATTACAAATTTTCAAATCACAGCCATCAAGTGCTTTTAAACTAACAATGTTCCATATATTTAAAAAGTATTCAAATACGAAAGGTATTAAAAAGTTACTGCTTAGAAGTTAATCAAATCTACATAGTTTGCACTTACCTGAAATAATAGATAACCGAATAAGTAGTTGTTAAGACTTAGATTGCAGAAATACATATAGTGCATTCAATTTTATTCGCGCACACTTTATTTATTAACTCTTCTGTTATTACCAATCAAATATTAAATTATTAACAGGACAAAAATTTATAATTTTGCCTAAAACCGAAATGCATGTACGTGACTACGAACAAAATTTCTACGAGTACATATGCACATACATGCAGGTGTACATGGACACATGTGTATATATGATTATGTCCAACAACATATTTTAAGCATATCGATCTCTAAAAATACCGCGGAACACTTTTAATTATAATTATACACCTTCAATTGTAATTGCATAAATTCCTACACACATCCGTATATTTATATTTTTATGTGCAAACATTTTGCCATTTGCGTGTGCTACAAATCTAAAATGGCGGTTAGTGCATTAAGAATTATTTTGCAACCGACATTCTAATCGAAATAACACATCTTCACGCTTTCTACAAATTTCTTCACGTTATTCACGATCTTAAATTTAATTTAAAACAAAAATATCAAAATTTTTTTAGCATTTAGCACATTAAAATTGATTTTAATTAGTAACATACATTTTAATACGAACACTTGTATAAAATTGCCGAATAAACTATTTTTCTCCATGCCAGTGCTGCCAAAGCTTGGCAATTATGACATCGTTTATAGCGGGAACTTTATATAAAAAGTTCCATACAGTGGTGCCACATCAAAACTTTAGCAACCAACTTTTAAAAATTGCTACCAAAGAAATTATATGTGATTAACTATGTTGCTATTTCTTAGTCAGTCACAGAACATTAGTTGATACGGAAAAGATTTGAACTGTTCTTATTGCTAAAATTCACCAATTTTATTAATAAATTCAAATAATTAATTAACCAATATTTTAACTTGAAGATATATTATCTGAAATGTTATATTTTCCTTAATATTGTTAAACACGGATTTAGATTTCCGACTATATACGAGTATTACGCATTCCTCCTCTTGTTAAAATATAATTTTATAAATTTAATAATATACACGATTTCCATATACATATTTTGTAAACTGCAAATAACTTAACTGAATACTAAATCATATCTACAAATTAAGAAAAATAACAGTTTTTAAAAAAGTTTCAAACGCCAATGTTTTATTGATACATATACCTCAACGAATTTTTTGAACACTTAGTTTATACAAAGTATAACCGCTGGTAAAATGGACATACAACCATGCATATGTATACACTACATGTATGGGTAGTGATGTTTTACCATTTAATAACTCTTCAAACATGACTAAGCACTATTCAAAAGAAATAAGCATACAACTCAATATTAATGGGTCATAAACCAAAGATCTTTTGTTTGTTGCAAACACAAAACTCCAGTCTTTATACTTACACAAACAGTTATATACATAAATACAAGATTACATATCTACATACATATATCTATGATTGTACATTAGGGACGTTCAAATTGTATAAATGCAAATTTGTACATGTTTGGAACGGAACTTCCAAATATTTTTACATTAATATTAGTGGTCAGCTATTTCATTATTTTTAGTTTCTGGAGATTTTGCATACATCGAATTGTTGGCTTCGATTTTGGCGAAAAATTGACCCACCCTAATATATCCGCACATACATATACAAAAATTACCTGTTTATTTTTCGTGTCAAAATTTGTAAGAAAATAATTAATATTTGTATTTCATATTCCATATTTGCTTGATGACTTTCTCCTTATACGTATGCATGTACATATGTTGGATTGAACGTAAAGAGCTTTAAACTCATCATATTTCATGTATCTTTAGAAAACAAAATTTGGGATTTTTATAAGTCATAGAAATTAGCATTGATACCTTAAATATGTGCTTACATATCATAGACAATTTCCATTTCGAATAACATAAGAAACAAGTCTTCAAAGTCAATTATAAAAATACCCTTAAATTTATTCTTGAACTAAAAAAGTATCATAAGGAAATGCTAATAATTTTAATAGTATAAATCAGACATATACCTTTTAACTAAACAAAACAAATAAATCATAAAGTAACGAGAGCTTTATATACTATCGCAGAGCTAAAGGATTTAGCGAAACTTACAACATCCTATCCATCCAATCGGTGAGATTACTTAGTTCGCCTTCTTTAGCAGAACATTCATAAAATTGAATGTTTTGTGGTATATGTGACCACTCAAAATCTTTTCCCTGTTTACCCAAATATATTGGTTTATTCGAATCATCATCACCCACAGTTTGTAATTTACGGCTACGTGTGTCACGTATAATATTCCTGCAAGCAGATAAATAAAGCAAATACATTTTTTTTTAATAATTCTTCTTGTTTTTTAAACAAAAGACGCTCACATTTCTTTTTCTAAAGATGTTTTAATAACTTGCACACTTTTAGCGGTAGTTAAGTCCTGCTTATTGCACAACACCAAAAATGAACATGGCAAGGTGGCAGAATCAGTTAGAATGGTATAAAGTGCACTTGAAATAAAGTTTTCATGTTATATATAATATATAAATAAGCTATTTTAGTTTGAATAACTTACTCTGCAACATCTCGTATATCCTTCTGTATGGTCACTGAGTCTAAGACAAATACAACGCCCTTGGCAGTTTTTTTATATTGGTCAAAACATTTTTCTCTCACTCTGTGATGACCGGGTGTATCTACCAAACGTCCGGTCAAACCGCCGATTTTGTAATCGCCTACATTCTCCTTTATGGAAGTGAAAGTTTCAGGAAATTTATTGTATAAAACACGCATAAATATCGAGCTTTTGCCAGCTTCTGTAATGCCAGTCAATACAAAATCTCGTCGAGCTGACGATCTCTTTCGCAAAATAAGAAACAATGCTGTAAATGGCAAAATAATAAGTTAATCTTTATGAAACTTTGTTACTAATGAACTTACCCACTGCCACAAAGCCCACAATTATGGCAACCAATATTGGCGTCATGTTCAGTTCACCCAACTTAATGGGTTCTCGATTATGTGTTTTTTTCTCCGTGTGTTCCATTTTCTTTACCGACTTGAAAGTTTTTATTCCGGTTTTATTTCATGTATATTAAATTGTAGGAATAAATCTGCATCCCAGCCGTCAATCGGCCACGCAAGAAGCAGTACAAACGTCAAAGTACAGCGGTGCAGTCAGGTGAATATGCTGCCAGATTGTTGTGAAAAAATAAAAGTGCTGCCAAGCTATCTTACGAATATGTTATACATAACCGTTTGAAACATTTATTTAGTCGATATATACTAAGTACTTTTTACGCGCTAATATATATATTTGAAAATCACAAATTATTATTTTTGGAATATAGATTCTTCAACAAACTTAAGGCTTTCCGCTGTTTTAGTATTTTGGTTATTTTATTTTTTTGTTCACTGTAAAACTCACTATTAACGACTTTAGGTACAGGTTTTACGAATCTTTTTATAGCGCACATTTAATATATGTATAACTTTTTATTACATGGAGAGATTGTTAATTATAAATTGTACTGATATGTATATGAATCAAATAAATGAAAATCGATAGTAAAAAACAAACTTTATGGAGTGTATATTTAAATAATAGGCCACGGTTGTCGACTCACTGGAGAGTTCGTATCATATTAGAGAAACACTTTTCCGCGATCTGATACGAACCTCGAGTGGATGCGCGAGCCGTACTAAGGTACAATGCGCTAGTTGGCAACCTGCGGCAGTCTTTAAATAATTCTCTAATATCATTTCGTTGCGAATTGTTGGCAATATATTTGTTCTTGAATTGTGTTTTATTCTAAAGATAATTTTTTTCGGATAAACATATCTAGTTCAATTTATGATCAACCACTTTTATTGGTACCTAATAGTTCGCTATGGCTGAGTTTTATGGCACTTATTTTTTCCGTTGTACCCACGTGAGGGTTTCCAGACAATCGCTAAGCAGTGTTTTTTGCCGGGCAACGACGATATATATATTTATGTAAGTGAATCCTAGCGAAGTTTTAAAAGTGATTTTTAAACATTTAATTCCACATTTAGCCAAATGCATGTAAATCAGAAAATTATATTTAGAGCATAACATTTTAGTGGAAAACTCCAGTGGCGTTTTAATTTCATATTATTTATTTCAGTTAATACATAAACATCTTTCAGATTGATAAACATTACATATTCAAATAACTTTAAATAGAAAAATCGATATGGAATAAAGCTGTTATAAAAGTTGGAAAAACACATTTTAACGAGAAGATTTATTTTATCATATTGTTAATTGTTTTCCTTGAAACATCGAAGCCGAAGAAAGTCTGATAAATTTTTAACTGTTAAATGCATTATGTAGAGTAAAAACTAACTAATTTAATTCCGAAATTGTGTATCTACGGGTATTTGTGGCATTGTTTAATGTCTGTGGAAAGTGTGGCGGCCATCATAAATATATTTTGTTAATATTAATTGAAAGTGTTTGTGTTTTTTAAGAGCATAAATTAAATATAAGCATATATTTTGTCTGTTGATTTAAATTAAAAGATAAATATAAAATATATAAGAGTAAGCTTTAGTTCTGGAAAAGAGTTCGTGTAAACTCAATATAGTCTAGAGCATCTTTGATGGGTTGTCCAGAGCGGGGTTCCAAATAAGGCTTCATACGCTGCACACAATAGTCGGCCATGTCCTTGGTAAGATTCTGCAAGAATGTATTGATAAATAATAGTTCGCAAATGCAGATAAAACACTTACGCAATATAGTTCTTCCTTGGTAACATAGGGACGATCGGAGGCAGTGATAGCGCGGAAAGCATTTTCGATTTCTTCGTACGATTGCACATTCTCGGTTTCTTTGGAAATCATGAAGGCAATATATTCTTGCAAGGAAACGTAGCCATCACGATTGGGATCTACTACATCTACAATGGCATCAAATTCTGGGTCAGGTTGCCCTTCCTCCACCATGGGTAGATCGTAGCCGAGAGCACGTAAGCAGGATTTGAATTCTTGATGATTGAGTTTTCCACTCTTATCCTTGTCGAAATGTTTGAACATCATGGAAAATTCTTTGAGGGAGTCTTCGGATACACCCGAATGATTGCGTGCCTGTATCTGTTGTTCCAAATTATGTTGCATTCTCATTGACAGTTGATCCAATTGATCCCATTGCTGCGCCAAACCGACTGTAGAGTGTTCTGTGTAACGATTATCCAAAATCAAATGTTCCTCCAACAAAGCGCCCAGCTCTTCAATCTTTTTAAGATCAACACGACGTGCTCGTACTTCTGTGGCTTTGACGCGAAGTGCTTCCAGTTGTTGTTCCAAAGAACCGGAACCTTCCATCATCGATGTTCTTTTCATAACAAGTTGAAAAGAAAACGAATGTAGTAATTTATACAAATAAAACAAGTCAGTTTCATTCATGTGTATTGAAAAAACATGTACTCGTATATAAATTATGTTTTAGATGTGATTAATTGCATTGGTTATAAATAATATTGTAGTTTTTCAGTAATAATTTTTCTCTAAGAATATATACGTACATATTTACAGCTAGAGAAATTTAATTTTTTGCTAAGCTTTTTATATAAGATAATTTCTGTTTATTGTTTATGATTTAATTGATGTTAACTGTTTTAAATAGAATTTTTTAGAAAATGAAAGCTAGCTAAAAAACTTTGCAGTAAATTAATTGGCAAAGCTAAATATCCTTCTACAAAGCATTTATATAGTCGTAATAAACAAACTTTAAGCATTTGATAAACTTTAGCGGATGCCCACATGTTGTGTACTACGAAAAACGAGCTGCTAAGTCGAACATTGATTTTCTTTAGCAACCTGCTAGACTCTTCTTTAATCAGCTAAAGTTAAAAATTACAAGATGATCTGAAGCTGTTAGACACACTAATGAAGTCCGTATACTTAGTTTAGTTAAGGGCGATTTTAATTGGTTTGAAGGCTAGGAAATTCCATATTTGCAAATAACATGTGCCATTTTAATTTGCCACTCATTGTTCAAGAATTTAATTTACTATTTTTCATAAAATATAAAATAAAAATATTTCATAAATTCTCTCACAAAAGCAAAAATATTGTAAATATCGAAGAAATAAATTATACAAATTAAATGTATAATTTGTATAAATATTCGACACTTAATTTAATTATAATTAATTCATTATATTTAATTTAATTAAATTAATTATAATTAAATTCCTAACATAACTTTCTTATACCCTTTCTGAAAGTCTCGGAAATCTAAAGATTAGCATATACAAGGTGGCGCAAAAGTAATCCTCCTATCAGAAAATGCTATAAATTTTGCGATTGGCCCCTAATGTCAGTTCCGGTTTGACATTTGTGTAGTAAACACATGCGAAATACACGTTAATAAGAAATGTTACGCTACAATGCTCCAGAACGCGGAATATTGGTGACTATTTATTTCCCGGGCGCCTAATCTCCCGTTTTGGCGATTTGCACTGGCTAGCAAGATCGCCTGATTTGACCGCTGCAGACTTATTTTTGTGGGGTTTTTTGAAGTCGCGGGTTTATGTCAACAAGCCTCAGACTCTTGCAGCTCTTAAAGGCAATATCCGTCGAGAATGCGAGGACCTACCGCCGGAAGTTTTGGCCAAAGTGATGGAAAATTCCATAAAAAGGGCTCAAATGACAATCAACTGTGACGGCGGCCATTTATGTACATGACATCATATTCTCGACTTGATATAAAAAATTAAAAGACCAAATAAAAATAATAATTTTTTTTTTAAATTACAGACAAAAAAAATCGGAAGGTTATTTTTGCGCCACCTTGTATATAAACAAGATTTAAAAATTAGTTTGCCAAAGAAGCTTCACTGACAAAATTATGACAGTAACGGAATGTATTTTGTTCAAGAAGTTTTCCGTTCAGTCATTTTTAAATGCATAAGCATTTAAAAATGTAAGCAAATTTATTTTTAACTGATTCTAACAGTCATTCAAAAAACTAACTACACATTAATACGGATTTTCTGTTGCTTTCAATATTGTCCGTTGTTTATTTGTAAGTATATTCACAAAATTATTAAAGGAACGGAATGTACTTCATTCAAGAAGTATTCCGTATAATAATTCTTAAATGAACAATCATTTAAAATTTTAAGCAATTTTAATTTTAACTGATTCAAACAATACTATTTCTCTTTGAACTAACAAAATAAAAGAGAAAAGCAATATTTTTTACAGATTTAAGTCTGTTAATTTTTTAACATTTAAAATTAAATGATATTTTTGTTAAAGTTAAATGAATAATAAGTTGACCGGTTTTTAATCGAATATTCATTTATTTTATATGACAATTTCAGTTAATTTTACGTACAGAATATTTTGAGTGTTCCCTTCTGACAGTGAGTACTTTAGACGCACGCAATTTTTTCTAATTTTCTTAGTTACTGATTACTTTTCAAACAGCTGGTTTCTTTTCTGTTTGCCCAAACTAGCCCGAAGAAGAAGTACGGGCTGTTTCGTGCAAGAAGAAGAAGAAGAGTATTACTCTCTTAAAACCTCTCTCATTTACCCAATTTTTGAGTACAGGAACGCTTTCCATGCAAATTGGGATCCCGCGGAATCCCAATGTTTAATAAAGAAATAGATCTTATGTATGTCGCGCAAAACATTTAATTGTTTTCTTTACCTTATGACAATTTGTCGTAGTCCCAAATGCGACTTCGACATACATAGTACGGGTCTTGGCATTGACGTCGCCGCATTATTACAAAATAAGGGAAAATATTTTTTCAAGTGATCCACCCACTTACATACACTGCTTTCCATTAGAATAAGGCCAGGCGCTTTTAGTATGGATTTACTGACTTCCGATAAAATTCATCAGGATAAAATCAGTAAATCCATGCTAAAAACGCCTGGCCTTATTCTAATGCAAATCAGTGTATATGAACTTTCATAAAAAAACATAAGCTTCTGTTTATTAATATAGCAAATGTTTGTCCGGTGTTGTCAAGATTTAATAGTTTATTAGCTCTTGTTTAGTATGTGTATTATGAATAAAATGTGTGCTAACTTGTGGTAATGCATGTGTTATTTGCTTCAATTTAACGGTATAAGGTCGTCGTCGTCTTCCTTTATGAAACTTCTTTCTTGCCAGCCTTATTTAAAAAAAATTGCATGCAAAGGATTGTATAAATATGTACAGACATAAAGCTAATTTTGTTTATAATAAAGCGCGATTAAGTTATGCGCAGAAGCGTCATCCCAAGTCTTTCTTGTGCCAAATTAGTATTTATTGAACCCCTACAACATTTACAAACAGAAAGCATTTGGCAGGCTTTGATTGGCTTCTGACTAGTTTGAAATTTAGTGCAACAATTTTTTTATATACAAAAAAATATTCGTATTATATTGTACTATACAACACAGTTAGTTGGCGGTTTAATTGGGTTTGTTAACGTGTGTTAAGAGACGTGAGACACAGACAACGCATATTTTAGAAAAAGTCGTCAACATATTTTCATTTCAATAAATCAATACGAAGATTAAAAGAAAAATAAATTATTGTATTACCCTTGACCATTATAACCCAGCATATAAAACCTAGAAAAATTTTAAAAAGTTGTGTAAAAATGGAGTGCCAAGTGCAAAGAATTTAAGAGTGACAATAATGATAATAGTGTAGCCAAAGAGTCACTGACACCAAATGTGTTCTTTGTTTTTACCCAAATGCATATGGAAGCAAGGCTCATACAAACTTACCTAGTTTCGGTTAGCCACTGGTGGAATAGATTGGCATGTTTGGCAAATTCTTTGCGCAATTTATCGTTCTCTTCTTGACGTTTGGCTTCTTTGGCCAATTCGCCATCTCGTTCCTCAATGATCTTTTGCAAATTACGCCAAGTCTCTTCAAGAGCTTCCATGGTGAACCAAGTGTATGGATTGGGTCCAACATTGAAGCTCTTAATTTTCTGGTCAAGAGCAGACAAGGCCTTGAAGTCCGCTTCAGCCGATGATAATGAAGCTTGGAATTGGGCATGGGCATCGCGAAGAGCACGAATTTCTTCGATCGAATTGCAACGAACAGGATCGGTAAGATCTTCTTCGGCATTTTCGAACCAAGAATTAAAGGCTGAAGCCTTCTTGGCAAATGTCAAGTAGAGTTCTTCGATTTGGCGGAATTGTTCTTGCATGGCCAAGAGACGTTGTTTGCGCGTCTCGGAGGCATCACGCAATTTCTGCCAACGTGAAATTACATCTTCGTGACGTTTAAGTATAGCTGGTGACTGGGCATGGTTTGCATCAATGAGTTGATCCTTCAAAGTGGTTATGTTATGGATGCCCTCTTGTTCGAAAGCATTGAGACCTAAATGACACTCCAATAAAACAACGTTTTACTTACAATAAAAATAAAACCTTACCCGCATCAAATGTCTCTTGTTTGGTTAGTAAAGTTTGAACCGTCGAAAGATCACGTCCATATTCATCGGAACGTACGTAATTCTCCTTATCAGCTATCCAGGACTCGACTACATCGGCCTTCCACATGAACTGCAAATAGGCAGAATTGTCCAACAAAGAACCCTTGCGCCTAGCGGCCAAAGCATTTAAGTGGTCCAACTTATTGCGCAGCTGTTGGCATCTCTGACTAATGGAGTCCCCATGATGGTTCTTGGCCTCCACTAATTCCGTGCCCTGTTCGCAGATCAAGGCGCAACGATCCTTGTGGGCAGCGAAGTCAGTTTCAAAA
The DNA here is from genome assembly GCA_951800035.1 of Linnaemya tessellans. NCBI lineage: Eukaryota > Metazoa > Arthropoda > Insecta > Diptera > Tachinidae > Linnaemya > Linnaemya tessellans. The sequence continues at coordinate 3,683,769 of OX637535.1, forward strand.
GCATCATGTTTCTTTAAGAGCCCTTGCACAGCAGCCATAGAGTCACCATAATCATCTACAGACAACAATTGTTGCTTTTCGGTAATCCAAGCTTCCTCTTCCTCTACTTGCGCCAAGAATTGCTGATAAGTCAAGGATTCATCCAATTTCTGACCACGAGTAGCAGCCAAGTTCTTCAATTCAGCCCAAGCTTGATTGAGAGCCTTAAGACGTTGTTCAATTTCTGGCACACCCAAGTTAGACACATCCATCAGTTTTTCGCCAGCTTCTTGCACAGCTTGAATGGCGGGCTCATGGGAAGCCAGTTCAGCTTCGAGACGCTTATGTTTCTTCTTCAGGTTTTGAACACCGGTTAAATCACGGCCATAATCATCAGAACCGACCAATAGCTTTTTCTCCTTGATCCAACTCTCTTCATCAGCGATATCGCGGAAGAACTGATGCAAAGTCAATGCTTCGTTCAGTCTAGCTTGGCGATGGGCAGCCAAATTACAAATGCGTTCATAACGTTCATTGATGCTTTGGCGTTTTTCTTGGATGCCAGCACTGTCGAATTGGCCACTTTCAACCAACGAATCGGCCTGTTTGTTCATGTCCTTAATGCGATCTTCATGGGCAACAATGTCAGCTTCAACCAATTGATGTTTCTTCATGAGATTTTGCACCGAAGCCAAATCTTTGCCAGAGTCTTCGGTGGTGAGTAGAGACTCAACTTCACCCAACCAAAAGTCCAAATCTTTGACGGCAGCAATGTAGGTGCGTTGCTTGTTGGCCTCCTTCAATTTAAGCGACTTCTCGGTTGTCTTGTGTGTAAGGTATTCCCACTGGTCAGCTATTTGGGTAAGACGTTTCTGGACGGCATCTTCAGAGCCGGAACATTGCTTTTTGTCTATAAGATTTTCACCCATAGCCAAAACACTTTGAATACGATCGGCATTGGCAGCCAATTCGGCTTCGAATGCCTGATGTTTTTGATGTTTAGATTGGATGTTGGCTGGGTCCTTGTAACTTTCCTCGGTGGCCAATTGCAATTTCTCAGCAATCCAGTTTTCAATCTCATCGGCATCTCGAGAGAACTGTTGCAGAGTTTGTTCATCACCCAAACGAGAACGTTTTGTAATAAGGCCCTCCTTCAAATGACGCCAACGTTCTAACACCTGTTTACGTTTATCATCAATCAAATCAGATGCATAATGATTTTGATTGATCAATGTATCTGCGAGAACTTGCAAGGCGGCAATCTTTTCTTCATGCCCATTAATGGCCTTATCGAAATCTTCATGTTTCTTAATCAAAGCTTCTACATTGTCACCCTTATCATCGACATCATCGGCATTAAGGAAGGCTTCACGAGCTGACATCCAAGCTTCAGCCAATTCACAATCACGCATGTACAATTGCAAATCTAGATTTTGCTCCAATTGCAAACGTCGTTCAGTCCAGGCCTTCTCCAATTCTTCGCGTGTCTTGGCCAGATCTTCGATCTTCTCCTTGATTTCGGGCGACGCATAATGATTGGCTTGCAACAATTCGTTGCCAAATTGTTCGAACGCACCAAAAGTACCAGCACGAGCATCAATTTCAGTACGATGTTCCTAAATGATCATAACGAGCGGGAGTAAGGAATATTTTCAATTTCCATATTATACAAACAAACAATTATAGTTAAGAGTTTTTTTTTTGTTTAACTGTTTATCTTTGTTACAACCCAAATGTTAGACAACATATACATAATAAACGGATACAAACATCATAGCCTTGGTTATAGACAATATTCAGATAAAAATATAATTTTTTTATTTTATAAATTCCACTTGTGGCTTTATGTTAGAAAAAAAAAATTAATTCAAAGGCGATTGGTTAAAATTAACACAAAATGCATCCTGAAGCACTAAAGAATATACATAAAAACGAATTCGATTCAATAAATGCCAGTTTCGGACTCGTCAAGATCAATCGATGCAATATAAGCAGACAAGAGAATTAATCTTAAAGTGAATCTAGTTTTAAAATAAAAGCGCAGGAAAGTATATTTTCAAAATAAAATAGACTCGATTTTAATACTTCGTTTTTATTGCGCAATTTTCAAACAAAAAGTCTGACTAACAGTGCACATGCACTCCCATAGGGCACGAAGAAATTAATCAAACGGCAACACATTTAAGGTGTGTTACCATCTGGTTAGTTTTGATACAGTTCTCGTATACTAGTCCTCATAAAAACTGTGCAATTAAAAATTAAGGCCCGAATTTGCAAATCACCTTGTATTAGTGAATTTGTATACAAAAATTGAATTTAAAATATTTTTACTCTCTTTTGCTATATGTGTTTCTATTTTTCGTTCAACAAATTGTGCACGAAACAAAAACGAATTTTTATATATATTTTTTTTAATTTTTTTCTGTTTTCCTAAAAAGGGACTTATTTGTGTTTATAAATATTTCGGAATCTTTAGTCTTTGTGAGGGTTTTGAAAAAATATTTAAGTTTTTTTTTTTTTAATTTCAAAGCTTAACTTTAAATAATCGCTGATCTTTTGAGTGAAAAACTGGCTCAAATTCTCTTATGGGAATGTATATACATAAGACAAATTTTAAGTTTTCAGTAAATTCAAAAAACTCTTCAGAAGCTCCAATGTAATTTGAAGCTAAACCATTTGCTTTTATAATGGTTGACAATGATAATAGTTTATGATGATATGCTAAAATAGTTCGTAATTGTTTTGTTATTATAAGTTAAATTTGAATGAATAATTTTCAAGGATTTAATCCATTTCATACTTGGCGCATATATAATATATAGTATATATCACACAATCTTATTCCGTTCGGACACGGAATTGATTTCTTATTTTAAATCCTCAGAAATTAATCTCTTGTGACATGGAACGGAACGAAATTGAACTCTGTGAACCGTCTGTATATTTTTAATAGAACAGGGCTCTTGTATTCTAAGTATGTATATTTGAGATTATGAGGACACTATTTAAGAATTATTTTAATATTTTCCTGCTAAGTCCAAATTTATTTGCAATCACAGAAACCAGCAGTTTCTGTATTATAGCTGCATTATTTAACTTAATACTGTTATTGGCTTCTATATTAAATGCGTTTTAAATTCCATAAAAACATTTCAAGGTATAAATTAAAATAACAACTAAGGATAATTCGATTCGAAAAGAAAACTGTTCGAAATTGTTTGTTATTAACATTGCAAGTTGAAAGCATTTTCTTTGGAATCAAATTACGCAATAGGCCTTCAGGTTTATCGTTTTTTACAAATACATATACAATACAGGTTAGTGGGTTAAATTCTAAAATTAATATTATACACTCGTAGATGGCAAGAAAACTCAATTATTAAATCGCTGGATATCTTACAGAAATTTAAACTTGAATTCACAGGTAATATAGCGAAATACAATCACCCCCATCATGAATAATTTTCCCCCTTTCCCTAAAATTGCAATCATGAGAGAATTCCCCGTGAATGATTTCATGCATTTCCCTTATCGTGAATGATTTCTTTCACGTGAGTTTTTACACTTTTCCTTTAATTTATTCACTTACTTTTTGCTGGGGAATAGAATAGAAATTTTTTAGTACAGGGTCCGCCAAATAACTTTTTTTTTTTTAAAATGCTGTAAGAAAAAACTACTGAATATTTTCTCAAATTTCTTTTTTTATTTGAAAGTACAATCCTTCCGGTTAATAATGAAAAATAATTGCATTCAAATGGCTGCCTCCGCTGGCCAAGCCTACACGATCGGTCCAATTTTTAAGCACATTATCGATTGTGTGCAGCTGTATTTCACCAATGGCTTCACGAATATTGTCATTTAAAGCGTCAATTGTCTCTGGCTTGTCGGGGTAACACTTATCTTTGACGGCACCCTAAAATTAATAGTTCAACGGTCTCAAATCGCAGCTCCGAGGTGGCCAAACGATATCAGCTCTGCGGCTGATAATGCGATCTTCAAAAACAGGGCGCAAAACAGCGAGTGTAGCTTCGGCTGTGTGGCATGTAGCGCCGTCCTGTTGAAACCAAATGTTGCCAATATCCTCCTCTTCAATTTTTGTGAACAAAAATTCGTTCAACACTGGCCCGATAACGATCGCCATTGACTGTAACGGCCACTTCTTGCTCATTTTCGAAGAAAAATGGCCCAATTATGCCTCTGGACCAAAGTCCGCACCAAACAGTCACTCGTTTTGGGTGCGTCGGCTTTTCAATGTATGCGTGCGGGTTTTCTGTGCCCCAAATGCGACAATTTTGCTTGTTTACATACCAGCCAAGATCAAAATGAGTTTCATCTGAAAAGATGATTTTTTTTTTTGGCAAAATCGGCATCTTCTGAAAGTCGATCGCAGGCCCACTTACCGAAGCGTTGTTCAAGCGTATACACAACCATATTCGTTCAGCGGAAGGATAAAACTAATTATCTGTCAAATCAGACATGAGCTAAGTGTTACCATTCACGAAATAAGCACTAGTTGAAAAAAAAACGTTAAATGGCGGACCCTTTATAATTCGAATATTAGAGTTTACAAAATTTTATTTTAGTGACAAGATTCGATAATAAGACACAACCTGATATTTTTGCAGCAAATCAATTGCGTGCGTTTTTGTAAAATCTGTTGCTCCAATTCTAAGCATTAAGAATATTTTTTATTTGTTTTGTTCGGTTTTCAAAATGTATTTTAATTGTTTTACTACTAAATATTTAGTCATACGTTTTAAATTTTTTTAATTATTACATATATCGCACTGGTTCCTCTAAAGAGAGGCAACTCAAAATTTTACAATTTTCACTTTGTACAAGAAAATACAATTGTATACCTCTTTGTCATATAAAGTAAAAAATTTTTAAATTTTGAGTTGACGCTCTTTAGAGGAAACAGTGCGATATGTTAATTATCAACACAAATTTGTTGATTTTTCATGTTGTTTTCAGCTTCTTCTCTTTTTTACATTCACTGAGAACTGATAGCGGGAATAACTTCTCATGGGTAAATTCACGATACCATTTTTCGCTTCAAGTGGAATAAAAATTTTACGTGAAAAAAAATTCCACTTTCTTATTCACGATAGGGGGTGCATATTTCTTCTATTAATTTAAATCAATAATAATGACTGAGATTGCATTTGGACACAATGATTTGGGAATTAAATAGGAACCGACATGATATGATTGCATATACAAGAACAGAAATACATATGTATAGTGTAATATTTAATATTGTATGTATGTATTTTGCTAATGATACATGAATGTATGAATGTTTGTATTTACGATATGCTTGCATTAGATTAACAACGGAATTAGGAGTAATAAAAATCAAAAAAATTAAACTATAATACAGTAGCCACTTGATTAGAAAGTTCATTAATTTACTTTGCAGATGGTAGTAGTGCGTGAGCAACATTTTAGAATATATCGCTTCATCGATTACGAACAAAAACGAACAATAAAAAGTTTTTACAACAAAAATTAAAAAATAAATAAATAATATTAGAAACGTTGATGATGGATGGTAAGAACTACCTCTTTTGGTGTTGGATGGAAGAAACTTTTGGCGCTACTATGTCCATACATATATTCGATTTCAGAACGATGACCCTATAAAACACACACAGACGCGCAAATTTTATAATAAAAATAAAACAAATTAAAATACATATATATTTATGGTATGAGAGCTTCAACAAAATGGCACAAGTTGAAGGATGAAGAGGAGATCATAATTGAATGACAGTTTAAAGAAATAACAACAAGTTGAGCGCATGTGTGTGTGTGTTGCGGTATTATTGTTGAAAATAAGTTCCAGATTTTCCGGAAAACGGTAAATCATTTCTCACACGTCACCCGCGTTGCATCAAAAGCGACAAACAAAACAAAAAATATATGTTTTCTTTAAATTAATGATTTGCTAGATCACTGAAAAAAAAGCGTTAACCTAAACAAATACACCCGCTTAGAGTGTGTAGAATTCGTCTTAAGTTTTCTATACAGTAACCACCTACCTGATGTCTTTCAATAAGAGCCTCGGCACCTGTAACATCATTAGCTAATTCATCGGAAGTGACCAAACTCATCATGGAATTGATCCAAGCCAAGAGATCGCGATAGTCGCTAAGGAAACGTTGCAAGTCGTAAGAGTCCAGCAATTTTTCTTTGCGTGCTGTGGACTTGGTGATAATTAGATCCCACATTTCGTTGATTTCCTTTTGTTTAGCATAAGTCTGTTCAGCGGTATCGGGATGGGACTGCATCAAGCGGTTGGCAGTCTCATCCAACTGACGAATCTTATCGCGCAAGGCAGCTAAATCGCGTTCAACACCCTCGTGTTTACGTTGTAAGGTTTGTACGCTGCGCAAATCCTTACCCAAATCATCATTGTTAAGAGCGTTTTCTTTTTCAGCAATCCAATCTTTTGTCTCATCAATGTCACGATGAAAACGTTGCACTTCGTGGGCGGAACCCAACTGACTGGCCTTCTCGGCGGTTAAAGTTTGCAAATTGTTCCATTTTTCGTTCAAGTCTTGCATTTGTGTTTGAATTTTCATGGCGGCTTCAGTTTGACCCAGAGAAGTCAACTGAATGGCAATTTCATTCATATTTGCCAAGCGAACTTCATTGGCTTTCAAGTCATCGTTGAAATCATCGAATTTCTTTTGTAGCACCTCAACTTCTTCCAAGTCCTCACCAACAACATCAGCGATTTGGGCATGATTCTCCTTGTCCTTTATCCAGTTAGCAAGATCGGCGGCTTCGCGCACCAGCACATAAGCCTTGACAGTTTCATTCAATTTGTTTTGACGTTCACGAGCCAAAGTAAGTAAGTTGTCGTATTGGGAATTGATTTGAGCCTGGCGCTTAGCAATTGAATGGTTGTCCACCAAATTCTGTTGACTAGCACTGAGACCGGCTTCGATTTTCTTAATATAAGCAGCAGGAACGAAGCCTTGGCGATCATTCACTTCAACTTTCCACCAATCCTTGTTATTCGAATTCAGCAGGGTTAAGACATCTCCTTTTTTCATGGAAACCTCACGAGGACTTTTCTCGGTGTAGTCGTATAGAGCAACCACACACTCCTTGCCAGTTATATCGACAACGGGGGTTTCCTGCTGACGACAATTTTTCGCCTGTTCCTGCAAACCTTGAATGGTATTTCCAAAAGCTTCCAAATCAGAAACTAAAGCTTCGTGTTTCTTAAGAAGTGCTTCGGAAGAGTCTTCGTCCTTTCCGTAATCATTGCCAGTTGCAATTGGTTCCTTTTCTCGCATCCAAGACTCCGCCTCATTGGCATCAGCAAAGTATTGATGGGCTTGGAGTGAATCTTCCAAATCTTGCTTGCGTTGGTTGGATTTCTCTCTTAAATTGTTCCATTGATCTTGTAAAGCATCCAAGCGTTGGCGGATATCTTCACTGGCAAAAGGTTGATCCTTTAGCATGTTTTCACCTGAACTTATAACATTCAACAGACGGGCTTCGTGGTTGTTTATCTCAGCCATGACGGCCTGATGTTTCTTAATTAGATTCTGTACACCAATCAAGTCTCTTCCACGGTTGGTGGAAGCGGCAATTGGTTCTTTTTCGCGAATCCATGCGGCTTCATCTTCCAAATCACGGAACAGCTGTTGTACTTGCAAAGAGTCCATCAGATGTTGTTTTCGTTCAGCCATAGGGGCCGCTAAGGCAGCATAGCGTGAGGATAAATTAGCTTCCTTTTGGCGAATGTTATCAGCATCGAAATGGCCAGATTCAATGAATTTATTCGCGGCCACTTTAATGCTTTCAATGCGGTCTTGGTGAGCCATGACATCGGCTTCCAAAAGAGCATGTTTCTTTTGCAAATTTTGTACTGAAGTCAGGTCTTTGCCATGGTCTTCTGACAAAAGTTGGCCTTCAATTTCGCTCAGCCAGAGTTCAATATCTTCAATGGTACGATTGAATTGCTGCTGCTGGACCGCTTCATGTAACTTGCAGCCCTTCTTATCAGAAGCTTGCACCAAAGTTTCCCATAGAACCACAATCTCTTGCATGCGTGTATTGATTTGGTCAGCGGCATAATGATCCTTTCCAATGAGTTCGGTTCCTACGGTTGTTATATCTTCGATGCGAGATTTGTTGGCATTCAGTTCATGTTCAAAGTTTTGATGCTTCTGCATCTTTCCGTTCAAGTTCGTTGGATCTAAGTAACTGTCGTCGGTAGCAAACTTTAGTTTTTCACTGACCCAGCCCTTGGTTTCATCGCAATCCCGTTCGAATTGCTGGTAACGGTTTGAGTCTTCCAACAACAGGCGACGACGATTAGATTTCTCTAATAAAGCTGCACGACGTGCCAAAAGCATTTGGCGGCGTTGGGCCACATCATCGGCTGCATAATGCTGACCATCGATTAGTTTAGTGGCGAATATGTCAAGAGCCTTAATTTTTTCCTCTTGGGCTGCCAAACTTTTTTCAAAGTCTTCATGTTTCTTGATAAGCGCCTCAACGGAGTCCAAGGAGTCACCCAAGTCCTCATTCGCCAAAAAAGCCTCTTGTTTTGCCATCCAGGTATCTGCCTGTTCGGTGTCACGGTAAAACAATTGCAAGTCCATGCACTGTTCGTACAAAATGCGCCTGTCTTCCCACAACGAGAGTAAAGAACTCTTGTCGTTTTCCAAAGCAGCCAATTTTTCTTGAATTTCTGCTGCAGCATAATGTTCGCGTTCTAATAATTTTTGACCAGACTCTGTGGTCAACTTGAAACTATCTTCACGGGCATCGATTTCTCCCTTATGTTCTTGGTGGCGTTCTAAAAGTGCTTCTGCTCCAGCCACATCTTTAGCCAGTTCATCGGCTGAAATGATGGCTTTCATGCCGTTAATCCAAGAAACTAAATCACGGAAATCGGCCAGGAAACGATGCAGGAAGTAGGATTCATCCAATTTTTGCTTGCGTTCTCCTGCCTTAGCCTTTAAACTTTGCCAGTAATTGGCAATTTCTGCTTGTTTATCACGAATTTGATCACTGTGATCGGCATGAATAGAACACAAACGTTGGGCCTCGGCTCCCAAAGTAGAGACCTTATCTTCTAAAGCTGCCAAATCGCGTTCAACACCCTCGTGTTTACGCTGCAATGCCTGTACGCTGGCCAAATCACGGCCATAGTCGTCTGAAGAAAGGACAACATCTTTTTCGGCGATCCAGGCAACAGTTTCGTCAGCATCACGATTGAAACGTTGAATTTCATGGGCTCCAAAGAGCTTTTCTTGACGTACAATGGCAAGTTGTTTCAAACGTTGCCAAGCCTCATTCAAATCGTCTTTGCGTTTTGTAATGGTGTCACGATCAGGATGGGCATCCTGTATTAACTTATCAGCCAATTGATTGACTTCGGTAACACGGTATTCTTGCGAAGCCATATCTTTTTGGAATTCATCAAATTTACGCTGCAATACTTCAACATGTTCCAAGTCCTGACCGAACTCATCGGCTGTAACGAAAGCCTCTTTATCCTTGATCCAAAACATTACCTCTTCGCATTGGCGTAAGAATTGGACAAGGACCAAGGCTTGCTGCAATTTTTGCCCCTTCTCGGCCAAACGGCTCAGCAGCAATTCCCACAGACGGTGCAACTCATCCAAACGACGTCGAATGGTCTCCGACGCAAAATGGTTTTGATTGATCATCTCTTGACCGGTATTATCTAATGAGACAATAGCGTTACTGTGGGCTGACACTTCGGCCTCAAAAGCCTGATGTTTTTGGATTTTAGCCTGAAGATTAGTGGGATCGCGATACGATTCTTCGCTAGCTGCCTGCAGTTTCTCATTAATCCATGATTCCAATTCATCGGCGTCCCGCTTAAAATATTGGAAACGACGCGAATCTTCGAGTTTCTCGCGTTTTTGGCGCGTTTCAATTTTAAATTCATTATATCGTGACAAAACTTGTTCACGCCTCTCCTGAATATCTTCAACTGTTTCGAGGATTTTTACCTCTTTAGGAGTGAAATTCTCCATAGTCGTTCGTTATTTTTATTATATCTCCAATTAAATACAACTCGATTTTTCTGTCTGTAAAAGAACTTATCACGTGAAAATATTTGCACTAAAACGTTTGATAAATATTTCAAGAGAATATATTTACCAGAAATTGCTCTCGTTTGTAATACTGTTTTATTTCTTTTTTTTTTCTCTCTCTTGAATCCTGGAAAAGAAAAAAAATTTATAATAAATAAATCAGAACGCCAATTAAATCCAATTAGCGAAACGTATTGACTACGACAGCGTTTTGTGTGTGTGTGTGTGTGCATATGAAAACAATTAAATGTATGTGATATTTTTGATGTCAGTGGCTTTATTATTTCCACTAAAAATCCACAAGAGACTAGAACAACTGAGCACATATTTACTTGAACAAATTCCTAAAGAAAAAGTGTGAGTGAAAAACTTCTAAATGTTGTATACATTGTTGCTGTGTTGCTGTTAGTACCGCACCCTAACTTAATGTTTATGCCCCACTCAATTGTATGGAAAGAAAATATATGATAAAGTGTAGTTGTGCACATGACACACTGAAACACATTTGGATATGTAAAAAGCTGTTAGTACTCTTGGCAGGTCTTATCAATTATCGATAGTTTATATAAAATAAATAAAAATTATTTGCATCGTTTCATATAACACATATTGATGTCTTATGTATAATTAATTCCCACCCGGTTCTTTATTTAGTTCCCAAAGAACTTCGTTAACTAAATAAAATTCATTAACTAACTATTAATCTTTATTTAAATAAACATAATTTTAACAATACATTTATGCAAAAAGTAACATTAAAAGAAATCAACATCTCTGGACAAGTCGGCCAACATTTCCATAAATAAATTCGATTTTCCATTTTCGTCTTCACTATCGCTTTCGTTGCCATTTTCATTATTGATTGAGTTACTACAACGACTTTTTCGTGGCACATCAGAGGTCTCCTTTGCGATCGACTGTAACATATTTGAAATTTCGTTTAAGGCATTCGCCTGCCAGTCGTGCTTAAAAATAGAAACAAACATTTCATTGACGTAATTAACGGTTATGACTTCTTTTCTAATCATCGTAATAATTAAATGGCCTAATCGACTGAACGCTTCTTTTTTAGAGCCAAGAGATTCTAAAAATGCTACAGTTAAAAAAGCATCGTAAATGCAGATGTTATTAGAAGAAAAGCTGTCAAGAGCTTTTAACATATTCGGATGTAACCATACTTGGCATGCAGCGTCTATTAGTTCATCGGTTAACTGACAATGATGTTTCATTATGATGTGCTGCAACAGCTGCAAAGTGCCGGCGCCTAGTAAATGATATAATAAAGAGGGCAATTCGTTTTCAAATGATTTTGTGAGATTTTGTAGAAGCGCAATCAAAGGTTTGGCGTCTTTGAATCGCTCAGCTCTTATTGAGGTGCAATGCAACCAGTATTGCAACTCATCTATTAAATCCGATAAACAAGGCGTCTCAAGCGTTATGGTCAACTGATTCCTGCCCACTTGGACTTTGTCTTTATTAGCACTGCAGATTTTGTTGGCAACATCTTTGAGATTTGGACAGAAATAGTTATCGGTTGTTATGTTCGCAAAGAACCATTGAGATATTTTCATGGCAGCTTCCTTCTCAATAATCATAAGGTAAGTTCTTTTTAAAACTGAGGAAATCTCCTCGGGCAATAGACTTTCTAAAGCATTGCTAATGCGTCTATGCAAGATCTTGGGTATCATGTCCTTCCATTCCGCTTTGACCTGGGCATAGGCGTCATCGTAAATAGTTTTTATGCTACTGAATACGAACTGATATTCAAATGATGTTATGCTATTGACGTAGTTGTCGGCATTCGTTTTTGCCGGCAGCACAATTTTTAGTTGTCCATCCTTTACGGTACTTTTGTAACATCGCTCGGTGCAAAACTTTATAATTTGTCGCGTAGAAGCATTTTGCGAATGCAAGAATGCTTGTATTAAGGAATTCTGTATGCTGTTTTGATTGACATGGGCTGAATTTTCATCGGTTTTTACGACTGTGTTGCTGGGTAGTTCCGCTAATCTAGTGGTTATGTGCCGGTAACGCCCTGTCCTTGAGGCATTTTTGGTGTGAGCATATTTTGTTGGCATTATAGACACTCTGAATTCAGCTAAAAATGGACAAGCTATAGGCAAGATGGACTCCAAATATGGATTAATGGCAAGACCATTATGATCGGTGTGTGGCGGAAGATCGCATTTAAGTTTTGATTTAACGAAATCATATTCATTTTCAACTTCTGGCGTAGTTATTCCCTTAAGCATTGCTCTATAATTGTAATATTTTTCAGCTAGAAATTGCTTAGATTCAAATAACCAGCCAAGGCAGACTTTTATTATAAACATGGAGGAGGTACAGGTGTTGCGATTTTCCAAACCGATATGTGTGTACACAGCGAATAGCAGTTTTAAGGATCTCATGTAGTTTTCTATTTGTAATGTGATATTATCCAACATGGCAAAATATTGAACCAACCAGGGAATGGCAATCAATAGTTTACCTTGTTCAATCGCCTGCTGTAGCAATACGTAGACATCGAAAGTGGGCTGCATTAAGGAACGTAACCTCACTTGATTCTTCGCCACTTGTGGTGGCACTGCATTGCTGCTAATGTTGTTGTAAGGCAAGGATATAGTGAGACCAAGGAATTTGGCCAAAATAAGCATAGAATTTAATATATCGGGCTTCACTACAAAAATTAGCGAACTATCAGCCAAGGATGCATTTTGTTCGTCCGCATCGTTTTCAGCTACACTTATGTTGACAAGATCTAGAGAGGAGTCATTTTGTATAGAAAGTTGTGCATAAAGTTCCATTTTCAATTGCTCGGCAAAGATAAGAGATCGCGCCTGCAGTATAAAGTATCGGAAAAAAGCTTCGGCACGAGGAAACTGATAGTCAACACTAAATTGGCTGGGAGCTATCAAACGTTGTGTGAGTTTGGAGAATTTCTGCAGATCTACATCCAATCCTATTTCCTCGGGCGACGATGCATTTGAGGCTGAAAGAAGCAATTGCGATACAAAGAGTTTTGCTAAATGAGCCATATTGATACAATTTTCGGAAAGATTAAACATTTCTCTAATTTTAGGTTTAATTTCCGATGAAAATTTCCAGGATGGATTTAAATGATTTACTTCCCAGGTTTTTAAACAATTATAAAATAAATCTCTTTGGGCTCGAAAGTTGACAAACTCTTGGTGGGAGGAAAAATGATCTCGGGAATCTTGCTCATGTTGGAAGTATACATTATTGCAAGTTTTTGTATCCACAAGTAAAGATGTTTGATACAAGGGGTTTTCAGCCGCAATCTGCTGTTTGAATTGATAGAGTTCCGCTAAATACGTTTTGACATCATCTTTCAAGTAAGAAAATCGTTCATTTATCAGTACCACACCCAATGATTTTGCATCTAAAGAACCTAGAGTCAATTTTTCATTTTCCAAGCATATCAATGCAAAGTATACCGCATTCGGCAATTTTTCAAGCATAGAAAAACAGGTTTCATTCGAATCAGGGTGTTGCACGTCCATCTGATCTAATTGACAACTTGTTGCTTCATCTACAGCGGTATTAGCGGTAGTGGCATCTAATAAATTTAAAATGAATGACAATTCGTTTAAAATATTCGTTGTCAAATTTAAATCAATTATTAGAGTATAAACGTCTGCTAGTCTTCTGAGCGATAAATTGTTTTCCAACTTTTTCAAGTCTAAAGGAGTTTCCACAGGTATAATTTCTTTAAGCGGAGTGCTGGTAGTAATTGTAGCAGCCACATCAGGCATTTGTGGTATGGCGTCATTCTTAATTTCTTTCGTTATTTCAGACGCATTCATTGCCAAGGACTTACGGGCTGCTAATATGGCACATTGAGTTTTATCCTCCAATTCGGTATTAGATATCTGGAGTATATTATTTTCGCTGCTAAAGGAGCTTTGCCCACCAAAAATGGACGAGTTGTTGTTGCTCTTTTCTTTCTTTTGGCCTACACTAATCGGTTGCACGCGTTTCTTAGGTTTGTCAGTTTGCAACTTTTGTGAGGATTGTTGATTTGCTGTTGGCGTGGTTTTCTTTTTCTGAGATCGGTTATTCGTAGGTGTATTAAAGACGAGAAAGTCACCCAAACACAATGTAGATGAGCTATTTTTATTCGAGGAGGTTGGTGTGGTTGATATTTTTCGCGAATTCTTTGAAGCATTGCGTTTAATAGGTGTAGAAGTCGATTTATTATGTGCTAACCCCAGACGATCAGATGAAGTGCTAAGTCTAGGTGATGAATGCGATCCAAATTCCATGCACGATGTATTTTTAGAACTACAATTTTTTGAATTAAGGTGATCGTTGGATGCAGAAGTATCTGATATATGCAGATCCATCATTAGTCTTCTGGGAGTAACTGCTTCGTCAGCATTGTTATTTGACTTCAATGTTCTGGCAGGCGTTTGGCAGTTTGGTGTCTCGTTGCCACTCGGTGTCTTTAAGTGAATCACTGCATATTGCCTGAGGTTATTTAAAAAATATACTGCAAATTCCTCTAGAGAAATGCCATTTCCATCGCTACCATCAAACTGTTTTAGAAACCAATTACGAAATACAAAATTATCCTCTTCGGTTTCGTATTTAATAATACGCTGGAGCTTTTCTGCTGGCGTGCAATCCATCTTTTATCTTCAGTGTTGGTTTAATTCTTGCATTTATGTTATCCAAAGTGTATTACTCCTTCTGAAACGGAAGACGATAAAAGAGGATGGTTGGTTTGGCAAATAGTGTCTACTCGTCTGGGGTTTTATTTATTTTTCATTTCAAGTTTTTGAACCTTTTGGCATTACTTTTCCCAAAGATTACATTTTATAAAAAGGAACGTTTAGTTACTAAGTGAATTTGTTAACAAGTTAATACAAGAGAATGTCTATTATTTTACGTTATACTAATAATAATCGAAAGACGTCCACAAAATTTGATACAGAACCTGAAAGTACAATGTTTTTACATAGTAGTTATGATAGCAGCTGTAAGTATATAGTAGATGTGTATGACATTAAACTTTTTAAACTGAGTCTGATAAGAATCCTTTTAAACGTCATCAGCCGCATTTTTTTCAAAATATTTATTTACTAATATTTTAAAGAGCAGAAGAAAAAATACTTTGGCGATACAGATCAATGTTAA
Organism: Linnaemya tessellans; assembly: GCA_951800035.1. NCBI lineage: Eukaryota > Metazoa > Arthropoda > Insecta > Diptera > Tachinidae > Linnaemya > Linnaemya tessellans. Next base: position 3,698,999 of record OX637535.1, read on the forward strand.
TTACTTTTAAAAATAAATTAATTTGGGTTGTTTCAGATAGCAAGTTCAATAACATTTTTTAACGAATATCGAGCAAAAAGTTCCTTATTTTGCTATTCTAAAATCCAGCAATATTATTAAGTTTTTATAAAAGTGTGTAACATGTTGGTAGAAGAGTTTGATAACTTTTAAAATATTCCTTTATTATAGACATAATATGTCTATAATCCTTCAGTTCTTTGGCTCTTATACTAAAGCGTTATTAGGAACATTGTATGTATTTTAATTGATTGATTTAATCCTTTTTTAATTGATATAAATATGTCAAATGAAGTGCAACGGATGCTAGAAAATATTTTTCGAATTCTTAACTACATTTCTTTCATTTCCATATTAAAAAACAAAAAAAATTATTGTAAAATCAATATACATACATATATACCCATGGAATAATAATATATACCATGGTATATACCTACCGAAGGAAGAATAACTTAAAATTAGCTCTACTTAAACTAATTTTTCCTATCTACTCTACTTTATTGTCTGGTATATTATCTTCAAAAAGTTCGCCACAAATTCGAAGAATGAGATCAAATGTACATACATGACAAAAAATGAATCATAAAATGGCACAGTTTAAATTGATTGATTTTGTATGTGTGTGAATAGTTACATATCTATCGACAAATTAGTTTTCCTTACTGTTAGATAAGAATTGTTAAAGTTGGATTTAGAACTGTTACTGAACTCAATTTGTAAGTTTAATTAATTTTGAATTTCTTTTAACAATAAAATCGTCGATGAATTTTCCCCTCCAGCGTTTCAATTACCAGAGCGGTTTTGTTACAATTTAAATGGAATGCTTTTGCTTGCATACTTATCAAAATAACAAAATGACGTAATTCTTAAAATAAAGAGAAAATACATATATTCATAGATATGAATGCACATTCATATGTATGTAATCATGTGTATAAGTATATATACTTAATAGAGATGATTACATACATATGGATACATAAATTGAAACACACACACACAATCACATGAGTATGTCAGCCGGGACATTTCAAAACAAATTTCACAAGTGATATGTAAATAAAAGGAGGAAGAGTTATTATTGCAGAGCAAGAATTGAAATTAGGAGGAAACTTGTATGTATCGTAAGATTTATGATTGAAGTACTTTTATTTGTAGTTAGAATGACTTTCTGAACACCGGTGGGGGTTCATCCAATGGTATTATGCACATAGATCTCCCTGCTCATTTCTTTTTTATTTTGGCTTCTGCAAATAGAAGAGCAAATAAACAAATTGTACAACCCATCTACAAAACCATACGTACTTTATGACCACCTAATTACACAGCTACCCAAATAAAACTTCTATTACATACTATGCAAAAACGTTAAATAAAAAGAAAATAGAGATAGAAAAAACTAAATATGAGAGCGACACTTTTTTTCAACTTTGCAATTTACGAAAGGATGACGTAGTTCTTCACTCACACACTAATGAAAATCTTGTGGATATTTAAGGATTTCGTATAAAAAAGTGTTTTTGTAATAACAATTAATAACAATACGATTTTTTAATGTAATATATATTATATTATTTACAAAATTACTTAGCCATAATGGCTAATTTTATTTTCGCTAAAGGGTGTGGCGTGATATTACATTAAACTTTTTATTGATTTTTTCACACTTCATTTATATTTCAACATTATATGTACATATATTGCTTAGTAAATTGTTTTATTTTTAAATATTTAAATCCACTTACACCTTCTGATATTTTTTCTTTTAAATTAGTTAGTTTTCTTTTATCTTTCTACAAATTAAATACAATCTAACTTGTAAAACTTTATTTTCACGTCCGACCGTATCAAGAGCAAATTACAAAATGGTGACCTATCTCAACAGTGCTGCCACACATGTTTTCATAGTACACGTAGAGAAATGTGTACGCACTATACATACAACATATAGTTTTAAAACAAACATTTTACATATCGAAAACAAAAGCTGCTTATCCACAACATTTATTTTTATACTTCTTTTGTGAATCTAGCGATCTATTGCGTAAATATATATCACAACACATGACATTTTCGGACGATTTATAACTTTTATTTGAATTGTTAAGGTTTTGGTTTTATATGACAGCGAATAATAATTTCTTTTATGTGCTCTGTTATATATCTATTTAATTTGAATTGCGTATATGTTATATTAATATGTTTCTTGCGTAATATGTTTTGCATAGATGTGACCTCCGAGAAAAATGACCTAGTATGTCAAAGAACGGGTTTGGACTTAAGAGTGGATTCTGGTACCTAAAAGGGTGTAGAATAAGATGAAATGAGTTATACTTCTGTTAAAAATTTAACTCACTAGGTTCCTTTCTCGGAATAGGTTACATATATAGTGTGTGAAAGCATTATCGGCATCCGAAAACTTTTCAGCTGCCGATATAGAGCTCTGTTATGTTCATCTGGAAACAGCTGACATTTGCGACAACTTTTATAGTAATATGGCAACACGGCAGCTGTTTATGTTTTAATCAAATACACAATCACTTATAATTTTCGAGCAGGGAATATATTCCATTTTATACAAAGAATACCAAAAAGAATTATGGACAAATTAGTTAATCAAATTGGTTACTTAGTTCTAAAGGAGGATGGAGCCGTTGTGGAATCTGGAGGTGAACTGCAAAATGACGAAAGAAGTGCAAATATTTTCTTAGATTTTATAAATCTTACGGAAAGGTTTGTATCATCCGCCCAGTGTCTAGGTGTTTATTCGCATACATCCATTTAAAAACTATATTTTTAGTGTTGACGAAAATTTTATGCCAAATAGCAGTTGTGAACGCATTTCCATAGTGTACGAAGATCATAGCTATAACATTTGCATGTCCAATAGGAAAATCTATATTGTGAAACTGCGAACTGGGTCCTCAGCAGTTAGATCTGTTGGCAGCGGCGGTGGTGGAAATTCCTCAGCTGGGAATGTGGTATCTAATAGTGGAGTGTTCTCGGAGTCAGATGCAATATTGAGTTCAACGGCAGCGTTAACTTGAGAATATTCAAGCGCTGTCTGTTGCGCTTTTTGCGCCCACAATTTTCGACAGCGCAGTCCTACGGACAGTGCTTGCAACCCTTCAAAAGATCGGACTAGACGTTTTAATTGGAAAACTCCATTTATTTATTTAATTATACTGTTTATTTGTCAGCGAATACACCATCTTTAATTTCTTGTTCAAATATGCGTTCTGCTTCCTTAGTAACATCCAGTAGTGTAGCTTTTTGACTGAATATTACAACGAAACGTTGACGCCAATTGAAACGCCTCTTGACAATCCAAAAATCATCGGTAGATTTGACCATGATCTCCTTGTAGCTGGTTTTATCTGTATCTCTTTGGGGCTTCTCAACTTCGTTGTCTGAAGAGTTGAACAAATCAGCTATCAAATTGGTAACATTTTGTGGCAAATTTGTCCTATGATGTTGATCATCATCATATAAGTTACTGTTCAGCTTGAGACTTTGATCATTTAGAAATAAATACTTTGGAGACATGCACTCTGCATTATTTGTACAATCTATAGACGAAGATGCTGCAACAGATGATCTCAACTTACTTGATTGATTGGTCAAGTAATCGTCAATATCTCTGGCCAAAACACTCAGTTGTGAGTTAATGGCGTAGCTCAAATCGTCCATTACTTGAGATGTTAATTCAACGGATTGTCGAAAGAATAAGCAGAGTAGGGCATTTGCCGATGGAAACAAAACCAGTTTGTAGGAGATTAATTGATTATTATCTGTCAGATATATGTTACGAGAACTCATTTCAGAAATTGAAGTTGTATTTCTTCCTACTTCAATACTTTGAAATATATACTGATGAAGTGAAAATAAATTGGAAGAGTTCAATTTGCCTCCACTATAAATATTGAAAATATTATATTAGTTTTGTCATGATTATATTATACTGATACTTACACCACAACGAATTCTTTATAAAGAAAAATAGCATCAGAAATAATGGAAAATGTTGCCTTCAGGGAATCTATAAAATTATGGACTCGTAAAAACAGAAATTTATCCAGTGGCAGATATTGCAAAGAATTCATGAACTCGATAATATCATTAACCGGTAACTTCAATGAATCAATGTACTGAAATTTTAATATTAGTATGTATCTCTACAAAGTCTATAGCATTGCATGGAAATTGCAATAATTACCTTGTTAAAAAACTCTTCCAATTTTTGTATTAAATAATTATGTGGCGTTACTTCCCCATCGGTTAACTTATCCAATATCATTTGGAATGTACCATTTTCTAGGCAAAAACGATTATAGCTTTGTATGAGTAGACGCCTGTAAATTGCATCATGAAGTTCATATTTATGATACTCTAGATATTCAACACCATCCTTTGAATGAATTTCCTTCGGAACATTTAGGACAAGAGCAAGCCAAAAGTTTGTTTCGGGTTGGTATAACAGTTGTGTGGTCTTTTCGGTATGAATAACTTCACACTCTCCCGGTTTTTCCGTAAATGAACTAATGATAAATTAATATACAAGTTTATATTTAATGAAAAATTTTGTCTCAAACTCACTCTGTAAAAGCTGTGAAGGCTTGGCTTAATCCCACATCACGTATTTTAGCATTTATATCAATTTCATTTGGAAAATAATACAATATTTTATCTTTTTCCTGTGAAATATATCAAATGTTTTATGATTTAGTGGATGCGGTAAATAAATATATGTATGTAGATGTGCACAAATTTACCTGCCCTTCTTTCTGACCATATGTTGTGTTAAAGATGTAAAAACTTCTTATTGTTACTTCGATTTTTCGAGGTAAATTATGCATTTTAAGTTTGATGAATCCAATTAGAGAATTGTTTTTATTATTGCAGACACTATCTCACAAAGAACACACAAATAAACAAACATGCAAATGACAAAAATGAAAACAAAGCCACAGCTGATTACTTTTTATAGGATGGCCAGACTTTTTGCATGAGAAAAGGTCAAGCTGCCATATAAATCATGGAGACCGTTATTTTGTTTTTCTGCCAGTAATTGCAAATGGAATATAGATGTTTATATTTTTAAGCAATAATAACAAAATTAAACTTGTGCTAGTTTTTTGTATGAAAAAAATATATATGAAAATGTTTGTTAGTTAAGCAAATTGAAAATTTAAAATACATGCGGAAGTTATTGAGTTAAGCTTGACTTGTATAAATTGGGGTTCCTGAGAGGGAGTCACTATGTTTGTAGCTGTATGTGTGCAAGTTATAATTTTGGAACGTGTTGGCTGAATCGGATCAAACTACCGCCATTTCAAAGAGTTCTGAGAATTTTGTCTTGCGATTCGGATTGATATATTTGAAGATATCTCCAAAAAAAAACTAAGCAAACATTTTTTTGTGGTATTTTGTTGGTATGGACGCATACTTCCAGGTATCGTCGGTATCAGGCAGAGAGACAACAAATTGCATCTAGTACACAGTTATGCAATATGGCTCGTGATAAAATATTAAAAGCAATACTGTCAAATATAACTATTGACAAAATACATATTACAGGTCTGTTCTAGATGATTTCGGACAAGTTTGGACTAGAGAGTAAAACCAAAATTACTTTTAGAAAATCCAAAAATTATCCAAATTCGCTGGAACGTAAAAAATCATAATCAAGGCGAATTCATACCTTGATCATAATGGTAAAATTAGTGCTGCTTACTTTTTAAATTAACTTATATTTTAGTGTTTTTTTTTTGCACTGAAGAAGGGTCAACATTATAAAATCAAAGTTTAGCATCATTGACAACAGCTGGTATATTGATAAGAAATTAATAAAAAAATTTAAATACAGTTCCCTCAATATTCTAAATTGCTTCCTCAATTCACCTTCCGTGTATTGAGACACCACATCTTGTACTTATTTATTAATGCTGTGTCTTTTTTCCTCTTCAACAAAACTTCATCTTCCCTATCACATTCTTCAACAGTTAGCTGCTGTCTTCATCAGACTCACTTGATGTGTCCCTAAGTTGCGCGTTGGTATGAAATAGCATTTTTTTATATTAAATAACTTTAAGTTTTTTTGAAAAGTCTTCCGTTTTGCTTTTAATAAATTTTCAAATAAAAACTTCTTCCCTTTATTTGTAAAATTTCAGATTATTTTTGCTTATTTCCAAATGTAAACAAAAAACAGCTGATAATAAAGTTCTTATCCGAACTTATCCAAAGAAATATGTAGTTCGGACTCACTTTCAAAATTGCACAAAAGCTGTCATCTGGAACGTTTCCATTATTGATCCCACATAAAATTACAAATATGTGAGTTAGGGTTGTTTTACGTGAGACAAACGATACGTATGTGTCTGTTTAAGACGAATTCATGAATTCGCCTTGTGTCTGTTTATAATGTCACAAAATCCACAGAAAATGTAATGTGATGCAAAGTAATGTTTTCGTTGATATGATTTCTGGAAAATATAGTTTCTGGTTGCACGTTGGTTAAAGTTGTTTGTTGAAGTACTCCACGCTATCGTAGGGATTAAGGTAAAAACTATTCGAGAGGCTATATACATACATATGTATGTACAAACACACATACATGTATTAACAGTACAGTGGAGCCAATAGATTTTTTGATGAGGTGTAAATGTATATACATACATATGTTGTATGTATTTTATTCTCATATTTTAATATTATTCAGTTTTATTGGAAGTGACAAGAGTTGCGGTCTGCTTGTGTACAACAAAAGCCAAAGAATTATCGCCGCTATAACGCAGTAAAAAATAACATGCGAAAGTTTCTTCACAAAACTGATGATCAAATTTAGTCTTCCATTATATCAATGTGAATTTCAAACACATTTTTAATTTAACTATTGGTCCCACTGTGCAACTGTGCCTGCAGTTGATTGTTTATTGTTAATGCTGTTAAGGAGATTGTTGTTATTTTAACTCAATTTCCAAAGTCTCGAGTTGTAAACAAATTAAAGTACCAAAACTCTATTAAAACTAACGAAAACTGCACACTGGGTGCTTGGTTGGTGGGTTGTTTGACTTCTATTTATTATTGAGCATGAACAAAATATGTATGTATATGCGAGTATAAAAAAAAAATTGCTTAAAAATTTAACAAATAAAAAACACACCAAAAAGTTAGTGTGTGTGCGTGGTGTTTTGCATTCAGGCAAAACAAAAATGGTAAAAACTTTTCTTTAAACGAAATTAACATAAAACAAATATATACATACATACGATATATAAATTTATTTGAAGGCATACAGCAATACGACACCCCTTTCATTATTTAAGTTGCATAAAAGAAAGTTTCGTTTTACAATCACAAAACATGCAAATAAATAATAAAGTTACGTTTTGTTCGAAAAATCACTGCAGGCGGAAATGGAATGAATAATAATAATAATAATAAAGAGTTGCCTGTTATTAATTTTTCATGAACAAACTTATACGTTACGGTGCTTGGGTTTCTTTAACGTGATACCAATAAGTGGATTTATTCAAAGAATACTTTGGGGATAAGCAAGACCTTGCATGCTAAGAACTTTTACCTTAATAGTTAAAGTCCAACATCCAATTCACACCACGATATTAAAACCTTGACATTTTTCTTTTTATCTTTAAAAGCATCTTAGAAAATCCTCTTTCATTTATAGCATGATTTTTAAGTAATCTGTTTTATTTTTTGAATTAAGTATCGAATATTTAAAATTTTTTTAATACATATATTTCTTCGATGAGTTAAAACACATCAAACCATCTCGAAAAAATGGCATTTTCGGCATCATCACCTCCGATTTCAATGAAATTCAACACAAATGTCATACACTATAAGAGTATTATTAAACAAGAAAAATTTTACCCCAGATTCATTCGGGTTCCGAAATATGAAGTCATAAAAGTTGTAAATATGTTAAAAACTCCCAAAAGTCTCCTTACAAAAAGCGATAGAACTTTTGAACTATGCAAGATAATTTAGTTTTTTTGGTATCTTTTTAAAGGTGAAAGTTCACCCTTTAAAATTATATGCATATTGGGTTTTTTTTAAAGAAAAGGTCAAAATTAATTTTTTGGAGTCTTGAGTTCAAAGGCCTATATCTGAAAAAGTATTTTCTTTAAAATTCTTAAAAAAATATATGTCCAGTACTAGACCCTCTTCTACATTTCCAGAAAATTTAAAGGTGGAGACTCGATTGGTGCCAGAGTTATAGACCAGAACGTAATCCTAAGTATGTTTTGTGTTCATACTTAATTGATTCTTTGTACATTAGGGCGTCCAAAAAACAAGTTCGCCCTACACCACCGAATATAAAGCATTATTGCAAGGTGATTTCGAATTTATTTATTTTTTGCCGAAAGTAGGGGTCGCAAAAATAAATTTTTCATTACATCTTTTACATCTATAGTCGGATCTCAAAGAGTGATATGTCGATGGTTTTGTCTTGAGGAGGCCAATTTTTAATAGTCATTGACCACAAATATACCATTCTTGTATTTACCCACCAGATCTCAGTTCCTACCACCCTAGTGTGCCACCCTAATATCAGAAAATTACAGCACGCAAAAAATCATTAAATATTTGCTAAGGAAGTTTTTCAATAAATCCAACAGAACTATTAACAAACAGAAATATATATTTTTTGCCGAACGTAGCGGTTGCCTTTTTATCATATCTTCGATATCTACAGCTTCTTGATTCGTCAATTGCCAGACGACGTACAACAGGTTCTTCATTCGTGCATAGAAAATAACGCGTACTTTTTCCACCCCGAGAAAGTTTGTAAGATTACAAATGAGTTCGTTCTGAAAAATAGTTCGGGTTTTCGCTGACTAATCAAAATGCAGCTTCAATTCTGTTCCCAAACGAAATTGAATTCTGTCGCGGTACGGCTGCGTATGATTAATATTTGTTTGTATGGATTAGTATTACTCATACGTCTCACATCCCACATTTTCGTTTCATCCGTAAAAAATTTCACCCTCATGCGCGCAAAGAAGTTTTACATCAAAAAAAATCTTCAGGCTACAGATCCCCCTATTGGAGGGAACTAGGGAGTACGATTTCGCAAACAGTCGCTTTAATTGTCCTACGATTAGAAATGCTAACTGGGTTTCCATATCAAAAATATATATTTTATGTAATCGCAAAATGCTGCACCATCTGCAGTTACTTTTGTGCGAGTGCTTAACATTTTAATGTTCATTTGAATTTGCAAAAATTGTAATTATAAATTAATTTAATATATAATACTCGTATGTGCAATAATGTGTGAATGTGTTTGTTTTGCTTAAAATGTTGCACAGTTTTTGGATATTTGTTTCCCTATTTATGGAATTCAATTTATTTTTAATTATATCAGTCCATTAATCATTCTGATTGCTTATTTGCGCTTTTTCGTTTGCGTGCATTTTAATATAAATATTCACCATAAAATGCCAAACAGATTCAGTGTTAAATATTATAGAATTATTTATATATGACACAGATTGCATAATCAAAATATTGACACACGACAAATACGACAAGTATTTGTTTTATTAGCATGATATTTTTAATTTAGACGCGGCAAAGAAAACTTTTTTCTTTTCAATATGAAATGTTTAAGATTTTTCAAAAATGTAATCAAGTAATGAAAATTCATAGTAGGGAAACTAAAGTTTTAGACTATGGCCCAACATCTATCAGATCATCTCACTAATACAACAATATAAAAAACAACAGGCATTTTGTTTGCGTAGAAATTTTCCTTCTTGTCAAGCTAAACTTTTTGAAGTGAAACTTCTTTGTGCGCATGAGGGTAAAATTTTTATGGATAAAACTAAAACGTGGGAAGTTTTTGTTTCTAAATCAATGTTTAAGACGTATGAGTAATACGAATCCATACAAACAAATATTAATCATACGCAGCCATGCCGACACAGAATTCAATTTCGTTGGGGAACAGAATTGATTCTGCATTTTGGTTGGTCGGCAAAAAAAAACATTTTTCAGAACAAACTCATTTGTTATATTAGCCATGGAATTCGCTAATGAAATCAAAAATGGTTTAATTTTTAGAAAAAAATAAAAATAGTTTCATTTTTGAAGTTTAACTTCTTTGCGCGCATGAGGGCAAAATTTTTACGGATGAAATGCGACACGAATTGTGGGACTTTTTGTGTCCAACAGCAGGAAGAAAGCAATTATTTGTCAAAGAAGTTTCACTTTGGATATATGAACTTTTGAAAAACCTTTCACGTTGCTTTAAATCAATTTTCAAGTAAGAACTTCTTCCTATTATTATACAGTCGACTCTTGATAATTTGAAACTCGTTAATTTGAATCTCGCGGTAATTTGAATTGTTTTCCAAGTCCCTTGAAAAACACTCAATAAATTGAAAAATATCTATGTAATTTGGTACCCTCAATAATTTGAAATTATTTGAATGGCATTTTGATCGCCGACTCGCTATAATTTGAATTTTTTGGCTCTACGCTCTATAATTTGAATTATTTTAATTACTGTGTTTTATGCAAAATATAAAATAAATAAAACAACCATTTATTTTAGTTTTTTGCGATGTGCTACTAAAATGACATCTTGCTCGCCAACGTTCTATAATTTGAAGTTCGGTTATTCTACACTCTTTAATTTGATCACCTAATGTGATGTTGTTGGTGTTTTTGAAAGAAATTTAAATCGTTTGCATTAGTTTCTGTGCCACGATTTTAGTATACACCACTACATCGACAGTTGCTAACATAAAAAATTGAATTTCTTTGCTTTGCTTTTGCGGAATTTAGTGCGTGCAAATGGTTTTGCTTTTTTTTATGAAAACTCTTGTTAAATTGAATTTTTTCTGTCTCTCTTTCGATATTTTGAAGTCTCGTTAAAATGAAAACTCGATTATTTGAACTTTTTCTCTGGTCTCTTCAGTTTCAAATTATCAAGAGTCGACTGTATTCTGATATTTTTAAACTTAAGGTCTCTTTATTTTAATTTAATTTTTATTTCGTCACTCCTTTGTGTGACTTCTGCAGGAAATTAATTAATAATTAATAGAAAATAAATAATTTCCTGAAGAAGTCACACAAAAGAGTGACGATATATTGAAATTAAAAATTATATTAAAATAAAGAGACTTTAAGCTTAAAAATAAGAAAATATAATAATAATTAAAAAAGGTGTCAAGAAACCAGACGAATTTAAGAACTTCTTCCGTTTATTTGTAAATTTTCTGATTATTTTATTTTATTTTCAAATGTAAATAAAAAACAGCTGATAATACAATTCTTATGCGAAATTATAAAAAAAAAAATAATAAATAATTCGGGCGAGTTTACACAGGAAATGAAGAAAAAGTTACTCCTTCATTCGCTCTCAAAATTGGACAAAAATTGTTATTTGGGGCCAAATTACGGCATTCGATATCAAAATGTGTATATAAATTGTATTGAAATTTCTATCGAATGCAATATTTCGTTGGCAATTATTTTTTAAGAGCAGCCAGAACACTGTCCGTTTCCTCTTGCGCTAGTAGATTTTAGTAGATTTACAGTTCTTCAGAGGAAGTTTCCATGGTTAAATACGTGAAGGCATAAGTCGTGTACAGTGAGTAACAGTAAAGGATAAAATACGGGTTAACAACATCGACGACATATGGTGGCAACTGACACCATCGGCATCTGTGCATCAGTACTTTGCAAAATAGTTTTTATGAAAATACAAATTATTAACTTACGACGTCATTTTCAAAAACTTCCAAATCTCCTGATACAGAGATTGCTTTTGCCTCGTAATTAAACTGTTGGTGAATAACTGCATAATAATAATAATAATAATTAAACTAATCACAGTTAACGTGATGCATAAAGAATCATGTATTGAAATTATATAACAAATTTCTAATAAAGAAATCACTTAATCACTTTTTGCAATTTCTCTTTAGTTCGAAATATTATTAATAATCAAAGATAAAATTGTTTTCCAGAAATACTTAACACGGAAACCATAGCATTTTAATGGTATTTCGGAAATTTCCTCAAGTATATATTTCAAATAAATTGCATTTCTAATTTCCTGTGCCAGCATTAATATAAATTTTATCCTCAACTATTTCACAAAGATTTGTTATTTAAGTTTGTGTCTTTGTTACTTTTGCAACATATTTAATACACATATGCATTAGTATATTTTGTTTAATCTATTTGTTTAAATATTTAGTAAAATATTTCATAATTCACTTAAAATTTACCGCATTGTATAGATAAAAAGGATGTAAACATGTACGAACAACATGCATGTGCATGCATTTGTGTGTGCGTGAGATAAAGAAAGAACAACGAGATTCACTTTATGTGTGGTTGATTAATAATAATAATAGTTTATTGTCTGTTAATATTTATACTATCAATATGCTAATATTGCATTTTCATAATATTATTTAATTCTAAGAATTATACTAGGAAGTAATAAAATAAAATACAATTAAATTATTAATGTGTTAATATTGCATTTTCATAATATTATTTAATTCTAAGAATTATACTAGGAAGTAATAAAATAAAATACAATTAAATAAAATGAACCTAAATAAAGATGCTTATTCATGTCTGACCCAATTTGTATAAGTATGTTAGTTAACAATGTTATTGGTAATGTTACGTTGATGATTGTAGTTGTTGTTGCTGCTGTTGGTTTGTTTGTTAAGTTGGTGGTTGTAGTTATTGTTGTTGCTGCTGTTGGTTTGTTTGTTAAGTTGGTGGTTGTAGTTATTGTTGTTGCTGCAGTTGTTGGTTTGGTTGGTGACTATGTGTAACATAGGTAACTCCTCCCCCCTTAGAGTATAGTGAGGGCCACAAGGAATCTGTAGGTGGACGAACGATACTTTCAAACATAAACGATTTTGGTGTGTATGAAATTCTAATTCGTTTTGCTAAGCACATTGATGATATGATAATTATTAGAATGATAATCATAATCGATGAGTATGTGATATACTGGTGAGTGGTTGTTGTTATTTTCAAGGCGGACATCAAGTCGTGGTCACTGAAATGATAAGACTTTAATTTTTGCATGTTGAGTTCTTCAATGACGGCTTCAGGAATTATTTCGACAAATTCAGGTAATGTTATGTTGATGTGTTCCCGGTACGTTTGTGCCTTGCCCTCATATGTTAACCCATTAATGTTGATTGTGCATTTTTCGTAATATAGGATTGTTGTGTTAGTCACGTTGAACGGTTTACTGCAGTCAGATTGTACAAGTGTTGTTGGTACGTTAATAAATAGTAAGAAGTTATCTTCTGGCTGGGAAATAGACTCCAATCGTCCCACGTCTTTTACGTTACATTTTGGTTGTAGTTTTCGTAACAGTTTACCCATACATTGTGATTGTTCCATAGGTTCGCTTCTTGTAGGATTGGGACAGACATAAATATCTATTAATTTCAAACATTTTTCATGATAATAGTTAATAGAATTTTTATTATAAGCTATATAATTTGATGATAATATTTGTCTTGTTACATTTATTGGTAAGGGTATAATGTGAGAAAAATTAAAAGTTTCTTGTTTAAATTTTGGAATTTTTACATTAAATATTATATTCGATTTGTTATAATATGCTTGTAATTCTAGTATTTCATATAATTGTTCTACAGAATATATTTTGTGTATTTGATTATTTAGTATATTATAAATATTTTCTATTTCGTCATGACTTAAGATGAATTTAGAAATAATATTTAATTTCGCAAATACAATGCTTTCGGCTATATTGTTAACTTGATTCGTTAGCAAATCAATATTGTAATTGATTCTATTCAAGTATTGTATTTGTGAAATTATAAGATCTTCTTTATTTATTCTATTGTACATAGTTCCTTGTGTTTTTTTTAAGATTTCTGTAATTCTACTTTGTTCTGTGTTTATGTGTGTTGTAATGTTGTTAAATCTTTGGATCATTTCCGTATTTAATATGCTTTGTTTGTTTACCGTGTTGTTGAAAATATGTTCGTTTTTTATAAGTTCCTCAAGCTGAGAATTTATGTTCCCCGCATCCCTATCATCCATATTACCAGTTATATATTTAATTGTTGAGCCTAATCCATTAAATAGACCTCTTTTTTGCCTCTTAAAAGGTAGTAAATTGTCAATTTTATTCATTAATTGATTTAATTTAAGTTTCGTGATCTTTAATGAATCTTTGATTGAACTATTTGGTTCAAATACGTCTAAGGTTTCTTTAATTTTCTCTGAATTATTAACATAGTCTTTAAGATCTATTACATGGATTAAATTTTGATAATGGTTTATTACCTTGGCATTACCCATTCTCAATTCGATAATAGCCAATTCATTGTCTATTTGTTGTGTGTTTAGCCTTTGGGAGTGGGCCACAGATAACCTAGGGAGAAAACAGAATGATTAGTTATATTATTGTATTTTAGAATTTTTCTTTATTCTCCTTTTAATCTTTGATTTGTGAATTTTCTGGTTTCTATCTGAAATAAAGGTAACTTTTTTATCAGTTTGTACTTTGTGTTTAGAAAATCGAGGTGTTATCTTATTTCTCCTGTTCTCTTTTCGATATATTATATCGCTGGCCTGTAATGGTGCAGGTTGTGCCCTATTCTCGTTCAGTTTATCTATTCTGTCCTTTACAGTAGTTTGTAATTTTTCCCTAATTTTGGGGTAGATAATTTGTTGGTATTCGTTTAATTTCTGGATATACTCGTGTTCTCCATTGAATTTTATTGTTTCATTAAATATGTGTGGTCTGCCAAAGAATACTTCATACGGAGTTAGTTTCGTTGTTGAATGTATCGAATTATTATAGGTAATAAGAGCCTCCGAGAAAATTTCATCGTGATCCGTGGAAAGTTTGCTCTCTTTCCTTTTAGCCATAATTATCCGATATATTTCGGTTAGAGTCGAATGCAACCTTTCGACGGGCGCATTGCTTGAAGATTGTTGAAATGAAGTTATATGTAGATCTATATTGAATTGTTTGCAAAAGTCTCTAAAAATAATGGCCGTAAATTCCTTTCCTTGGTCACATATGATTTTCCTCGGAATCCCATAAGTACTAATGAAGGTTTTTAATGACTTAATTACATTTAAACTAGTTTTTGCGGCAATTGTGAACCCCGCTGCAAATTTTGAAAATTTATCGATAATAGTCAGTATTTGCTGATTGTTGACGTGATATATATCAATGTGTAAAATATCCAGAGGTTTTTCCGGGGTTTCCGGAATTTGGAAAACTAATTTTTGTGGGTGTCTATCGTATTTGAGTGTCTGACACGTGTCGCAATCATTAATTATTTGGCTGATCTTGTTTTTCATATGTGGGAAGAAATACTCTCTTTTAAGGTGTAAATATGTTTCCTCTATTCCTCGGTGGTTGTTATTTTGATGATATTTCCTTATAATTTCATCTTGTTCATCGTTATCTGAAATATCTCTTATTCTGAGTGTACAACGTACTAAGCGGTAAGATTTATTGCTAGCAAAATATTGTGAAAAAATTTTCTGTACAATGCGAAAAACATCATCATTATCTGTATAAACTGCAACAAGCCTATTAGGCTTAATAAACTTAGCAAAAATTTTTATGATTGAATTTTCGTCATAGGATGGTGCTTTTATAATACGTTTTAACTTATTCTTGAAGGGTACCTCCACAGTAACCTTTGATTCCGGTTGTATTTCTATTACTAGCTGTATATTAAATTCGTTCAGGGGCTTTTCCGAGATTGGGATCCCATCGTCCAGGTTCTCTTCTGCAGAGTGAATCGTACTCCCACTAGTGCCTATAGTAGAGAAAGCTTCATGGTTGTTTATATCTGGTGTAATTCTACTTAGGGCATCCGCGTTGGAATTTAGTACTCCTTTTTTGTACACTATTTCGTAGTCGAACTCCTCTAATTTTAGCCGCCAACGAACTAGTTTTGAATTTGGTTCTTTTAGTCCCATAATCCAAGTTAATGGTCTATGGTCTGTTACTATTTTGAATTTATGTCCGTAGAGGTAGGGCCTGAAGTATTTCGTGGCCCATACTATTGCCAGAAGTTCCTTCTCTATTGTAGAATAATTTATCTCTGAACCATTTAATGTTCTGCTGGCAAAACAAATAGGTTTATCGCTCCCTATTTGGCCCTGAGACAACACAGCCCCTAGCGCATAGTTACTAGCGTCTGTGGTTAAAATGAAATGTTTAGAAAAATCCGGGTATTGTAATATTGGGTCATTACAAAGCAGATTTTTACACATTTCGACAGTTCTGACATACTCTTCGGTAAGTTTTATGTCCATCCCCTTTTTCAAGCAGACCGTTAATGGTTTCGTTAGTTTCGCAAAGTTAGGTATAAATTTCCTATAATATCCTAATAAACCTAAAAAGGACTTAATTTGTTTCGCAGTTTTCGGAATTGGGAAATTTTTTACTGCACTTATTTTTTTCGGGTTCGGTTTTATCCCTTCAGTAGATACAATGTGCCCTAAAAATTCTATTTCCTTTTTCAGAAACTCGGATTTATCGACCTGAATTTTAAAATTCGAACTCCTTAATTTCTCAAATACCGCTTCTAGATTATTGATATGTTCCTGTAATGAGGTTGAAAAAATTATGATATCATCCAGGTAAACAAGGCACACTTTTCCCACTAAATCTCTAAGGACGTTGTCCATGACTCTTTGGAAAGTTGAAGGTGCGTTTTTCAACCCGAATGGCATTCTAATGAATTCGTAATGCCCTCCTTCTACTGAAAACGCTGTTTTCGGGATGTCTTTTGGTTCCATTTCAATCTGGTGAAACCCACTTGCGAGATCTACCGTGGAAAAGTACATACACCTACCCAGTTTATCCAATAATTCATTTATATTCGGAATAGGGTATTTATCCGTTATGGTCTTCTCATTTAATTTCCTATAATCAATCACTAATCTCCATTTCTGCTTGCCACTCGCGTCTTTCTTTTTGGGTACTACCCATACAGGTGAACTCCAGGGTGAATAACTTGGGCGTATTATATGTTGATCCAATAGTTTAGTAATTTGTCCTTGTACTTCCTCCTTGTGGATGTAAGGGTATCTATATGATTTCGTATATATCGGTACATCATTCGTTGTTGGTATGCTGTGTCTTATTTTGTTTGAGAATGTCAATTCTTGCCCCTCTCTGTAGAAGACGTCGGAATATTTTCTGCATGATTTTAGAAGTAGTCGTCTTTCCTCCTGGTTGAGATGTTCAAGCCGCAATAAGTTTTTTACATCCGTATCTTCGTTTACGTAGGATGGCCCACATTCTGTAGTATTGACTTCGACGTATTCCTGGGAATGGTATTCTTGCGTTTTCAAGGGTTGATCAAAATAGATAGTTTCCAGAGAGTCACTTAAGTTTGTTACTTCGACCAAACTAGACCAGTTCTGTGCCGTATAAATACCAGCTGAAATTACAAGTTTTCCGTTTACCGATGTTTCCGCAATCAAAATATCCCCTTCTTCAACATCAACGGGTAATTTAATAATCATTTTTGTATTTGGTTCGATCGTGATTTTGCCAGAGCACACGTTTGGTTTGTGATATAATGGTATAGCCGTAAATCCCGTCTCCAATGTATTAGATTTCAAGTCGATTTTAGCGCCAATATTGGATAAATAATCGATGCCCAAAAGACCATCGAAGTAGTTGTGAAATTTAAATAGTAATAATGAGAGTTTTCCCTTTTGTTTGAATTCTTCGAATATTGGTAATATTACCAATTTGTTTATCCTGTATTTAGCTAAAACTGTTTTTATTATCGTAGGTTTACATTTGATATGTTGTTGTTGGTCCACATGTTCCGGGTTAATGAATGAAGTTGAAGCCCCAGTATCTATCAGGAACTTGAGAAGTTTATTGCCAGGGAACCGGATTTTAATGTAAACCAATTCAGACCCATGTTTAACCCTGTCTAGGTATCCCGTTGGTTGTGGGAGGCAAGGTCTAGAAAATTTACCTCTTCTTCTACGTTAGTTAATTCGCTATACTCCCCCTCTTCTATTATATTGTTAACTTCAGTATTTGGATGTCTTCTTGTTTGTGCACTTGGGCTCTGTTTAATGCTTGGGAACGAGCCTCTATTCCTCAGGTAGGAAAACCCACTTGACGTGTCCATGGGTTCCGGTTTTTGAAATTTGGGTACGTTAGTGTTGGTCATATTATTATTGAAGGGTGCATTGTTATGGGGTATATTATTATTGAAAGACATTTGTTTTCGTTGATTAAAATTATCGAGTTGATTATTATTAAAAGATGCTTGAGGACGATATTGGTTATAAGAATTGTTATTTTGGTTGCCATTGCGACTATCCCCCCTGTAAGCCATGTTCTGTGGGGATGGTGCCCTCAAATTGTAGGTGTTCCTATTAGGCTGATAATTATAATAAGGCTTATTATGAAAAGGATTTCTTTGGTATGAATAGTTATTCTGCCTATTTTGATTAATTTTACCGTAAGACCCATTAGACTGTTGGTAGTATATATTCTGCTCCTTGATGCAGAAATTTAATGCTTCCGCTAGAGTGTTAGGTCTCATAGCTCTAATTGTTGCTCCCAATGGATCCCTTAGTCCTGTCACAAAAGAGTTGAGGCACATTTCTTCATAAAGTGACTTCTTAGCATATATCACATTTTGGTCTGCTTCGTGTAACAAAATGTTGTTACATAGAGCTGATTGCAATTCTACCACTTCTCCATAAAATTTTTCGAATGGTTTTCCAAATTGCTTCAGGGCATGAAGGTCTTTTATCAGAGAAGTCTCTGAACGTTTATCTGAGTAGTATGTTATTAGATTCGTTTTTATGTTATCCCAATTTAATGGGGTCCCGTACATGTTGAGCACCTCATTCGCTTGTCCTTCAATTTTATTGCGTATGGCTCTCAACAAAATCTGCCCGTATGGGGTTTTATCTGTTCCCCGTATGAACAAAAGAATTTCCTCAACGTTATTGAGGAACTCATATAACAATCTGGGGTTACCATCAAATGTCGGTAACTGTTTGATGGCATCGGGTATTCTCAACGACTGGAATACATCCATCTGTGCTGTTAGTACTGCTGTTGAAGCAGGAGGGACCGTGCCCGAAGTACTTTGTTCCCGTGAATCGTTATTCATCCTAGCTGAATCTACTACCTCAGGAATTGAATTTAAGCTCCTACTTTTAAATATTTGCGGAAGGCTATAAGGTGAACCCCTGTTTTTTGGCATTAATTATCTCTTACTTTCCTAATTTAGCTCCTGACGAAATATTCTGATAGATTTTCGCTTGATAACAATGTTAAAAAAAATGAAGAAAAATTTTGTTACTTACAGCAATATTAATAAAATCAGCATGTCCCTTAGCAGTTGCGTGGTGCGATTATTAATCCCTTTGACTCGTTATTTCTTCCAGTAGGTTCCGGAGTTTGCAGATGAAGTGAAGCTACACAGATTTCCTCTGATACTATATATGCTTTTAACGTATTCCTGTGCGATACAAGAATTTTTATTTGGTGTTCCTGTGTGATACAGGGATTTTTGTCACCTTTATTTTACTTGTATTCCTGTGCGATACAGGAATTGATTTTTTTTTTATATTTAAATTTCTTTTCTTTAATTTCACAGTTTATATTATTTTCCTTTTACAAACTCCACGATTTTACTCGTATCGTCGTTTGTTTATTCAATTAATATGATATTCGCTCATATTCTACCCCCAGAAAAATTTTTATCTTTTAGTTCTCTTTTTTTTTTTTATTTATATATTTTCTTTTGCACTATATTTTCCACAGTATTCCTGTACGATACAGGAATTGATTTTTTTTTTTTTTTTATATTTAAATTTCCTTTATTTTATCTGATTAGTATGATATTCACTTCCTTCTTTTTTTTTTTTGTAATTAAATTTCTTAAATTTTTCCTCAGAGATTTTTCTGTACAACTTTCACTTTTCCACAAAAACCGCCGTTCGACTGCGCCAGATAAAGAAAGAACAACGAGATTCACTTTATGTGTGGTTGATTAATAATAATAATAGTTTATTGTCTGTTAATATTTATACTATCAATATGCTAATATTGCATTTTCATAATATTATTTAATTCTAAGAATTATACTAGGAAGTAATAAAATAAAATACAATTAAATTATTAATGTGTTAATATTGCATTTTCATAATATTATTTAATTCTAAGAATTATACTAGGAAGTAATAAAATAAAATACAATTAAATAAAATGAACCTAAATAAAGATGCTTATTCATGTCTGACCCAATTTGTATAAGTATGTTAGTTAACAATGTTATTGGTAATGTTACGTTGATGATTGTAGTTGTTGTTGCTGCTGTTGGTTTGTTTGTTAAGTTGGTGGTTGTAGTTATTGTTGTTGCTGCTGTTGGTTTGTTTGTTAAGTTGGTGGTTGTAGTTATTGTTGTTGCTGCAGTTGTTGGTTTGGTTGGTGACTATGTGTAACATAGGTAACTCGTGTGTGTGTATGCAATATACATTATTATTACGAAACCATTACATTATGAATTAGATGTGAAAATATTTGAGCCAACATATCAAAAGGAACTAAAAGGGAAAAAGAAAACAAGCCAAAATAAATACACACAAACCGACATTCTGTTGATTTATTTTTAGTTTTATTCATTTTGATTGAATTGCTGCCAAACAGCGAATTTAAGACACCCTTTGGAAAGCCGAGTTTTTTAATATATGCCAGTGGAAAACGGTGTGCGAAACAGAATTTTCTAAATTACTTATTAAGCATTAAACACATTAAAGACAGCAGTCTACCCACTACAATCTGTCAAAAATAGAATACATGTGTTTATATGGCAGTAAATATTTTCACGACTACATGTTGTCCGTGCTACTTTTGTGGTTGTAGTCAAATTAAACTAATGCTAGGAACACAACTGGGACGAACGACGAATTTCGCTTAGTACGACGAATTCGTTGATAAAAAATCGCTCTATAAATTCGTCTTATGAAACACAATAACGACGAATAAATTATAATAGATAATAAGCAAATAAAATTTTAATATTTGTTTTTTAAATCATTATAATCCTCTGATGCCAGTCAGATTGTTTAGATACTCAATAATTATCCCGGTGTTGTCCATTTTTTTCAGAACAAATTCCTTTTTGTAAATATTTTCTGAAAAATTTTTTGTCTGTAAATAAATTATTATTTTCATTTTCACAGCTGATGGGGTGACCATATGAAAAAGTGAGAAATAGAAAGAAAAACTATATTATAAAAAGTGTTCAAAATTAATAAAAAGTCGTCCGAATGATATATTTTTGTGAATTAGTGAATGCATTTTTAGTATGTACTGAAAATTTTAGTGCTACATGCAACAATACAGTAGTGAACTATGTTTTTCCACAAAAAACAGTTTGAGTATATGAAACCTGGTCACTTTATATTGATTTGTTCGTCGTTCGTTGACGAAACAATTAGAAATAAATGTATTTCAACTTTCGCTGAGTATGACGAAGTTCGACCAACGCCACGATTGTGTGCATTTTCATATACACCAATGTGTTTTATTTTTGGCGACGAATATTCGCGACCAAAAATTCGTCGTTCGTCGGAGTTGTGTTCCTAGCATAATTTCTATTTTCATGGGCGACAATTATTAGATTAGTGCTGCCAATACAATGAAAAGTCTTGAATAAATAAACGTTTAAAAAATTTTTTGATCT
This sequence comes from Linnaemya tessellans, assembly GCA_951800035.1. Lineage (NCBI taxonomy): Eukaryota > Metazoa > Arthropoda > Insecta > Diptera > Tachinidae > Linnaemya > Linnaemya tessellans. The sequence continues at coordinate 3,720,772 of OX637535.1, forward strand.
AGTCAAGAATATGAAAATTGTTGAAAATAAAATATGTAATAGAATAAATATTATTTTGTAATTTTTATTTATATATTTTTTGAGTTCTCTCTCGGCTTTTATTTTTTAATTTTATTTATTTATTATCATTATTCTTTTTTGGTAATAACTGCTAGAATATAGGTCACATATAAACGATGTGGGTGTCATTTCAAAGTACTCCAAAATGTCTTTCTATTGTTAGACATATTTTTCAAATTTATTCACATATTGGAATTATTATTAAATTTTGCAATTTTGTATCTGACTTTTCAAGTAAACATTCAATTATTTTGAATACTCAAATTTTGTATATATTTGATAGCCGTTATCGATAAAAGACATTAGTTAGGCCACAAATGAATTAACTCATAAACTCATTTTCATAGTACCACAACAAAAAAAAGGACATGAAAATGTATTTATTACAAATGCAAAAACAATTAAAGAGCTACAAGCAAATAAAGTATTTTTATTAAATGAAATTTATTTGTTGGTGGTTAAGCAATGTCTATATGCATTTCATTGGTGCTTTACCAAATCGTCAGTAGACTTTAACCACAGTTTTGAAAAGCTAAAAACCTCTTATCTTATGCATAAGATAAGAGGTTTTTAGCTTTTCAAAACTGTGGTTAAAGTCTACTGACGATTTGGTAAAGCACCAATGAAATGCATATAGACATTGCTTAACCACCAACAAATAAATTTCATTTATATATAATAGTATTGTGACAACAATGTGTTAAATAAAAAATTTTGATAGTATTTTTATTAATAATTTTGTTTCGGTCTATAAAGAGATTTAGAATAAGCGCTTTTTTATACATGAAAGTGGCACCACTAAAATGAGATGTTGACAATGTAGTTGCCGTCTCAAAAATAATTAACTAGCTGCGTACGAGGCGACGATTGTAGCCAACGGCTTTTGTAGTCGTGTGTTCGTATAGCCTGCTGTCTCGAATGTGTTTAATGCATTAGAAGGGGAATTTTTTGAAAAGCTATACTTTTGAACTATTGACAGCTGGGCATCTCAAACGCCAGGAGAATGCTTGCAAATTTTTGAAATTTACTTGAAAAAAATAAGCAAGACGACGTATGACTAGAGTATATATTTACAAACAATATTTCTAACCTTGGAACTATCCTTCTCATTTTCAATATTTATTTATTTCTTAAAAAAAAAAGCAAAAAAAAATATGTTTGATTACCCATGAAAAAATTAGTCAATTCTCCAACCCTGGAGTCCTTTTTCTGGATTCTGTTTGATTCTTAATACCAATGTAATTCTTGCTGACATATAAAATAAGTTCAAATAAGAAAAAAAAGAAGCGAAACTTCTTTGGCAAACTAATTTTTAAATCTTGTTTATAATTATGCTGATCTAAAGCTTTAGATTTCCGAGTATAACAACATATTGGAATAACATTATTAAAATAAAAACTGACGTCAGTGCTTAATAAATTAGAAAACAATTGCACATAAAATTTTTCACATAAAATAGTGTTTACAATTTTTCCACAAATTATATATGATCCTTACGAAAAAACCCCGTAAAATAAACTTTACAAAATATTTGCGTTAATAAACTTTAAGATTGTGTAGCAAAAACTTGGACTAACGCAACATGCTTCGTTTGTCAGAATGTGTGCTATAAAATGCGCAAAAACATGACTAGATAATGTAGTTATTAAGATTAGTGTGTGTGTGTATATATGTGTGTGTTTAATACAATTTCCAAACGGATACAAAATCATGAAATTATTTTATATGCATTATGGCACTTTTTAAAATTAAACATTTTAAAATTACGTGTACGAATGATAAAATGATATAATATTACAAATCATAGCAACGATCTAATGTATTTCTGGAATAACCCAGCAAACATCTGCATACTTATTTCGAAATGGAATTTGTAGAAAATAATTTTTTTTTCGCAAAATATTTGAAAATGTTTTATGATACCAAATTTTTTAAAAAACTTTTCTAAAAATTAAGGACGATTTTTTTAAGGCGGTAAATTAATGGAAAATAAAATTTGAAAATATTAATTTTAATTCTAAGGCGAGAAAAATGTCAGTTTGAATGTAGTGCTTCTTTAATTTGCTTATGTTGAACATATGGGCATTTCCACGAGGACGAGCGTGACTGCCACACACACACACTCAAAGTGAAAGAGGGCAAAATAAAACAGTTTTTTTATTTTTAATTGGTACTAAATTTCCCACAAAAATTTTTCATTTTCAAGATAAGTTCTCCCTTGTGAGTGAATTCGAATATCTCGAATTCATTTATGCATTCGAATATATGTAAAATTTTTTTTCTGGTTGTATTTGATTTTTTCTCTATGGCCCTGATTTTATAAATCACTTTGCGTTATTGAAATTTATATATATCCAAAATAATATTACAAATACAAGGTGAGCCAAAAGAAGTCATCCGATAACTCCTCCAGCATGAACAGCTTACCATGCAGTCACTCTGAGCGGGTGTAATGGCTCCTCGTGCATCACTCGTGGATTTTTGGTGTCCCAGAAGCGATAGTTTTGCTTGTTCACGTGTCCGCTGAGGTGGAAATGACCCTCATCGCTCATTATGATTTTGGTCGAAAAATCGTCCACTTCGTCCTCGAGATTGAGGTTGGGGAGTGTATCATTTCATGGCCTGTTCACTTGTATTCTACATCTGTCTAGTTCGCAAATGTCAAAATAGATTTGACATTGCCCGCCATTTGCAAAAATAAGAGCATCTTCCAATAGGGTGATTTCTTTTGGCCCACCTATTATTTTTACTCTCTTCACTGCCTCTTCTTCTATTTTTCATATATGAAAAATTTAAAAAGGCAAAGCAACTCATTAATTTCTGTACGACTATGAATAAATTGGCTACGAAACAAAAAAAAATATTAAAAAAAAAATGTTATTTTTAATAATTTAAAAATTTGTTAATGTAAAATGTCGGTGCAGCTTTTGGTGGAAATGCCCACATCTCATTTTGCGAAAGTGCTTGTGTAATGAATTTTATTTATTTTGATATTAATAATTTTAATATTCATCTATTTAGGAATGAAAATAAACAAATATGTAATTTAATACTTAATAGTAATTTATGACTTGCAGTATGAAATTATTTGCAATAAAAACTGCGTCAACACAGATGCTATGAATTATTTCCTACAGCAAATGTGTACATGTGTATTTATGTAAGTGTGTGTGCATGTACGTGTAATGTTTGCCATAAAGTAGAATAATATGATATGCATTTGTATTTGTGTAAAATGTTTTAATTACTTTACAATTTTAGAGTAAAGAATTATTAAAATAACATGCAAGTGCGTCAAATTAAACATTTTATTTTTAATTAAGAAATTTAATATATTATTTTCAATTCAGGCATTGATTTATGATTGTGCTGGAAGATACAGTTTAGTTTAATACAAGCCAAACACTTGACGATCATTAAGAAATTTAATTAATTTTAATTAATTAATTTTAATACAGCATTCAAGCAAAAAATTCAACATGTGTTTTCCATATAACAGATAAGCTGAATAAATACGTTTAAAAGCTATTGAAAAATTAGCAAACACATGTACTTCATTTCCTTTAATTTAAGTTGGGAGCTGGAAGAAACAGGAAACACTTAAAAGTCTTGAAAATCAATTCGTAACTTTCTTTGAATCATGGCGGAACTGGGTGTTAATTTCCTTCCCTCATGCTCTTGCTTTTTCAGGCATTTAGAAGAGAACAAACAGACCAGGTTGCAACTGTAGGTGTTATAATTAAACAATTCAATTAATCTTGTTTCAATTCAACTGTTATTTGAGCGTAACAGTACCATACTTTCGTTTAGTTGTATGTATGTGAGTGAGTGTGTCTCTGTGTATTCAATAAATTACATCCGGTTGTTACACATATCAATCAAATACATAGAAGTTAACCCGCTGCACTGTGGCTTTGTAATGGAAGAAGATTATAAAAAAACAAATTTCTCAGCAGTTTCGCAGATTTGCACTTGTAGCCTGTTGAGAAAATTAACATCCTGTAATACAATTTATATAAATAAAAGTTCACTATTAAAATAGAAATTCATACATAATAAAAATTTTTATTTTTTCCACAGAAAATTCTAACTTGATTTGCTGCTACATGCGTGTAAGCCACTTTCCAACAACTTTTTTAAATTAATTACAGATCATTTGGATCAAGAAGGGAAAAGTCAATATCTTGAACTAAAACCTTTATTTTATCGGTCAAATGCTGTGCGAACTTGTGAACAGCATTTATTTAATGCTAGCTCTTACTAGCGACTTTGTCCGCGGAGAACATATGTAATTTCAGTTAATGTGTATGTTATGTCAATGATGTGTAGTATTTTTACTAGATCAAAGTTTAAACGTTTTTAGTTTTCAGTTTAATAAATTCATATGTCCATACAAATTTTCAGCCACCATTGACCACTCAGTACGATCCTTTCCTCGCATCTTAAACTATCTCCATGCCAAATTTCACCTAAATCGGTTCAGCAGTTTGAGCATGAAAAGGTAACAGACAGAGTGATATAATTATCTTCATATTTATTACATTAGTAAGGATAGAAGTTCAAGACATTATAAAAAGTGCAAGTCATCATAAAAATTGCAAGTCATCATAAAAAGTGCAAGTCATCATCAAAAGTGCAAGTCATCATAAAAAGTGCAAGTCATTATTAAAAGTGCAAGTCATCATAAAAATGCAAGTCATCATCAAAATTGCAAGTCTTCATAAAACGTGTAAGTCATCATAAAAAGTGCAAGTTATTATGAAAAGTGCAAGTCATGACAAAAAGTGCAAGTCATCATAAAAAGTGCAAATCATCATAAAAAGTACAAATCATTATGCAAAGTGCAAGTCATCATAAAATGTGCAAGTAATTATACAAACTGCAAGTCATCATAAGAAGTGCAAGTCTTTATAAAAAGTGCAAGTAATCATAAAACGTGTAAGTCATCATAAAAAGTACAAGTCACTATGAAAAGTGCAAGACATCACAAAAAGTGCAAGTCGTCATAAAAAGTGCAAGTCTTTATAAAAAGTGCAAGTCATCATAAAACATGGATCATCATAAAAGGTGCGAGTCATTATGAATATTGCAAGTCATCATAAAAAGTGCAAGTCATCATAAAAAGTGCAAGTCTTTATAAAAAGTGCAAGTCATCATAAAACGTGGATCATCATAAAAGGTGCGAGTGATTATGAATAGTGCAAGTCATCATAAAAAATGCGAGTCATCATAAAAATTGCAAGTCTTCATAAAGCGTGTAAGTCATCATAAAAAGTGCAAGTCATGCCAAAAAGTGCAAGTCATAATAAAAAGTGCAAATCATCATAAAAAGTGCAAATCATTATGAAAAGTGCAAGTCATCATAAAATGTGCAAGTAATTATACAAACTGCAAGTCATCATAAAAAGTGAAAGTCTTTATAAAAAGTGCAAGTAATCATAAAACGTGGATCATCATAAAAAGTGCAAGTCACTATGAAAAGTGCAAGTCATCACAAAAAGTGCAAGTCATCATAAAAAGTGCAAGTCTTTATAAAAAATGTAAGTCATCATCAAAAGTGCAAGTCATTATGAAAAGTGCATGTCATCATAAAAAGTGCAAGTCATTATGAAAAGTGCAAGTCATCATAAAATGTGCAAGTAATTATACAAACTGCAAGTCATCATAAAAAGTGCAAGTCTTTATAAAAAGTGCAAGTCTTTATAAAAAGTGCAAGTAATCATAAAACGTGGATCATCATAACCTTGACCGCTTAATATAGTCATTTTCAAAAGCAAAAACCACTCTGTGTTATTTCTCGGATCTCAAAATTTAGAGGTATTTTGAGATCCGAGCCAAATTTCATTTAAATCGATTCTGCGGTTCGGACAGACAGAGTTACTTTCATATTTATTATATTAGTAAGGATTTTTAATTTATTAAATTCAATTAAGATTTAAAGACCATAACATATTTCATATCTATTAAATATTTGACGAAAAAAGCGTAAACAATAATTTAAAATTTAATTTTTTATAATTTTGGAAAAATATTTTTAAAAGTAGCATATCGTTAGGCGTAACTAACAAAAATAAAATTTTGCAGGAAAAGCAAAAAACATTCTAAAACGAAAAGCATTAACATTTTACACCTTTTGTTTTACGTTAATAAAACTGCCATTTTTGATGGCTAAAGTGTAAAATTATATCAAGGCATGTAGTTTCATGACATTCAATTTTTGCTAGTTACGCCCTTTTGCATTTTAGCTAACGATATGTTTACTGGGAGAAAAAAATTCCATACACAACCGTAATTGTATTTTATGGTTTCATTTGTTGGAAATGCACACCCGAAATATTAAGGAAACGTTTGTCTAAAAATAGTGGTTGCGCTTCGTTAAATATTTGTTAGATGAAGACATGACAAATGTTGCCACTCAATTTTTCGAAAACTGCTACACTTCCATCATCAGTACTCATGTGTAGTTTTTTTTTTACCAATACGTATTAATTGGCTTAGTTGTCGTATTAATTGTTACTAGAAATTTAGCTGGTTCTGGCTTTATGCTACTTAACTTGAATAATAAAAGCAATTTTATACTGAATGATTAATTAGAGTTTCAAACGAACTGAAGAAATAAATAAATTACACATGAACACTGATAAAGAGTTGTTGTTACCCAATTAAGTTAACACCGCAATATTTATTTAGTTACTTATTAAAACTTGCCAACACAATTGTACAAGAACTAATTGTCCACCTAATTCACCCCAAATAGTAACAAACAGCTCCACTTGTAAAAATGCACAGTGAAAGGGATCATCATCTAGGCTGTGAATCGAACCAAGTGTCTTCACTTCGACTAACTGATTTGACAATAAATCAAATGATTGGCTATAAAATTGTCTCGCCAGCTATGAGTTTATGACCACAGTGTTGTGATATTAAAACGTACGCATTAATAAGAAATGTTACACAAGTACTCGTATGTAAAATACAACGACATGAACAATACGACACTAAAGGAGTAATAATTAGCCAACAACTGGAGCAGATTAAATTATTCAAAAGCTAAACACTGACACAACATGACAACAGATTCATGTGGGAAATTAAGCTTATTATCATTGGCAATATCACCAATACATGTGTATATAAAATGCATACACACAGAGAAACACACACACATACACATCCTCACAGATATACGTACATGAATGTTCTATTGTGCGTTCTAATTTACAGAGAAGAGTAAAATATTAAACTGATATGTATTTCATATTGGCTTCAATTTGGCAGTAATTTTGTAAATCATTTCACCAAGGTGAATGTTATTAAAAAAATATAGCAATAAAAAATTAGAAACGTGCTTAATTTAAATTTATACAATTGCTATTTTTAGGACAATGTGTTCAACAAATTTATAATGGCCCTATTCACATTCCTGGGCAAATAGTCGTGCATCATTGCTTTTGTATAATAATTGTACTCTACACCAACAAAATACATTGAAAATTCTCTCAAATACTCTCTCCATTTGCAAATGCAATAATGCAACACCATTTGCACAAGATTGTGAATATGGGCTAATATTTCATTTTACGATATTAAGATGCGATCTGCATGCGATCCGTTAACTGCACAAGAGAAAATGGAATGTTTAAAATAATAGTCATCAGGGTTGGGAAATTTCGTACTAACTCAAGAATTAGTACGTATTCTATTTCTTTAAAAATATTGATTAAATAGTTGATATTCAAAAATTTAAAAATTGAACAAAGAACACTGACGAGATGCCGTAGAGGCCACAAAATCCCTACTGACCCTTTCTAGTAGTTTGATGACCATAAAATATTCCAAATATTCTACTCTTAATAAATAATTTGAATTTATTATAAATTCTTAATTATTAAGATACGATTTTTTTAACTTGACACTGAATAAAAAATTCTTATCTAATAAAATTAATAAGTTCAAAAAAGAACAAGTAGAAACGTTATATTCGAGCGGGCTTAGCCTTAATACCCTCACAATATTGTGTAATTGAAAACTCTATTTTTATTCCTATTAAAATTTATATTCAAACATCAGTCCAGATACAATTTTCTCATAAATTTTGTAAAGAATTGCCACATTTAACTGATAAACATATCTGCTCATAAGTACTGATGATGAAAGTGTTGGGAATTGCGCCGTTCGATGCTGCAGTGTAAGAAAAATTTATTACGTGTTTTTTATTTTATTTTATTTCATTTGTGATTTTACTTATTACATCTTAACAATTTTGGACTTTAATGTTAATCAAATTTAAAATATAGGAAAAAAAGCAGCCAAAATGATATTTCCATTTTATTTGCTGCTGCTACTATTTTGCTCTTCTCTATTATTTTTATTATGCAAACGATAACAAAAGACTTCATGGCTACACTTCCATTAATTACAAACTACATGTGTGTTCTCGTATGTCTGTGTGTTTGTTATTATATTTTTGTTAGTGTTAGTGCTATTTGAATATGAAATCATAGTGCTTTTAAAGAGATGCCCAATACATTTTTGGCTGGCTAATAATTGTTATTGAAAATTGTCGAAAAACTTCATCAACTTCAACTTGTCTATCATTTTCATAAACAGATTGTTTGATATCAAAATTAAAGATGAAGGATTACACTAAGTAAAGAAATAGAGATTAAGATAAATAAAATTGAAAATTATATCGATTGAAGGTTATATTTTTATACCCCCAAAAAAATAATTGGAGGGTATATTCATAAATTATATAATTATAAATTTTCTTTTAAAACTACAAGCAATTTCTGTTAGTGCCATGTTTTGAATTTAAATTGCATTATATTAGAAATAACAGCCATAATCTGCCATTAAAGATTTCAAATGCAAGTAAATGCTTAAAACAACGTATTAACTTGTTTTTTTTTTTCAACAGCCAAAATGAGACACATTTTGCCAGCTTTTTACTCGTAAACTGTTATTGTGCAATGGTTTCAAAATTTCGTTTTTAATAAATGTAAATCTGAGAGTAATTTTTCAATTAAATTACTAACAATAGAACGTTTTAAAACTGTTGGAAATTATTACGATTCATTTTACTTGCACACATGTAGTCGACATGGTATTTAACAATGACACAGTAGACGAATGCAACATTTTCTCTGAACTGAATTAACAACTTGAAAGGAAAATATCATTTCTATGGATTTATCAAAATTATAGGGTTTCTACTTTTATATGTTAACATTAGTTTAGTACTGATACAGTTCTCTTGTAAAATTTTCTCATAAAATTTGTGTTAATAAAAGTCTTATAACACACAACTAAGCCGGTTAAAGAGCTTTGACAAATAAAACTGCAAACGAGTACTGATGATCGGAAGATAGTGATTTCCGAAAACCGTGTTGCCTTGTATTCCCTGGTAAATTTGATATTCCATTGGTTTTTTCTTGTTCCCTAGAATATTTAAAATTTTTTTTTCTGAATAGAACACATTAAGAACCTTGAATTAAAAATACATTTTTTTTTATATAAATAATATAGAATAATTATTTGTATTAGCCATTTTAACCACTGTGCACATTTGGCAAATATTTAACTATAATTACTTAACTGTTTGTTTTGGTATGCGTGCTACGCAAATGTGATTATATGCATGTTTTTAAAAGTGTTTGTGCATTTATGTGGTTGGTAATTTATTTTATGTATAGAAAATCATATTTACGCTGGGGTTTCATTATTCATTATAATACGATATATTTTTTGAAAAATATTTTTAACAAGGGAAATATAAAAATGTTTGTAAACAAAACAGCTACAATAGAATATATTGTGAGCCTTAATAGCATTGCATAATAGAGAAAAGTAGTTAGCGGGCATACTATGACACCGTAGGTTTCGGGTTCGATACCGCACTAAGTCAAGATGGTATTGCATTTTTCTGAACTGGAGAAGGGTATGTTTCCATGCTAAATTGCCCAAAAAATATCCACGCATGTAACCATTACAAAATTGTTGATTTTGAGCATCGTATGTAACAAAAATCATAAATAAAAATTTTTTAAAAAAATATTTCTTTGTTTGTAATATGAGAAAACCTAAATTTTCATATTAATTATACATTTGAATTATTTAATATCAACAATTTCGTTTGTTATGCTCTGAACATTTACCCCGGTATTCATAAAATTTAAAATGAGTTTGAAATGTATTTTAATAAAAAAAATTTCATACAAAATTTTTTTAAAACAGATTTCAAATACGTTTAAGTTTTTTTATGAATATGGGGGTTAGCCGACAGCAGACTACCGACTACAACCTGTCAGAAATAGAGTATATGTGACAGCGCATAGAGAAAGGGACCTAAGGGTAAAAAAATCAATTTCCACTTTTTTTTTTTGATGTGGACAACATCTGAGCATCGAATGAGACCGAGAGATATGCGCGTTTTATGAAGTGATGGTACACCAAAGATACATGTATTTTAATCTTTAAAATGGCTCTCCTGAACAAAACCGATTTTTACCTTTAGGTCCCTTTCTATTTTGCGCGTCACATATGTGTTTACATGGGAATGATTATTTTCACGGCTACCTGACAGGTTGCTGTCCGTGCTACTTTTGTGGTTGTAGTCAAATTTAACTAATTTCTTTTTTCCAAGGCGACAATAAACAGATTAGTGCTGCCAATAAAATGAAAACTTTTAAATAAATAAGAGCCCAAAATTTTTTTAGACTGGGCAATTATATAAAAAAATTGTTCAAAATAAAAATATGCATAAGGCAACAGCCATTTCAAAAATAAAAATGATTGTGTAATATTGTTTTGCCTCCGGACTATCCATTTTGGTAACACTTTTTTCTGTGTAAAGATCTCTTAACAAATTGTTTATACACTTCATTCGGTTTTTTAAGAATTTGTTAAAGAGTGTGTAAAAAGAAACGCATTAATCACAAGTTTTTTTTTGTCTTAATTGAATAAGTAATCAAATATTACAATAAAGTGAGTAGAACTTTTCTTGGAAAAAATTTTAAAATCATGAATATTTATACAATTAAAAGAAAAGCAAATGAAATAAGAGAAAATATTGAAATTAAAGTTTTCTTTTTTGCCAAAAAGTATGCATTGGAAAAGTTCATAGTGTTTGTTGAAAACTGATCATTCCATTTTAAAACAGCAACAATGAAACTCTGCAAAATTCTTATATTAAATTTTGTAAGTTTTTTAAAGTTTGGTCTAAAAAGAAAAACTCATTTTCTTTTAAATCTTGATTTAATTCACAGCAATTTAGTTTATCCTTTATACAAAATGCTCCTAACAAATTGAAACATTTGTATTTACTTGTTAAAACAATTTTATTTGCGCCATTTTTTTTTATATATTTTTCAATTTATTTTTCTTTACTTCTTAATATCAGCAATTTTATTGTTTTTAATTTAAACTGTTCACATTCAATGGGAAACAGAAAACTTGGAAAAATGGCGAATAAAATAGAGCGAGAGAATGAGAGAAAAAACGAAAAGGAGTAAAAGCGATTACATTTGAAAGTTTACTGCCTTTCGGGATGTGATAAGTAAAATACTTTCGTATATAACATGCATACAAATACATACTTATATACACACACACACACACACACACACACACACACATAAGCGCACACTTAGGGTTATAAGAATAAGACTACTTGAAAGAAATTATTTTAAATATATTAAAGAACGATTTTCCATAAAAAGGAAACATTTTTCCACCAACTAGATAATTAGCCCTAGTGCATCTATATCTATTTGATTTTATGGTGTAACCGTTCATTTACTTTAAATTCTTATTCACTAGAAATACTTTTTGATGAAAGGGTTGCGTCTTTCGAAAACAGCTGTTCTGCTCTGCTGTGTAAGTTGAATAACAAAAACTGATGTTGACTTGCCTTTGTGCCTTGGAATATTTATCATGTCGTTCTGAGATTTAAATTAAAAAATTTCGAACAATTAGCCTATAGAATCTTAATTCAATTTAATATAGAAATACTTTTTGTTTCTGCACTTGAATAATTTTATATTTAAACAATTGACAGAATTATACTCTGTGCAATATCTATAGATAAAATCTCAAACATTTTAAATAAAAATGAATTTGTAATATAATGAAATCATATACAGTGCAAGCTCGATTTTCGCGATTAATTGCCACGAAAACTGGATTTTTCTCGATATGCGAATCCAAAATTTTATTAAAACATTTTATGTAATTTTTTTATATTAGAATTTGTTTTTATTTAAACTTCCTGTTGTACGTACGAACTCTTTTTCAATGAATTTTCTTGCATTATAATTTATGAAATCTCCAATTTTAAATTTTTTCAATATTTCTAATTTTTGCGAAATCGTTGGCTTTAAAATATGCTGAATTTTTTCCTATTTTAAGAGATGTATTTACACAGCAAATGACACGAATAAGCTAAAAAAATTAAAGATCAAAATCATCCAAAAAGGTAAGTACACCAAAAGACGGGGATTTCCCTTTTTTTTGGTTATAGACATTGTAATCAAACTAATATTTCGTAAACTGTCGCCATTATAGAACCTAAAATTTTTAAAATTAAGCCGTCGCGATAATGGGTAGTCGCGAATATCGAGGTTGCACTGTAATACTTTCCTGCCTGGCTCACAATTTAAAACAATAACAACACTGAAGGAAACCAGGAGGCAAGTGTCTCCCAGTCACCATTTTTGCCTACTATAGTGGTGACTGTTTGGCGACATTGCCGCTACAGCGTCTACATATTTATCTAAGCTTTTGATGAACCGAAATTGATAATGATCGGCAATATAATGGGGTTTATTAAACGGTTATTTTTTTCAATTGTGTTATAAAAATTATTCACAATATTTAGATTTTTAATTTTCCAAAGTGCACACAAACCTCTTTTATAAATTTCAGTCTTGGTAGTTTTAGCGTTAAGTAAAAACAGAAAATTAATTAATTTGAGAAATGGCGTAATTAAAAAAATAGTACCCAAAGTGTAGACAAAAAAGACTAAAAGGTACTAGTGAATCACTGGTTGCAGTGTCTACATATGGTTCCAAAAGAATTACCGAATCAATAGTGCCCATGTCAGCAGTTTCTATGGTAAATAAAATTGTCTGGGGTATTATAAGTCATGAGTAATGATGACTGTGTCAATAGTAAGTCAGTGCAATTGCACTATTGACATCTCGTTCAGGGAAATGTTACAATTTGATTTTTTTTAATGTAATTCTACGACAGAACATTATCTAGGGACATCGTTTACCAGTTAGTCATTTTTGAAAATGTTATACACTGAAAATATTTCTTGTAGATAATATTTAATTATTTATGTATGAATTATTTTATTTAGCTACAGTTTTAGTGCGTTAAACATAATCCCGGCTCTTTTCCAATTTTCATTAATGTAGACGCCTGTGTGTAAATATATGAAAGTCTATGTATGTATGTATGTATGTGTGTGTGTGTGTGGGAAAGGACTATAACAAACGATGTCTTATCTTCAATTTCAGTTTTGTGTTAAAAACTAAAAAATTGCAAATAATAACAAAAACTGAAAAAATTAAAAAAAAGAAAGGAAGAAATAGAAAACGTACGAGCAGCAGAAAACAAGAAAAAAGAACAAAAACGGAATGAATATATGTATATATATATATATGTGTGTGTGTGTGTGTGTTCAAAACAAATAGTCCAACACGGAAGCACCGAACCGAATGTAAGCACCAGGCATTGTATTAGTTTCCTTTTTTTTATATGTGTATGTGTGTGTGCAACACTCAAGATTGCAATTTTTCATAGAAATTAATTTTCACACCCGCATGTATGAAAAAAAAAATTTGAAAAAATTCTGAGCAGACGAAAAAAAAGTAATGCTCTGAAATATGAAATGTGATATTTTTGTGCTTTTCATTTAAGAGATTGTACGTAGAAGCGGCCGTAGGTACATGCTATACACACACATGCATACATTCACATTTACTGTATTACTTCTGTTAAGGTGTGTGTATGAGTGCGTACATCTGTAAGTAAAATAGAAACAAACCTCTTAAAAATGTTTTCTATTATTATTATGTTTTCAAATTGGAAAAATAAAGTGTAAAAGATATGCGTTAAAAATATTATTTTACACAAGTGCTTTCAAGGAGTTTATTTAGTTGATGTAAGCGTTTCCAGAAAAAAATAATTTATTTCAAAGAGCCCATTTTTTTCTATTCTATTTTAAACTGAAATATTTATTAATTTTTGATTAATTTTTTTGTGGTCTTTTTAAGTCTTTGGCTTAGGCCGACAAAGCAGTAAAGTTTGAAGTATAGAAAGCCAATATTTAAGTCGCCATTGAAGCCATACGTCCAAATTTATTGGAAAGAGTAGTAAAAAATAGAACTAATCAGATGGAATAAGTAATTTATAGACCCAATGGACATATGCAAAAAAAAAAAAAAAAATCATATTGAAAAAATAAATGCCAGAAAATTACCTAACAGATTGTAATGAAACTTGCCATTGTAACATTATTTTTGTCTTGTTTTGTCATTTGAAGTTCTCCTGCAGCTAAAAAAGTTTGCTTTTTCTATGCAACCACACTTTCTAAAAATTGCTTTCAACTTGATGACAATTTGCTTTCAAGTTGAGTTTAATTTTTTAAGTTTTAAATTTCTATACATCCTCACCTCTTAAAAAATTCTATCAACTAGCCTTTTACAATTGCTTTCAATTTGCTTTCAAGTTGAATTCAACTTTTAATCAAGTTAACAGATATAATAAATTTTTCACATTTCTTTGTAAATATGTTATTCTACAATAAAAACTAAATAAAATATTTTTAATCGTGAAAAGTATATCGAGTACCACGTTGATTGCAGCCTATATCTTAGCATCAACTAAAATACATTTTGCTGGCAGTGTATGTGATCAACTTGAAAGAAATTTCTTGCAGGGTAGTATGTACCTTAATAGTTATTCACATTATTTTAAAATACCTTGGGAGTGAAAAAATTTGCCACCAGGTGACTTGCTTTGCCAACTTACTTCGTAATATGAACTCCATATTTCTTTTCTCACCGTTCATTTGCTCAAAACGTTGAAAGGCGTTTGCGATAGGCGTTACAAAGGAAGCAATAAATACAGTTATTTATCTTTTATCTTACGCTTCTGCATTTATTTAACTGCATATTTGTATTTGCTTTTAACTTTTTTTACTTCCATAGACAATTTTAAGCTAAACCTTTTAAACATTAGAAAAAATTATATGAAATAACTAGAATCTGCTCATTGTTTCAATTTGCCAGTGATAAATGTTGACATTTTTGGCAACCAAAGTAGAAAAATATTTAAAATTTATAGATTCTAAGGAAAAAACTTTTATTTTGCCAAAATTTTTTTATTTTTTTTTGGGGGGAAAAGTGGTTGAAGCAGAAATAATAAACTCAACTTGTTTAGCATTTACTTTCTAAAGCAGCATAAAATTAAATTTACAGGCATTTACATTTCCAGGAAATTCAATTTACTACGAATTATTTAAAGTATAACCCATATTGTTTGACCTTTAAGCCACAAATGAAAAGCGCACTGTGGACTCCATGTGTGCCCATATGTTAGGCTATTTAATCTAGATCCTAGGATAGGAATGGCAATTTTGTATATGTGCATGCTGCTCGTCCTTGAAACAATATTCCATGCAGTGAACAAGTAGACGTTTATTATTAACCCATATCGTCCCAGAGATTTTCTTTCGAATAAGTTTATAAAACTTCGTAGTTAAATGGTAAATTGATGCCAGAAAATACAAATCAGTTGTCCGAATTTTTTAAAAATTTTTTTTTTATATTTTCATTAAAATTTTTTTTACCAATTTCCATTAAAGATTTTTTAAAAAATTTTCATTAAAATTTTTTTTAAAAATTTTCATAAAAAATTTTTGTAAATATTTTCCATAAAAATTTTTATTCAAAATTTGTTTAAAAATTTTCATTAAAATTTTTTTAAAAATTTTCATTAAAATTTTTTTTTAAAAATTGCATTAAAATTTTTTTAAAAATAGTCATTAAATTTTTTTTTTTAATTTTCATTAAAAAGGATATGTTCTTAGTCTGTCCTAAGCAGGGAAAAAAATTTAAGTGCTTGAAATTTACTGTTCGAAAAATCGAATACTGGGACGAAATGGGTTAATAAAGGATGTTCCAGTAAGAATGCACTTTTTAAATTTAGTGTTAATTATGAAAAAATTCTAGCTGAGACAAAATATTTATTCCCATTGTTAAAAATGCAAGGATTTATGAATTTGACAAAAGTCATCTTCTCCGATGACGCGAATTGGGATCTCCAAAAATTCTCATCAATCTATGAGAAATAAACGCACCTACGAAAACCAACTGGCTGGTGCGACTTTGACTTTTGAGCCTGACTGGGCGTTTACTTTTTTGAAGATGGGGGCAAAATTTTATAAAACACCATGTAAACATGTCGCTGTAGCTGATGGATAACAATGCCAATCTGTCAGTGCGATGGTCCTGAGTTCGATTCCTGGCCAAAACTTTAGGTATTTTTTCACAGACAAGTAAACCGCAGACAAAGTAAATCTTTATAAAAAATAAAGAAAAAAGAGATATAATAATTGAAAAATATGTTGATAAGTATGTTTATCAGAGTCGTAGGGATAATCCGAACATGTCTTTTTACAATCCCGTAAAAAATCAGAACTTTCTAAAAAATACTTATTTCTGTTTTAATATCAAAATACTGAGAATCGCTTTAGTTTCGATACACTTTTTTAAAAGTTTTGCATAACTTGTTATAGATTTTACGACCCGTTTATATATTTGTTTTAATTTTGTTAATAATAATTTTCCTTTATTAAGAATATCAGACAATTGTCTGGTTTTACAGGATATAAAAAAAATTAAAAATAGCTGCTCTGTGCTGGCAACACTTCCCCTTTATTTTTCACTCCAGTTCTTAAAAAATCCCTTAAAATCTTTATTGCTGTTTATTTATTATTAAATTTCCCTTTTTATTTTTAGTTTCCTGTTATTTTTCATTCCAGTTCTTAAAAATCCCTTAAAATATCTATTGCTATTTATTTATTTTTAACTGCAAACGTCACTCAGCAGATGACTCCTACTCATGCAATGTATTGTGCAAGAGCACCGAAAGATGAGAGCAGAGAACATTTGTGGCAGCCATTTTGTATTTTAGTATTTTTTTTTTTTTACCGAGTAATTGTTGCCACAGTACCTACAAAAGAGGATGGGTGCTGTAATTTGCTCCTTAATACACGATTGGCAGGCTGTTTGTTAAAAATTAGCACAGACATACACCAATAGAGATCAGCTAAATGCTATTCCATATTCAATACTAACCGAATGATCTAAAACCTTTGACTTCATAGCCCACGCGTTAACAACTTTGGCCAGCAGCATCCCTAAGTGTATTCAACTCTTATATTTAACTCCGAATTTATAGCTTCATAAATATTTTACAGCAGCCACAAAACGCAAGCTTAACGTTCCACTGTAATATGTTTTTAGCTGAAATAGAATTCCTTTTACTGTTTTTATTAGGAATAACTAATAGTGTCAACAATTTTTGTTTTACAAGAGTGCTCAATTGTTCAAACATGTTGGCCTGTTTGTTTCTTTGTCGCAACATGCATGCACAAACTCGTACAAAGTAAAAGTAAGGAAAAGTCTGTCAAAAACACCAGACTAATAAATGATTTATTGAAAAATGTTTAAAACAAGCACGACCTTTCTTTGCTTCTATTTCGTTCCCTGGCTACATTGCCGTCAAAGGACTTTTAATAGTCTTCAAAGTTTTTCTGTTTTGTTTTTTACTGTTTACTTTTGCCTGTTTTCTTTTTTTTTAGTAGCGCACACATTGTTATTTATGGCTAAACTACTGTGCTGGCAATTTATTTTGTATCGTCAGTGTATCAGTGTAAACTGCAAAATGTTTGTACGGAAAATGTTGCAGTTCAATTTTACTTGTTTGTATTTTTTTTCGTGAAATTTTATTGTTGTATTTCAAATTAATTGTTTCATTACATTTGCGATTTGGTTGGTTTTTTAAATGATTATTATTATTTATTTTTTGGTTTATTTTTCATGTTGTAATTTGTTGTGTTGAACCATGACGTATGATGAATATGATTGCAATACATTTCAAATTACTCATACGTCCAGTTGAAATTGAAATTGTATTTATAATAATTTCAGTTTCATAAAAAATGTGTGAGAATCATATCGACCCTTTAAAGCCTAATTATCGCAAGTACCAAATAACAAATATTTCGAGAAATTGTTTTCTGTTTAATTATTTTTATAATAATAAACAAATTTTATAAGTGTTCAATATACATAAACCATGAATGTATGTATATGTTATTAGAATTATGCAGATTAAACTACAACGTTGAAAGTCATTAGAGAAGCTTAATTTTAAATCTGATTATTCAAAAATTACTTTTTATTTTAGGAATTTGTTTTAAACTAAAACAACTCTTTTTAATATCATCATATGTACTAGCAAACACTAACTTCGAGGTCGCTATGCCCTCCCATCTGTGTTAATCACTGTTGCTTATTTACAATGATGTGTTATTCTTCTTAAAAAGACTGTAATAAGCAGTAGATGTACTGAGGAGTCACATGTTGTGGCATAACACCAACTTTAACATGATTTCAGGTATTATGAATGAAAGTAAATATATTGTTTTGGTGCAAGACTCACTATCATCTTTTACAACAAGACAAGCGAAATAATGTTTATACTTTCGGTGAAAAAGTGTCTAAATTTAGCGCTGACATTTTTGCACATTAAAATGCTATAAATCATGACGGTTACAAAATATTTGCATTTTCTTTTGCATACACCATCCGAGTATATTTTGTACTGCAGTCGAATCCGCTTTAGCGCAACACGTTTTACTGCAAAAAAAATCGGATTACTGAAAGCGATACAAATCCCCGCACTGATTTTAAGCGCAGCTAGTTTTATTCACTTCGCTTTAGCGAAACATGGCTTTACTGAAAATATCGCATTACTGAAACCCAAAAGCAATCCCACAACTACGTTTTGTATGAAACTTACCTCGCTTTAGTGACAAATTTATTTATTAGAAATCGATTGCATAACTTAAGGCTGAAAAAATCGTGCATGTTTTGTCCGTTAAAAAAATTAAATGGCAAAATGTATTTGTCTTTTTCGCTCTTACGCACTTTATTGTATTTTGCTATTATATTGTCAATGCAAGTGGCTAGACATTTTCGAGGAATTCGCGAAAAATTTCAACAACAAAATGAATAATTCTATGAATAATTTTTTTTTTAATAAAATTTTTACGTTAAATTGACGTAAAAAATATATACAGATTTGATATAAAAAATATTGTTTTACTGAGTTTAAGCTGTACAGTTAACTGTAACAAATTTCAGTAATCCGAACTACGTTTTAGAGAAAAAAATCAGATAGCTGAAAAATAAAATTGGCTTTTAGTTATTTCCAATAAAGCGGAGTCGACTGTATAATCATTTCACTAATATTTTTACTATCCGCTTCCAAAATGCGTAATCACTAAACACTAATTCAGACACGTAATTATTGAATAAAACAGTTCGAGGTCTATTAATTGCGTATGAAACTGTTTTATTTAATAAACACGTATCTGTAACAAAATATTTTTCATTAGTATTTAAGTTTAAGTTTTAAGAATCAGCACGAATAAAATTAAATATATGTAGGTTTTAAGTGTTTCAATATTATATTGATTGAAAATATTTACTCAATATATATTTCTGGTTGATTTGTGCACTTTAAAATATTTCAAAATATTTAAAATATTAATGGAACCATTTCCTAGAGATTGAAAATATCTCCATAATTTCCTTTTTTTATTTAATATACAACTTTGTAGCGACTTACTTGTTTATAAGATCATATTTGAATTGCGCGAGTTGGCGACCCACCCACCCTAGACGTATGAGTGCTGGAAAGAAAAGAAAAAAAACAACATGCATATGAATCATACGCCTTAGTGTCAAATAAAGTTTTCTTTTCCTGTCATAATAATCAACATGAGAAAAGTAATTTTTCAAGATTTTTCCACCTCCACTTTAGAATGGCATGACAAAAGTAAAAAAAAAGAGAAAAATATTAAATCAAATAAAAAAAGGCAGCAGCAGGTGTATTTACAATCACATTCTTATACGCTTTTTTACGTTTGGAATTTATGCGAGTCTTTAGATTGCTTTTTCTTTCCTCTTTATATTTTCCATAAATGTTTTTATATTTTTATAAGTATGTATACATGCATATACATACGAACAGGTGATTGTGTCAGTGTGGTAGCGTACCATCATCATAATGGTGACAATAAATTATGTGAGTTTATGTTATAAAATTTGAAATTTATGTCAACAAAAATCGTTAAGAAATTGTAACTTTTCTTGGTTTAGAGTATATATTTTTATTTCTTGAAATCAGCTAACATATAACAATGTACAAGAGTATATAAAATAATGAATTTGGAAAATTTATGAATGATTTAAAAGCAGCTGGAAAGGAAAACAGCTTCAATATATATTTTTTACTTTTTTGCAGATTATTAAATGTTTTTATGTCAATTTTATTAAGATAACAAGGATTTTTAAATGTTTTACTGTGTTATTATTTTTTATGACATTTCAAATGTGTTTGCAGCATCTAGTTATTTAGTGTTTTTGTTAAAAAATACTAGTAAATAAATTCTTATTTTTGCATTGTTTAGTCTGAACAACACAACAATAAGAATTTAATTACTAAATTAGGTCGAATAAAATATATTAAAATTTGCATAAAATTGAAAACTGCTTTAAATCCATGATACGAAGTATATTTAATACAGGGTGTCCGACGGGAAGGTATACTACTTTGTTGTTTATAAAGATTAAATGAAAGGGAATGGATCTTGAATTGATAAATCTTTTATTTAATGTGGGCAATTATGTATGGAATACAATATCAGATAAATGACCGCCTTTGTTAGCCTCGCAAATGCTAGCCTTTTTGAGCACATTTTTCATTACATTCTCATACATTTCATGCCAATAATTCCTCCTAACCAAATCGCACACCAGACTGTCACTTTTAATGGACGTAAAGGAGGCTGAGGAATAATTTAACGATTTTTCATTGCCCAGAACCGACTATTCTGTTTATTCACATATCCATTTAAATGAAAATGTGCCTCGTCACTCATTATGATTTTTTCATAAAAATCGGGGTTGTCATGGGCGAGCTATAACATCCTATTGGCTTAAATGGTCTTGTGGAAGAAGCTCTTGTGTCAACTGAATCTTAAATACAAACAAATTCAAATACCTGTGCAAAATTGTGGCCAAAGTTGTTCTTTGAAGACCAAGCTCCTGAGCACGGCGTCGAATTCAGGTTCATTGATTGTTTTAAACACTTTGTCGAGACTATTGTTTACCAAAATGGCGGCGGACACGCTGTATATAAGGACAATTTCTATTTTAGTCAAAAAATATTTATTTATTAAAAAATTTTCCAATAACATCCAATGCACTTGTGACACAATTTTTTCCAACTTTCCGAAGTAGTTCTGAAATGCGTATTCCTAGATTCGATTTTAATCTTCTCAATCATCGCAAAACGCCATCCTTTCATGAGTCCCCTTAATCTTGGGAACATCAAAAAGTTGCAGATGTTCAAATAATTGCAGTGGTTGAGATATGATTACGGTATTTGTTTTGGTAAAAATTTAGAAATTTTGGAACGAACTTTCCTTCCACCGCTTTCTGCCAAAAAATTCCCTCAAAAAAATTGCAGCCGATATTCATCAGCAACTTTTCTAAAAGTAATTTCACTTTTATGCAGAACAATTTTGTTCACTGTCTCACTGCTGGCGTGGCCAGAGTCTCGTTATCCACATCTTTTGCAATTTCTTTGAAAAATGTTTCCTACTTTTATTTTGTCCCCAGTCCCACTGTGCACTGTAGCTTATTCCTGTTGCAAAGCCATATAATATTTATTCAAGTTTTATTTTTGCAGTTCATGTCTTTTGTTTGTTTGTTAGTTGTTTGTTTTTTTTTTTGTTTCTTTTCAAGTTAAAAGCACAATTGTTCGCTCCAAGTGCCACTGGGAAAATGAATTTATTTTTTTTCTCTTTGCAATATAAAAATCACAATAATATTTGAAATGCGAAAACTAATGAAGTGTTCAAAAGTTTGCAAGAGATATAAAAACAAGTGGATTTTGTGGCAAAACTGCTTAATATTTTAATATTCGTTTTTTTTTTTGTGGAAGAGAACTTAAGAATGTTTTGGCTGGTTGTTTGTTTTAAAATATGTTTTATTCATTACTTGATATAATTTTAAAAACTTGTGTTTTTTTGGGAAACTTTTTTTTTTTTTACTTTAACCTCCACTCGCAATGAGTTATAGCTGCTGTCATATACAGGCGGGTGTATGTATATGACCATTTTTTGTATTCATTTTAAATCATAACGCTGCCAACTAATAATAAATCATGTACACAAGTGGCTGGCAAGTATAAGTTTTGTATCTTTCACATGTGGTTTTAATTCTTTTAAGTTCACTAAATAGCCATTCAAAATAAGTTGTTATAAAAAGTTTATTTTAATATATTAATCTTATAGGACAGGATAGGAAGTCAAAGTCTTAATTTAGTGGATAGCAAAATACAAAAAGGAATAGAAACTGTATAATTTTTTATTTATTTTTATATAAATTGCATTAATTTCAAAGTTTAAAAACTAAACATGTTTCAATATTTTAAAACATACAAAAAACTTTGTAATATTTCAAAAACGGTTGATAGTCTTTGGACATCAATTATAGTTCTAATTTAGCTTCTGGGATTTTGTCACATAAATTTTCAAGATTATTTGGTTTAATTAAAAAATTTTAAATTAACACGATAGAAATATATTTTAAATAAGAAGTCCCCTTACATGTAACGTGCGTAGTCTGCGAAGAAATAAAACTCTTATTATCCAAAAATGGACAGATCTATCAAACTACCCTCGTATTTAAAGATAGTGAATTTTCTATAATATAGTTGTTAATATTAAAGGTTGATTTTATTTCTATATTTTTAGATTGTACTAATAAATTTTTATTTAAATTCATTTATTTAAATAAAAATTTATCAAATATTAGGTCCTTTCGTACTGAAATACTTTAATTATTTAAAGATAGAAACCAACCTGGCTTACACCGGTTTGAACTTGACTGTACAATCAGAGAAATGGATAGAAATACGGATTAACAAACACCGGCGACATATGGTCTCAGTCACCTGTCGGCATTTGTGCCGCGATACTTTGCGAAATATTTTTCCAATACAATACAACACCACACACATTTTTCATAACTCTAACTTTTATACGTGAAACCAAAATAGCTGGTGGCATTATTATCTAGCAGAATTTTATAGCTCAAGAAACGCAAAAAACAAACCAACAAATAAATACGAACTAATTTGAATTTCAACGGTTAGTAAATTTTAACTCAAGTGCAAATAATGTTTGCATGTGAGTGAATGGGGGAAAAAAAATACTTTTCATCGCTCTCAGACGAGCATGTAACTTATTTTAACACAAAAATAGAAATTTGTTTTTTTTATACAAAAAGAAAATACTATTTCGGGTGCTTTTAACACACACGAAGAGAAAAAAGTTCAATTGTTACAAATTGCCAGAATAGGTTGACATCTAAGCAGCGCAACCAGCATACGAACACTGCCATCAGTGCAGAAAAAAAATACTATACAAAACATCAACATATTGGATTGTGTGGGAGAGTGTGTGGGTGTGTGTGTGTATGTGAATACAACAATTCTTTGCAAGAGTTTTAAGCTGTTTGTTTCCTTGCAATAGTTTGTTTGTTGCCATCTTTTTCGTATTGTAAATGGAATAGAAGCTGGTTATTTTTTCATTCTCTGTTGTTTTTTTTTTTGTTACATATAAACAGTCACACAAACAAGCATGCAAGCATGTACACAAATTTTTTTATTTAGCATTTTTTCCTTGTATATTTTGACTTTAATGTATTCCTTTTTTTTTTTTGCAACAGCGGCGGCCCTTGAGTTTAATATGATGCCTTTTATACGCCGCTGTATCTTCTTTAAATTTGCAAATGCTCATTTCTCTTGTCGCAAAATCTGCTGTTTATTTATTTTTTGTGGATTTTTAATTTCTGCATTAGATTTGTTTCTCTATTTTGTTAAAATGTCGCTGAATTTGTTATGTAATAATGTTCATGAATATTCATGTTGTCATTTGAATTGAAACAATGATAAATTTCATTTTTATGTTCATTTTTTTATTCTTTGGTTTTCTATTTTTATATTTTAAATGCACAGATTTATTCTTTTTTTGTTTTTTTTTGTACTTTTGCTTAAACCAAACGACAGTTGAAGATTTCCATTTGCTGGGGGATATATTTTTTTGTGTACAAAAAAAAAATCGCTTCGAAAACTCGAGTGGATGATAAAGACCATAACGAGTTTCGCTTTTATTTATTCATGTGTCTTTTTTTCTTTTGCCTGTTCAGGAAAGACAGTGATATTTCTTCATGCTGATGTGTAAATAATGCTAAACTAAAAAATTAAATTATTTTTAAAGTGCTTGATGTTGATTGAGTTGGTTTGTTGTGTAGAATAACAAAATTGTTAGTGGATGATTCAAATATACCATATTGCGATTTGTGGCAGTAGAGAATCTTTTTAATTGCAATTTTATTTTAGAAAAAAAATATTAAATATCTGCTTCAATATTTTTGTATGTTCACCAATTTGGCGCAAATTCAGTGAACAGCCGTGGTGGAGCTTAACACTAATCCCCAGATTCATAAAATTTAAAATGAGTTTGAAATTATTTCATAAAAAAACTCTTAAAACAGATTTCAAATATATTTGATTTTTTTATAAATATGGGGATTAATTTTTAATTTTATTCGTGCTGATTCTTTTCCCAAATTTACAAACCCCTGAGCTGCATTTTAGATGCTTTGGATAATGAAAACTGTGGCAGCACTATTCCTTGAAGAATGTTGTGGCCGTGGTGAAATAATGATGGCAGCACTGAGGCTACAAATACAATGTTACAGCAACCAAAGAAATTGTTGTTTGTGTAAAGACTCGGCATTCGTAAAAAAATTATATCATCAAAACACTTGGAAATGCTGCAAAATTACCAACAACTTTTTTATACATATAAACAAAGCCAAAACTGGATATCAATGATGCCACCCAATAATTTTCACTTAGCGGTGCCACCTTAAACTTATTTCACCATAGTTATGGGATTATTTTAGAAATATTATAATATAAGTTTAATAGCAGAATTTATTTGTAAACAAAAATTGTGAAATCGTGGAAATGCTCTCTTATGATCAGTAAAACGGTTTTAAAATAACTCGATTAGATTTTAATATCACCTTGAAACGCAAACGTAATGTTACTTATAAGCTTAGAGCTGGTAAATATAAATATATGTATATAATTAATCGGATAACTATTTAATCGAGCTTTTGGATTAATAAACACTTTCTATAATTTTATTGATGCCCTGGGATACGGTTACCTGAAAGTGAAAGTTTGCAGTAGTTTTTTCGAGATTTGCAATAAAAAGAATTCAAAATTTTCAGAATTTAAATTATTTTATATAAAACCTTAGAAATAAAATAGATGTGATATTATTTATTTATTTAATATTTATTTTACAAACTAAAATATATTAACTCCCATATTCATAAAAAAATAAAACGTATTTGAAATCTGTTTTAAGAAAATTTTGTATGAAAAAATTTGATTAAAATACATTTCAAACTCATTTTAAATTTTATGAATACCGGGGTAAATATTTTATTGTATTTAATTAAAGCTAATGAAATATGCTCAGAAGCATTTAGGGGCCAAAGGTGGGTGGAGGGGTAAAGCAGGAGAACAATTTACCTGCATCGGAAAAGCTTAAAAACTTAATTTTTAAGGAATGTAGGCCTAAGCAAAACAATTTGTTAAATTTGTATGCTATTTTTGCATATAATAACGCCCACTAAAGTGGGCGGGGTCCAAAAATAATTTTTTTTATTTTATGGTTTATAGCAAGTTTTGAGCTTTAATGACGATACTGAGACGATACCTGGTACTACTCTGCCCTACCCCCTCCTCCCCCTTCACCGCCTAAATGACCCTACCAAAAAAAAAATTTTTTTTTTAAATTTTGATATAATCATACCAATCATTTATTTTTAGAGTTTTATGACTGCCTGTTTCTGCTCTAGTCCCTCCTCCCCCTTTGCCACCAAAAAAAAAATTTTATTTCTTCAAAATTTTTATATAATCATCCCAAGCATTTATTTTTAGACTTTTATGACAAATGTGAAATGTTTCCCCCACAGCCCTTGACAGAGCAACCCTGCCAAAATACAGTTTTTATACCCTCCAAAGAGAATTGGTCCCCATAAAGTAAATATATTCTTGATTAGTGATGAAGCTTAAGACGGTCTAGCAATGCCCATACGTTCGTCTGTGGAAAACATGATGTAGTCTATTTTTGATCCCCGCCCCCTTTAGTGGGTGTTGGCGTACGATATTATATAAAGGAATTCTGTCCCACCAAGTTAAACATTTTAAATTCACTTACTAAATATTTGAAAAGTATTTAAGATTCGACTCGGTCAAATATAACGTTTTTACTTGTTTTTTCATGAATTTGGTCAAATTAATTTTTATTAAGAATGGAGTATCAATTTCAATTATGAATATTAAATTAATAATTTTGTGAATATTAAATTTTAATTTAAATTTTTATTAAATATTTTACTATTTTTATATAAATTTTATATTTTGCTTTATATTGCATTTAATTGCACAGAGAGAATAGACACAAAGAAAAAACAGTAGAATTGAAAATAAGGCAAGAAATGAGATAAAAAATTTCATTAATTTCTGCTTTGGCTGTTTTAAACTGCTAACAGATGTCAGGATTCAAATGAAATTCCTAGCCCGTGAGTGCTTAAGTACTGCAGTGACAGGATAAATGGCTTAGCACAAGATTCACTTTTCGTTCTTTGTTTCTTTCTTGTTTGCAAGATATTTTATTTAAATAGTTTATTTATTTGCTAACAAATTCATTAGCATAATGCCAAGAAAATTTGGTACAAAAGGATTGCACAAAAACAAAGCAGCTGAAATAAAAGAGAAAAAATATAAAAAAAATCAAGCACAGCCGTGCAGAGAAAACAAGAAAAATTAAAAATCTTTACGGAATTTAAAAACAAAAAAAAATGATTTTATTTTGAATTAAGCGAATATGTGGCCGTTGGAGAGACTATTAGTATTTAAAGTATTTTTTCCGTACTCATGCTTGGCTAATAAAAATTATTAAGAGTAAATCATGTCTAGGCGGCCTGTGCACAGTGGGGTTTGAATGCCAGAACAGCGGAATATATGTAAATCTGATTGATGGACTTTTAATAAATTTCTCGTACGCTTCTGGCCATTAATTTCTCACGCCTAAAGCAGTAAGTAAAATATAATGGGTGATTTTTTAACAGCTTTAATATTTAATTAAGATGTATATTTACATATATTTATATACATTGTGCGTATTTACAGCAAATGATCTTTTAAATAATGTACTCTTTGTTAAAATTGGTAAACGATAAAATAGTTAAAGGTGTACTACAAAAGTATGCATATCTTGTATTTGATATTGCAGCAGATTCACTGCTAGTTGAATAGCCAAACTCAGACGAGACGCCTAGTTATCAGCTATCCTTGATCTTAGCTCATATGTATGATGTACTACACTTCTGTTTACTTCTTAAATTTAATGCTGCTCCAAATATTATTAATGCTAATTTTAAAAATAATGGCCTTAAAAGATAATATATTTCCATTACAGTCGTAGAGCGCCATAAAAAACTGTGTTCTACAAAAGTAATTGCCATAAAGTGCTGCCTACATCAGCAAAGCCAATTTCAAATAAACTTGCAAACTGGGGGCACGCAAGTACTCGTACTGATTCATCTGAAGCACAAGCAGCAGAAAAGACAACAACAAAAAAAAAACAA
The DNA here is from genome assembly GCA_951800035.1 of Linnaemya tessellans. Taxonomy (NCBI): domain Eukaryota; kingdom Metazoa; phylum Arthropoda; class Insecta; order Diptera; family Tachinidae; genus Linnaemya; species Linnaemya tessellans. The sequence continues at coordinate 3,748,938 of OX637535.1, forward strand.
TCAAATAAAGAAAAACTTACACACATGACTATTTAAACCAGTGATGTCAGCCTCATACACAATTGTGGAAGCAAAACTCACATGTACGCTTACGCTCTTTTGTTTTGAGAGCGTAAAATATAATTGTTTACTGAAAAACACTCTCATTCAGCGGGAAGTATCGCAAGTCCTGTTTTGAGGCCTCTAAACAGAAATAATATATTTATATAAATATATATATACAATACATATAAGAGGTTTGAAATAAGTTGGATCCACTGTATGTAGGTACATCTTTTCGAAAATTTCTTAAAGTAGCTTTTAAATTAATTCATAAGTAAGACTTTTTGTAAAAATTGTTTCTCTTGTGTATAAACTAACCAAATGTTCAGCTTAAAAATGGAGAAACATTTTAAAATTAAATATCTGAGCGCTTGGCAATTTTCGAAACCCTTTTTTACAACTTATAATATTAGAAGATATTATTGGTAAATAAAAGGATACTCTTAGAAAAGGCCACTAGTTAGGCCTCGCAACCGCACATTTCTCCCGCTGGGAATGTAAGAGATAAGAGTGATCTCACCAACACAATCACATTTGACATCACTGATTTAAACTCTCATGAGTATCCATACATGAGCACTTTTATGACCTCTTTCATAGCGTTTGTGTATGCGTGCGTGCTTAAATCTGTGAATGTTTTGCACAATTAGTGTGTTTTACTCTTTACATTCAGCAAATGCAACTAAGACTACACACACACACACACACACACACACTTGCAACTGCATCGGAAGCTATATGAATGCATGCTCAAGCACATGTTTAATATTGTGTGCTGTCGCAACAAACACACAAAGTTTTAACAATGTGAGCAGAAACACAAAGATACATCTTATGGTTTTGGTTAAATACCACAATTCTGTTAGACTAGGGCCATGCTACTGGTCTGGTCCACAGCTTACGACTTGAACAGTTATCTCTGCCCTGGCCACAAAGTATGGCATCTTTAATTGTTGTTTCTAGGGAATGAATAACAGAAATGCAAAAAAAAGAACTGCTATTTAGTTGAGAAAAAAAACATGGAATATGTAAAATACAAAAACAAAACCCATGTTAGTCATTGCTGCTGCGCTAAAGACATACAGGCAAAATGCTTTTTTTATGGTTTAAATGAGGTATTTGGTTAAGTTTTTTATTCCGTATTTTCCTGTAATTTGTATAATTGCATTTATTTGCTGCAAAAGAAACTACGCTAAATACTTTGTGTGGAAACTCATTATGAATTGCTGACATTAAGCTTAAATAAGATTAATTCATTTTTAAATAATTTGTAATAGCAAGAAAGTTTTTTAAAGAAAATAACAACAACAAAGAGTTAAAATAAATTTAATTACGGCCAAAGTTGGCTAATTAAAGCAAAATAATAATAATAATACCACATCTAAGTGACTGTTAAGTAAGTGAACGTCACACTTGTAACGAAAAATATAATATTCAAATTGATGACGTCATGTCCTTAAAATGGGTGGGAACAATGTTTAGGCAAACATCTTAACAAGACAAAAATTTTAATTTATCACTTGAAATATTATTTAGATAAATACCCAATGTGATAACATTTTCAGTTTTCTTTTCAAATAACCAAGTAAAGGGTTTTTCAACAAGGACTTTGTTTTCTAAAATAAAATAAAACAAAAAATTTAGCTGAAGATGTTTCAAATTTGTATGGTATCACGAAGAGAAAAGTTCGGCAATTATGAATGAAAAATGATATCTGGCAAACGTTAACCATGTCAGTGATATCCACGTTATTAATAAAAGAAAAAAACAAAGTAAAACTTGCTAACATTTCGCGAAAGCGTGATCCATTGACCCTTAACGCATTTCCAGCCCCATCTTCGACAAAATTGGGGCCACATAGAGCACCATACAGTGACACGTAGAGCATGCAAAGGCTTCTCAATAATCGCTGTAGGATTTTCAGAAGCCCAAATGCGGCAATTTTGCTTGTTGACAGAAGGTCTCTGAAACACGATTTGATTGTCCGAAAATATCATAAATTTTACGATATGTAATTTTAACAGAACCACCATTTTCATAGTGGATTTTAATTATTTTAATGCAATTTTCGAGAAAAATGGCATTCATTGTAATAATTGCCAAAATGCATCAATACGAATACGTCAAAAAACTAAATGGCAACACTATCTTGTTGTTGGTGTTGCCACAATTGAAAACAAGGATCTTGCTGAAAACCCCTTTATATGCAGAGTCCAACAATAAATACATTTCAGTATAGTATTCAAATAAATGTTAGTGCCATGGTTCAGTTTCCGATCAAGCACACAGTGTAACAAGTAAGAACAATCCCCCTTATTCTGTAACTTTTTGCCAACGTCACGTCAAGGCAATACCAAAAATTGGACACGTCTGTATTCGCCTTCTTCAGCAATTGACTATTTCTAAAAGTCTCTTGTTTTACTCAATGCCTTAAAGACTAGTCGTAAGCTGTCAAAATTAGTAAATTGTTGTCCACAAGGAATGGGTAAGTGTCGTAGTTTTGATATTGTCTTAACGTGACGTTGACCGACAGTTACAGAATGTAAAAATAAAATACTCACAAGACAATAATAAAATGTTTATAAAAGTTGTAGGTATTTTTATACCCTTCACAAAAAAGTGAAGGGGTATATCTAGGTTTGTTATTCCCTGTGTAATTTCTTCGATATCAATATGGGATCCCATAAAGTATATATATTCTGCATCCTTATGAATAGCGATGACGATTGAGCGATGTCCGTCTGTGTGTACGTGGGTTTTCCCAACCCCCAGAAGAGTTAGAGACTTTGTTCTTCGACCGTTGGATTGGAAATGAGCTCAAATAGAGTGGTATTCAGAAAAATCCGAAATACGGTTCCAGAGCTAGGAAGCTTACACCTATTTCTCGACGCAAAATTAATACCAAAAACCAATAATTTTTTTGGTGGTTTGTAAATTAAACCTATTTCGTGCTTTGGGAAGGCCTCAATGGTCTATTAAGACTAAAACAATAAAATTTTTCTTCCAGGGATGGGAATTTAAAAGTTTTTTTGGCATATTCAGTATTTTGTGGTACATGTAATAACTTAAATGGTTTAAAATTTTAAGTTTTTTTTAAATAAAACCTCTTTATACGTCATGAAGATTTGCATTGGTCAAAAATTTTTAAAAATAAAAATTTCGCTTGCAGGGGTGGGAAATTGAATTTTTTTTTTTATAAAATTAACCAAAAAGGCAACTAACGTTGTTTTTTTTACTTTTTAAAACTGTTTTATAATTCAGGAAGAACAAACTTGGTATTAAAATCTTAAAAAATCAAAATGTCGACTCCAGGGTTGGACAAATGAAATATGTTATGGTAGATAAAAGTGACCAAAAAGTTTAAAAATTTAAATTTTGACAAAAAAACTATGTTACACCTCACTAAAAATTGCATTGGTAAAAAATAAAAATTCGCTTCCAGAGTTGGCAAATCGAAATATTTTTGGTACATAAAAGTAGCCACATAAATTCCAAAATTTTGTGTTTTTAGTGAATTAAACCTATTTTGTACTTCTAAATTGGTTTTAAAAATTTTAAAAATTAAAAATTCGCTTTCAGCGTTGGAAAATCGAAATTTTTTACTACATAAAAGTAGCCATATAACTTCCTAATTTTGGTTTTTTGTGAATGAAACACCTTTAATACTTCGAGAAGAGTTAAATTGGCATTAAAAAACAAAAAAAAAAAAATATTAAATAAAAATCCAATTTCAGGGTTGGAATATCTACATTTTTTTATTCATAAAAGTAAGCATATAAATTGCTATTTTTGATTTTTATGATGAATTATACCCAGTTTATATATCAGGAAGAAATTAATTTGTATTAAAAGCCAAAAAAATCTAAAATACTATTCTACGGTTGGACAATTAGCACTTTTTGGGGTACATGAAACGGATTTTTACTTTTTGTTTTTAAATTAAACATATTTAATATTTTTGAAAGACGTTCAGAGGTATCAGAAACAAGAAAAGCCAAAGATTTAGCTTCCTAGCCGACAAATTTAAACGTTTTCTTAAATATAAAAGTAACCGATAACATCATTTTGATTTTTTAATTAAACCTACTTTCTGTTTTAGCACGAAAGAAAGAAAGAAGAATTACATCTGTGAAGAGTATTTGAGATTCGGCACAGCCGAGTATAGCACATTTACTTGTTATTTGTAGATTTGCAACTCTTAGTTTTTGGGTAACGTGCCCATGGTGCAGGTTTTGAGTGACTCTACAAATCGTTTTGCACACCGATTGGGTTTTAAAAAATTTTGTAAGGGAAGATGTAATAAATGATTTCAAACTTTCATTTGTTCAAATTTTCACCTGCAGTTAAAAATGTAAATTATATAGAATATTTACAAAAAAATATATTTTTTTAAATAATTTTTTATTCCTTTTCTTCTCTCCTGAATCCGGTAGTCCTGCTACCGAGACATGTGCGTGCACATAATTGAATTTCTTAAGGGCAGGGAATATTTTTGTATAGCGCTTGCGGCTCTACAACAGTGGCTGCAAACACCTCCTGAGTGTGGGAACTAATTTCCTGTTCCATTTTCCTTTAACTACTTGTCCAATAGTTATTTCTTCCAATACCACAAGAATCAGCAAAAATTCCAACTAATCACGATTTTTCTAATTATATTCCAGAAATCATCTCATTATTAATTTTATTACTTATGAATTGGTAAAGCAGCACAGTGAATAAACATGAAATGAATAGCAAATTGTTTATTAAGGAAGCAGATCGTTAAAAATAATTTTGTTGCCTGCATGCTTATTAATATGCTGAAAGAATATTCATTCAATTTCTATTTCATTGGCTTCAAAAAAATATTTCGCAAATTTCCAAATAAAAATTAATTGAAAGAAACTTCCTTCAGCGCGCACATACTCGTACATGTTCAACGGAAATTGCGTATATAACTTAAATTTAATTTACTATGTGCCCGATATTTATGAAAGAAGCGCTGAAAAAAATAAATATGCAAAAAGTTTTTAACTCTCTTTTTCCAGCAATAATTTTTAAACAGATATAAATATTTGAATGTACAAGTGCCTGCCATAAATGGCTCAAAGGACACTGAGTTGTTAACTTTTTTTTTTTATTATTATTATTAAATTCATATATTTTTTTTATAAATATTTCTGCTATTAAACTTTCACTTACCTCTCGTGAACGTATTAAAAAACTAACGAAATAAATTTGCGATTATTGGAAAAAATATTATATGCATTCAACCGTGTCTGTGTGTGTGTGTGTGGATGTTTTCAAAAGTGGAGCATTTAAATCAATTTTTTTGCCACTTTCTGAATCCTAACGACCTTTCAAAGGCCAAATAAGTGAAAGCAATTAAATAAAAAGTAAAATATGAATGATTTTTATTCGTATATATGTATGTATATGAATGTACACTCAGGTCTCGCTTTACGTGGTTTTAAATTTATGTGATTTTTTCAGATGTTTTATTATAATTTTTTTTTTGTGCTTTTAACTGAAACCAAGTTTGCATCACTGATAACCGTTATAGTTTGTTTTATTTTATGATTTTTCTATGCGTAGGTGATACGTGTGTATGAGTATTGGGTGTGTTTGTTATTATTGAAAGAACAAACTGGGGATTTCCCTTCTTAATATCAGTTTTTTTCTCTAAATATTACGGTACATGTTTTTTCTAAATTACGGTACAGTATTTTTCTGTGCGTAGAAGATACGAATGAGTGTTTTCGGAACTACCATTTTTATTAGTTGGTTCTCTGTTTTCCGGATATCAAGAGTTTGATAAGATATTATTTTGTAAGAAAAGAATTAATTGAAACTCCTGAAATTTTTTTGATCTCGTCTCTTATTCACGAGATAAATTTCAGTGATGAAACTGATATTTTACCATATGATGACAATATGATTATATCATCTAGTGATAAAAGGGACGTTGAACCAATTCAAAAACAAAACTTGCAAAAGTGGAAAAATTGAACAAAGAACGCTGATGAGATGGCGTAGCGGCCTCGAAATCTGTACTGAGGCGTTCTGCTGGTTTGATGATTATTGAAAAATATTCTTAATATTCCAATCTTAATATAAATTAATAAAAATAGAATTTGAACAAATTCATTTATTAATAAAATAATAAAAAATGGTTTGCAGTCTTGCAGATTCGAACTTAAGCCCGTTGATAAAATTAACAATTCAAAAACGATTCAGTGCTTCAGAATAATCATATATGTTTACACAATTTCCTTAAAAAATATTTCTGCTTTTTTTTTGAATAATTTTCGTTTTTTTCTGTAATTAATAAATTAATATTATATTTTTCTTTTTTTTTCATTGTTTTGCTTTTATTGTTTAATTATATTTAAAAAATATATTTTTGTTGATTTTTCTAAGCGATTTTGTTTTGATTTTTTAATAAAAATTCGAATTTATTCAGAACTTTGGAACGAATCATTCAGTTTTTATATGAAACTAGAGTTTCGTTTTATGCGAATTCACTTTATGCGATTTTTTTTCGAACGCATCTATCGCATAAAACGAGGCCTGACTGTATTTAAGTAACTGGTGCTTTTTTAGCACTTGTCTACTTGGCAGCACTTTTGTTTTGGTAGATCAGCTGTTTTCGTGTAACATGTTCAGTTTGGTCTATAATTGAACCCTGGATGGACTTTTAAATGAACAGCGCTGGAAAATGATTGAATTTTATTATGATCGGTTTAGAAAGGGCATTTTTGTTTTCAGCGACGAATATCATTTGTAATTGGATCGATATGCGAGCCATCGAACTTGCCGCATTTGGTGTGAAGAGCAGCCAAAAATATTGCGGGCTGACATGTGGTTCCAACGAGGCGGTGTCACATGCCATAAAACATTCGAAACAATGGTCCAATTAAGAGGCCAGTTCGTTGAACAGTTTGTTAGACATTTGGGATCGCTCAATTAGCCGCTTAGATCGTGACGATTTAACACCTTTAGACAGTTTTTGTGGCCTATGTTAAGGCTCATGTCTCTAAGGAAAGGCCTGTAACGCTAGACTCACTAGAAGCCAATATCGAAGAAATACCAGCCGACATGTGGAAGAGGTTATGCCAAAATTGGACCCAGCACATAAACTATTTGAGGCGTAGCCACTATCAACATTCATATGAAATCTTCTTTAAACTAGAGATGAGCGCGTGGGTGAAATTAAGCTCATGATCACTTACGATTACGAATGTTACATTTTTTTCGCGCACAGGAAGATTTAAAGTGCTCACGATCTCGAACGTATTATTCTTAATCACGTACTTTCATACACGACGGGAAAAATTTTGGCAAGTGCTCACAGTTAATTTGGTTTCGTGTGTGAATGTATTCAAGCGATTCACGCGTAACACGAAAAAATCACAGCATTTGCATATCTCTACTTTAAACATGGAATTATAAGGATCGTTCTCTATATTTCATGTGTTGTTTTTTTTTATCAAATCCCAAAGCTCATAAAAAATCACCCATTATAGCTGCATTTAATGGTATGCAGTGTATGAAAGAAAATCAAATCATCATTTTAAAAATATTAGTTTTTAGCGCATAATTAAATTTATTTACTTTTACCTTGAAATATTTAGCAAAACCAAATATGTGATTTATAATTTTATTTAGATGATTGTGATTTTGCACTTTTACAATTATCTACTTATCTCAATATATAAAGATTAATTTTATTCTCTTTCATACTGAAGGAAATATTTGAGTTTTGACTAAAAAATGTTTTTAAATTATTTATTGTGTTTAAGTATTTTTTAACGAACATTCATGTTACTCTATTAAATCCAATTAAAATATATATTCTAATTGTTTGAAATTTTCGCTTGAATTCAGAAAGTTAAGATAACATCAGTTTTAACTCATTCAACTTGCACAGCACAGCAGAACTTCCGTTTTCGAATGCCGCTACATTTTCATCATCAGTACTCATGTGTATTTTGTTTGTCACCACTTATTTTTGGGTTTATTGGACGATTCCATTTTTTGTAATAATTGTTTTTAGTTTTCTTTTACAAAGTTAATGATAATTTAAAGAAGTATTGCATTTGTATTTAATGCAAATGGCAATTTGTGTTATACATAATAGTTTGGGTTTTTAACATGTAAAATTGCTTAAGATGGAAGTTTGCTATGAAAGTAACGTTCATTACGATTCTACACTCATATTGCTTTTCCAAAATATGCTTGTGATAGGGTTAAGATATTAAGTCCATTTGGTGTGAAATAAAGAACGTGGATTTTTAGCATTTGATTTATGCCTATGAAAATATTTTATGGCTTAAATTTTATAGCGATATATGAAATATATAACAATCACATTTATAATTTTATTGCTTTCGAGTACTTTGCAAGTATTAATAACAAGCTGTGCTCCAGTTTTCATATTTCCAAAACAAAAAAAAAAAAAAACTATAAAAGATGTTTTGTAAGGGAAATAATATGTGAAAGATATATTTAACTAAACAGTGACACATTAAAACTCTTTGGAAACAAAATATCAGCCATTTAATTTGGAGTTCGCAAGAAGTGCGTTGTCTAGGGCCATTAATGTCATACATAAACAACTTATGTGCTTATGTGGTTGTAAACTTGTTTATGTTCAGCTCATCTGTGCACTCGCATGTTGCTGTGAGAAATACGCTGTGTCAGCTTAAACGATAAAACTTTTTGCTTTTATTGTTTTTTTCTTTCTGATTTTTTCCATTTCCATTCCCAGCCTTTTAGTGCACAAAAATATACTTTGGAATGTTTTATTAGGCTTTCAGTCAGTTTAATATGTTCGTTTTTGGTCTTTCCATTTTTATTTGCTATTTTTCTGTTGTCACAAGTAATTTTGCAACTCTATGCTTGAACTTCCTTCCACTTCAAATAAATTTGTTTTAGATTATGTCGATGTCGTATTATTGCTTTTGAAATTTACTTTTGGTATAAGTTACCTTTGTAACTTTGCTCACATAAATTACGGCTCAAGTGAAGAAATGTTGGAAAAATATAAAAAAAAGTGCAATCCTGTTTGGCAAATTCTGCTTATGCTGCATGAAATGGGAGAAATTTTAAAATTTGTGTACTTCTACTAGAGCCAGACATTTGCAGATCGTTAAAATTATGGAAATTATATCCTTTGGACATAATAAATCAATTGCTTGAGAAATTTTTTATATATTTTTAGTAAAAGTATAAGGACTTTAACATTTTGCGGTGACGGTCCTCAAGTGCTAGTCCCAAAAAAAAAAAAATTAAATAAAACAATTAAGAAAGTTCGACCGGGTCGACTCTTGGATACCCTCCAAATACAATAGATATTTCTGTGTCCAATTTTAAAACTCTATAAGGGTCACTCCGGGGAGGAACGTGGGATGAGACATCTCAGTTTTGCTATACAATACTAAAAAGTAAATGTTTGGAATAATTAAAAGTAAAAATTTTTTTTTTATAGGGGCATTTAAGGGGCAAAGAGGGGGTAATACTAGCATTTAACGTCGCAGCTTCATCATAGAAGCTTAAACATGTTATTTTTAAGGAATTTTTGCTTAAGTAATAAAATTTGTTAAATTTTTACACTATTTTTGCTTCAAGTTGAACGCGTAGGACCTTCTTTGACATTAAAATATATAATTTGCTTAACCAAATTACAAAAAAAAGCAGTGTGAGTGCGATCACAGGGGAGATGTGTAAACATCTAGTAATGAAAAAGCTATTAATCAGCTGTTTACTAAAATGTAATGCATGTAGTTATTTTACAGCAATGGCTTCGAACTGTACAGCGCTAGCACAATTATATCTTAATAAAAATTAGTAGCTACTATTGCACACTAGATGGTGCTTATATGCAGCTGTTAAGTTTCTCTGTACTTCTTGTTGTCTGTATGAATGGAAATCTCAAAGACGAAGAAGACTTTTAGTTTGGCAAATTTAGTTTTTTTGTTTTCCTCATTTTGTTTAGTTTTAGTAAATTTCTTATTAAAATTGCAAAAAATCTTTTTAAAAGTTTTTAAAATTAAATGTTTTTGCACTCATTTTATTTATTTGTTTTTATTTGCCTACGATAACTTAATGTACGACTAGTACTATTGCACACTAGACTTGTGTCCAACCAGCTCATTCACTTAGTTTTGACAAGAACCTTTAATCAAACCTATGTAATTTAAATGGATTTGATCAGCGGTTCTTGTCAAAACTGAGAGAATGAGCTATCTGGACACAAGTCTATTGCACACTAGATGTTGTTGAGTGTATTTCTATGCAGCTGTTAAGTTGCTCTGTACTTCTTGTTGTCCGTATGATTACACTAATCCACTCATATATATAGCTCACACCGATTTGATCTTACTCCAAATGTGTGATTGTATTGTGAAAAATATTTTTACCCTCCGGCGTATAGATGTTTACACATCAAAAAAACTTTAAAAATTATGTTTTTTAAGAGGTTGGTTTAGTTCTTCTTAGGGGAATTTTTTCCCCTCTGGCCCATTTCAGCCCATTTATGAACTTGACCTCTGCTATCCTCCAAGTAATATTCATACCAAATTTCAAGACTCTGGCTCGTTTCGTTTGGACTGAATCGTGATTTCCACAGACGGGCGGACGGACGTACCGGCATGGCCAGACCGTCTTACATTTCATCACTGATACACTTTGGGGTCTCAGATGGATATTTCGCTGCGTTACACACCGAATGACAAAGTGAATATACCCTCTAATTCTTTTCTGGAGGGTATACCAATTCATTAAATTCCTGTGCTGCCTTTTGATTATTTCCTTCGTCAAACTTTTTTACTTTAAATTTTATACTTCTTTCTGCCTGTAGCAGTAGGCAACAGCTTAGTTTTTAATTTGAAAATTTTTTTCGACCTCTAAGATTCGTAATATTCGTCATATCATTTTGAAAAATAATGTAACTAGTTTGTGGAAAATTGCAAGCAAATAATAAAGGGTGTTTTTTCTATAGAGTGACACAAGTTTAAATCGTAATAAAAAAATGAAATATATTTTTAATATCAATGAAACTGGGTTTATTGGAAAGAAAATTTTATATTATGAAATTAATTTTTAAATATGATTTCTGCCAAGTGGCCGCCAGGACTGGCGCGTAGAAGGCGCAATCTGGAATACCTAAAAATATTTTCAACAACTGATGCTCGGTACGACTGTAGTAACGCAAAGAACGCACATCGATTATACGCAGCCCGAGAAATTGTAAAATTCACCTGACTTTTGAACAGACCTCGCACTTTGTCTTTTTTAAATATGACATACACATTGCCACAATTATGTTAATATAAGAAAATTTTATTATAGTAACTGGGCTGCTGTATGATTCTACACAACCATTTTTATTGGTCTGTCTGGCGTATGAGTGATATTTCTTGAATGATTTTTATTTGCAATCACTTATACGTCAAATGCAAAGCCAATGCACTAGTATTATTTATAGAGTGCTGTTTATAGAGCGTCACAAGTTTAAATCATAATAAAACAAGGACATATATTTTTAATATTAATCTTGATCGGAAAGAAAATTTTAAGAAATTAATGTTTAAATATGATTTCTGTCATGTGGCCGCCACGGCTGGCGCGTAGAAGGCACATTCTGGAACACCAATTGCCAACAACTAAGAAAATCGACCATTAAATGGAAGGACACAACCCCAGTTGTTGAGAGCGGCGATGAATTGATGGATTAAGATCATCTTCAGTGCCTTCCTGTACAGCGGCTACAGCTTTTTCACTTCGCGCACTGTTCGGCGTCTCACGGGATGCACATTAACAGTAAATGTGGTCCGAAAACGATCTATTGTTGTTCAAATTAGCCCCTCTGAAGGACGATTATGTACGCCATGAAATGGCAGAAGTGCGCGATGAGTTTGACAAATTTAACAATTATTTTGATTAAACATTTTCACAATATGCACGCGTTGCTCTGGTGTTATGACACTCTAAAAGAAAACATGCTATACTATGGGATATACGACGGGAAAAATTAAATTACAAATTTAAAAAATTAACCACAATTAAACAAAGGACAGATTGGGGAAAAACAAGATCCACACTTTTGCACTATAAAAAATCTCAAAGTATTAATACAACAAATAGAAAATTGGGGATATTAATACTTTGAAAATGTATCCTAATTTGTAACTCTGAATATGTAAATAGTTGCAAAGTGTTTTATATTTAAGCACGCAGCACTTGTGTAGTAAATAATACTCGTACATTAATCCTTTTGAAATAATTAAGTGCTGATGTCAATGAAAACTGTATCAATTTATGCTGTTTGCGGACGGAAGTGGGGGCTGGAGATAAGAGGATGTGGGAAAATATTGTGATTTATGCTCTGCACATTTCTATATCGAACCAAAACTATTGTTTGAAATCATGTAAACACATTCATCCAAGAAGTTGTTGATGATTTTCTAATGAAACCATAATGCGATTGCAAAAACGAGGCTCATCCTTTAAACAGCAAGTATAACGAAATGTTATTAGCGAATATAATTAAAGAAGAGTTTTTGAAATTTATTAATGTGTATTATTTTGAATTAATCTCATTATCAGTGTTCGAGGGTATCTGTCAAGGACTATGTGTTAAAAATTCTTCTGATCTGTATTGGGACCTGGGGAGCTATTATGTAGTTCGATTCGAATCGGAAATTGTTCGAAAGTATATGCTTTTAACATAGAAATTCAAAAGCTTTTTCTTTCGAATCGAATTACATAATAACACCCTTGAAGTCAAATTATGGCATTCAATGCTAATCGAAATTTGTGTGTAAATTGTATTAAAATTTCGATTAATATCGAATGTGCTAATGAAGAACATAGAGCACAGATCAGGGAATATGCACCGACTGCGTTTGACACTATCATGTCCTAAATAATGAATTTTAATACCCTAAAGCGGCATGGCCACATGTAAAACTGAGGCTTCCAACTCTGCTTTTCATTGATAGTGTTAGTGAAAAAAATAGCACGTATGGTTTGATGTGGGTTTGTAAAATATCAAAACAATTTAGATTTTACCAACACATACACAAGTTTGAAGCATCTATTTGATGTGTGGCCATGCCGCCTAATTCATCGGTATTATTGCAATAGTTCTCGAACTGAAGTAAAATATCTAAGAGTAAAATGGCTACAAACAAGTTCTCTGTCTTTCACTCTCTCTCACTATCTCTCTCTCTCATCTTTCTTCAGCTATCTTTTTAATGCTATTAGCTCAGGGCTGCCAGAAATTTTTCGTGAAAAATCAGCTAATTTCCCAAAAAAAATCGGCATTACCGGCACTTTGATTTCTTAAAATCCGCAAAAAATCGGCATTAATTAAAAATCTTATTTTGACATATAAACAAAAACAATTCAATATAATTTATTAAATATTACACATAAAACAGTATGTATAAATCAATAAATTTGCACCTCACAAGTTTTGAAATTATTTTGGGATTTCGTTTAATCTCCCAATTGGCAATTTAAAAAAAAGGATTTATTATTTTATTCATTTAGAATGACTTTTACTTAAAAAAAATACATAAGATCAACTTGCTTTTTATAAAACAGTATAAAATAATTAAAAAAGATGTGTGGTGTCGTGGGACACCGGATAGGAACGCAGTTCCTTATTATAAAAATATTAATTTTAAGTTCTATTCGAGGTATAAAGAAAATAATTATTCGGGTATACATTTTTTATTAGGATTTTTCTTTTCGCCGATCAACGAAAATACAGAATCAGTTTTGTTCCCAAACGAAATTGAATTCTGTCACGGCCCGTCTGCGTATGATTAATATTTGTTTATATGGAATTGTATTACTCATACGTCTTAAACATTGAGTTAGAAACAAAATATCTTACGTTACGGGCGTTTCTTCCCGGTTAGGGTACCCCTCCGCAACGTCTCATAAGGAACTTCGTTCCAATTAAAATATATACGTCTTTTCCAATAGTATTTCAAAATTTTGCTATTATATTTCAGAATTTCCTAAAAATTAACTCTACTCGTAGGTTCTAAAATAGGAGTTACAATATAGAATTAAAAATTTAGAATATTATCCTAAAATTTTTGAACAAAATTCGTAAATATAATACAAAAATTGGAAATAATGTGGTTTTCATAAATCAATCATATATATTAGATTTTGACATTTTTATTAAATCGTTATTTATTTCGCAATTAGAGTTTTTCATTTTCAAATAATCTTTAGAATAAAGAATTCCTTCTTTTAAAGTTTTATTTTCTAAGGAACATCGGAATTTCGTGCACACCTACAACAAGGCAATTGAATTGTTATTAAAAGAAGAATTATATAATAAAAGATGTTCCACACTATTATTAAAAAATCGGCATTTTTTAGGGGTAAAATCGGCAAATCGGCATATTGAAATTTTTGGAGTAAAAAATCGTCAAAATGCCGATAAATCGGCATTTCTGGCAGCCCTGTATTAGCTCTCTTCTATAGTTCCCTCACAACACGTTGCATGTGTAGGTGTTGCCTACTGAGCGATGCAAACAGCTGGGAAATTATCAGGTATCGCCAAACATATACATCTTCATTGTAAGTTTGTATGAGTAACTATATTTACTCAGTAAAAGCATGTGTGTGACTCTCAAATAAAGTTTTATTCTGACGTGCAACCCGCCGCTAACTTCTAGACATTAACCACAGTCCTTGAGTTTGTAATCTAAATAGAAAAATTTTGTAATTATATATTTTCTCACTATCTCAGATTGACCCTCGTATATATTTGCATGTACAGTATTTATTACTTTGTATTTATTGCACCCACCCACACACGTACATACACATATAAATATAGCTCATATGCATATAAAGTACTACAAAATACACACGTACGTGTAGCCAAATATCAAAATATGCTTATGGATTTAATCATAAATAAATTTAAAGGACTATCACCAGGAGAGTGTGTGAGTGAAAAAGCGGTATTATAACATGAACATTAGAATGAACATGCGATGCTTTCTATTGTTTCACAGTCTTTGTCGTATCATGATTATTGATTGTATTGTTATTTTGTCTGAAAGAATTCCCTTAGTTGTGCATTGGTGTCCTTGTGTGTCTTAAACAGCTCGTTCTGCAATAGATTGACTTTTGCATCATTAAAATACTTATTTGGAATTTATGTTAGATTGTAAATGTATTTAAAGAGCATAAATGTGTTGAACAGATAGATGCAAGTAAATGTGGTTGTGGCAAAATGGTGCTGAAGTGGAGAAATAGATGTTGCATGCATTTAAGATTGTTATAAAGAATGCACACACGGGCAGCTGCTTGAGACGCAAAATAGGTGAAGGAATAAAAAAATAAAAACAAATGATCACATATATTTAAGTATAAAAATCAGAATAAGATTTGGAAAATGGTTTGTTAAGGAAATAATCACACAGTAACACAAGAATGCTAATTCTATTACTAGCTGATTTGTATTGATGCACTTCTCGTATACATTTTTGTCATCAAATTTTTAAAACAAAATTTGTAAATGGCAAAGTTAAATTTTTGTTGCTTGAGTTTTTTATTCCACTTTGAATAATGCAAAAATTATTTAAGAAATTTATCAAAAAGGTCTTGTAATAAATTATTTGTATTTGTTTCAAAATGTCTGATCAAAAAACCTGATCAACTAGCCATTTGATCAAATTTTGTTAACAGGAAATATTTGCAATATAAACTGAAACGTTTCCAAGCTCTAGAAATTTAACAGAAGTATATTTTTCTATAAAAATTCGATATCAGGATATTTTTTTTTACTTTATTATTGTATTCTGATATTTTTAAGCTTAAGGTCTCTTTATTTTAATTTAATTTTTAATTTCTTTTTTTAGTTTATGGGGTGGTAATTGATGTTATTTATTTATTATTTTCATTTATTAAGTGTTTTATCTCAGTGATACAAATTTTTAACCTCAATAACGTATAATTTGCTAATGCCAATATTTGCTACAATTTTCCTCCCATGTGCAACAATAAAACGACTTGTAATACGATTATAATATCTTCAAGGTGTTTCTCTTTGATAAAATGTTGCTTTTCTCTAATAAACATTTTATTAAGTTTTTATATAAACTGGAATTTAAGAAAAAAAAAATATCATATCCTTAAAACACCGCAGTTACATATTTCAAACGTACAGTATGTAATATTTTCTCATTTTCAATTTAAAATTATAAATTATTGATTCTTTTGTATTCCATAAAGATAAAATACTTAGCAAAGAAAGCGGGAACAGAAACAAAACTTAAAGTAGAAAAAAATAAATAAAAATAAAGAAAACACTTTATAAATCAGCGGTAAATCTTCATGACTTTTAACCATAAACGAATAAACTGAACATTAGAATAAATACAAATAAACGAGTGTGTTAATAGTTGTACACAATTTTATTCTTTTGTGTATACGAATGAACAAATCTTGCATACAAACCTCTTTCGAAGGCTTAAACTCCTACACGTACTCACGTTAATGCCAGTATATTTAAGTGCTTAAGGGTTATGATTGCCATTGTGTGTGTGAGTGTATGGTTGTGTGTGCTAATATATATTTTTTCCAAGTGTGTGTGAGAGTATTTGTGGTTAAGTAAGGTAAATTTACAGTTGCTAACAAATAATTTTGTTGATCGCGTTTGTGTATTTTCAATGATCTTTATTATTTGTTTCATTGGCACAAAACGTTGGCATATAATTGTATAAATTGTTGCTATAAAATATTGATTCCTTTTTTTTAAATCATGAAACTAGAACTAAATTTAAGGCGCATTTAATATAAAATAAAAATTTAATGAAATAAATCACTATTTAAAAAAATAAATCATAGCATTTTTGTTATTTCATATTAGCCCTATTCACAATCTTGTGCAAATGCTCTTGCACTATTACATTGGCAAATTGAGAGAGTATTTGAGAACATTTTCAATGTATTTTGTTGGTGTAGAGTACAAATATTTTGCAAATGCAATGATGCAAGACTATTTGCACAAGATTGCGAATTGGGATATTCATCAGAGGCACCACATAGTGGAATCAAAAACCATTTTACACGGTTCAATTAATATCTTTACAGTTACAAAATGCACTAAAATCCAAAATGCAGTTCCAGGGCTGGGAAGCCTACATCTACTTGTGGATGCAAAATTAATTAGCAAAAACCATATATTTTCTGTTTTTTTTTTTGCTAATTAAATCTTTTTGATTCTCTGGAAAGGATCAAATTTGTATTAATAACTAGAAAAATATAAATCTTTATTCCAGGGATGGGAAATTGAAAAAAAAAATTTATTTTTTGGTACATAAAGTTTTATTTTTCCTAATTAAAACTATTTTAGAATTTAGGAAAAATAAAATTGGTATTGAAATTAAAAAAAAAATCAAAATTTCGATACCAGGGTTGGACAACTGATATATTTTGTGGTACATAAAAGTGACCAAAAAGGTTAAAAATTTAAGTTTTTTGTTAAGTAAAACTATTTTCGAACTCAATAAGAGTTGCACTGGTAATACAAAAAAAAAAAATATATATTAAAAATTCGCTTCCAGGGTTGGGAAATTGAAATTTATTATACATAAAATTAACCAAAAAGGCAACTAAAGTTTTTTTTTTGCTATTTAGAAGTATTTTATGATTCAGGAAAAACAAAATTGGTAATAAAAATGAAAAAAAAGTCAAAATTGTGATTCCAGGGTTGGACAAGTGAAATATTTTGCGTTACATGAAAGTGACTAAAGAGGTTAAAAGTTTAAATTTTATTGTTAAGTACAATTATTTTAGACCTCATTAAGAGTTGCACTGGTAATAATAAAAAAAATTTCGAATTCGCTTCCAGGGTTGGAAAATTGGAATTTTTTTGAAACATAAAAGTAGCCACATACGTTCCAAATTTTATTTTATACTTCAAAAAGAATTATATTCATTTAAGAAAATTTGTTTAAACAACCAGAAAACTAAAAAGTCGTTTCCAGGAATGGAAAATGTAAATTTTTTGGTAAATAGTTAAAGGAAACCAAACAAGTTTCTAATTTCGCGTTTTTTGGTGAATTAAATATATTTATTTTATTTATTTGAAGGAAAGAAGATATACATTTGTGAAGGGTATCTAAAATTCGGCATTGCCGAATATAGCACTTTTATCGGTTTTATACTTGGATGGGTAGTTAGTGTATGCCTTCAAACAGCGATAATTGCGCACTAGTGCACATAAGAAAAATTCGATACCATATTCTCAACTAAAGGTGGAAGTCCAAACTATCCGTTCTATGCATATGTCTTTCATACTTTCTGCGCATTCTATGTTTTTCTAAATTCAAGTTACCGGCATCGCGGTTTATACGCCCACCTTTTTTTTCTATGTTTAATATAAAAACCCATGCTGAAATACATATATTTATTTCACCATGGCAATAACAAAAGGATATGTAATCCACGACACAAACCTTTTCCCAAGACACATGCGACGCATACAAAAGTAAACCTACTTTATCCGTTCGATTCATCTCTACGTTCTACGTGTCTTAAGACCGAGACACATGGAATCCGTCATACGTTATTCGTGGCCTTTTTCAACTGACGACTGAGTTGAAATACATGCTTTCTTATATGAGTTGTCACATTCAGTACTTTTGCGTCAACGCAAAGCACGAAAGCTAGCCAACATTTAATTTTTGATGTGCGGTGAATACTTCGACAGCAGTGTTCAGCAAAAATTAAATAATATATACAAAATTGTATAAAAAATAAATAAATTTAAGTTAAATAAATACAATGGAGAACATACAATTGATTTAATATCCGGCAAAGTACTCATTGTGTCAACCTTCTGCGTCGGTACGTTAATGTCAGTTAAAAAAGGCGACGCATGACGTATGACGGATTCTAGGTGTCTCGGCCTTTACTCTACAACTAGTCACATAAAATTCAATGCCATGCTCTGAATCTATTTTTTTTTTGAGAGACGCATATAACACGACAACGCGTAGAACGGAAAGTATGGACTTTTAGCTTAAGAGCTTAATTGAAAACGGGAATGATGCTGGCTTCGCAACTTATCCATTGACAGCTTCGGCCAGCAAAGAAACTCTACATAAGCGCTACTTTTTTTCAAGCCAGTCACGTGTAATTCATGTGTGACTTAACAGCTTTAAACATCATGTGTTTAACTACTCACGCTTCCATTTTACGAAACATGGAAGCTCTGCCGGATATTTTTGCCACCAACTGTAAGCGGATAGAAAACCTAGTGCTTTTAGCATGTATGCACTTGTATTGTAGAGTGAATACAAAATACGACAATATAAAATGAAAAATATAAATAAGCATTTACAGTTATTCCTGTTGTATTCGACTATTCGCACCTACTTTGCTGATGAAAGCTTAACAACAACAGCAGTTACTCGTAGATCTCTTTGCCACAATCAAATAATAAGAAAATACGCTGCATCTACACACTCGCAGTCTAAGCAGACGCACAGAAAACCAATAACAACTACACGTTAACACCATTTACCAGCAGCCGCAAAACTAAAGATTTCTAAAGCTCTATTCTTATGCTTATTTATAGTTTTTTTTTCCTTGCCTTCTTTCTTTCTTTCTTTATCTTCTTACCTCTAATACACCAAATGTAACACCGCACAAACACAAGCAGACAAACTAACACTTGCACATGAATTTGAATAGTACATATACAAACACACACACACATACATGCGTACGTATGTACAGCAGCCTTTTGTATGTAAAATATATATAAATTAAGTTTTTGTGCTTGTTTTTATCGCACTCGTGCGGAGCAGGATTAAAGTTGAGGAAAGATTTAAAAGAGCAAAAACGTTTCACATCTTTGATTTCCGGTGATTTTTGTTGTGTCTGTTTAATGGGTTTTCTTGTGTGTTTCAACATTAATGCACACCATGAAACCAGCACACAAATACATGCAAACATGATTTGAATTTGTATTCCCAACTGTATTTACGAGTACGATTATGATATGATGATTTCTCAATAGTGCTGATTGCTTGTGAGTATTAATGTTGACGATGTCACGTCGTCAGCTTCAGCTTCAGCTTCATGTTCCTTTTCTTGGCTCTTTTTTATTCTGCTTTACTTTGTTTTGCCATTTTTGCTTTATATGAAATCAATCTTATCCAGGAATATTTTACAATAAAGGCCACTAAAGGTCTTTAAAAAAAAAAGAAAAGAAAAGAAAAAGGTTTTGCATGAGGTCTTTATATTTCTAATGAATAGCAGCACATCCGTCGTTTTAAAGTTGCTAAAGGCAGCTTTCAATATTATTAATAATATTATGCGAGATTTACATCTTTTATCATATTTCATGCTAAAAACCCATATATTTCATTTTTTTAGCGTGAGTCAAAAAGTCATCAGTTCATTGGTGCTCACTATCTATTGTGTTATTATTGAAAAATTTATGAACATATTTTTTTTAAGAAATTAAAAATTAAATTAAAATTAAGAGACCTCAAGCTTAAAAATATCAGAATACAATAATAAAACTTTACATATTTTTTTCCTCAGTCTGTGTTCATACGAGTCATGTCGTATTGACAAGATTCTTACTTTTTCTTCTTTGAACTTGCATTCGTGTTCACACAATTCATGTCTTGTTGACGACATGTACATATAGTTGTATTCATGTACATATGATTGTGTGCTTGACGAATGAGAAAGCAAAACGGACTGATAGTATATGCTCATGAGTACTCGTTACTCATGAGCATGTACTGGGACCTCCCCTCTCGCCAGCAAAGTCGCAATCATGTCAGTAAAACATGACTCGTATGAACACAGAGTCAATAATGAACTTTATTTTTGAGGCCATGATTCTGTTGCTGAAATTGTTTGAGAAATGTAAGAACAATTTTCTGAAAAACGGATTTTTGTAATAGAATCTCTAATTAGCGGGCTGATAGAATAAAACAGTAGCAGATTAATAAAACATCGTTTAAAATTAAGAAGAAAACTTTAAACGTTTTCTTAAATATAAAAGTAAACGATAACAAAAAACTTTTTTTCTAATTAAACCTACTTTCTGTTTTAGAATGAAAGAAAGAAAGAAAGAAGAATTACATCTGTGAAGCGTATTTAAGATTCGGCACAGACGCATATTTTTTTTTTTTTTTTTATCTTGGACCAGCACTCAGGGGATGACCCCTATATATGCAATGCATTGCGCCGGAACTGAAAACGAGATAGTATTGAGGGGGACAGATTAGGAAAGATGAGAAGATAGACAGTTTTTTGTAGCTATTTCAACTTTTTACTTCGCTGGCTAATTTTTTTGCTACAGGGCCGACGAAGGTGGGTGGTGCTGTTACTCTGCTTTTAGTACATGATAGTGTCAGTCGCTGCCAATTATGTTCAGTGACCAGTGACTATGCCTTCATCATTGAAACAGGCTGGCAACAACTAACACAACCACGCACTAATGCTGATCAGAAAAATTCAACACAATATTTCATGACTCAGCGGCGGCTCGAACTCACGACCCTCCGCTTCATAGTTTCGTGTTCTACTACTTCAGTCAATATCATTTTTAATTGTTTTGATTTATTTCTTCGATATTGGCCCTCCAAAAAGGAATTGGACTTTGTCATTCCGTTTGTAACTCAGCAAAATATCCATCTGAGACCCCATAAACTATATATATTTTTGATCAGTGATGAAATATAAGACGATCTGAGCACGTCCATCCGTCCTTCCATGTGTGGAAATCTCGATTCAGTTCAAACGAAAAGAGCCAGACTCTTGAAATTTGGTGTAAATACATTCTGAAAGATATCACAGATCGAGTTTGTAAATGGGCTGAATCGGACCAGAGGGAAAAAAGTTCCCCTAAGAAGAACTAAACCAACCGCTAAAAACAATATAAGTTTTACGTTTTCTTTTTAAATTTGTTAAGCAAATGATATATTTTTATGTAAAATAAAAAAATAAAAAAATCTTTGGACCCCGCCCCCCTTTAGTGGGCGTTGTTATATGCAAAAATAGTGTAAAAAATTTAACAAATTGTTTTACTTAAGCCTACATTCCTCAAAAATAACATTTTTAAACTTTAAAGACGAAGCTGTAAAGTAACCTGATACTCCTCTGCCCTACGCCCCCTCTCCACTGCCCTTTGTCACCTAAATGACGCTATCAAAATAAAATATATATTAAAAATACACTTATGTGTGCGAAGATAAATATGTCGATATAAATGTGTTTTGACGTAAGCAGTTACGAAACAACGTATTTAGCTGTGAAGTTAAATATGTTACGACGTAGCGAAGTGGCTATCGTTGAAGTTTTTTTTGTAAGCAAATCCATATTTAAATACAAAATAATTATGGCAGTGTCTTCTATCCCATTTGTCATTTTGTATATACTGGCAATGCTTGCCAACTCTTTATTTAGCCACTTGGGCCAAAATCCCTCCAAGATCACACACACACTCTCATGGCCTGTAAATTGACTTTGCATGGCCTGTAAATATTTTCACAAAATGTTGATAACATTTATTAAATATGGATTTTCATACAACAAAAAAAAACTTCACTGTTTGCGCCATTTCGTTACGTCATAACATATTTAACTTCACAGCTAAGTACGTTGTTTCGTAACTGCTTACGTCAAAACATGTTTAAGTCGGCATATTTCTCTTCACTCATATAATAAATTTTATATTTAATTATCCCAAATATTTATTTTTAGAGTCGTATGGCAAAGGTGAAATGTTTCCCCTACAGCCCTTGCCAGAGCGACCCCGACAAAATATAGTTTTAGTGCTCTCCAAAAAGAATTGAACCCCATAATTGATCTGCGTTTACTGTTATACAAGAGGTTATGCGACAGGATTGCCATCTGAATGTGTAATATTCAACTACTAGTCGAATACATCACTAATAGTGTGTATTTTATATCGATCCTACTTTCTCTATTAATTTTTCTCACTCGCTTGCACTCTACTCCCGCTCCATGGCTGTGTGCTTCATGCTACGTTCGCCCTTTCCCACTCTCTGTACACCGTTCTCAATTGCTTGTTCCCTCCTCTTGGACAAAAACGTCCCACATTTTCGTGTCACGTTTCATCCGTTAAAATTTTACCCTCCCTCATTTCACTTCAAAAATTAAACTATTTTTAATCAAAAACTGAAATTCATTTCGATTCCATTAGCGAATTCCGTGCCTGATACAGTTCAGAAATGAGTTCGTTCTGAAAAATAGTTCGGTTTTTCGCTGACTAACCAAAAAGCAGAATGAATTCTGTTCCCAAACGAAATTTAATTCTGTCACGGTACGGCTGCGTATGATTAATATTTGTTTGTATGGAGTCGTATTACTCATACGTCTTAAACATTGATTTAGAAACAAACACATCGCATATTTTCGATTCATCCGTAAAGATTTATGTTTCAAGCCAAGATTGTACATGGTTGGTTATTGTTAAGACTTAATGGCATTCCTTACTTCTTGTTTTCTCTATATTTTCAATTCCTCTACTAGGAAAATACTTAAGGGTGAATTTTTTCAAAGTAATTTTATCAAGTTTTGCCGTCTCTTTGCTTCATTGAAGTATTGCCCACACATAATTTATGCTAAATATTTCCTTAGCCTCTATTCAAATTACATGTTCATTGCATTTAAATTATACTTGATTTATGCAATTAAATTGTCGTTATCATTCCTTATTTATTGCAATTTTTTTTCCTGAATACTATTCTTTAGTAAATGAGTATTTTGTGTGCAGCACAAGAAGAATCTATTAAGAAATGTCTGCTTTAATACTCTTATAGAATAAAATATTTATTCAATTCTTTGAAATAATACAAGTCTATATGTTTCAGTCTTTTAATTTATAACTACAAATGTTTCCTATTTATTTATGCAGTCAAGGAATTGTTTAGCAGGCTAAGCAGAACTCAGTTGTGGCAATGGCAGGCAACCTCATGTAAATCGACATAAAGTATCTTTATAAATCTATTGGGTATTATCTGTTAACTTTTATACTTCTGCTTGCAATATAATGCAATTTGAGCTAAACAGTCAAATACTTCTTGCCATTAATTTACTTAGAATATGGAACACAAATAAAGTTATTGTGTATGAAAATCTTATTTGTTTGCGTAGTTGCCCATCATTTCTGTCATTGAGTTTGGCCAAAAATATTTTCTGCAAACCGAATGCCACAGCAACCATTTCTTTGTATAATTTACTGCATTGTTGCACAGTATTTTCTCTTTTATTTGATTTCATTTTGTGTTCCTGGAGTATAAAATTCGTAGCCATTCTGCTCTGGTTTGTATGCTGCTCAGCCTGCAAATGGTAATTTGTGTTCAAATCTTATTCCATTTGTTTAATTTTCTTTATTTATTCTTTTGTTTAATTGGAAAACTTTTCTAACTAACAATAAGAAATATGTTTGGTATTTCTTTGCTTTTGTTTATTTATTTTTAATATAAATATAAAATAGTTTTACCATAAACTGGAAGTGCTGCGGCGCCTTGGCTTATAGGTCGCTTTTAAGAAAGAAAAAAACTAAACTTTGAAATATTGTGCAAAATATAACATAAATACTAAATTTGTTATTTTTGAAAAGGTATTTTTATAACTTGAAAATTATTTAAGAAATAAATAAAAATAAAGACTCACATCACAAATATGTAACTGAATGATCATGCATGCTTCAGTGATTGAAATCCAGCAAATTGCTTAACAATTTCTCTGTTTCAGAATCTGTAAAGAAAATTTCATAGACATCAGAAAATTTTTTATGAAATATGAAAATGTATTGTAGTTAGAAAAATTGAAGAAATTTTTATGCAACTGAAAACGAAATATTTAAGAAAAGTATTGAACTGAAACTAATAAAAGTTTTTACAGAAATTTTTTGGTAATTTATCACACAAAATTATGTTTTGAGCAGCTAAGCGATTTATTGAAATATATTAAAAAAATTTCATATAACTTGAGTTACATGGGGTTCATGCCCTCTATTCCAGTCGATAACAAAAAGTGTTTGAAAGTATTTAAGGGTATTAAATAAGTGATATTTATTATACCCTTCACAAAAATTTTAAAGGATATATATGGGTTTGTCATTCCGTGTGTAATTTCCTCAATATTAACATGGCATTCCATAAAGTATATATTCTGGATCCTTATGAATAGCGATGACGACTGAGCGATGTCCATCTGTCCGTCTGTCTGTACGTGAAATCGGTTTTCCCAAGCCCCCAGAAAAGCTAGAGACTTCATTCTTGGATTGATGGATTAGAAATGAACTTAAATAGAACCGATATACGGCTCCAGAGCTGGGAAGCTTCCATATATTTCTGGAAGCAAAATTAACTAGCAAAAATCAATTATTTGTTTGTTTCTTTGCTAAATAAACCTATTTCATACTTTGCAAAAAATAAGCTAAAAAAATAATTTTTTTTTCCAGAGATGGGAAATTGCAAACATTTTTTTTTGGTACATAGAAGTATTTTTTTTTTGCTAATAAAAACTATTTTAGAATTTTTTTTTTTTTTTTAAAATAAAACTGGTATTAACATTTAAAACAATACAAATTTCGATTCCAGGGTTCGACAACTTGAAGATTTTATAGTACATGAGAGTAACTAAAATGGTTACAAATTTGAAATTTTTCTTAAATGAAGCTATTTTATACCTCAGACAGAGTTGCATCGGTAAAAAAAAATTAAAATTTTCCTTGCAGGGTTCGGAAATTTATATATTTTTAGTACCTAAAAGCAGCCGTACAAGTTCCCAATTTAGGTTTTTTCACTGAATTAAACCTATTCTATACTTTAGGAAGAATTATGTTCATGTAATAAATAAATAAAATTAAAAATTTTATTCCAGGATTCGAAAATTTATTTTTTTGTACATACAAGTAACCAAATAAGTTTCTTATTTTGTTGTTTTGTTTTTTTTTTTGTGAATAAAACATATTTGCTGTTTTCGAAAGAAAAGACAAATACATCTGTGACGCTTATTTTAGATATATAGCACAGCCGAATATAGCACTTTTACTTGCTTTTGTTAAAATGGTTCAGTAGCGATCGTCATTCACACGAACGACAGCTCCTTGCTCATTTAGAAAGATATAACGATGATGCCAGCGGCATGTAAAGCGTACCAAAACGTCAATTTTAATCGATATAATGGGGGCTAAAGTCTTGAAGATCGATTTCAATCCATATACGCCAGCCTTGCTTATTAAACAAGTCATTTAATAGGGAATGAAATTCGTCTCTTCACATGATGACAGGATGAAACTGCTCATCTTTGACCAGTTTAATATGAGTTCAATCACCAAAGAATGTGGCGCAAACAATAAGTGTTTAACTTCAGTGCTTGCACAAGCCGTATTTTATAGGCACTTCAGCAAAATATCCTCATATAAAATTTTCCACATAGTCAAAGCATAAAGGTCAACAGGTTGGGAAAGACGAGGAACCGACTTATCTGCTTCTTCTTCTTCTTCTTCTTCAATATATCGCGTTATTCCCTTCGTCACTTACGTTTCTTTGTCTTATTAAAGATTTGGAATCAGGAAGAGTGGCAAAACGATCAGAATGGCACGAATTACTTGCTTGTGCCATTTATATTTAACGTAAATTAGACGAAATGTTCTGTTAACTACGTTAATACTTTTAGAATTTTCAAAGTAAATTTCCACAATTCGGCAGCGTTGTGCCGGCTTCAAACAATTCACGATGACTTGACAAATTTCACTGAATAGAAATGCGTTTGACGTTCTCAGCTGCTAAAAAAATATTTATTGATATTCATAGTTCCCAGCTAAAGAAACTTCGTTTGAAAATTATCTGTTTGAATAATCTCAAGTCCTGATAAATTATTTACATCGAATCAAAGTTTAATTGAAAGCACTATATTTTTAATTAGCTGATATATAATTTCGCATGTCTCGATATTTCACCGTTCAATTAACATTTGCTAATTATACAATTAGACATGTTAGACAGTGTGTGAGGAAAATTTCACAAAATGTGTAATAATTTATTTAGCTGGAAGAAAGAAGCAACAACACGTTTGAGTGTGTTAATGCAAATGTATGCATGCGGTGCGTGCATTGGTGTGTGCACAGAAGTTACCCATATTTCGGGCTGTGCAACATATTGTTACCTTTAAACAGTTTTAACAAATGTTTTAACATTTTTTTCCTTTGGTCTTTACAAACATTCCAGTACTAACTCATTCACGCATGTACTCCAACATAGACACTGTGGTGTGTCCACCAAGCAGTTCCGAAAGTAGGGTGTATTGCGAAACCTGGTTTTAAAGTTGTATTTCTTATATATTATTCAATTTTATAACTAAGCACATGGTGAGATATTCGTGCCTTTCTTTACATATATTTTTCCTTCTTCATAATTTTTATTATATTTTTGGGAACAAAATTTTATATGAGGACTTTTTACTCTGGATGTGCGCACGGTATAAGATTTTGAAAAAGCATAACATGATCATCATATTCGTAATAAAATTCTTGCTGCCCGTCGCATTAGAAATAGTTTTTGGTTATTTTGGTTAAAAGATTCTAGTAAAATACTTTTAAAGGAAGATCAAAATTTTACTGAACTGGTGGATAAAACTTTAGGCTCATCTCGGGTAGGTCAAACCTAAATCCACCCGATTTCCGCATTTCTAGGATCTCGGGATTTCGGTATCGGGGCTCTCAAAAATCAATCCCGATTGGCATCCTTATCTAATATATTCACAAGTAACACCTATTTGTCCAAGAGATCTCAGCTACTTTGATACGATACTCATGACTGAGTGCGGAAACGAAGCCGAGATTTTTGACTCATAGTCTACACGATAACTACTCAATTGTGGCAACACCAACAACATGACATTTAGTTTTTTGACGCGTTCGTAGTAGATGCATTTTCAATTGTTACAATGAATTCCATTTTGCCCGAAAATCCCATTAACGTAATTAAAATCTACTATGAAAATGGTGGTTCTGTTAAAGTTACTTTTCGTAACTAAATAATCGGCCTTCTGAGACCTTCTGCTAACACGCAAAATTGACGCATTTGGGTTTCTGAAAATCGTAGAGTAATTATTGAGAAGCCTTTGCCTGCTCAACGTGTCACTGTAGGCGCTATGTGATCTGGAGATGTGATTGGGACGTTTCTTTTCTTCGAAGAAGAGACTGGAAATGCGGTAAGGGTCACAGGATCACGCTATCGCAAGATGTGAACAACTCAATTTTGGTCTATTATTGATGCCGTGGTGGAAATTTGCCAGATATAATTTTTTTTTTCATAATTACCAAACTTTTCTCTTTGTAATATAATTAAAATTCTAATCATCTTCATCAAAATTTTTTGTTTTATTTTGTTTTAGAAAACAGAGTTCTTGTTGAAAAACCCTTTATAATGTGATGTGATCTAATGAAATTAGGAAATTAGTTTCCGAAAGGCATTCTTTTTGCTGCATGACACTTTTTAAATTCACCCTAAAACAGTTTAAAATTTAAAAAAAATCGAAAAGTGAGTGGTTTTAGCCCCGTTTCGAAAAAAAATCGAGTTTTCACTAGACCGCGAAGTTTTGAGTTCCTACGAAGCTTTCCTGACTATTCCTAAAAAGCCGTCGAAATGTCGGTATGAGCGTGTGCAAGTTTATGTGCGTGTGTGTGTTTGCGTGCATGTGTGTGGTATGTGTGTGTGTATGTGAACCTTTTAAAACTTTTGAAAGACTGAACCGAATCGGCCCTGTAGCAAAAATTAGCTGGAGAAGTAAAAGCTTGAAATAGCTCCAAAAACAACTGTCTATCTTCTCATCTTTCCTAATCTGTCCCCTCAATACTATCTCCTCGTTTTCAGTTCCGGCGCAATGCATTGCATATATAGGGGTCATCCCCTGAGTGCTGTTCCAAGATAAAAAAAAAATAATTAGTTCCGTTTCAAAGGATTCTTTCGAATTTAGATTTAGAACCGGTTCAGATCGGTACATTATGGGGAATATCCAAACAACTAAAAAAATTTTCAATATTAAATTCAATTAAGATTTATAGAATAATTGTTCGAAATTTATGTTTAATTATGTTTAAATTCAGAAAGACAAGAGTACTGATGATGAAAGTGTAGCGGCTTTCGAAAACAGCTGTTCTGCTCTGCTGTGTAAGTTGAATAATTAAAAACTGATGTTGTCTTTCCTTTGTGCCTTGGCATGTTCATCATATCCTTCTGAATTTAAACTAAAATTTTGAACAATTAGCCTATAAATCTTAATTTAAAAATAAATAAATATTAATTGCAACAAAAAAATTTTTTTTTTTGGAAATGACTTTTTTGGGATAATTTTTAAACGGCTTGGCCAATTGATTCCCAAAATTATTCAGGTCTTGATATTTGAGAGCCATCAACTGGAACGAAATCGGTTGATGCATACAGGCGATTTCGTGAACAAAGAAATTGGAAAAAGTATTTTTTTTTTAAATTTAGCGGGAAGTAGCAGGGATGACCTTTAACCCTAGACGCATTTTCTTCGTAGAATCGACGAATATCGTTTACTCTTTCTCATTTATTTTTTTTTTTTTTTTTTTTTAGGAGTAGGACCAGCACTCAGGGGATGACCCCTATATATGCAATGCATTGCGCCGGAACTGAAAACGAGGGGATAGTATTGAGGAGACAGATTAGGAAAGATGAGAAGATAGACAGTTTTTTTTGTAGCTATTTGAACCTTTTACTTCGCCGGCTAATTTTTGCTACAGGGCCGACGAAGGTGGGTGCTGTTACTCTGCTTTTTAGTACATGATAGTGTCAGTCGCTGCCAATTATGTTCAGTGATCAGTGACTATGCCTTCATCATTGAAACAGGCTGGCAACAACTAACACAACCACGCACTAATGCTGATCAGAAGAATTCAACACAATATTTCATGACTCAGAGCGGGCTCGAACTCACGACCCTCTGTTTCATAGTCTCGTGTGCTACTACTTCAGCCAACAGCACCCACAATTTACTCATTGCTGTGTGTTAAGTTTTCTTATAGCTCCAGTCATTGTCAAGCTGCTGAAGTGTGCACATGTGCAGTCTCGTTAGATGTGTGTAAGTATGTGTTTTTTAAGTTTGTGTTCGTCAAATCGACGAAGAAAGTATTTTATGTAACTTTAGCGTTTTTGACTTTAGATTTTTTCAACTTTTTTTTTGCAGTTTTGATAAAATGAGCAACAATGATAGACTAAATGATGCACAAATCGAAACGTTTCTTGATTTGTGTGACGAAAATGGTGATCTCAGTGATTTAAATGAGGAGTGTGAGAGTGACATCAGCACCAATGAAGCAGAAGAAGTAGAAGAGGAAGAGGGGTTTGATGAAGAAAATGATATAGAACCTGTAGAAGAAGAGAATTTCTCAGATGAAGATGGTGTTCCGCTTAGTGTTATACGACAGAGATCCTCAATTATTCCACATTCGAAAAGGTACATCGCACCGTTATGGCTTAAATATCGTGCATCAAGGTCATGGTCCAACTCGTTCAAATAAAGGTGTTATCGATAAATTGAAGGTATTTAAGCTCTTCATAACAAATGAAATTATAGATGAAAAGTTATACATTTTGCCCTTATGAAAAGCGACGAATGACAAAATGTATGTATATGTGCAAAATGCAATAAACACATCTGTGGTAAACACAAAATTGATCTCTGTGCCTCTTGCACTAACTGACTGAAAATTCCAACCAAACTAAGTTTATTTTTTAGTTTTAAGTGTCAGTTTTATGATTTTAACAAATGCCTGAAATAACTTTTTTATTAAAATACTGCCTTTTGTGATTTTTTTTACTATTTTAAAAAAAGTAAAAAAAACTTAAAGTTAATTTTTTTTGTTTATTAGTTTTAAGTTGCATTGAAATAAGCAAACTTCATGTTTAATACGAATAAAAACCAAATTGTTTTTCCAATAAAACCAAAATTTTATATATTATTTTAATTGGGAGCGTTTGGGGCCAGATAAAAAATGCACTTCGTCGATTCGACGAAGAAAGTGCTTATAGGTATAAAAATAAGAAAGTGCGTCTAGGGTTAAGCACAACCGTGTTTAATATTTTTTTTCGAGGGGCAACGATTAGGAGGAATAGTTCTGCACAATGCAGAGGATATATTTTTTTTTTGGACAAAAAATTCAATGTGGAATAAACTAAACACCATCCACTTACGATTTGAAAATATACAAATCGAATATTCGCAGGCACTGCTCCCTCTATAATCTTCCTAGCAACGACAAATTGCATTACATATTCAGAAGGCAGACTATGTTATTTATTTTCAATTGTTTATTTGAGCCTTTCAGCAAACCATATGAATTAAATTACAATTCAGTGAAATAGTGCAACTTAGGACTATAATGTATTATCCTAATTACAAAATATTAATACAGTAAAAAACTTAATTTAACAAGGAAAATAAATTACAAATTGTAAAACCAAATATGTTTACAAGCTCTTGCTCCCGGAGCCAACATGACATAAGAGAGTATTTCTCTATAATGCTTAGAGACTAGACTTATAAAAAATTAAAAAAAGAACAAATTAAATAAATGTTATTTAAAAAAATTTATATAAACTTTTAATAACTGCTGGGCACATCATATTTTTATTATAATTTTTTTTTTGTTACAATCGCTGTTAACTGCAAAATGCGTTTAAGTTGCTGCATGTTTATATGCGGATGTGAAACTTATGTGTATGTGTGAGTTTATGTGCAAGCGTTTCCGTAAATTTGCTGTGTTGGTTGTTTTTGCCTTTTTTTTTGTTTGGTGTTTTTTTTTTTTTTGGTTTTTCTATTGTGTTGTGTTCAATGATGCCATTTCATTTTAAACAAAGTGCATGCACCATATGCATTTCGGTTGAAGGTTTATGTATGCGTTTTCCTTCTTTTTAGTTATTTTGCCTGCTGCTGTTGCTATTTTATGCAATATTTTGTTTGGTTGATTTTTTTTTCTCCTCTGTCCCATAAGGATTGGTGAGTACATCATAAATTTGTTAACAAAACATACATTGCGTTAAAAACGGAAACATTTTACACCGCAAAAAAAAGCTAATATATGTATACATGAAAATGAATGTATTGTTGCGCTGCAACAATTACATTAACAACAACTGCTGTTGACTTTTTAAAATCAAGAAGGAACAAACAGCAGCAACAAAAAAAAAAAGAAGGATGCATAATATGCACATAAACCAGCAACGGCTTCGCTGTGTTTGCCTGCAGTTTGACTATTCAACCAACGAAACGGCAACAATAAAAGACAGATACAATTACAAAAATTATTCGACAAAAATAACCTCTGCGAAAATGCTTAAATTATTGGTGTAAAAAGGGGGTTTTTTTTTTGTAAATTTTGTGATTTATTATATGCAAGAGAGAAACTAATTTATTATGAATTATTTTTGGACAATTTTAATGTAAATTGTGTTTATAGCAGCATTTTAAATTTGAGGCTATAACTGAATTTGCTACATAGAATTAACCCACTAGTGGCGGTCTTACAGCTGAGGGTATTTTCGGGCATCTTGTAAACAATTTAAAAAGTAAATTTTGTGTCTTAAAATTTATAAATAGATCTGCTAAAAATAAAATCGTAACTGTTGCCAAGGAATTAGTCAACTCAATGGATTGACTCTCTTTAGCATCGTCGCAATGTGGGGTGCGTATCGTTGTTCTATCGTTACTATAATGGCAGGTGCTCTTGTGAAATTAGGGTACTTGTTCCTGAAACCCATTCTTTCTTACGCTCAACGCGTTTTTCATCAAGAGCGCATGCGTTTGTGGTCGATATTCCAACGAATCGCACTAGGCATTACAGAGAAAATTCGTTTTTTGGCCGAACAGTCCGTATGTGGAACAAACTACCTGCAGATGTCTTTCCCGCCACTTACAATTTGAGGGGGTTCAAGTCGAATATCCACAGACACTACTCCCTTTATCTTCCTTCCCAAAATCTATTTTCCTAGTTGCAGCGCAATGCAATGCATATGTAAGGGTTATCCCCTGAGTGCTGGTTCTACTCCTAAAAAAAAAAAAAAAAGTACGAGGTATGTTCGAAAAAATATGATTTTTAAATTCGCCGCCTACTTTTTTTCAGCTTAAATATTGCATAGATTTTGTCTAAATATTATTCTTTAAAAAACTGCTTAATAATGCATCGCCATCTTATCTCTCGCATTTTTTTCTAGTGCTGCAGCTCCTAATTCTTGTTTATCTTTAAAAGTATTGTGTGGGTAATGAGTTCATCAAATGTTTGTATTTCGCGTTAGGAATTTATAATAATCTGTTGACAAATACACACGTACAGTTACTTGAAACGAGGCAAACACAACACATACAACTCTACAAATAGAAATACTAGTGCACCTGACACTGTGTAAGTATTTGTAAGCAGTTTCTGCTAAAAATCTTACTTCCAGGCACAGTGGGGAAACACAATAAAAAATTATAAAACAATTCATTTAAAAATAGTGCCAATGAAAAGAACTTAAACTAGTTTTGTGGTTATTTGTTTTAATTTAATTTATTATTATTTTAAAAATTTAATTTATTCACAAAATTTTTAGACATGAATTTTTCCAAGGATATGCCCACTGTGTTCCAAAAACCCTGTTCCTCTGGAAACCAAAATAGCACTGCTCAACTGTATTTTGCTGAAATGTAGTTGGGAGTGCTTTTATAAATTTCGAAAAATATAATTTATGGAAATATTATTAAAAGACAGTGGAAACCCTTATTTTTCAGGGAATCAGACCTGGCGAAAATAAGGACAATGATGAGGCTACGAGTAATAAACTTCATTTATAAAATATTTTAAATAAATTTTTAATAAATATGAAAACAATTAAAAAAATGTATTAAAACATTTCCAGATATGAGAATATCGTAATATAAAGGGTGTTTTTTTTATAGAGTGACACAATTTTAAATCATAATAAAACAAGGAAATATATATTTAATATCAATGAAACGGCCGTTATTGGAAAGAAAATTTTATGATATAAATGTTTTAATATGATTTCTGCCAAGTGGCTGCCACAGCTGGGACATACAAGGCGCAATCTGGAACAGCAATTTTCAACAACTAAAAAAAAACTGCCATAAAAAGGAAGGACATAATCCCACTTGCTGAGAACGGCGTCGAATTGATTGATTATGATCATCTTCAATGTTGTCCTGTACAGCGGCTACAGCTTCTTTAGGGCGTACTGTTCGGCATCTCACGGGAAGCACGCACATGATCAATAACAGTAAATAAGGTGCGAAAACGATCTGCTGTTCTTCGAATTAGCCGCTCTCAAGGACGATTATGAAGGCCATTTCATGAAAGAAGTGCACGATGGGTTTGAAGAATAATTAATAATTATTTTAATTAAAAATTTGAATAATTTGCATGCGTTGCTCTGGTGTTGTGACACGCTTTTTTATCAGCCGTTCGGAAACGGCATTGATTCCATGTTTTGGTTCCTCAGAAAATTATAAAAGGAGCTAATTTTTTGGGAATGAAATCATTTATTTTTATTTTTTATTTTTATCTTGGACCAGCACTCAGGGGATGACCCTGATGAACTGGAAAGGAGGGGATAGTATTGAGGGGACAGATGAAGAAATATGCGAAGAAAGAGAATTTTTTTAGCTGTTAGAACCTTTTTACTTCGACAGCTAATTTTTTGCTACAAAGCCGACGAAGGAGGATGCTATTCCTCTGCTCTTTAGTACATGATCGTGTCAGTCGCTGCCAATTATGTTCAGTGACCAGTGACTATGCCTTCATCATTGAAACAGGCTGACAACAACTAACACAATTATGCACTAATTGCTGATCAGAAGAATTCAACACAGTATTTCATGACTCAGCGCGGGCTCGAACTCAGGACCCTCCGCTTCATAGTCTCGTGTTCTACTACTTCAGCCAACAGCACCCACAACAAGAGTAGAATAAACTAATTTCAAAAAACTGTTTTCTGACGATTAAAAATATGGAATCAATTCCGTTTTCCAATTGGAGTGCAATTCTGTGATATGGCTGTATGCCTGAAATTTAATTTTTGATCAACAAAATATTTTATTTCAGGGTGGCAACTTCATTTGCCAACAATATCAACCAGATTAAAGAGGCTTTACTTCAATTTTTCATCTGCATGTGTAAAGAGTCCTACAGCATAACTTTTTCATATTCTAGAAATTAAAATTTCCATTTTTGATGCCAAGTTTTGATGTTCTTATATTAAGATTGGGTAATACTGTGTATTAAATTTTCATAATCCTTGTTAAATTTGTTACCTCTTTTTGAAGCACTTTTGTGCTAGTATCTGTAAGCATATGAGTGTGCGTGTGTGTGTGTGTTTCTTTATTTGTCAGATAATTGCAACACAAGCACACGTGCTTGCATTTGCAGAAAAATCTACTTGATTGCATGCATTCAATCCAGGTTTGATATCAACTGCATTTCATGTTGAAGTTACGTTTGCAATTGTTTGCCATTTGAAAATGTATTTATTACACTCTTATTTGTTTGTAATCTATTTATTTTCTGTATTATTTGGAATACAATTTCAACTGTTCATTGTACGTTCGTTTTAGCAGTTATTAAATATATTTTCCAGAAGATACAATTTCGTTCTTGTTAAGAACGTTTCTTTTTTACAGGACAGCATTTGGGTGTTCAAATTTAGTTTTTTCCAAAATTCAGGTGTCTGTGTGTTAGTGTAATGAATGTGGGAGAAGGGACTTGAATATCGTTGTTGGACTTGTGTCTCATATATTTTTAATAAGAGTTACATTTGCATTTTTACTTGCTTTTGTTTTCTTCCGGTTTTTTCTTTAAAAAGAAGATAAATAATTTAACACGAGTAATTTCATATTTCCAATGCCATTTCCCAATATAGAACTCATGGCGTATGAGCAATATTCA
This sequence comes from Linnaemya tessellans, assembly GCA_951800035.1. Lineage (NCBI taxonomy): Eukaryota > Metazoa > Arthropoda > Insecta > Diptera > Tachinidae > Linnaemya > Linnaemya tessellans. The sequence goes on from OX637535.1 coordinate 3,784,969, forward strand.
GTAGTTTCATGTTATTAAAATATAACGTATACGTAAAAGCAATTACAAAAGTTATTGTATTGTATATCTGTCTCTTTCCTTCCTCTATATCCACAAATAATATTAATGTGATGACTTTTTATCAATCTCTGTAGCAAAATATTAGCCGGCGAAGTAAAAAGGTTGAAATAAAAGGTGTTTTTTTATGAAGTTTTTTTTTTTTTATACGAATCACTCTGTTGTCTGACAGCTGTTTTGACAGTTTAAAGTGACGTCTCTACTCAGTATTGTTTGGCAAATAATCATGGACAGGTTAACTCCAGAACAACGCTTCCAAATCGTGGAAATTTATTTTCAAAAACAGCGTTCAATTAAAATTGTTTATCCGCTTTTTTACCGCAAAATTCTCTTCAGTGATGAGGCGCATTTTTGGTTGAATGATGGATATGTCAGCAAGTAAAATTGCCGTATTTGGAGCAAAGATAATCCACACGCCGTTCAAGAATTACCAATGCATCCCGATAAATGTACTGTTTGGTGCGGTCTATGGGCTGGTGGAATCATCGGGCCTTATTTCTTTAAAAATGAGGAAGGACGACGCGTTACCGTGAATGGAAATCGATACAGAATGAATGATCAATGAATTTTTGGTGCCAAAACTTCAAGATATGGATGTAAACGAAATGTGGTTTCAACAGGATGCAGCCACTTGTCATACTGCGGGCGAAACAATGGACTTATTGAAAGAACATTTCAACGACAACATTATTTCGAGAAATGGACCGGTGAATTGGCCTCCGCGTTCGTGTGATTTGACGCCACTCGATTATTTTTTGAGGGGATACCTAAAATCATTGGTTTACGTGGCTAAACCAGCAACGATTGACGCTTTGGAAACCAGTATTCAACGTGTCATTGCTGAAATACGCCCTCAAATTCTTGAAAAGGTGGTCGAAAATTGGACCTCCAGAATGACCTTTGTGCAATATAGCCGTGGTGGCCATATGCCCGAAATTATATTTAAATGTTAAATGACAAGAAATTATCTACCAAATAAACAATTTTTTTTGGCCATTTCATAATTTGGCATGTGTTTTATTTAAATTTCAAATCAGCTAGCTCTTATAAAAATACCCTTTAGGTACAAAAAATTTCTCTGTCGTCTCATGTTTCTTCATCTGTCCCCTCAATACTATCCCCTCCATTCTAGTTCCGGCGCCATGCTCTGCATATGTAGGGGGGGTCATACCCTGGTTCGAGCTAAAAAATATCTTGCAAAGAAAATATATGTTTTTCATTAAATTCCGATGTAATTCCTTGAATATATCACATCTTGAGTAATAGAAACAATTTATAGCCCAAAATACTAAATAGAAATGAGACAAATATTTAGATCTCGATCAATTTTGCACAGTGTAATATGCAAACAATTATATAAAAATATATAAAATGAAATTATTTCAGAACAAAAATCAAACGGCTTTCTGTTTATGAAAACAAAAAATCCACTGAAAGGCTTTCCAATAAATATAATTATTATTGCTTTGCTTTAACTTGTTTTCTTCTCTGTTTATTAAATCAACTGTTTAATTATCGCAATTAGATTTCCACTACATTCAATTGAAAATCTTTAATTGAAATTGTTTCTTCTTCATTGTCTGTTTAAATGCCTCATAATAAAATAATAAAATTCCACTCTCACAAAACTTGTCATTCCTTTCATCTGTTTTTTTTTTTGTATTAAATAATTAATTCGGTATTTTGAAAAAGGAAAGTTATTGATAACAAGAGGAGCTGCAAAACAAATTCATAAAGAAAAAGTTTCAATTTATTTGCTATAATTTTATTAATTCAAAGCAATAAAAAAAACCTGTCAGCAAGAAGTAAATAATTAATACAATTTCACAATTTAATTGATATTAAAATGCAAAAATAGAGAAATAAAAAAAAAACAGGACGAAAAAACTGAGAGATGCCTTTCAGCAATAATTCAGTTGTTATTGAAAATGAGACAAATAATAATTATGGCTGCAATAAAATACAATGAAATTATTTTCAACAGTTTATTGTCTATTAAATAAAAAATAATTGTTATGCGTTTTTATAGTTTAAATTATAAAACGATATACACAAAAATCTCCAAAGAGCTTTAGTTTATTGCTAAATTTCTGCAGTTGAATTATACATTTTGACTTGAGAAGGCTCAGAGTTGTATTTTACTGGCAAATAAACACACAAATAAATATTTTAAGTTTTTTATACCCTTCACAGAAAAATGAAAGGATATAATATATATAGGTTTGTCATTCCGTGTGTAATTTCCTCAATATTAATAGGGGACCTCATAAAGTATATGCATACATATATGTATATTCTGGATCCTTATGTATGTCCACCTGTCTGTAGGTTTTCCTAAGCCCCCAGAAGAGCTATAGACTGCATTCTTGAACTGATGGATTGGAAATGAGCTTAAATAGAGTGGCATTGCAATTCAGAATCCGAAATACGATTCCAGAGCTGGAAAGCTTATACCTATTTCTAGAAGCAAAATTAACTAGCAGAAACCAATTATTTTTTGTTTGTTTCTTAGTTTGTGAAAAATAAAATTTGTATTAAAAACCAAAAAAAAAAAAAATTTTTTTTTCAGGGATGGCAAATTGCAAAATTTTCATTTTTATTTTTGGTACATCGAAGTAATATTTTCTTCCTAATAAAATCTATTTTAGAATTTAGAAAACATGAAGTTGGCATTATAATTTAAAACAACCAAAATTTCGATTCCAGGGTTGGACAACTGCAATATTTTGTGGTACATGAGAGTAGCGAAATAGTTACAAATTTGATGTTTTTCTTAAATAAAATTACTTTGTACATGAAGAGCTGCATTGGTGAAAAAAAAAACAGAAAATATTAAAATTTCGCTTCCAGGGTTGGGTAATAGATATATTTTTTACACCTAAAAGTAACCAAAAAGACAACTGACGCTTATTTGATAATTAAAACAATTTTATAATTCAGGAAGAAAAAATATTGGTATAAAAAATTAAAAATAAATCAAACTTTCGATTCCAGGGTTGGACAGCTGCGATATATTGTAGTACATGAAAGTAACCAAAGTGGTTAAAAATGTTACGTTTTTTTTAAATAAAACTATTTTATACCTCATTACGAGTTGATAAAAAAAAAAAAAACAAAAAATTAAAATTGCGCTTCCAGGGTTGGGAAATTGAAATTTTTTTATTCATAGAAGTAACAAAAAAGGCAACTGATGTTGTATTTTTTACTACTAAAACTATTTTATAATTCAGGAAAAAATGGTATCAAAAATTAAAAATAAATCAAAATTTCGAATCCAGAGTTGGACAAGTGCGATATTTTGTAATATGATCATAAAAGTACCAAAAATGGTTACAAATTTTTGGGGGTTTTTTAAATAAAACTATTTTTTACTTCATTAAGAGTTGCATTGGTGGAAAAAAGCAAAACAATATTAAAATTTAGCTTCCAGGGTTGGGAAATTGAAATATTTTTTAGTACATAAAAGCAGCAATATAAATTGCTTATTTTGCTTTTTCATTGAATTAAACCTATTTTATACTTCAGGAAGAATTAAATTGGTACTAAAAACCAAAAATATTGAAAATTCAATTTCATGGTTGGAAAATCGAAATTTTTTGGTAAGTAAAAGTAATTAAATATTTTTATATTTTTACTTGAATTTTGTTGAGTTAAACGTTTTTTATACCTCAGGAAGAATTACATTCATGTGAAATATTCTATATATTAAAAAATATATTCCAGGGTAAGGAAATCGAAATTTTTTGGTACATACAAGTATTTGGTTATTTGTTCCTAATTTTTTTTTGTGAATAAAATTTAATTTCTGTTTTAGAAAGAAAGGAGAAATGCATGTCTGAAGGGTATTTAAGATTCGGCAAAGCCGAATATAGCACTTTTACTTCTTTTTTGTGTGTTTGCTTGTTTTATTTACCTCTCCAGCTAATTAGCAAATAATTTGGATAATTTCTTAAATGTGTGTGTTTAACTGCAGATGCTTATCCATTCGTATTTATGATGCTTTTAATAATTGTGTTTATTTGCAAAAAGTTTTCGCTGCAATTCAACTGAACTGAAGTCAGAGTAACACGGTGTCGAGTTCACCTTGTGAAAGATATTCGTTTCAGTTGTTGTGCTTATAAGCACAACATCGTGTGTTTAAATACAAATTTGTCTATGAGAAATTATTTTAATGTTAAGTATTTAATTTGTTAACAATTTCATTAACGTACGCGGAGACTCATACACACTCACGCATAAACAAAATAAGTGAAGTGATGTTTTGCTGGCGTGTTTTATATGCAGCGAAGTGTTTGTGTTCATATGAGATTCTTGTTTTAGTTGTTCGCTTTTATTCTGACGCTGATTTCGTTTGTTTTTTTTCGTTTCAGGTAATTATGTTAAAATGCAATTTACTAAACTACTACAAGGCAACGTGACGCTAACAAACCTCCTCCTCGTCCTCCTTTTCCTCCTTCTCCGCATGTTGTTCAAACGTTTGCTTGTCTTTGCTGCATGTTGCAGTAAAACACAAAAATGAAAAAATACAAAGTGAAACTACATTTTATGTGTTGTATGCGTAGAGTAGCTGAAAACATAACCAGATAATCTACTTAAGTAAAAAAGTTAAGTTTATGTAAAATATACATGTTAAAACAAGCACATGTGTAACGCCAGTAAGCTGCATGTATTATGCAGAAACTTTGGAAATAATATACTTTGGAAATTGTTCGGAAGAAATAAAATGCACTAAAGGGAGATACATTGATCATGAGTTGCGATTAAAATAATTTTCTAGCACATGTGCGAAATTTATGCAGAGAACTTGTAAACTTTTGCACACATGGCGTATGAGTGATTTTTAATTTGAGATTAAAACTTACAAAAGCTGCTTTTTGTATTGCACTCAGTTGACTTGCTTTTTTTTCTTTTTCTTAATAACAATGGGGTCTAAATCAATTACTGTTCATGTTTCTTTAAATTTATAAACATGTTTTTGTAATAAAAGTAATTACATATGTGGACAAAACTTTAATGAAGTTGGTCGTAAGTTGAAGAAGACTGATTTCTGCTTCATAACAGGTTAATGGGAAAAAGTTTCATACAAAAACTGATTTTATAAGCCACTTATTAATCGAAATATTTTTTAAGAATTTGGCTCTTGAAATTTTATAGGTTTTTTTTTAACTCGAAGCAGCACTTAGGGGATGACCCCTATATATGCAGTGCATTGCGCCGGAACTAGAAAGGAGAGCGATGGTACTGAAGAGGCAGATGAAGAAAGATAGAGATTCTTGTAGCTATTTCAACCTTTTATTTCGCGAACTGAGTTTTTTCTGGTATGCCCTTCACTTTTCCACACAATATTCTGTGAGAAAATCTGCATTTTCAGATATTTACCAAACTCTCGAAAATATCTCATGTGAATGATTTCGAACACACACGGATTTTGGGCCGTATAACGGTTTTCGATTAGTCATAGATAACACACAATGACAAAATTTGACTTTTTGAAATTTGCCAGAAGTATTTTTAGATTTTCCATTTGATTTTTATGTCACAATTTCAAATCAAGTAGCGGTTTTTTTCTATCAGCTTTAGTTTTTTGTAAATAGCTTTTTTTGTATTTAAGTGAGGTTAAGTGCACTTTTACGAATTTTAGATAGTTTTGATATCAGTTGTGATAAAACTTTCGCGATGACTACATCAAGGAGACGTTGCTTAATTGATCCGGAGTGCTTTTACCTCATCTGCGGTGAATACGTATTCAAAAAATATAGAAAATCAATTACTAACTTTGTAAAAACCGTGTATACTGACTACTTTAAAGTCGAAATGTGTGATTTAGATAAGCCATGGGTACCGCAAACTATTTGCCAAAATTGCGTTGTTAGCTTGCGACAATGGACAAATCGAAAAACAAGTTCAATGAAGTTCCAAACACCGATGATCTGGCGGGAACCTAAAAATCATCATAATGATTGTTATTTCTGTGTTGTTGATATAAGTGGAATTAATTCAAATAACCACAATAAATGGATTTATCCTGACTTACCATCTGCTAAACGACCAACCAAGTTATCTGTTATAGTCTGCATCAGCTTCCTCAGAAGTCGAAATACGAGACATAATATTCGCTAATAAGCCAAGTGAATCTGATTTTGTTCCTAATGTTCCTGAAATAGAACCTTTTAGCCAAAATGAGTTGAATGACCTAGTAAGAGACCTCTATTTGACAAAAGAGCATTCCGAGCTACTCGCCTCCAGGCTTCGCATGGCAGAAAATCGTTAAAGAGGTCCTTTTTGTCTGCTTTTGAAAATTGAATGGTTTAGGCGAATTTTAAATACTGCAAATTGTACATTTTGTTTTAAGGCCATTTTCAAAACATCAGTTCCGGTTTTTTGAAAATTTTGTTTAAATAAATTTGAAATATCGAAAATCGACTGAAACTGTTTTATTAAGAACATTTACAGAAATAATACAAAAAAAGAATGAGGTCGATATCTCTCATAGTTTAGCCGTACTTGGCACTCAAATTCGAAATTTTTCGCCGAAAATTAAATTGTTTTGAAAATAACGACCATTAAATATCTCAATATATAGAGCTGATACAAGAAAACGGCTTTTATTTTCAGAGTCAGTATGTCAAATGTCTACATTAAAGCAACTTAACTCTCTGGAAAAAAAATCCTTGTCGTTGTGTGTAATAGATTAAAGAGAAACACGAACTTAATAATTAATCTAGAAAACAAACTCTAGAGTCTATTCGTTAGCCATAATGAGGCCCGATAGCAGGATTGTATGTTTTAGATGGAAGTTTTAATAAGGCGGGGCTTTTCGGAAGTGTTTTATATTCATTATCATTTTTATTTGGACTCTTTCAAAGAAGGGAATAATATTCCGTATAAATAATTTATTTTTTTTGTATTCCAAAATATACTATTTCACATATCCCACTGAATATTGTAACAATAATAATTGCATTTTCCTGTATTTTTCTATACAAATTCGCTTTAAAATTAAAAATTCCTCCCGTAGTTAAACATTTAAAAAGTTGGTTTAACTCTGTATACGATTGTATATAAAATTTACTCACACATGCAGATATACTTTTTTTACAACTCCTAATAGTCAATATTTGCCAGCAAATCTTGTATAAAAGGGCGTTTTTTTAAGACAGAAAAAATTTTTAATTTTAATTCCAAACATTTTTTGATTTGAAAACTCTTTTTGTGGAAGTCTGAGTTAAAAACGATTTCTCCATTATGAACTTCTAATTTTGGGTTACTTTTTTCAAAAATCACTGGCTTTATGTTACGAATAAGATACACATTTTTGGCCCCCCAGGACTTGAACTTCAGTTCCAGTTGCAACGACGACGAGGAGGAGGAAAGCAACGTCCACAAGCCCTGCGTAGAACACTTCAGTGTTGTCATCCTGTTTCAGTGATAAAGGCATAGCACTGGTCCCTGAACAGTGACCAACACAATCATGTATTGAAGAGCAGAGGAACAGCACCCTCCTTCGTCAGGGCCGAGGACAAAAAATTCTCTATCTTCTCATCTTTCTTAATCTGTCTTCTCAATACTATCCCCTACTTTGCAGTTACGGCGCAAAGCGTTGCATGTGTAGAGATCCTGGGGCCAAATTACGGCATTCGATATCGATCGAAATTTGTATATAAATTGTATTCAAATTTCGTTTCGAATCGAATGCGGTAATTTGGCCCCTGGTCCGAGTTCAAAAAAATCAAAAGCTGCAATATTTGGTCGAGCTACTCAGGCTCCCATCTATTCATGATAAATTGCCATATCCTGCTGATCATAAATATTGGAAAAGAATGTGAAGTATTGCAAAAGAACACCCTTTACATATATTCAGTTTCATTTGCATACTAACAAGTTTCTTTTTTTTAATGTTAAATTAAAATAAAATATATATAAAATTTTACAAGTCAGATATCTGCAGCTCGGTTATGAAAGAATAAATAAAAGAAAATAAAATAATATAAAAAAAAAGAAAACATGTGTAAAATGTGGGAAATTGCTGAAAATATAACCATTTACAAGCCATTTCGTGTTGTTGCAAAAATTGTACACAAACAAAAAAAGAGAAATACTCTGGTTATTTTATATGGAGCTGTATTTATTTGAATACATTTTCTGCTATTATTGTTGTTGTTGTGCCCTGCTTTTTATCCAGATTCTATAAAATATCTGACTATTTTTGTATTGACGCTCTGTAATGGCCAGGAAACCACTTGTGTTTACTGAAAATTATAAATAAACAAGTCACTGCATGATTTTACATTTTTTAAGCAAACACAGTCATATACCGGCAGATAGACGGACAGACAGACAGACATACGAGTACAAGTGAATGCAAAAGTGTGTTTGTGTGTGTGTGTGTTTGCGTCTAGTACATACAAGGTGTAGCTTGGATATCACATGAGTGTAATAGTTGCATGGCTGAACAGCAAATTGTCCGCTATCATTAGCCGGAAGGAAATGGCAACACAATTCAAGTCTAACTTAAATATGGGGCCACTCAAACACCCGCTCTGTTCTATTGATGTTGCGGTAAATTGTTAATTAAAAGTTGTTTAAGTACTTTTCTTACAAATTGGCAATTAGATGACATTTTAAATTGGCTTGTCTGGGGAAGATCAAAAAAATTTTATACAGTCCATTCTTCAATGAAAATTAATCTAATATAATTTTACAAGAGTTTCCTGGAAATATATTCCGAACATAATCGAAAAAAGTATTCATATACGAGCTCTGTTAAAGCAATAAGAAGGCTTTTGATTTAAAAAAAAATAAATAAATAAATAAATAAAAATACGAGGTCTGTTAAAGCAAAATGGAGATAATATAATATAATATCTTATGTCAGTGCCCACTATAGGGGGCGGGATTCAATAATGGATTTTTCTGATTTTCTGGCTCTATTTGCTTAACAAAATTACACAAAAATGCTTTAAAAATTATGTTGTTTTTCATAAGTTAGTTTAGTTCTTCTTAGGGGAACTTTTTTCCCTCTGGCCCGCTTCAGCCCATTTACGAACTTGATCTGTGTTATCCTTCAGAATGTATTTACACCAAATTTCAAGAGTCTAGCTCTTTTAGTTTGGACTGAATCGTGATTTCCGCAGACGGACGGACGGACGGACATGCTCAGTTCGTCTTAGATTTCATCACTGACCAAGAATATATACACTTTATGGGATCTCAGATGGATATTTCGCTGCGTTACAAACATCATGATAAAGTGAATATATCCTCCAATTCCTTGTGGGAGTGCACAAAAAGCTGAAGTTTGTGGTCTATCGGTTTGAGTAAGAGACAAAATTTCATGATCAGACAGGTAAAAATGCCAGAGGCGGTGTGCTGTGGGTATCTAAATCTAAATAAATTTTTTCTTTCCAATATTTTGATATAAAAAAAATTATTTTTTAAGGCAATATATGAAATTTAGTCACCTAATAAAAGTGATGATAAACAAAAACACACATGAGTACTGATGATAAAACTGTAGCGGTTCTGCTCTACTTATAATAACTTTTCTTTGTGCCTGGCAACATTTCTCATGCTTTTCTGAATTTAAAATAAATTTTTGGATTATTAGCTTAACAATTTTAATTGAATTGAAAATTTATGCTGTTTAATTTCGGATCGATTGCTGAAATTCAATAACAAGATAAAAAATCCATGTCCTGCATTAAATCAAAAATATACATGAGTACTGATGCTGAAAGTGTAGCGGTTTTCAAAAACAGCTGTTCTGCTGTGCTGTGTAAGCTGAATAATTAAAAACAAGTAAAAACGTTATATTCGACCGGGTCGAATCTTAAATACCCTCCAAATATTTAGTAAGTGAATTTAAAATGTTTAACTTGATGGGACAGAGTTCCTTTATATCATATCGTACGTCAACGCCCACTAAAGGGGGCGGCGTTCAAAAATAGACACTATCCTGTTTTCCACAGACGAACGTAGGGGCATTGCTAGACCGTCTTAGACTTCATCATTAATCAAGAATATACTTCATAGGGTCCAATTCTCTGGGGGGGTATAAAAACTGCATTTTGGCGGGGTCGCTCTGGCAAGGGCTGTGGGGGAAACATTTCACCTTTGTCATAAAACTCTAAAAATAAATGCTTGGGATAATTATATACAAAATTAAAATTTCTTTTTTTTGATAGGTTCATTTAGAGGGCAAAGGGGGAGAGGGGATAGGGCAGAAACAGGTAGACATAAAACTCTAAAAATAAATGCTTGGGATGATTATACAAAATTAAAAAAAAATTTTATTTATTTTTAATAGGGTCATTTGGCGGGCAAAGGGGGAGGAGGGGGTAGGGCAGCAACAGGCAGTCATAAAACTCGAAAGATAAATGCTTGGGATGATTATATACAAAATTTAAAAAAAAAATATTTTTTTTGGCAGGGTCATTTAGGGGGCAAAGGAAGAGGGGGGGGGAAGGGTAGGGCAGAAATCGGCAGTCATAAAACTCTAAAGATAAATGCTTGGTATGATTATATACAAAATTTAAAAAAAAAATTTTTTTTTGGTAGGGTCATTTAGGGGGCGAAGGGGAAGGAAGGGGTAGGACAGAGTAGTACCAGGTTTCGTCTCAGCTTCGTCATTAAAGCTTAAAAGTGTTATTTTTAAGGAATGTAGGCTTAAGTAAAACAATTAGTTAAATTTTTATGCTATTTTTGCCTATAATAACGCCCACTAAATTGGGCGGGGTCAAAAAATATTTTTATTTTATTTAATGGATCCAAGTTTAAGGCGTTGGACCGTATTTGACATAAAAATATATCATTTGCTTAACAAAATAACCAAAAAACATTAAAAATTATGTTGTTTTTTCTGGGTTGGTTTAGTTCTTCTTAGGGGAACTTTTTTCCCTCTTCCCCGATTTAGCCCATCTTCGAACTTAACCTGCTCTAAGCTTTAAAATATATTTATGCCAAATTTCAAGAGTCTAGCTCTTTTCGTTTGGACTGAATCGTGATTTCCACAGACGGACGGACGGACGGACGGACGGACATGCTCAGTTCGTCTTAGATTTCATCACTGATCAAGAATATATATACTTTATGGGGTCTGAGATGGATATTTCGATGCGTTACAAACGGAATGACAAAGTGAATATACCCTCCAAATTCTTTTTTGGAGGGTATAAAAATAAGTACCAAAGCAATTGATTCCAAGGTCAAAATCAATTATATAACTTATTTTAATCTATTACAGAATAATATTCTAATACTTGCAATAATAGAGTCCTGTATGATTTAACAAATAAGATATTAAGAAATTTATATTATTTAATAATATTATAAAACGCATCTCCCAGTTCCCCATACCTGGAGCTTATGTATACAATTTTTGAGGCCTCCTTAAAGATAAACTGAGGAGCACTAAAAATTCATGCACAAGCATGATGAGAGAGCCCCTCAAAAATGTATGTAAATACTTGTAAATATTTGTGCTTGTGCAGAGTGAAAAAAATACACCAGATGCCAGTAAGAAAGACATTTGAAGCAGGAAAAAAATGAAAATAAAAAATAAAAAATAAAAATATTATATGTTGACATACATAAATAACTTGTACTAAAATAAATGAACAACATAAAACAGTTCAAGCAGCACTACTATTCAATTCATTTAATTTTTTAAAATACCCAAAAGAGTAGGAAAAAAAGAACATGAATAAATAATTTCTTTTTTCTGCAGTGTTTTCGTAAAATGTTCAAATAAAAAGATTATGATGACAACCATGAGTATTAGCAGGATGATTATTATAATGTCAGAGATTATTTTGATGACTTGGGTCTTTTAAGAATTTTTGTTTTTCTTATTGTGTATTTATGAGAAGAGGCAATTGTTTGAACGAACTTGAAAAATATATGAGAGCAACAATTTGGTTATTTTTTTTATAGAAGCAGAACTATTAAATAGAATGTTTGCAGTTCTCGATGTAAAGAAGAGGAGAAATTTCTGTAGAAAAGTTCAATTAATCTGATACTTAGATTTGAAATTTTCCTTAATGCAAAGCAAATTGTGGTCATGGAGTGAGAGAGACAATATAGTTTATGTAACAATCTGTTGGTTACTTTAAAAACCTTATCAACACTAATTTAGTCTTGGATTTTTTTAAAACCAGTACTAAAATATTAAATATTATTTGCTCTCCAGGTTATTTGACGTTTGTTTTCGGCTGCTGTCAATATATAAATCAGATGGTAACGAACAACTTATTTCTGCACTTATTTTGATTAACTTTTAGTCTGTAAGCCGTCATATATTATTTAAAGAATTTAATTGTTTCAATTAAAGTTTTAATTACTTGTAGGATCTTAGTGATATCAACTAAGGTCAAAAAGAAAATCAAAATTTGTTAAAAAATTCTCAATAACAAATGAAATAAAAAAAAATAATGAAACGGCAACACTGTAATTTATATTGCGCTCGTATTCTTGATATAATTCTCATATTCTATTTTTTTTAATAAAAATTTAATAAATATTTAGTAAGTGAATTTTAAATTTTTAACTTGATGGGTTAGAGTTCCTTTTTATAATATCGTACGTCAACGCCCGCTAAAGGGGGACGGGGCCCAAAAATAGACTATAACATGGTTTCCACAGACGAACGTATGGGCATTGCTAGACCGTCTCAGACTTCATCACTGATCAAGAATATATATATACTTTATGGGGTCCAATTCTCTTTGGAGGGTATTACAACTGTATTTTGGCGGTGTCGCTCTGGCAAGGGCTGTGGGGGAGACATTTCACCTTTGCCATAAAACACTAAAAATAAATGTTTGGGATAATTAAAATCAAAATTAAATTCTTTTTTTTGATAGGGTCATTTAGGGGGCAAAGGGGGAGGATACGTCTCAGCTTAGTCACTAAAGCTTAAATATGTTATGTTCAAGGAATGTAGGCTTAAGTAAAACAATTTGTTAAATTTTTACACTATTTTTGCATATAATAACGCCCACTAAAGGGGGCGGGGTCCAAAAATTATTTTTTTTTAAATTTTATTTCTTCAAGTTTAACGCGTTGAACTTTCTTTAATATAAAAATATATCATTTGCTTAACAAAATTACGAAGTTAAAATGTTGTGTTTTATGGGTTGGTTTAGTTCTTCTTAGGCTAACTTGTAACGTGGCGATACAAATACCCTCACCCAATACCACTAGTAAAGTATGCGGTGTAGTGTATTTGCAGTATATACTAGCAATAAAACCTATTGCTTAGCAATACTGCATACACAAGAACAAATACACTTACCTAATAGAACAACAAGCACAAAACAAGTAACACAAGAAAACCCATACATGCACATACATAACAACAAACATGCAAAGTTAAGTAAACAAAACATAACAGTGGTAATAATTCTCCGTAGCTTGATATAATACCAAAGATAAGTAGACAAGGTTTGCACACAATCGGGGAGCAATTAACGATATCGTACGAACGATAATTACAAGAACAATATTCTTGAATTGTCGTCCGAGAGCTTTACCGATTCTTGTTCAAGTACTAATATTTAACCAAATTAGTTCGTAGTTTTGCCGATTACAAGCCTCCGAATACCCTTGTAGTCGTACTAGTCCGTAGCCGAGCTCAAGCCTCCGAATACTCTTGAGTTCAGGTTCACATCTTACCTTCATCGTAAAGGTTGAGTGTATTTCATTGAAATGCTGCTCATATTACTTAAGTTTTTATCTGAACATTCGTTCATTAGATATTGACTTTATAAAAACTCAGTTTTCTCTCTTAATCTTTTTATTTGGATGTTTTTAATTTTTATTTTTTAATAATTGTAGGTTTGCATTTGATTCTTGGCAATCACACTTTGCTTACCAATTTCTAATTTATGGCCATCTGAATGTTTGCCAAAAACTGCAAAAAATATTTAAAGACAAAAAAAAAATCGTTTATATGTTTGTGCTAAAGTCTTTGGAATTTCGCTTGTACTTGTTGTTATTGTCTAGATGCTATCAGTGTTACAACAAACAGAAATGTTGGACAAGCGAGAGAGAGAGGACAAGGCAGTTCTTGGAACATGAAATACAAAAATTTATTGAGTAAAAGCGATTGCATATAAAAACCCTCTGACAATAAATGTTTAATATATTTTTATGTGTTAAAAACTCAATTATAATTAAAGAATTATTTATGTCCCCATTACGAATAAAACTAAAAGAAATGCACAAAACTGCGAATTATGTTGCAAAAGAGAGAAAAAAAGCTAAGAAAAAGTTTCTTCATTTCGAAATGATAAAATTTATGGCCATAAACAGTATGGCCAAATAACAAAAACTTTCGATAGCAATTATTGACAATTAAGCCAAAGATATTGACAAAAATTTGGGACTGTATTAAAAGTGTTGAGACAACGAGAGTTGGAAATTTCAACAATATAATTAGAAATTTATTTTTTTTTAATTTTCTGTGGTAGCAACTTCTGGGCATGTACCCGATTTGGGTAACACCGTCATAACTCAAAAGATGTTAGTTTTAACAAAAAATTAGACGGGATGATTAACGCAATATTTAAATTATATATAATTTTCGCCACGGCTTCGCTGTCATAATTCTAGGCGATGGTCCATATTTTCACTGAATCTGAAAAATAATTGAGGTTCAATTATCCAGGTCCATATCCTCAATTTCTGGCCACAAGAATTTCGTTATAGTGCCGATATAGCGATGACCATTCAAGGTAATTCATAATCAAAGAAATACGGCCCGATGACGGCTGCAGCTGACAAACTACTCATCGGGTTTTCTACAATGACTCGTGAATTCTCATTTAACAAATCCACTGAGGTAAAACTGCTCGGTGAAGATGATTTTCTTTGTAAGATGACCATTCACTTCTGTCTGTTCATCCAACCATTCGATGTATAGACGACAATTGAAATGGTCCAGCTGTTGAGTCAATTGAATTGTTGAAAGCTTAAATTAAAATTTGTGTTAAAAATTTGCATCAGTGATGTTCATGAGATGTCCATTTCTTAGGCACCACGACGAGTCGAAGTTGATGGCTTTTCTGCCACACTATCGTGAATAACAATTATGCCTTCCGCAGAACGAAATGCGTGAGCATGCGCTAAAGTTTTCACATGGACCGTGTCGAATGTTAAATACCTCCCAAATATTGAGTAAAAAAATTTAAAATGTTGGGTCAGAATTTCTTTAAAACATGTCTGTGCCCAATTTTAAAACCCTATTTTGACAGGATCACTACGGAAAAGGCCGCGGGGGAGACAACTCACCTTTGTGGTAAACACTTAAAAACTAAACTTTTGGGATAATTAAGTGCAGAAAAAAAATTTTTTTATAGGGCCATTTAGGGGCAAATGTGGGTGGAGGAGTAGGGCAGGTGAGGATCAGAGAACATCTTACCTTCGTCATAAAAGTATTAAACACATTCAAGACAGCAGGCTACCGACTACAACCTGTCAAAAATATAATGCATGTGTTTATATGATAGTAAATATTTTCACGACTACACGACAGGTTGTTGTCCGTGCTACTTTTGTGGTTGTAGTCAAATTAAACTAATTTCTATTTTCATAGGCGACAATAATTAGATTAGTGCTGCCAATACAATGAAAAGTCTTGAATAAATAAACGTTTAAAAAAATTTGTTGATCTAGTCAAGAATATGAAAATTGTTGAAAATAAAAAATGTAATAGAATAAATATTATTTTGTAATTTTTATTTATATATTTTTTGAGTTCTCTCTCGGCTTTTATTTTTTAATTTTATTTATTATTATTATTCTTTTTTGGTAATAACTGCTAGAATATAGGTCACATATAAACGATATGGGTGTCATTTCAAAGTACTCCAAAATGTCTTTCTATTGTTAGACATATTTTTCAAATTTATTCACATATTGGAATTATTATTAAATTTTGAAATTCTGTATCTGATGCTAGGAACACAACTGCGACGAACGACGAATTTTTGGTCGCGAATATTCGTCGCCAAATATAAAACACATTGGCGTATAGAAAATGCACACAATCGTGGCATTGGGCGAAATTCGTCATACTAAGCGAAAGTTGAAATAGATTTATTTCTAATTGTTTCGTCAGCGAACGACGAACAAAACAGTATCAGGTGCCCAGGTTTCAAATACTCAAACTGGTTTTTTATAGAAAACATGGTTCATTACTGTAATGTTCCATGTAGCACGAACATTTTTAGTGCATACTAAAAATGCATTCGCCAATTCACAAAAATTTATCATTCGGACGACTTTTTATTAATTTTGAACACTTTTTATAAAATATTCTTTCTTCCTGTTTTCTACTTTTTCATATGGTCACCCAGTCAGCTGTTAAATGAAAAGAATAATTTATTTAAAGAAAAAAATTTTAGAAAATAATTACAAAAAGGAATTTGTTCTGGAAAAAATGGACACCACCGGGGTAATTATTGAATGTTTAAAGAATCTGGTATCAGAGGGTTACAAAGATTTTTAACAAAATTTACAATTTTTTTTTTCATTATTTTAATTTATTCGTCGTTATTGTGTTTCATACGACGAATTTATAGAGCGAATTTTTACGAACGAATTCGTCGTACTGAACGAATTTCGTCGTTCGTCCCAGTTGTGTTCCTACCATGACTTTTCAAGTAAAAATTCCATTATTTTGAATACTCAAATTTTGTATATATTTGATAGCCGTTAGCGATAAAAGACGTTAGTTAGGCCACAAATGAATTAACTCATTAACTCATTTTCATAGTACCACAACAAAAAAAAGGACAACAAAATTTATTTATTAGAAATGCAAAAACAATAAACAAATAAAGTATTTTTATTATTAATTTTGTTTCGGTCTATAAATAGATTTAGAATAAGCGCTTTTTTATACATGAAAGTGGCACCACTAAAATGAGATGTTGACAATGTAGCTGTCGTCTCAAAAATAATTAAGTAGCTGACTACGAGGCGACGATTGTAGCCAACGGCTTTTGTAGTCGTGTGTTCGTGTAGCCTGCTGTCTCGAATGTGTTTAAGGCAAAAAGCTTAAACATTTAATTTTTGAGGAATGTAGGCTTAAGTAATCCAATTTGTTAAATATTTTTAACGCCTACTAAAGGGGGTGGGGTCAAAAACAGGTTTTTCTGATTTCGTGGCTCCAAGTTCAAAGTCTTGGACCTTCTTTGGCATAAAAATGTATCATTTGTTTGACAAACTTACAAAAAAGAACTTAAAAAATGGTGTTGTTTTTTTAGAGGTTGGTTTAGTTTTTCTGAGGGGAACAATTTTTCCCTCTAACCCGATTCAGCCCATTTACAAAATTTGATCTGTGTTGTCCTTCGAAACATATTTACACCTAATTGCAAGGATCTAAATTTTTTCGTTTGGACTGAATCGTGTTTTCTTAGACGGACGGACGTGGCCACATCGTCTTGGATTTCATCACTGCATACTTTAAGGGGGTCTTAGAGGCATATTTCGCTGTGTTGCAAAGTGAATATAGCCTCCAATTCTCCTGCAGGGTATAACAAGTAAAAGTTATATATTTAATTCAAACCCCTTCGGTAATTTTGGGTCACCCAGTATATAATGCAAATAGGGAAATTTGATTGCAAAACCTTTATGAAATAATTGTGACGTTTCGTGAATTAAATCAGTAGCCAATTTGAAAGAGTTTTACTCTAAAGATTTCATTTAGCATGCCGCTGCCGCTTAACACAATTGAAGTATTCAAGGTGCTTTATGCTAGGAACACAACTGGGACGAACGACGAATTTCGCTTAGTACGACGAATTCGTTGATAAAAAATCGCTCTATAAATTCGTCTTATGAAACACAATAACGACGAATAAATTAAAATAATAAGCAAATAAAATTTTAATATTTGTTTTTTAAATCATTGTAATCCTCTGATGGCAGCCAGATTGTTTAGACACTCAATAATTATCCCGGTGTTGTCCATTTTTTTCAGAACAAATTCCTTTTTGTAAATATTTTCTGAAAATTTTTTTGTCTGTAAATAAATTATTTTCATTTAACATCTGATGGGGTGACCATATGAAAAAGTGGGAAATAGAAAAAAAAACTACATTATAAAAAGTGTTCAAAATTAATAAAAAGTCGTCCGAATGATACATTTTTGTGAATTTGTGAATGCATTTTTAGTATGTACTGAAAATTTTAGTGCTACATGCAACAATACAGTAGTGAACTATGTTTTTCCACAAAAAACCAGTTTGAGTATATGAAACCTGGTCACTTTATATTGATTTGTTCGTCGTTCGTTGACGAAACAATTAGAAATAAATGTATTTCAACTTTCGCTGATTATGACTAACTTCGACCAACGCCACGATTGTGTGCATTTTCATATACACCAATGTGTTTTATTTTTGGCGACGAATATTCGCGACCAAAAATTCGTCGTTCGTCGCAGTTGTGTTCCTAGCATTAAGTCGAGTAATTTTACTGCTTCTTGTGGCCTAAGCATACAATAAATAAAACTCGCCGCACAAGAGATCACAAATCTAAATGGACCATCAAATATTCTTGTTTCGAGGGCAAGAATAAAGTTCATATTTTAGCATTTTTATAGATTTTATTTTCCTGCACATTTACCCATCGACATGGAATGAACGGCACAAGTGTGTATGCAAATTTATGAGAATTGCTTTACACCCAAATGTATTATTACGCTGCAGCACTTAGTAAAACATTACAAAAACATTTATTTGAGATTAAGCTCCGGTGTATAGTTACTTTTTATTCTGTGCAATTTTCTTAAGTCAAGGTGAATTTTTATATAGAAATACTAAAAATAGTTTGAAAAATGTGGCAACAACAAGATTTTTTAAACCAAAAGAAAATAATATATTCGAAGTCTGAGGATATACCGGCTAATGTTTCCTCCTAAAATCCAACCAAAACTCAATGAGTAATTGAAAACACCCTCAAGTTCATTCTTAGTTATCTGACATTTTTTAATATTTAAGCAACTAACACTTACACTGTACAATATAATTAAACTGGAATCAAGCAAAATACGATAGAAGTTTTTAAATTTTAACTCGAATCATCACTCTTAATGGAAAAGCTGTTCAGAACATTTAATATTAAAAAAAAAAATATTTGGAAATATTAAATGATTTTTGAAATTTTGAAAATTTTCTTTGGGATTTTAAATAATTTTGATTTATGGACATGAGTCTACACGAAATTATTCGCAACATAAGCATCTTTGGGCAATAATTTAATTAAAGCAAATTTTTTGGTTTTAAGAAATTTTTATAAATGGCAAAAGGGAGCAAAAAGAACATCATGAAATTCTGAGTTAGACTCACATGCATGCGAATATATTTCCGTTCATATGCAACGAAACATTCGCATATACACACACACACGCACACATGCATAATCTTAAGTAACATTTCTCATTTTTAACATGACATCAAATATCCTTTGGCTCATCCTTTTTGTGCTTAGTTTACTTACATCAGTTCATCATTAGACTAAAACGTGTCTCGTATATTAAACAATGCATGATTAAGAAGAGCAGAAACACAAAGAGACACACACACACACACACACACACACACAAATCTACATGGATGTATAAACAGGCAGACGCACATCGTGCTCAGCAGCAAGTTGAAATAAAGACGAATAAAGAAAGAAATAAAGAAAAGTTATTGAAACTACTTTTAGTAATTTAACAACGGAAATAAAAGTCAGCGAAAAATATGAGTCTGAATTTTAAACGAAGTATCTGGCCTTAAGAACGATAGAAGAAGCAGCAGCAGCAGAGCAGCAAAAAGGGTTATATAATCATCTGCCTGCCATTGCTGATGAGCCAAAAGGAAATTGAAATTAGAAAAACAGCATCCAGGAAAATATAAAAACACGAAAGAAAGGTACGACAAAGAAACGTCGTTAAAAATGAAATGATTGCAGATGATTTAAAAAAATTGATGCAACCATCCCATCGATAGGAAAAAAAAGCACAAACGCCAAAACGGAAATGTGTTGGACAGGGCAATTTTGTCGTTTTTATTATATTTAAACCTTTAAGATCAGAAAAGCGATGGGCTAAGAAGCATGATTGAGCATGCTCATAACTTATTTACTAATCCATTAATTCACAGTGAATAACTGTGCCCGACTGAAAAATTTACAAGATTTTTTCATGATCAATGGGAATCTAAATAATCATCTTTCTTCGTGTTTATTTTGTCCGGCTGATTTTTTGTTATAGCGGTAAATTTGTTTCCTAACAAATTTATAAAACACTAAAACATTAACTCTTATATTTAATTAAATTAAAATTTTTGTTCGTTTCAATGTTTGAAATTTAAACCATGGAAACATGCACAATTGAGCAGCGCGCTAAAATTTTTGAAGCCTTTTACGAAAATGTGCGTTCCAATCAAATTGCATTTCGTGCACTTCACACTCTCCAAAGAAGAAAAACTTTACAATTCCATTAGGAACGCAGCGAAATATCCCTGTGCGACCCCATAAAGTATTATATTCTTAATCAGTGCTGAATTTTAAAACGATCTAGCCATGTCCGTCCGTCCATCCGTCTGTAGCATCACGATTCAGTCCAAACGAAAAGAGGCAGGCTCTTGAAATATGTTATAAATATATCTTGGAGATAGTACAGGTCAAGTTCGTAAATGCGCTAAATCGGGCCAGAGGGAAAAAAGTTCCCCTCAGAAAAACTAAACCAACCTTTAAAAACAACATAATTTTTAATTTTTTTTTTTATTTTGTTAAGCAAATGGTATATTTTTATGTCAAAGAAAGTCCAACGCGTTAAACTTGGAGCCATGAAATAAAAAAAAATTTACATTTTGGACCCCGCCCCTTTTAGTGGGCATTATTATATGCAAAAATAGTGCAAAAATGTAACAAATTGTATTACTTAAGCCTACATTCCTTAAAAATAAAATTGTTAAGGTTCTATGACGGAGCTGAGAGGTAACCTGATACTCCCCTGCCCTACTCTTCCCCCAAATGACACTATGAAAAATAAAAAAATTTTTCTTTTCATTATCCCAAAAATTTATTTTTAGTGTTTTATGGCAAAGGTGAAATGTCCCCACGGTCCTTGCCAGAGCGGTCCCGACAAAATACAGTTTTAATACCCTCCAAAAAGAATTGGAGCCCATAAAGTATATATATTCTTGACCAGCGGAAAACACGATATAGTATATTTTTGGACCCCACCCTCTTTAGTGGGATTTGAAGTTACATATTAAATGAAAAAATGGTATAAATATTTAACTAATTATATTCCTTAACTAAATGACCTTATAACAAAATAATTTTTTTTAAATAAATTGAATAAAGATTTTATAGACTAATTGTTCGAAATTTTCTTGTTTTAAATTTAGAAAGACATGATAAATATTCCAAGGCACAAAGGAAAGTCAACATATAGTTTTTAGTTATTCAACTTACACAGCAGAGCAGAACAGCTGTTTTCGAAAGCCTCAACGCTTTGATTAGCCTATTAGCCTATAAAATCTTTATTCAATATGAATGCTCGTTTAAAAATACTTACATACTATTTTTTTTAAGTTTTTAAGATTTAGGTGAAATGTGTCACCCACGGCCCAGACTTTGAGAATGTTAAATGGAACAGTACACAATTGAACAACGTGCCAAAATCGTTAAACCCTATTTCGTAGAAGAAAATTATAATTTTATTTCTATAAAATGGGTTCACTAACAGGGAAAACTGTAAAATAAAAACAAAAAATTTTCAATTCAAATTATACAGGGTGTCCCAAAATCGCCGAAGGGGTTTGATTTCTTTCAAAGGAATTACAATCACTCAAGTGTACCGTTTGGTTGGGTGTTTCGTCGGAAAGGATATTTGTCGCTTATCTTTTTTGAAAATGAACACGGTGCCACCGCTGGTGGACAATGTATTGGAAAATTATTTTTAAGGCCAGCCGTGGAAAAACATCCGCAAGATGGAGCCACACCGCACACACTACGAGAGAGACACAGTGGGTCTTTTACGCGACATCCTTGGTGAACGAATTACTTGCCGTACAGGCGATTTTAATTGGCCCAGAAACATACTCATACAGCAATTAAAAAATAGCAACTGAAGTTTTGCGAAAGGTTATGGAAAATGTTTTGGAAAGAAAACGCATATGCTGAGCAGAAAATGGCCACCACTAGAGAGATCTAATTTTTTATTCTCCACTAATATACTGTATTTAAAATAAAAAAATTTTGTAATTAAATTTTTGATTAAATTTTGAATTAAATTTTTAATTAAATTTTTAATTAAATTAGATAAGAAGTTATAATGAACTCAAACCCTTTCGGCCATCTTGGGCCGCCCTGTATGATTTCAAATGAAAAGTTGTTGCTTTTATTTGGCTAAAGGACCAGCTGCCTCAATCATAAAAAATATGACTGCTTTATAAAGCGTTTATAAAAGAAATTGTGTATGGAAATCCGTTTTATAAACCTTTTATAAACCAAAATTATTTTTTATGAATAAAGCCCCAAGTTTACTGACTTCCTTTCTTCCACTTTCCATCACTGGCTTTTATTGCGCCACTGCTTGTGTTATGCACTCCTGCTCTGTTTTTTTTTGTTGCCATCAAGTGCACTTATCTATCTTCCACACTTAAATTATTTATTTAGTTGCATTTTATATCATGTTTATTACACACATTTATGTGAAATCTGTTCACAATAAATTTATTATTTTGTTACATTTATTTTGTTAAATGACTTTTAACAAACTAAATTGCTGCTGTTCAAAACAATAAAAATATTTTATTATCTAAATAAATAGTGCACATATTCAATTATTTTTGTGAAAATGAAATACAAGCAAAAATCGAATGGCCAGCATTATTTTAATACCGGAAAAGGAAACACATTTTTTGGATTAATGTTTCTAATACCGAATGGATGGCTTATACGGCAGGCATTTGGTTTTATTGGGGATTATTTTAGCGGATGTTTTAATATTTAATACTGCCATAGAGTAACAGTGTAGATGTTTTTTTTATAAAAATAAAAAATTTTGCTTCGTACTCCCTTTCAAGCTGTTTAGCAATTTGTAATATTTCTGCTGCTTGTTGTAATTAATAAAGGAATTTTTTTGCAGCAACCTGGCAGCTTTAAATTCCTTCAACATGCCACTGATGCTTAAAGTATTTGTTGCTCAGCATTTTATTTGCTCATATTACCCCTCTACTTCTCCCTTCAGGTATGCACTTATCCAGCGAGTCATTCAGTCTGTTGCTATTCGTTTGTACTTGTAACGTGCACTTCACTGCAAGTGCATTCCATTAGCTGGAGATGTTGTAAACAATTAAATGCAAGTAATTGGATTAAATTTTTAAATGTTGAATCAGCACCAAGCAATCAATAACTTAAGAAGAAAATTTTATATATTTTTACCTGATGTGAGTGAAAGGGAACTAAGTTAAAGACGTATGAGTAATACGAATCCATACAAGAAAATATTAATCATACGCAGCCGTACCGTGACGGAATTCAATTTCGTTTGGGAACAGAATTGATTCTGCTTTTTGGTTAGTCAGCGAAAAACCGAACTATTTCTCAGAACGAACTCATTTGTAATATCAGGCACGGAATTCGCTAATGAAATCAAAAAGGATTTAATTTTTTGAAGTGAAACTTCTTTGCGGGCAAAAGGGATGAAACGTGACACGAAAATGTGGGACGTTTTTGTCCAAGAGAAGGGAGAAAGCATTTGAGAACTATTGAGAGTGAGAAGAGTGAAGGTAGCATGAATCACATAGCCATGGAGCGAGAGTAGTTGTTCTCTACTCTGAGTGAGAAAGATTCATAGAGAAAGGGAGATCGAAAAAAATACAAGCTATATAGGTGATGCATTCGACTAGTAGTTGAATATTAGAACTTCAGATGGCAATTCTGACGCATAACGTCTTGTACTACAGCAAACGCAGATCCTTTTTATTTATTTACATTATCATTCGAATGCATACAGTGGCTTAAATTTATAAATCAACGTTTTGTGATAAATTTGTCAATCGTTCAAGCAGTTGTTCGGAGTAAATAATATATTTGTTATCTTTTTTTATGTTAATTTGTTTGAAGGTTAGGAAATTCCATATTTACAAATACCACCAAACTGTTTTCCAGGACTAAGTCATTTGTAATATTAGGCACGGAATTCGCCAATGAAATCAAATATGATTTAATTTTTTGAATAAATAATTTCATTTTTGAAGCGAAACTTCTTTGCGCGCATGAGGTAGAAATTTTTGCGGATGAAACGAAAATGTGGGACGATTTTATTTCTAAATCAATGTTTAAGACGTATGAGTAATACGAATCCATACAAACAAATATTAATCATACGCAGCCATGACGAGACAGAATTCAATTTCATTGGCGAACAGAGTTGATTCTGCTTTTTAGTTCGTCAGCGAAAAACCAAACTGTTTTTCAGAACGAACTCATTTGTAAAGGAAAGTCAGTATTAGTTTTTTTTTAATTACTCAAATTACACAGTAGAGCACAACAGCTGTTTTCGTAAGCCACTACACTTTCATCATCAGTAATTGTGTGTATTCTTTTTTTTTTATCTTGGACCAGCACTCAGGGAATGACCCATATATATGCAATGCATTGCGCCGGAACTGAATACGAGGGGATAGTATTGAGGGGACAGATAAGGAAAGATGAGAAGATAGACAGTTTTTTTGTAGCTATTTCAACCTTTTACTTCGCCGGCTAATTTTTGCTACAGGGCACCCCTTATTAGTGCGTGTTGAAGTAACATGTTACATGGAAAAATAGTGCAAATATTTAACAAATTGTATTACTTAAGTCTACATTCCTTAAAAATTAAAATTTAAAGCTTTTATGATGAAGCTGAGATGTTCTGTGATCTTGCTCTGCTTCAATGAGCCTATCAGAAATTTTTTTTACACTTAATTACCCTAAAAATTTACTTTTTATGTATGAATTTCTATTTTAATGGATGTTAATTTTCTCATCAGGCTATAACTTCAAATCTGCGAAACTGCAAATTATGTGTTATTTTTATTTAATAACTGAATGTGATTTCATTCTATTTATTTCTCAAAGTGGAATATTAAGAATATTTTTCATAGTCATTAAACCAGCAGAACGGATCAGTACTAATTTCGAAGCCGCTACACTATCTCATCAGCGTTCGTTGTTCAATTTACTTTTTAAGTTTTTACGACCAAGGTTACATGTTTCCCTCTATGGCACTTCCCGGAGTGAGTCTGCCCAAATAGAGTTTTAAAATTGGGCACAGAAATGACTTAAAAAAATGCTGAAAAAGAAGGTTAAACATTTTTAATTTCCCACTTTTTTTGTGCACGTGGATGGAAAATATTAGCACGTAAATTGCTTTTAGGTTCATGGAAGATTGTCTCAGGTCATGCTCTATTCCCAAAACATTGGAAACGACCGCATTAAAATACATTTTTTCCACTATTTATTTACTGTACACATGTAAATTTTAATAAGAATAAATGTTGTTATTGCTCTTATTTTTTAATTTATCTTATAATTTTTAATTACAAGCTAAAATATATAAATAAATAAGAATAAAAATAGAGTTTTTATTTACTAAAAGGGTAAATAAAAAAAATAAAATTCTTTAATTTTTATTATATTTTTAAATTAAATTAAGAATTCTAGGTTAAGACTGTTTATTTTGAATTGAAAAAGACCTGGGGGCAAATTACGGCACTCGATATCGATCGAATGACTTGTACTTTTTACAATGACTTGCACTTTTTATAATGACTTGCATCTTTTATGATGACTTGAACTTTTTATAATGACTTGCAGTTTTTATGATGACTTGCATTTTTTATGGTGACTTGCACTTTTTATGATGCCTTGCACTTTTTATGATGGCTTGCATTTTTTATAATGACTTGCACTTTTTACAAGGACTTGCACTTTTTATTATGACTTGAATTTTTTATGACGACTTGCACTTTTTATAATGACTTGCACTTTTTCCAAGGATTTGCACTTTTTATAATGACTTGCATTTTTTATGGTGACTTGCACGTTTTATAATGCCTTGCACTTTTTATAATGACTTGCACTTTTTACAATGACTTGCACTTTTTACAAGGACTTGCACTTTTTATTATGACTTGAACTTTTTATGATGACTTGCACTTTTTATAATGACTTGCACTTTTTACCATGACTTGCACTTTTTTCAAGGACTTGCACTTTTTATTATGACTTGAATTTTTTATGATGACTTGCACTTTTTATAATGACTTGCACTTTTTACAAGGATTTGCACTTTTTATGATGACTTGCATTTTTTATGGTGACTTGCACTTTTTATGATGCCTTGCACTTTTTATGATGACTTGCATTTTATTATGGTGACTTGCACTTTTTATGATGCTTTGCACTTTTTATGATGACTTGCACTTTTTATAATGACTTGCACTTTTTACAAGGACTTGCAGTTTTTATTATGACTTGAATTTTGTATGATGACTTGCACTTTTTATAATGACTTGCACTTCTTACAATGGCTTGCACTTTTTACAAGGAATTGCACTTTTTAATATGACTTGAATTTTTTATGATGACTTGCACTTTTAACAAGGATTTGCACTTTTAATAATGACTTCCATTTCTTAGAACAACTTGCACAGTTGGCCCCGTAGTAAAAATTTGCCTTGGAAGTAGAGAAAAAAAAAATTGCCACAAAAAATTCATTCTCTTCTTATACTTCTTTATCTGTCTGCTCAATAGTATCCTCTCCTTTCTAGCTTTGCCGCAATGCACTGCGTATGTAGTGTTCATCCTATAAATGATGGTCCTAATAAAATAAATAATATGACATTGTTGTCGCAACCATGTTGGGATCATCATTGGAATGATCTACTATTATGAATACCCATGATTACAAAACTTCTTCTAAATCGGTAAATACGGGAGCTCATATAGGGTGTTTTTTATAGAGCGACACACGTTTAAATCAGCCGTTGTTAGAAAGAAAATTTTATGAAATTAATGTTTAAATATGATGTCTGTAATGTGGCCGCCATGGCTGGCGCATAGAAGACGCAATCTTGAACACCAAATTTCAGCAACTAAAAAAATCTGCCATTGAGTGGAAGCCCACAAACCCCGTGGCTGAGAACGGCGACGAATTGATTGGTTGGGATCATATTCAATGCTTTCGTGGACAGCGCCTTCACCCACTTCAGTGCGCTTTATTCGGCGTCTGACGGGAAGCACATCAGATCAGTAATAGTAAATGTGGTTCGAAAACAAGCTATTGCTCTTCGAATTAGCCGCTCTGCAGGAAGTTTTGGTAGGCCAAAAAATGGAAGAAGTTCACAATGAGTTTGATGAATAGAACAATTATTTTGATTAAAAATTTCAACAATTTGCAAAACACGCTTTATATACATTATTGTAGAGAACATGAAGTGGCTGCCTCAACCATATCACCAGCATAATGAATCTAACAAACACAACATGTTTGTAAACATGTGAGCTTTTAACTTTTTTTCAGTAATTTCTTCCCATGTGGCTAAAGCAGGGAAATATTTTTAAATACCAGAAAACTTGTGTGACAAAAAATATAATTTTTGTGATACATTTTTTTTTGTAGCAATAAAGTAAAAAGTTTTAGCTTTATAAAGTTTAGCGTATCGCACTTTAAATACACTCACTGCAGCACATTCATTCTCTTGTAGGGTATTTGTTCAACACATTGACGCCTCAAGGGGAATGCTGCGTTCAAGAGTGTAAATGTTTTTTATAGCAAAAAAAAAAAAAAATACTAAAAAAATAAAGCAAAATAATTTTGATATGCAAGTGCATCTACGAGAATATATTCGAATTGTAAAGTTGCTTCCTCCAATTCTCTGCGGTGTACAAGACTCAGAAGGCACGTGTAAAATTAAGGAAAAAAGAAAAAAAAAACAACAAAATGGCAAACAATCCACAAAATGTTTGCATTGTCGCTGCTGCTTTTTAATATTTTTTTCTGTTTGTTCAATTTTGTTTATTTTTGTTTTTGTAATGCCAACAAATCGAACTTTGTTTCACGCATTGTTGTATTGACTTAAACAAAAAAAAAAAAAAATCTATATTCCCACAACAATAACTACGAAATAAATTTTCTTTGATTGTGGAAACAACAGGTTACTAGTTGTATCAGTCCGTATTCCTCTTATGCAGGGGGGAGAAATTTAAAACAAAACTACGAAATAAACTAAAATATATAAAAAATATCATATCAATCTGGGGTAAAACAAATATCCATTTTGTTTGCAAATAATAGTTCAAGGACTTTCATCTTTTTATGGAAAAAATATTTGCTTTTTTTTACTTGTTTGTTGGCGATAAAAATTATTTTACGTTTGTTGTTCAATTTATAAAAGTTGTGTGTTTTTTTAATATAAATTTTGGCAAAAACAGGGAAAAAACTGAGGCTTTAACTTGTTTCTTTTTTTAATATTGTGTCAGAACGTCTATTACATTCAGGTTGACTGATTGAGTGAAAATCTTTTTAGGGGATAAATTTCAGTGGCAACAACAATTTTTTTAAAATTACAGGCACAACAGGAGTGAGATTTTACAGCTCTAAATTTTTAAATGCAGTTGCTGTGATAGTCAAGTTTAAATAGTTTGAAAATATTTAATGTATATAAAATTTTTTTTGGCGGAAAATATATTCAATCCTATCATGAACAATTTTTACTTTTTCCCTAAAATTGCAATCATGAAAAAACTCCCCGTGAATGATTTCACGCTAACATTAAATTTCCCTGATCGTGAATAACTTTTTTCCCGTGAGTTTTTTCACTTTTCTTTTCATTTATTCACTTAGTTTTTAGTGGGGAATAAAGTAGAAAATTTAAGTATTTTGTATTATAATTCGAATATTAGAGTTTGCAAATTTTATTTTAGTGGCAAGACCCATTAATAAGACACAAACTGATATTTTTGTTGCAAATAATTGCCTGCGTCTTTATAAAACTTGTTGCTCCAATTCTAAAGATTAAGAATATTTTTAATTTGTTTTGTCTGGTTTTCAAAATGTATCCAAATTATTTGACTACTAAATATTAAGTCATACTTTTTTTATTTTTTTTTAAACTATTGCATAAACTTAAATTTTTCAATACAAATTCTTTGATTTTTCATGTTGTTTTTTGCTTCTTCTCTTTTTTTGCATTCACTGAGAACTGATAGCAGGAATAATTTCTCACGGGAGATTCACAATACCATTTTTCCCTTCGAGTGGAATAAATATTTCATTTGAACAAAAATTCCCCTTGTTATTCACGATAGGGGTGATTGATTCGAAGTGAATTAAATTGTTACGCACTTCATGGAATCACTCCAAAAAAATTATTTATTTAAGGGAAAGTTGTTTGTAATATGGCTCTAAGGTTTTTCCAATAATTTCGAAATCTTAAATTAAATGTGACGTTAAACGTTATACCAACTCGCATCATCCCTCCTTTTTTGGAGGGTATAAAAACAAAGTGTTTTTTGGTTATTTTTCATAAAATACATTTACACAATTTGCATGAGTTTTTCTGGCATTGAACTCCTTATGATGAGTTTCCAGGCCTTAATGAACACAAATAACAACCAATTCGACATTCTGTAATCTCAAACCTTAATTAGCGATATCGTTTCATTAGCTGTAAAGCAGTTAATAAAACACTCGTTATGATGATTTTAATGTATTCCACATGTTCCAATTTGAATAAAATGAATTTATTACAGAAGTATTTGAATGTTCAATTTAATGCATAAAAAATTTTTAATTTCATCACTGCCTAGAACACATTTTTCTTAAAAAGTTACTACATCGAAGTAAAAGTGAAGCCATAATTTTTAAAATTCTACTCATAATTAAATGTTGAGTGATTTAAAAGTGATAAAAATCATTGTGGTCCATGATTTATTTATTCAAAATTAGCATCTACTTAAATTCATTTTTTTTGTGTGAGAATGTCGTTTTAATAAACATGCGTTTGAGTCACTGCACAAACGCACATTTACAATATTGAACACTAATTTCCTCTTCTGTTCTGTTTTTGTCTAAAAGCATTTGTAATTGAGTTGTTGTTGACACCGAAACTAATGCGATGACGTCATATCGCTGGCAAATTAATTGTGTGAGTGACGTGCGTTTAATTAAAAATAGGAAAAAGTAATTAATTAATATTTTTAATATTTCAAGGCTTAAATTCTCCTACGAGTTCAAAAGACAATTTGTTTTCACTTCACTAATTTCATTATCACTTAATGGAAGATGTGCCATCACCTATAATAATAAATATAAGTGATTTAACTTTTTCAAACAAGAATTCAGGCAACGTTCTTGTTTGAGGAAAGTATTTCATTTGCTTTTTGGTGAAATTTTATACCCTGTAAAAAAGAATTGGAGGACATACAGGGTTTCAGGATGCGAGCTCATCCATCGTACTCTTCACACACGTGATTTAAACAGCATGGGGTGGCTGCAAAATTTTCCACAAAAACTGATTAGTCACGTTAGGGACATCCCATGGCCACGGAGTCCGCCCAATCTAACTCCCATGGGTTTTTATGGGTCTACCTCAAGAGAAGGTTTATAGTCCCCAATGTCTTGTGGTTTTAAAGGAAAATACTCGTCGAGAAATCAGCTCAATTGAACCAAGTTTACTGCAGCGTGTGGCGCAGGACAAAAGGCTCCGCTTTGAGGAGTGTGTTCAACTCGATGGTAGACATGTGGGGGACATACTCTTTAAAAATAAAATCCGCATTTCCATTCTATCGTTCAATGCTCTTAATAAAACTTTGTGTCAATTATTACGGTTTTTGTTTAAGTTTGAAAATATAAATTTGCTACCAGACACCCTGTATTTACATCGTCATTTCATGTGTAACCCAGCGAAACATCCCTCTAAGACCCTATAAAGTATATATATAAAAAAACAAACACAATTTTTACAAAGTTTTTTTTTATAGTTTTGTTAAGCCAATGATATATTTTTATATCAAAGAAGGTCCAAAGCATTAAACTTGGAGCCAAAAAATCAGTAGAATCCATTTCTGGACCCCGCCTCTTTTAGTGGGCGCTGACGTATGATATTGTATGTGAAAAATAAAATGGCGTAAAGAGTTAACATATAAAAAATTAAATTTTTATGCTTTTACGACAAAGATAAAATGGTCTCCTGCCCTATCCCTCCTCA
Organism: Linnaemya tessellans; assembly: GCA_951800035.1. Taxonomy (NCBI): domain Eukaryota; kingdom Metazoa; phylum Arthropoda; class Insecta; order Diptera; family Tachinidae; genus Linnaemya; species Linnaemya tessellans. Next base: position 3,816,288 of record OX637535.1, read on the forward strand.
ACCATTCCTTGCCCCAGAAATAACCCTATAAAAAAGAATTTTTTTCTACACTTAATTATCCCAAATATTTACTTTTTAAGTTTTTACGACAAAGGCGAGATGTCTCCCCCACGCCCCCTCCCGGAGTGACACTGTCAAAACGGAGTTTTAAAATTGGGCACAGAAGTTTCTTAAAGGAACTCGGAGCCAGCAGGTTGAATGTTTTTAATTTATTTACTAAATATTTGCAGGGTATTTTAGATTCGACCAGGTGGAATCTTAAACACATTTTTATTATCAAATCGGTCACTATTTTTCAAAGAAATTTTTAGAAATAATAAAATTTATTAATATTAAATATTATACTGTCTATTAGTCTTCATAGAAATTATTCTAGTGAAATTCCACAGAGTTTTGCAGCTGAAGTACGAGTATAATTTAGGCTCGTAAGCGGAAGAACGGGAAACCCCACTTTAGTGTTGTCTATGTATTGGTAATGTGTATTATAATTACACAAGAGTGAAAAAAATCCTTACTTGAAGAAAATAATTATTTTAATTTCTATTAATTTTTTATTAGAAAAATCTATTACTAAATATTAAAGAAAATTTTAATATAAAAAACTTGTGTCATTGTCCATGTATTAGAATGATTTCCTTCCTTTCGCTATAAAATTAAAAATTTCCTTATAGTTCTTGTGTTCCCATTTGTGTATGTCCTTCATTAGCAACATTAAAGCTTGCCAACAGCCAGTGAACAAGAAAAAAAACTTCTTTCCCATCTTTTCTTCTTTCCATTAGAAAAACCCAAATTAAGTTTCCCTTCTAAATATCTCACAAAAAAAAAACTGCAATTCTTGTTATCTTTTTAAAATTCTTCAATTCACCTTGACTTTCATTCTGTTTTTCTTGTTTATGTTGCAGTAAGAGAATTACTGTTGCAAGTGTTAAGGCAAAAGCTGCTACACCTATTTCTAATTAATTTTAATTAAGTGACTCGTAGCAGTTATTAGGTCAGTTACATTTTACTTAAAGTCAAAACGGAGACAACTTTTGTATGGGAGAGAAACTCAACGAAATAATTTTTTTTTAAATACCTGAGCAAAACAACACCAAAAGAGACAGGAAACGAGAGTCATAATTCTCTTGCCAGTGGAAAGCTTTTACAAAGCTCTTAGTCTATCTCTCTCTAATTGCTTTATATTTTCTCTCTTCTTATTGTTTGCATTCGAGTTTTGTACTAAAAAAGAGCTTTTTTAATTTAGTATTTTAAAAACCAGCAAACATTTTTGGTTGAGTTTGTCCAAGAAAGAAAAATGTGATTTAACACTGCAGGTACCCACATCTAGTATTTAGTGTACTTTCGAGTATTTTTAAGGAATTTTAAAAATTTTTATGTTTAAGCCTGAAGAAAAATAATTATTAATTTAAATATAAATGAAATTTATTTGTTGGCTAAAAAAAAAAAAAATTATTAATTTAATTTTAAATCAATTAACCAGAACCAGAAAAAATATAAATGAGCCAACGAAAATCGAAATGAGTTTATTCAAACCAGCGGATCAGAGTAACTCTGTTTTCGGAAGCCTCTATGCACCCAAAATCAGTACTCATGATAACACGTTCTTTTTATATATTTTAAAAGGAAATAATATAACGGGTGTCCGCCGGGAAGGTGTACCACTTTGTTTTTCCGCCATTTTGGTAAACATTAGTCTTCACATTTAATATTTGTCAGCCGTGAAGTAGACACGTGGCAAATTTACTATGGAAAAATATTCGATGCCACATCGCATACAGCCACAATTACAATGAAATTACTGCGAGATCTCATTCCACAACAAAATATTGCAAGAAATGATGATGCTGATTGGCCTCCACGGTCGCCTAATTGGACTGCTCCGGACTTCTTTTTGTGGGGATATCTGAAAGGCAAGTGTTTATGCAAACAAACCAGAAACAATTGAGGATTTTGTTGTTATGAAATTATGAAATTTCGATATACCCTCAAAATCGAAAGTTATCGATAAAAAACGATTTTTTTGGACTTAGGGAGGAAAAAAATTTAAAAAAAAAACAAGTAAAAACGTTATATTCGACCTCAAATATTAAATACCCTCCAAATATTTAGCAAATGAATTTAAAATGTTTAACTTGGTGGGACAGAGATCCTTTATATGATATCGTACGTCAACGCCCACTAAAGGGGGCGGGTTCAAAAATATGCTATATCATGTATTCCACAGACGGACGTGTGGTCATCGCTAGATCGTCTTAGACTTCATCACTGATCAAGAATATACATAATTTATGGAGTCCAATTCTGTTTGGAGGGTATTAAAACTATATGTCGGCGGAGTCTCTCTGGAAAGGGCCGGTGGGGGAGACATTTCACCTTTGCCATAAAACTCTTAAAAATAATTGCTTGAGATAATTATATACAAAATTTATAAAAAAATTTTTTTTTTAGGACAGAGATTACGTCTCAGCTTCGTCATTAAAGCTTAAAAATGTTATTTTCAAGCAATGTAGGCTTAAGTAAAAGAATTTGTTAAATTTTTACACTATTTTTGCATATAACAACGCCCACTAAAGGGGAGGGCGGGGTCAAAAATTATTTTTTTTATTAATTTATGACTCCAAGTTTAACCCGTTGAACCTTCTTTAATTTAAAAATAAAAAACTTCAAAAATTATGTTATTATTTAGAGGTTGGTTTAGTTCTTCTTAGGGGAACTTTTTTCTCTCTAGCCCGATTTAGTCCATCTCCGAACTAAACCTGTGTTATCCTTTAAGATATATTTGTACCAAATTTCAAGAGTCTAGCTCTTTTCGTTTGGACTGAATCGTGATTTCCACAGACAGATGGACGTACAGACGGACGGACATGCTCAGATCATCTTAGATTTCATCACTGATCAAGAATATATATATTTTATGGGGTCTCAGATGAATATTTCGCTGCGTTACAAACGGAATGACAAAGTGAATATACCCCACATATCCTTTTTTGGAGGGTATAAAATATAACAGCGTCCTCTATCACTTGCCATTTGACAAACAGTCACTGACGAACTAAAGATTAAAATAACTACAAAACTTCTCTATCTTCTCATCCGTTCCGATACACTGAGTGCTGGACCTACCAAAAAAATCGCTTTGGTAAAAATCCATAAACCGAACTATGAAATGCTGCCGCATTGTAAATTATCTCTAAATTTAGCACCTTGGGACCAGGGAAAAACCGCAGTCCATTCCACTTGGGACCAATAAAAAATATTACTTGTGGCCATAATCTGTTTCCAAATTTTTTAAAAACTACAGATTTCCAGGACATTTAGTTTGAACAAAGAGGTCACTAGAGAAACAAACTCCTATTTGGAGGAGCGTCCATGAGATAAATTTTCAAATACCCTAGACTAAATGTATCGAACTTAAAGAAAACTTGACTGAGATCTAAAATGCCTTTTTAACGAAAACGCTCCTTTCTTCCAAATCCTTATCAAACTGCTCTTTTAAATTTATAAAAATATTGACTATCAAGCAAATAACTAATTTTACAACAGGAAGAGAAATAACAACATCCACTTTAGATTTTAAACATTAAAGTAAAAATATATCACCTTAATTTGTTTTGAAAAATGAGAAAATTATGCGTTCAGCATATTAATTCAAGACAAAAATAAAAAAACAACAAAAACATAGCAGAATTTATTTTAACTGCTTTTGCATTCGTAACAAACAATTCTTGGACACGTTTAAATTCTCAAGTGGACAACGTTTACGGTTTTGTTAACATCAACCACAAAGAAATTTCCAGGAAAATTGTGTTTAAACAAGAAATAACTGAAGCGCCAGGCCAACGCATGTACAAAATTATTATGACACAATTAATTATTGCCTGAAAATAACTACAACAACATTGAAGTTATAAAAAATATATAATTTTAATTCGTGCCGGTTTAATTCCCCAGTTTAAATTAAAAAAAAATTATTCAAATATATTGTAGAAATCTCATTATCGCGGTATTTGATATTGAAATGTACAGCAGACTCCTCAGAAGTCTGTAATGAAATATGATTAATATAGGGTGTTTTTTTTTGTAGAGTTACACAAGTTTAAATCATAATAAAACCAGGAAATATATTTTTAATATCAATGGAAAGGACTTTAAGGGAAAGAACAAATTATGAAATTAATGTTTAAATATGATTTCTGTTATGTGGACGCCACAGCGGGCGCGTAGAAGACGCCATCAGGAACACCAATTTCCAACAACTAAAAAAATTTGCCATAAAGTGGTAGGACACAACTCCAGTTGCTGAGAACAACGTCGAATTGATTGATTAAGATCATTTTCAATGCTTTCGTGTCCAGCGGCTACAGCTTCTTAAGTGTGCAACTGTTCGGCGTCTCACGGAATGCACATCAGATCAGTAACAGTAAATGTAGTCTTCGAATTGGCCGCTGTGAAGGATGATTATGAACGACATTAAATGGAAGAAATGCACGATGAGTTTGACGAATAGAACAATTATTTTTATTAAAAATTTCAACAATTTGCAAGCCGTTGCTCTGGTGTTGTGACCCTCTCAAATAAAAAAACACCCTTTATAATAAAGCATGTAAAAACGTTATATTCAAAAATAGACTATATCATGTATGGACATTCCTAGACCGTCTTGCACTTCATCACTGATCAAGAATATACTATATACTTTATGGGGTCCACTTCTCTTTGGAGAGTATTAAAACTGTATTTTGGCGGGGTCGCTCTGGCAAGGGCTGTGGGGGAGACATTTCACCTTTGCCTTAAAACTCTAAAAATAAATGTTTCGGATAATTATATACAAAATATAAATTATTTTTTTTTTGTTAGGATCATTAAGGGGAAGGAGGGGGCAGGGCAGAGTAGTACTAGGTTACGTGTCAGCTTCGTCATTAAAGCTTAAAAATGTAGGCTTTAGTAAAACAATTTGTTAAATTTTTACATTATTTTCGCATATAATAACGCCCACTAAAGGGGGCGGGGTCCAAAAATTACTTTTTTATTTTATGGCTCTAAGTTTAACGCCTTGGACCTGTATTTTAATATAAAAATATATCACTTGCTTAACAAAATTACAAAAAAAAAACTTTAAAAATTTTGTTGTTTCTTAGAGGCTGGTTTCCCTAAGAAGAACTCTTAGGGGAACCTTTTGTCCTCATGCCCGATTTAGACCATCTCCGAACTTAACCTGTGCTATCCTTCAAGATATATTTATACAAAATTTCAAGAGTCTAGCTCTTTTCGTTTGGACTGAATCGTGATTTCCACAGATGGACGGACGTATGGACGGACATGCTCAGATCCTTTTAGATTTCATCAGTGATCAAGAATATGTACACTTTATGGGGTCTCAGATGGATATTTTGTAATTTATAAATAAACGATGATTTACTCTGAATACAAAACTGCACTGATCTCCCAAAACTGATCAGATGGCGTACCGTTCACGAAATAAATACGATTCCGTTCTTTTAGTAAAGGGACTTTCTTTAAGCGCGTTTTGTCTTTAAATTTAAATAAAAGAAATTGTGTGTGTGTTAGATATGAATTGAAATTTTTTATACACTTGAAAGATCTTTTGATTCCTTTATGGGTGAGAGAAAACATCGTTCAAATATCCGCCACGGCTTTTCTGTGTGAATCTCATCCCATTTTTCAGGACTGGCGTATAAATCACGATGAATGAAGATGAATTTTGTCGTGGGTTATTTTTTCTTTGCAAACCACTGTCGTTTGTAGCTTATTCGCCTACACCTCGACTAGAGGTATGCGTATCCAATATGGCAGGAGCTATGGGGCACGTAGCGCTGTCCCTTTGGAGCCACATGTCGCCGGTGTCCCTAGGATATAATTGAGGGGGAAAAATTGCTAGTCATGGATTTATAGCGCTCGCCGTGGACAGTGATGGCCTGGCTAACGGAATTCTGTAGGAAATATGGACCAATGCCGCCGTCAGCTCAAAATTCACACCAAACAATGACCATTTTCATGTCAATCGGTATCGTCCCAAATTTTAAACATTTTGCTTGTTCGCGTACCCATTCATCCAAAAGGGGAAGTCATGGCTGAAAAAGTTTTTTCGATAAAAATTTACATCCAATTCAAGGGGCAAAATTCGCTGAATTTTTTGTAGGAGAAGTGAACTCGACTGCCTCGGATCCCCTGCTCAGTCTCACTGGCAACAATTTTTGTCGACATACGGGTGTTGGTCTTTTGGTCACTGAAACAGTGTGGCTGTTGGAAGACAACAGATAAATTGAGACAAGAATTCCTTTATTTATTTATAATTTTTTATTTTTTGGAATTTTTATTAAATTTAAGTTAGTTTTTGCAAGTTTGATACAAAAAATATATCACATGTGATTATTTAAAAATTTTAGAAGGTACAATGTGTTCCCATTTCATTTATATTTTGCTATTCTCGTAGTAGAATATTATTTTTATTATATAACAAAGTTGTCGATACGCCCTTGCAAATTATATTGTAAATCACACACTTTCATATTTTCTATTTAATAATTCACTTTTTTTTTTCATTTGTAACTTTTCTGTTAAAAGCTTAAAAAAAGTATATATTCTTCGTCTGCATCATTTGAAAATAATTTTATATAAAAATACTGTATAAATTTAATAAAGACATAAATTGTATTTTAACCCTAAAGCCCTTTCCCGGAAAGTAGAGTGAGAAGCGTACAACAGCAGGGGAAAAAACACTTGAAAAAAAAAATTGCTTCGAAAATAATCACAACAGACAAATAACAGCAAAAAAAAGCAAATATTTTTATAAATTGCTTTTTTCGTGTTGAGTCTTCTTTTATATTTTTTTTTATTTTTTAATAAATTTTATAAACATTTTATGTATTAAAGAAAATTTTGTTTTATGCCTTTCGGCCATGCAGTAATCGTAAGTTGTTTATAGTTTATCCTTGTATATTGACATTCAATTTTATGCAGGCTGCCACTGGCATTTCAAATAAATTTTATTAAGATTTCTTGGAGAAAAAAAATTTTTTTTTTCTTTTCTTATTTGTTTATAATAAAGTTTGGTCATAAACTTTAACGAAGTTGTGCATTAAATTCTTGTTTAAAAATTACAGGTACAATTAAAAGGAAAATAAAATACTTTTTTATACAAAAATTACTGTCAGCAGCATCAAAGAAATTTTTTTAAAATGTTCGCATTAAAAAAAAGTACTCGGGTATTTGAAAAGTTGTATTATTGTGTTAAAGTTTAATACGTTTTTATCAGGTTTTATTATTTAATTTATTTTTTTGTTGCCTAAGAAACAGAACTGCACTACAACGAACAACATTTGACTAAAATAGCATTTAAAACAGCATGAAAAACTAGTTCAAAGGAACTAAGATTTTGTGTCTGGAACTGGAATAAATAAAATTAAATGCTGCATTAAGTGCAGTCTTAGTTAGAATACTCTGAATCCTGAAAGATGTTGTATTTTTGAATATTTAAATAATAATAACTCGGTGACACAGTGAAAATCCAGTTGAAATGAGATTTAGCTCAATCAGTAGGGCTCGATTAGGAGATTATTTTGCCATTTGTTAAAAATTTCGATATACCCTCAAAATCGAAAATTATCGATAAAAACGATATTTTTTTACCAAATAAATATTGTTATAAAAAAATTTTCAAGTTAAAAAAATTTTTACGAAAATAAAGCGTAACTTCTTTTCTGCCGAAACGCGTTTTAAATTTTAAACTCTATTTAAAAATGACTCAGTTAACTCGGACCAGCAATCAGGAGATGGCCCCTACATGTGCAGTGCATTGCGCCGAGACTAGAAAGGAGGGAATAGTATTGAGGGGACAGATGAAGAAAGAAGAGAAGATGGAGCCTTTTTTGTAGCTATTTTAATCTTTTACCTCGAGGCCCAATTTTTTGTTACAAGGCCCAGAAAGTAGGGTGCTCTTACTCTTATTCTGCTCTTAGTACATGATAGTGTCTATTGCTGCTCGTTATGTTCAGTCATCAGTGCTTTGCCTTCATCACTGAAATACGCTGACTAGCACTAATGCTGATCAGAAAATTTCAACACAATATTCATGACTGAACGCGGAGTCGAACTCACGACTCTTCGCTTCATAGTCTTGTGTTAACTATTTCAGAAGCAATCAGACAACAAGTGATCATGCCTGAAAATAAGTTAACAAAATTAATGCTAAGTTGCTGGGATTTGTCACTGTCTGACTGTCACTGGATATACATGCAATTATAAAATTATCAAACTAGCCTCGTATCTCTGTAGTATTTCATGTTGCGTAGTGTTACCGCTGTAGCGACGGCTGTAACGTTAACAATTTCTTTGATTTTATTTTCATTTTTCGTATTAAGTTTCCAATTTTATTGCTCATGTCATCGGAGATTGTAAGAATATATTTAAATTAATAGCAAAAAATGGTTGCTATTGGGTGGTAATGAGAGATGTCGAACACTTAAAGTGTTTTTTCCAAAATTTAATTTATACATGGAATTATTAGTCGAAACTCGGGGAAGTTCAGAGCATCCTGTAAAGAGGTATGGTGACCAATTCTAGCAGTTCTCATTACAAACTACTTTAACTTATTTTAATTGCAATATAACTTAAAGCTACTTATTCTTGCTAACACATATTATCTAGCCACTTGGATATGTTGCTCTCTAACCCCCTTCAAATGTAATTATAAAAAAACTTTTTGAAATGAAATACATACGAGTATATACATTTTTTAAAGCAGCTATCCTAAATGTATTTAATTTGATTTTATATAAAAAACACGTAACTTTTTTAATTCATAAAGATTTCCTAAAGAGGCTGCTTTATCGATTTTATAATCAAAAATGTTTCATCGTGTTCAAAATCTTTCTAAAAATCTGTGCTTAATGTAGTGCAATTCCTTTTAACTATAAGATCTTAAATCTGTTAAAATTAATTGTAATTAATTTGTGTAAATTTTAAAATGGAAAATGGTCCGAAACCTATTTCTTCATGTTTACCATTCAACAGATGAAAGGCATGATGCTGTTTCATACGTATTCTAAAATATTGATGTTAATCATACGCACAGCAGCACCGAGAGTCAATAAATGTACGTGAGGGAGAGTGTGTATTATTATTTATTATTTATAATTTTCTTTTTGTATGTTAGTACTAATTTCTTAGTTTTGTTTATACCCTTCACAAAAAAGTGAAAGGGTATATATAGGTTTGTCATTCCGTCAATATAGGACCCCATAAAGTATATACATATATTCTGGATCCTTATGAATAGCGATGACGATTGAGCGATGTCCGTCAGTCTGTGTGGGGGCTTGGTTTTCCCAAGCCCCCGAAAGAGCTAGAGACTTCGTTCTTGGACCGTTGGATTGGAAATGAACTTACAGTGGTATTGAAATTCAGAAAGATCCGAACTATGATTCCAGAGCTGGGAAGCTTGCACCTATTTCTCGACGCAAAATTTATACCAAAAACCAATTATTTTTTTTAATGTTTGTAAATTAAACCTATTTCGTGCTTGGGAAGCCTCAATGTTCTATTAAAAACTAAAAAAATTAAAATTTTTTTTCCAGGGATGGGAAATAAAAATCTTTTTTTTTCGGCCCATTCCCTATTTTGTGGTACATGTAGTAACTAAAATTGTTAAAAATTTTAAGTTTTTCTTTAACAAAACCTCTTAATACGTCATGAAGATTTGCATTGGCCAAAAAAAATTTTTTAAATTCAAATTTTGCTTCCAGGGGTGGGAAATTGCAAATTTTTTTTATACGTGAAAGTAATCAAACAGGCAACTGATGTTGTTTTTTTTTTGCTAACTAAACCTATCTTATAATTTAGGAAGAACAAAATTGGTATCAAAACTTCAAAAATAAAAAATAAAATTTCGAATCCAGGGATGGACAAGTGCAATATATCTTAGTACATGAAAGTGACCAATATGGTTAAAAATGTCAAAGTTTTCTTAAAAAATTACTTTATACCTCATGATGCGTTGCACTGATAAAAAAAAAAACAAAAAATTAAAATTTCGCTTCCAGGGTTGGGAAAATTAAAGTTTTTTTTTGATACATGTGATATTTTGTAGTACATGTAATAACCAAACTGGTTACAAAATTTTAGTTTTTCTTAAACAAAACTACTCTATACCTCATGAAGATTTGCATTGATAAAAAAATATTTCAAAAATTTAAATTTCGCTTCCAGGGTTGAAAAATTTAATTTTTTTTATACATAAAATAACCAAAAAGGCAATTGACGTTGTTTTTCCCCCTAACTAAAACTATTTTATATTTTAGGAAGAACAAAATTGGTATCAAAAATTTCCCAAAAAAAATCAAAATTTCCACTCCATGGTTGAACAAATAAAATATTTTATGGTACATGAAAGTGACCAAAAAGTTTAAAAATTTTAATTTTTTTGTCAAGTAAAACTATGTTACATCTTTTAATTAAACCTACTTCCGGTTTTAGCAAGAAAGAAAGAAGAATTACATCTGTGAAGGGTATTTAAAATTCGGGATAGCCGAATATAGCACTTTTATTGTTTAAGTTAAATTTTATTAAACAGCAGAATTTGTTCCCATAGAAAACATTTATTTGGTTCAATATATGAACCAATTAAATATAAATTGCTCAATTTATTAATTTTACACAATTAAAGGGCTCTAGTAAGACGCGATTCTCCCAAATGCGTCTAACAGATCATATATCTGAGCAACATATTTTACGCTCTTTTATGAGTTTTTTCGAGTTTAATAAAGTTTTAAAAATAATTAATAACACAACCCATTTTTTTGGGTGTACATATACAAACTCTTGATTTCTACTTATTCTCCGTATACACATTCATTCATACACAATTTGTCAGATTTCAACAGAGCAGAGCAGATCAGAATGAGTTGACTGCAATATTTTATTTTGTTAATTTCGCAAATGACATTCGTTTTTCATTCTGCACTACGAGTGGCAAACATTGTGTCACGTTTGCTTTGAAATAGAATATAAAAAGAAAAGTATTTAATATATTTTTTACTTTTCTAAGGAGTAACTGGGGGTTGAGCAGACTGTTACCATTATTTTGTGTTGGCTCACGTTTTTACACACACACACACACACACACACGCATGCTGTAGTGCTCATGGATTGTAAGTAAAAACTACTGCAATTTACCAAAATGTTGGGTTTTTATTTTGTAAACACTCTCTGTTACAAATTTCAGCTGTCAAGGCGTTTAGAAACTAACACTTTTGTTTTTCCAAAGGACTACTGCTGTTCTGCGCACACACACACACATATGAAATTTGTGAGAAAGTTTCAAACGCATATAATTTCTTTGTTTAAAAACAAATTAAACTAAAATTACTTGGATTAAAATTTAGTACAAACATGGGAGAACATTATTTTAGACCAGGTCGAATTTTAAGTACCCTACAAATATTTAGTAAATAAAAATTTTTCTATCAGCATAGAAACAATTTAACTTGCTGGGTCAGAGTTGCTTTAAGACATTTCTGGGCCTAATTTAAAAACTCTTTTTTGAAAGGGGTACTGTGGTAAGGGTGGTGGGAGAGACATCTCCCCTTTGCTGTAAAAACTTAAAAAATAAATTTTTGGGTTAAGTATTTTTGTGTGCTTCCCGTCAAGTCTGCACGAACAGTTCGATTCGAAGCTTTTTACGACTACGAAGATGAACCAAATTTTTGCTGATTGTTTTTGTCAATCAGGGAAATGAAATGGCGGACGAATGCGCAAGAGCGGGCTCGGCCTTGGATGAATCAGTTTCACGTAGGGATATTGACATTCCCTCAGTTGAGCTGGTGAACAAGATTCAGGAGTGGGCAGAGAGGAACGTGACGAACAGGTGGTCAAGTATTACCACCTGTGGGGTCTCCAAAACTCTATGGCCCTCGCTTAGCAAAGTTAGGACTAGACAGCTTCTGACTTTTGGGAAAAAGTCCTGGTAGGGTCTTGAGGGGCACTATGCAATTGGGCAAATGTCAGAGCGTTTGCAATTTCGCCATGATGGTCGCTGCAGGAGCTGTTTCGATGGAGAAGAGGAGGAGTCAGTACAGCATTTCCTTTGTGATTGTCCAGCCCTGCAGGTGCGTAGGCTTAGACAGCTAGGCTCTCGTTTCCTGCAAGATCTGGACTGCCTGCACCGCTGGCTGCCCTGGGGGGCTCTGTGAGAAGCTCTGGGTGGTTCTCAGGAACCACCACTTCGTCTTGAAAGAATTGTGTAGGGTATAGTCCTCTGGGCATCACAATGGGCCTTTTATGGCCTCCGAGTGTTTTTCTCGCTTACTGCGGGCAGCCCTTCTAATCTAACCCAACCGAAGTGTAGAAGAAACAAAAAATTTTTTTATAGGATCATTTAGGGGGCGAAAATATGTGGAGGAATAGGGCGTCGTCATAAAAGCTTCAAATTTGAATTTTTAAGAAACGTAGGCTTAAGGAATACAATTTGTTAAACATTTACATTGAGATCAACGCCCATTATGATGGGGGAGGGGTGCAAAAATTAATTTTTCTGATTTTATGGCTTCAAGTTCAATGCCTTGGACTTTCGTTGACATAAAAAAATATATCATTTACTAAACAAAATTACAGAAAAAACTTAAAAAATTGTGTTGTTCTTTAGAGGTTGGTTTAGTTCTTCTTAGGGGAGTTTTTTCCCCTCTGGTCCGATTCAGCCTATTTACGACCTCGTCCTGTACTATCCTTCACAGTTTATCTATACCAAATCTCAAGGTCTGGCTATTTTCTATTGGACTGTATCATGATTTCCACAGACGGAGGGACGGACGTGGCTAGATCGTTTTAGCTTTCATTACTGATCAAGAATATATATACTTTATGGGGTCTTAGGGGGATGCTTTGCTGCGTTACTCATGGAATGACAAAGTGAATATATCCTCCAATTTTTTTTGAAGGGTAAAAAAAAAGTAGGAAAGATGCTCTAAACCACCTTTCATTGAATGGGAGTGGGAGTCTTTTGCAGATTATTAATATTTCTGTAAATAGTTTTTGCCTCAACTCAACTCTTGTAAACATTTTTAAAACTAATTACGCTACTGAATTTATTTATGCATTTGCAAAACCATTTTTCCTAAAGCCTCTTTCGATGCCTTGCTGTGCTCAATATAATTTTTTTTTCTAATCGATAAACATTTATTTCTGGCAGGATATACTTATAAGATATTTATTAAAGACAAAAAGGTATAACAACACAATAAGACTCGTACCGACTCAAATTATCTAGAAACCAATTTATATAAATGTTTATTTTTTGCTGTTGTTGTCGAGTATTTCTTTTATTTCTATTCATTTCCTGGCAATTTTAATGACTTTATCTCAAAATTGAATTTATCCCAAAATATTTGTACATTTGGTTTCAGAAAAAAAAATTAATAATTGGAAAAAGCAAAAAAAAAGTAAAAAAATAAACAAAAAATCTTTAATTGAATTTGCTTATAAGACCAATACAATAATTATGGAACTTAAATTAGTTAACAGTGAATAACACTAGAAACCAATTATTTTAGTTTTTGCTTTAAACTCTAACAGCCCTTTTTATCTTTTTGGAGTTATTTCAAAGTAAAATTTTTTTAGAAGCATAAACAATTTACAGTCGAATCCGCTTTAGCGCAACACGCTTTAATGAAAAAAAAAAATCGGATTACTGAAAGCTATACAAATCCCCGCATTGATTTTAAACGCAGCCGGTTCTTATTAACTTCGCTTTAGCGAAACATCGCTTTACTGAAAATATCGTATTACTGAAAACCAAAAGCAAGCCCACAACTACGTTTTGTATGAAACTAACTTCGCTTTAGTGAAAAAATAAACAATGAGAAAATTATTTATTAGAAATCAATTGCATAAGTTAAGGCTGAAAAAATTTTGCATGTTTTGTCCGTTAAAAAGTTAAATGGCAAAATGTATTGTCCTTATTGTCTTATTGTATTATTTTGTCTGTTATATTGGCAATGCAAGTGGCTGGACATTTTCAAGGAGTTCTTGAAAAATTTCAACAACAAAATGAATAATTCTATGAATAATTTTTTTTTAAATAAAATTTTTACGTTAAATTGACGTAAAAATATATACAGATTTAAAAAAAAATTTTTTTTACTGATTTTAAGCGGTACGCTTATTTGTAACAAATTTTAAATATACGAACTATGTTTTAGAGAAAAAAAATCGGATAACTGAAATCAAAATTGGGTTTTGGTTATTTCCAGTAAAGCGGAGTAGAGTGTATTTATTTCATTCTAATAAAATAAAAAAGTTGAAATCACCTTCATCGTAATCGTTAAATTAAAGTAAAGTTGTACTAAAGATCAGCTCTTTATCTTTCCGACAAACATCTCATTTCTAAAGGTACGGTCACATTCATCAAATATTTACCCAATAAAGCGTAACCACTAAATAAAGCGTGTTTGTTTTAGAGTGTCACAACTTGAGAGCAACGCGTGCTAATTGTAGAAATTTTTAATTAAAATAATTGTTGTATTCGTCAAACTCATGGTGCACTTCGGCCATTTAATGGCCTACATAATCGTCCTTCCCAAGTTCATTCATTTCCATTTTGCCTCCTTGAACGTACTTCTCCTCAAATATAAAACACTTGTGCCAATATTTTATCCACTCCCCAGATACTCTTCTGATTTTTAGTTTTCGATATGTTTCTTGCGCGAAGGTGCTCTATCGTTGAAAAATGCAGTACTTTTATGGGTCTATTCAATCTTGGGAACCGGAAAAATTTGCTGGGTGCCAAATGTTGGGAATCTCGGACCAGCAGTCAGGGTATGATCCCTACATTTACAGTGCATTGCGCCAGAACTAGAAAGGAGTGTGATATTATTCAGAGGACAAACGAAGAAAAATGAGGGGATTCACAATTCTTGTTTAACGTTTTAATTTGCCGGCTAACATTTTGCTACAGGGTCGAAGAAAGTGGGTAATCTTCCTCTGCTCTTTTAGTACACGATAATGTCAGTCGCTGCCAATAATTGTTCAGTGATCAGTGCTATGCCTTTATCATTGAAACTGGCTGACAACAACTAATACAACCGTGCACTAAAGATGATCAGCAGAATTAGGCACAATATTCATGACTAAGTGCGGAATCGAACTCAGCGCCCTCCCCTTCTTAGTTTCGTGTTAACTACTTAAGCCAATAGCCACCTCAAAGTTAAGAAGTGACACTTACGGCGTTATTTTTGGCCATCAAACTACAGTTTTTCTGGTCATACATTCAGCAAGTTCACAACGAACTTTGCTGTCATATCCTTAGCAAAATTGTTAGGCATTCCTCAAAAACTTATCGACATCCTCAAAAACTTATCTAAGAGTAACGATTCTTCATCGACGATTTTCCATAACAAATTTTTTCACTGTCCCAAAGTTTCCATTAGTTTTTCGGTTGTTGCATCCTGTAGGAGGAGGAGTAATCATTCACATCATCTACTCGACCTTTTTTTGAAAAGTCTCCTCTATATATATTCAGTTATTTAATATTGTTTTGGCTCTTCACTGTTTGTGTGCTGAACAGATATTGAATCGCTTTGCAGCTAGATAACCTACAGCCATCATCCTGTTTGGTAATGAGGTTTCATTTTTTTCATTTTTAACTTGTCGTCCTGTTTGTGTATGTTTGAGCAGCAGAACTTCCTTCCTGTCCATACAATTTCTATCATATCTCAGCCAATAGCACGAACAAACAACTGCACACACACACACACAGACACAATTGAAATAACCGAAAAAAGGTACCGAAATTTTATACAAACAACACAAAATAAAATCAAACAGTAATTTATTATTATATTGTTCATTTTATTGCTCAAGGAAAAGAGAAACAATATAAAATAAATTTACAAAAAAAAAAAAAAGAGCCAGCCAACCGAAATATTGTTAAACTTTTATGGTTTTTTCCATTTTAAAGATTTATCTTAAAAACAAAATAAAAATAAAAATTTTGCAATGGATAATCTTCGTATGGCAGAAAAATTCTATAAAACTTTAGAGTCTATAGCACTCAAGTGTACAGTTAGAAGTGTCTTAACCCTCATGCAGCGGTACGATATTAGAATGCTAAAAGCGGTTATGGTTACCGTTACTTACGCATTCACTTTTACATCAATAAAATTTTGTAATAAATAAGTTATTATATTTTGCAATGAATGCTTTAGCAGCTTTAACGAAAATTATTGTTTGGCTGTTGCATGAAATTGTCATAATTTTTCAATTGATAGCGGAAGCATTAAAAATATACGCGACTTTTTAAAATATGCGAAAAGTTGGCATTGAAAAAATTTATATAAGTGATTTCTGTAATAAACATTGTCTGCGAAAATTTCTTTTATTTTTAGATTTAGACAAGCGCTTCAGTTCCTGGAATATTAAGCGAATTGGCACAGCAGAGCCTAGAACACACTATGGCTTTTTGTGAAATCGCATTTGTATCTATTGTCAGGTTAAATAAACAAAAATGACTTGGTAGCCATGTAGCTTTATCATAGGGTATTATAAGTGGCATTGCCAAAAACCCGGACAACAAATGAACCTAGCAAGTCCTTTATGTCCTGCATGAATGCGGTGTTCGCTGGTGGGAATTTAAAAAAAAACGTCAAGTATTTCTGGAAGAGGAGAACAGATGAACGCACAAAGTGAAGTTGAGTAGTCCCCATTAGTTATAAAGCACTTGTGCTAATGTTTTTTCCAATCCTCGAAACAGTTCTGACATGTACTTTCTGCTTTATCCTTGAGCTCTTCCTGCGATTCGGTATCTTCAATTCTTGGGAACAAGGAAAAGTTAAAGTGGAATCAAATCTGGTGAATACGTGGCCCCAGGCGTCATTTAACAATTCTGAGGCAACAGTGTTTTTCTTCTTGCAAAATTTCGGAGTTCACTGCCATGCGCCTCATACCTAAAATTTCCAAAAAAAAAAAAATCCTGACATGAGCCAACCCATATGCTGATATCCTTAGCCAATTCCTTTAATGTAATACAGTCGAATCCGCTTTAGCGGAACACGCTTTACTGAAAAAAATCGGATTACTCAAAGCGATACAAATCCCGGTACTGATTTTAAACGCAGACACTCTTATTCACTTCGCTTTAGCGAAAGATCGCTTTACTGAAAATCTCGTATTACTGAAAACGAGAAGCAAACCCACAACTACGTTTTGTATGAAACTTACTATTAGAATACTGAAAACGATACAAATCCCAGCTGGTCTTATTCACTTCGCTTTAGCGAAACATCGCTTTACTGAAAATATCGTATTACTGAAAACCAAAAGCAAGCCCATGACTACTCTTTGTATGAAACTAACTTCGATTTAGTGAAAAAATAAATAAAGACAAATTTATATATTAGAAATCTATTGCATAACTTAAGGCTGAAACAATTTTGCATTTTTTGTCCGTTAAAAAATTAAATGGCAAAATTTATTTGTCCTTTTCGCTCTTACGCACTTTATTGTATTTTTCTATTATATTGTCAATTCAAGTGGCTAGACATTTTCGAGGAATTCGTGAAAAATTTCAAACAACAAAATTAATAATTATATGAATAATTTTTTTTTTGAAATAAAATTTTTACGTTAAATTGACGTAAAAAACTTATACAGATTTGATATAAAAAATATTGTTTTACTGATTTTAAGCACTATGCTTAACTGTAACAAATTTCAGTAATCCGAACTACGTTTTATAGAAAAAATCGGATAACTGAAAGAAAAAAAATTGGGTTTTGGTTATTTCCAGTAAAGCGGAGTCGACTGTACAACGATTCTCCATAACAACTTTCTTCACATCATCCCTTGTTTGATGTCGAGGAGAAGCATCGTTATTTCCACCTTCTCGAATATTTTGTAAAAATTTTTTCCTGACTCAGAATAAAATCACCATAATCCACTTTCTTTTATTTCAAGTGCTTTGTAGCCCTTAAGCTAGATCGTCCTAGATTTCATTACTGATCGGGGATATAAAGGGTGTTTTTTATAGAGTGACACAAGTTCAAATCATAATAAAACAAAGAAATATATTTTTAATATCAATGAAACGGGCTTTATGGGAAAGAAAATTTTATAAATGTTTAAATATGATTTCTGCCATGTGGTCGCCACAGCAGGCGCGTATAAGGCACAATCTGGGACACCAATTTGCAACAACAACAAAAAATCTGCCATAAAGTGGTAGGACACAACCCCCCCCAGTTGCTGAAAACGGCAACGAATTGATTGATTAGGATCATCTTCAATGCTTTTGCTAGACAGCGGTTACAGCCTTTTCAGTGCCCAGTGTGCAGCGTCTTACGGTATGCACAGTGGCAATAACCGTAATTGTTGTCCGAAAACGATCTATTGTTCTTTGAATTGGGCGCTCTGCAGGACAATTATGTACGCCATAAAATGGAAGAAGTGCCCGATGAGTTTGACGAATAAAACAACTATTTTGATTAAAAAGAGATGTGTGGTGTCGTGGGACACCGGATAGGAGCGAAGTTCCTTATTATAAAAATATTAATATTATTAAATTGAATTAAGATTCATAGGCCAATTGATCGAAATTTGTTTTTAAATCTCAGAAAGACCTGATAAATATTCCAGGGCGCAAAGGAAAGTCAACATCAGTTTTATTCAACTTACACAGCAGAGCAGAACAGCTGTTTTCGAAAGCCGCAACACTTTCATCATCAGTGCTCATGTGTATTGTGTAATTAATTTTAATTTCTATTCGAGGTATAAAGAAAATAATTATTTTTTATTGTGATTTTTTTTTCGCCGACCAACGAAATTACAGGATCAGTTTTGTTCCCAAACGAAATTGAATTCTGCCACGGCACGGCTGCGTATGATTAATATTTGTTTGTATGGAATCGTATTACTCATACGTCTTAAACATTGATTTGGAAACAAAAATTCGTACGTTACGGACGTTTTTTCCCGGTTAGGGTACCCCTCGGCATCGTCCCATAAAAAACTTCGTTCCAAAAATTTCAACAATTTGCACGCGTTGCTCTGGCGTTGTGGCACTCTTAGAGGCATATTTCGCCGCGTTACACACGGAATGAAAAACTGAATATACCCGGCAATTCTTTTTTGTAGGGTATAACAAAATATAAGATTTTCTGAAGAAGTTAACGAAATATTGCGAAGAGAAATGAACATAATAAACAAAATAAAGACCAAATATATAAATAAATTGTTTAATTACTTGAAAGAAAGGTCGGGATATCAAGTTCAATTATATTATGGCCTGGAAATTGAATTTAAATTTAATACTAAATTATTTGCAACAACAAAATTTTTTTTCTACTTTTCAGTACTCGTGTACAGAAGACACAAAGAAATGAATGGTGCTCTGAAGGTTCGAGTGAAGTTAAGAACTAGTACATACCGAGTGTGATATGTGTGTGTGTGTTGTTAAGATGATAGTGAAAAGCAGTTGACTTTGCTAGTGCATATCATGATGACATTCTTGAGGAGTTCCCTCAATGCCGCCTTGTCAAACACGGCCAGTGTGATTAGAGAAAATGTCTTAATATTGAAATATATTGCAGCGAGTATTTGCAGTTTTGCAATGGCCTATCAGGGAGCAGTAAAATGTGTGTAACGAACTTGTGATACAATAAATTCTTGTCTTAAGGCGGCGTACGTCGAACTTTGATTAATTTTTGTTCCTTTTCAATTGAAGCATAATTTGCACTTTAACAACAATTTTCGATCTCTATTTATTTTATTTTTTTAAAATAAATCTCATGTTGTTGTTGTTACTTAAAATTTTCTTTTAAATTATAGCGCTGGAGCCATTCATCTAGCCATTCATACACTGTTCATTGAACGCTGACGGCAATGATTGAAATATTTGAAAAATTGTATTGATTCTGAGAAAGCGGCTGCTGCAGGGCGTGAGGGAAGAAGCGTGGTTTGCTTTAATTTCTATTTTCTCCCACTTTTTTGCGTTTTTTTTTGTTCATCTGTTTATTTGAAAATTTTAAAATGGATGAAATTGTTCCGGGGAATGGCCAAATCATGAAAAGTTGTTAAAATAAAAACAGCAAACAGCGAATATGAAAATATAATGACTGAATGCTTGACTGAGTAGCGGCTGGCTTTGGTGTTGGCATTGAATTAACGCCAAATCAATCGACGTTGGTTTCAGCTTCATTGCTCTTTAATTTAACATCTAGTATGTATGTGTGTGTGTGTTTTCCTTTAGCCCGGGCAAAACTTAGGAATAAGCTAAATTTATTGGATTTTTTTTCGGCCATTATTAAGCAAAAGTTAATTTGTTTGATTTTTCTTTACTGGTCTTGCAAAAAAACCGTGCGAAAGAAGAGGTAAAGGAAGATAAGAAGTTTTCGAGGCTGGCAAAAACTCTACAATGCAATTAGTTGCCATGCGAAATGTTTTACGGGAAAAAAACGATTATTATTAAACATGAAGTAGGGTATTCGAGCTGTAGGTGTCAACTTAGTGTTTACCAAAAATTCTTAAAAAAAAATTACTTGCAGATGGCAGATTTGAAGTTGAGTCTGAATAAAAAATTTTGCTGTTCATAATAATACTTTTATATATTTCTACTTTTATATATTTCTATTTCCCAACCCTGGAAACGAAATTTAAATTTTTTTACCAATATTAATAAAATCGCAAAAATAAAAAAAGTTAAAGTTTCACAATAAAATTTGTGTAAATAGGAACTGTTATCAAATTCCACTAAGCCACCTAATAAGTGGTGACAAACACACTGAAGTAGTAGAACACGAGACTATGAAGCGGAGGGTCGTGAGTTCGAGCCCGCGCTGAGTCATGAAATATTGTGTTGAATTCTTCTGATCAGCATTAGTGCTTGGTTGTGTTAGTTGTCGCCAGTCTGTTTCAATGATGAAGGCATAGTCACTGGTCACTGAACATAATTGGCAGCGACTGACACTATCATGTACTAAAAAGCAGAGTAACAGCACCCACCTTCGTCGGCCCTGTAGCAAAAATTAGCCGGCGAAGTAAAAAAGGTTGAAGTAGCTACAAAAAAAAACTGTCTATCTTCTCATCTTTCCTAATCTGTCCCCTCAATACTATCCCCTCGTTTTCAGTCCGGCGCAATGCAGTGCATATATAGGGGTCATCCCCTGAGTGCTGGTCCTACTCCTAAAAAAAAAAAAAAAAATACACATGAGCACTGATGATGAAAGGGTTGCGTCTTTCGAAAACAGCTGTTCTGCTCTGCTGTGTGAGTTGAATAACAACAACTGATGTTGACTTGCCTTTGTGCCTTGGAATATTTATCATGTCTTTCTGAGATTTAAATTAAAAATTTCGAACATTTAGCCTATAGAATCTTAATTCAATTTAATATAAAAAAAAAAATTTAATTTTATTTAATTATTTTACTTAATGATACAAAAAAAGTTAAAACTTTCCAGCTCTGCAGCTGTCTTTTTGGCTTTTGTGAAGCAATAAATTTCTTTAAAAAACATCATGTATAAATTTTGTTGCAGTTGATTAATTTTAGGTATGAAACAACAATTGCAATTGTCCAACCCTGGAATCGTCTTTTTGATTTTTAATAACAATTTAATTTTTCCCTAAGTAGAAAATGAGTTTAATTAACAAAAAAGAGAAAAAAAAATATTTTAAATTGGATTAAATAGTTACTTTTGTATTTGAACACTAATTATGTATTTTCCAGCTCTGGCAGCGTATTTTGGATTTTTCTGATTTTCAATTACAATCTATTGATGACTATTTCCTATACCTCAAGACCGAAAGTCTTCAACTTTTCTGGGGTCCTCAGAAATGTCATTTCACGTAGCGACGGACAGACAGATGGACATCACTTGTTCGACTTTCCTATTCATAAGGACGCAGAATATGTATTTTTCATGGAGTCACATGTTAATAGTGTGGAAATTACACATGGACTGACAATCCTATAGACACCTTTTCACTATTTTGTGATTAAGGGTATAAAAGGACCTGGTATATGTTTGGATTTCACATCATACCCTCCAAAAAAGGAACTGGAGGGAGTTACTGACTACAGAATTTCTATGGCACCAGTCAGGCAATAACTCCTCTGGTAGGACGAAGATATTTGTCTTACAAAAGTTTTTAAAAGAAACAATTAATGAACGTTATGACTCTCTATTAGGAGACATAACGAAAGTTTTGAATGTCACATAATATCCCTGGGACTCGTAACACTTTTTTAACTGTTTTATTGTTTATTATACTATTCAATATTAAAAGAATTAAACGTTGGTGCAGGAAAAGTGCAAGTTTGAAGTTAAAAAAAATGTTGCAAATTCCTACAAGTTTTCATTATTTTGCTAATTAATGATTCTTCTAAAACAGCTGTCGTATATGCACTTCTGGCACATCCTGCAAGAGTTATAGTAAAGAAAACAGAACGCACTGCAAATTTAATGCAAGCCATGAATAATTTATAAGCAGTCGTATTTCTTCTTAAATTTAAGCGCTTGCCTTTGACGTCGGTGTGCGCTAGAGTTTCCCAGCTAATGACATTTTAATTGTTATTGTTTGCATGGTTGTGGTGAAAAAATTTCTTTATTTTTATAAATTCATTTATTTTTATTTATTTATTTTTCCTCTGCGAATTCCTTAAAAACCAGTAAAAAATTTAAGAGTCTAAAATTTTGCACTGAAAACACAAACATTTATTTTTTATGAACAATTAAAATCCATATGCCAAACTTTAGTTATTTTTTGTTAAGATCTTTTGAATCGAAAAACAGAAAGAAATTGTTTTATAAGCTTCTTGTTAATCAAACATTTCTTATAAATTAAACTGTAATTTTCATATATAAATTTACCATTTTTATTCTTTTACTCACATTTGAAATCCATCCACACATTCATACTACAATTTTTCTTAGTTTGTAGTCGCACTGTTTTTTTTTTAACTCTTATATCCCTTGTAAAAATTCAAATTTAATTATATTTTAAACTAACACAAAAGCATAAATAAAATAAACATTTTCATCACGTAAATAAAACATCACAGGCGATTGAAAATTCCCTAAAGGTTTAATAAACATTAATTATGAAATAAACGTTATTATGCTGGTTACATGTTCAGTAACAAAAACAAAAGCATTTCTAATAATAAACGAATTATACTAAAATAATGTTTATTTAATTAAAATCAAACCCTCTCTCCCCTGTTCGAACGGAAAATGTTGAAGCAAATTAATGCCATGATGAGATAAGAAAACTTTCATTAACTAATTCAAACAGAAATTTTGTACTTATAAATCTATTAAAGATGACAAATAGCTTCACAAAATGGAAACTAATTTTCATTAACACTTTGTGTCAACAAAATTAAGAAGAAGAAAGAAGATATTTAGAAGAAATCACAGCACAAGAGTGTATGCGATTGTTTGCTGTGCTTTGGTGCTACTGTGCGTATGAGTGATGTGAATCTCCTCAACTGCAGTCGATTTCTGGTAAGAGAACATGGAACATTTTGGAAATTTTGTTTTGTCTGAAATTTTTTAACAAAAAAAAAAAAAAAATTAAAATAATTAAAAAAATTAAAAGAAAAAAAATATAAAAAAATCGGATGAGTAAATTCTAAAACAGGTCATAGGCATACAATATTTTAACATCTATTTACTTAAGCAAGTTGCTTAAATACGGGAAACAAAAAATAATGCAAAGATATTCACAGGATTGTTACTGATAAAATATCTGAAATAAAGGCTGTTTTTTTTATAGAGTGACACAACTTCAAATCATAATAAAACAAGTAAAAACGTTATATTCGACCAGGTCGAATGTTAAATACCCTCCAAATATTTAGTAAGTGAATTTAAAATGTTTAACTTGGTGGGACAGAGTTCCTTTATATAATATCGTACGTCAACGCCCACCAAAGGGAGCGGGGTTAAAAAATATACAATATCCGGTTTTCCACAGACGAACGTATGGGCATTGCTAGACCGTCTTAAACTTCATCACTGATCAAGAATATATTTACTTTATGGCGTCCAATTCTCTTTGGAGGGTATAAAAACTGTATATTGGCGGGATCGATCTGGCAAGGGCTGTAGGGGAAACATTTCACCTTTGTCATAAAACTCTAAAAATAAATGCTTGGGATAATTATATACAAAATTAAAATTTCTTTTTTTTGATAGGGTCATTTAGAGAGCAAAGGGGAAGAGGGGGTAGGACAGAAACAGGTAGACATAAAACACTAAAAATAAATGCTTGGGATGATTAAATACAAAATTAAAAAAAAAAAATTTTTTTTTTGGTAGGGTCATTTAGATGGCAAAGGAAGAGGAGGGGTTAGGGCAGAAATCGGCAGTCATAAAACTCTAAAGATAAATGCTTGGGATGATTATATACAAAATTAAAAATTTTTTTTTGGTAGGGTCATTTTGGGGGTGAAGGGGGAGGAGGGGGTAGGGCAGAATAGTACCAGGTCTCGTCTTAGTTTCGTCATTAAAGCTTAGAAATATTACCTTTAAGGAATTTAGGCTTAAGTAAAACATTTTGTTAAATTTTTATGCTATCTTTGCATATAATAACGCCCACTAAAGTGGGCGGGGTCCAAAAATAATTTATTTTTATTTTATGGCTCCAAGTTAAAGGCGTTGGACCGTATTTGTTATAAAAATATATCATTTGCTTAACAAAATAACCAAAAAACTTTAAAAATGATGTTCTTGTTTCTGGGTTGGTTCAGTTCTTCTTTGGGGAACTTTTTTCCCTCTTTCCCAATTTAGCCCATCTCCGAACATAACCTGCTCTAAGCCTTAAGAAATATTTATACCAAATTTCAAGAGTCTAGCTCTTTTCATTTGAACTGAATCGTGATTTCCACAGACGGACGGACGGACGGACGGACATGCTCAGTTCGTCTTAGATTTCATCACTGATCAAGAATATATATACTTTATGGGGTCTGAGATGGATATTTCGATGCGTTACAAACGGAATGACAAAGTGAATATACCCTCCAAATTTTTTTTTTGGAGGGTATTAACAAGGAAATATATTTTGAATATCAAGGAAACTGGCTTTATTGGAAAGGAAATTTTATGAAATTAAAGTTTAAATATGATTTCAGTCATGTGGCCGCCACGGCTGATGCATATAAGGCGCTATCTGGCACAACAATTTCCAACAACTAAAAAAAATCTGCCATAAAGTGGAAGAGGACACAACCCCAGTTGTTGAGAACGGCGACGAATTGATTGATTAGGATCATCTTCAATGCTTTCCCGTACAGCGGCTACAGCTTCTTCGCACTGTTCAGTGTCTCACTGAATGCACATCAGATCAGTAACAGTAAATGTGGTCCGAAAACGATCTTTCGCTCTTCGAATTGGCCGCTCTGCAGGACGATTCTGTACGCCATAAAATGGAAGAACTGCACGACGAGTTTGGCGAATAGAACAATTATTTTGATTAAAAATTTCAACAATTTGCACGCGTTGCTCTGGGACACTTTAAAAATACAAGTTTCATATATAAAACAAAAATAAATTAAATTATGTATGAATTTTTATTAGTCGAACTTTCTTATGTAAATTCTTAATTTTTTCAACGGGTTTAAGTTCGAATCTGCATGACTGCAAATGATTTTTTATTATCAGTACTGATCCGTTCTGCTGGTTTGATGATTATTATTCTTAATATTCCAATCTTAATATAAAAAATAATAAATAGAATTTGAACAAATTCATTTATTAATAAAATAATAAAAAATGGTTTGCAGTCTTGCAGATTCGAACTCAAGCCCGTTGAGAAAATTAACAAAAATAAATTTTAAAACTTTACTTTGAATTAAATTGTGCAACAAAACGACATCTAGTGGCATGGAGGAACATCAAGTTGATTGTATTTAAGATTAGAAAGATACAGTGGAGCAGAACAGCTGTTTTCGACTGCCGCTACACTTTCATAATCCGTACTTATAAGTATTTTTGTTTCTCAGTTTTTATTAGGTGATTTAGTTGAATATGATAACAGTTTTTATTTATATTGTTAATTTTTTTGGGCTTAAGTTCGAATCTGCATGACTGCAAATGATTTTTTTATTATTTTTATTAATAAATGAATTTTGTTCAAATTCTATTTATTATTTTTTATATTAAGATTGGAATATTAAGAATATTTTCAATAATCATCAAACCAGCAGAACGGATCAGTACTGATTTCGAGGCCGCTACGCCATCTCATCAGCGTTCTTTGTTCAATTTTTCCACTTTTGCAAGTGGTGCTGGTTAGTAGGAATATCAACTATTTAACCAATATTTTAACGAAAATTTAATATGAGAAGTTATCACATTCATATTTTTAAGTTATTACCTTTTTGTTTTGTACGAAATTCTCCAACCCTGACGATTAATATTCCCAATATTCCATGTATCTCTTTCGCTTTTTCCAGAGCCATCGGCTGCTGATTGCTAAAGTTTTTATTTATACAAAATTTATTAGGATATTATATGCGAGAACTGTATCAAACCGATGGTAACCCTCTTCGAATTCCCGAGTTGCCATTTTGATTATTTTATTTATGTTCCATTTTCTGAATTTTTTTGGTAAGCCAAATATATATTATTTGAATTCTTTTATTATTATTTAATTTCATTTCTATTACCAAGTTGGAATTTAAAGTTCGAATAGGGATAAAGGAAAATATGCCTTCAAGATTTTTTATTATGATTTTTTATTATTTTCTTTATAAATAAAAACACAAGCCGTGGAGCGATTCCACTCTTCAATGTGTGTGGAAATATATTTAAATTTATATTAGCGAAGACGCAAACCGAAAGATGTATCAAACCTATTCGGCAGTTAACAGAGCTCTGTTTAATTTGGAGTAAAATTTTTGATTAAGTTCATTTGGAAGCCAAAATCTAAGAACTCGAACCAGTTCTGTCCAAGCTAGTGAATAGAAATTATTGCCCAAGAAATACTTAATAAATTTATACTTAAGGGATGTACTCAAAATATAAAATATTGTAAAAACAATCATTTGAAAAAAAATCAATGAGTGTTCGAACTCACGGGTGATGTGTTAACACCTTTTTGTTTATTTATTTTATATTAAACCCACAAAAAACAAAGATAATGCAAAGCAACAGACATATGTACATACATACATTGTTATGTTTGTACATAAGCTACATACGTTGCTGTCTTGCTATCTAATTTTTATATATGTACGTATAACCACGTCACTATTCTCTTTGCTATGCATAAGACAAAACCGAAGATCAACATAAAACACTTTTTTAATATTACTCCAAATTAATACTCCGAATTAAAACACTTAAATCTCCGCTCGCCGATATCGGATCGCCTTAATTTTTGGCCTAAACTCTTGGTCGAAACCCGCACTAGCGTTTTAATCCAAAAATTAATAAAATCGGCTATGAATTTCCGGAGAAAACCGCTTGGGAAAATTATATGAAAATCGCCCAATAATCACTTTCAATACCGACTGCCAAGCAACAACAACAAACAAACAAACTCTTACACTTACACTTGCGTATGTATTGAAACTGATAGTTTACTGCCCTAGAGGCGCGCGTATAGATGTTAACACATCAAAAAATATTTTCCTGGAGAGGTTTACGGCCATTGTGGGAAAATGGGGATGGGTACACATATGCCACTTTATATTGCAGACAAAATGTTATAGTTTGAAATAATTTTCGGTTTGTGTCTTGGCTAATATAAATTTAAATTTATCTTCACACACATCGGCCTTCAAATATCCTCTGTCTACAAAAGCTTTTTTTATGTTAACTTGACCCAACTTGATTAAAGAATGTCATAATGCTAAAGGAATGCAAAAATTGTTAAGCTGTTCTCTAATGATTTTGCAGTAAAGTCATTTCCACTTGTTGTAAAACCTGTTACCCATAGAACATAAAATGTATCTTGCAAGCAAAAATCTAAAAACTCAAAGTAAAATCCGGAAGACAAATAATTCCGATAAATTTTTTTGTCCGTTCATTTTAATTACCAAAGAAGTGTAAAAGAGAAACCTCAAACACACATGTCAATTTTCTGTTAGAGATGATTGGGAATTAAAAGGATTTTAAATAAGCAGCCAGTAACAACAACAAGAAAAAACTCAGCAAATAAACAAACATTAATACAAATCTGCAAAAGAAAATCCCTAACAAGTCATCGGCAAGCAAAGAAAGTTCAAGTGAAAGAGAGAAGTTTAAAAAAAAGAAAAAAACTAAAGGAACAGCAAGAAAGTCAACAGTAAAAGTGAAACTTGTGTTTGCATGTCAACAATAATTGTGGCAGCAGCAAAAACATTTTATTTGACTTTAATATAAATCTGAAATAAAGCAAACAACACGACTACCTTTTTGTTAAGGGAAAGGAATATATAACTCCAGTTTATTACGATTGCCATACGATAAAGTTTTAAGATTGAAGTTGTTCCGGTTCTTATTAATTATATTTAATACTGAATTAGTAACTCAGGTCGTTATCATCAGTACTTCCTTTATGAATATAACAAGATTCAAAAATGTTTTAAAGCCTTTCGGAAACCCACAGGAATATAAAATATATATTTAAATAAAAATAAAATTATATCAACTTTACAACAATCCCTCTCTACTTAAAATGTATGCCTGCACTCGTGTTGCGTTATTGCAGATTTAAGTTTCAATTTAAAAAGTTTTTTATGCTGAAAAGAAAATATAAAAAGAAAAACAAGCGAAATATTCCATCGTGTATTAAAATACTATTATTGTAATCAGGTTTTTTTTCTTTCTTTATTCCCAAAGCCGATTTTGCGAATTAATATAAAATGGAAAATCAAAATAATATAAGACTTGTGCCATAGTGAATTCAGAAAAGATTTATTTCGTTTAATTTTCATTAAAGACTTAAATCGTGTAAATTTTTATTGAATTCGCATGCATGTTCACATTTTAAAATAGTTTTTTTAACAAAAAATCATCTGAAAAAGAAAAGCTTATTAACAGTCAATACAAATTGCTTATATCCATAAAGTTTTTGTTTGATTGTAGAAATATTTTACCACCACGGCAGCTTTAACAATTTGATACTAAAGAAAAAACATCACTAATAAAGGGTGATTTTTTAACAACTTTCAAATGGAATTTAAAAAAAAAACAAACCTAAAATTTAGAGAGCGATTTATATAATTTTATGTTAAAGATGATTTCATGTAAAAGATGACCGCGGCCACACCTCAAATGGTTCATATGCAGGGTGCAATTTTGTGATACCCCCTCCAACATATCGACCGCTATCTCGGGAACAAATTTTTCAATATTGGCTTGCAATGTGTTAGCAGTTGCGTACTTGCCCCTGAAGACATGAGTCTTATCACAGACCCACAAAAAATAGTCTAAAGGCGTTAAATCATACAATCTAGGTGAGATCAGTTGTCTGGACCCAAACGTGAAACAAACTTTTCACTGAACTCGCCTCTCCATAGGTCCATTGTTTCGTGCGCTGTATAGCATGTGGCACAGTTTTGTTGAGACCACATGTCAGCCAAGTCCAGCTCTTACATTTTGGACCAAAAAAAGAAAAAAAGATATTAATCATCGCCCTTCACAGTAACGCTCCTGTCTTCGTCGTCTTTCAAAAATTATGCCACCGGCCCATAATTCACACCAAACTGAGCCTTTTTGTGATGCATTGGCAGTTCTTGCACGGCTTCTGATTGCTCTTCTCACGCAAATACGGAAAACTTTTCTTGGGAAATGAGCACGATGCACTTTCTTAAGCCAGCATGAATTTCGATAACAAAATTAAATCGTCAGCAACGGTTGTTCGTTTTTAAGTTGATCCAGGGTTAAATTCTAGTCCAAACTGAACATGTTTAACAGTAACATGTTACACGAAAACAGCTGAGCTGCCGAAAAAAAATCACACGTCAGATGGAGTTAAATAATTAAGTGCTGTAATAATTAACTTTGCCATTCTCTGGTATTCTAGGGACACTTTTTAATGTTTATGGTACTTCTTAATTTTTATGCACTTCTTAATTTTTATGGCCTACATAATTGTCTTTCAGAGCGGTTAATTCGAAAAACAATAGATCGTTTTCGGATCACCATTTACTGCCACTGATAGTGTGCATCACATAAGACGCCGAGCAGTGCACAGTGAAGAAGCTGTAGCCGCTGTACAGGAAAACATTGAAGATGATCCTAAACAATCAATTTGTCGCCGTTCTCAGCTATGGCAGATTTTTCTAGTTGTTGAAAATTAATGTTCAAGATTGCGCCTTATGGCGGGCACATAGCAGAAATCAGGTTTAAAAACTATTTTCTTAAAATTAAATTTTCAATAAACCCCGTTTCATTAATATTAAAAATATATTTCCTTGTTTTACTATGATTTAAACTTGTGTCATGCTATAAAAAACACCTTTTAATTGTGCAATACTTAGAAATAAAACTAGTGCTAACGTGGAACGGGCAGTAAGTCAAACAAATATTCCCAAATAATCAACACCCACACTCCACTCTGAAGAAAACTCAAAGTCTTTTAGAAGATTGATTTACCTAATGTAGTGCTCAACCGTGTAAAAAGCCAACAAAATGATTGTTAACATTTGAGCCGTTCACCATAAGCGGCATAGTATTTTACAATCTTTCAATTCTGCTGAAAAGATTAAATACTCCATTAAATATTAGCGACAGCTACAAATTAATTAAGCGTATTTCAACTTTTAGTTGCAGCAGAGAACTCCCACAAATCCATTTATTTAATAAAGCTTTTGTGTTCATAATAATTTATAAATTATGTAGCCAGCAGCAGGTATCGATCGATATTGTTTAACAGACAAAAACATAATTATAATTGAAATGTCTGTTTATTTAAGCCACAAAATTAATCTTTTCAAAACCAACAAACTCTTTAGTCTCTAATAGTTTGGCATTCGTTTCAAGATAAAATGGTTTTGGAAAATTCTGTTGGACACATAGAAAATATCTAATAAATACATAAAAGCTTAATAACTAAAAACGAGTCATTGAGGAAATACAAAGGCAATGAACAGAAACAACAACAACAACAGCAAATACAACGATATCGATATTGATGACATTAAAGTTAAATAACTTTTACATATTTATGGTTTCATTAGCTAAACGAAAATACAATAGCAATGAATGGAGAATAATATGCAATATACGAGTATGCACTAAGGAAAAATAGGTTACACTGTGCTACAGTGATTCCTATGTTTAGTATTTGATTGCTTGTGAATTTAATGCATAATTAAGGTATTAAACGCTGTGCTACCATGTCGTATTGTTGTATTTATTATACCCTCCAAAAAAGAATTTGGAGGGTATATTCACTTTGTCATTCCGTTTGTAACGCATCGAAATATCCATCTCAGACCCCATAAAGTATATATATTCTTGATCAGTGATGAAATCTAAGACGAACTGAGCATGTCCGTCCGTCCGTCCGTCCGTCCGTCCGTCTGTGGAAATCACGATTCAGTCCAAACGAAAAGAGCTAGACTCTTGAAATTTGGCATAAATATATTTTAAAACTTAGAGCAGGTTAAGTTCGAAGATGGGCTAAATCGGGCAAGGGGGAAAAAAGTTCCCCTAAGAAGAACTAAACCAACCCAGAAAAAACAACATAATTTTTAAAGTTTTTTGGTTATTTTGTTAAGCAAACGATATATTTTTACGTCAAATACGGTCCAACGCCTTAAACTTAGAGCCATTAAATAAAAAAAAATTTTTTTTGACCCCGCCCACTTCAGTGGGCGTTATTATAGGCAAAAATAGCTTAAAAATTTAACAAATTGTTTTACTTAAGCCTACATTCCTTAAAAATAACACTTTTAAGCTTTAATGACGAAGCTGAGACGAATCCTGGTACTACTCTGCCCTACCCCCCTCCTTCCCCTTCGTCCCCTAAATGACCCTACCAAAAAAAAAATTTTTTTTTTAAATTTTGTATATAATCATCCCAAACATTTATCTTTAGAGTTTTATGACAGCCGATTTCTGCCCTACCCCCCCCCCCCCTCTTCCTTTGCCCCCTAAATGACCCTACCAAAAAATAATTTTTTTTTTAAATTTTGTATATAATCATCCCAAGCATTTATCTTTAGAGTTTTATGACTGCCTATTTCTGCCCTACCCCCCCCCCTCTTCCTTTGCCCCCTAAATGACCCTACCAAAAAATAATTTTTTTTTAAATTTTGTATATAATCATCCCAAGCATTTATCTTTAGAGTTTTATGACTGCCTATTTCTGCCCTACCCCCGCTCCTCCCACTTCCTTTGCCACCAAATGACCCTACCAAAAAAAATGTTTTTTTTAAATTTTGTATATAATCGTCCCAAGCATTTATCTTTAGAGTTTTATGACTGCCTGTTGCTGCCCTACTTCCTCCTCCCCCTTTGCCCGCTAAATGACCCTATTAAAAATAAATAAAATTTTTTTTTTAATTTTGTGCATAATCATCCCAAGCATTTATTTTTAGAGTTTTATGTCTACCTGTTTGTGTCCTACCCCCTCTCCCCCTTTGCCCTCTAAATGACCCTATCAAAAAAAACAAATTTTAATTTTATATATAATTATCCCAAGCATTTATTTTTAGAGTTTTATGACATAGGTGAAATGTTTTCCCCACAGCCCTTGCTAGAGCGACCCCGCCAAAATACAGTTTTTATACCCTCCAAAGAGAATTGTGATGAAGTCTAAGACGGTCTAGCAATGCCCATACGTTCGTCTGTGGAAAACATGATATTGTATATATTTGAACCCCGCCCCCTTTAGTGGGCGCTGACGTACGATATTATATGAAGGAACTATGTCCCACCAAGTTAAACATTTCAAATTCACTTACTAAATATTTGGAGGGTATTTAAGATTCGACCTGGTCGAATATAACGTTTTTACTTGTTTTAGACTAGTTTTATCTTTAGCTAATTTAATATGCATATTTTATGCTAAGAAAAATATATTCACCGTTAATAGCGAAAATTCACAATAAGTTAAAAACATCAAAAGTAGCGATATATGAAAAGCTAGAGAGCTCTTTCTTGGACTAATGGATTAGGAATGAGCTTAAATGGAGTGATATTGAAATGCAGAAAAATCCAAAAGACGGTTCCAGAGCTGGGAATTTTACACCTATTTCTGGACGCAAAATTAACTAGCAAAAACCAATTATTTGTTTGATTGTTAATTAAACGTATTTCATACTTTGGGAAGAATAAAATTTTGCATTAAAAACTTAAAAAAAGATTCCAGGGATGGGAAATTGCATTTTTTCCATAGAAGTTTTTTTTTTTTTTGCCAAATAAAATCTATTTTCGAATTTGGGAAAAACCAAACTGGCATTAAAATTAAAAAAAAATTAAAATTTCGATTACAGGGTTGGACAGCTGCGATATATTGTAGAACATGAAAGTGAACAAATTGGTTACAAATTTTACGTTTTTCTTAAATAAAACTATTTTATACCTCATTAAGAGTTGTATTGGTAAAAAAAACAAAAATGTTAAGATTTCGCTTCCAGGGTTCGGAAATTTACATTTTTTAGTACATAAAACCAGTCATACAAGTTCCTAATTTTGGTTTTTTCAGTGAATTAATTTTATACTTCATTAAGAGTTGCATTTGTAAAAAGAAAACAAACAAAACATTAAAATTTCGATTCCAGGGTTCGGATATTTAAGTTAGTTTTTTATACATAAAACTAACCAGAAAAGGAACTGACGTTGTTTTTTTCCAATTATATCTACTTTATAATTCAGGAAGAATGAAATTAGAATAAAAAATTAAAAAAAAATCAAAATTTCGATTCCAGGGTTGGACAACTATAAAATTTTGTATTACATGAAAGTGACCAAAGTGGTTACAAATTTTACGTTTTTCTTAAATAAAACTATTCCATGCCTCATTAAGAGTTGTATAGGTAAACAGAAAAAACACACAAAAAAAATTAAATAAAATTCCAGGGTTCGGAAATTGAAATTTTTTTATTCATAAAAGTAGCAAAAAAGTTAATTGGCGTTGTGTGTTTTTACTAATAAAACTATGTTATAATTCAGGCAAAAAATGGTATAAAAAACTAAAAATAAATCAAAAATTCGAATCCAGAGTTGGACAAGTGCAATATTTTATAGTACAGGAAAGTGACCAAAATGGTTAAAAATTTTAGACTTTTCTTAAATAAAACTATTTTATGTCTCATTAAGGGTTGCATTGGTAAAAAGAAAACAAAAATATTAAAATTTCGGATCCAGGGTTCGGAAATTTACATATTTTTAGTACATAAAAGCAGTCATACAAGTTCCTAATTTTGGTTTTTTCAGTGAATTAAACCTATTTTATACTTCAGAAAAAATTACATTCGTGTAAAAAATTCAAAATATATAAAATTAGATTCCAGGGTAGGAAAATCGAAATTTTTTCGTACATACCAGTAACCAAATAAGTTCCTTATTTGGGTTTTTTAGTGAATTAAATCGGTTTTCTGTTGGAAAGAAAACAGATATGCATCTGTGAAGGGTATTTAAAATTCGGTACAGCCGAATATAGGCATTGCGCCGGACCTGCAAGAGAGGGCATAGTTTTGAGAGGCCAGATGAAGAAAGATAAGAAGATATAGAATTTTTTTGCAGATATTTTAACCTATTACTTCGTCGGCTAATTTTTGCTACAAGGCCGACGAACTATTATTTTGGCTTTATCTCATGTTGTTGGTATTTTTGTATAATACATTTTTATATTATTATAAATTCAAATAGCACACTAGTTATGGAGGATTGTTTATAATATTATTTTGTTTTATTATTATATATTTTTTTATTTCTGGCCTGATGACTACAGTTTTAATACCCAATTATACACCGGAATTAAATAAACATTTAATCAAATTGAAGATAAATATTATAACAATTTATTAAGAGAAAAACATGTGAAATTAGATGTTAATTTCCACGCGCCACAATCGTTATATTAAGCAGTCAAATTAATATGGACTGGGCGTCATATTTTTTATAAAAGTTGATAGTTCAAGATTTTAAATTGTCTTTATATCGAAGATGACAATTTAAGTAACTTTTAAAGTACAACATATAGTTTATTGTACATTACAACAAAATGTTAGTATTTCACAAGTCATTCATTTAAAAATCCCTTTTTTATTGCTCACACACAAAATTTTTAGCTTCTGTTACAACACTCTTGTGCAACAGTTCATGACTACAAGTCTAAGTATTTGTGTCCCAGTACACACAGACTGACAGTGTAAGTGAGGGGTCCTTAATATTTCATGAAATGAAATTGAGCTTCTTCATAACAGACAATATAAAGCTTAAAGTTAATGATTGTTATATTGGTGGAGAAATACAAAATTGGTGTTGGCTCTTCATATAACGACGAGGGTCAGCTGGGTTGTTTGCTAAGATTTTAAACAGTATAAGGACAATATGTAGCACTGTGTAGTTCGTGGTATTTTATAAACTGGAAAACATGAATGCATTTGTAGGCAAGCAATAACTACATCTTGCTAACTCAAGTTGTATTATTATTTTTTTTTATTATTGAAAAATACAATAGATTTGTCATGTAACATCTACCATCGTATTTACCCAAACACTTTACAAGTTCTATGTTTTCAAAGGGAATACAGAAATAGTAGCAGGTTACTACAAAAGAAAGTCATAACGCTGGCAATGCATGTCTTGAAACAAGAACACTTCAAATAAGCGGTAAGTGACTGAGAAAATATCTAATGAAATATTAAATTAAAAACTGTAAAAAACAGACATGCAACAAAATATTCTTTGTACTTAATATAGAACTTTATTAACTTTGCAGAAATAAATGTATTGATTACTTTGATAGCAAGTATTATTGCGTTATTACGCTGTGCAACACAAAAAAAAAAAAAAATAAAATAATAATAATAATAAAAATATATAAAAAATTAAATAAAACAAGTAAAAACGTTATATTCGACCGTGTCGAATCTTAAATACCCTCCAAATATTTAGTAAGTGAATTTAAAATGTTTAACTTGGTGGAACAGAGTTCCTTTATATAATATCGTACGCCAACGCCCACTAAAGGGGGCGGGGTTCAAAAATAGACAATATCATGTTTAACACAGATGAACGTATGGGCATTGCCACACCGTCTTAGACTTCATCACTAATCAAGAATATATTTACTTTATGGGGTCGAATTCTCTTTGGAGGGTATAAAAACTGTATTTTGGAGGGGTCGCTCTGGCAAGGGCTGTGGGGTAAACATTTCACCTTGGTCATAGAACTCTAAAAATAAATGCTTGGAATACTTTTATACAAAACTAAAATTTTTTTTTGGTAGGGTCATTTAGGGGGCAAAGGGGAGGAGGGGGTAGGGCAGAAATCGGCAGTCATACAACTCTAAAAATAAATGCTTGGAATAATTTTATACAAAATTTAATTTTTTTTTGGTAGGGTCATTTAGGGGGCAAAGGGAGAAGAGGGGGTAAGGCAGAAATCGGCAGTCATAAAACTCTAAAAATAAATGCTGGGGATAATTGTATACTAAATTAAATTTTTTTTTGTAGGGTCATTTAGGGGCAAAGGGGGGGAGGGGGTAGGGCAGAAAGCGGCAGTCATAAAACTCTACAAATAAATGCTTGGGATAATTATATACTAAATTAATTTAATTTTTTTTTTTGGTAGGATCATGTAGGGGATGAAGGGGGAGGAGGGGGTAGGGCAGAAGAGTACCAGGTTTCGTCTCAGCTTCGTCATTAAAGCTTAGAAATATTACCTTTAAGGAATTTAGGCTTAAGTAAAACCATTTGTTAAATTTTTATGCTATTTTTGCATATAATAACGCCCACTAAAGTGGGCGGAGTCCAAAAATATGTTATTTTTATTTTATGGCTCCAATTTTAAGGCGTTGGACCGTATTTGACATAAAAATATATCATTTGCTAAACAAAGTAACCAAAAAACTTTAAAAATTATCTTGTTTTTTCTGGGTTGGTTTAGTTCTTCTTAGGGGAACTTCTTTCCCTCTTGCCCGATGTAGCCCATCTGCGAACTTAACCTGCTCTAAGCTTCTAAATATATTTATACCAAATTTCAAGAGTCTAGTTCTTTTCGTTTGGACTGAATCGTGATTTCCACAGACGGACGGACATGCTCAGATCGTCTTAGATTTTATCACTGATCAAGAATATATATACTTTATGGGGTCTGAGATGGATATTTCGATGCGTTATAAACGGAATGACAAAGTGAATATACCCTCCAAATTCTTTTTTGGAGGGTATAAAAATAGACTTGAGTTGATTACTGGTCTTTCTAAAGAAATGGAAATGCGTACATATATGCCACTATACACAAATGGTGGTCCAGACAGCCCTTTTTTAAATTGAAGACAAAGTCTTATATCTGAAATAATTTTGGAATTCAAATAATAGCAATTTAAATTTTTTATTTTTTTAAATTGGCTTGAGTGGGCCAGAATTACTGGTCATTGTAAAAAAAATGTGTATGGGTAAATATATGCACTTTTCTTTCAGTGTACTTATAATTATTAAACAAACAGTAACGAAAAATATATGTGAAATTAAGAGAAAAAACAAAAACAACACAATGATTTTTGTTAGAGTTGAAATAAGTTTTGTAATTACTTTTCTTTGTATGTATTATCTTTAACTCTTAATTTCCGGTTTCTCTCACACATTCATGTTTGCAGGTGTGTAAGCAGTTGTACTTGTTATTCTTAATGCTACTGGCTGCAATCCCAGCAATCAAGCAGCTTTGATTTCAAATTCGTACGATGAAACATAAAGTTCAGTTCACGGTATTTTCCATTTCTTATATTTTTTTGAATCAAGACATTTCTTTAAATTAATTACTCTGTTAGAAGTTGTATTTTAATTATTCAGAGACCGAATAAAAAATTTTAATTAGACTACTATTTTTAAAAATACCATTTCTTCGTGACCATCAGCTCCCAAAAATAAGGAACATATACATAGATAAAAAATATATGGAAAACGGTCATCTTCGCATTCGATTTTAACCGCTAAAAATGGTATAATTTTAATGTTCAAACTACTATAACTTTCGAAAAGATCATCCGATGACTTGCACTTTTTATGATGACATGCACTTTTTATAATGACCTGCACTTTTTATGATGACCAGCACTTTTTATGATGACCTCAGTTTTTATAATAACTTGCACTATTTATGATGACTTGCAGTTTTTATGGTGACTTGCACTTTTTATGATGACTTGCACTTTTTATGATGACTTGCACTTTTTTGATGACTTAATATTTTTATGATGACTTGCACTTTTTATGATGACTTGCACTTTTTATAATGACTTACACTTTTTTTGATGACTTGCACTTCTTATGATGACTTGCACTTTTTATGATGAATTACCCCTTTTAAGATGACTTGCACTTTTTATGATGACTTGAACTTTTTTGATGACTTAATATTTTTATGATGACTTGCACTTTTTATGATGACTTGCACCTTTTATAATGATTTGCACTTTCTATGGTGACTTGCACTTTTTATGATGAATTGCACATTTTATGATGACTTATACTTTTTTTGATGACTTGCACTTCTTATGATGACTTGCAATTTTTATGATGACTTACACCTTTTAAGATGACTTGCACTTTTTATGATGTTTTGCACTTTTTATGATGACCTGCACTTTTTGTGATGACTTGCACGTTTTTTGATGACTTGCAATTTTTATCATGACCTACATTTTATATGATGACTTGCACTTTTCATACTGACTTGCACTTTTTATGATGACAGGCACTTATTTCCTTACTAAAGTAATAATTATGAAAGTAACTCTGTCTCTCTGTTATCTTTTCATGCTCAAACCGCTGAACCGATTTAGATGAAATTTGGCATAGATATATTTTAAGATTCCAGGAATATATTTAGTCATAGTTTTGTTTTGGAAATGATCCTATTGAGTGTTCAAGTGTGCTCGAGTGAATTTATTAAACTGATAACTAAGAACGTTTTAGACTATGACACAATAAAAATACAACACTTCCTTGACATAACATACATATTAGATGGAGCTTCACATCTAATCTTTTGGAAATAGGAAAGCAAGTGAATGTTGTTAAAATATTTTTTGTTGAAAATATTTTCATAGCTTAAGTATAAAAATTATTAAAATTAGTATTAAATAATTAAGAGATTGTTTGGCTAGATCTCATTGTTACGGGCCAACTAATTATTGCAATATAATATTTGAATTTCATTTTAATGCTTTTAACTATTCTTATGCAACTGATATTTCTGTACTATTTAAATACTATGACAGTAGTTTAAGTAATAAGCTAAAGAACTTAATAACAGCAAAGAAAGAAAAACTCACAAACGCAATGGGATTTATGGACCCATCATTAAAACGGAAAATGGTACTTATGTGTATTTTACTCGTATACTGTTGTCCATTAACAAAACAACCTGGCACTTGTTAAATCCTTGTGCTCCATGGAACTGCCACGTAATAAGTTTTATATAATTTGAAATAGTCCTTTGCCTTTAGTTTTGTGTATGGCTGTGTGTATGTCTGTGTGTGTGTGTGTCTGTACAAGTGCCTACAATGTGCAAATGTTCGCCTTCCTTTAGTCTCATTTCATGCAGCCAAATTGCAAACTACAGTTTTAATCCAAAATATTTTGCCAGCACTTTTCCTTTAATGTACAAAATTCAGTGCGGCAACGTTGCAGCTGCCTGCCAAAGGACACTGTTGTAATACGTGTAAACAAAAATCATTTTGTGCAAATAAAAATGGTAAAATTGTATTTATATAAGTACTTTTAAATTGAATAAATGTGCGTCCATGTCTGCGAGTGCACGAGTATTTTCCCATATTTTAATTCTTTTTACCGTTGACAATTTTCCACATTGCAATAGTACCGGACGGCGAGCACTTGGCCACCGGACTTCGGTGCATATAATTCATGTCGTTGTGGTAAATTCAAAACTCACTTGAGAATTTGCAACGAGCAGCGTGGCAGAAAAAGAGAAACAAACCAGCCAAACAACTCAGATCCTTTCGTTGTGTATATTTTATTTATTAAGTTTTCTTCTTTTTTTATGGTGTTTTTGCTGTTGTTGTCATTGTTAAATATTTAAAGAATTTTTTTCTTCCTCTTTTAGTTATCCAGTCTGTGTTGTGTTTCATATTTAGTTTTGCTTCTTTGCGTTATTTCAGTTTCTTTGTTTATGTTGTTGCCTTTGGCGTTGTTAAAAGTCGCAAATAAATTTTAAGCTATAAATTCTCTTTCCCATTCAGTATTTGCAAAAAAATATATATATATATAAAGAATTTGCTAAATCTAAGCTCTTGCTGCAGAAGAAGAAATGGAAATAATTCTGACAGTCTAAGCCAGCAAATATTCAGTTAATGTCTTATATTTATTTATATTTTTGGCCAAATGTTTGACGAAAGCGAAGCACAACCTGCATAATGTTTTCGGAGGTGGGACAGTAGTTATCATTCTATTGAAATTATAAAAGATTGTAGTGCTTTTAATTAAAAACCTATAAATATGGAACTACTTTTCACAATAAATTTTTTTAGTCCCTTAAACGCCAGATTACTTTTTTTTTTGCGAATTCAAAAGCATGATCGTGTTTTATTTCGTTCTAGCAGTATTTTTATAGCCTTCAAAAATGAATTGGAGGGTATATTCACTTTGTCATTCCGTGTGTAACGCAGTAAAATATCCCTCTAAGATTTCATAAAAAAAAATATATATTCTTGATCAGTGATGAAACCTAAAACGATCTAGCCGTGGCCATCCGTCCGTCACGATTGAGTCCAAACGAAAGGAGCCATAAAGGCCCTTGAAATTTTTTATAAATAAATTTTAAAGGATAGTACAGGTCAAGTTCGTAAATGGGCTGAACCGGGCCAGAGGGAAAAAAGTTCCCCTAAGAAAAACTAAACCAGCATCTAAAAACTAACCTGATTTTGATAGTTTTTGTTAAGCAAGTGATATAATTTTATGTCAAAGCAGATCCAATGCATTTAACTTGAAGCCATAAAATAAAAAAAAAAATTGTGTTTGGACACCGCCCCCTTTAGTGGGCGTTATTATATGCAAAACTAGTGTGAAAATTTAACAAATTGTATTACAAAAAATAGCATTTTTAAGCTTTTGCCGTATCTATCCCCCCTCTACTCAAATTTTATGCCTTATAATTTCGCAAAAAAGCTAAATTTTTTTTTATAAATCAAACAAAATGAATTTCCATAGAAAAAAAAAATTAAAGCAAACAATTCTAATAAAACAAAACATTTTAACGGAAATTAAACACAACGAAAGAAAAAAGAAAAACATTTGATACTTGCAATCAGCCCCAGGAAACACATAATATTCAATTTTATGAAAAGCCTTAAGGACTTTTGACAGAATTTTAAATTTTCTTTATATATATTTTACTACAGCAACATGCGTTTGCAAGTTTGTATGTGTACGCATCTACAATAACAAAACAAATAAAACGTTTAAGTATTAAAAAGGAAAAGCATATATTCCGATTTTCAATATTATGCAAAATCTCAAATTCATATAAAGGGAAAAAAATGAGAGTAGATGAATATTATTTCTGTCTTGAAATTATGAAATTAGACACAACAATCTCAGAGGACGTGACAAAAGTTACATTAACAAGCATGAAGGAGATTTTTTTCAACAGTTGTCCTAAATACACACACACACATACATGGGCATGCATACACACAAGTACATAACTTTAGGCAATTTGAATAAAATATATAATGAAAAAGTTAATAAAAATTTTAAATGTTTCGGAATAACATGATAGCAGAGCTCCGAAATCTTCGCTCGAATTCGAGTAGAGAGTGAAACTCGCTCGAATTCGAGCGCGAGTGCTCTAGCGAGTGAAAAAAAAAATATCGAGTGTACTCTATTTTTCTATGCCACTCGAATAAGAGCGCATATGCTTTGCTCGATTTCGAGTGCGAGTAAAATACGCTCGAAATCGAGCAGATTATACTCTTGCCGAGTACTCTTTCAGTCTTTCTCATACAAAAAAAATTTTTCCACTTAATTTTTTTCCACAATTGTCAATTTCACAAATTGTGTTGTTTCCTTCAAAGTCATAACGAAAATATTTTCGCGTTTCATTATTTATGTCTTTATTGTTCATTATAATATAGATAATATAAGTAAACTTTTAAAAATATAATAAAACTTTTTTTATAAAATCAACTAATTGGTCCGCACACGCGCACTGTATGGAAAGACTGAAAGAGCACACAAAAACCACACGCACGCACAAGTCAGCAAAGACAAACAGTTTCTATTTTTCCACTCAATTTTACTCTTAAGATTAAACTCTCATTCTATTTCGAAGATTTTTACTCCCACCCTTATTTTTTAAAAAGGAGTACTCGCGAGTACTCCCACCTAAAACAAACGAGTGGAGAGTAAACTTTTTGTAACACTCGTAATCTTCGAGTACTCTTCTTCGCGAGCATTTTTCACTCGCGAGTAAAATCGAGTAAATCTGAGCTCTGCATCATAGTGATTTTAAAAAATATTGAAAATAATTTTTTGTTAAAATTTTTATAATAAATTTTATGTTCATGCTGACGAATTATTAATTAAAGAAGTAATTGTTGTATTTCAATGCGAAAAGAGCTCGCAGCAGCGGTATTGCCATGATTTGGCGCTTGTGAATATAATTCTTAGCTGTTGCTGCAGTTTTTGATAATTCATCGTTATTCTCTTCAAATTCCAGTGCAATGCCGTTCACATGCTCCGCGATGTCTGGCATTCTTACCGGACGTACACATTGTTTTTCTGACATCATATTTTAGTTTTTAAATTATATTTTCTTTAACTCTTTGTTGTATTTGCAACAAATTTGTAACCGTGTTCCCCCATCACGGCCATGTTCGTAACAGTTCAGTGTTTGAGATTTTTTCTAGATGCCATAGGATCATGATGATGCCACAAATGATTCTCATTGCTGAAGATGATTTGGAGCTGGAATTTTGATTCAACTCCTACTTGACTCCCAGACAGTTAACTGAACACACAGTATAAATTTGTTCTTAATTCGGACCAGCACTCAGGGGATGACCCTGAAATAAATGCGGTTCATTGCGCCGGAATTAGAACGAAAGGGACATTTTTGAGAGGACAGATGAAGGCAGATGAGAAGATTGAGATTTTTTTGTAGCTGTTTTAACCTTTACTTTGCCGGCTAATTTTTGCCACCTGCCATTGGATGGTTGTCGTTTTTAACCCAAATGCAGAATCAATGCTGTTCCCAAACGGCTGCGTATGATTAATATTTGTTTGTTTATGGATTCGTATTATTCATACGTCTTAAAAAAAAATTATTAATATAGGAATTTTTATTCAGACTCAAGATCAAATCTGAAAATTAGTTTTTACAAGTTTTTACTTAATTCAAGTTAATTTTATTAAGATTAACACTATTTTTGAAAGCCTCTACACTTGCATCATCAGTACTCATGTTTACTTCAGTTTATCAGTTGAATATGACAAAAAAAATTTATTTATATAAAAAATTTAATTCTTTATACTTCATTGTTTGTATTAAAACACATACGCGATTTAAGTTGTTTTTATTCTTCTTCTTCTTAGCACATTTGACCCTAGGGGTCAATGATACATATATTTATGTGTGTAGCTATTATTCTCGTGTCTTAAAAAACGAATTTATTTTCCATGTCATCTGTACAAAAATAGAAATCTTTTGCAGCAATTTGACATTAAGGGGTCAATTAAATAATTGCCTGTCTTGTGCTTGCAAGTTTTTAATTAAAGCTCTTAACTCCTATCCTCTTGAAGTCTATGACGACCTTCTACTTGACCCAACCAACCATTTTTTTTCTTGCGTAAATTAATGGCAGTTTAGTTAAAAATAGTAGTCAAATTAATTAAATAAATGTATCACATGCTGCAAATATTTCGAGTGTTTAATGCCGTTGCTTTATATTCTATTAATTTAATATGAAGGGCGGTTTGTTTTTGTAAAGCTTTAGTGGGGAAAGCGCTGTTGTCATGGACTTGTTGTGTTTGGCTGATGGCTGGCTGGTTGTTGGTTCAAATTGGTTTAATTTAATGAGGCGAAATTATATTATTGCTTGCCTTACACATTTTCGTAGTTCTTTTATGTTTGCACAATTTTTGAGACCTTCAATTGTTCGGTCGGCGTATGCGGTAAGCAATTTTCCGTTACTGCCAATGAATTTTAAAAACAATAAAGTGGGAGAAACATCAGCAATTATATCGATATCGGCAGCTGAAGCAAAAGTAGGAAAAACAAGGGGGGGGGGGGG
This sequence comes from Linnaemya tessellans, assembly GCA_951800035.1. Taxonomy (NCBI): domain Eukaryota; kingdom Metazoa; phylum Arthropoda; class Insecta; order Diptera; family Tachinidae; genus Linnaemya; species Linnaemya tessellans. The sequence goes on from OX637535.1 coordinate 3,860,712, forward strand.
GGCATTGACGATATTAACGCAAAATATGTTTAAACCTCAATTTTTTGTTTTTTTTCTGTATTCCTGTCATTATTGCCATGAATGCTGACCCATTTATGTATTTGAGTCGCATATGCACTATTGTTGTTGTTGTTGTTGTTTTTTTGTTGTTGCGTAGTTTAATTGCTATTGTTGCACGTTTTTACGTCAATTCCTATTTAAAATCAATGCTTTATCCATAAATATCCCCTTTTAACTCTGTTGTAAAGTTAATACACAAACACTCTTGCAATAAATTTACTTTTAAACACATTCAAAATCTGTCACATTGAAAAACTCTGGCACACACTCTGCCACAGAACAATGCACGTACTTACGTAGATGCCATAAACCTGTAAAAATAATTTTTTTTTTGTATTTGCAACTGCAAGTACGTTTTCACCAGTTGCGGTTAAATGCGGAAAGCACATGCAACTCGAAAAGTTGTATTTAATATATGGACGACCATACCCACCAGATAAGTGACCGAGCAGCTGGACAGACAGGCAGACAATTTTATTTATTTATCGACGTATAAATAACCATTTGGTATGCCAGGCACTGTAATCGACTGTCCAGTCAAATTGAAGCAAGGAAATTGTATGAACTGAAAACAGAACAAAAAAGTAAAAAATTAATGGCAACAACGAAAAAGCGGCAACCGAGAAAAGAGGATTTCTTTAATAACCGCATTTACAAACTGCCAATTAAAATTTTACAATACAACCGACCAGCGGCCATTAAAACACAAATGTGAAAATTAAACGCACATGTTGTATGCGAGGTCTGCTGAAAAATCAAGGTGAATTTTTCTCAAAATATATTTATTTATTCAGATATTTCTATTATGTGATCTTCACTGCCATCCCTCTTATGCCAGTATGTCCTTGAGCTCTTCCAGCAATTGGATTTTTACATTTCACGTCGTAGAAAAATTCTGTCCTTTCATGGGTATTTTCAATCTTCAGCGGAAGAAAAAGTTGCCAGGCGCCAAATGTCGTTAACACGGTTGCGAAGGCATGACTACTACAACCCCAATTTTATTATTTTTTATTTTTACAGCCTCCAAAAAAGAATTTGGAGGGTATATTCACTTTGTCATTCCGTTTGTAACGCATGGAAATATCCCTCTCAGACCCCATAGAGTATATATATTCTTGATCAGTGATGATATCTAAGATGATCTGAGCAAGTCCGTCCGTCTGTCCTTCTGTGGAAATTACGGTTCAGTCCAAACGAAAAGAGCTAGACTCTTGAAATTTGGTAAAAATATATTCTGAAGCTTAGAGCATTTTAAGTTCGCAGATGGGCTAAATCGGGCAGAGGGAAAAAAGTTCCCCTAAGAAGAACTAAACCAACCCAGAAAAAACAACATAATTTTTAAAGTTTTTTGGTTATTTTGTTAAGCAAATGATATATTTTTATGTCAAATACGGTTCAAGGCCTTAAACTTGGAGTCATAAATTTAAAAAAAAAAGTATTTCTGGACCACGCCCACTTTAGTGGGCGTTATTATATGCAAAAATAGCATAAAAATTTCACAAATTGTTTTAATTAAGCCTACATTCCTTAAAAATAAAATTTTTAAGCTTTAATGACGATGCTGAGACGAAACCTGTTACTACTCTGCCCTACCCCTCCTTCCCACCCTCACCCCAAATGACCCTAACAAAAAAAAAAAATTTAATTTTGTATAAAATTATCCCAAGCATTTATTTTTACAGTTTTATGACTGCCGCTTTCTGCCCTACCCCCTCCTCCCCCTTTGCCCCCCAAATGACCCTATAAAAAAAAAATATTTTTAATTTTGTACATAATCATCGCAAGCATTTAATTCTAGAGTTTTATGACTGCCTATTTCTGCCCTACCCCCCCTTTCCCCCTTTGGCCCGTAAATGATCCTATAACAAAATATATAAACAAAATTTATTTTGTATATAATTATCTCAACCATATATTTTTAGAGTTTTATGACAAAGGTGAAATGTTTCCCCCACAGCCCTTGCCAGAGCGACCCCGCCAAAATACAGTTTTTATACCCTCCAAGGAGAAGTGGACCCCATAAAGTAAATATATTCTTGATTAGTGATGAAGTCTAAGACGGTTTGGCGATGCCCATACGTTCGTCTGTGGAAAATATGATATTGTATATATTTTAACCCCGCCCCCTTTAGTGGGCCTTGATGTACGATATTATACATATAAAGGAACTCTGTCCCACCAAGTGAAACATTTTAAATTCACTCACTATATATTTGGAGGGTATTTAAGATTCGACCCAGTCGAATATAACGTTTTTAATTGTTTTATTTTTGTTTTTTTTTTAATATACAACAATTGTGGAATTAACTTTATTCGTATTTCGGCATTCGATACCGATCGAAATTTGTATATAAATTGTATGGATATTTCGATCGATATCGCATGCGGTAAATTGGCACCTGGTTTGAAAAACTTGAATTAATTGTGTGCCACTGTGAATATTTCTAGTGCTTTGGAACACATAAATCCATTGTTATACAAAAGTTGAAGCAAATGCTTAGTATTTTTTTTACTAAAATTGTACCCCCTTATTCATAAAAATTATGAGAGGCTTATAAGAGTGTAATAGAGTAATTTTCATATGAAATTTTGGTTTATTACGCTGTTATTAGACTCTCATAATTTTTATGAATAAGGGGGTTAGTCTTTGAAATATTTTTGGGAAGACGAAACCTCAGGTAACTGATTCTAGACGGACCCTTGTTTAGATATGAAAAGTTAGTTCATATAATCGTTTGAACAGACCTCGTATAATTCTACTTGCTGCTAATATGTGTATTTAAACTATAAAGCAGAAAGAACTAATTCGTCAGCAGTTTCTATGACTGATTATCGAAACAAGTTTCAATAAATATTTGGCTTTTATGATTGAGTTCTTAAAAAAATCAATTCCTGCTAAAACTGCTAATATTTTTCTGATTATAAAATTATTGTTAAGTAACTTTGAAAAAAAGCCATGTACTCGTATTAAATGCTCGAAATTTTTATTTCTATATAAAACAGTTTTAATAAAAATTTTGCAATTCTTAAACTGCTGCAAAGAATGCAACTGCAGTTAAACTTAATTTATTTGCTTGTCTGATGCTAAAAATTTCTTGCTCGAAAGACACAAAATTCTTTACAAAAACTAATTTGTGGTGTAAAGTCCATCAGCAAACTTTGGCTTGCAAAAAATAAAAAATTATTTAAAAACTTACACCAAAATTAAAAAAAAATTAAAAACCAAAAAATACATGAACAGCAATTGCAACTGAATTTTATACTCAACCACAATTCAAAGCTTAATGATCTTTTCAATTATGTCTGTCATATGTATTGTATTGGTTTCATTCTAACAAATTGTGTCTTCCTTGTGTGTGTGTGTGTGTTGGTCAGCCGACATTTAGACACATGGTGCTTAATGTCATGGCAAAATACAACTTTTTGCTTTTTTTGTTGGAGGATGTACTTTATTTCATTACACATTCTGAAATACAAAAAACTATTGGAGGTTAAGCAGCGGCAATGCCCAACAGGCCCACAAATGGATGGCCTTTGTGCTAGAGCAATTTTAATAGAAGCTTGCGTGCTCTAAAGAAATTTTCTAGAAATTTTTCCTTGCTGATGACTTTTATTGCAATAATTAAAAATTATTCATGCTGAAATTTTAAGTGTTTAAAAATTTACTAGAGGAAATTAAATGAAATTCAGTGCTATTCGGCATTCACAGATGTATACCTTTTTTTTCTTAAATAGGGAATAGGTATAATTACACTGATTTTTAAGAAAAATTTTAAATTTTTCAGCTCTGACGCTGTATTTTGGGCTTTTCTGATTTCTAATATTAATGACCTCTAACAAAAATTATATATATTTAGTTCATAAAAAAAACAAAAATCGCTTTAGTTGCCTACTTTTATGTAGCTAAAAAATTTCGATTGCCGAACTCTGGAGTAGATTTTGTAATTTCTTTTGGTATTTAATACCAATTTAATATTTCACGCAGTATAAACTAGGTTTAATTCACTGACAAAACCAAAATTAGGAACTTATATGATTACGTTCATGTACTAAAAAAAATTCGATTTTCCAACCCTGGAAGCGAATTTTTAATTTTGTGGATTTTTTACAAGAATTTAATTAATCTTAGGTAGAAAACAGGTTTAATTCACCAAAATGCTAAAAATAAGTGACTTGTTTGATAATTTTTATGGACAAAAAAAAAAAAACAGTTCCCCAACCCTGGATGAAAATTTTAGATTTTTGAATAGCAATTCAATTCTTACTAAAGTATAAAATAGTCTTACTTAAAATAAAAAAAATTTGTTATCTTTTTGGTGGATTTTATGCAGCTTAAAATATTTGAAAGGTCCAACCCTGGAAACGACATATTAATTTTTTTAAATTTTTAATACCAACTTTGTTCTTCCTGAATTATAAAATTGTTTTGATTAGCAAAGACAACAACGTCAGTTGTCTTTTTGGTTACTTTTATGTATAACAAAAAAATTTCAATTCCCCAACCCTGGAAGCGAATTTTTAATTTTGTGGATTTTTTTTACCAATGATGTCTAAAATAGTTTTATTTAGGAAAAACTTAAAGTTTGTAACCATTTTCGTCACTTTCATGTACCATAAAATATTGCAGTTGTCCAACCCTGGAATCGAAATTTCTATTTTTTTAAATTTTAATACCAATTTTTTTTTTTCCTAAATTCTAAAATAGTTTTAAGTAGCAAATAAGAAAAAAACCCTTACTTTGGTGTATCAAACTAATTTTTTGGTTCAATTGCCCATCCCTGGAAAAAAATTTTATTGCTTTAGTTTTTAATACAAATTTCATTCTTTCCAAAGAGATTTAATTAATGAAAAAAAAAAACAAAAAATAAATGGTGTCATTTTGCGTTCATAAATAGGTGTAAGATTCCCAGCTCTGGAACCCTATTGGAGTCGAAATTTTGATTTTTTTACATTTGAATAACAATTTTATTTTTTCTAAATTCTAAAATAGTTTTCAGTAGCAAAAAAAAAAACTTACTACTACTCGTATGTAGCAAAAAAATATATATATATACGAATTTCCCATCCCTGTAAATAGTTAATTTTTTTTAGTTTTTAATACAAATTTTATTTTTCTCAAAGTATGAAGTAGGTTTAATTAACAAAGAAAATACTTGATTTTTGGCTGGTTAATTTTGCGTTCAGAAATAAGTGTATGCTTCCCAGCTCTGAAACCGTATTTTAGATTTTTCTGAATCTCAATACCACTCTCTTCATTTCCAATTCAAGAATGAAGTCTCTAGGTTTTCTGGGGGCGTAAGAAAACTGATATCACGTACAGACACACGGACAGTCGGGCATCGCTCATTCGTAATTGCTATTCATAAGGATCCAGAATATATATACTTTATGGGGTCCCATACTAATATTGAGGAAATTACACACGGAAAGGCAAAACTATATATACGCGTTCACTTTTTGTGAAGGATATAATGAAAATACCCAACAGTGGACCTTTTTCATTTTAAAATAAAAACACGTATGTTTTGTGATACTCGTATTTGTTTTTGTTTTCTTATTTGATTGTAAAAAATATATATTTCCATTAAGTTTGAAACGAAATATCCATTCACGGCTCAGATAACTGCCCGGTACTCTTTTTATGAGTACTGGCTGTATTTCTCCGATAACGTCATGAATTTCGTATATTGAACCCAGAAATTGAATGAGGATTTTCTGCGTCTCTTTCTAGTTCCGCTGCAATGCGATTGCAAAAGTAGGGGATGGTATTGAAAGAACAGATGAAGAAGAATAAGAAGATAGAGAATTTTAATTCTTACATTATCAACGAATTTTTGCTATAGAGCCCTGGAAGAAGACTGCTGTAACTCTGTACTTTATTCAGTGACCAGTGCAACTCCGGTAGTACAGATTTGTGGGAACTGTTGGCTGAAGTAGTAGAACACGAGGCTATGAAGTACGAGGGGCCTGAGTTCGAATTCTTCTGATCAGCATCAGTGCGTGGTTGTGTTAGTTGTTGCCAGCCTGTTTCAATGATGAAGGCATAGTCACTGATCACTGAACAAAATTGGCGGCGACTAACGCTATCATGCACTAAAAAGCAGAGTAACAGCACCCATCTTCGTCGGCCCTGTAGCAAAAATTAGCCGGCGAAGTAAAAGGTTGAAATAGCTAAAAAAAACCTGTCTATCTTCTAATCTGTCCCCTCAATACTATCCCCTCGTTTTCATTTCCGGCGCAATGCATTGCATATACAGGGGTCATCCCTGAGTGCTGGTCCAAGGTAAAAAAAGGAAAGTATTTTTAAACTCATTATTTTATATTAGGCAAATAATCACTAGACAACAAAAATATTATGTGAGTATTTTGTATGGAACTTTTTTTATAGGCAGTAAATACAATTGCGATCGATAGGGTAATTGTTCGCAAAATTTGTTTTAAATTCACAAAGACCTGATAAATATTCCTAGGCACAAAGGAAAGTCAATATCAGTTTTAATTATCCAGCAGAGCAGAACAGCTGTTTTCGAAGGCCGCTACACTTTGATTATGAGTACTCACGTATATTTTGGTTTCTCATCTCTTATTAGGTGATTTAGTTGTATAAAAATTTTATTAGGAAGTTGCATACGAGAACAACATTAATTTTGCACTATCACATATACTCGTAGGTAATAAAAATTGCTGAAATTAGAACTATCGTTTTTTTATGAATTTAAACAAGGCCTCAGTTAAGGCCTCTTTGTTATTGTATTCGCCTTAGTTCAAGCACATGTGTAACTACAAGATGCAATCGCATAGACTCGGTTTTGCTTAAAACCAAAAGCTCTTTTTCCCAATACAAAAAAAAAAAACTTTTCCATTTTCGCAATAGTTTCGCAAAAACTTATTCCTTATGGTATTAGACTAATTTTTTTTTTCTTTTTCGAATCAAGTAGCAGTGTAACATCTTTGGTAATGAGCAGACTTATTAAAAGTTTTATTTAAACACAGTAAAACACTAAAGTTGTTGCTTTTTTTCCTATTGCCATTATGTCGGCTTAATACAGTTTATTTTACGAACATAAACTTGGACAGTTTTGAAGCCGCAGTCAATATTTAACATAAAGTTAAGTTGGCATATGAAAATGGTTCTTACGTTCATAAAATAAAACAAATTAAGTATGAATTTCTATTTTAATAGTGAACTTTATTTATGTAAATTGTATTACAGGATGTTAATTTTCTCAATGGGCTATAAGTTAAAATCTGCGAATTATCCAAATTATTTTTTACAAATTAAGTTTTTCTCTGCAGGAACACGATAGATTTTCTTTTAGACTTCATTTCAGCTGCATTTTTCTAAAATTGTGTTTATTATTATTGACAGACGTTAGAAAAGTTTTTAAAATATAGCCGCTGGTTAATTTTTTTAAATGTACTTTAAGAAAAGTCGAGAAGAATATTTCATGTACTAACTGGCAATAAATTGTCGTTCCGATTTATTTACTTTTTTCTATTTTATTCTATTACGATTGCTAATTGCCCTTATTCTGTTACTATTTGCCAAAGTCCAGTCACGTCACGTCACGTCACTTTAAGACAATACGCCGTTGAATATAGCAACAGGTTGTTGAAAATTAATAACTGTTGTATAGAATGTGTACAGAAGTGTTCTAATTTTGATATTGTCTTGACGTGACTTTGGCAAACAGTTACAGAATAAGGGGGAATATTTTTCCTATTTTTTCCAGCATTTATTTGTGCTGTAAATAGAGTCATAGATGTGCCCACTCACAATTATTGTTGCTCTTGTATGAATCCGAATTATATTTCATGCAGCATTTACTCAACATCAATGCGTTTTTGTGCAGAAATGCAAAAAATTTAATTCAACTCGTATCACTTCACTTTGCTTAAACATTTTTTTTCTTCTCTATTATTATTTATGGCTCCATATTGTTTCATTTCTAAAACTAAATATTGAAAAAGTTTTTATAACAATTTTTCATTACAAACTAAACAAAAAAAAATAATAAAAATGCAGCAAATGTATTTCTCAATAAAAGGCTTAGCAGTTTTATTTCTCTTCAGCTTCAGTGCTAAAACTGTAACACAGTTATTGCCATGTTGCTTGTAAAGAACATTTTAAAATGCAATAAAAAAAATTTATATATTATATTTTTACGATTTTCGGTTCTATACACAAACACACACACACAAATGCATACATGCAAATATATGTACGTTCTCCTTTTTATATTCCTACTCATTTGAATAACTTTATAAATGTTGAAAATTGCTTTAAGAAAAATTGTTATTTTGTTAACTTGGAAATAGTAGGCAAAAGAACGAATGAACGAACGAATGAACTAGTGTTGGCAGTTGCCAACATTTTTATTTCACTTCATGCTCCACGTACGTTCTATAGTCTAAATAAAAACTGACATAGAAAATTATATATATTTTTTATTTTTATTTTAAAACAAACTAATTTTAAGCAAAAAAAAAAAAAAAATATCATAAAGTAGTAAAAAGTAACATAAAGGCCTGAGTAAGCTGTGCGCTGCTGCAGCAACCACTTGGGAGCGCAACTTTGGCTGTTTCAGTCGAACAAGAAAAGTCTAAAAGTAACATTTTCACAAACAAATAACTTTTTTAATAAAATTTTATATTTGTTATAAATTTTTTAAAAAAATCCAAGTCTTTCCCCAACACACACATAGAAACCCATTCTAATGCGCAAACAAAATTAATATATATTTTTTTCTTAGAGCAAACATTTAAACTGCCTTCGTGTTACTGAAGAACAAACAAGAAGAAACAAAAATTTCTTGTTTAAACTTTATTATTTTTATGGCCAAATGCCTGGCTGAAATTAAGAAAAAATTATACATCAAATAACATTTACCTGGTAAAAATGTAGAAAAAAAACTGCAATAGAAATAATATAATTTTCTTTCTGCTAGAAGTCATATTTGGCCATAAATAGGCTTAAAAAAACGTGTTATAAAACAAGTTCTTTTTTTTGTCAAAACTGTAACTTTTCTTTTCACATATTTTTGTAAGAGAATCATGCCCTTAAGCCATTGTCAGCATGGCATGGCAACAAGTTCCCATGCAGTCAAACATCTATTTAAGGCAGGTGATGAGTCGGTTTGCAACTTTTTATATTTCGTGAACACAAAGTCTTCTTTTAAAAAGTATAAAGCGAAAATTATTGTGATTTCTTAAAATTACATGCGGGAAACATTAACATACTCCTATAATGACCTTGAGGAAATGTTTTAGCTTCTTTATAGGCGCAGTGTAGCATTATTGGCCCTTATTCCGTAACTATTTGCCGACGTCAACATCAAAATTATATTACAAATAACTGTTTACACTTTTATTTTATGCACGAATGCAACTCTTACTCAAGAATAAAAAAAGCTTTAATTCACAAGAAAAAAAAAAGTTAAAGTAAAAATAAATAAAAAAAGTAGTTTTGATTCATTTTATATACCAAAAAAGAAATTGCCGTTCTCCAGGCCTGGCTTAAAATTTTTTATTTTTCTCGATTTGTAATTGTTGAAAAATTATACAACTCTACAAACCCAAATGCAAACAACCTTGTTATTACTATAATTATTGAACTGTAATTATTGAACTATAATTATTGAACTGTAATTTTGTACTTAATGCCTCTTTCCTTTTTCCTTTTTTCCTTCATCATGCGATGAGCAGAATTTCGCTATTACAATAAAACTTATGTACATATATTGAATAATAAAAGTTGAATTAAAGCAAAAGTCTGTTTATTCAAAACATTGGCAACAGGTTCATGAGAACTTCCACTGTGTGGCAAAGTAAATCTGCAACAAAGGTTATGGGCCCAGATCCCTGGTAACCAAGTTATATATATAAAAATTAAATTTTTGTTTGAGACGAAATCTCAGGAACGTTGTTTAATTTGGTGTTGCTGGTATTGTAAAGAATAAATTAAAATATAAAGATGTCATTTGGTGCAGCTATAATTGACAAACTAGACGGTGACAACTACACAACGTGGTGTGTCCAGATGAAAAGCTTATTAATAACGCTAGATCTATGGAATACTATTATAGAGGTTGCTCCAAAGGATAATACTGATAAATGGGAATTGAAGGATGCAAAGGCACTTGCAACAATTACTCTAAGCGTAAAGTCGAGTGAATTAATTCACATAAAAAATTGCACAACCGCTAAAAGCGCATGGGACACTTTAAGCTCTTTTTATAAGGCAGACACTGCATCACGAAAAGTAAATCTATTTAAAAAACTAATGAGATTTAAGTTAAATGCTAAAGAAAAATTAGCGCAGCAAATGAATGAATTTTGCTCAATAATTGACGAATTAAAGGAAATTGGTATACAGCTTAATGATGATATGCTGTCCATCTTATTATTATGTAGCTTGCCGGACGAGATGGAAAGTTTCGTGGTCGCAATGGAGAGCAGAGACAATTTGCCTACATATAATAAACTAATTTGCAAAATATATGAAGAAGAAACAAGACAAGGTAACAAAAGTCGTGAATCAGATGAAGTTGCATTTGCAGCGAATTCAAAGGTTGACTGCAAAATAAATAAGAAGTTCATCAACAATTATAGTTATCAACCTAAAAATAGTTTCAGACACGTTCAACATCAACATGAAAAGAAACTTGCCGATACCAATGTAAAAACTTTAAAATGTTTTCGTTGTGGAAGAAAAGGTCACATTCGTTCCCAGTGTAGGGAAAATAGGAAAACCAACGATGACTTTGCATGCTCATTAAGTGACAACCGGACAAACCTAGCAGATCTATTTATTTTAGATAGTGGTGCTACTTCCCATATGTGCAAAATCAAGGAATGTTTCGCAGAAATAAGAGAATCAAAGCAGAAAATATTGTTGGCATCTGGTGAAAGCATTTATGCAGAAGGCATTGGCGTAGTAAAGCTAAAAACAGAATATTGCTGCCTTACACTAAATAATGTGTGGTACGTGCCTAAGTTGCATTCAAGTTTTATTTCAATAAATAAAATACTGAAAGCTGGTCATACGGTTAATTTTGAAGCGAATAAAGCTGTAATGAAAAGCAGAGACGGCAAGAATATTTTGACAGCTGACTTAAAGAACGATATGTTTATTGCAAAATTAAATATGAGTAAAGTAATGGAAAACGTGCATTCAATTTGTGAAGAAAATATAATTAATAAGTGGCATAGAAGATATGGCCACATAAATGTTAGTGATCTGGGCAAGTTGTCATCCCAAAACATGGTAAAAGGCTTAAATATTAAAACGCCTAAGGATATTAAGTGTGAAACTTGTGCCATGAATAAAATTTCGTGTAAGCCGTACAAAAACTATGGAAGTGTGCAAACAACTGATGTACTTCAATTAGTGCACACAGATTTGTGTGGTCCAATTGGCATCAAATCCCTTGGTGGTTCATCATACTTTATGACATTCGTGGACGATTTTTCACGTTACGTTTTTACCTATTTCTTGAAAAGAAAAAGTGAAGCATTTTACGCTTTTAAAAATTTTGCTGCGATTGCGGAGAAGCAGACTGGCCGCCAAATAAAAATTGTCAGGAGTGACAATGGAAAGGAATACATTAATTCCAAATTTAAAAATTTTTTTGATGAAAAAGGCATAATACATCAAACCACAGTAAGTTATTCCCCACAGCAAAATGGTGTGTCCGAAAGGGCAAATAGAACGTTGGTAGAGATGTCGCGATGTTTGTTACAGTCATCAGGTTTGCCACAGAATTTATGGGGAGAAGCCATAAACACAGCTACCTACTTACGAAACAGAGCTCCAACTAGGGTTCTTGGCAACATCACACCTTATCAAAAATGGTATGAAAAGCAACCCTCAGTATTTCACTTAAAAATATTTGGATGTGACGCAGTCATGCTGAACAAAGGTATAAAACCAAAAGGAAGCAAGTTTATGCCAAAGGGTAAAAAAGTAAAATTTGTTGGATACCAACTACACACGAAGGGATATCGCCTGTATAATCCAGACACCCGTCAAGTAGTAATTTCTAGAGATGTCATATTTTTTGAGCAGTCAGTTGATGGCACAGTAAATCAAACACCGAATGCAGATAGTTTTTGCTCTGATATTTTTAAGAAAATCTTAAATAGCCAAGATGTTACAACACAACTGGACCAAAGTAAAACTGACGAGGACAATGAAGATGGTGATATTGATGAACAGGTGAGTGAGATGAGTGCATCAAGTAGTGAAACAGAAGAAGAAGATGAGAACGAACAAGAAAAGACAGGGGAAGATACAGATAATATTACAAATAAAAATAAAAGAAAAAGAGGCAGACCAAAAATAATTAGAAATGGTAGTCGGGGTAGGCCGCGAAAAGTTTATATAACTGAAACTGGACCTGAATTGTTAAACTCGGTTATTGAAAACCCTAATTCTATTAATAATGCACTAATGTCTGAAAATGCTCACAAATGGAGAGAAGCTATGCAGAGCGAATATAATTCCTTAATAGAAAATAAAACTTGGGAGCTAGTAGATAGGCCATATAACAAAAATGTAATCGGTTGCAAGTGGGTATTTGCATTAAAGAGAAAACCAGATGGTTTAATAGAAAAATATAAAGCTCGTCTAGTTGCGCTCGGTTGTTCTCAAAAATATAATGTAGATTACCAGGAAACTTTCGCTGCCGTTGTCAGACACTCTACAATTAGATTACTACTATCTCTGTCAGCAAAGTTAAAATTAATCGTCAATCACATAGATATTGAAGCAGCATATTTAAACGGAAAATTGGAGGAAGATGTTTATATGGCGCAGCCAAAATTTTTTGAAGACACAAATGATCCGCAAAAAGTGTGCAAATTAAACAAAGCGTTGTATGGTTTAAAACAGTCTGGTCGTGAATGGAATAAGTTGTTAAACGATATATTGTTGGAAATTGGTTTTTCGAGATGCAAATACGATACTTGCGTTTATATTAAACGAAAAGAAAAATGCGTGAGTTTTATTGCAATTTATGTAGATGACATGATATTGTCATGCTACAGTGCAGAAGAAATGAAAAATATAATAAATTCTTTGAACCGTCATGTAAAAGCTGTTGATCGTGGACCCATATCTTATTATTTAGGAATGGAGATACACAGGGATGGCCTAAGAGGAGATTTTACCATACATCAACATAAATATACAGAAAAATTGCTTGAAAAATGGGGTATGAGCAATTGTAAACCGTCATCTACACCATGGCCAAGTGGAATGGTTTTAAAGAAATGTAACAACAAATGCGATAATTTGCAAACAAAGACTTATCAAAGCTTAGTTGGTGGATTAATGTATCTAGCTGTGATATCCAGACCAGATTTGATACACGTTGTATCAAAATTATCGCAACACAATACACATCCTCACAAAGAGAATTTTTCTACAGCAAAGCACGTTCTACGATATTTGAAAAAGACTTCAGAAGCTAAAATTTCTTATTCAAATAATTTTAAAAATTTTGAATGCTTTACAGATGCTGACTGGGCAGGAGACGTAAATGACCGCAAATCTTATTCCGGTCACGTTGTTTTTATGATGGGAGGCCCTATATCATGGGAATCCCGCAAGCAATCGTTAGTAGCCCTTAGTACAATGGAAGCTGAGTACATCGCCTTATGCCAAGGTGGAAAAGAAGTTGTTTTCATTCGCGGACTTTTAAGAGAAATGGGTTTTCATGAGGACATTAGTAACCCAACACCTATATTTTGCGACAACCAAAGTGCAAATTTTTTGGTTAAGAATCCAACAGTCCAAAGAAAGAGTAAACACATCGACATCCGTTACCATTATATAAGAGAAAAATACGAGAATAAAGAGATAGATGTCAAGTACGTTGCTTCAAATGAAAATGCCGCCGATATCTTAACTAAAATATTGTCAAAACAAAAACATATAGATGGATGTAAACTTTTAAAAATTAAAATGTAACAAAAAATTTTTTTTATTTATAAAACGCATTTGGTTTGAGGGGAAGTTTGTTGAAAAATTATACAACTCTACAAACCCAAATGCAAACAACCTTGTTATTACTATAATTATTGAACTGTAATTATTGAACTATAATTATTGAACTGTAATTTTGTACTTAATGCCTCTTTCCTTTTTCCTTTTTTCCTTCATCATGCGATGAGCAGAATTTCGCTATTACAATAAAACTTATGTACATATATTGAATAATAAAAGTTGAATTAAAGCAAAAGTCTGTTTATTCAAAACATTGGCAACAGGTTCATGAGAACTTCCACTGTGTGGCAAAGTAAATCTGCAACAGTAATACTAATTCAAGCCTTAGGGAAGTATAAAATAGTCTTACTTAAATAAAAAACAAAGTTATTAACCACTTTAATCACTTTTATGCACCAAAAAATAATTGAATTGCCCAACCCTGCGATAAAAAATATTAATTTTATTTTTTTATTTTTGATACCAATATTGTTTTTCCTGAGATATAAAAAAGTTTTAATTAGCATAAAAACAACGTCAATTGCCTTCTAGACTACTTTTATGTATAAAAAAAAAAAATTATTTTCCCAACCCTGGAAACGAGATTTTAATTTTTTTTTGTTTTTCCCCTCCAATACAACTCTTAATGAGGTATAATGAATTTTTATTGAAGAAAAGCTTAAAATGTGTAACCATTTGGGTTACTTTTAGGTACTACAAAATATTGCAGTTGTCCAACCCTGGAATCGAAATTTTGATTTTTATAAATTTTAATACCAATTTTATTTTACCTAAATTCTAAAATAGTTTTAGGTAGCAAAAAAAAGCCTTTACTTTGATATACCGAAAAATTTTTTTGGTTCAATTTCCCATCCCTGGAAAAAATATTTTTATCGTTTTAGTTTTTACTACAAATTTCAATCTTTCCAAAAAGATTTAATTAATAAAACAAAAACAAAAAGTAAATGGTTTTTGCCATTTAATTTTGCGTCCATAAATAGGTGTTAGCTTCCCAGCTCTGGAACCCTATTTTGGATTTCAATTCCACTCTATTATAGTTCATTGCCAATCCCTCAGTCCAATTCTGAAATCTTGGGAAATCCGATTTCACGCACAGACAGACGAATATCGCTCATTCATTATCACTATTTATAAGGATCCAGAATGTATATGTGACCTGCTCCACGAAAAGTGACCACATATACTTTATGAGGTCTTAGAGCGATATTTCGCAGAACGGAACAATAAAATTCCTTTTCGCGGACACACAAGGAACGGAAAAGAAAGCAAAAAGTTTTGCGGTATTAGGACGAACATTATTTGACTATTTTAATGCTTAATAATTTAATTACAAAGACTCTTTCCTTATATATTTTTGTTTTTGTGGCCTCCAGCAAACAACTTCATCACTCTGAATAATTTCCACTAAAGTCATACATTTTTGCCCTAGACAGCACAAACAGTTTGACAAACCTTAAACTATTTTATTTTTCGTACTAGATGCTTAAAATATTTGTGCAAACGAGCAAAACTTTGCACAAACAATTGTTTTGGTTATTTGGCCATTAATGCACTTCAAGAGTCATGGAGTCAATGCAGTCAAATGCTGATCAAAATTTTATACTCATCAAAATTTATTTGTAAAGTGATCTGTGCATACAAAATACATGCGGTTTTTACAAATAATATTATTTTATTTATTTCTATTTGATAACGCTGGCCACACGTTTGCGATGTGTGTCCACGATTTGTTGCAGAGCGACGGCGTCTTGTTGGCTGGTTAGCCGATCTGCGGGGGCATAACTTGCGGCGTGTGGTTCAATGCTGCGCAAACAATCCGTAGACACAAATCGCAAATGTGCCGCCAGTTTAACAGAAAAATTATCTAAGCAAATAATGCCTAGAATGATCGGCGTCTGATCATCATTGTAACACGCGGAATGGATTCAGTGTGCCCACGGTAAGTATACCAGTTTATGCCTTTGCCAAATATGTTGTCACCATATTTGCCATTAAGATTACTGCAAGTAATAACAACGAATTCATGCAATTGATTAGAAAATAGGGTCGTATCGATCGGCATGTACTCACCTATGATGGCATTTCTTGTACCACCAGGCGCCTGTGTATGCCGTTGCACAATTTGAATCATTGTCGTCATTATGACGATCTTTCGTAGTAAACTTAGCACCCAAATGCGGTGTCAGTGAATCACCAGCATCGCCAGAAAAAGTGCCCAAATGTTTTAAGGCATACAAATCTCTTTCGTCGCCAATAACGAAGTTACTGTATAACGCCTTTTTGGTTTCATTTGCAGTTTGCAAGAGGACAAGCAACTCCTGCGGCCCATTCAAGTTGGTCAAAGCGTACAAATTATCTAGCCCGACAAAGAATTCTCCCGCCGGATCGCCAAAACCGTGTTTGTACTCAGACCAATCACGATAGAAGTCTACAGAGCCATCGTGACGTCTTTGTATTACAGTCCAATCGCCTCCTTGGGTTTTAAGATCACATGCCACCAGGAATGATGAAGGCTTCGGCTGTCCCAACATAACATTGTAAATGCCACTACGTTGTGTGCATGCCGTTGCTTCAGTACAACTTTTTGGCAGTCTATTAATTTTGCTGTAACGACAAAAATTCAGTGCTTATTTTGGCAAAGCTTTAATGACATTTTGAAAAACAGTTACCATTCCTCACTCAGGGTATCACTTCGTACATCGAATATTGCAGAGTCTTTAAAAAATAGAAATAGATAAAATTGTTAATAAAGGGATATTTGAAATAGGCAAAGAGTCAAAACGTTAGTTACCTCTGAGTGGAGTGCCAGAGTCCTTGGGGTTTTGCTCAAATCTGCAAAGGAAAAAAATCCGAAGAGTTATAAGAAAAGAAGTGCTAAAATGTGAGTTGGAAAACTCTTTGAAACACGACTGGTTGGGTTCGATTCTGTCCAGCCGTTCAAAAACCATAAGCGGTTCACGTACTTGCATAGTGACACAGTCTAAAAAGTAGTCGGGCAAGTTTGCTAAGAACTCAAAAGGTTGATACTTGATTCTTTCAAAACGGTGTAAAATCAATAACCAACATTTTTAATTTTCTTAGCGCGTCGAACTCGGATAAGCGCACGCAGTTTAGTTGAAATTATAGCCAGATTGAGCCCAATCAAACAGAGCCAGACCTTTGAAATCTGGTAGACATAAATCTTGAAGTATAGCACAGGATTTTTTTTGATTTTAATAAAAAACCAAAATTGGCAACTTATATGACCACTTTTACGTACCAAAAAAATTTCAACTTTCCAACCCTGAAATTGGATATCTAATTTCTTTTAGTTTTTAGTACAAATTTAATTCTAGTTCTAGTTTAGTACCTAGTTTAGTACCAATTTAAGTCTAGTTCCCTAAAAAAACTAAATTATTAACTTATATGACTGTTTTTATGTACTAAAAAAATTTCAATTTCCGAACCCTGGAATTTGCATTTTTTATTTTTTTTTGCCTATGAAACTCTTAATGTGGTATAAAATAGTTTTATTTAAGAAACATTTTAAATTTGTAACCATTTTGGTCTCTTTCATGTACTATTTCCCGATATCACCCGATATCAGCTTTTAAGATGTTCTCTATGCTTTAACAATATTTAAGGTCTAATATTAAAGTATTACTGAAATCCTGCCATAAATTACATGGAGACAAAGGAGTTAGCAACACTGTTTTACAATAAACAACTTAAGGCACGTGTATACAAAAGCTGCCGTTATTTCTTTTTTTTTACAAGTCTCGTTTTATAAATGCCGCATTTTTGAGAATTTAACTGGTAAAAACTAAATATTTGCAATGTATGACTGTTACCTGGAATTACATTGATCGATTCCCTGCTTCAAGGTCTCCATTTGCTCTATAAGTTTATTTAGATCCGCTTTGACTTCAGAAGTATATTCCTGCAACCGAAAATATTCCTGAAACAATTTTTACGAACGAAATTTATAAGGCTAATTTACTTACCTCTTCGTTTGACAAACGTGTAAAGGAACTGTCGTCAGTACCATTAGCAATGGCTGCGATTAACAATAGAACGAAAATACTTGACTTCATTATTTCACTTTCCGAAAAACTGTAGCAAACTACGCGAAAGTTAGTTTGAGACTAAATTATATTCTTGGGATACTGGCTTATATATACACTTCCAGTGTCTGATTAAAAAATAAATCCAAGCAACAAAAATCTTTTCAAACAATAACAAGTCAGATCGTTATATTCGACCTGGTCGAATTTTAAATACCCTTCAAATATTTAGTAAATAAAAACATTATTTTTATTCTTATTAAAATTTACATTTTTATGGTATTTGGCTTAAGTAAACAATAAAAAAAATTATTTTAGTACAGTCGTTTCCAATGTGTTGGGAGACACACATACACATACATACATAGTGACAGCTTCTCAGCAGTAGTCAGGAAAGATTTCTAGGAGCTCAAAACGTCGAGAGCTGGTGAAAACTAGATTTTTTTAGAACGGGGTAAAACCAGTAATTTCCCACTTTTTTCAAAATTTTCAATTAAGTTAGAAATCATTTGGGAGTTACATAAAAGAGCAAACAATGAACAATGAAACCATTTCATGTAATTCTGATATGATTTTCAAGAGTTTGACTCAGCAACTGCAAGAAATAAAAGACAGTTCCAAACCGAGTGGCAAACTAATGCTCACTTTTCTCCGGTAGTGAACGACATTAATAAAAAATTTCGCGGTTTATATCAGACAATAAAAAGTGTTATAATTTAAAAATTATTTCGTATTCGCATGAAATGGTTGTAAACTTAAGTTATATTCTCCATGATTTGACACTTTATGATATAGTGTGTTATCTGCGAAGGTATATAACCGCACATACATAAAGATCTCTTATCTGGAGTAGTCCGTCCGTACAGACAATTTGTGATATTTTTATATTTTATGCACAATTAAAAACAAAATTTTTAGTTTATTTTTGAAGAAGATAAACTAATATCCAAAACAAGATAAAGCACAAATTCCATGAAACGAGTATAATTATGAGATAATTGTGTACTTTTGGCGAGGGAGTGGTTTACGACCTTATTTTTTTGTCAATAAAATAAAGAATTTCAAACTGTAGTTATAGAGTTATACGATTATGCCATAAATAAAACTGGTGTGAACAACCCGCCATAATTTCGTGTGGTTTTTCAAAATTCGGTCAGCTGTTGGGAAAATGGCAAAGTGGTAATTATTTGCTGTCAAGGAAAAGAAGAGGCATTTGCAATACCTTCCAAAAATTCTGTATGAATTTGAAACTATAAAATTAGTAGTTTGTCTTCGAACCAATACGCCCTGGTCCTAATAAATAAATACTCTTATACAAATTTCGAGTACCCCTAATAGACATGCGATACGTGTGGGTTAAAAAATGTTCGGCTCTAAATAATTCGTAAAAGTAATTTTTTTTAAATATTAAAAGAAAAATAAGATTGTTATCCGCTTCAGTCGTTATTATTCGTTATTCAAAGCTAATTTAAAAATATAGGCGCCTTATCGACAATGTCGCCAATTTTGCACGACAGTAGTACACAAAAGTAGTGACTTGGGGATACTCGTCTCCAGGTTTCCTTCAAATTTTTACAAGTATTCTTAATATGCGAGAGTAGTTGTAACCTAAATTTAATCGTTAGTGCAAATGAAAACAGTTTTCGTTTAAAATGTTTTATAAATTCACTTGAGTATTTGTGTTGTTAAACTTAAAATAATATTCTTGCGTCTTTTATGAGGCAACACTTGACTTTGAAATGTTTGGCAAACATTTTTATTATAAACAAACACATTTGCCAGCTTAAACACTCACTGAATGCATTTAGCCAGGAAAATATTTACACATAAGCTTTAATGCCGCCACACGTTTATAGCAGATGCGAATATAAGAGCCCAAGTGATATGGATGTGCACGTCAAGTGCAGCCAACGTAATCTTGTGGGAAGACTTTTGATCAAAACTACAGTGAATCAAAATCATAAACCTAATACGATTGTAATACAAACTGTACGAATATATTAGGTGGCTAAGTTGCCAGGGACAATACTTTTTATTATAGAATGACACAAGTTTAAATCATAATAAAACAACGAAAAATATATATTTAATATCGATGAAACAGACTTTATTGGAAAGAAAAGAAAAGAAATCAGTGTTTCAAAATGATTTCTAGGCTGGCGCATAGAAGGCGGAATCTGGAACAACATTTTTCAAAACCCAAAAAAAGTTTCAATAAAGTGCGAGGACGCAATTGATTAGGATCATCTTCGATACTTTCCTGTACAGCGGCTACAGATTCTTCAGTGTACACTGTTCGGTGTCTCACGGGAATCTTATTATCAGTAACAGTAAATGTAGTTCGAAAACGATATATTGTTCCTCGAATTAGCCGCTATGAAGGACGATTATGTGCGCCATAAAATGGAAGAAGTGAACAATGAGTTTGACGAATAAAATAATTATTTTTATTAAAAATTTCAACAATTTGCACGCGTTGCTCTGGTGTTTGCCCATTTTTTCTGGTGTTCTGGCACTCGAAAAAAAAACACGGTTTATTATGAAAAAAATTTATATTCGAGAAGTGTATCAACCAGCCTTACCATCTGATTATTTATCATTTTTGCATTTTAACATTTTGTTATGCATTTAGCTATTTGTATTTTTTAAAAAAATTATTTATATAATACTCGTAAGACATAGTTTCGTAAAGTTATACATTCAGCGAAACTTTTTCGAATTCTATATTAATTATTTAATTGCGACTTCAAGGGGTGGCCAACGGATCATCTGATGATGTCGGCTGCGTGCCCCGTGTACGCTAGGGTGTTACTCCTAGAGAGTAACTCACCACTCACCCAGGTCTAGACGCAAAGGCATGCTCTCGTATGTGATTCAGTAATATGCCCAGGAATGCTCCTGGCCATCAGAACTACATATATGCGAGGAGTTATGCTTAGTGAATGGCTGATCACTACTGGTGCTTCTGTGTTGAATGAGGCTTGTGATTGGTATACATTTGATGGCCCCAATGGGGCTAGTGACATTGACGTGACGGTCGTTAACGTTGGGATTATGGTCAACTATCATAGGCGAGCGCGTTTGACTGCGCCTCATCGCAGGTGGCGTCTGCATGGGGTTGACTGGGACAACTACGCGGACTGCTATAGGGCGGCTGCGTCTGAGCAGCCTTTAGAGGTTTTTAGGGAAATGACTGTTGACGACCAGGTCGGCAAGATAGATCAGTGGATGTGTGCCGTTAATGACACTTTACTTGGGCGTAGACGGACTAGGAGGCTAGGTAAGGTTAAATGGTGCACACGCCAGCTGTATGCGACGCGAAGGAACGTCAGGCGCCTGAGGAAGCAATTCCAAAGGGCCAGACGGGCCAATGCTGAGGATCTAGCTCAGCGTAAAGCTGGGTATCTTGCCGCCCTAAGGGACTACAAATACGTGATTGTTAGGGTGAAAGAAGGACAATGACGGGACTTTGTGATGGACCATAGGGACGACCCCTGGGGTAAGGTTTACCGAATCTGCAGGGGTAAAGGTGTTGGGCTGGACATAGAGTCCCTTCAGGATGGCACCACTACCATGTCGACTTGGAGGGACTGTACGGATGTGCTTCTTAAGAATTCCTTTCCGGAGGCAGAACCGACTGGTAGCCCTCCTCTCATTAGGGAGGGAACCAGTCTTCCAAGTTTGGGGGAGTCGGAGGTAGCAGACAGTTTTTGCCAGGTTCGTAGTAGGAAGTCTCCCGGTGCTGATGGCATAACTGGAGAGATGTGTAAAGGCATCTTTAAGGCTGTGCCTCAATATCTGGAGTCGGTCTACGAGAATTGTCTGAGTGAGGGCTATTTCGATAGGGCTTGGATAGTCGCCCGATTCGTCGTCCTTCTGAAGTCTCCCGATAGAGATAGCAGTAATCCTCGCTTTTATCGGGGCATCAGCCTGCTCCCAGTACTTGGAAAAACGCTGGAGAGGATTATGGTGACACGACTGATGCCGAGGGTCTTTCTGAGTACCAACATGGTTTCAGGGAGGGGAGATCCGTTGAAAATGCGTGACTGTATGTTAGGGATAGTGTTGCTAACTCTTCTGCCAAATATGTCTTAGGCATATTTGTAGTCTTTAAGGGTGCGTTTGATTACCTCTCGTGGGATGTGGTTTTCGACAGGCTGCGTCAAGTAGGCTGTCGAGAGCTGCCCCTATGGAGAAGTTACTTTGGCGACAGGAAAGCTTGTGAGGTTGGCCCCAAAGACAAAGTTTGGAGGGATGTTGCCCGGGGGTGTCCGCAGGGCTCCATCTGCGGTCCATTTATTTGGAACGTCATGATAGATCCCCTGTTGACACAACTCGGCCGTTCAAACAAATTGTGCGCATATGCGGATGATCTACTCATCTATATCGAGGGACAGTCTCGTGCTGATCTTGAGAGAAGGGTGGGGAGGTCATGCGTGATGTAGTTGAGTGGAGTAATCGCGTAGGTGTTGGTGTGGCTATTGACAAGACCGTCACAATGCTGCTCAAGGGCAGATTGTCGCGCGATCGTCCGCCACTCATTCGAATGGTGCGATGTTAGTCTCAGGTATTCGACTGAGGTCAAGTACCTGGGAATAATGATGGGTGAGAAGATGAACTTCATGGCTCATCCCCTCTATGTAAGGGACAAGCTGAATGCCGTCGTAGGTCAAATTAGGCGTATCCTTAGGAGTGACTGGGGTCGCAGCAGCCCTGCTGTCCGTACTATATACGGTGAGCTATTTGTTGCCTGTGCAACATGTGGTGCTCCGGTTTGGTACGAAACGGCTATGTCTGTTGTTGGCCGGAACAAGGTCTTGTCGTGTCAGAGGGTTGCCATGCCAGTCTGTAGAACAGTTTCAACGGATGCTCTTCAGGTCTTACTGGGTGTGGCCCCGCTTGACCTGGAAGTAATTCGCAGGGCAATTGCTTTCAAGGTTAAGAAGGGATTGCCACTTCTCGAGCGGGACTGGATTTCTGCTGTGGACTTGGTGAATAGCGATTCCAGGGCAATCAGGGCGCTCTTCGACGAGCGTCTTGTTTCCATCTGGCAGGATAGGTGGACAAGTAGTGACAATGGGCGGGTGAAGTATGAATTCATACGTGACGTTAGATTCGTTAGGGACCGCCCAGATTTTTGCTTTGGCTTAAGTCTGGGCTTTTTGTTGACTGGACACGGTTCCTTCAATGCGTATTTGCTCCCGAGGGGTCTGTCTAACTCTTCGGAATGTAAATGCGGGGAGGGACTGGAGGCATATACTGACGGAATGCCAATGCTATGACGATATTAGGGACCTACACGGTATGGGCATAACTCATACCGGTGGGATATGGGGATTTAGTAGAGTTTTGCAGGACGATCGTACTGTTGGGCGTTTTCGCCTCTGGGGCGATAAATAGAAGACGGAGACGGGAGTAGCGGAGGTAAACCTCTGTCCGGGCATTTGCGTGACCGACGTCCGCATGGTGTTGCCGTTTTTGTCCACAAGTTGCGGAGCTGGTGCGGCCTGATGTGGTGTGGGCATGTAGGCGTATTTCCCTGCTGTTGGTGTCTGGCAGTTGCTCTGCGGTCCCTTGGGGGTAGCGGTAGCTTGTAGCGGTGTGTGCAGGCGCGTGGCAACTGACTCAGTGAAAAGTTTGCTACCCTGGCTTTTAATATGTTTTTAATTATGTTCCGGTATTGGTTGCTGAGTCGCTTCGTCGACCATTGGTTCACCCGTGAGGTAAACTGTTGAGTGTTGTCTTATCTTGTGGGTTTTGTCCCGCTGGCCTCACACATGTGAGCAAAGTGTCGCCCGTGAGGGCGGCTGTTAATTGTCGGCGTGTGTTGTTTGTGCCATTTATGTTGATGTTTGTTGCTTGTGGTAGTGGGCCACCTGTCCCGAACTGTTTGGAGTTCAACTGGAAGTAGTTTAGGCTACGGAGTCTGACCGGAGACTTGCTTCTGGTACCACGGATGTCGGGAGCCCCAGGAATCTTGGTTTCTGCCCGGAAATGGTTGTGGCCCCTCGCCACAACCGGTGCTAAGACCACCGTCAGGTTAGGCCGCAAGGCAGGTACCGACGTTAAACTCAGACACACATTAATTATTTAATAAGAACAGCAAACGTTTTTATTACCATCACAAAAACTTAGTTGTAGCAACTTTTAATTTCTATTGTTGTTGAGGAAAAATATTTATTCACTAGCTTTGTCCGCGAAGAATATGTGAAACTCCATCTTATGTGTCATCATAAAAAGTGCATGTCATCATAAAAAGTGAAAGTCATCACAAAAAGTGCAGGTCATCATAAAAAGTGCAAGTCATCATAAAAAGTGCAAGTCATCATAAAATGTGCAAGTCATCATAAAAAGTGCAAGTCATCATAAAAAGTGCAAGTCATCACAAAAAGTGCAGGTCATAATAAAAAGTGCAAGTCATCATAAAAAGTGCAAGTCATCATAAAATGTGCAAGTCATCATAAAAACTGCAAGTCATCATAAAAAGTGCAAGTCATCACAAAAAGTGCAGGTCATCATAAAAAGTGCAAGTCATCATAAAAAGTGCAAGTCATCATAAAAACTGCAAGTCATAATAAAAAGTGCAAGTCATCACAAAAAGTGCAGGTCATAATAAAAAGTGCAAGTCATCATAAAAAGTGCAAGTCATCATAAAATGTGCAAGTCATCATAAAAACTGCAAGTCATCATAAAAAGTGCAAGTCATCACAAAAAGTGCAGGTCATAATAAAAAGTGCAAGTCATCATAAAAATTGCAAGTCATCATAAAATGTGCAAGTCATCATAAAAACTGCAAGTCATCATAAAAAGTGCAAGTCATCATAAAAAGCGAAACTCATTATTAAAAATGCAAGTCATTATAAAA
This sequence comes from Linnaemya tessellans, assembly GCA_951800035.1. Taxonomy (NCBI): domain Eukaryota; kingdom Metazoa; phylum Arthropoda; class Insecta; order Diptera; family Tachinidae; genus Linnaemya; species Linnaemya tessellans. Next base: position 3,885,688 of record OX637535.1, read on the forward strand.
AATGCAAGTCATCATAAAAAGTGCAAGTCATCACAAAAAGTGCAAGTCAGTTTTTGCCCTCGACAGCACAAACAGTTTTACAAACTTTAAACAATTTTATTTTTAGTACTAGATGCTTAAAATATTTGTGCCAACGAGCAAACTCTCTCATATGTAACGCAAAAACTTTGCACAAACAATTGTTTTGGATATTTGGCCGTTAATGTACTTCATAGCAAGAGTCATGGAGTCAATGCAGTCAAATGCTGATCAAAATTTTATACTCATCAAAATTTATTTGTAAAGTGATCTGTGCATACAAAATACATGCGGTTCTTACAAATAATATTATTTTATTTATTTCTATTTGATAACGCTGGCCACACGTTTGCGATGTGTGTCCACGATTCGTTGCAGAGCGACGGCGTCTTGTTGGCTGGTTAGCCGATCTGCGGGGGCATAACTTGCGGCGTGTGGTTCAATGCTGCGCAAACAATCCGTAGACACAAATCGCAAATGTGCCGCCAGCTTAACTGAAAAATCATTTCAGCAAATAATGCCTAGAATGATCGCGGTCTGATCATCATTGTAACACGCGGTATGGATTCAGTGTGCCCACGGTAAGTATACCAGTTTATGCCTTTGCCATATGTGTTGTCACCATATTTGCCATTAAGATTACTGCAAGTAATAACAACGAATTCATGCAATTGATTAGAAAATAGGGTCGTATCGATCGGCATGCACTCACCTATGATGGCACTGCTTGTACCACCAGGCGCCTGTGTATGCCGTTGCACAATTTGAATCATTGTCGTCATTATGACGATCTTTCGTAGTAAACTTAGCACCCAAATGCACTGCCAGTGAATCACCAGCATCGCCAGAAAAAGTGCCCAAATGTTTTAAGGCATACAAATCCCTTTCGTCGCCAATAACGAAGTTACTGTATAACGCCTTTTTGGTTTCATTTGCAGTTTGCAAGAGGACAAGCAACTCCTGCGGCCCATTCAAATTGGTCAAAGCGTACAAATTATCTAGCCCGACAAAGAATTCTCCCGCCGGATCGCCAAAACCGTGTTTGTACTCAGACCAATCACGATAGAAGTCTACAGAGCCATCTTGCCGTCTTTGTATTACAGTCCAATCGCCTCCTTGGGTTTTAAGATCACATGCCACCAGGAATGATGAAGGCTTCGGTTGTCCCAACATAATATTGTAAATGCCACTACGTTGTGTGCATGCCGTAGCTTCAGTACAACTTTTTGGCAGTCTATTAATTTTGCTGTAACGACAAAAATTTAGCGCTTATTTTGGCAAAGCTTTAATGACATTTTGAAAAACAGTTACCATTCCTCACTCAGTGTATCACTTCGTACATCGAATATTGCAGAGTCTTTAAAAAATAAAAATAGATAAAATTGTTAAAAGGGATATTTGAATAGGAAAAGAGTCAAAACGTTAGTTACCTCTGAGTGGAGTGCCAGAGTCCTTGGGGTTTTGCTCAAATCTGCAAAGGAAAAAAATCCAAAGAGTTATAAGAAAAGAAGTGCTAAAATGTGAGTTGGAAAACACTTTGAAACACGACTGGTTGGGTTAAATTCGGTCCAGCCGGTCAAAAGTTAGCCGTTTAAATGAAATTATAAATTCCAAAAAGACTTTGATGCGCTTAAAAGAAAACCCGCTTTAGATTGCTCTCATTTATATGAAAAAAAAAAATAACTCCCAAAAGAAAATATTTTCTTTTTTCCCTCGACGTATGCAATGCAATGGTCGCTCACTTTTACAAGTTTGTTGTCGGCCTAAATAGTTTTTATACCCTCCGAAAAAGAATTGGCTGGCCATTGCGTGTGTAACGCAGCGAAATATTCCTCTAACACCCAATAGAATATTTATATTCTTGATCAATGATGAAATATTAGACGATCCTGCCATGTCCGTCTGTCCATCTGTAGAAATCTCGACTGAGCCCAATCAAACAGAGCCAGACCTTTGAAATTTGGTAGACATAAATCTTGAAGGATAGCACAGGATTTTTTTTTATTTTAATAAAAAACCAAAATTGGCAACTTATATGGCCACTTTTACATACCAAAAAAATTTCAACTTTCCAACCCTGGAATTGGATATCTAATTTTTTTTAGTTTTTAGTACCAATTTAATTCTTCCTGGAGTATAAAATATGTCTAGTTCCCTAAAAAACTAAATTAGGAACTTATATGACTGTTTTTATGTACTAAAAAAATTTCAATTTCCGAACCCTGGAATTTGCATTTTTTATTTTTTTTATAGTTTTATTTAAGAAACATTTTAAATTTGTAACCATTTTGGTCACTTTCATGTACTAAAAAATATTGCAGTTGTCCAACCCTTGAATCTGTAGTCTCAAGAAAGGAAATTTGCAATCATATATTCTTTTTACACAGTGACATTTTTCTCTTACCCTCAATTTCTTTTAATCAAAATTTAGTTTTTATAATTTTACGTTTTCGCTTAACCACATTCGACTTTCAATATCATTTTAATACCTTATGCTGGTGAAAATTCACCCGATATCAGCTTTTAAGATGTTCCCTATGCTTTAACAATACTTAAGGTCTAATATTAAAGTATTACTGAAATGCTGCCATAAATTGGTGACACCGTTTGCATGGAGGCAAAAAAGTTAGCAACACAGTTTTACAATAAACAACTTAAGGCACGTGTATACAATAGCTGCCGTTATTTCTTTTTTTTTTACAAGTCTCGTTTTATATATGCCACAGTTTTGAGAATTTAACTGGTAAAAACTAAATATTTGCAATGTATGACTGTTACCTGGAATTACATTGATCGATTCCCTGCTTCAAGGTCTCCATTTGCTCTATAAGTTTACTTAGATCCGCTTTGACTTCAGAAGTATATTCCTGCAACCGAAAATATTCCTGAAACAATTTTTACGAACAAAATTTAGAGGGCTAATCTACTTACCTCTTCGTTTGACAAACGTGTAAAGGAACTGTCGGCAGTACCATTAGCAACGGCTGCGATTAACAATAGAACGAAAATACTTGACTTCATTATTTCACTTTCCGAAAAACTGTAGCAAACTACGCGAAAGTTAGTTTGAGACTAAATTATATTCTTGGGATACTGGCTTATATATGCACTTCCAGTGTCTGATTAAAAAATAAATCCAAGCAACAAAAATCTTTTCAAACAATAACAAGTCAGATCGTTATATTCGACCACGTCGAATTTTAAATACCCTTCAAATATTTAGTAAATAAAAACTTTATTTTTATTCTTATTAAAATTTACATTTTTATGGTATTTGGCTTCAGTAAACAAAAAAAAAATTATTTTAATACAGTCGATTCCAATGTGTTGGGAGACACACATACACATACATACATAGTGACAGCTTCTCAGCAGTAGTCAGGAAAGATTTCTAGGAGCTCAAAACGTGGAGAGCTGGTGAAAACTAGATTTTTTTAGAACGGGGTAAAACCAGTAATTTCCCACTTTTTTCAAAATTTTCAATTAAGTTAGAAATCATTTGGGAGTTACATAAAAGAGCAAACAATGAACAATGAAACCATTTCATGTAATTCTGATATGATTTTCAAGAGTTTGACTCAGCAACTGCAAGAAATAAAAGACAGTTCCAAACCGAGTGGCAAACTAATGCTCACTTTTCTCCGGTAGTGAACGACATTAATAAAAAATTTCGCGGTTTATATCAGACAATAAAAAGTGTTATAATTTAAAAATTATTTCGTATTCGCATGAAATGGTTGTAAACTTAAGTTATATTCTCCATGATTTGACACTTTATGATATAGTGTGTTATCTGCGAAGGTATATAACCGCACATACATAAAGATCTCTTATCTGGAGTAGTCCGTCCGTACAGACAATTTGTGATATTTTTATATTTTATGCACAATTAAAAACAAAATTTTAGTTTATTTTTGAAGAAGATAAACTAATATCCAAAACAAGATAAAGCACAAATTCCATGAAACGGGTATAATTATGAGATAATTGTGTACTTTTGGCGAGGGAGTGGTTTACGACCTTATTTTTTTGTCAATAAAATAAAGAATTTCAAACTGTAGTTATAGAGTTATACGATTATGCCATAAAATAAAACTGGTGTGAACAACGCGCCATAATTTAGTGTGGTTTTTCAAAATTCGGTCAGCTGTTGGGAAAATGGCAAAGTGGTAATTATTTGCTGCCATGGAATAGAAGAGGCATTTGCAATAACTTCCAAAAATTCTGTATGAATTTGAAACTATAAAATTAGTAGTTTGTCTTCGAACCAATACGCCCTGGTCCTAATAAATAAATACTCTTATACAAATTTCGAGTACCCCTAATAGACATGCGATACGTGTGGGTTAAAAAATGTTCGGCTCTAAATAATTCGTAGAAGTAATTCTTTTTAAATATTAAAAGAAAAATAAGATCGTTATCCATTTCAGTCGTTCCTATTCGTTATTCAAAGCTAATTTAAAAATATAGGCGCCTTATCGAATATGTTGCCAATTCCTCAGGACAGTAGTACACAAAAGTAGTGACTTGGGGATACTCGTCTCCAGGTTTCCTTCAAATTTTTACATGTATTCTTATTATGCGAGAGCAGTTGTAACATAAATTTAATCGTTAGTGCAAATGAAAACAGTTTAAATTTACTTGAGTATTTGTGTTGTTAAACTTAAAATAATATTCTTGCTCGTTTTATGAGGCAACGCTTGACTTTGAAATGTTTGGCAAACATTTTTATTATAAACAAACACATTTGCCAGCTTAAACACTCACTGAATGCATTTAGCCAGGAAAATATTTACACATAAGCTTTAATGCCGCCACACGTTTATAGCAGATGCGAATATAAGAGCCCAAGTGATATGGATGTGCACGTCAAGTGCAGCCAACGTAATCTTGTGGGAAGACTTTTGATCAACACTACAGTGAATCAAAATCATAAACCTAATACGATTGTAATACAAACTGTACGAATATATTAGGTGGCTAAGTTGCCAGGGACAATACTTTTTATTATAGAATGACACAAGTTTAAATCATAATAAAACAACGAAAAATATATATTTAATATCGATGAAACAGACTTTATTGGAAAGAAAATTTTATGAAATCAATGTTTCACTATGATTTCTAGGCTGGCGCATAGAAGGCGGAATCTGGAACAACACTTTTCAAAAACTAAAAAAAAGTTTCAATAAACTGGAAGGACGCAATTGATTAGGATCATCTTCGATACTTTCCTGTACAGCGGCTACAGCTTCTTCAGTTGGCACTGTACGGCGTCTCACGGGATGCACATCATCAGTAACAGTAAATGTGGTTCGAAAACGATATATATGTTCTTCGGATTGGCCGCTCTGAAGGACGATTATGTGCGCCTTTAAATGGAGGAAGCGCGAAATGAGTTTGACGAATAAAATAATTTTATTTATTAAAAATTTCAACAAGTTGCACGCGTTGCTCTGGTGTTGTGGCACTCGAAAAAACACGCTTTATTAAGAAGACAATTTATATACGAGAAGTGTATCAACCAGCCTTACCATCTGATTATTTTTCATTTTTGCATTTTCACATTTCACTTGTACTTTTTATAATGACTTGAACTTTTGTGATGACTTGCACTTTTTATCATGACTTGCACTTTTTATGATGACTTGCACTTTTTATGATGACTTGCACTTTTTATGACGACTTGCACTTTTTGTGATGATTTGCACTTTTTTTGATGACTTGCACTTTTTATGATGACTTGCACTTTTTATGATGACTTGCACTTTTTATGATGACTTGCACTTTTTATGATGACTTGCACTTTTTATGATGACTAGCACTTTTTATGATGACTAGCACTTTTTATGATGACTTGCACTTTTTATTATGACTTGCACTTTTTATGATGACTTGCACTTTTTTGATGACTTGCACTTTTTATGATGACTTGCACTTTTTATGATGACTTGCACTTTTTATGACGACTTGCATTTTTTATGATGATTTGCACTTTTTATGATGACATGCACTTTTTATGATGACTTGAACTTTTTATGATGACTTGTACTTTTTATGATGACATGCACTTTTTATGATGACTTGAACTTTTTATGATGACTAGCACTTTTTATTATGACTTGCACTTTTTATGATAACTTGCACTTTTTTTGATGACTTGCACTTTTTATGATGACTTGAACTTTTTATGATGACTTGCACTTTTTATGATGACTTGCACTTTTTTTGATGACTTGCACTTTTTATGATGACTTGCACTTTTTATAATGACTTGCACTTTTTATGACGACTTGCACTTTTTATGATGGTTTGCACTTTTTATGAAAATTTTTTTTTTGGAATCTTTGGAGTATTTTTTAATTTCGCTACCTGATTCTGTTTATGATATTAGAATTGATTTCGTTCCGAAAAACTGTTTCGTTAATTGTTGTCTGAGAAATCGAACTATGCAAGCAATTTTGTTACTGTACAGAATTGGACTCTGTGATAGGGCAGATTGTTATAATAATATTTTTGTTGTTGGATATTTTCTGAAATAGTTTACTGCGAAACTAATTCTAAATATTAAGTATAGTATATATGTTTTCTAATTTTTAAATATATTTGCTCAAATATAAGGAAAAATATTATATAAAAAATTAATTGTGTTTTTAAAACAATTCACTTTTCATATAATAAAAGTATATTTTTTTGTAAATATCTCCTCTTTTACTTGCTACGATATTTAACACAAATCCCACCAATATTTTTCATTGTGCAAATGATTTCCTGCTATTACAATTATTTGCAGTCCTCTGCTTTGCCAACGTTTCCATCGTAAACCTCAAACACATAATTGTCAAGAAATAAACTACAAAAATAGAGAACAATAATGATGGTTTTATGATAATAAAAAGCATATTTATTTGCTCGCATATAAAAACAATCATCATTGGCAGCAACAGTTAAAGCCAAAATAAAGGGCAGGCAGGATGGAGCTGTAAAAGGAGGAAAAAATAACATAAAATAATAATTTTTTGTTGTACATCCTAAGGAGTGTTTGGGGGAGAGGTACGCAATAGTTTTATGAGTTGTCTGTATTTATTACTTTCAGGAGTTGGTTGGTTGGTTGGTTGGTGGCTAAAAACTGTTGCAATTTGAGTGCTGAGTTCTGGCAGCTTAATGTTATTGCCACTGGCCAGAGATATTGTGTTAATGATAAGTGCTGGCGCCAGTAACTAGTGCTGCTGCAGTTGCTGATGATTTTGGAATGACCAAAGTCTTGAGAATAATGCGAGAAATTCGTGGATAGCCCGATTATAAATTTGTTGGTGTTTCTTTTTTAAGGACATTTTAAGTGAAATAAAATGAAAGTAAGAAAGCCGGGGGCGAGTGCAATAAAACACAAGATAGGAAAAGTGTAATAATGCGCCGGAAGATAAACAAAATAAAAATTGTTTTTTAATAAAAAGAAACAGATATTGTTCATGCAACTACTTGTGAAAATTCTTCTATTGCAATTGTGTTGTATTGCCACAAAACAATACGAGCTCAGTGTCATGCTGTCAACGCACCATGGCATTTTGTGACATCGCATTTGTGCCATCATTTAGAAGTGTACATTTTGGCAGAAAATGCCACACTACGAAATATATGAAAATAACACTAAAAGAAATTTGCTTCATTAAGCTAACGAAACAATTTTTTTCAGATTTTTGTCACAAATCCATTAAAAATTTTGAGAATATTGTGAAACTATTTCATTGTACTAGCGATCCCGCTTTATTACATCAAAGGCAATATTTCATTTTATCAATGAATTAATATCACTGTATGAATGAAGAAATTATATGGAGCAAATGCAATTGTCTTACTAAAATTATGTCGTTGTTTCAATTACATTAGCTCAAAGCGTCAACGAAAGTATTTCATTTATTTGACGAATTTTTTTTTATATTAATAAATTTAACGAAACTTGTTCGATTAATCCAATAAAGCCTGAAGTTGGCTGTATTTCAATGAATTTTTTTATTGGATTAATGACGAAATTTATTGAATCTATGAAGACAATTCTTTCAGTGATCAAAAATACACTAGTCAGTGAACAAAATTTAACAAATTATTTTACTTAAGCTTACATTCCCTGAAAATAAAATTTTTAAGCTTTTCTTGCGAAGCTGAGACGTAACCTTTTATTCCTCTGCATAAACGTTGCTGTTTGATATTTTTCCAAAACTACGTGTCGTTTGTGTATAAAAAAGTATTAGCTTTTGCTACCTTTCATTCGTTTTTGTTGCGCATTTTTAATTATGGCATTTACATATGTGAACATGAAACATCTCATATCACGAATACAAGAAATGTTTAGCAGTTGCTTAACAAATTATTTTGTATTGAGAACGAGTGAAGTAAATAGAAAAAAATTGCATATGAACTAGATATTTTGTCAAAAATTCAGGTCAAGGCATAAACATGTCATTAAGGATTTATCAAAAAAAAAAAGTACAAAATAATTTGCAGCGTCAATGGCATGATCCTGACAAAAGAAGAAAACCTTTTCAGGAAATAAAATCTCTTTTTGTATGGGTTAATGCTTGCGAGTTATGGAGAATATTTTTTCCACGCAACACATTTTCTTTTAAGCAGACGAAAATAAATAATTGAAAAGCTTTCGCTTTTTAAAAAGGCCTACCTGTTTTTTTTTTTGTTTGTTTCTGATTTTCTTATTGAAATATGTCAAGGCCTAAATGTAAGAAGAAGAAGAAGGATTGTGTGATATAACGCCCCAGGAAACATGTGAAGAGTGATTATTGAGAATTCCATAAAACCACTAGTGAAAAATAGAAAATGTTTCAAATATTTGATTGTTTTAATAAAAAAGCTTAACTGCCTGGCCAATATTTTAAATACATTTTAAATATAAATAAATTCTAAAATTTTGTTTTCGTTTCCAGTACATTTTTCCACAGAACGGCATAGAGTGACACCATAGGCCAGGTAGTAAATGTATTTTCTTTAACACTTAAAGAAAATACATTCACTGCCTGGCTTTTTATACCCTCCAAAAAAGAATTTGGAGGGTATATTCACTTTGTCATTCCGTTTGTAACGCATCGAAATATCCATCTCAGACCCCATAAAGTATATATATTCTTGATCAGTGATGAAATCTAAGACGAACTGAGCATGTCCGTCCGTCCGTCCGTCTGTGGGAATCACGATTCAGTCCAAACGAAAAGAGTTTGACTCTTGAAATTTGGCACAAATATATTTTAAACCTTAGAGCAGGTTAAGTTCGAAGATGGGCTAAATCGGGCAAGAGGGAAAAAAGTTCCCCTAAAAAGAACTAAACCAACCCAGAAAAAACAACATAATTTTTAAAGTTTTTTGGTTATTTTGTTAAGAAAATGATATATTTTTATGTCAAATACGGTCCAACGCCTTAAACTTGGAGCCATTAAATAAAATAAAAATATTTTTTGACCCCGCCCACTTCAGTGGGCGTTATTATATGCAAAAATAGCATAAAAATTTAACAAATTGTTTTACTTAAGTCGACATTCCTTAAAAGTAAAATTTTTAAGCTTTAATGACGAAGCTGAGACGAAACCTGGTACTACTCTGCCCTACCCCCTCCTTCCCCTTCGCCCCCTAAATGACCGTACCAAAAAAAAATTTTTTTTTTTTAATTTTGTATATAATCATCCCAAGCATTTATATTTAGAGTTTTATGACTGCCGATTTCTGCCCTACCTCCCCCCCACACCTCTTCCTTTGCCCCCTAAATGACCCTACCAAAAAAAAAATTTTTTTAAATTTTGTATATAATCATCCCAAGCATTTATCTTTAGAGTTTTATGACTGCCTGTTGCTGCCCTACCCCCTCCTCCCCCATTGCCCGCTAAATGACCCTATCAAAAAAAAGAAATTTTAATTTTGTATATAATTATCCCAAGCATTTATTTTTAGAGTTTTATGACAAAGGTGAAATGTTTCCCCCACAGCCCTTGCCAGAGCGACCCCGCCAAAATACAGTTTTTATAGCCTCCAAAGAGAATTGTGATGAAGTCTAAGACGGTCTAGCAATGCCCATACGTTCGTCTGTGAAAAACATGATATTGTATATTTTTGAACCCCGCCCCCTTTAGTGGGCGTTGACGTACGATATTATATAAAGGAACTCTGTCCCACCAAGTTAAACATTTCAAATTCACTTACTAAATATTTGGAGGGTATTTAAGATTCGACCCGGTCGAATATAACGTTTTTACTTGTTTTTATTTGAAATTGTTAATTTATAGTTATTTTATATAAATATTGATCCCAAGTGCTAATTATTTTTCTTTTTTCACCCGTTCAAAACAATTTTTTATTTTCCTTGCCAAATATCAGCCATAACTTCCTTTGAGCTTCATCTCTTGGAAAACTATAAAATGATACAGCTTTTTGAAAACAAAAAAAGTTTTGTTAACAATATTACATTTTAACACAATTACTTCTCACTTGGTTTTTTGCTGTCACTTTGTTTCCAATTGCCCACTGCACATTTCATGCGTGCTCTTTTTATTCTCTTTTCTCTTTAATTTAGGTTTTTTGTTTACAGTTTATGAGCCTTAAAAATCAAGTTTTAATAAGTTTTTTACACTTTAAGTTATTAATAATTATTTTAATATATTTATTTTAAAATATAACACAATTTATTATAAAATATAACACAAAACTTGCACTTTCATATATCCGATTTAATTTGCTTGTTGGAAAACTCTCTGAGTAAATTGGAAATCTCTCTCAGTAAATTGTGTGAAGAGTTGCCAAATATATCATAAAATATTAATTTTGTACGAGAAAGTATTAGTTTTGCATATAATAAACATTTGGGAATCTCTTCGAGGGAACAAATACGCCATCAAACGGTAAATCATGCGCAAGGCGTAATCTTTATTTTATCATTCTTGCACTGAACCAGCAGGCTAAACATTTTTAATTTATTTACTAAATATTTGGAGGGCGAATATAATATTCTTAATTGTTATATCTCGTTTTCGTTTTGTGATTGCCAATACAGCTTGTGTCCCCAAGTCACCATTTTGGCGACAGTTTAAAGACATTGCCAATACCCTGCAGAGATCGAGACTACTCCTTACACGCGTGTAAAGAGTACTCCACGAGGAACCAGGACTAGTCCAAATGTAATCCATATTGTTACAAAGTTTAAAAATAGATTCAAATATAACGACAATGTGGCTATATGTACTTGGCAGCACTATCAAACTCATCTCTAGATGTCAAAATGTTACAACCCTGGTCAACACCATGCAGATAATATTTGAATTAACGGAAATGGAATATTCCGGATACATCGTTGAGAATATACAAGATCATTCGAGGCTGTGCAATAATAAGTGTAAACAACAATAACGAAAAACCTAGTAACATCAATGCTAAGAGATGATGATGTTATTCTTAATGATCTTGTACGCAAGTATTCGCTGCTAATAAAAACTAAACATGTACATCAATATACACAGCAACATACACACAAATATACACAGCAACATGCCCACATAGCACAAGAAGAAACAAAACTACACAACACACAGAGCACTCATACATACAACCACACATAGTTACAATAAACAAAACACAAGACAGCATTGTCATATATACAAACACACGTATATAGCTACATGTTAAGTAAAGCACAACCAACAACAACCATGACCAGATGCTTCGCGAAGTTACCAGACGACGTCATTTTGCTATATAAAGTCGCTGCCAGTGAACAGCGGGATCAGTGAGATTTTTAATCTAGACGTGTTAACATCGCTAAGTGTTTAGTAGTACAAATACTCGTGTTAATTAAATAGTAAATAAAGTGTTGCCGCATTATATTTCTAAAAGTAATTGTCTGTGTTTTTAATTTGATGCAATTAAACGAATCCTTGAAGGATAAGTAAAAAGCGTTTTTACGAAAAGGTCTAAAAACGTAACAATTGGTGTCAGAAGTGGGATTGCAAAAATAATTAAAAAGGACATTGCAATTTAAGGAAAAAAAAGGACATTAAAAAAAAAATAATTATGAAATTTGATGAGCTAAAAGTTGAACAGCTAAAAAAGGAGCTTAGTAAGCGGGAATTGCCAACAGCAGGTAACAAGGCTGAACTACAGAAGAGGCTGATAGATGAGTTTAAGAATCGCGGCATGGACATCGGGACATACGAGTTTGAGGACAAAGACGATGTAGAGGTATGTGTTCCTGCTACGACCAGCAGCATGGACATAAATTCAATGTTCGCTGCTATGATGATCCAGATAAAAGGAATCAATGACGCACAAACCGAAATTAAACAGAACTCAAAAGTCAGCAGTGAAAAGCTTGTAGCCGAAATAACTGAAATAAAACAGAACTCTCAGCAGATGCAGGAGGCATCAATGATCAGCACTGAAAAGCTTGTAGCCGAAATAGCTGAAATTAAACAGAACTCTCAGCAGATGCAGGAAGCATCAAGGATTAGCACTGAAAAGCTTGTAGCAGAAATACAGGAGTCAAATAGAGCCACGAATGAGACTCTGGTAGAGGTTTCTGAGGCCATTAATAGGAGGGTGGATTCTATTGAGAACAAATTCTCAGAGCTGGCAGAGAGAGTCCAACATCTAGAAAGCGGTGGTCTAGAACAGCATGCAAAAGAGTTCGAAGAAAAATTTCATGCTCTAGAGGACAAAGTGCATAACCTCGAGCGTAGTGGCGGGCCAGTACGAGCAGTTGCGGAGGTTTCTGCGCGAATAAAAGCGCCATGCTTTGACGGCAGCGTACCATTGAGCATCTTTAGATTCCAGTTCGAGACGGTCGCTAGTAGAAATGGATGGGATGCTGAAGAAAAGGCCATAGAGTTGATTTTGTCCTTAAAGGGTACAGCCGCAGAGGTTCTTGAGACCGTGCCAGTAAGCAGCAGAAGCAACTATAATGAAATAATGGCAGCATTGCAGCGCAAGTATGGTGGTGAGCACAAGCGCGATTTATACAGAATGGAATTGCGATGTAGAGTTCAGAAGCCTAACGAGTCTCTACAAGATTTCGCAATGGAAATCGAGCGTTTAGTGCAGCTCACATATCCAGGCGAGAGTCACCCGTTCCTGGACCACTTTAAAACTGAGGCGTTCGTTAATGGCATTCGCGACTCTGATGTCAAACTAGCTGTGTGCGCAACGCAGAAATCCACTTTCGCTGAGACTGTTTCATTTGCGCTGGCACAAGAGACTGCAAGGATGGTTTTCAAGCCACAGATATGTAAGGTGCGGAATGTGGATGTTTTGTCCGAGAATGATAATAACCTGGTCGCTAGTGTTAAGGAGGCAATGCGACAACTGTTGGCGGAAAGTGCTACCAAAGAAAAGCCTAAATGCTTTAACTGCGGAAAAATCGGTCATTTTCAGCGCAACTGCAAAGCACCAAGAAAAAGAGGTAGATCTGTTTCGCCACCAAGAAACAGCAAACGGGTGAACCAAACAACAGCACAAGAGTCCCCGTTAAATTAAAACGAGCTAGCGCTAAGGGGCAAGAGCTAGCTCCCACAAACGAGGGCCCCACAATCTCCATATCAGTTATGCAGCAGAAAAATAGCAATCTTACTGCGTCTGGACACATCAACGGGGAAAAGCACGTACTTACCATAGACACAGGGGCGTCGCAGTCAATAATAAGGCCCGATATAGTAAAGGGGAAATGCGATCGTTTAAGCAATATACGGCTACGTACAGCTACTGGAGAGCCTGCCACTGTCTATGGTAAGATTGAAGTGAAGGTGACTATAGCCAACATCAGCGTGAGGCATGTGTTTATTGTTGCCGATATTGTCGATGAGGTAATTATTGGAGCCGATTTTATGATTAATCATGGCATTAATCTACATATGGGGCAACAGCTGATGATTTGGCGTAATGTGGAAATACCCCTTGATGTTGGGTATGACAGCAAGCCGCAAGTAAGAAAAGTATTTGCTATTGAGAGTCAGACGTTACCGCCGCAGTCTGAAACAGTTATATGGGCGCGTATGGAGGGAGATTGTGAGGACAATCGGTTGTGGGTTGTAGAACCAGCAGATCTAAAGAGAGAGCTTATAACAGCAAAAGCTCTAGTAAAAACTAGTAAAGGAGGAATAGTCCCTATAAGAGTACTTAACTTGGCAGACCATGAAAAATTCATCAAAGAAAATTGCGAGATTGGCCAGTGTACCCCAGCAGAGGCAATAATAAACTGTGAGAGGAAGAGAGAGCCTACCAATTTGTCCGCCAAAGAACGTGAACAATTTGAGGAATACGTAGGAAAATGGGTAGCAGGACTGTCAGCGACAGATAGAAATAAAGCCAAACAGTTGTTAAAAAGGCATGCCAGTATCTTCGCCATGGGAAACCAAAGTCAGGGTAGAACTGCATTGGTTAAACATGAAATAAACACAGGCGAAGCTAGGCCGATTAAACAGCCACCCAGAAGTGTACCCCTAGCAAAGCGAGATGAAGTCAAAGAGCTTGTAAGAGAAATGGAGCGTGAAGGCGTAATTGAGCCATCTTCTGGTCCTTGGAGTTCGCCAGTAGTCTTAGTTAAAAAGAAAGATGGCAGTACTAGATTCTGCGTAGACTACAGGAAGCTCAACGACATAACCAAGAAGGACAGCTATCCGCTCCCCAGAATCGATGACACTTTGGACACGCTAGCTGGTACGAGATGGTTCTCTACGCTAGACTTGCGAAGCGGATATTGGCAAGTGGAGATTGCAGAGAAAGACAAGGAGAAAACTGCCTTCAGCGTCGGTAACGGATTATGGCAGTTCAAAGTTATGCCATTTGGTCTCTGCAATGCTCCGGCCACATTTGAACGCCTAATGGAGAAGGTACTGAAAGGACTCCACTGGAAGACATGCTTGGTATATCTGGATGACATAATCGTGATGGGGAAAACTTTTGATGAACACCTCAAAAACATGGCAGAAGTTCTTCAACGGATATCATCAGCTGGATTGAAACTCAGCCTGAAGAAATGTGCATTGTTCCAGAAAGAAGTGAAGTATTTGGGGCATCGTGTTACAGCAGACGGAATCTCAACAGATGAAGATAAAATACAAGCAGTAAGGGACTGGCATCAACCTAAAAATCTTCATGAATTGCGCAGCTTTTTGGGCCTTTGTACATACTACAGACGCTTTGTGCCAAATTTTGCCAGTGTAGCTGCAAGCCTGCATGAGCTGACAAAGAAGTCGAGACCATACCATTGGGGTGAGCCACAGGAAAAGGCATTCCAAAAACTTAAAGGATTATTGTGTACGTCACCAGTACTAGCGTATCCCATACCTGGAGAAAAATTTGTGCTGGATACTGATGCGAGCGGCTATGGCATAGGGGGCGTGCTGTCCCAAGTAGTTAATGGCACTGAGAAAGTCATAGGATACTATAGCCGTGTACTCTCAAAACCTGAGAGGAACTACTGTGTGACACGACGTGAGCTTCTGGCAGTATTGGAATGCATTAAACATTACCATAAGTACCTGTATGGTCAACACTTTACATTAAGGACTGACCATTCTGCACTGAGATGGTTATTGCAGTTTAAAAATCCTGAAGGGCAACTGGCAAGGTGGATTGAGCGCCTGCAGAGCTACGACTTCAGTATTGAACATAGAAGGGGCACAAAACATAACAATGCGGATGCTCTTTCGAGAAGACCCTGCTGTTTAGAGTGTAAACATTGCGTTAGAACCGAACAAAAGGAAGGCGTTGTTGATGTTCGGCTAATGCACATCGACTCTGATGAAGACTGGTCAGCGGCACAGAGGGACGACAGTATACTGGGAAAAATTATAGCAGCCAAAGAGGAGGACAGAAGACCGTCCCGGAATGAAATTTCGGCTGAAAGCCCACTCGCCAAATCTTATTGGGCTCAGTGGAACAGCCTCAAGGTAATAAATGGGTGCCTATACCGCGTATGGGAAAGTGTAGATGGCAAAACAACTTCAAATTTAATAGTTGTGCCATGCTCCAAGATAAGTAAAGTTTTGCAAGAATTTCACAATGGACCTAGTGGCGGTCATCTTGGAGTAACAAAAACACTTGAGAAGCTGAAGCAGCGTTTTTATTGGGTTGGATGTCAACAAGCCGTAGCCGACTGGATAGCAAACTGCCCACAGTGCATAGCAGCCAAAGGCCCAGTAAGAAGAAGCCGGGGACAGCTACAGCAATACAACTCAGGAGCACCATTCGAGCGGATCGCAATGGATGTAGCAGGTCCTTTTCCCGTCACTGAAGCCGGAAATCGTTATGTTCTTGTGGTAATGGACTATTTCAGTAAATGGCCAGAGGTATATGCTATACCTAACCAAGAAGCAAAGACAGTTGTAAATGCATTCGTCAACAACTGGGTATGTCGCTATGGTGTCCCAATAGAATTACATTCCGACCAAGGAAGGAATTTCGAGTCTGCCATATTCAGGGAAATGTGCGAATTATATGGGATAAAGAAAACCAGAACAACGCCGTTGCATCCACAGTCTGATGGCATGGTAGAGAGGTTCAATCGCACCTTAGAAGAGTACCTGCGAAAAGTGGTAAGCAACCATCAGAGGGATTGGGACGAGCACATTCCCAAATTTTTGATGGCATATAGGTCAGCTGTACACGACTCCACATCGAGAACGCCAGCTAAAATTATCTTCGGGACGGAATTAAAACTGCCTGGTGACTTGGAATTTGGTGTTAAGCCAGCGGTAGAAGAAGGAGCCACTACGTCCCAAGAGCAGGAGAACTTAAACGAGCTGCATGATTTCGTGCGTAATAGAATCAAGATGGTCAGTGACAAGATGAAGGCTAGATATGACCGCGCAGCAAATTCAGAGGGATTTATGGAAGGTCAATTAGTTCTACTTTATAACCCACAACGGAAGAAAGGATTGTCCCCAAAATTACAGACTCACTGGGATGGCCCGTATAAAGTGATTAAGAGAGTGAATGACGTTGTGTACCGGATACAAAAGCACAATAGCCCAAGGTCGAAAATGAAGATAGTACATCTCGAACGATTGGCGCACTATGGAAGAGGTGATTGTATGCCTATTCGGGTCGAACAGGCTTAAGTGGGCGGCAGTGTTACAAAGTTTAAAAATAGATTCAAATATAACGACAATGTGGCTATATGTACTTGGCAGCACTATCAAACTCATCTCTAGATGTCAAAATGTTACAACCCTGGTCAACACCATGCAGATAATATTTGAATTAACGGAAATGGAATATTCCGGATACATCGTTGAGAATATACAAGATCATTCGAGGCTGTGCAATAATAAGTGTAAACAACAATAACGAAAAACCTAGTAACATCAATGCTAAGAGATGATGATGTTATTCTTAATGATCTTGTACGCAAGTATTCGCTGCTAATAAAAACTAAACATGTACATCAATATACACAGCAACATACACACAAATATACACAGCAACATGCCCACATAGCACAAGAAGAAACAAAACTACACAACACACAGAGCACTCATACATACAACCACACATAGTTACAATAAACAAAACACAAGACAGCATTGTCATATATACAAACACACGTATATAGCTACATGTTAAGTAAAGCACAACCAACAACAACCATGACCAGATGCTTCGCGAAGTTACCAGACGACGTCATTTTGCTATATAAAGTCGCTGCCAGTGAACAGCGGGATCAGTGAGATTTTTAATCTAGACGTGTTAACATCGCTAAGTGTTTAGTAGTACAAATACTCGTGTTAATTAAATAGTAAATAAAGTGTTGCCGCATTATATTTCTAAAAGTAATTGTCTGTGTTTTTAATTTGATGCAATTAAACGAATCCTTGAAGGATAAGTAAAAAGCGTTTTTACGAAAAGGTCTAAAAACGTAACAATATATATGGGGAAAACATGCTCCATTTTACATTACAATGTCCTAGGAGAGGACCACGTAATCCAAAACAACATTACGTCAGAGTAATCCAAGAACTAATCCAAGTAACTACTCCGGACAATACTAACACAGGGTTAGTCTAGAAATTACTCCATGTCACTATTCCATGGATTAATCATGTGTTGCGAGTATTGCCAAATATATATTTTTTGGTCATCATGGTCCATGTTTGCATTACATAGGACCATGTTGTAACTACTCCTTTTTACAATAGAAACAATATTTGAGGCGCTGACAGATGACTGAGATTACTTTTATCAATAAAATTTAAAAAATTATGCCTTCTCATCACTGACATCTATTTCAGGAAGCATTAAAAGTGTGAACTGGAATTGCACAAATATACTAGTGATTCACTAGTTGCAATGTCTACATATGGTCCCAAAAGCACTCACTAGTCAATAGTACCAAAGGCAGTGGTGCATTTTCCATTAAATAGCATTGTCTGGGGTATCATAAGTCACCACTACTGGTGACTGTGTCACTATTGATACGGTCAGTACAGTTTTCTGTTTATATTACCTGAAGCTGTTCTCTTAAAGTGTGTAATGGTTAACAGAAAATACTCGTATAGGGTGTTTTTTGCTACGAGGCAGACGTTGTTTTGTGCATAGTGTCAATTGCTGTCGGTAGTGCACAGCCACCATTATAATTGAGACAAGACGGCAACAATTAACACATGCACTAGTGCAGATAAATTCATTACCATATTCATGACTAAGTGTGGAGTCGAACAGGTGAATCTTCGGTTAAGTATTTCAGCCAACAGCATCCTTAGATTGGCAAGGTACAATATTAAGATATTCTTTTGGTCCTGTTAAGATTTTTTTAAAATGAACATAAGATTATCCAGCTAGTGTCTTCAAAACCATCGGACTATCAAGGCTGCCAGAGTGTTATTTATTTAGCAAAATGTTTAACAGTTAAGACTATGGATCGTTTAATAATCGAAGGGCTTGTAAAAATAATTCAAATCTACAGTGGTGGCTAAAACACTAAACACTTTTCGTATTTTACGTGTTTAGTGGTTACGTTAAGTCCTTGCAATTTTAACTAAAATATTAGAAAATATTTGTCAAAATAATCTAACAGCGCAGTTGATCAACTTTGCCAAACAAAATGTCTGCATTCTCCCTATTTTAATTTAAAATTTCCTTTAAGAAATTTATGAAAGTGTAAAATTTTAATAATGCATCTGGAAATAAATCATGATTTCATTTTTCTTTCTCTTTTAGTTTCATTTATTTATATAACGAATATCTGTAAAGCTAATCTGGGTTAAGAAAATGTTCAGTTTATTTTCTATTCGAACAGGAAAAAAATTGGGAAAAATAATTAAAAAATGCATTCGAGTATAAATTTTTGTGTTAGTGATTAATAAAAATCTTACAGCTTTTCTTGTTTCCTCCATTTTGTATATTACAAATATATAATTGCAATTTGTTTAAAGTTCTGGTAGCTGGAACAATCTGAAAGTAAAACAGAAACTATGATGAAACTTAAAAGGACATTCTCATTTATATGCAAATTAAAAAGTTGAAAGTAAACCAAGAGAAAGCAAACAAAAGTCTGACAAGTTCTTTTTAATATTTTCTTTTTTTTTATGCGCGTACACAATGAACGGGTGTTTTGTTGCAGTGTTTGTGTGTTGCACAATATAACAAAAAAAAAAAAAAAAGCATTAATGAAATTGAACTGCATCTTGATGGGGACTCTCAATGTAATTGGAAGCTGGAAGTCATTGAAGAATGTGGTTATGAGTCATGAGTGCATTCTTCAATTCATCTTGTTTTTATGAAATTGTATGCAAAATGTATTTAACAATTGGATAAAAAAACTTTACACGGTTATTATAACAATAACATGTTAACATCAGCTTGATACAGTTCTCGTATTCTTTTTCACAATAAAATTTGTGTAAATAGGAACTGTTATCACATTCAACTAAGCCACCTAATAAGTGGTGACAAACACAATACACATGAGCACTGATGATGAAAGGGTTGCGTCTTTCGAAAACAGCTGTTCTGCTCTGCTGTGTAAGTTGAATAACAAAAACTGATGTTGACTTGCCTTTGTGCCTTGGAATATTTATCATGTCTTTCTGAGATTTAAATTAAAAATTTCGAACAATTAGCCTATAGAATCTTAATTCAATTTAATATAAAAAAAACTTTACGCTGCTCCAATTTTGTTCATCTGCAGGCTGCTAATGGCCTGCAATTGATTTGTCAGAGTTTTGTTTCCCTCTCAAATACTTCCAGCAGTGAGAATTTATTGAAATTCTTTTTGTATCTAAGAATGATATGAAATATAATTTAAAAATAATCCCCCTTATTCTGTATCTATTTGTCAACGTCACGTCAAGACAATATTAAAAATAGAACACTTGTTTATACATTTTCTTCAGCAATTGACAATTTCGAACAGCATGTCGCCAAAGTCAGGGCCTTAGAGAATATTCATGGCCTGTCAGAAGTAATTAACTCTTATCCATAAGGAGTAGTTAAGTGTCCTGTTTTTGATATTGTCTTGACGTGACGTTGACAATTAGTTACAGAATAAGGGGGAATAATTTTTTTATTCCATTAAAATTTCAGTAGAAAAAGTCTGAACAAAGAAAACAAGAATTCACAAAAATATTTAAAAAAAATATATATTTCGCTGAAAATGTTCACTTAGTTGGAAAATTATGGTTTTAATACAAAAGTAAAAGCAAATGCGATATGTTTTTGAGATCCCCGCAATTCCCAAAGAGAATTTTAAAAATCCCCATATTGGGATTTTTCAGTGATTTTCACGGAATTTTTCTAATTTTTTGCCAGGAGCAGATATAATTTATTTGGAAAAAATTTAAAGCAAATTAGGCCTTAAGTATGAATATTTTTTTTTACTGGGAGTTATAAAAAGGCGTCCTAAAAGCAATAAAAAAAGTTGTGAAGCCTTTTTTGTTGTTTGCCATTAACGTATGAAATTATTATGAATTGCAGGCAGGCGTAACATAAATTTTGCTTTATAACTCTCATTTGTTGCAACTTTAAAACGAAATGAAAAATTTTAATTGAGTTCTATTGAAAACTTTATGTCCATTTAAACTGAGGCAATTTCCTTTCGTTTTGCAATTCGGCCTTAAACTCGATCTATGAAGTAAAAACTGGTCTATTTTGAAAGTTTTGCTTATTTTTGTGAAGTCTTATACTGGTGGTATTACGCACTTTTTTCATTGGAAAATATGTTTAAGTTTTGATAGACTGTAAAGGAGTTTTAAAAAGGAGTTTTAAGCAATTGTTTTTAATTTTTGGATACAGAAATCTGTAGGCCAATTTGTTTGTTGTCAATTCAAAACCGTGAAATTGGCCAAGGCTTGAACTCCATATGAGGCTCTTGGCTTCACACTTTCTCAAAAAAAAAAAACTTAAAATTTAAAATAAAAAAGCTCTCTATCAGTTCCATACAAAATTAACACTAAATTTCAATTTAATTGAGCTGTTTGCTCCAAGTTGGTAGTTTTATAAAACCACAGTGACCCCCTTAAGAGTTTTACTGGGTCACTGGGTCTAAAATTTTATTCAACGCCAACAATGGAAATTGAATTCTTGGTTAAAAATAATATTTTCAGCCAACATATAAAAATTTTTTTTACACAAAAAACACAAACAAAATACTCTTACAAAATATTATAAATTTTTTATATAAAAAGTAGGATCACAAGTAATTCGTTTTACATTTCAACTCAAAAGCAACCGCAGCCTCATGACGCAGCATTTGTTTAAATGAAATTCATTATTTGCTCAGTGTTAATATTTCACAATGAAATCAAATACACTAAAGAAAGGAAAAGAAAAGAAAAGGAACAAAACAGAAATGTAACCATTTTTTCAATATGAAAAAGTCGATTTTTTCTGTAAAACATTTCGTTATTAAAATTTGAGGTTTTTATAAAAGTAATAAAAGCAGAACAAAGAACAATTTACGCAAACCCACACCCACATCCACACAAAAATATGCCCACGCACAAGTCCATGAGCAAAGCCGCCAACAAAAGGATACATTTGACTACAGCCACAAGGATACTTATTAATTTTACAGATTTGCCAGGCAACAGAAAGAAATTAATTAAGAAGTAAACATTGTATTCATTTATCCTATTGTTTATATTATTTTCTTTATATGCGGCCTATTGTATTATTCAATACATTCTGCACCAACAAATATTTTAAATTAATATCTATCAAACATTAATAAGCAGCGTAAAAGCTTTGCTTTGATAAATGCCAGCTACTGTTTAAAACATCACAAAAAAAAAACAATTTTCAAGTCCTTAGGCGATTAAATAAATGCCTTAATTCCTTTACAACACTTCAACTTCAACAAGAGAATTGAATGTTTGATTTTAATTAACAAACATCTTCAGTCTTTCATGTGCATACGTGCTCGTTCATACGTGGCGTATACGTTTTGAATCACTAAAATATCGCTCATGCGTCAAAATTCAACCGCAATTTGAGGAAGACATCAAACCAAAGGCACTCGCATAATCAATTAATTAGGCAGTAAAATAATTTCAGGAAACCCCATTTTAGCATTAATGAAATTAAAACTGTGAAACTTGAATTACTCACAATTAGTATTTGACAAAATATTTATTAATTTAAAACAACGAAGGGCTTAATTACATTTGCAGTTCGAACAATTACAGGGATGTGGATGTGATCAGACAAAATGTCTTTACAATCAGCCTACTTCGTAAGTAATAAAATGGTTATAAAAATTCTAAAATAACTAAATTAATTGAATCGCTTTATTCAAAATTTCACAGTACGTAAAATTTGCCTGATATTACATATCGTTAGTATTCTAGGGTTAAAGAAATTAATTACGGCCACAGAAAATGTAAAACTTCATATCAAATATTTTACAAATTTTACAGAGAGATACTAAAAACTTATTTAAAAGAAAAATTTATTCGTAAAAACCACAAAATTTGGGAATGTTACGCACAACAATATGTTGCTTACTTTTAATTCGGGCCAGCACTCAGAGGAGGACTCTTACATATGCAGTGCCTTGCCGACATCAAATTGTAGTTTTCAATATTTAAAAGGTTACGCCAGTTACCACCTTTTAGTTTGTTAATGTTGTTTTTATACTCTTCAAAAAAAATTAAAGGGTTTGTAATTTAGTCAATATTAAAATAGAAATGAATTTAAATAAAGTGGTATTGAAATTCAGAAAAATCCGACATACGGTTCCAGAGCTGGGAAGTTTACATCTATTTCTGGACGCAAAATTAACTAGCAAAAAACAATTATTTGCTTGCTTCTTAATTAAACCTATTTCATACTTTGGGAAGAATAAAATTTGTATTAAAAACTTAAAATAATACAAATTTTTTTCCAGGGATGGGAAATTGCATATTTTATTTTACATAGATGAAATTTTTTTTGTGTTTTTTGCTACTTAAAACTATTTTAGAATTTAGGAAAACTAAATTTGGTATTAAAATTTATAAAAATCAAAATTTTGATTCCAGGGTTGGACAACTGCAATATTTTGTAGTACATGGAAGTAACCGAAATGGTTACAAATTTTAAGTATATCATAAATAAATCCATTTTGTTACTCATTAAGAGTTGCATAGGTAAAAAGAAAAGAAAAATAAAAAAATTAAAATTCCAGGGTTCGGATATTGAAAATATTTTAGTACATAAAAACAGCCATATGGGCTCCTAGTTTTTGTTTTTTCCAGTAAATTAAACATATTTGCTACTTCAGCAAGAATTACTTTTGTGTAATAAATAAATAAAATAAAAAATTTTATTCCAGGGTTCGAAAATCGAAATATGTTTGTTATATAAAAATAGACATATAAGTAACTTATTTAGGTTTTTTAATGAATCAAATCTATATTATACTTCAGAATTAAATTGGTACTAAAAACCAAACAAAAAAATTTGATATTCGATTCCAGGGTTCGAAAATCCAAAATTTTTTTGTTACGTAAAAATAGCCATATAAGTACCCAATTTTAGTTTTTTTTAGTGAATTATAGTTATTTTATACTCCAGGAAGAATTAAATTGGTACTACAAACCAAAAAAAAAAAATAAATTAGATATACGATTGCAGGGTTCGAAAATCCAAAATTCTTTTGTTATGTAAAAATAGCCATTTAAGTACCCAATTTTAGTTTTTTAGTGAATTATAGTTATTTTATACTTCAGGAAGAATTAAATTTAAATTAAAAACCAATAAAATTAAAAATTCGATTCCAAGGTTGGAAAATCTAAATTTTTTTTGGTACATAAAAGTAACCAAATAAGATTCTAATTAAATTGGTTTTTTTTGTGAATTAAACGGTTTTTATAATTCAAGCAGAATTACAATTCGTGTAAAAACAAAAAAAAAATTAAAAATTCAGGGTTGGAAAATCGAAATTTTTTGTTCATAAAATTAACAAATTTAGTTCCTAATTTAAAATTTTTTTTTTTTTGTGAATAAAATCCATTTTCTGTTTTAGAAAGAAAGGAGAAATGCATCTGTGAAGGGTATTTAAGATTCGGCATAGCCGAATATAGCACTTTTACTTGTTATTTTCTTCTTAGTAATAATTTTTAATCAAATAGTTGCCTATTTTCAGATTTGTGTCATACCTTATTTTTACCTAACAAACCACAATTGATACAACAGTCAAATCTGAATGCTTTGCTAGATAGAGCGTTTTGCATTTTCTGTGGCGACATATAGGATCTTATTCATTGAAAATATGTTAGGTTTAAAAATGTTAAATAAAAAAGTAATAAGTACAAAACATTTTTTATCAATTAGATCTGTAGTTTTTAATTAATCGGTATGCTTGAAGACTATTGATGAAGTTGAAAATAAAATTATATATATTCAAAATAATCATATTTAGTTAGACGCTATTATGAGCCCAGATTTCTTTAAAGAATCATATTTTTTAAAATATTTCTTTTTTAGCCTTGTTCATTTGACTACAACAACACTAAAATTAAGCTAAATCGAAACACTTTACTTAACCAATTCTTGTTAGAAATGGTGCATTAAAATGTAAGTACAAATAACACTTAATAGTTTACTTCGCTCCAACAACTTGCAATTAGTTCCCCACTCCGCAATTGCCAACCAGTCTGTACAAAATGTTTAGTCATCCATTTTTATGAGGGACTGTTAAGTGTAAAGCTAATAGATTATTGCAGTTAGGAAGTACTTATCATAAAAAGTTGCTGTTACGGGATATGAAACAAAAATCAAACTGGTAGAAGTGTTTTTTGGGGGGCGTTGCGTTTACACTGATATGGCAAAATTATACCAATCACGGTCGTTAAAGTTTCCCCCTTTCTTGTTTTTCAATTTAAATATGCAAAAAAAAAAAGAAAATCCAATTTTTGTTAACGAATTGAGTGTGTTATTGTGGCAGGTTTCTTTGCTACATGTTTGAAAGGCAAACAGAAAATTGCTGCTGCAAATAATGCCCAGTGCCAGAGGAGACTCATATTTATTTTTTACCCTTGCACTTAAAGTAAAGAAAGGGTGAAAGCAAAGTTTCCCAAAAATATGTATGCAAATCTCAAGAGTTAAGTTGATATAAACGTATTAGAAAAAAAAGTCGGTTTGCTTTGTTTTATTTCCATTTATGAGATTTTTATTAAAGGCAGACGTTAGACTAAAGAAAATTAGTTGTTTTCATACACATTTTCCACCCAACATGACTGATTGGATGCTGTAGACGGCACTTTAATATTCTGCATGATCATTTTTTTATTGTGTGCGAAAAAGAAAATATGGGAGGAAATATTGAGCCAAATATGATGAAGTCATGGTTTAAAAAATTTCCCCTTCTTTATTTTGGATTAAAAATAATACTGGGGATGAAGATTAAAAAAAAAAGTTTTTATATCCTTTCGTCTTTTTGTAAATAACGATCTTATTTTAGCCCTAGTAATTAATCAGCTGACCTAAGTTCTACGAGGTCTGTTAAAAATCATATTTTATTAAAATAATTAAATTAAGAATTAATTTTTTTTTAATAATTAATTTCCTGCAGAAGTCACAGAAAGGAATGACGAAATATTGAAATTAAAAATTAAATTAAAATAAAGAGACCTTAAGCTTAAAAATATCAGAATATAATAACACTGTACAACAAAATCAAACTTTTTCCAATATTACAAGGTCCGACCTAAAAATTTTGTTAGAGGAGACAAAAAAAAAAGACACGTATATCGACATTGTAATTAATGAATATCCAAATTTGCTATCGAAGGTAAAATAATAGAGATATTAGTGATTTTTAGTTAAATTTGCTCTTTTTTAAAAGAAGGACAAAAGAGACCCCTACTTTGAGTAGTTAGAGGGTTAACATATTCTACAAAAATGTTCTGCGTAACATTTTACATAAATTTGATGAACACATTTTGTACCTAAAATGAAACGATCACATAAATTCTTATGCCGATTAACAATAAGAATGTGCCAGAGCTGGGAAACTTTAATGCACCCTCAAATGAAATTCAGATGCAAACTTTCAAAACGCCGATACACGAGTTTCTTTTTGTTTGTCTCCTCTATAAAAATTTTTAGGTCGGACCTTGTAATTTTTTTTTTGTGTTGTACAGTGTAATAATTAAAAAGAGGTCAAGAAACCAGAAGAATTTATTTTTTTTTTCAAAAATATTTATTTGTGCATTAACTTCATTTTTATTCATTAACTTCATTTTGTACTTGTGCCAGCATTTCTTCCAGTACTCGAAGCAGTCTTAATATGATTCCTTTGTCATGTCCTTGGGCAGTCTCCGCGATTCACAGTTTATCTGCTGGAGTGTCCTTTCATGCATACTTTCAAGCTTGGGAAGACAAAGAAGTAAGAACTTTATATTAGACCGGGTTGAATCTTAAATACCCTGCAAATAGGAGCAGGAAGGCTGAGGCACCTTTCCATCATTATAAAAGTAATTTACGTTATTTTAGCAGTTAATAAAATTAAAAATATTTAACCTGCTGTGTGTTGCTGTAAGACATTTCTGTGCCCAATCTCTTTTGAGAGGATGACTTATGGAAAGGACCTTGGGGAAGACATCTCACCTGAGTCGTAAAAACTTAAAAAGTAATTTTTTGGCACAATTAAGTGTAGAAAAAAAATTAATTTTTTTTTGATAGGGCCTTTTTGTGGACAGAGGTGGGGAAGAGGGCGAGGGCAGAATAACATCTAGTTCACTTCGTAAAAGCTTAAAAAGTTAATTTTTAAGGAATGCAATTTCTAAAATATTTACACTGTTTTTCCATGTGATATGTTACTTTAACGCCCACTAAAGGGGGCGGAGTTCATAATCCAATTTTCTGGCTTTGGACCTTCTTTGGCAAAAAAAACTTTTAAAATTATGTTCTTCTTTCGAGGTTTGTTTAGTTCTTAGGAGAACATTTTTCCTTCTGGCCCGATTCCGTCCATTATTAAACTTATCCTTCAAAATTTATTTACACCAAATTTCAAGGGTCTGGGTCTTTTCTTTTAGACTGTATCCTGATTTCAATAGACGGACTGATATGATTAGGTTGTCTTGGATTTCATCACTGATCAAGGATATAGGGTCTTAAAGAAATACGATGGCTGAGGCAGAACATTTTTTTTTATCAAAATAAAATAAAATTTTTAGAAAGAATTGCATGATCTCAGCCAACCGATATGCTGACATCCCCTCCAATTTCTCTTCACTAGTAGAGATTTTTTAGATCTCCATAATAATTTTATACACTTGCAACTTATAACGTATGATTTTTCTGTTTTATTATTTGTGTAATACTGAGGGCTGCCCGCTTAGCGACGGATCAAGCTTCCGCTGTTTTTTTAATGTTATTGGTAAGATAGACCAATGCCTTGGGACATCGCTGGTACTATTCAGCGATGTCCCAAGATGTTGCCTTTTTTGTTTTCCAATTACATTAGCCTTCATTCCTAAAAATTTCAGAAACCTCTTTAATAAAATTAGCTCTTAAATATTTCTATATTCTTCAAAAATTTATTAATTCCCTTGCCGTTTAGCTGGGGATTAGTTTATCCCAAAAAAAAAACCAAAATATAATCAAGAATGAAAATCATTTAATAAAACAAGCAAACCTTCCGCATAGAAAGAAGTAAATTTTCTGGGCAAAAGAAACAACACCGAACTCAAAGCAATTGTACTTTGAAGGTAATAACAACAAAACTAAATTATGCAAAATTTTCTTTCTCCCTGTTGTTGCCACACTTCGTTGCGCATTTAGTTTAGAAAAAGATGCAAAATAGAAGTACAGCCAAAAGAAAATATACACAAAAAAAATAGAAAAAAAATTTAATCACAGACTTGCTCACACTCTTACACAAACATGTATTAAATTCGTTTTTCTTCTTTTTTTACTTCTTAAATGATTATAAAAATTTGGTACAAGTGAGATTTTTTTTCCCTTTTGTATTCTTTCGTATTGGCCTTGGTATCGTTGGGTGAATTGCTGGAAAGTGTTTTTAATGGTCTACAACGGTGGCTGCTAGTAAAGCAAATTGAAAATATTATTCGATTTTTTTAGTCAACCTTTTCTCTTTGCGGATATTTTTTTTTAAGTTAAATTTTCCAAAAAAAAAAACTTTATAATAAAATTTAGCTTGGAACAAAATTGAAAGCTAAACGTTTGACATTTACCACAATGAAAACGAGTAGAAAGTGGGAGGATGTCCAAAAACTGTAAATATCCGGCCATATTTTTCACTTCTCGTAAAATACAAATTAAACTGTAATTTTTTCTCTGAGAGAGAGAGAGAGAGAGAGAGAGAGATAGCAGTTGGGAAATTTGTTACCTAAAAATATCAGCAGATTAGATTTATTTGCTTCTGAGTTTCTTAAGTTTTGCACGCGTTTTAAGTGGACTTTTTATTGTGCTACAAACAGTCGTGCGGCTGCAACATCAACGTAAGTGACATACAACAATCTTGATCTACAGTGAATAGAAAAACTTTGTTTTTTATTTTTAATTATATAGGGAGTCGAGAGTAGAAATCTTAGAGCACTGTTTTGATTACCTTTCATTTGAGGGTTAATGCAGGAGAGAGATTGTAGTTTACGAATCATTCGACTTGTTCAACGATTAAAGAAAATATGTCTCGTCTTAAAGAGAAAGTTTAAAGGGTTGGTGCAAGGGTAGGACGGGGGAAAGTCAGAGAACATATTACCTTCGTCGTAAAAGCTTATAAACAACATTTTTCAGGAATGTGGGCTTAAGGAATACACTTTGTTAAATATTTACACTATATTTTCTAATGATATGTAACTTCACGCCCACAAAAGGGGGCGGACTGCAAAAATAAACTATATCATGTTTTTCACATCGCTAGATCGTCTTAGACTTCATCAGTGATCAAGAATATACTATATACCTCATGGGTGCAATTCTTTTTGGAGGGTATTAAAACTGTATTTTGTCGGGGTCGCTGGGAGGGAGGACACATTTCACCCTTGCAATAAAACACTAAAAATAAATTTTTGGTATAATTAAGTGTAAATTGTTTTATTCTATTTTGATAGGGATATTTAAAGGGCAAAGAAGTAGGAGGTAGGTAGGGCAGAAGAGGAACGGGTAGAGGAGGATCGGGTTACGTCTCAGCTTCGTCATGAAAGCTTAAAAATGTTATTTTTAAGGAATGTAGGCTTAAGTAAAACAATTTGCTAAGTTTTTAAACTATTTTTGCATATAATAATGCCCATTAAAAGGGGCGGGGCATAAAAAATTATTATTTTTGGCTCCAAGTTGAACGCGCTGGATCTTCTTTGTCATAAAAAAATATATCAATTGCTTAACAAAATTACAAAAAAAAAGAATTTAAAAATGGTGTTGTTTTTTAGAGGTTGCTTTAGTTCTTCTTAGGGGAACTTTTTCTCTCGGGCCCGATTCAGCTCATTTACGAAATCCACCCGTACTATGCTTTAGGGTTTATCTGTATAAAATTTCAAGGTGCTTTCCACAGACGGACGGATCAATATACACATATACTTTATGGGGTCTCAGATGGATATTTCGCTGCGTTGCACACGGAAGGACAAAGTGAATATACAATCCAATTTTTATACCCTCCAAAAAAGAATTGGAGGGTATATTCACTTTGTCATTCCGTTTGCAACGCATCGAAATATCCATCTCAGACCCCATAAAGTATATATATTCTTGATCAGTGATGAAATCTAAAACGATCTGAGCATGTTCGTCCTTCCGTCCGTCCGCCTGTGGAAATCACGATTCAGTCCAAACGAAAAGAGCTAGACTCTTGAAATTTGATATAAATATATTTTAAAACTCAGAGCAGGTTAAGTTCGAAGATGGGCTAAATCGGGCAAGAGGGAAAAAAGTTCCCCTAAGAAGAACTAAACCAACCCAGAAAAACAACATAATTTTTAAAGTTTTTTGGTTATATTGTTAAGCAAATGATATATTTTTATGTCAAATACGGTCCAACGCCTTAAACTTGGAGCCATTAAATAAAATAAAAATATTTTTTGACCCCGCCCACTTCATTGGGCGTTGTTATAGGCAAAAATAGCATAAAAATTTAACAAATTGTTTTACTTAAGCCTACATTCCTTAAAAATAACATTTTTAAGCTTCAATGACGAAGCTGAGACGAAACCTGGTAATACTCTGCCCTACCCCCTCCTCCCCTTTCAATCCCTAAATGACCCTATAAAAAAAAAAAAAAAATTTAAATTTTGTATATAATCATCCCAACCATTTATCTTTAGAGTTTTATGACTGCCGATTTCTGCCCTAACCCCTCCTCTTACTTTGCCCCCCAAATGACCGTACCAAAAAAAATTTTTTTTTTAAATTTTGTATATAATCATCCCAAGCATTTATCTTTAGAGTTTTATGACTGCCTGTTGCTGCCCTACCCCCTCCTCCCCCTTTGCCCGGTAAATGACCCTATTAAAAATAAATAAAAATTTGTTTAAATATTGTGTATAATCATCCCAAGCATTTATTTCTAGAGTTTTATGTCTACCTGGTTCTGCCCTACCCCCTCTCCCCCTTTGCCCTCTAAATGACCCTATCAAAAAAATAAATTTTAATTTTGTATATAATTATCCCAAGTATTTATTATTAGAGTTTTATGACAAAGGTAAAATATTTCCCCCACAGCCCTTACCAGAGCGACCCCGCCAAAATAAATTTTTTATTCCCTCCAAAGAGAATTGGACCCTATAAGGTAAATATGTATATTCTTGATTAGTGATGGAGTCTAAGACGGTCTAGCAATGCCCATACGTTCGTCTGTGGAATACATGATATTGTCTATTTTTGAACCCCGCCCCCTTTAGTGGGCGTTGACGTACGATATTATATAAAGGAACTCTGTCCCACCAAGTTAAACATTTTAAATTCACTTACTAAATATTTGGAGGGTATTTAAGATTCGACCCGGTCGAAGAGAACGTTTTTAAGTTTTTTTTTTGGGGGGTATAAAAAGAAGATCGAGAGTATGTGAATGACAGTGCTCCTCTTGGCCGTTCCAGAGACCTATGAAAACGTTGGGAAAGTGAAGAAAATTGTTATTGAACATCATCAAACCACTATTAAAGAAACGGCTGCGCCTGTCGCTTGGCTCAAGCTAAATAGTTTTTTTAGGAGAAGCAATTCATGTTTTTGCCTCACAATAATTGTTTGTTTGTAATATATTTCTTGTCTAGAGATAACAAGGTAATCATGTCTCACCCAGTATATTGGAGCTCTGTGAACCTTTTTTCAGTTCCCAAAATTGTGGAGAGCCTTGAAAAGATCGTGTATTGCTACGAATGAAAAGACATTCACTTGCTACACAGAGTTGTTGATTTTTTCTTTGTTATAAAAAACATAAAAAATGTTAATAATATTCGGTTTTCTTAAAACATTTTCATTCCAATTCTGCAACCGTAAGCAATTAATAGTATTGAAATGGATTCGAGCGTGATTTTAATGTTTTTTTGAATAACTTATTTTAAATATAAAGCGATAAAATATATAAATATTAAAAAAAAATATTATAAACAACAAAAACACAAGTAAATATCAACATACGCACGCAACACTTTTGGCAAATTGACAAAAAATGGTCACGATTTTTTTTTAGTTGTGGGTACTTTTTGCACAATTGAATAAAACAAATAAGGAATTATAGAAAAAGAGCAAAAAAAATATTAAATAAATAAATGAATGTATTTATATGAAATTGCAAGTCTATGTGTGTGAGTGAGTGTGTGAGTCTGCATAAACACACCTCTGCACACTGGCCAACAAATACTGTTGCAGGCATGCAACACAATTCGGCATGCATTTGGCAATTAAATTGGAATTTTTTGCTTGAGTGAATATATAAAAATTGAAAAACGAAAACAAAGTAAAAACGTATAATCCAGTCAACAAGGGAACATTGAAAAATACACATGAACATTGAAATATAACAAAAGCCGGTGTAGGGGATAAAAAGCTATAAGTTGAAAATGTGTTTGTTTCTGTAAATTTCTATACGCCCGTACCAACACACACAAAAACAAAAATGTGTTTATTTGTGTTTAAATAAAATAACACACTTATAAGCACTCGTGTGGCCTCTTTTGCTTAGTTGCTCATATCAAAAAGTCCTTATGGAAATATATGGAAATGTACGGAATATTTAGCACGGAGTGTTGAAAATGTTGAATGGTTACAGACCATAAAATTGACAGATGGCAAATTTTAATGGCATATGAAGTGTCAATTGTCGGTGTATCTTTTTTTTTGTTTTTTGTTTTTTAATTGTTGTTGGTTTTGAGGCCTGGCATAGATGGGAAACTAAAACGCATATTCATGTTGTTTATTTTTTCAAAATTTATGGGAAATTTTCAAATAATTATAATACATAATTATTATTTTAATTACATAATCATTCTCTACAGCCCATTCGGTCTCTTGCTTACAAATTAGTGCAATTGCATTTCTAATAAAAAGTATTTTTTGCCAGCTCTGGATCACCAAATTTTTTACATTTTCGCAAGATGGTTTGAATACACTAAACTTCTGCGCAAGAGAAGATCATTTACAATATTTAAAAATTATTAAAGGATTTTAGAAAAATTTTGCTGCTTCTATTCCTGAAGTTGTCTAATATTTTAGTCCCTCGTTCTGATTTTCTTTTGAACTTTCTCTGCATGAAAAGTATTTTCAAGTGGCCACAGGACACCAAGAGATTTAAGTTTGAAAAATATTTTACTGCCAAGTTTTTATACACTTCACAAAAAAGTGAAACGGTTTGTTATTCCGTGTGTAATTTCCTCGATATTAATATGGGACCCCATAAAATATATATTTATATACTGGATGCTTATGAATAGCGATGACGATTGAGCGATGTCCGTCTGTCCGGCTGTCTGTACGTGAAATCGATTTTCCCAAGCTCCCGGAAGAGCTAGAGACTGGACTGATGGATTGGCAATAAACTTACATAGAGAAGTATTGATAATCAGGTAAATCAAAAATGCAGTTCCTGAGCTGGGAAGCTTACAACCTATTTTTGGGCCCAAATTTAACTAGCAAAAACCAATTATTTTTTTGTTTGTTTGTAATTAAACCTATTTCATACTTTGGAAAGAATTAAATTTGTAATAAAAACTAAAAATAAATTAAATTTTTTCCAGGGATGGGAAGTAGCAATTTTTTTTTGGTATATGCAATATTTTGTAGTACATAAAATAACCAAAATGGTTAACATTTTTAATTTTTTCTTACATAAAACAATTTTATAACTCATGAACAGTTGCATCGGTAAAAAAAATTTAAATTTCGCTTCCAGGGTTGGGAAATTGAATTTTTCTTATTCATAAAGTAACCATAAAGGCAACTGACATTGTTTTTGTTGCTAATTCAAACTATTTTGTAATGCAGGAAGAACAAAATTGGTATCAAAAATCTAAAGAAATCAAAATTTCGATTCCAGGGTTCGACAACTACAATATTTTGTAGTTCGTGACAGTGACCAAAATGGTTAAAAATTTTACGTTTTTCTTAAATAAAACTATTTTATACCTCATTTGGAGTTGCATTGGAAAAAGGAAAATAAAAAATATTTTAATTTCGCTTGCAGGGTTCGGAATTTGATATATCTTTAGTACATAAAAGCAGTCATATAACTTCCTAATTTTAGTTTCTGCAGTGAATTAAACCTATTTTATACTTCAGGAAGAATTATATTCATGTAATAAATAAATAAAACTAAAAATTCTATTGCAGGGTTCGAAAATCGAAATATTTTTGTTATATAAAAGTAGCCATATAAATTACTAATTTAGTTTTTTTAGTGAAATAAGCCTATTTTGTACTAAGAAGAATTATACTAAATAAAAAAAATATGTATATATAAATCCGAATCCAGGGTTGGAAAACATACATTTTTTGTTACAAAATAAATTCTTAAATTTATTTTTTTTAGTTAATAGAAACTTTTTTATACTTCAGGGAGATATATATTTGTGTAAAAAACAAAAATATTAAAAAATCTATTCCAGGGTTCGAAAATGGTAATATTTTTGTTATGTAAAAATAGCCATATACATAAGTCCCTAATCTAGTTTAGTGAACTTATCTTATTTTTTACTTTAGAAAAAATTAAATTTGTATTAAAAACCAAACAAATTTTAAATTTGGTTCCAGGGTTTGAAAATCTAAATATTTTTGTGACACAAAAGTAGCCATATAAGTTTCTAAGTTTTGGGCTTTTCAGTGAATTAAAACTATATACTTCGCGAAAAATTAAGTTTTTATGAAAAACCAAAAATATTGAAAATTCTATTCCAGGGTTGTAAAATCAAAATTTTTTGGTACGTAAAACTAACCAAATAAGTTCCTAATTTTTATATATATTTTTTTGTTGTTGAATTAAAAGTTTTTTATACTTCAGGAAGAATTACATTCGTGTGAAAAATTCAAAAAATTAAAAAGTGATCCAGGGTTGGAAAATCGAAATATTTTGGTACAAACAAGAAACCAAATAAGTCCCTTATTTTGGTGTTTTTGGTGAATAAAATCTATTTTCTGTTTTAGAAAGAAAGGAGAAATACATCTAAGAAGAGTATTTAGGATTCGTCACCAGCTGAATATAGCATTTTTAGTTATTTTTATTTATTTTTTTGCTACTGCTGCTAGTAAAAAACTCCAACAATAACATTTTGAAATATTAAAAATCTAGCATAGAAGAAAATAAGATTTTCGTCGTAAGCGTAGAGAAAGTTTTGACACAATAACTGCAAGTGAAACTTTTTTCTAATGCAGCGTGTATGTGGGAGTGTGTAAGAATTTTTAAAATAACTGTTAGCAATCACAGAATAAACACAAGCGGCTGGTGGAGAGAAGAAAAGGCAATGAAAAGTAATTTTCTTTTAGTCTCAAAATAGTCTCAAGTAATTCCCCGTTGACTTTTTAGTTCTCTGCCATTCAATTGAAGATTTTAAGTGTAGCAAATCAGCGACTATTTTATTTCCCATACATGCGTTTTGATCAGAGGTATAAGCGTTCCCAAAAGACTAGTGAAGAAGATATTTTGTTTTAAAAAATATGGTTAAGAAAATAGTGTTCCACAATCAAACAGATAAAGAGAGTGTAGCTAGAAATCCATGAGGTGGTCAAGGTGGGAGTGCTAAGCACATACGTTATACGTATTGTTGTATTAGTCCTTGGGCTATGTCTCAAAGTGGAATCGCTGTACTGGTGACAGAAAAGGACTTCCTTACAAGATCTGGACCTTAATCAGGGGAAACTAAAGTGTATTTTTTTAGTGTCAAAACACCAGAGCAACGCGTGCAAATTGTTGAAATTTTTGATCAAAATAATTGTTCTATTTGTCAAACTCATCGTGCAATTCTTCCATTTTATGGCCTATATAATCGACCTTCAGAGCGGCTCATTCGAAGTACAACAGATAGTTTTCGGACCACATTTACTGTCACCCATGAGACGCAGAACTGTGCGCACTGAAGAAGCCGTAGCCGCTGTACAGGAAAGCATTGAAGATGATTCTAATGAATCAATTCGTCCCCGTTCTCAACCACTGGGGTTGTGTCCTTCCACTTTATGGAAGATTTCACGCAAAGATCTTGGCTTAAAAGCATTCAAGATTCAACTTGTGGAGGAATTAAAGCCAAACGACCATCGTATGCACCGCCAATTTGGCGAATGGGCTGAATCACAAATTGATATTGATTTTGAATTTCCATTCAAAATTTTATTTTCCGATGAAGCCCATTTTTGATTGAATGGGTACGTAAATAAACAGAATTGTCGCATTTGGAATGAAGAGAATCCACAAGCTTTTCTCGAAACACCATTACATCCACAGAAAGTTACGGTTTGGTGCGCGAGTTACCTATGTTACACATAGTCACCAACCAAACCAACAACTGCAGCAACAACAATAACTACAACCACCAACTTAACAAACAAACCAACAGCAGCAACAACAATAACTACAACCACCAACTTAACAAACAAACCAACAGCAGCAACAACAACTACAATCATCAACGTAACATTACCAATAACATTGTTAACTAACATACTTATACAAATTGGGTCAGACATGAATAAGCATCTTTATTTAGGTTCATTTTATTTAATTGTATTTTATTTTATTACTTCCTAGTATAATTCTTAGAATTAAATAATATTATGAAAATGCAATATTAACACATTAATAATTTAATTGTATTTTATTTTATTACTTCCTAGTATAATTCTTAGAATTAAATAATATTATGAAAATGCAATATTAGCATATTGATAGTATAAATATTAACAGACAATAAACTATTATTATTATTAATCAACCACACATAAAGTGAATCTCGTTGTTCTTTCTTTATCTGGCGCAGTCGAACGGCGGTTTTTGTGGAAAAGTGAAAGTTGTACAGAAAAATCTCTGAGGAAAAATTTAAGAAATTTAATTACAAAAAAAAAAAAGAAGGAAGTGAATATCATACTAATCAGATAAAATAAAGGAAATTTAAATATAAAAAAAAAAAAAAAAATCAATTCCTGTATCGTACAGGAATACTGTGGAAAATATAGTGCAAAAGAAAATATATAAATAAAAAAAAAAAAAGAGAACTAAAAGATAAAAATTTTTCTGGGGGTAGAATATGAGCGAATATCATATTAATTGAATAAACAAACGACGATACGAGTAAAATCGTGGAGTTTGTAAAAGGAAAATAATATAAACTGTGAAATTAAAGAAAAGAAATTTAAATATAAAAAAAAAATCAATTCCTGTATCGCACAGGAATACAAGTAAAATAAAGGTGACAAAAATCCCTGTATCACACAGGAACACCAAATAAAAATTCTTGTATCGCACAGGAATACGTTAAAAGCATATATAGTATCAGAGGAAATCTGTGTAGCTTCACTTCATCTGCAAACTCCGGAACCTACTGGAAGAAATAACGAGTCAAAGGGATTAATAATCGCACCACGCAACTGCTAAGGGACATGCTGATTTTATTAATATTGCTGTAAGTAACAAAATTTTTCTTCATTTTTTTTAACATTGTTATCAAGCGAAAATCTATCAGAATATTTCGTCAGGAGCTAAATTAGGAAAGTAAGAGATAATTAATGCCAAAAAACAGGGGTTCACCTTATAGCCTTCCGCAAATATTTAAAAGTAGGAGCTTAAATTCAATTCCTGAGGTAGTAGATTCAGCTAGGATGAATAACGATTCACGGGAACAAAGTACTTCGGGCACGGTCCCTCCTGCTTCAACAGCAGTACTAACAGCACAGATGGATGTATTCCAGTCGTTGAGAATACCCGATGCCATCAAACAGTTACCGACATTTGATGGTAACCCCAGATTGTTATATGAGTTCCTCAATAACGTTGAGGAAATTCTTTTGTTCATACGGGGAACAGATAAAACCCCATACGGGCAGATTTTGTTGAGAGCCATACGCAATAAAATTGAAGGACAAGCGAATGAGGTGCTCAACATGTACGGGACCCCATTAAATTGGGATAACATAAAAACGAATCTAATAACATACTACTCAGATAAACGTTCAGAGACTTCTCTGATAAAAGACCTTCATGCCCTGAAGCAATTTGGAAAACCATTCGAAAAATTTTATGGAGAAGTGGTAGAATTGCAATCAGCTCTATGTAACAACATTTTGTTACACGAAGCAGACCAAAATGTGATATATGCTAAGAAGTCACTTTATGAAGAAATGTGCCTCAACTCTTTTGTGACAGGACTAAGGGATCCATTGGGAGCAACAATTAGAGCTATGAGACCTAACACTCTAGCGGAAGCATTAAATTTCTGCATCAAGGAGCAGAATATATACTACCAACAGTCTAATGGGTCTTACGGTAAAATTAATCAAAATAGGCAGAATAACTATTCATACCAAAGAAATCCTTTTCATAATAAGCCTTATTATAATTATCAGCCTAATAGGAACACCTACAATTTGAGGGCACCATCCCCACAGAACATGGCTTACAGGGGGGATAGTCGCAATGGCAACCAAAATAACAATTCTTATAACCAATATCGTCCTCAAGCATCTTTTAATAATAATCAACTCGATAATTTTAATCAACGAAAACAAATGTCTTTCAATAATAATATACCCCATAACAATGCACCCTTCAATAATAATATGACCAACACTAACGTACCCAAATTTCAAAAACCGGAACCCATGGACACGTCAAGTGGGTTTTCCTACCTGAGGAATAGAGGCTCGTTCCCAAGCATTAAACAGAGCCCAAGTGCACAAACAAGAAGACATCCAAATACTGAAGTTAACAATATAATAGAAGAGGGGGAGTATAGCGAATTAACTAACGTAGAAGAAGAGGTAAATTTTCTAGACCTTGCCTCCCACAACCAACGGGATACCTAGACAGGGTTAAACATGGGTCTGAATTGGTTTACATTAAAATCCGGTTCCCTGGCAATAAACTTCTCAAGTTCCTGATAGATACTGGGGCTTCAACTTCATTCATTAACCCGGAACATGTGGACCAACAACAACATATCAAATGTAAACCTACGATAATAAAAACAGTTTTAGCTAAATACAGGATAAACAAATTGGTAATATTACCAATATTCGAAGAATTCAAACAAAAGGGAAAACTCTCATTATTACTATTTAAATTTCACAACTACTTCGATGGTCTTTTGGGCATCGATTATTTATCCAATATTGGCGCTAAAATCGACTTGAAATCTAATACATTGGAGACGGGATTTACGGCTATACCATTATATCACAAACCAAACGTGTGCTCTGGCAAAATCACGATCGAACCAAATACAAAAATGATTATTAAATTACCCGTTGATGTTGAAGAAGGGGATATTTTGATTGCGGAAACATCGGTAAACGGAAAACTTGTAATTTCAGCTGGTATTTATACGGCACAGAACTGGTCTAGTTTGGTCGAAGTAACAAACTTAAGTGACTCTCTGGAAACTATCTATTTTGATCAACCCTTGAAAACGCAAGAATACCATTCCCAGGAATACGTCGAAGTCAATACTACAGAATGTGGGCCATCCTACGTAAACGAAGATACGGATGTAAAAAACTTATTGCGGCTTGAACATCTCAACCAGGAGGAAAGACGACTACTTCTAAAATCATGCAGAAAATATTCCGACGTCTTCTACAGAGAGGGGCAAGAATTGACATTCTCAAACAAAATAAGACACAGCATACCAACAACGAATGATGTACCGATATATACGAAATCATATAGATACCCTTACATCCACAAGGAGGAAGTACAAGGACAAATTACTAAACTATTGGATCAACATATAATACGCCCAAGTTATTCACCCTGGAGTTCACCTGTATGGGTAGTACCCAAAAAGAAAGACGCGAGTGGCAAGCAGAAATGGAGATTAGTGATTGATTATAGGAAATTAAATGAGAAGACCATAACGGATAAATACCCTATTCCGAATATAAATGAATTATTGGATAAACTGGGTAGGTGTATGTACTTTTCCACGGTAGATCTCGCAAGTGGGTTTCACCAGATTGAAATGGAACCAAAAGACATCCCGAAAACAGCGTTTTCAGTAGAAGGAGGGCATTACGAATTCATTAGAATGCCATTCGGGTTGAAAAACGCACCTTCAACTTTCCAAAGAGTCATGGACAACGTCCTTAGAGATTTAGTGGGAAAAGTGTGCCTTGTTTACCTGGATGATATCATAATTTTTTCAACCTCATTACAGGAACATATCAATAATCTAGAAGCGGTATTTGAGAAATTAAGGAGTTCGAATTTTAAAATTCAGGTCGATAAATCCGAGTTTCTGAAAAAGGAAATAGAATTTTTAGGGCACATTGTATCTACTGAAGGGATAAAACCGAACCCGAAAAAAATAAGTGCAGTAAAAAATTTCCCAATTCCGAAAACTGCGAAACAAATTAAGTCCTTTTTAGGTTTATTAGGATATTATAGGAAATTTATACCTAACTTTGCGAAACTAACGAAACCATTAACGGTCTGCTTGAAAAAGGGGATGGACATAAAACTTACCGAAGAGTATGTCAGAACTGTCGAAATGTGTAAAAATCTGCTTTGTAATGACCCAATATTACAATACCCGGATTTTTCTAAACATTTCATTTTAACCACAGACGCTAGTAACTATGCGCTAGGGGCTGTGTTGTCTCAGGGCCAAATAGGGAGCGATAAACCTATTTGTTTTGCCAGCAGAACATTAAATGGTTCAGAGATAAATTATTCTACAATAGAGAAGGAACTTCTGGCAATAGTATGGGCCACGAAATACTTCAGGCCCTACCTCTACGGACATAAATTCAAAATAGTAACAGACCATAGACCATTAACTTGGATTATGGGACTAAAAGAACCAAATTCAAAACTAGTTCGTTGGCGGCTAAAATTAGAGGAGTTCGACTACGAAATAGTGTACAAAAAAGGAGTACTAAATTCCAACGCGGATGCCCTAAGTAGAATTACACCAGATATAAACAACCATGAAGCTTTCTCTACTATAGGCACTAGTGGGAGTACGATTCACTCTGCAGAAGAGAACCTGGACGATGGGATCCCAATCTCGGAAAAGCCCCTGAACGAATTTAATATACAGCTAGTAATAGAAATACAACCGGAATCAAAGGTTACTGTGGAGGTACCCTTCAAGAATAAGTTAAAACGTATTATAAAAGCACCATCCTATGACGAAAATTCAATCATAAAAATTTTTGCTAAGTTTATTAAGCCTAATAGGCTTGTTGCAGTTTATACAGATAATGATGATGTTTTTCGCATTGTACAGAAAATTTTTTCACAATATTTTGCTAGCAATAAATCTTACCGCTTAGTACGTTGTACACTCAGAATAAGAGATATTTCAGATAACGATGAACAAGATGAAATTATAAGGAAATATCATCAAAATAACAACCACCGAGGAATAGAGGAAACATATTTACACCTTAAAAGAGAGTATTTCTTCCCACATATGAAAAACAAGATCAGCCAAATAATTAATGATTGCGACACGTGTCAGACACTCAAATACGATAGACACCCACAAAAATTAGTTTTCCAAATTCCGGAAACCCCGGAAAAACCTCTGGATATTTTACACATTGATATATATCACGTCAACAATCAGCAAATACTGACTATTATCGATAAATTTTCAAAATTTGCAGCGGGGTTCACAATTGCCGCAAAAACTAGTTTAAATGTAATTAAGTCATTAAAAACCTTCATTAGTACTTATGGGATTCCGAGGAAAATCATATGTGACCAAGGAAAGGAATTTACGGCCATTATTTTTAGAGACTTTTGCAAACAATTCAATATAGATCTACATATAACTTCATTTCAACAATCTTCAAGCAATGCGCCCGTCGAAAGGTTGCATTCGACTCTAACCGAAATATATCGGATAATTATGGCTAAAAGGAAAGAGAGCAAACTTTCCACGGATCACGATGAAATTTTCTCGGAGGCTCTTATTACCTATAATAATTCGATACATTCAACAACGAAACTAACTCCGTATGAAGTATTCTTTGGCAGACCACACATATTTAATGAAACAATAAAATTCAATGGAGAACACGAGTATATCCAGAAATTAAACGAATACCAACAAATTATCTACCCCAAAATTAGGGAAAAATTACAAACTACTGTAAAGGACAGAATAGATAAACTGAACGAGAATAGGGCACAACCTGCACCATTACAGGCCAGCGATATAATATATCGAAAAGAGAACAGGAGAAATAAGATAACACCTCGATTTTCTAAACACAAAGTACAAACTGATAAAAAAGTTACCTTTATTTCAGATAGAAACCAGAAAATTCACAAATCAAAGATTAAAAGGAGAATAAAGAAAAATTCTAAAATACAATAATATAACTAATCATTCTGTTTTCTCCCTAGGTTATCTGTGGCCCACTCCCAAAGGCTAAACACACAACAAATAGACAATGAATTGGCTATTATCGAATTGAGAATGGGTAATGCCAAGGTAATAAACCATTATCAAAATTTAATCCATGTAATAGATCTTAAAGACTATGTTAATAATTCAGAGAAAATTAAAGAAACCTTAGACGTATTTGAACCAAATAGTTCAATCAAAGATTCATTAAAGATCACGAAACTTAAATTAAATCAATTAATGAATAAAATTGACAATTTACTACCTTTTAAGAGGCAAAAAAGAGGTCTATTTAATGGATTAGGCTCAACAATTAAATATATAACTGGTAATATGGATGATAGGGATGCGGGGAACATAAATTCTCAGCTTGAGGAACTTATAAAAAACGAACATATTTTCAACAACACGGTAAACAAACAAAGCATATTAAATACGGAAATGATCCAAAGATTTAACAACATTACAACACACATAAACACAGAACAAAGTAGAATTACAGAAATCTTAAAAAAAACACAAGGAACTATGTACAATAGAATAAATAAAGAAGATCTTATAATTTCACAAATACAATACTTGAATAGAATCAATTACAATATTGATTTGCTAACGAATCAAGTTAACAATATAGCCGAAAGCATTGTATTTGCGAAATTAAATATTATTTCTAAATTCATCTTAAGTCATGACGAAATAGAAAATATTTATAATATACTAAATAATCAAATACACAAAATATATTCTGTAGAACAATTATATGAAATACTAGAATTACAAGCATATTATAACAAATCGAATATAATATTTAATGTAAAAATTCCAAAATTTAAACAAGAAACTTTTAATTTTTCTCACATTATACCCTTACCAATAAATGTAACAAGACAAATATTATCATCAAATTATATAGCTTATAATAAAAATTCTATTAACTATTATCATGAAAAATGTTTGAAATTAATAGATATTTATGTCTGTCCCAATCCTACAAGAAGCGAACCTATGGAACAATCACAATGTATGGGTAAACTGTTACGAAAACTACAACCAAAATGTAACGTAAAAGACGTGGGACGATTGGAGTCTATTTCCCAGCCAGAAGATAACTTCTTACTATTTATTAACGTACCAACAACACTTGTACAATCTGACTGCAGTAAACCGTTCAACGTGACTAACACAACAATCCTATATTACGAAAAATGCACAATCAACATTAATGGGTTAACATATGAGGGCAAGGCACAAACGTACCGGGAACACATCAACATAACATTACCTGAATTTGTCGAAATAATTCCTGAAGCCGTCATTGAAGAACTCAACATGCAAAAATTAAAGTCTTATCATTTCAGTGACCACGACTTGATGTCCGCCTTGAAAATAACAACAACCACTCACCAGTATATCACATACTCATCGATTATGATTATCATTCTAATAATTATCATATCATCAATGTGCTTAGCAAAACGAATTAGAATTTCATACACACC
Organism: Linnaemya tessellans; assembly: GCA_951800035.1. Lineage (NCBI taxonomy): Eukaryota > Metazoa > Arthropoda > Insecta > Diptera > Tachinidae > Linnaemya > Linnaemya tessellans. Next base: position 3,929,675 of record OX637535.1, read on the forward strand.
AAAATCGTTTATGTTTGAAAGTATCGTTCGTCCACCTACAGATTCCTTGTGGCCCTCACTATACTCTAAGGGGGGAGGAGTTACCTATGTTACACATAGTCACCAACCAAACCAACAACTGCAGCAACAACAATAACTACAACCACCAACTTAACAAACAAACCAACAGCAGCAACAACAATAACTACAACCACCAACTTAACAAACAAACCAACAGCAGCAACAACAACTACAATCATCAACGTAACATTACCAATAACATTGTTAACTAACATACTTATACAAATTGGGTCAGACATGAATAAGCATCTTTATTTAGGTTCATTTTATTTAATTGTATTTTATTTTATTACTTCCTAGTATAATTCTTAGAATTAAATAATATTATGAAAATGCAATATTAACACATTAATAATTTAATTGTATTTTATTTTATTACTTCCTAGTATAATTCTTAGAATTAAATAATATTATGAAAATGCAATATTAGCATATTGATAGTATAAATATTAACAGACAATAAACTATTATTATTATTAATCAACCACACATAAAGTGAATCTCGTTGTTCTTTCTTTATCTCGCGCTTTATGAATTGGCGGAGTCTTTGGCCCATATGTCTTCAAAAACGATGATGGTCAGAATGTTACTGTTAATGGTGAACGGTATAGGAACATGACTCGAAGTTTTTTCGTACCTCAATTAGCTGGCATTAATCTTGCTGATATGTGGTTCCAACAGGACGGAGCCACATGCCACACAGCGGGCGCAACAATTGATTTACTTTTGACGAATAAATAATTTCACGAAATGGCCCAATTAATTGGCCCCCAAGATCGTGTGATTTAAACCCATTGGATTATTTTCTTTGGGTTTGTGTAAAGTCACTTGTGTACGTCGATAAACCACAAACAATTGAACAACTGGCAATCAACATTCGAAGAGTTATCGGCGAGATACGGCCGCAAATGCTGCGAAAAGTTTGTGAAAATTGGTGTTCCAGATTTTGCTTTGTATGCGCCAGCCGTGGCGGCCACTTTACAAAAACCTTAATTTTAAACATTAGTTTTATAAAATTTTCTTTTAACAAAGACCGTTTCCTATATTAGAATTTTGAACGCAGCATAAGACAAAACGGACTTCCCCCATATTTTCGCAAAGTTTGACGTGTAGCAAGAAGACAGCCACGGTTTGGCGTAAAACACTTTTATATGTGAAATCACATGTGAAGCAATTTTATTTGCTGCCAGCAAATCAGATTTTTTCCTTCCCTTTCCTCTTTGCATTAATGAGCAATTATATTGCATAAACAAATAGGTGGACACCAATACTTTTCTTCTTCTGTTTGTTTAAGCAGCACAATTGCGCTCTGGCGGGTAAGACAAAGTGTGGCAATTAGTTTATGGCCTGCTGCAAGTTAAATAGCTGAGGAGCTGTCTTGCCGTTTGGTGCTGCAATATTTTACTATTGTTGCAACATATTTAATATTTAATTATTAATAACAATGGCTTGCAATCTTCGTGTGGCATGTTTTTGTATAATTTTTCCTTTTGCATTCTCCCACCGATATAATTGCAATTTATTTTGTTTTAAGGTTTTCAGGCTTCGAGTTCATTTTTGTTTTCTTTTTTTCTCTCTTTTTTTTCTCTTTTTTTTCTCTTTTTTTTGTGTTTTGGCTTGACTTTTCACCGAGTTTTGGCTTGTGTGTTGCAATTTTAATATCAGGTCATTTACAACTTTCATTGTCTACTTGTGTGTTCTTCCTGTTGAAATGTTATTTATATTGTTGTTGTTGTTGTTGTTGTTGTTATTGTTGCTGGTAAATAGCAATTGCAGTCCAGCAACTTTGTTCATATGTACGAGTATGAATGAGGCCATTAAAAATTCATTAACAAATTTTTCAACAACCTGCACACATTTCTTAATATGAAATAATTTTTTAATGGAAAGCATAAAATGGAAACCCACATTTTAGTTGCATTTAATGAGTTCATACGAGTGAGTGTGTGCTTTTGTAAAACATTTGCTGGCTTTTTGTTTCATTTTTGAGTTTTACACAAGAATTTTAAAGCCCATCTTTTTATTATTTCTGTCAATTTACAATTACGATGTATCTTATGTTTTATATTAAGGGCTATATCATGCCGACATCACTTGTCTCATAATAATTCACATATTGTACAAAAAGAGCTGAACTGTCATAATGACATCGCTGAACTCTCATAATGGCATCGCATATCACTTGGTTTCCTGAATTAGTTATTGAAAGTAAAAGAAAACGTTTTGGCCTTTAAGTGTTAAGCGGGTGCTGTTGACTGAAGTAGTTAACGTGAGACTATGGAGCTGAGGGTCTAGAGTTCGAGTATTGCGTCGAAATGTTCTGAGCAGCATTAGGGCATAATTGTATTCTGTGATTAAGGCATAGAACTGTTCAGTGAACAATTACTGGCAGCGACTGACACTGTCGTGTCCTAAAGAGCGAAGGAGCAGCAGTCTCCTTTGTCGGCCTCATAGCAAAAATTAGACGCTAAAGTAAAAATTAAACTTGTATGTATGTGCAAAGGACTTATACACATTTATGTGTATAGAGAAATAATTGTAAAACCAAAAGTTGTCAAAGCCATAGTGCATAGTAAACGTTCATATTATTTAATCATGAATTGTAGACCATTTCTCTATTAGAAATCATATCACAAATTTGTATCAAGATATTGAGAATTATTTTTAGGGAGACACGAGCGTGAAAGACTGACTCCTTCTCTGCAACCATATTAATTTTAACACAAATTCATGCAGTACTTTAGGAGTTGTATAATTTTTACAACTTTTTTGAAGTAAATCTTCTTTGCGCGCATGAGGAAAAAATTTTTAAGGATGAAACGCGACACGAAAATGTGGGACGTTTTTACTGCTAAATATAAATATGTTTAAGACGTATGAGTAATATGAATCCATACCAACAAATATTAATCATACGCAGCCGTACCGTGGCAGAGGTCAATCTCGTTTGGGAACAGAATTGATTCTGTATTTTTTGTTGGTCAGAGAAAAATCAAACTATTTTTCAGAACGATCTCATATGTAATATTAGTTCCGTGATTTCGCTAATGAAATAAAAAATAATTTAATTTTTTGAAAAAAAATAGTTTGATTTTTTGAAGTGAAACTTTTTTGCGCGCATGAGCTTAAAATTTTTACAGATGAAACGCGACACGAAAATGTGGGACGTTTTTGTACAATAGGAGGGAACTTCAGATGTACAACAGTAAACGCAGATCATTTTATTTATTTACATTAACATTTGAATGCATACAGTGCGTTAAAAGTGAGATAAATCAGTCGTCCAATACTATTGGGTGTTTTTTATTGAGGTATAGAACTTTAAGTTGGCATCACTTTTTTAACTGGCGGCCATTTTGTCAGCTGTCAAGTGATTAATATTTAGTTTGGTTTGCCATTTCATCATGAACAGGTTGACAAAAGAACAACGCTTGCAAATTGTGCAAATTTATTTCGAAAGTAATGGTTCAGTTCGCGAAGTTTACCGCAAGCTCCGTCCATTTTATGGTCGACATAATCGTCCATCAGAGCAATTAATTCGGTTAACCATGGATCGTTTTCGCACTACGTTTACTCTATGTGATAATACGCATCCGCAGAGACGTCGAACAGTGTGCAGTGGGCTGGTGGAGTCATTGGGCCATACTTCTTCCGAAATAATGCTGGAGAGTCAGTTACCGTTAATGGAGACCGATATAGAGCCATGATAACCGACTATTTTGTTCCCGAATTGGATGGCATGAATGTGGATGAGTTGTGGTTCCAAGAAGACGGCGCTACATGCCACACAGCGCACGTCACAATCGATTTATTGAAGGAAACATTCGATGAGCGCATAATTTCGCGGAATGGACCTGTCAATTGGCCACCAAGATCGTGTGGTTTGACACCATTGGATTATTTTCTTTGGGGATATGTGAAGTCGCACGTAGCCAACATTCGTGGCGCTATTGCCAACATACGGCCCCATATGCTCGAAAAAGTGGTTGAAAATTGAACCTGTAGAATTGGCTTTATTCGAGCCAGCCGCGGTGGCCACATGCCCGAAATCATATTTAAACATTAATGGCATAAAATTATCCTTCCAATAAACTGAAATTGATGGACATTAAAACGATTTTCTTGTGTTTTATTTCAATTCGAAGTTCTATAACTTAAAAAAAACACCCTGTATAAGCAGTTGTTCATAGTTAATAATATATTTGTTATATTTTTTTAGTTTACAATTTTTTGTGTTAATTTATTTGAAGCTTAGGAAATTACATATTAATTATTTTTAATTTATTTAACTATAATTAAATTCCTAACATGTCTTCCCTTCCTCAAAGACTCGGAAATCTAAAGCATAAATATCAACAAGATGTTTGCTATAAACAGGGCTAAGCGCTGCTGTTTTAAATAAACCAGCTTAATGTGAACAGGAAGATAATTATGATAATTAAGTGAATATTGAGTTAATTAAAAATGCATGTCTGAATAGCTCCTAGATTTTTCTCATGTTTATTCTAGAGCATTTTGGTGCATAAATTCAATATCTCTATTCACTAACAGTTGACTCTTCCTGTGTTTAATACAGGGTGGGCAAATTTGAGTTTTGGAAGTAAATTGGTTGTCATATAATAAAATTTACAAAATTGAGCTGCCATTCTTCCACATTTATTTAGAAACTTTTTTTTTTATTTGCAATCTATTTTACAATTAAAATAATGAGCAAATTTCATGACTTTTAATTAACATATATTGAGTTTCTTAAAACTCAAAATAAAAACAAAAAAAGAAAATACTGAAGGTATTTTGCTTTTATATTTGGCATTTTCTTTTTTTTTTTTTCTTGTATTTTCGGAAGGGGAGGTCAAGTACATGTAGCCTTTTTAGTCTATGTATTTCATGGCTATCATCTAATAGGGTTATCGCTAACACATTGGGATTGTTACTTAGTCTATTAAGGTACTTCTCACTGTAGTTATTGATTTCATCTTTGACCATTAAAATTCGAAGGTCTCTGTATATATTTTTGTTGCTGATAAACCAAGGTGCATTTGTTAAAAGTCTGAGAGTTTTTGACTGTTATCTCTGTAGTATCTCCTCGTTAGAGTTACTTGTAGTGCCCCAAAGTTGGATGCCGTATGTCCATATCGGCTTAAGTATTGTTTTATACAGCAGAATTTTATTTTCTAAGCTTAGGCTTGATCTTGGGCCTAGTAACCAATAAATTTTTCTTGTTTGTAAGTTTAGTTGCTCACGCTTCTTTTTGACATGCTCTCTCTTTCCAGGTAAGTCTTCGATCAAGATGAAGTCCTAAATATTTTACAGTGTTGCAGCTTGGTATTATTGCACCATTCAAATAGACAGGCGATGAGTCATGTTTTCTTAGGGTAAATGTGACGTGAACTGATTTTGCATTATTAATTTTAATATTCCATTTTTGAAGCCAATCTTGAATAAGGTTCAATTGATTTTGAAGTACTAGTTCAGAAGCTGTTACCGGTGATTCGCTAGAAGCTAATTTAGCAGTATCGTCTGCAGACGTATCAGTAATTATATTTTCCATTGTGGACATATCTGCAGTAAAAATTTTATATAAAACTGGTCCCAGAACACTACCTTGAGGAATAACCGCATTAATGCAACCGAAATTTGAGTAGCTTTCATTTATATTTACAAAAAAAAATCTGCCTTGTACAGGGTGTTTTTTTTAAAGGTATAGAACTTCGAATTGAAATAAAACACAAGAAAATCGTTTTAATGTCCATCAATTTGGCTTTATTGGAAGGATAATTTTATGCCATTAATGTTTAAATATGATTTCGGGCATGTGGCCGCCGCGGCTGGCTCGAATAAAGCCAATTCTACAGGTCCAATTTTCAACCACTTTTTCGAGCATATGGGGCCGTATGTTGGCAATAGCGCCACGAATGTTGGCTACGTGCGACTTCACATATCCCCAAAGAAAATAATCCAATGGTGTCAAACCACACGATCTTGGTGGCCAATTGACAGGTCCATTCCGCGAAATTATGCGCTCATCGAATGTTTCCTTCAATAAATCGATTGTGACGTGCGCTGTGTGGCATGTAGCGCCGTCTTGTTGGAACCACAACTCATCCACATTCATGCCATCCAATTCGGGAACAAAATAGTCGATTATCATGGCTCTATACCGGTCTCCATTAACGGTAACTGACTCTCCAGCATTATTTCGGAAGAAGTATGGCCCAATGACTCCACCAGCCCATAGAGCACACCAAACAGTCAGTTTTTGTAGATGTAATGGCGTCTCAAGGGTCTCATGTGGATTTTCTTCACTCCAAATGCGGCAATTTTGCTTGTTGACGTAGCCATTCAACCAAAAATGAGCCTCATCACTGAACAAAATTTTGCGGTAAACTTCGCGAACTGAACCATTACTTTCGAAATAAATTTGCACAATTTGCAAGCGTTGTTCTTTTGTCAACCTGTTCATGATGAAATGGCAAACCAAACTAAATATTAATCACTTGACAGCTGACAAAATGGCCGCCAGTTAAAAAAGTGATGCCAACTTAAAGTTCTATACCTCAATAAAAAACACCCAATATATATGTTTTAAGCACCGAATAATATGGAGCTGGGATTAATTCTTTAAGTTTATACAAAAGTCCAAAAAAATTAAAAAATTTAGGAAATTTTTACAGCGGAACGCTACACTCATAAACAAAGAATTTTAATTGTATCGCATTTGAAACTCCTTTCAATACTTAGTTATTATAAATAAACGCCTTTTGGGTAAAATTGTGTTCCCACCAAAAAATTGATTTTTCCAAAAAAATTGGTCAAACAATTTTTTTTTGCTTAAATGCATGCGACTTAAGCTTTTTCGGAAGCTTCTTCGCATTTGAAACTCCTTTCAATACTTAGTTATTATGAATAAACGTAATCAGGAAATCGCTGTGTTAAATTTAATCGCTAAATTCGAGACATACGACATTGTTCCTGGCAAAAGTTTGTGAAAAGAGCGGACGTCTGCCGACATGCTTAAGGTGGGCATTTGCCCGTCATAATATTTCATTAATAATTCACATATTTCAAATTTACGTTGGTGTCAATAAAACCGAATGTGAGTGTTTTAAGGCAATTTATTTCCTAACCACAAATTTGCCCACCCTCTCTATATGTTTCACACAGCTTAAGAGCGATAAAGTACAATTTCTTGAAATCACAATTTCAGTTTTCTCAATTATTTTTCTTTCGGTTTTGAAAAAAATAGCAATTGAGGAGCTCTTTAAATTTTCATACAATTTAATGCAGCCCCTCGAAAACTTGTTTGTTTGCCGACGTATTTGTTTATTGTTTCTGAATACTCCAACAAGCCAATTGAATATTTGCATAAATATGAAACGATCCTTGATTTATGCCCAACTGCTTAAATTTATATCGCAAAATGTATATTAAAAGTACAAATATTTATGCATGCAGAGTACATGTTATTCAGGCACACGAGTGTCTATGTGTGTGTGTGTGCCTCTATGTGAACACTCCTATTGCTGCATATTTACAGGCAAATAATTTCGTATGCAGTAAAATGTGCATTATGAAAATGTTATGATATGCCTGGTGTTGTTTAGTTTTGGGCTCAGCACATCTGAAAGCATTGGCGGGAAGGAACAGCAGCAGAGCAGCTTTAGTGCTTAAAATATGTTGAAAAAAAATATGTTGTTTCATTTTGCAATTCTTACTTTTAAATGCTGATTTTGTGAGGTATTAGTTCCTGCCAGCATGGAGCGGTTGAAAAATATAATACGTTCATGAAATATTTAAAATGAATTTAGCTAAAATTTAATTGTCACGAATCTGCTTTTAAGCAGGCAACAAATGGCTTTAGGTTAGAGGGTTTCATTGTGCGATATACAGACAGTTTCGTTTTCAAAATCCACTGCACTTTACTGATTTCAATTAATTAATATAAGGACAATTCCGTTTTCCCAATTGCTGTTATAAATAAATAAAATTTAGTGTTAAGCAGCTTTAAAAATCCACAATTTTATTTTCATACCCTCCACAAAAATGTGAAAGGGTATAAATAGGTTTGTAGATCCGTGTGTAATTTCTTCGATATTAATATGGGATCCCATAAAAAATATATATTCTGGATCCTTATGAATAGCGATGTCGATTGCAAGATGTCCGTCTGTCCATGTGTCTGTACGTGAAATCGGTTTTTCCAAACCCCCAGAACAGCTAGCGGCTTCATTCTTGGACTGCCGGATTAGAAAATAGCTTAAATAGAGTATTAAAATTCAAAATACAATTCCAGAGCTGGAAAACTTACACCTATTTGTGGCCTCAAAATTAATTAGCAAAAACTAATTTTATTTTTTGTTTGTTTGTTAATCAAACCAATTTTAAACTTTGGCAATTAAATTCGTTTTGAACACAGAAAAATATTGAAATTTTGATACCAGGGATGGGCACCTAAATATATTTTTGTACATAATCGTAAAATTTTTTTTCGCTAATCAAAGAATTTTATAAGTTAGGAACAATAAAATTGGTGTATATTAAAAATTAAAAAAAAATATTAAAATTTTTGTCCCAGGGTTGGACAATGCAATAATTTTTTTGTGCATTAAAAAGCAACCAGAAAGGTTGATAACTTTAATTTTTTTTCAAGTAAGAATTGAATTGCTATTAAAAATGTAAGAAAATAAAAAAATTAAATGCAGGGTTGGAGAGCGAATTTTTTTTTTTGGTACATAAAAATAATAAAAAAACTCACTATTTTTGGGTTTTTGGGTGAATTAAAAATTTTTATAATTCAGGCAGAATTACATACGTGTAAAAAAAATAAAAAAAAAAAATAAATAAATTCAATTCCAGGGTTGGAAAATGTAAATTTTATGGTACATAAAAGCTCACTATTTTTGGGTTTTTTTGGTGAATTAATCACTTTTATACTTTAGCAGAATTACATACGTGTATAAAAATAAAAAAAAAAATAAAAAAAAAAAATAAAAAAAAAATTCAATTCCAGGGTTGGAAAATGTAAATTTTATGGTACATAAAAGCTGCCATATAAGTTTCAAATTTTCTTTTTTTAATGACTTAAGCCTATTTTAGGGTGCCCCTGTAGGTGATTGGTAGCGATGCTAGCCTATTAGTACAGAGGTCGTGGGTTCGATTCCCACCAAGGATCTTGGGTGTTTGTGATGTTTTCGGGTAACAAAAAGGGATCTACTAGGACCCAAGTGTGCTGGGTTTGTTAATCAAAACTGGCAGCCTGTAAAAAAAAAAAAAAGCCTATTTTATACTTAAAATAATGAAGTCGTTATTAAAACCAAAAAATTTTAAATTTTTGATTCCAGGGTTGGTAAATCGAAATATTTTGGTACATCAAATTAACAATATAAAGGCCTAATTTTGATTTTTATAGAGAATTATACCTAGGGTATAGTTAAGAAAAAATTTATACTATAAACAAAAAAAAAAGAGATCAAAATTTCGATTCCAGGTTTGGACAATCGATATTTTTAAGACATAAAAATAACCATATATAGCCCCAATTTTGTTGTTTTTAGTGAATCAAAACCATTTTTTACTTCAGGTTGAATAGAATTATAGAATTAGCATTGAAAATTCTAAAATTAAAAAGACGATTCCAGGGTTGGACAATTGCAATTTTTTTTTGGTACTTAAAAGTAAGCAGCAGGAAAGATTCGGCATAGCCGAATATAGCAATTTAATGCTACGAACACAAAAACGACGAACCATGAATTTTGGCCAACATCTTTCTTAATCTATCCCCTCAATACTATCCCCTCGTTTTCAGTTCCGGCGCATTGCATTGCATATATAGGGGTCATCCCCTGAGTGCTGGTCCAAGATAAAAGGAAAACAAAAAAAACATAGCGAGTTCGTTGGTAAAAATTATTTCCGTAAATTCCTGGTATAAAATACAATGACGAGAAAAATAAAACGGATTTTTTAAGTGATAAAACTATTTGGAGTTTGTGCGATAGTGTGGCCATTTTTAAAAAAGATACAAATTTAAACTTAAAGCAACTCAGTGTTGCTGATAACTTTGCAATATCTTGTTATTTTTCTGAAATGACAGACATTCAGACACCTGCGCCAAAGATTTTCCATTCATTGCTTCCTGTTTTAGTTGTCTGTTAAAACTATAGATTTCCTTTCTTTGGATGTGTTCTATGAAATTGCTGAACACAAACAGACATGCACAATGTCCATTGCTATTGTTTTATTTCATTTTATATTATTTTCATATATTTTATTTTTATCTATTTAGTTATTTCCTTTTTTTTGAAATTAATTTTCTGCACTGACTAGATTATGAATAGCATGCAGTTATGCTACTTTTTGCTTTAAAACAATAAGAAAATATTTAAAATAGATTTATGAAAGAAAATAACTTTTTAAATAAAAGAGAAATTTCTGCTGCAAATAAATCTTTTAAGGTTTTTAATAATTAGTTTAAAATTGTTATTTAGTTTAAAATTTTCTGTAAATGGAAAAATTTTAATTCTTTAAGAATATAAAATGAAAGGCATTTATTTAATTACTTTCTTTTAAATATAAATAAAATGGCTTTTATTCTTAATCAGTTAATTGCCAACATAAAAATATATTGAATAGTTTTAATAAATATTTTTATGTTGATAATTTTCTCCTTGTACACTTTAAATGAAATTTCTGTGTATTTTTGTGTTTGTTTCCCCCTAAAATTATGCTTCACTTTTTCTGAACTGTACTTATGGCATGTTTGTATTTAAACAAAAGTTTGCTGAGCTTTTGCTAATTAAGGTTTGCAATATTTTAAGGCAATTACAGCTTCTCTCCCGCAAACCATAAATTACCTCATAATACGGCTGCCGCAACTACGCCACAACCATGTCTTTTCTCTGCCTGCAAATGCAACACCCTATCGTTATCTCTATAATGATGTGTAGCAAATGCTTTGTCTATCGTCTATTTGTATGCTAAAATTGAATAACTGAGCAGATATTTTATTTTTAAAACTAAATAATGCAGATGTAAACGAGCACCTGCAAATACTTGCACATACGAATTCATACAAACAAGCATGTCTGTGTATGTGTATGTGTGCGCGTATGCAAGTACTCGTGTGTGCATTATATCAAACAAAAAGTTATTCCTTCAGCTTAAAAGTTACAACTAGTGAAATTATTGTTTACAAATGGCAGGTTGGCTGCTGCCGCGAATAACGTTGCAGTTATAGAAACTTTTGAAACGAATAGTTACACGATAATCGTTGCAAAGTTACTTTTATTTTAAAATATTCATACAATACATATCAGCTTTGTTTCAAAACAATATAGTTTATGTGATGAAAAAGAAAAAAAACAACAAAATGAACCAACTAAACAACAATAAAGTATCTGTTATCTAACAACTTTTTTGTGCTTATGGCAGATATTAAATGTTTAACATATTTTTTTCTCAGTCTTTGTGCAGATGCAGGAAAACATGTGATTATAGATTTTATTTTTATAAAATTTCCCCTTTTTCTATATTAAATGCAATTAGAAATAACTGAACTCAAGATTCAATTAACAAAAATGTTTTATCAAGAATTGAAAAATTTTATGTCAATATCTAAAGTATTACGTTAATGAAATATGTATAAAGGCGAAGGTCTTGGGTTCGATTCCGTACTAACTTATATCAGAGGAGCGTTTCAAAGCTGCCAGTTATTTATTACGAAATAGCCTTTCAGGAAAAAAAAAAGAAGCCGCCGTACACCACCGAATATAAAGCATTGTTCGTCGGCCCTGCAGCAAAAATTAGCCGACGAAGTAAAAGGTTGAAATAGCTACAAAAACAACTGTCTATCTTCTCATCTTTCCTAATCTGTCCCCTCAATACTATCCCCTCGTTTTCAGTTCCAGCGCAATGCATTTCATATATAGGGGTCATCCCCTGAGTGCTGGTCCAACATAAAAAAAGGCGGTTTCGAAAAAAAAAATTTTTTTTTTGCCGAAAGTAGGGGTCGCCAAAATAAATTTTTCGTTATATCTTCTTCATTTTCAGTCGGATCTGAAAGAGTGATACATCGATGTTTTTGTCTTGAGGAGGGCAATGTTTTGCTTTAATAGTCATCGACCTCAAATAATCTCTTGTAGTATTTACCCACCAGATCTCAATTCCTACCATCCTAATATCAGAAAATTAAGGCTCGAAAAATATCATTAAACTTTTGCTAAGGAAGTTTTTCAATAATTCTAACGAACTATTAAAAAAAATTAAAAACATATATTTTTTTGCCGAACGTAGGGGTAGCATTTTTAAATTTTTCGTCATATCGTCGATATTTATAGTGGGATCTTAAAGTGTGATATATCGATGTTTTTCTCTCGCCAAATATCTCTTCAATAATCATTGTACTTACCCATCATATCCCAAATAGAACTTATCCATAATATCCTAAATATACAAAAAGGATTAAAAAAATTAATTTAAAATCAAAAAATTTTAATCAATCATATTTTGAAATGATCCAAGTTGGCTATATTTTTGACGGCTCTCGAGTTCAGACAAAATGCATGGCGGCTCAGCCAATTCAGATTTGGTCCAATTGAAATATGAGTCACTCTCGAAGTTTATGATATTTCTATGAACCTGTGGACCGAACATTTGACGAATGCATACCGTTGCTTCACTTCGGGCTGATAACATCTTAGCACAGCCATCTGAACGCACTAGCGGATCTTGGTCTGTTATCATCGATAACAAAACATTCTCGGGATGGAAAAAGTACGCGTTATTTTCTATGGACGCACGAAAGAGCTCTTGTACGTCGTGTGGTAATTGGCGACTCAAGAATCAAGAAGCTTTAAATATCGAAAGTATGATAAAAAGGCTAACCCTACATTCGGCAAAAAAATATATATCTTTTTTTTTAATAGTTCTGTTGGAATTATTGAATAACTTCCTTAGCAAAAGTTTAATGATTTTTAGTGAGCCTTGATTTTCTGATATTAGGGTGGCACATTAGGGTGGTAGGAACTAAGATCTGGTGGGTAAATATAAGAACGGTATATTTGAGGCCAATGACTATAAAAGCAAAACATTGGCCTCCTTAAAACAAAAACATCGATATATCAGTCTTTGAGATCCGACTATAAATGTAGAAGGTATCATGGAAAATGTATTTTGGCAACCCCTACTTTCGGCAAAAAAAATTAAATTTTTTTTTCGGAATCACCTTGCAGCAATGCTTTATATTCGGTGGTGTACGGCGAACTTTTTTTTCGAGACGCTCTAGTGGATATGCAACACGGGTATTAAATACAACTGTGTTACTAACGCTTTGATACAATTCTCCTATGTAATTTCCTAATAAAATTTTTATAAATAAAAACTGTTACATTCAACTAAGCCAGGTAATAAGTGCTGGCAAAACAAAAATACACAGGAGTACTGTTGTGTAGCGGCTTTCGAAAACAGCTGTTCTGCTTTGCAAAGTAAGTCAAATACTTAAAAAACTGAAGTTGACTTTCTCTTGTGCCTGGGAGTATTTATCATGTCTTTGCGAACAAATTCTTGCCCTTCTCTTATAGAATTTTAAGTAAAAATTTGTATTTTGTTTTTTTGGACCAGCACTCAGTGGATGACCCCTACATATGCAATGCATTGTGCCAGAACTAGGAGAGTTGGTTATGGGAAGGAGGATTGTACTTCAAATATATTTCTAGACTGTATTCAAATATATTTCTAGGTGTATACGACATACACCGCCTGTGCGTTCTAAATCTTCAAAGTATTTAACTCATTGAATTTTTAAAATTTGTGTAAATAAAAACATGCTGTCTTGTACCATCTTAAGCAGTTGCTCGTACCTCGACTCTACTGTTTGCTATTATTTACCCCGCTCTAACAAATAATAAGATTTGTTAGTTTGTATAATTCATGTTTGAATTAAAATGCATACTTGTGTGCACAAGGATATACGAGTATGTATGGTGCGGTTGCAGATACTTGTACTCACTCGTACTGTTACAGAATAAACACAATAACATAATTAACTTAAATACATGAATACTTGTGTACATATTTGTTGTACAAATTATTGATTTGTGGTTCATAATACGCCGTAATGCTGCAAAATGCAGTAGAATGTGTATTTGTGTGCTTGTTGCTGCAATACAATTTACCAGGGACCGCAAAAAGTGACTATTTTCCAAAAGTTAAACTAACAAAATTAATCTAAAAAGAGAAGTGGTACGCGCACAAGCAGTACACCACAGTAATCCTTGGCACATGCACTCACCACCCTTAAATTCATTAATTTTGAGTTTTATTTAAATACTCAAAATCAGGGACCGGAAATAAGAGTTATTTTTAAATTTTTGAAGAAATAAATCATACATAAATGAACATCGCAGAAAACTTTTAATTACACCATAACGATTTTTAGGCGAAATGCTTCCAACATATTGCATGATTTTTAAATTTTTGATTCTTATTTTAACAATCAAAAGTAAGAGTTCTTTTTGATATGTATTTTTTTAAATGAAAAATAAGAGTTATTTTTGATATTTATTTTTTTAAATGAAAAATAAGAGTTATTTTTAATTTTTATTTTTTTAAATGAAAAATAAAAGTTATTTTTGAATTTATATATTTTTAAATGAAAAATAAAAGTTATTTTTGATTTTTATTTTTTTAAATGATATATAAGAGTTATTTTTGATATTTATTTTTTTAAATGAAAAATAAGAGTTATTTTTTATTTTTATTTTTTTAAATGAAAAATAAGAGTTATTTTTGATTTTTATTTTTTTAAATGAAAAATAAAAGTTATTTTTGATTTTTATATTTTTAAATGAAAAATAAAAGTTATTTTTGATTTTTATTATTTTAAATGAAAAATAAGAGTTATTTTTGATTTTTATTTTTTTAAATGAAAAATAAAAGTTATTTTTGAATTTATATATTTTTAAATGAAAAATAAAAGTTATTATTGATTTTTATTTTTTTAAATGAAAAATTAGAGTTATTTTTGATATTTATTTTTTTAAATGAAAAATAAGAGTTATTTTTTATTTTAATTTTTTTAAATGAAAAATAAGCGTTATTTTTGATTTTTATTTTTTTAAATGAAAAATAAAAGTTATTTTTGATTTTTATATTTTTAAATGAAAAATAAAAGTTATTTTTGATTTTTATTTTTTTAAATGAAAAATAAGAGTTATTTTTGATTTTTATTTTTTTAAATGAAAAATAAAAGTTATATTTGATTTTTATATTTTTAAATGAAAAATAAAAGTTATTTTTGATTTTTATATTTTTATATCAATAATAAAAATCAATAAAAAACTCTTATTTATTTGTTGATGCCGTATGTATTATAATACGCTGCTTCATTCAAATTTCTATATGAATATAATATATTATGTGACTTGTCCATTATCAGCTATAAAAACATGAATGCATAGAAATAGCTTAAAAGTTTTGGCTGCCATTCAAGTCAGTGTTAAGAGATCGTTTTCAAGTGTTCAATTTTACCATCATAATTGATTTTGAATGTTCCTCAGATATATTATATCTCAAATCTCCCAATATTAATCTGAGTGCTGAAAATTACCTTTCTACACTGACTTGAGTAGCAGGTACAAAATGAACAATTAAAGCTATTTTTCGAAGCCATGGAAACACAAACATATAACCTATGTCACGAATTTTGAATTGATTTTTATTATCGATATATAAAAATATGAAAATCGAAAATAACTTTTATTTTTCATTTAAAAATATTAAAATCAAAAATAACTTTTATTTTTCATTTAAAAAAATAAAAATCAAAAACTAACTCTTATTTTTCATTTAAAAAAATAAAAATCAAAAATAACTTTTATTTTTCATTTAAAAAAATAAAAATCAAAATATAACTCTTATTTTTCATTTAAAAAAATAAAAATCAAAAATAACTTTTATTTTTCATTTAAAAAAATAAAAATCAAAAAATAACTCTTATTTTTCATTTAAAAGAATAAAAATCAAAAATAACTTTTATTTTTCATTTAAAAAAATAAAAATCAAAAATAACTCTTATTTTTCATTTAAAAAAATAAAAATCAAAAATAACTTTTATTTTTCATTTAAAAAAATAAACATCAAAAATAACTCTTATTTTTCATTTAAAATAATAAATATCAAAAATAACTCTTATTTTCTATCTAAAAATAAAAAATCAAAAATAACTCTTATTTTTCATTTAAAAAAATAAAAATCAAAATATAACTCTTATTTTTCATTTAAAAAAATAAAATTCAAAAATAACTCTTATATTTCATTTAAAAAAAATAAAAATCAAAAATAACTTTTATTTTTCATTTAAAAAAATAAAAATCAAAAATAACTCTTATTTTCTATCTAAAAATATAAAAATCAAAAATAACTCTTATTTCTTGATTTTTTTTTTGATAAAAGTCATAACAGTTACGGTCCCTGCTCAAAATTGTAATCAGCTGCTGCCAAAGTTGAGGGCGGCGTATGATTTATATTTCATAAATATATGAATTATACGTGTTCTTAGAAAGAAAATGGATTTTTATTCTCAATAATTATCTTCCGCATTTGCATTTTATTTGAAATAAATTAGTTTCTTGTGCTTGGGATATTTCTAAAAATGTGGCATAAAATGATCTGTCATAAACAAAATCGAAATAGAACCCGATTAACTGAACCCACTAGAAATAGCAGGAACACTCTTGCTAAAATAATTTCTTTTAAAGCATTTGGCAACTGCTGCTTTACATTTAAAACACCTTTTTTAGAGTTGTAGGCAATGTTTACGTATATTAATATTTTTTATTTATTTAATAAAACTTTTTATTTGGTTCGGTTGTAAAAAAGAAATTAGAAACGTGACCTTGTTAAAAACGTTTTCCCTTGACACTTTCTACTCCACCCCCCGTCGTTTATTAGCATCACCGCAGTGTCTACCACCGTATTGCTAGCCGTAAGTGAAAAATTACCTTAACTGTTATTGATGATGCCAACGAAAGCAACATGAATTAAGGATATTATGTCCTGCTTATACGCAGTAAAAAGAAATTTATAACCCTTTTTGCGTAATAATAATATTTCTTTTGCGTTTGATTTTATGATTAACTTTCTTATTTATTTATTTGGTTTTTATTATTGACATTTTGTCATACATTTTAAATAATCAAGCGCTAGAAAATATGGCAGCTAAAGACATGGTTGAAATATATGAAAGGGAGACAGGATTTTGTGTGTCGTTGCTGCCGCTTTTTTTTCTTTTTTTGTATGGAAAATGTGAAAAGGTAATAAAAAGTTAAAGTTTACGATATCGTAAAATATAGTAGATATATTAAATGGCTTCTGCTAAGATATAAAATAAGATGCGAGGTCTGTTCAAAAAATAAGGTAAATTTTAAAATGTCTCGTATTACGTATAATTTTTTCTGATGTGTGAAATTATTAATGCCTGGTAAATTGAAGTCATTTTGCATAATTTTAATAACATTTTTCAAACATTTCTAATGATAAACTTAAACGAATATAAAAATTCTAAAAATGTTCTTGGGCTGGAACAAAATGCTGCCAAACTTTTGTGTCGCTATTTGAGATGTAGAAAAAAAATTAAATAGATTACAATTAAGATTAATAAATTCTTCTGGTTTCTTGACCTCTTTTTAATTATTATTGTATTCTGATATTTTTAAGCTTAAGGTCTCTTTATTTTAGTTTAATTTTTAATTTCAATTTTTCGTCACTCCTTTGTGTGACTTCTTCAGGAAATTAATTATTTTATTTTATTTATATATAAAATAATTACTTTCCTGAAGAAGTCACACAAAGGAATGACGAAATATTAAAATTAAAATTTAAATTAAAATAAAGAGACCTTAAGCTTAAAAAAATCAGCATAAAATAATTAAGATTAATAAGATAATTTTTCAAAAATTTTGTTTTAAATTCTGAAAGATATAAAAAAGGCACAAAGGCAAGTCAACATCAGTTTTAATTAGACAACTTACTCGGGAGAGCAGAACAACTGTTTTCGAAAACCGCCACACTTTCATTAACTATTACCTCTCATTAAGTGTTACAGTTTAGTATTTTTATCTAAACATTTTTCTTTACTGCTGTTCCACAAAATATTTATTTTTTTAAATACAAGTGATAATTTAAAAATAGAGAGATAATTAGTTTCCTTAGAAATTGTGCCATTAGACTTGTACAGTTTGGACCTTTTTGCCGGCTTTTATGTTATATTACTTTCTTATAAATATTTTTTTGCGTTGATTTAACAAACATTTAAATAAAAATATAAACGTTTTTTTTTTTGTTGTTGCCAAGTCCCATACAAGTTTCAAATGAAAAAAGGTCAAGATGAAAGCCAGTGAGAGCAAAAGATGATGGTAATAAAATCAAACTGGATAGAAAAAAGCCGGCCGAAAAAAACGTAATAATAAAGGTTTTTTGGTGTGTTTTTCCCAAGATTTTTTGATATCTTTTAATGAAAAAAATAAAATAAAATAAATAAAAATAAAAAAGGAAAACAATACAAATTTTTCAGGCCTTTTTTTCTTGGGTAACCTTTAGGTAAAATTGTTTGTTGTTACTCAATGACTTGCAGCTTCAAGAAAAAATATAAATAAAAATAAAAAGCTAATTATTGAAAAAAAAGAACAAAAACAGAATATAGATTTAACACCAGCAAATGAAAAAGCACTTTATATTTATTGCCGAGATAAAACAGGAAAGATTGTATTTAATTTCACTGAAATGACGAATCTTTTTATTTAAGGCAGAGACTTTTGAAGAAAATAACTGAAATTGCCATTAAAGCAAGTGGCCTTGTTTATGACTGGAAAAAAAAGGATTTATTATTTTGTTAAAGTGGCAAATTATTGCCCGTCCATTTAATTGGATGCCAAAAAATAAGGTAGATGATATTTTCAGGTTAATAAAACTTCAATGTTCGGCTAAAACTGTACACATTTAAAATGTACAAGATTTTAACGTTGGCGACTTATATTTGGAAGAGCAGTAATTTCATAATATATATATATATATATATATATATATATATATATATATATATATATATATACATATATATATATATATATATATATATATATATATATATATATATATATATATATTTATGTAAGGTATTTGTTTATTCAAAAATTTTGTGATTAATTCATTTGTTCTTTCAAATTCAGCTTTTTTATTTGATGCTGTAAATACGTAGACTACGATGCTGAAGATATTGGGTTCGATCCTGCACTCAGTCCAGGATGTGGTATAGAATTTTTCCGCTCTGCATTATTACGAGTTTGCTCTAATTGTCTAAAAGTCTTATATCTGAAATAATTTTGGAATTCGAAATATATCAAATTAAAAAAAAATTGCTTAAAAAAATGGGTTTGAGAGGAATTTCCTCATTATATCAATTTTAGTGAGGAGTAGTTGTCATAATTTGGACATTAACTAAAATTTATATTAGTAAGAATTTTAACGAACATTTTTATATTGATATATTAAATTGAATTAAGATTCTATAGTCTAATTTTTCGGAATTTTTAATTTAAATCTCAGAAAGACATGATAAATATTCCAAGGCACAAAGGCAAGTCAACATCAGTTTTTGTTATTCAACTTACACAGCAGAGCAGAACAGCTGTTTTCGAAAGACGCCACTCTTTCATCATCAGTGCTCATGTGTATTGTGTTTGTCACCACTTATTAGGTGGCTTAGTTGAATGTGATAACAGTTCCTATTTACACAAATTTTATTGTGAAAAAGAATACGAGAACTGTAACAAGCTGATGTTAACATGTTATTGTTATAATACCCGTGTTACCGTTTGATTATTTTTCTTCATGTCCCATTTTTCTGAATTTGGAATATTTATCATGTCTTTCTGAGATTTAAATTAAAAATTTCGAACAATTAGCCTATAGAATCTTAGTTCAATTTAATATTAAAATTTATATTATTCGATTTCCAAAGGTATTTCAGATATGATACTTTTTTCGCAAGAAAGAGGACGCCTTCAGCCACAATCTCCGCCTAAGGACATATGTGTACAAAAGAACGGGGCTGAGTATATATAATTTATAGCATACAACTGATCCAAAGACTTCAGACTGTTATTTATGTATTAATGCTTGATTATCCTGAAAAGAAACTTTGGGACAGTACAATAAAGTTTTATTGGTGCCATTTCACTATTATAATATAAAAGAAAGTACTAGTAAATAGGTTATTTTGGGCGATAACATTTACATAAACACACACGTGTGTCTGTTTATTTAATTTAATTTTATGTTTGTCCTGTCAATCTGCAAACAAATTTCTTTAAATTTCCATTTACTTTGTAGCCATACGAATTACACACTCCGGCGAAGTTGTTTAATATGCTGGCTGTTGAAATTGTATTTTTTTTTCTTCAGCTTTAGACAGGAAACTGTTTCATTTTCTTACATTTGCTCAGTGTTGTTGTTGCTGAAGTTGGCTGCTGTCTGTTGCTGCGGTAGATAACGTTGCTGGTCTCTGCTACGAACCCATATCATATTAAGGTTTCGCTAATTTACGAATTTTTATACCCTCCAAAAAATAATTTGGAGGGTATATTCACTTTGTCATTCCGTTTGTAACGCATCGAAATATCCATCTCAGACCCCATAAAGTATATATATTCTTGATCAGTGATGAAATCTAAGACGAACTGAGCATGTCCGTCCGTCCGTCCGTCCGTCTGTGGAAATCACGATTCAGTCCAAACGAAAAGAACTAGACTCTTGAAATTTGGCGTAAATATATTTTGAAGCTTAGAGCAGGTTAAGTTCGGAGATGGGCTAAATCGGGCAAGAGGGCAAAAAGTTCCCCTAAGAAGAACTAAACCAACCCAGAAAAAACAAGATAATTTTTAAAGTTTTTTGGTTATTTTGTTAAGCAAATGATATATTTTTATGTCAAATACGGTCCAACGCCTTAAACTTGGAGCCATAAAATAAAATAAAAATCTTTTTTGACCCCGCCCACTTTAGTGGGCGTTATTATAGGCAAAAATAGCATAAAAATTTAACAAATTGTTTTACTTAAGCCTACATTCCTTAAAAATAAAATTTTTAAGCTTTAGTGACGAAGCTGAAACGAAACCTGGTACTACTCTGCCCTACCCCCTCCTTCCCCTTCGCCCCCTAAATGACCCTACCAAAAAAAATGTTTGTTTTAAATTTTGTATATAATCATCCCAAGCATTTATCTTTAGAGTTTTATGACTGCCGATTTCTGTCATACCCCCTCCTCTTCCTTTGCCCCCCAAATGACCCTACCAAAAAAAATTTTTTTTTTAAATTTTGTATATAATCATCCCAACCATTTATCTTTAGAGTTTTATGACTGCCGATTTCTGCCCTACCCCCTCCTCTTCCTTTGCCCCCCCAAATGACCCTACCAAAAAAAAAAATTTTTTTTTAAATTTTTTATATAATCATCCTAAGCATTTATCTTTAGAGTTTTATGACTGCCTGTTTCTGCCCTACCCCCTCTCCTCTTTTGCCCTCTAAATGAACCTATCAAAAAAAGGAAATTTTAATTTTGTATATAATTATCCCAAGTATTTATTTTTAGAATTTTATGACAAAGGTGAAATATCTCCCCCACAGCCCTTGCCAGAGCGACCCCGCCAAAATACAGTTTTTATACCCTCCAAAGAGAATTGGACCCTATAAGATAAATATGTATATTCTTGATTAGTGATGAAGTTTAAGACGGTCTAGCAATGCCCATACGTTCGTCTGTGGAAAACATGATATTGTATATTTTTGAACCCCGCCCCCTTTAGTGGGCGTTGACGTACGATATTATATAAAGGAACTCTGTCCCACCAAGTTAAACATATCAAATTCACTTACTAAATATTTGGAGGGTATTTAAGATTCGACCCGAATATAACGTTTTTACTTGTTTCTGATTTGTTTCTACATTTTTTAGAGAGATGTTTTTTGTTGTTGTTTGTTTTAGATTGCTACTTCAGTCTTTATATGTAATTTAGCATTTTACAAGAAATTGTTCTGTTAACTAAATGTGATTTCGTGTTGCGTGCTTTTCCTATGAAAATTGTGTTGTTGTTTTTATCATGAAAATCTTTGAGGTAAATTCTTATTAAGATTTTATTTTTGTTGGCAGTTGTTTTTCGGATAAATTTTCTTGTTATTTTTTCTATGAATATATTTGCTCGTTTCCTTATTTTCTATTTGTAAATTGATTTAGCAGGAATTAATGAAATTGTGGATAATTAACTAAATCTGTAATTTTCAAAGTAATTGGCTTTTGATTTCAGTTAATTTGGCTCACATTTTTTCACGGTATTATATAAAGTTATATTATAAAATCATCAATTTAATTTTGTTTAAATTCATTCGTTTGCTTATATGCCTGTTTTTATTAATTTTTTGAAATTATTAAATTTTAAAGGTCCAAGTAAAAAAATTTACAAAATTTGTATGTTTGATCACACAAGTGCAATGAATGCACGAATAGTTACCGCTCACTTACAAGTAATTCAGGAATAATCATTAGCTGCCGCATGCTTTGGGTTTTTTTTCTATCTTGGAGTCAAGATCTCTTGGTGCGGTCAATAAATATTTGCAAAGATATAAATATGTATTTTAGCTCATAATAAATATTAAACTTCTATAGTTGTTTTATGCTGTTCCCGTATTCAATTCAATTCAATTCTTTTTCTTCCATCATTTGCTTGTTACACTTTATGCCGTTCAATGTCATTTATCATATTGTGATGAGAATGTGATTAAATCCAAAATTAAAATCTACTCCCAGCGCTTCAATAGTGGCCCGGTTTTGCAAACAGCACAAAAAATAAAGAAACAAACTCGCAGTAAAAAAATAAAAAATAAAATAAAAAGAAAAGAACTGAAACGAATGCATATCGTAATGAAATGAATTTCATGCTGTGAACTGCTTCAAGCATTTGTTTCTTCCCAACTCATCGCTGTCTTATTTTATGCACTTTTTTCTCTCTCACTGCCACAGAAAACAAAATTGTTAAACAAAATATGCCAAGAACAATTGTCACCCTTTTAATGTAGCAACAACAAAAACTGCTCTATGGAATACAATCAACAACAGCGTGAAAAGCAAAGCAAGTCGTCATCGAATCGTCCCCGAAACTGTAGAGGGGAGAGTGTGTGAGCCACAGCCAAACGTTGATATAAAAGTGCCGTTGTGCAGTCTTCGTGATTTGTTATTGTTCAAGTAGAGGTAAAAGCAGAGGCATAGGATTTTGATTCTC
The DNA here is from genome assembly GCA_951800035.1 of Linnaemya tessellans. Classification (NCBI taxonomy): domain Eukaryota; kingdom Metazoa; phylum Arthropoda; class Insecta; order Diptera; family Tachinidae; genus Linnaemya; species Linnaemya tessellans. The sequence goes on from OX637535.1 coordinate 3,953,056, forward strand.
ACTAATTAAAATTTTAGGCAGCGGCAACACAACAACAGTTTTACGCCAGTATTTATACAAAATATTGTGTCTGTTTTGATTTAATTAAATATCTTTCATGGCTTTTGATGTTAAAAAATGCATAATCTAATATTTGAAAATATTTTTTTTTTTTTTATAAATGCTGGAAATACAATAACAACTTATATTATAACGTAATTAGCCGGGATTGGTAACCAAGAGTTCTAGTCGTTGTAGGGAAACAGACTGTCTAAGTTAAGAATCGTATCATGAGAGGGCAGCTTAATACTTGCAAGCCTACTGTGGCACTGCTTTGAAAATTAATTTTTGTCAGGCAATTTTTTAGCGGTTGCACCTATTGGAATCGTATATGCCAATCGGTGGATAGAGAGCTAAAGAATTTGAGCTGGTGTGTCATCTTGTTAATAACGAATTTAGAAAATGGAAAGAGTCTCTCACTAGGAGGCAAAGAAGGATTTAAAATTCTGTAACATGGACCCGAGGAACGTAAAAAATCAACCTAGACCCCAGTGGGTTAATTTATATGATTTTGTCTTTGCCAATATACAAGATTAAAAAATGCCTTTGCCCCGTTCCATTCATGGAGGAAGGATCCGTATTATGAGTAGCGATTAAATATTTTTAAATATGAAACATTAATGTAAATTTTTACACCCTTCACAAAAAAGTGAATAGGTTTGTCATTCCGCGTGTAATTTCCTCAATATTAATATGGGACCCCTTAAAAAATATATATTTTGAATCCTTACAAATAGCGATGACGAATGAGCAAAGTCCGTCTGCTTGAAATCGTGAAATAGGGTTGCCCAAGCCCCCGGAAGAGCTGTTGGATGCTGTTGGCTGAAGTAGTCGAACACAAGACTATGAAGCAGAGAGTCCTGAGTTCGAGCCCCCGCTGAGTCATGAAATATTGTGTTGAATTCTTCTGATTAGCATTAGTGCGTGGTTGTGTTAGTTGTTGCCAGCCTGTTTCAATGATGAAGGCATAGTCACTGGTCACTGAACATAATTGGCAGCGACTGACACGATCATGAACTAAAAGCAGAGTAACAGCAGCCACCTTCGTCGGCCCTGTAGCAAAAATTAGCCGGCGAAGTAAAAAAGGTTGAAATAGCAACAAAAAAAAACTGTCTATGCTCTCATCTTTCCTAATCTGTCCCTTCAATACCATCCCCTCCTTTCTAGTTCCGGCGCAATGCACTGCATATGTAAGGGTCATCCCCTGAGAGCTAGCCCAAGACAAACAAAAAAAAAAGAGACTTCATTAAATTGAATTAAGATTCTATAGGCTAATTGTTCGAAATTTTTAATTTAAATCTCAGAAAGACATGATAAATAATCCAAGGCCCAAAGGAAAGTCAACATCAGTTTGTAGTTATTCAACTTACACAATAGAGCAGTACAGATGTTTTCGAAGTCCGCAACGCTTTAATCAACAGTGCTCATGTGTATTGTGTTTGTCACCAATTATTTTTTGGTTTGTTAACTAAACCTATTTCATACTTTGGGAAGAATAAAAGTTATATATGAAAAACTTAAAAATAAAATAAAAATCTTTTTCCAGGGATGGGAAATTGCAAATTTATTTATTTTTTTTTGTACATAAAAGAATTTTTTTTTTGGTAATAAAAACTATTTTAGAATTTAGAAAAATAAAACTGGTATTAAGATAAAAAAAAAATCAACATTTCGAGTTCAGGGTTGGACAACTGCAATATTTTGTAGTACATGAAAGTGACCAAAATAATTAGAAATTTTAATTGTTTATTAAACAAAACTATTTTATAGCTCATTAGGAGTTGCGTTGGTAAAAAGAAAACAACAAAATTTCGCTTTCAGGGTTCGGAAATTGATATTTTTTTTAGTACATTAAACAGCCATATAAGTAACTAATTTGGTTTTTTTTCAGTGAATTACTATTATTTTATACTTCAGCAAGAATTATATTCGTGTAATAAATAAATAAAATTAAAAATTCTATTCCAGGGTTCGAAAATCGATATATATATATATATATATATATATATATATATATATATATATATATATATATATATATATATATATATATATATATTTGTTATATAAAAATAGCCATATAAGTTACTAATTTAGTTTTTTTATTGAACTAAACTTATTTTATACTTCAGGAAGAGTTAAATTGGTAGCAAAAACCAAAAAAATTATATACTCGATTGCAGGGTTGGAAAGTTCAAACTGTTTTGGTATGTAAAACTAGCCGTATAAATTCGCAATTTTGCTTTTCTTGTTAGTGAATTATAACTATTCTATACTTCGGAAAGAATTGAATTGATAGTGAAAATCCAAAAAAAAGTTAATTTCGATTCCAAGGTTGGAAAATTAAAATTTTTTTTCTACATTAAGGTTATATGGTTCCCAATTTTATGTCTTTAGTGAATTAAACCTATTTTATACTTTATAAAGAATTAAATTGGTATTGAAAAACAAAAATATTCGATATTTGATTCCAGGCTTGGAGAACGGAATATTTTTTCACATAAAATATTCAAAACAGCCACTACTTTTGGTTTTTTTGGTGCATTAAGGATTTTCTACGCTTATGGAAGAATTACATTTTTTTATTTTTTTATTTTGGACCAGCACTCAGGCGGTGACCCCTATATATACAATGCATTGCGCCAGAACTGAAAACGAGGGGACAGATTAGAATTAAATTTGTATTAAAAATCAGAAAATTTTTAAATTTGATTCCAGGGTTGGAAAATCGATATATTTGTGGTACATAAAAGTAACCATATAAGTTCCTAATTTTAGGTTCTACAGTGCACTATGTTTCAAAGACCTACTTTTTCCGTGCGAAATTAATATCTTTTAAAATATTAAACTTTTTAGAGCAAAATTGAAAGCGGAGCTAAAGCAGGCATTTTTAAATAAATCTAAAAAATTAACCCATTGGTGACCAATAAGATGCAAAAAAAAACAGTAATAAATAATTTATTTTATTTTTTTTTTTTTATAAAAAAATTGTTTTATTTTAGTTTTGGATAAATCTAATCATTGGTGGCCAATTATATGTAAAAAAAATTATTTATTTTATTATTTTTTTATTAAAAAAATATTTTACTTTAGTTTTCAGTTAAATTGATTGTATCAGTTAACTGCAATTCGTTTGGAAGACACATTTGACTCAAAAGATTTATTGAAGTAGCGGGTAAAAATTCTCCTTGTTCGTAGTGGTTTCCTTCGTCCACATTTGCATTTATAACATTGGAACTTAGAAGCTCTACAACTTCACGTGGAAGCTTTAAAGGCTTATGTTGTTGCATGCGCCTGCTTAAGTATTTTGTCGAAATTATTGGATCGGATGTATCTAAGGCTTTGACCTAAAACAGCCGTCGAAAGCTCCGCTGCTGTTATCCTTTGCCCATACTCCGACTTTTTGCAAAATGGAACCTCTGGACGCCCCACAGTGGAAGAAGTAGTTTTAGTAGCTGCTTTTTTAATTTTGAAAGATATCTCGCTATTTAGCAATGAAAAGTTTTTATTTCGAAAGTGATCTTCTCTTCTTCTACTTTTTGCCCATTTTGTTTCTAGATACTTGCAGAAAAGACGTACCTTCTCCACCAAAATTTTTTCGCAATCATCGTCCATCTCAGACGCATCAACTTTATTTAAGACATACTGGACAACTATATAATTTTTTGAGTTTTTTGAGGGTTCTTCTAACCAAATTTCAAAAAGTTCGATTTTTTTTAAAGTATAAGAATCTACAAAAAGTGATATTATTCGGATAGTGCAACTTTGAGCAATATGAGATAAATCCTAGTAAATGAACCAAACTTTAGTCTATTCAAATATGTTTACATTTGGTTTGCCAAACGTTAACATTTTTTTAAAAGGTTACATGAAATTAAAATTTTGAAAAAACCCATTTGCTTAAAGGTTATTTTAAAAAATTAATTTTTCAAAATCTAATTTTATATATTTTCAAAAATTTATGAGAAAAAACTTAAGTACTTACATGACAGATTATTCTCCATTACAAATTATTTATAAAATTTTAACACAATTTTCACAATAAATGCTCAAACTTTTGATTTAAAATTAATATTTTACAAAAATGTTTCAACACGTATGGCAACAATGACTTTGACTGCGCGCTGTCGAATAGTGTTTTGTATTTTTCAAAAAAAAATTGTCAATTTGTTTGAATTGGAGTGTTAGAAACTGCTTGGCAAAAAAACAAAGCTATATTGATAGTTTTGAAATTTGAATTTCGCACGGAAAAAGTAGGTCTTTGAAACATAGTGCAGTGAATTAACGCTATTTTATACTTCGCGAGATATTCAATTGTTATTAAAAACCAAAAATATTGAAAATTCAAATCCAGTGCCAGTGTACAGTTTTAGAGACCAAGAGAAGAGATGGTATTTAAAAATTTACTTTGGTGATCTCCAATAAATTTTGTGAACTATTAGATGAACAAAATATATTTTAATCACCAGTTTATAGTTCATATTTCTTTTACGTTGCTTATGAAAATGCAGACATCTCACCTGGTCGACTAACTTTGTTCTTGATGCCAAGGATTATATTAGTAAATTCATACCACGCCTTTCGGTGGGCTTGATCATGAATTTATTTTAAAATAAAAAAAAATATTGCACTAAAAAGTAATTAATAACTTCAATACACACCAACTGACTTGATTATAGACCGTTAATGCTAAGAGTTTCTTTGCCTAGAATTTCATGTGAAGAGTGACCGCTGCTTTTCGTAAAATTTTTTTACTTGATTATTTTATAACTGCGGCTACTGCATATCATATTTTATTTCTCCTTTCTATCTGCAATATTAAAATATTTGTCTTCATTGAAACTTTGATTTTAATAATGAAATCCGCAGAGGTTTCATCAACAGCAAAAACTTTTATCACAGTTTTCTTTGTGTGCGAACGCTGATATTCAGGGCATTTAAACCAAAAGCTATAGAAAATTCACGAAGATAAATAAAAGTAGTGAAATGAATAAAAAGAAAAATGAAAAAAAAGCATAAAAGAAATATTTGTTTTATGAATTAAACAGAGACTCCCTTAATAAGTAAAATACGAACAAACTCAAATGCTAGTATTCTCCGAGGAGCTTCTTTCTGACTACACAGAAGACCAAACTGAACGATAACGAAATGAAATGCAAGCAAAAAACAAACAAACAAATAGTACTTTGAATTACTACGGGTTGGCAACTCAGATAACGAGAATATAATTTATGAACAATAGATGTTTAATGGAAACCCAAAGATGGAAAATACTCTTATACACACATAAAATTCAGGGATAAATCACAAATGAAAATACAAAATGAATTAGTTTATATTAAAAGTGGAAAATCATATAAATGCTGCAGAACAAGTGCATGGAAATACATTTTGCTTCCACAAATTTTAATAATTATAATAATTTTTTATTACAAATAAATTACAAAATCACCTGTTATTGTGAAGTAGTTGAACCACTACACCAACATTTTCAGCGATTTCAATTTCACTAAAATAAATTGTTTATGGCATTTTGAGAGAAGCTTTAATCATAAGAAAATTACTAATAGGGAGTTGTTTAAAAATAGAAACAAATATCTCCATTTTCCAATACTTAGCCAAAAAGGCAGCTTCCCCGATCAAAAATATCCGCTGATTTATAGCTGGAATATAAACACGCAATTACTATGAAATAAAATCTCTTGTATTAGTTTAAAAAAAAATTTATTTCTTAACAAATTAAAATTTTCATACGTCATGTTGTATTAGAAGTTTTCTTATTAAAAGCATTTATTTTTTGTAGATAATTCTCTAATATTTGTTACTTTAATTTGCAACTTTAAAAGATTACCCACAATACAAATTACAGTTCTTTAAATGTTGTTTATTAAAAAATATTTTCACTCAAATCAATTATGAATACTTATTTAAATTACTTTGGACAAAAGCTTTTCCTAAAATATTTATGCTTGTGTTTCTCAAAGCACAGCAATTAGATGAAATGAAATATATTAAAAATATCTTTTCACAAGGGAAATTGTTGTCAGAAAGTTTTCTATTCTTTTAGTGGCTACAAAATTAATTAAAAAAAATGCTTTGAAGAAAACATAAATAAATTCAAAGTTATTTTAATAATTTTTTTAACAATTGTACTAAAAAAAATGTTTACTATCACACATACTTACTTACATATCCATACATACATGCATGTACACTAAAGCGCACAGTGGGATTTGTTCATACAATGTTTGGCAAAAAATTTAAGGAGTGCTCGTAGAATGTTGAAATTTTGCTCTGAGCCTTTGGTTAGCTCAATTAAGAACCATAGAAAGTTTCATTAAAATTGGACACGCCCACTATCCACCGCCCATAGAACCTAAAATTTATTTTTGGCCCAAAATTTTTGAAATTTGGCACAGAGCCTTTTATTACCTCCATAAAGAATAAAATAAAGTTGCATCAAAATTGGACACGCCCACTACCCACCGTCCATAGAAACCAAAATTTACTTTTGGCCCAAAGTTTTTGAAATTTGGCACAGAGCATTTTATTACCTCAATTAAAAATAAAATAAAGTTTCATCAAAATTTGCCACGCCCACTAACTACCGCCCATAGAAACCAAAATTTATTTTTGGCCCAAAGTTTTTGAAATTTGGCACAGAGCCTTTTGTTACCTCAATTAAGAATAAAATAAAGTTTCATCAAAATTGTCCACGCCCACTACCCACCGCCCACAGAAACCAAAATTTATTTTTGGCCCAAAGTTTTTGAAATTTGGCACAGAGCTTTTTATTACCTTAATTAAGAATAAAATAAAGTTTCATCAAAATTGGCCACGCCCACCACCCACCGCCCATAGAAACCAAAATTTATTTTTGGCCCAAAATTTTTGAAATTTGGCACAAAGCCTTTTATTACCTCCATAAAGAATAAAATAAAGTTTCATCAAAATTGGTCACGCCCACCACCCACCGCCCATAGAAATAAAAATTTATTTTTGGCCCAAAGTTTTTGAAATTTGGCACAGAGCTTTTTATTACCTCAATTAAGAATAAAATAAAGTTTCATCAAAATTGGCCACGCCCTCAACCCACCGCAAATATAAATAATAAATAGAATTTGAACAAATTCATTTATTAATAAAATAATAAAAAATCATTTGAAGTCATGCAGATTCGAACTTAAGCCCGTTGAAAAAATTAAAAAAAAATGCTTAACTGTAGAAGTGAGCAAAGCTACTCACCTTTCTTGGGCACTCTCTGGGCCGCTGTGCAACTGTTGGGACTTATGAAGACATCCGTATTAATAAAAAAATCTATAATAATCTGTTCCTAAGACATGCCACTCACTACTGGCATTTCCAATATAAAATTTATTTATGCAAACGATTTAATTTACCCCCAGCAAAAATTCTTTGATTAAAAGTACGAGTATTATATATTTTAATATTGTTTTATTTTCAGCTAATTTTTTCTTTTCTTATTCATTTTGAAATTTAATTAAAACATCTGTTTATTATCTCAAGTTAATGAGCCACATCTGATCGTCTTAAAGTTACAGTTTTGTGTGTGTGTGTGTGTGTGTGTGTGTGTGTGTGTGTATGTACGCGCATTTGTTAGATAGCATGTTATTGAAAATGTTTAACGTTATGCATGCATTAGGGTCATTCAAATTCTTTTTTCGCACATACAATTTTCGTTTATTTAAAATTTAGAAAATTTGCTTCGGATTCAATCTATGAAATCAGATGCATACCATATATGTGAAATAAGTGTATTTATTTAGAAAGACCAATAAACAATAAATACTGTAACTAGTGTAAAAAAAATATATTTATATATAAAACGTGGCTGGCTATTAGATTGTATTTGGAAAGTATATTTCAAACAAAATTGTTCAAACAAATATCAAATAATTTATAAAATATTTTATTAAACTTTTGTAAATATCTTTGAAATTAACATAAACATTTTAAGGTTTCTTTAATTTGTATAAAAATGTTTGCTACAAGAAAATGTAAAATTCACCTGATCTTTGAACAGACCTCGCATTTTGTCTTTTTTAAATACGACATACGCATTGGCGAAATTATGTTAAAATATGAAAATTTGATTATAGTAACTGGGCTGCTGTATGATTCTGCACAAACATTTTTATTGGTCTCTCTGGCGTATGAGTAATATTTCTTGAATGATTCTTGAATGAAATCACGTATACGTCAAATACAAAACCAATGCACTAGTATAATGTATAGAGTGCTTTTTATGGAGTGACACCAGTTTAAGTGATAATAAAACAAGGAAATATATTTTTAATATCAATGCAACGGATTTTATTGGAAAGTAAATTTTATGAAATTAATATTTAAATACGATTTTTGCCATGTGGCCGCCACTGGAACACCAATTTTCAACAACTAAAAAATTTTGCCATAAAGTGGCAGGACACAACCCCAGTTGCTGAGAACGGCGACGAATTGATTGACTAGGATCATCTTCAATGCTTTCCTGTACAGCGACTACAGCTTTTTCAGTGCGCACTATTCGGCCTCTCACGGCAGTCACATTATCAGCAACAGTAAGTGTGATCCGAAAAAGATCTATTCCAAGTAGCCGCTCTGAAGGACGATTAAAGGGTGTTTTGTTATGAAGTTTTTTTTATACGAATCACTCTGTTGTCTGACAGCTGTTTTGACAGTTTAAAGTGACATCTCTACTCAGTATTGTTTGGCAAATCATCATGAACAGGTTAACTCCAGAACAACGCTTCCAAATCGTGGAAATTTATTTTCAAAAACCGTGTTCAATTAAAAATGTTTATCCGCTTTTTTACCGCAAAAATCTCTTCAGTGATGAGGCGCATTTTTGGTTGAATGGACATGTCAACAAGCAAAATTGCCGTATTTGGAGCAAAGATAATCCACACGCCGTTCGAGAATTACCAATGCATCGCGATAAATGTACTGTTTGGTGCGGTCTATGGGCTGGTGGAATCATCGGTCCTTATTTCTTTAAAAATGAGGAAGGACGACGCGTTACCGTGAATGGAAATCGATACAGAATCATGATCAATGAATTTTTGGTGCCAAAACTTCAAGATATGGATGTAAACGAAATGTGGTTTTAACAGGATGCAGCCACTTGTCATACTGCGGGCGAAACAATGGAGTTATTGAAAGAACATTTCAACGACAACATTATTTCGAGAAATGGACCGGTGAATTGGCCTACGCGTTCGTGTGATTTGACGCCACTCGATTATTTTTTGTGGGGATACCTGAAATCATTGGTTTACGTGGATAAACCAGCAACGATTGACGCTTTGGAAACCAGTATTCAACGTGTCATTGCTGAAATACGCCCTCAAATGCTTGAAAAGGTGGTCGAAAAAATTGGACTTCCAGAATGGCCTTTGTGCAAAATAGTCGTGGTGGCCATATGCCCGAAATTATATTTAAAGGTTAAATGACAAGAAATTATCTACCAAATAAAAAATTTTTTTTGGCCATTTCATAATTTGGCATGTGTTTTATTTAAATTTCAAATCAGCCAGCTCTTATAAAAACACCCTTTATTTACATGCTTACTTTGAATGTGTAGAATAACTCGTGGCTGTTTATATACAACATGAATGTCCTTAATAACTGTTTGCAGCAATACAATCTCAAGCACAATTTTAACTATTTTATTGCATTAAATTAAGTAGCAGTTTTCTGCTATCAGAAATTAAAAAACATGTTTTTTTTCCTTGCAAAATATAATTTCAGTTTATCATGCTAAAGAGGCTGCAGTAAAAACACAACCGCACCATCATAAAAAAAATAATAATTTAAGTAATTTCACTAGCAGCCATAATAAACATGATGGGGAAAATTCGTTTATGATGCCATAAACTTTATATGAGCGAGTATGAGCGATATGATCTTGCTCATGCACTACTGATAGTTTCTGTTTTATACTTGCGATGAAGGCACTAGAAGTAAATTTCCGTGAGAAAGCAATTACCTCAGCTAAAGGAATTGCGTATTGTTTGGTTAATTACTGAAGAGAAGAACCATTGAAGCAATTAATAAGCAAAAATATTATGTTTTTTTTGTGTTGTTTGATAAAAAGTATGACAAAAACATCTAAAGATTTTATTCGGTTAAATTGCTATAAAAAATATATTTCTAAAACAGTTTTTTTTAAATTTCATTTGAAAAAAAAACTAAATTTAGCATATTTTGTGAAAGAAATGGCAATACATTTACTTCTGATCTCATTAATCATACTGCTGTACTTGGGCACTGATTATTTATCACATGCTACAAAATGAATTATCTGGCAATTTTTGAAATTTATATAATAAAAAACTAATGCACAAATACATTTTTATATATATGTATGTACGTGTGTGTGCTTGCACAAATGCTTGCATAACAAATTTAAGTCCTTTACATTGACTGTTCCCAGAAAATAGTTTTGGTTTGTTGTTGAGTTGGCAAATCTGCTTTTGGTATTCATAGAAAAAGCTGATAGTAAAAATACTGCACAAGAACACTCATACATACATACGATATAAGCAGATATATAGACACACTTTTGCTACGATGCTCAGATATTTATATAGAAGTAAACGACTGATTTATATCACATGCCTAAAACTGTGCATGTCCAATATACATGTAACAATGAAATTTCATTTAGATTTTATGACTTTTTACTCCAGTTTGTTTAAAATCTGATTTAAAAAAAAAAAATTTCTTACATCTGCATTCGTCAATCAAAGTCAAAAATGATGAATGAATAGAATATATTGCAGCAGCAACATAAAGAATTTGTTTATAATATTTCTATTAAAATAATAACAGAATCTTTTAAAGTTTTTTCGTCAACATTTTTGGAATAGTTCCTTTTGGACACATCGAGAATGTCATGGTCAATGTTTTGTCTTTAATAAAACTTCAGGATAAAGAAACATAATAATAAAATAAAAATTAATAATCAAAATAGTTTTTAAATGACGTACTAAAAATTAGATGGTATTTAATTTATTTACAAATGAGGTACTAAAAATGAGAGGGTATTTAATTTATATGAACGTAAAAACGAATAAAACTAGGAGGAGACCTGGACTTATTAAACAACATTTTATTGGTTCAATTACTACTTTTATAGAACTGCTAAAAATGCAATGCCCAAGAGGACCGGTGCTGTTATGCGATCCTTAATACCTTCAGAAACCGATGCTGTGGCTCCGCCATTGAAAAAGCACGAAAGCAATACCATAACCTCATACTAAAGAAGATAAGAAAAATTCGATGCCAAATTGAAAGAATTTTATAATTAATTGCACTTTTCATAATAACTAAAATTTTTTATGATGACTTGCTCTTTTCATGATGACTTGCACTTTTTATAATGACTTGCACTTTTTATAATGATTTGCACTTTTTATAATGACTTGCACTTTTTATGATTACTTGCACTTTTAATAATGACTTACACTTTTTATAATTGCTTGCACTTTCTATGATGACTTGCACTTGTTATAATGATTTGCACTTTTTACAATGAAATGCACTTTTTATAATGCCTTGCAATTTTTATAATAACTTGCACTTTTTATAATGACTTGTAATTTTTATGATGATTTGCACTTTTTATGATGATTTGCACTTTTTATGATAACTTGCACTTTTTACAATGACTTGCACTTTTTATAATGAGTTGCACTTTTCGCAGTGACTTGCACTTTTTATGATGCGTTGCACTTTTCTTAATGACTTGCACTTTGTATAATGCCTTGCACTTTTTATAATAACTTGCACTTTTTATAATGATTTGCACTTTTTATAATGATTTGGACTCCTTATAATGACTTGCACTTTTCACAATGACTTGCACTTTCTATAATGACTTGCACTTTTTAAAATGACTTGCACTTTCTATGATGACTTTTACTTTTTATAATGACTTTTACTTTTTATAAGGACTTGCACTTTTCATAGTGCCTTGCACTTTTTATAATGACTTGCACTTTTTACAATGACTTGCACATTTCATAATGACTTGCACTTTTTATTACCATGATTTACACTTTTTATGATGAGTTGCACTTCTTACAGTGACTTGCACTTTTTATAATGACTTTTTATGATGATTTGCACTTTTTATGATGATTTGCACTTTTTATGATAACTTGCACTTTTTACAATGACTTGCACTTTTTATAATGAGTTGCACTTTTCACAGTGACTTGCACTTTTCATGATGAGTTGCACATTTCATAATGACTTGCACTTTCTATAATGTCTTGCACTTTTTATAATAGCTTGCACTTTTTATAATGATTTGCACTTTTTATGATTACTTGCACTTTTTACGATTACTTGAACTTTTTATAATGATTTGCACTTTTTATAATGATTTGGACTTCTTATAATAACTTGCAATTTTTATAATTACTTGCACTTTTTATGATGACTTGCACTTTTTATAATGAGTTGTACTTTTTGTTATGATTTGAACTTTTTATAATAAGTTGCACTTTTTATAATGAGTTGCACTTTTTGTTATGACTTGCACTTTTTATAATAAGTTGCACTTTTTTTAATGACTATCACTTTTTTTCCTTACTAATATAATATATATGAAAGTAACACTGTCTGTTTGATACCTTTTTAAGTTCAAACCATTGAACCGATTTAGTTGAAATTTGGCATAGATATATTTTGAGAACCGGGATACATATAACATGGGTTTGTTTTTGTTTTTGGAAATGATCGTATTAAATGCTCAAGGGTGGTCGAACATTTGTATGGACATATGAAATTATTAAACTGAAAACTATGAAAATTTTAAACTTTTATACAGTTGACTTAACAATGTATTCGTTTTTGGCAATGAAAATGACAGGTCAAAGGTGGTCTAAAATTTCTAGGGATATATGAAATTATGAAACTGAGAACCAAGAACGTTTTAAATTTTGTTTCAGTAAAAATACAACATATCGTTGACACAACAAACACATTAGCTGAACCTTCACATATTCTTCGCGGACAAAGTCGCACGTAAAAGCTAGTTATAATATAAATAAAAATGTAATTTATTTTTTAAATAACTATAATATATTGTCTGCAACCTATTAAACAAACATGTTAAAAGTTAGGTCATAATGATATCTCCCAGGCCTGATCATTTATTGTTCCATTGAGTTTCTCAGTCACGTAAAAAATTAACTATTGCAAAAAAACATATGAAAAAAATTTCTAATTGTTAATATTGCCTACACCTTTTTTATTTATAATTTTCTACAATTGAATTATTGTAAATTATGCCGACAGTGTTTTAAATTTATTTAATTTAGCCAAAACAAACAAATCGATTATTTTATTCCATTAATTTAACATTAAATATTTTATTATTAGATTCATTTGTAAAAAGAAATTAAGCCACATATTTTGTAATAATTTGTTGATTTTTTATAAAAAAAAAGCTGCTGTTATGAATAATTTTTGTGATAATTGAATTATTATTTGAATTATATAAATATTTATTTAATGCAATTTTTTTACCCTAAAATCATTCAGCACAAATTTAATTATGGCCTAAAGAATTTATAAATTGTTTTGTGACACTAAGTAATGAAAAGTGGATAAAGAAAAACTTATTTAACATAATTTAGTGACGCTTTTAAGAATTAAATTAAAGTAAAACATATAAGTGAAAAACTTAGATTTTAAAGAATTTGCAATCTTTTTATTTTTTTTTCGTGGCGGCCTCATATCAAAAAATATATTTAAACATTAATTTCATACAAAATTTTTTATATTAAAGCCCATTTCATTGATATTAAAAATCTATATCCTGTTTTATTATGGTTTAAACTTGTGTCTCTCTATAGAAAACATCCTTTATAAAGTTCCAGGACCAGAAACGATTGCAGCCTTTTGTCAGTTTTTTGTTGTTAGTTTTTTGTTTTAATTGAACAACAAAGATTGCTCGGTAACTTTGCTGCTATAATATTTGCCTTCATATTGTACACGAAAGTCTCTACTTTTAAAAACTATAAAAATTTCCAATGGCATAGTGTAAAGGACCTTCTTTATGTGAAATTCTTCATCATCTCTGTATAGATATTATTATTATTATTATTGCCTCGCCATAGTTGTTGTTGGTTCCATAATATCAACTTGCTAACCGCACACTTTTACAAATCCTTCACCTGTCATGGACTATCTAACCTGGATGGTGAAACTTTCTAAAAGCCAATAAAGTTTCCAAGAACTTTTGTGTTATGGCTCTTAGCAGCTTTTCTAATAAGAGCTCTTATTAAAACTTCTTTTGCATTTTACTTTCTTATAAATACAGAAAGAAAAAGATTAAATTTCGATGAATAACAAATCAAAGCTACTCTATAGATTGCAACTAATTGGCATGGAACAAAACTGATTGCTTTTAGAGTCCTGTGAATTGAAACTAGAAGGAACGGTATTAAACTAAAGGATGCGATGCTGGTTTAGTAAGCGCCTTTATATTTAGGATTTATTTAAAGTCTATTTTAAAGTATAATTTGATTAAAATTGTTATAAATTGATATTTCCTTGATGATTTGTAATAACTTCTCCATAAAATAATGCGGCCAAACTAAATATGAGCAGTTTTTGCATAATAAAATACTTTTATTTTTAAAGCTTAAAAACAGGACAAATAAATGCTGCTATATAATTAATTCCATTTGTTTTGTTTTTTAACGGAATTACAACTATGACCAGCACTGAAATTTATTAGTCTATCAAAATGAATTGGCTGTTAATTGTTGGACTTGGGAAAATTTTTTAATACTGCATCATAAAGGAGTTGTAAGATATACTTTAATTTGGTCCTAATATAAGTATTTAAAATCCAAGTCCTCTTACTGACTACAAAATAATCCCGAGTCTTTTGATTCGGTAGCAAGAGGAATGAAGAGGAAAATACTATATGTATTGTATAGAAAACAACAAATCTATTTATTCAGCATAATTTACTTGTTCTATTTTGCTTTTCCATTGTTCTCAGCAAATCTAAACAAAATCAAACACACACACACACACACACATTCAAACGCAGCCATTTATGTATATCAAGGACCCCACTACAAATCCGCATACACAAAGCAGTTTAATGGCACAAGTAAATATTTTGTTGTAAACAATCCATTATTCTAACCATTTTAAATCAATTGTTATATCTTAATACGAGTAAATACTTGAATGTATTTACACGCACAGTTAGACACACACTCATGCATTTCTAAACTTTTATTTCATTTATATGTATATTTTTTGTGTACACAGATTTAATAATGCTTGTACTCATTATTTGTTGGTTATGTAACATAAATTACTATTTGTTTCAACATATTTAGTTTTTTTTTTTCAGAGCAATTAAATGCTAACAGAACTATTCTTTATACCCTTTACAAAAAAATAAAGGGTATAGATTTATCATTCCGTGTGTGATTTCCTCAATATTTATATGGGACCCCATACAGCATATGCATTAGAGCGTCTCGCCTTACAGGCAAAAAAAAAAAAAAAGTTCGCCGAACACCACCGAATTGTTTGCAAGGCGGTTTCGAAAAAAAAATTTTTTTTTTGCCGAAAGTAGGGGTCGCCGTAATACATATTTCGTTATATCTTCTACATTTTCAGTCGGATCTGAAAGAGTGACACATCGATGTTTTTGTCTCGGGGAGGGCAATGTTTTGCTTCAATAGTCATCGACCTCAAATATACTCTTGTAGTATTTACCCACCAGATCTAAATTCCTACCAACCTAATGTACCACCCTAATATCAGAAAATTAAAGCACGCAGAAAATCATTAAGCTTTTGCTAAGAAAGTTTTTCAATAATTCCAACAGAACTATTAAAGAATGGAAATATATATATTTTTTTGCCGAACGTAGGGGTAGCATTTTTAAATTTTTATCGTCGATATTTATAGTCGGATCTTAAAGTGTGATATATCGATGCTTTACTCTCGTCTTTTTTTTTTTTTTCTTCAATAATCATTGTACTTACCCATCATATCCCAACTAGAACTTACCCATAATATCCTAATTTTACAAAAAGGATTAAAAAATTAATTTTAAATTAAAAAATTTTAATCAATCATATTTTGAAATGATCCAAGTTGGCTATATTTTTGACGGCTTTCGAGTTTAGACAAAATCCATGGCGGCTCAGTCAATTCAAATTTGGTCCAATGGAAATATGAGTCACTCTCGATGTTTATGATATTTCTATGAACCTGTGGACCGAACATTTGACGAATGCATACCGTTGCTTCACTTCGGGCTGATAAAATCTTAGCACAGCCATCTGAACGCACTAGCGGATCATCGATAACAAAACATTTTCGGGATGGAAAAAGTACGCGTTATTTTCTATGGACGCACGAAGGACCTCTTGTACGTCGTCGTCTGGCAATTGACGACTCACGAATCAAGAAGCTTTAAATATCGAAAGTATGATAAAAAGGCTAACCCTACATTCGGCCAAAAAATATATATCTTTTTTTTAATAGTTCTGTTGGAATTATTGAATAACTTCCTTAGCAAAAGTTTAATGACTCTTTGTGAGCTGTAATTTTCTGATATTAGGGTGGCGCATTTGGGTGCTAGGAACTAAGATCTGGTGTGTAAATACAAGAACGGTATATTTGAGGCCAGTGACTATTTAAGCAAAACATTGGCCTGGTAAAGACAAAAACATCGACTTAACACTCTTTGAGATCCGACTATAAATGTAGAAGATATAATGAAAAATGTATTTTGGTGACCCCTACTTTCGGCAAAAAAAAATTTTTTTTTCCAAAATCACTTTGCAAAAATGCTTTATATGCGGTGGTGTATGGCTTTTTTTCGAGATGCTCTAAAATACATATATTCTGAATCCTTATGAATAGCGATGTCCGCCTGTCTGTACGTGAAATCGGTTTTCACAAGCCCCCAGAAGAGCTAGAGACTTCATTCTTGAACTGATGTAAATGAACTTAAATAGAGTGGTTTTGAAAATCCAAAATACGATTCCAGAGCTGGGAATTATTTTTTTGTTTTGTTGTTAATTAAACCTATTTCATACTTTGGGAACAATAAAATTTGTATTAAAAACTAAAAAAATAATATGTTTGAATTTTTTTCCAGGGATGGAATATTGAAAAAATTTTTTTTTTTTTGGTACATAAAAGTAAATTTCTTCTTTTTTTGTTGCTGATTAAAATTATTTTGGAAATTAAATTGCAAATAAAATTGCATAAAACCAAATTTTCATTCCAGGGTTGGGAAATTTAAATATTTTTCGGTCATTGAAATTGTTAAAAAAAGGTTACAAATTAAAATTTTTTTCTAATTAAAACTATTTCATACTTCACTAAAAATTCGAATGCTATTAAAAATCCATATAAATAACAAAATTTTAAACAAGGGTTGGAGAACGGAATTATTTTGTAGTACATGAAAGTGCTTAAAAAAGTAAGAAATGTAAATGTATTTGTTAAGTAAAACTATTGTATATCTCTTGAAGAGTTGCATTGGCAGAAAAAAAATTAAAAACTCGCTTCCAGGGTTGGGAAACTGGAATTTTTTTTGGTACATATAAGTAGTCATATAAGTTCCTTATTTCGGTTTTTTGGCGGGTAAAATCTATTTTCTGTTTTATAAAGAAAGAAGAAATACATCTGTGAAGGGTATTTAAGAATCAGGACAAACGAATATAACACTTTTACATATTCTAGATATATTTATAAATATTTGGTAAAACTTGTTAAGAGCAGTGGGAGATTCCCCTGAGAATGTTTAAAATGAACTGCGCTTAATTATGGAAAATTAATCCGCATTTTAAGCATGACTGCCGTCAAGTCCTCCTTCAACTCCTCCTCTTTTGATATTCCAAGTTTTATGCAACCCTAGTCATATATTTTTAACAACCCTCGTACTATTGTGTTCTTTCGTAAGCTCACTGATGTTTCTAACATCCTTGTAATTTCAATAAAAATTAATGTCTCTCTTTTCTTTCTTATATTCTTTTGTAACTGGCAATAATTTCACCCCAGAGAGTCGATATCCATATGAACTATATACCGCATGAAGTCTACAGCTTAACCACACAAATACTTTTACTTATTAAGTTGAACTGAGTCAAGTGCTCTGCACAACAATGAACTGTATATGCGATAATATTGGCCTGAGATTGAGTTATTTTACTCGTATTCTTTGCTCTAGTCAACTTCATCATATCGATATGCTACTTTTTTTTTATCACCTAAAGCAAAAATAAAACATATAAGAGAAAAAATTATATGGAAATAGTAAAAAAAGAAATGTCGTAAATTTTAAAAGTAACAACTGCAGTTCTTATTTGCACCAACTTAATGGCTGCAGTGCTAGAATGATACATGGCAACATGAGCTGAAGGTTTTCTGCTCCTTTTTAGTCTGTTGGCTTTCTGTCTAGCATCGAGTCTTATAGGAACATTAAATCACAAGAAAATTTATGTAAATGCATGTTTTATTAGGAATATGCCTTTATCACTACTCCCATGGAACTACTGCAGTGTAAGACGAGCATAAAGAAACAAATCATAATGATAAACAATGGAGCACAAATTTGTAATACAATAAAAGCAGAAGAAGGGGAAAAAAATAAAAATCAATTTACATGATAGAAAAGCAGGCAACAATTTCATATTTTACTGTATCCAAGAAGCAGTCTATGAATGATTGATTGTACGATTCGTAGAAGCTCAGGCGAATGATCACCTTTATGAGCAGTTGGTAAGGCATGGGTTGCAAGTGCGGCAGTCTGTTGCAAGAACTAGATGCTCGTAGTGCCAGTATGAGTGTGGCAAATTTTCATTTAGGAACATGAAAATTACTCAGGCATAACAATTCGTTAATTGCTACTGATAGACGTATTTTTCCAATTCGAAATAACATATTTTTTTATTCTTCACAAAAAAGTGAAAGGATATATTTGGGTTCGTTCAAGTGTAATTTCCTTAATGTTAACATGGGACACCATAAACTATCTGGATCCATGAGCGATGTCCGTCTGTCCTTCTGTCTGTCCATGAAATCGGCCTCCAGAAGAGCTAAAGACTTCATTCTTGGACTGCTGGATTGGAAACTTAAACAGAGTGGTATTGAAATTCAGAAAAATCCAAAATACGGTTCCAGAGCTGGGAAGCTTACACCTATTTCTGGACGCAAAATTAAGCAGCACAAACAAATTATTTTTGTTTGTTTGTTTGTTAATTAAACTTATTTCATAATTTGGGAAAAATAAAATTTTTACTTGAAATTAAAAATTTTTTCCAGGGATGGGAAATTGGATTTTTTTTTTGGTATATAGAAGTTTTTTTTTAAATTTTTATTTCTACTAATTACTATTGTGGAATATAGGAAAACTAAAATTGGTATTGAAATTCAGAAAAATCCGAAATACGGTTCCAGAGCTGGGAAGTTTACACCTATTTCTGGACGCAAAATTAAGTAGCAAAAACAAATTAGTTTTTGTTTGTTTGTTTGTTAATTAAACCTATTTCAGAATTTGGGAAAAATAAAATTTGTACTAAAAATGAAATTTTTTTTCCAGGGATGGGAAATTGGATTTTTTTTGGTAAATAAAATTTTTTTTTTTAGTTTTTTTTATCTCTACTAATTACTATTGTGGAATTTAGGAAAACTAAAATTGGTATTAAAATTAAAAAAAAAATCAAAATTTCTATTCCAGGGTTGGACAACTGCAATATTTTGTAGAACCTGAAAGTAACCAAAATACTTAAAAATTTTAAGTTTTCCTTAAATAAAACTACTGTATACCTCATTAAGAGTTGAATAGGTAAAAGAAAAAATAATAATATTTCGCTTGCAGGGTTCGGAATTTGAAATTTGTTTGGTACATAAAATCAGCCATATAAGTTCCAAATTTTTTTTCTTCTATGAATGAAACCTATTTGAATCTTCAGGAAGAATTATGTTCGTATAATTAATAAATAAAATGAAAAATTCTCTACCAGGGTTCGAAAATCGATATATGTTTTTTATATAAAAGTACCCATATAAGTTTCTAATTTAGTTTTTTGAGTTAACTAAACTTATTTTATACTTTAGGAAGAATTAAATTGGTACTAAAAACAAAGCAAAATTAGATATTCGATTCCAGGGTTGGAGAACGGAAATTTTTTTGGCACATAAAATAATCAAAAGAGTCACTACTTTTGCTTTTTTTGGTACATTAAGCCTTTGTTACGCCTTAAGCAAGAATAAAATTTGTATTAAAAACCAAAAGAATTTGAAATATGATTCCAGGGTTGGAAGATCGAAATATTTTTGACACATATAATAAGTAGCCATATAAGTAATAATTTTGAGTTTTTCAGTGAATTAAACCTATTTTATACTTCGCAAGGAAATAAATTGGTATTTTAAAACCAAAAATATTGAAAATTCAATTCCAGGGTTGGAAAATCGATATATAGTTTTTTTATATAAAAATACCCATATAAGTTTCTAATTTAGTTTTTTAAGTTAAATAAACCTATTTTATACCTGAGGAAGAATTAAATATATACTAAAAAGCAAAAAAATTAGATATTTGATTCCAGGGTTGGAAAGTCGAAATTTGTTTGTACATAAAAGTAACAAAATTGGTTTCTAATTTTAATTTTTTTAGTGAATTATGCCTATTTTGTAATTTGGGAAAAATGCAATTGGTATTAACAACCAAAAAAAAAAGAAAAACCTTATGCCAGGGTTAGGAAATCTAAATTTGTTGGTACAAAATAAGTTTATGTTAAACCTTGAGGGATTCTCCAAAATCCTGAGTAAACGTCATTAGGCCTGAATAGATCGATTGCCTATTTTATCTACTTCGAGCCACTGATTCTTTCCCAATTGCTTTACTTCTCTTCCCTTAACATTTCAGCAAATAATTTCGCTTTAAATTTCTTCCTCTTAATTTGTTACTTCAATGATATTGATAAGCTCCATAACCAAACTGTTCCATAAATAGTTTACAATAATTGTATTATTTTGCAACTTTCACAACCGCCCCATTGTTAATTTGCGATTGCTGAATGAACAGCAACATATTGGGAGCAACGTTTGGTTGTTCGGTTGCTTTATTTGAATGTGTGTAATTGCTTGTTTTGTTAGATACGAGTGCTTGCTTGCGGTCTATTTAAATTGTGAAATGCCGATCGAAATTTGTAACTGCAAGTGCATTTAGTACTTTCCATAAGAGTATTCGATATTAGCATTATAATTATTAAAATTTTACTGCCTTTCATGGGGTAAGTGTATGAAAAATTATTGGATTTCATTGTAATTGAAATCCTATTGAAGTAAAGCATTTGGCATACAATAATTATGTGCATTTAGATGCTATCGGGTGTTTGATGCAAAATCTAGTACTTGAGTAAATATTATTTAGAGGTAAGTGAATTTTGGAAAGAGTAGGGAAATAGAGGGAATAAGTTATTTGTGTCTGATTTGGTGCAAGGGCATTTTATTGTTGTTTTTCTTTTAATATAATTTATTCAATTGTACAAAATCACTTGATGTTAATATACAACAAGAGTGCCCAATTTTAAAACTCTATACAGGGTCACTTCTAGAGACGGCTGGGGGAGACATCTCCCATAAATCGTAAAAACTTTAAACCTAAATTTTCGGGGAAGTTAAGTGTAGAAAAATAATTTTTTTTAATAAGGTCATTTAATGGGTAAAGGGAGGGTGGGGTGGGGTTTTAGAGATAGGGCAGGGGAAGATCAGAGGACATATTACCTTTTAAGGAATGAAGTCGTAAGGAATACAATTTGTTAAAGACTTACATTATTTTTTCATATGAAATGTAACTTCAACGCTAACTAAAGGGGGCAGGGACCAAAAATAGACTATATCATGTTTTCCACAGGCGGTCGTATGGGCATTGTTAGACCGTCTTACAATTCATCACTGATCAAGAATATACACTTTATGAGGTCCAATTCTTTTTAGAGGGTATTAAAACTGTATTTTGTCAGGGTTGCTCTGAAAGGGTCGTGGGGGAGACATTTCCCCTTTGCCATAAAACACTAAAAGTACACTTTTGGGATAATTACGCGTTAATTTTTATTATTTTTTTTTTTGGAAAGGGTCATTTGGGGGCCAAAGTGGGAGGAGAGTGGTAGGGCAGAGAAGAATCACGATAAGACTCAGCCTCGTTATAAAAGCTTAAAAATGTTATTTTTAAGGAGTGTAGGCTCAACTCCCACTAGAAGAGGCGGCGTCCAAAAATAATTTTTTTTGATTTTATGTCTCCAAGTTTTTTTTTTTTTTTATCTTGGACCAGCACTCAGGTATGACCCCCTATATATGCAATACATTGCGCCGGAACTGAAAACGGGGGGATAGTATTAAGGGGACAGATTAGGAAAGATGAAAAGATAGACAGTTTTTGGTAGCTATTTCAACCTTTTTTTACTTCGCCGGCTAATTTTTGCTACAGGGCCGACAAAAGTGGGTGCTGTTACTCAGCTTTTTAGTACATGATTGTGGCAGTCGTTGCCAATTATTTTCAGTGATCAGTGACTATGCCTTCATCACTGAAACAGGCTGGCAACAACTAACACAACCACGCACTGATCAGAAGAATTCAACACAATATTTCATGACTCAGAGCGGGCTCGAACTCAGGACCCTCTGCTTCATAGTCTCGTGTTCTACTACTTCGGCCAACAGCACCCACAAGTTTAACGCTTTTGACCTTCTTCGGCAAAAAAATATATTAAAACAAAATTACAAAAAAGCTTTAAAAATTATGTGTTTTTTTAGGTTGCTTTAGTTCTTCTTAGGGGAACATTTTCCCCTCTGGCCCAATGCAGCCCACTTAAGGACTTGACCGGTGATATGTTTATACCACGTTTCAAGAGTTTTGCTCCTTTCGTTTGGACTATATCGCGATTTCCACTGACGGACAGATCGTCTTACATTTCATCACTGATCAAGAATGTACATATTTTATGGGCCCTTCGCTGCGGAATAACTCCACTTCTTTTGTATACAAATTCGCATGCTTTCCTGAGCCCTCGTATGATTTACTGTAATATAAAGATGACCTTTTAAAGTACATTTCCCAAGAATTAAATCCAACAAGTTTTAATATCATCTAAATAAATATTTGGGAATTTGGGTGTCGCTCAAAGTAGGAAATTCGCAATTCACATTGGGTAGTCAACTAATCAAATATGGCTGAAAATGCCAAAATGAAACTCCAATAAAATCTATTGTCGTTTCAAACTCAGTCACTTAAAAAGCAGCGATAAACAAAAATACACATGGGTACAGATGATGGAAATGCAGAGGTTGGATAATTAAAATGAATGTTGAGTTTCTAGAGTGTTTTGGAATATTTCTCTTGACTTTCAGAATCTGAATTGAAAATTTTTTTAGTAACAATAGGCCGCAAGAAAAATTATTTACAATTGGCACAGAAAAATTATATTGACAGTTCAGTGCATCTCACTAGTGTATAATGCAGGCATTTCTAAAATGTGTCTGATTAATGATAAAATACAAACATTTATATCACCTTTGAATTCAGGGCGACGCACAGTGGCATTTTTTGTGCAATAAGTAATTTTTTCGACACATAAAATCTAAAAATGTTAGGATACAGTTTTGTAGAAAATTGATTCAGTATGAAGAATCCATAAATTGTATTTCAAAAAAACGTTGAGTTGTCCTTGAAATAATGAAGTAAAGTCACATGTAAATTTTGATCCAAAATATTGAAAACTGTTTACGCAGTTCTATAGTGTTTGTACGTAAGATAATTTTATTGCTCTAATTTAAATAGTGATTTTTTTCAAATATAGCCTTTTCTGCGTATTTAAAAAAAAGACATATATAAAGTTCGCTCATATGGTTTAAAAGATATGATAGAATAAAATTTGTTCCATAATGTGCCGTGATTGCAAACTTCCTTGGAAGAAAAAACGGGTTGCTCGATCGTGCTAGGTGCTCCCGCTATAATAAAATGAAAGGTAAGACTCCATATTGTCAATTAAAAAAAAAGTTTAAATAATTAATAATCTTCTATAAAATCATAAAATTTGTCTCCAAATACATGAAATTTTTATAAAAAAATTATCTATAAAATAATTAGTTTTTGTAAGGAAACAAAAAGTTGTGGGAAAATATATAATATGGGCTATATGGGCGGTGAGTGGTGGGCGTTAATTGAGGTAATAAAAGGCTCTGTGCCAAAATTCAAAAACTTTGGGGCAAAAATAAATTTTGGTTTCTATGGGCGGTGGGTAGTGGGCGTGGCCAATTTTGATGAAACTTTATTTTATTCCTAATTGAGGCAATAAAAGGCTCTGTGCCAAATTTCATAAACTTTGGGCCAAAAATAAATTTTGGTTTCTATGGGCGGTGGGTAGTGGGCGTGGCCAATTTTGATAAAACTTTATTTTATTCTTAATTGAAGTAAAAAAAGGCTCTGTGCCAAATTTCTAAAACTTTGGGCCAAAAATAAATTTTGGGTCCTATGAGTGGTGGGTAGTGGGCGTGGCCAATTTTGATGAAACTTTATTTTATTCTTAATTCAGGAAATAAAAAGCTCTGTGCCAAATTTCAAAAACTTTGGGCCAAAAATAGATTTTGGTTTCTATGGGCGGTGGGTAGTGGGCGTGACCAATTTTAATGAAATATTATTTTATTTTTAATTGAGGTAATAAAAGGCTCTGTGCCAAATTTTAAAAACTTTGGGCCACCAATAAATTGTGGGTTTTATGGGCGGTGGGTAGTGAGCGTGGTCAATTTAAATGAAACTTTATACTTTTCTTAATTGAGCTAACCAAAGGCTCAGAGCAAACTTTCAACATTCTACGAGCACTCCTTAAATTTTTTGCCAAACATTGTATGAACAAATCCCACTGTGCGGCGTAGTGAAATAAACTCTTTTGTTTCCAATCCTTGTTTATACAGACACAGATGTTATACTCTAATATATATATATATATATATATATATATATATATATATATATATATATATATATATATATACTTTATAGCAACAAGCAGTTTGTTAAAAACAAAAAATAAAAGGTTCAGGTGGATTCTTGGTTTCTTGCGGTCAATACTCCTACAACAAGTCAGCTGTTACATATTTAAATAATTCTGCTTCTATAAGTTTAAGTACATCTAAAGGAAACAATTTGTTTTTTAAGTACATTTCACTTGCTAATCATTTAATAATCATGAGTCATAAATAAACAGAACTAAAACCGCAGCAAACCAGAAGAGAGTAAAAAATAAAACCCCAACAGCAAATGCCTGAATTACAGTGCAATTTAGCTCGAGCCACAAAATAAATATAAACAACAAAAACTACATAAAAGAGTAAAAAAATGAGAGCAACTTAAGTAAAATATAATTGAAATAATTTGTATAAATAATTTCTTTTACTTCCTTTGGCTTGTCACAATTGGCCAACTCTGGTTTTATTTTTATTTTTTATTCTATATATTGTTTGGGAGTTATGATCAACAACAACAACAACAACAACAGCAGCAGACGGTGTATATGAAGCTATAAATTTTTATGCAACTGCTGGCTTGCTGGTTGGGTGGTTTGGTTGTTTGGTTGAATGCTCGGTTGCCCGGCTAGCCGAACTAGATTAATAAAAGGAGTGCAGCTACAACAAACACTTAACTTGGCTGTAACAACCAAAAATACTTTTGCATCTTCCGCTTGCTGCTGCAATAAGTTTTTCATGGCAAATATAATAATTTTACTGTTGACAATTTTATAAATTGCTTGCTTGTGTGTGAGTGTGTGTGTGTACTGCATAAAATTCCCAAAAAAAAGGATTTCATTTTCAATGGACAACTTTAGTAGAATGCATAGTGGTTGCCTTAAGGTACCAGTTTCATTCTAGTATTTTTTATTGTTGTTTATATTTTTATTCGTACTTCTGTCAAGTCAACAAAATATATAAAATATTTTCTTTGCACTATTTATGCTCCTTCATTTTATCACACCAGTAACTTCGATAGTCTACGTAGTATTTTTTTATTTTTTCTAAGGTTTTTTCCATCCAGTCTAATCGATATTGAATCCTGGATTGTATTATATAAAGGGAGTTTTTTTATAGAGTGTCACAAGTTCAAATCATAATAAAACAAGGAAATATATTTTTAATATCAATGAAACGACCTTTTTTGGAAAGAAACTTTTATGAAATTAATATTAAAATATGATTTCTGCCATGTGGGCGCCACATGGCTGGTGCGTGGAAGGCGCAATCTGCAACATCAATTTTCAACAACTAAAATAATCTGCCATAAAGTGGAAGGACACAATCCCTGAGTTGCTGGGAACGGCCATGAATTTATTGATTGAAATGACTGAGAATTACACACAACGTTTCATATCGTTGCCTAAAACGTAAAGCGTTCTATCTTGCATATAATATGGAATCGATCATTTCGTAGATCTTATGGTATTTCCATTTTGATGAACGAAATCGGATTTGTAAGAACGAAAATAACGAAATTATTTATAAAGGGTCTTCCGCTAGGAACTTCTGAATTTTAAGAGTTAAAGGTACATCTGCCAAATTGTTATCTATTAAGTCTGCTTTGCCAAATCACTATGAACGGATGCTATATCAGCATCTATAGGGTGTTTTTAATAGAGTGACACAGTTTTAAATCATATTAAAACAAACAAAATATATTTTTAAGATCAATGACACGGGATTTATTGGAAAGAAAATTTTAGGAAATATGATTTCTGCCATGTGGCTGCCACGGCTGGCGCGTAAAAGGCGCAATCTGCAACACCAATTTTCAACAACTAAAATAATCTGCCATAAAGTGGAAGGACACAATCCCTGAGTTGCTGGGAACGGCCGTGCATTTATTGATTAGGATCATCTTCAATGCTGTTCTGTGCAGCGGCTACAGTTTCTTCAATGCCGACTGTTCGGGGTCTCACGGAATGCACATCAGATCAGTAACAGAAAATGTGGTCCGAACACGATCTATTGTTCTTCGAAACATCCGCTCTAAAGGACGATTATGTAGGCCATAAAATGGAATAAGTGCAGGATAAGTTAAACGAATAGAACAATTATTTTGATAAAAAATTTCAACAATTTGCACGCGTTGCTCTGGTATTTTGACCACTTCTTGTTTTGTAACTATTTTGAAACTCAATTGATTTTTGGCGCCTAATTGCATGCTATATTTTTTACCATGAGCAAGAATCTAATGCCCATAAAATGCTGTTCACCGGAAATGCATAAGTCGTTTCCATCGTCTAAGAATTGTTTTGGAATTTCAGGAATTCCCCTATAAAACCATCACAAGCATTTTCATCGTCATTGTTTTGAAGTGAAAAATAAAAAATAAATAATTGACAGCCATATAGGATAAGAAAATCAAAGCTACTTTTAAAGAAAACTGGCAGATGTTGCAAGAAAATATTTCAAATTACTCGAAAAACTTTTATTAAAATTTCTAAACCGAAAATTCTTTCTCACAAACTTGTATTTTATTTAAACAAAAATTCACAGATAAAAAATCTAATTCAATTAATACTTTTAAACAAAAAATCTCTAGTAGATTTTCAATCATGACAACCAATAAAAACAACAAGCAATGACTTGAAAACAAAGCGATCCATTAGATGATTTAATATATTTTCTTTTTCTTTTTGTGATTTTGTTATTTTGCTTGCAGCAAAAACTTTTCTTGGTATTTCGATTTGACTAGTGCAAGCACTGGCACGTAAGGGTGTCCCTTAAACACATGAAAATGAAATTTAAAAAAAAAAAATTTTTTTTACAAAATATAGTGTTGAAAAGCTAATTTGAATACTAAAACTATTATTAATTTAATTAAAAAAAAAAAAAAAAGACTAGGTAACATTTTAAAGGCTCACCCTACCCAAAACCAGGGAGTATCGAATGCATTAAATCTCTCTTTGTTTTGAGTTCAATTATATTTGTAGTTGAAATTTCGCCTCTGTTTTAAAAATCAAGTCTATTTACTTTTGATATAAAGAAACTTTCTTGCTTTGCTCAAGCAAAAATAAACTTCTCACAAAACAAAGTCAGAAACTATTAAGCAAGAATAAAGAAAAGAAAAGGAAAAAAATCAAATAGCCAATAACAACTTCCACATATGGCTGCTGACTAGTTTCCTAGTTTCTTTTTAAAAATACGGGTGTCCATGTGCATGTTCGAGAAATTCCGATGCAATTGAAGATGCCATATGTGTTCTTCCTTGGGTCCTTTTGAAAAGCAATGATATTCCTTGTAGTTGGTATTTTTTCATTTTCTTGTGAGAAAGACAAAACTGCTGGAAAGTACATCAAAACTTGGAGAAACTGATGAGAGATAAGTTTTCTATTTCAAAGCTTTAATAAACAAAGTAATTTTAAACAGAGTGAAAGGTCTTTATCAGGGATGTTTATTAAACTAATGAAACTGCAAGCGAAGTTCTGTTCAATACCAAGCAACTTTTTTGTGGGAAGAGAAGTACAAAGAAAATATATTATCGAACTAATTAAGTATTACACTTTCAGCTACAAGTATTTTACATGGCCAAGTCCGCCTATAGTGAAAACGATATTTTGTTATATATTTGATATATATTTGATTTCGCCAGAGGACAACTCTACTGATCTTTTTGGGCCAAGAATTATAAAAGATTTGCTGGGAGAAATGGACATTGAAAAATGATAAATTTGAACCGCCGATTATTTCGAATCTGGCTATATTTCCATCAATGTGTGTGAAGATAAATATGCCGAATTAAACATGTTTTGACGTAAGCAGTTACGAAACAACGTATTTAGCTGTGAAGTTATGACGTAACGAAATGGCAATCAGTGAAGTCTTTTTGTATGAAAATCCATATTTAATAAATTTTTTAAGCATTTTGTGAAAATATTTACAGGCAATGAAAGGTTAATTTTCAGGTCATGAGAGTATGTGTAATCTCTTGTAGGGATTTTATTCCACGTGACCAAATATGGTGTTGCCATTCATTGGCAGTAAATTAAAAACGATTATGGGAGTGTCTTCTATCACACACAACATCTAAAAATTTCACAGCTAAATACGTTGTTTCGTAACTGCTTACGTCAAAACATGTTTAACTCGGCACATTTATTTCCACATACATCTTCTATTATTTCATTCTGTGGCAAAATTTAAAATATAGGGTGTTTTTTTAGAGTGTCAGAACACCAGAGCCCAAGATCACTTGCAAAGTTAGGTTAGGTTAGGTTAGGTTGAAAAAGAGGGGCATAAGCATCCCAATCCGTCCTGGATTACACTTAGGCCTCATAGGCCTGTTGTGCGCTCTATAATAAGGAGTTCCCGTTCCACTGTAGGGAGCCTCCACCGATGCCATGGAAACCTCTGAGTTTGATTACGTCAAGAACGGAGTTTCCTCAATCTACTTCCTTAAGTCTCTCCAATTAGAGCCCGTAAGGAATTTCATCTCCTGTATAATCTCCTGATTAAATGTTTGTCTTCTGACTTGGCTAAAAGCTGGACAGTAGCACAAGTAGTGCTCCAGTGGCTCGTCCTCTTCCTGGCAGGCCTTGCATGTTATATCGCCAACGATACCCATTCATGCCAGGTGAGTCCTTAACTCTGTATGTCCTGTTATTAAATAAACCAACCTCCGTAGTGTTGGTCTACTCAATGTTAGGATTTCCTTTGTCCTGTTACCATCTGGGTCCCCCCATAGAATTCTAGTCACCCTACCTACGGTAGAGTGCTGTTAATCTCTTGTATGCAATTCTATAGCCCATCGCTTTAGTTCGTTCTTCAAAACCTGAAATGGCTTCGGACTATCTAGTGTGATGTTCGCCATTAACGCTCCCATCTTTGCTAGCCTATCTGCCTCAAGATTTCCAGGTATCCCCTGATGTCCTGGAATCCATATTATCTCTATGCCCTCCCCAGTGCGTGTATGAGTTCATCTCATCCTTGCATTGTAGTACACACCGAGATTGTACCACATGATTCCTCAGGGCCTCGATGACCTTCATACTATCCGTGAATATACGAATCGGTAGTCTGTTATCGATTTCCTTCAACCATTTTATCCCTTCCGTAATAGTCACGATCTCACTCTGAAATACCGTGCCATGATCTAATTTGCAAAGTTTAAAGTGAGAAAAATTTTTACAAGAGGTCGACAAGATGTAAATAATGATGCTCATCCTGGATGACCCCACCACAATAACAATTGATAAAAATATTGAGAAAGTGATGAAAATTTTTGAAAAATTAATAGAATCATCGAATCATGGTTAGAGAAGTTTCGGGGGATGCCAACATCCCCCACTCATGCCATGCAATTTTTGTGGTAACACAATTCTTGGTAACGCGTGCAAATTGTGGGTGCTGTTGGCTGAAGTAGTAAAACACGAGACTTTGAAGCTGAGGGTCCTGAGTTCGAGCCTGCGCTGAGTCATGAAACATTGTGTTGAATTCTTCTGATCAGCATTAGTGCGTGGTTGTGTTAGTTGTTGCCAGCCTGTTTCAATGATGAAGGCATAGTCACTGGTCACTGAACATAATTGGCAGCGACTAACGCTATCATGCACTAAAAAGCAGAGTAACAGCACCCACCTTCGTCGGCCCTGTAGCAAAAATTAGCCGGCGAAGTAAAAGGTTGAAATAGCTACAAAAAAGAAAAAGAACTGTCTATCTTCTCATCTTTCCTAATCTATCCCCTCGTCTTCAGTTCCGGCGCAATGCATTGCATATTTAGGGGGTCATCCCCTGAGTGCTGGTCCAAAATAAAGAAAAATAAAAATTATTGAAATTTTTTAATTAAAATAATTGTTCTATTCGTCAAACGCATCGTGCAGTTTTTCCATTTTATGGCGTCCACAATCATGCTTCAGAGTGGGTAATTCGAAGACCAATGGATAATTTTCGGACCACATTTCCTGCTACTGATCTGATGTGCATCCCGTGAGACCCCGAACAGTGGGCATTGAAGAAACTGTAGCCGCTGTACAGGACAGCATTGAAGATGATCCTAATCAATAAATTCATGGCCGTTCCCAGCAACTCAGGGATTGTGTCCTTCCACTTTATGACAGATTATTTTAGTTGTTGAAAATTGTTGCTGCAGATTGCGCCTTTTACGCGCCAGCCGTGGCAGCCACATGACAGAAATCATATTTCATAAAATTTTCTTTCCAATAAATCCCGTGTGATTGATCTTAAAAATATATTTCTTTCTTTTAATATGATTTAAATCTGTGTCACTCTATTAAAAACACCCTATATATGCTGATATAGCATCCGTTCATAGTGATTTGGCAAAGCAGACTTGATAGATAACAATTTGGCAGATGTACCTTTAACTCTTAAAATTCAGAAGTTCCTAGCGGAATACCCTTTATAAATAATTTCGTTATTTTCGTTCTTACAAATCCGATTTCGTTCAGCTGCGATCATTTTGATGAAATACCACACAATCTATGAAATACTCCATTCCATATTATTTGCAAGATAGAACGCTTTACGTTTTAGGCAACGATATGAAACGTTGTGTGTACTTCTAAGTCAAAATAATACTGCATTGGCGTCTGTTAGTAAAATGACCGAAATATTTTAAGAGGTTTTTTTTAGTAGCTCGGACCAGCACTCAGGGGATGACCCCTACACATGCAGTGCATTGCGCTAGAGCTAGAATGAAGAAAGATAAGAACATAGAGAATTTTTTGCAGCTACTTCAACCTTTTACTTCGCCAGACAATCAGAAGAACAGTTGAGACATTTTGAAGCATATTTTCAACTCACGAACTATTGAACGGCACAAAGTAGATTTAAAGCACAATAATGACTCAGCTGCAGTCAACGTAAAAGCCAACAACGAAATTTTGGTTCATATAAAAAGAAAGTGAATAAAAATTACTTGCCATTGCAGACAGCTATAAAACGCTTAAGGAAGTAAAAAAGTCATTAAATTGTTAACAAACGGATGAAAATGCTAACTTTGTTGTACTCTTCTTCCTTTAGGGGGGAAAATACAAAAAAAGAAATAAATAAAAATTTTGAAATGGCTTCAATATTAAACAAAAAAATAAAAAATAAATAAAATAAATATATATATTTTTTAAATTCAAATATCTTTTGTCACAAAAATATTATGCAGTTGGGAATACGTGGTACGCAAGAGAAAAATGATGACAAATATTTTTTGAAATTTATGTCGGCAAAAGTAAACGTTCCAGCATTTTAATGAAAACAATTTATGTGGCAATTACTTGAACTCCCCCGTTTTGATCATGGCAACATATGCCTGCACATAAAATATATTTCTCTTTATGCCCTTCACAAAAAAGTGAATAGGTTTGTCATTCCATGTGTAATTTCCTCGATATTAATATGGGACCCCATAAGGTATATATATATATATATATATATATATATATATATATATATATATATATTCTGGATCCTTATAAATTGCGATGGCGAATGAGCGATCTCCTTCTGTTCTTCTGTCTGTTTATGAAATCGGCCCTCAAAAGAGCTGGGAACTTAATTCCTGGGCTAATGGATTGGAAATGAACATAAATAGAGTGGTATTGAAATTCAAATCCGAAAAACGGTTCCAGAGCTGGGAAGCTTACACCTCTTTCTGGACGCAAAATTAACTTAAGCAAAAACCAATTAATTTATTTGTTTGTTAATAAAACCTATTCCATACTTTGGGAAGAATAAAATTTGTATTAACCACTGAAATAAAATAAAATTTTCTTTTTCAGGGATGGGATATTACAATTTTTTTATTTATTTATTTTTTTGGTTACACAGAAGTTTTTCTTGGTGTGTTGCTACTACATATTATTTTAGAATTTAGTAATAATAAAACTGGCATTCAAATTTAAAAAAAAGTCAAAATTTCGATTCCAGGGTTGGACAACTGCAAGATTTTGTAGTACATGAAAGTGACCAAAATCTTTAAAAATTTTAAGTTTTTCTGCAATAAAACTACCTTATACCTCTGTCAGAGTTGCATTGGCAAAAATAAACAAGCAAAAAGTTAAAATTTCGCTTCCAGGGTTGGGAAATTTACTTTTTTTTTAGTATATAAATGAGTAAAAGCAGTCATATAAGTTCCTAATTTTAAGTTTTTCAGTGAATTAAATCTATTTTATGCTTCAGGAAGAATTATATTTGCGTAATAAGTAAATAAAACTAAAAATTCGATTCCAGTGTTCGAAAATCGATATATGTTTATTATATAAAATTAGCCATAGAAGTTCCTAATTTAGTGTTTTTAGTGAAATAAACCTATCTTATACTTCAGCAAGAATTACATTCGTGTAATAAATAAATAAAACTAAAAATTCGATTCCAGGTTTCGAAAATCGATATATGTTTGTTATATAAAATTAGCCATAGAAGTTCCTAATTTAGTGTTTTTAGTGAAATAAACCTATTTTATACTTCAGCAAGAATTACATTCGTGTAATAAATAAATAAAACTAAAAATTCGATTCCAGGTTTCGAAAATCGATATATGTTTGTTATATAAAATTAGCCATAGAAGTTCCTAATTTAGTGTTTTTAGTGAAATAAACCTATTTTATACTTCAGCAAGAATTACATTCGTGTAATAAATAAATAAAACTAAAAATTCGATTCCAGGGTTCGAAAATCGATATATGTTTGTTATATAAAATTAGCCATAGAAGTTCCTAATTTAGTGTTTTTAGTGAAATAAACCTATCTTATACTTCAGCAAAAATTACATTCGTGTAATAAATAAATAAAACTAAAAATTCGATTCCAGTGTTCGAAAATCGATATATGTTTATTATATAAAATTAGCCATAGAAGTTCCTAATTTAGTGTTTTTAGTGAAATAAACCTATTTTATACTTCAGCAAGAATTACATTCGTGTAATAAATAAATAAAACTAAAAATTCGATTCCAGGGTTCGAAAATCAATATATGTTTGTTATATAAAATTAGCCATAGAAGTTCCTAATTTAGTGTTTTTAGTGAAATAAACCTATTTTATACTTCAGCAAGAATTACATTCGTGTAATAAATAAATAAAACTAAAAATTCGATTCCAGGGTTCGAAAATCGAAATATGTTTGTTATATAAAAATAGTCATAGAAGTTCCTAATTTAGTGTTTTTAGCGAAATAAACCTATTTTATACTTCAGCAAGAATTACATTCGTGTAATAAATAAATAAAACTAAAAATTCGATTCCAGGTTTCGAAAATCGATATATGTTTGTTATATAAAATTAGCCATAGAAGTTCCTAATTTAGTGTTTTTAGTGAACTAAACCTATTTTATAGTCCAGGAAGAATTAAGTTGGTATTAAAAACCAAAAACATTTGATATTCGATGCCAGGGTTGGAAAACCGATTTTTTTTGTACATAAAAGTAACAAAATTAGTTGCTAATTTTGATTTTTTAGTGAATTATGCCTATTTTATACTTTAGGAAAAATTTGATTGGTGTTAACAACAAAAAATATAAAAACTTGATTCCAGGGTTGGAATATCGGAATGTTTTGGTACAAAAAATTTTTTTTATTTGATTTTTTTAGTGAATTAAACCTTTTTTTGTACTACAGGAGGTATTAAATTGGTATTAAAAAGCAAAAAATATGGAAAATTCAATTCCAGGGTTGGAAATTTTTTTAGTACGTAAAAGTAACCAAATAACTTCCTAATTTTTATTTAATTTTTTTATATATTTTGTTTAATTAGAAGTTTTTTATACTTCAGGAAAAACCAAAAGATTAAAAATTCAATTCCAAGGTTGGAAAAACGAAAATTTTTGGTACATACAAGTAACCAAATAAGTCCCCTATTTTGTTTTTTTTTTTTTTTAGTGAATAGTAAAAGGAAAGGAGAAATACATCTGTGAAGGGTATTTAAGATTCGGCACAGCCGAATATAGCACTTTTACTTGTTTCTTTTATTTTTTGCTGTTAATATTAAAACACTTAAAACATGCAAGTTGAAAATCAGCCGTTTTCATTTTTTATTTGTGTTTATTTTTATGAAGCTGTCGTGTGCGTATAAAAATTTATGTTAATGCCAGAATATATCAAGTGACATGCAAATTTTGCAAGAGCTTGTTAAGCCGCCTAAATTTCAAAAATTCCTAAGGGTGTTATTCCTACTGCCGTTCTTAATTTAAGCTGCTAGACAACTTTTGACTGGCAGCCAGTTTTAAGTTTATTTCATAGATATCTGCACAGATTTGTTTTTACATTAAAAAAAAACCAGGAAAAATTATTACCGTTCCTGGCTAGAAATGCCTGTGGCAATAAAGACAACATTTTATAATGCAAATCTAGTTAAAGTAAATGTCTAATGAAAAT
Organism: Linnaemya tessellans; assembly: GCA_951800035.1. Taxonomy (NCBI): domain Eukaryota; kingdom Metazoa; phylum Arthropoda; class Insecta; order Diptera; family Tachinidae; genus Linnaemya; species Linnaemya tessellans. Next base: position 3,988,515 of record OX637535.1, read on the forward strand.
AATATCTTTCTTTTTGTGTAAATAATTCATTTAAAAAATTTCAAATCTCGCCATAAAGTCGGATACGAGAATTTATTACTTGCATTTTAACACAACTTTTTAAATAAAAATATGTGTTTTAATCTCTGTCTAGGAATTTATGTTTCACTCGTTTCTCATAATTCTACAGGTTCATATAAATTTTAATTTTAGCCAGACTGCTGCTCTATAAGGAAAAATTAGCAGAGAAAACAAAAGCTGAATTTCTGTGTTTCTTTGGCAATTTTTAGTTAATGAACATATTACGTAGGCAGATGTATTCTGTATTCTTAATTTCTACTTTTTTTTTAATTCAATTATAAATAAAAACAATTTAATAAAATAGTGTCTATTGTATATTTTGATGTCTCAAGCAATAAATAGCTCATGTTGTTTGCAATGCCTTCGCATCAAGTGTGTGTCTTAAATTGAACATATTCTTCCTCTGCTCTCAGAACCCTCATCCTGATGATGAAAAAGGAAAACATCCTAAACATTAAATACTGTATTATATACAACATAAAGTTATATAAAACATGATTTAAGAAATAAATACTGTGTGACACACAAAATAATGTTACATAAAATTTGCATTCAGAATAAATTTAAATTAAACATTTCAAGTATTTTGCTCTAGTGTTTAGAAGTTTTTTGCATTCGTATTCTTAATAGTTTTGTCATTAAGACTTTTGTCTGCTAAGACACATGTAAAGGTACACAAAACCTTCTCACTATGTGTGTAAATGTGTGTGCAAGCACTTATTATTTCCCTTACGACTGTTGTAATTTTACAACACAAAAACATAAATCAAATAAATATTCAGGAATAAATTTGCAATACTCCGGTTCAGTTTGAGGAAAAAAAAATTACTAGCGTGCATTTATAGTTAAATTTCATTTAACAGGATCATTTGCCAGAAATTAATGTATTTTTATATATAAATGAGTATGCGAGGTTTGTTCAAAAATATTGGGAAATTCAAAATTTGGTATCAAAACTTTTTAAAGTTGAACATTTTTGCACTTTTTCAGTTATTTAAAATGAGGGTCATAAAATTTAAAAGTGTTTTCGGTGTTTGGAAATTTTCCCCAAGTGAAAAAATTTATAAAAAGAATTTAATTTTTTTTTTGTAAAAATTAAATTAAGTACTCAATAGTACTTGAAATATACACAGTAGCTTGCGATGATTATAAGCTGAGTCAGAAAAATATTTACAAGTGGTATAAGCTTTTCAAAGTAGCCTGAAAAGATAAGAATGACGATGCTGGTCCTTTACCTCCCAGCCTACGAACAATTGCTGAAACTGTTAAAAAAGTGCAGAAAATTCATATACAAAATCTATGAATGACCATTACAGAAGCAGCTCATGATGTCCACTAATCGATTGACGCATGCTATGAATATTTTTCGAAAACTGTGGCAAAAACCCATGACTGCTACATGACGATAATCTTCTTTTTTAATAAATTGGTGTACAACAACAACGCCATCATGCCATCGTATTTAGTTCCCTACGACTCCTTCTTGTTCCAAAACACAAAAACACTTTTTGCAATTGAAGAGAAACTCCGGGAAAAGCCAAGGACAAGCCAAAAAGTGCACATAGGAGCTACTTTGAGAATTGGAAAAAAATGTGCAGAAACATAAAAGAAATTCATTCATAAAAAACATTTTTGAAAAAATTCAAAATTCTTACCATTTCTTTGAACAGACCTCGTATTAAAATTAAAATTTATTTTTAACACAAACAGCGGCATTAAAATAATCAAATTACCGCAATTTTAAACAAACAACATCGTATTCACTTAGTCATGGCCCTGTAGCGACAAGCGTTATGTGTTCTTTTCTAGAAAAAATTTTACATTTCTTACATTTTTTTAAGAAAAATGCTAATATTACATGATTTTGAAATTGGGAATTCTTAAGAAATTGAGCTACCATCGAATATTAATTATTTTTCCATAATTATGCATCACCGTAGGTTTTTAGGAAAGAAGTGAAAAAATGTTACACCTTTTTCAGAAAAAGAAAACGGCATAAGATAACTGAATAGTAGAATAACTTTAATCGTGCATGACTCTTGTTTGGCAAATAAAAAAAAAAGTTAAGGGATCATTGAGCGTCTTAGGCTAGCTCCTATGCGGGTTTTCTTCGGGCAAATGCAGATCATCAAGGAACCTTTACTCAATAATAATTTGAAAATTTCCTTAAAACTTTGGGGGAAAAAAGAAACAGCATGGAAATTAAAACATTGACACACTTCAATTCAAATTAAAAAAAAAATATAAATTCACTTAACAAATATAAAAATTTGCTGTCTGGCCCACAAACAAAAAATTTTACAAACGAAATTTTCTGTCGTCAAAGTGGACTGGGCATTTAATTGTTTAAAAATACGGAATATTAGGAACAACAATCAATAGGAATGGGGAATTACGGAAAAAAAATTTTAAAAAATTTATGTTTTTTTTAATTTAGCAAAGAACACTGAGGGGACGCAGAAAATTTCACTAAATTAAGTATTCAATTGTTCTGCCTGTATGATGACTAAAATATTGTATATAATTCACTCTTAACAGAAATTTTATAGAAAATTCTTACTTAAAAAGTTATTTGTAAAAAAGCAATATTTGAACAAAAACCGATCTCTAGAGCAGATTTGATGAAACAGCAATTTAATCACATATAAAGAAGAGAAAATGTATATGAGCTGATCTTACTTACCGTAAAACAGGCGAAAGCATTGCCAGGGCCGCGTAGCGAAGCAACGTAACTGAAATTAAATAAGAAAATTTATTAGTACATGATATACTATTTGTTTTAATGATAAAAGTAAATAATACAAGATTTTTTAAAAGTAAATGAAAAGAAATTTTTGAAACCTTATGTTTCTCTGAAAAAAATATAAGAAAGAACCCAAAATATTTAAATTATGAGTGATAATCGTGTGGTCATGAATTCAGAGTTTTTCTTATGATTTAAAAAAAGAAAGAATTGGAGCGCATACTCACTTCATCGTTCCATGTGTAACGCAGCGAAATATCTCTTTAAGACCCTATAGAGTGTATATATTCTTGATCAGGGATAAAATCTAAGACGATTTAGCCACGTCTGTCCATCCATCTGTGAGATCGTGTTTCAGTCCAATCGAAAACAGCCAGACCATTGAAATTTGGCACAGATAAATTTTGAAGCATATTACGGCTTAAGTCCGTAAATAATCTGAGTCGCCCCGGAGGAAAAAAAGTTTCCCTATGAAGAACTAAATCAACCCCTAAAAACCGTAATTTTTTTTTATTGATTTTAATTAATTTGTTAAGGACATTCATTGTAATTTTGTTAAGGACACGATGTATTTTTATGTCAAAGAAGATTAAAAAAGTGGACTTGCAGCCGGAAAATCCAAAAAAAAATTTGGACCCCGCCCCCGCCCCCGTTGACGTAACATATCACATGCAAAAATAATGTAAATATATAACAATTTCCAGCCTACATTCCTTCAGAATTAAATGTTTAAGCTGAGATGTTCTCTGATCTTTTGCCTTCTAAATGACCCCATAAAAATATTTTTTCTACGCTTAATTAACCCAAAAATTTCATTTGTAAGTTTTCAGGATAAAGCTGTGAAGTCTGCTCCACGGCCCTTTCCGGGGTGACCCTGTGAAAATAGAGTTTTAAAATTGGCCAAAGAAATGTCTTAAAGGACTCTTACAACAGTCACTGTTAATTATGTTCAGTGAAGTGCTACGCCTTCCTTACTCAAACAGAGCAACAACAACTAACGCACCCATGCACTAATGCCGATGAGAATCATTCGTCACCATATTCATGACTGAGTGCCAAGTCGAACTCGTGACCTTCTGCTTCATAGTCTCATCAGCTGACAGCCTCCTAATGTTGTAAATGGCTTTGAAATTAAAAAAAAAAACACCAATTGCCATCCCACAATCGTGAAGGACTTCATGACACTAGATTCTCTGCCAAGACTCAATCATATATTTTTCTTCTCACCCTGTAAACCAGAATTCCCAAAAAGGCATTTAAATGTTACCTGCCTATTACGAGTTGGTGGGTTTGTGCTTGCAACCAAAATGATAAATGTCACAATAATTTATATTTATTACAAAATTCACACATTTAGTTTGCATTTGCTATATTATTTAAATGTGGGTGCTGTTGGCTGAAGTAGTAGAACACGAGACTATGAAGCGGAGAGTCCTGAGTTCGAGCCCCAGCTGAGTCATAAAATATTGTGTTGAATTCTTCTGATCAGCATTAGTGCGTGGTTGTGTTAGTTGTTGCCAGCCTGTTTTCAGTGATGAAGGCATAGTACTGATCACTGGACAATTACTGGCAGCGACTGACCCAATCATGTACTAAAAGCAGAGTAACAGCACCCACCTTCGTCGGCCCTGTAGCAAAAATTAGCCGGCGAAGTAAAAAGGTTGAAATAGCTACAAAAAAAAAAAAAAAAAAAAAAAACAACTGTCTATCTTCTCATCTTTCCTAATCTGTCCCCTCAATACTATCCCCTCGTTTTCAGTTCCAGCACAATGCATTGCATATATAGGGGACATCCCCTGAGTGCTGGTCCTACTCCTAAAAAAAAAAAAAAAAAAAAAAAAATACAAGAAACTTCTCGTTACATGTCGACTGTATGTGTGTGTGTGTACGAATGAGTGTTGGTAAGAGGAAAGGAAATATTAAGTGAATATTCATTTAATACATTCAAGCTTTTATTGTTTTGAGTTTTGACATGCAAGAATCATAAAGTTGTTTATGGGGAATATAAAAATGGTTGTATTATTTAAATGTATAAACGTTTAGAATATGTTGAGTGCTTGGGAAAAACAATATAATATAAGAGCGAATATTTGATATCATATTTGAGTGATCACAAGTTCATATTAAATTTTATATGAATTATTTAATCGTCTAATTATACAATATTGTACAGTAGGGCGTCTCGAAAAAAAAAAGTTCGCCGTACACCACAGAATATAAAGTATTGTTGCAAGGCAGTTTTGAAAAAAAAAATTTTAATTTTTTTTGCCGAAAGTAGGGGTCGCCAAACCATATTTTTCGTTATATCTTCGACATTTATAGTCCTATCTCAAAGTGTGATATATCGATGTTTTCGTCTTGAGGAGGCCAATATTTTGGTTTAATAGTCATTAACCTCAAATATCTCATTCTAGTATTTACCTACCAGATCTCAGTTTCTACCACCCTAATGTACCACCCTATTGTCAGAAAATTAAAGCCCGCAAAAAATCATTAAACTTTTGTTAAAGGAGTTTTTCGATATTTCCAACAGAACTGTTAAAAAATACAATTTATGTTTTTTGCCCAATGTAGGGGTTACCTTTTTGAGTATTTTTGTCAGATTTTCTGTATTTACTGTCGGATCTCACAGTGCGATATATCGATGTTTTTGTCTCGAGGAGGTCAATTGTCATCTTTAATATTCATTGACCTCAATATAACCGTTCTAATAGTTAAGGCTGTTCTTATGAAATATTTCCATAATTCCGGTAGATCTATAAGAAAAAAATTCATGTTTTTTGTCGAGCCTAGGAAATGTGATTTTAAATTGATTTGAAACTGCCTCTAGAATTCTCCGGTTTTATGTAACGTGCGCTAAACCCCCAGTTATATTGAAAAAAACTGGCTGAGTTTGTTATGAAAGTTTACGCGCCATTTTGGTTTCTTGTGAAAAGCCAACCACTTGCAATTCACGGAAGTCGCCACGTTTTTAAATATATATCTTGGATTCGTCAATTGCCAGAAGATGTTCAACAGATACTTCGTCCGTCGATAGAAAATAACGCGTACTTTTTCCACCCCGAGAATGTATTGTTATCGATGATAACGGACCGAGATCCGCTAGTACGTTCAGACGGCTATAACAAGATTTTGTCTGCGCGAAATGAAGCAGCAGTAGGCATTCGTCAAATGTACGGTGCACAAGTTAAAAATTTCATAGACTTCGAAAGTGACTCATATTACCATATGATCAATTGGACCAAATTTGAATTGACTGAGCCGCCGTGCTTGCAGTTCTATATGCAAGACCAGCTGGAAGCATTACAGTTTTCAAAAGAAATAATCGAGCTACCAGGTAGCACAAGAAAAACAACTTTGTTTGATAGTTTTGTTGACTAACCTTAATTAATTTCACAGAATATCCGTGCCATTCTCAAAACACCGAGCGTTTTGTTTATGTAGTACATGAGTCTGCCATGGCTGTTACCGATGAGCAACGCCTAGGCCACATTTTTTCCAAGCTCGAAAGCCGTAAAAAATATAGCCAACTTGGGTCATTTCAAAATATGATTAAATAAAATTGTTTTAATATACACAGATCTTTGAATTTTTATTGTATTGGTACAGATATTATGGTAAGTTCGAAAAGAGTGTATCACTATTTAAAAAAGAAGATACTAGGCAAAAACATCGATATATAATACTATAAAATCCGACTGTGAATACCAAATATATGATAACTGTTTAAAAAGTCAACCCCTACATTCGGCAAAAAACATAAATTATATTTTTTTAACACTTCTGTTGGAACTATCGAAAAACTTCTTTAACAAAAGTTTAATGATTTTATGCGGGCTTTAATTTTCTGCTATTAGGGTGGTACATTAGGGTGGTAGAAAATGAGATCTGGTGGGTAAATACTAGAACGGGATACAAAATACCATTGACTATTAAAGCAAAACATTGGTCTCTTTGAGACAAAAACATCAATATATCACACTTTGAGATCCGACTGTAAATGCCGAAGATATAACGAAAAATGTATTTTGGCGACCCCTACTTTCGGCAAAAAAAATTAAAAATTTTTTTTTTGAAAATGTCTTACAACATTACTTCGTATTCGGTGGTGTACGGCGAACTTTTTTTTTCTTGCCTATATGGCGAGACGCTCTATTGTACAGTCATATAGAATCCGCTTTAGTGCAACACGCTTTACTGAAAAAAATCGGACTATTGAAAGCGATACAAATCCCCGTACTGATTTGAAAAGCAGCTAGTTTTATTACCTTCGCTTTAGCGAAACATCGCTTTACTGAAAATATCGTATTACTGAAAAGCAAAAGCAAGCCCACAACTACGTTTTGTATGAAACTTACTATTATAGAATACTGAAAACGATACAAATCCCAGCTGGTCTTATTCACTTCGCTTTAGCGAAACATCGCTTTACTGAAAATATCGTATTACTGAAAAGCAAAAGCAAGCCCACAACTACGTTTTGTATGAAACTTACTATTAGAATACTGAAAACGATACAAATCCCAGCTGGTCTTATTCACTTCGCTTTAGCGAAACATCGCTTTACTGAAAATATCGTACAACTGAAAACCAAAAGCAAGCCCACAACTACGTTCTGTATGAAACTTACTTCGCTTTAGTGAACAAATAAACAATGACAAATTTATTTATTAGGAATCGATTGCATAACTTAAGGCTGAAAAAATTTTGCATATTTTGTCCGTTAAAAAATTAAATGCCAAAAATGTATTTGTCCTTTTTGCTCTTGCGTACTTTATTGTATTTTTCTATTATATTGTCAATGAAAGTGGCTAGACATTTTCGAGGAATTCGTGAAAAATTTCAACAAGAAAATGAATAATTCTATGAATAATTTTTTTTTTTAAATAAAATTTTTACGTTTAATTGACGCAAAAAAATATACAGATTTGATATAAAAAATATTATTTTACTGATTTTAAGCAGTAGGCTTAACTGTAACAAATTTCAGTAATCCGAACTACGTTTTAGAGAAAAAATCGGATAACTGAAAAAATTGGGTTTTGGTTATTTCCAGTAAAGCGGAGTCGATTGTATATTTGTGGTATTTTAATCAGACGACTGGATTTAATATGTTTTTTTAAAAGTTTTAAGCAATACCATTCTAGGAATTTTATGATTGATATGTAAATCTTCTTCCTTAGAGTGAGTGCTTTCTGCAATAAATTGCTATTACTGAACACCAATTTTCCTTTAAAAAATCAAACGACTTCTGCAATAGCCAAGAATGCCAGCTATTTTTCTCACACTGACCCTAAATTTCACCCAAGTTGTTATAACGTTCCCTTAAACACAATTAGCACTTCTATATTGAAATTAAGTATTAGCGTCTAATATGCCCGCAGCACTACATGAAATAATGGACATTCAAAATATACAACAATGTGGCCATTTAAATCAATTGCGTATGTGTGACCGCAAATCCTGCTGGGAAATCAATCAAATTTTGTTGTCATGTCAGACGACAATTATAACTTGACGTTTGTACAAATTTATAACAAAGACTTACATACAAAATGTTGGCTAAATATTAATATGATAAACGAGTTGTTGGTAGCAAAACTCTGGGGATGTTCACAAATAATTGTCTCATAATTAAAATTGTGATTGACAACAAACAGTTTGGATGTTTAAGATTTCATATAAATATTAATAAAAAGTGTTTGCAAAACAACAACAAAGAAATTTTAAATGAGACTAAATAGTTAAAAAAGAAATAAAGAAATATTTCGTAAATATATGTGATATATTTCTTTTATGTTGTATTCAAGTGAAAGTTTTTTTTTTCTTCTAAATAGTTCAAGTGGTTTACTCCTTTCTTAAGTTTCATAGTCCGTTTCTGACACTCTTTTGTGCTGCAGTCCTTAACATGTATTGTCAGCTAAAATGACAAGAGATGTCGTATTTTTTGCACGGCCTTAACTTAATTTGTGTGTAATCGAAATCAAAATCATATTCGATTTATGACAAATAAAATGTATTTTTTTCCTAAGGACGAACAAGGATAATAACTAAGACCAATAAGAAATAATTGCAATGGTAAGTCTTGCAAATTAGTTACGGTCATAAGGCACATTCTTCCACATGACAAAAATAAATAACTTATTTTGATTGATTGCCGAAGATAGAAAACTATTAATTCTAGCTGATTTAAACATAAATATTAAGGAAGTGGATTTGATAAACTGCAAAGAAGAAATAAAAATAAAATTCAAAAATTTATGGGGAAAAAAAATTTTTTTTTCACGATTTTTATTATCCCTGTTAAATGTTTGGTAAAAGTAATGGTTCAGTGTCTGAAATATTACAGGCAAAGTTTTCGAAATAATGACAATAAGACAAAACTTCATATAAAAAATTATTTTATAAGTCCCTAATAAATCAATTTTATTTTCTTTTTATTTAGAAAATAAGAAATCGTTACTGATCCGTTCTATTAGTTTCATGATTACAAAAATATATTCTAAACATTCCATTCTTAATAAAAATAACTTAATAAAAAAATTTTAAAAATAATTTGTAGTTCGGAGATTTGAACTTGAGTCTGTATGAAAAAATTCTTATCAAATAAAAATTTAAAATATTTTTCTTTTATTCGCATAAACAAATTAGCGTCAGTTTGGCGTCTGAGTTTAAGAAGTGCCTGTTGCTTAACAATCGATTTAATGTACAATAAAATCGGTGACAACTTTATAACCGGAAGTGGTCTTATGCCGAAATTCATATTTCAACTAAATAAAAATAACTTTCGCCTACGATAATCCGAAAAGTATGCTGCCCTTTTTAGTGTTCGGCCCAAATGGATTGCAATAGAAGGGCTTATCGCATGAATACCAGTTTCCAGTACCAGGAGAGAAAAAAATTAAATGGAAAACGGTTAACCTTAAAGGCCATCCCTGCAACTTCCCGCTAATCTCAACTGGTAAAAATTTTATTATTTTAATTTTTAAACTGATATAACTTTCGAATGGATCAGCCGATTCCCTAGAGGCAAGCGGTGATTATTCTTCGAATCGAGAATAAAAATTTATCACACAATTAGTTCTTGGAATCGATCAGAAAAGCCGTTTAAAATTTATTCTAAAATAATACTTTTGAACTTTTTTTTTCAGTTTCGGTTTCAATTCACAATAAATGGAAGTTTGAAAAAAATCTTTGAATCGCGACTAGCGAACAGTAATTGATCAGATATATAATATCAGTTTTGTAAAAAAAAATCACTTTTTTCAATTTTTTTTCGGTCATGAAATCTTACGAATATATCAACCCATTTTGACCCGATAGATAGAGCTCGATGTAGTTTTTTATTGTCAGGAGCTGATAAAATGTTGAAATTGATCGGAGAAGCCGTTTAAAAGTTATTCTTAAAAAAATAAAACACTTTCAGGTCCGAAGCGGTTCCAAATCACAACAAATTTAAGTTTGAAGGAATCCTTTGAAACGCGACGACTTTGGTTGGATTCGATTCAGCCGTTCAAAAGTTATAATCTGGTCACATACTTCCCCACGCACACACACACTCACACACAGACACACACACACGCATACACATACACGCATACATACACACACACATACACACTCTCACACACACACACACACACATACATACAGACATGGTGGCGGCTTCTACGGAATAGTCATTAAAGCTTCCTAGGAACTTAAAACCTCGATACCTGGTGAAAACTCGATTCTGTCAAAACGAGGGTAAAACCAGTAATTTCGCACTTTTTTTCAAAATGTTCAATTTGAAAATGAACAAAATTTATTCCAAAGCAATTAAATGATATTCAACATACAATAAGCTCAAAAAAAAATTATAATAATACAGTCGACTCCGCTTTACTGGAATTAACCAAAACCCAATATTTTCAGTTATCCGATTTTTTCCCTAAAACATAGTTCGGATCACTGAAATTTGTTACAGTTAAGCGTACCGCTTTAAAATCAGTAAAACAATATTTTTTATGTCAAATCTGTATATATAGTTTGGACGTCAATTTAAGGTAAAAATTTTATTTAAAAAAAAAAATTATTCATAGAATTGTTCATTTTGTTGTTGAAATTTTTCACGAACTCCTTGAAAATGTCTAGCCACTTGCATTGACAATATAATAGAAAAAAAACAAAAAGGGACGTAAGAGCGAAAAGGACAAATACATTTTGCCATTTAAATTTTTAACGGACAACACATGCACATTTTTTTTCAGCTTTAAGTTATGCAAACGATTTCTAATAAATAAATTTTGTCATTGTTTATTTGTTCAAAAAGCGAAGTAAGTTTCATACAGTAATACGATATTTTCAATAAAGCTATGTTTCGCTAAAGCGAAGTGAATAAGACTAGCTGTGTTTAAAATCAGTGTGGGGATTTGTATCGCTTTCAGTAATCCGATTTTTGTCAGTAAAGCGTGCTGCGCTAAAGCGGATGCAACTGTAATATGATTGTTATTTCATTTCATTTATATTCAGAGTTTTGTCATCTTTATAGTGGATGATTCTTTAGTAACTTTCCTGTTGGCAACTCTGTTTTTGGCAGCTCAACTGTTTTTGAGTAGCTTGTTCAGTTTGGTTTATAATTTAACTTTGAATCGACTAGTAAATTAATAAGGCTTTAAGTTTATAGAATTTTATTATATATATTTCAAATAGGCTTTTACAAAATATGTTTCCCAAAATTAATATAAATTGATATATGAAATATTTATGTGTCTTTAAATGAAAGCACGCGTGCTGGAATTTGTTATTAATTTTTTGTACTAATCCCACTATACATACAAACACTCATACATAAATATGTGTTGGTAATTAAGTAAACTGAGTCTTCTTTATCCAACAGTTTCATCCCATGCCATGGAAGTTGATATGAATATAAAAATTATTATTAATATTATTGTTATTAATTTTCTTTCTTTTTTTGTTTTGTTTTTCTTTTTTGGTTTCAGGCTGACGATTGTAAGTCATTATATTTGTGTTTGAAATTATAACCAGGAACTCTAATTCCCAGTACCCTGCGGCAGATAAATATACAATAACATTTCATCTTACAAACAAACCAGCCCGAAGCGAACGTATTACTTGTATGTGCGTATGTATGAGTCGTTATAGTGACACAGGATATAAGTAATAGTGACAGTATATTACAAACACGCCTTAGGATACGCACCCACTTAATGTCTTTGTGTTAGTTGATGTGCGCTTATGTTTTTGCTTCTTTGTGGCTTTTTATGTTCTTCACCCATTCTCTCATTTTTTTTTCTTCGAGGCTTTTTTGTAGTTTGTTGTTGAGCTGGCTGAAGAATTCAGTTGCCAGAAAAGAAATAAGCACAGATAGTTTTTTTCTGTACTTGACTTGCTGGCATTATTGGGTTTAATGTTTTCACATAGAGACTACAAAGTGATTTAACTGCTTTTAAAGTAATATTTTTGTTTAAATTAAAACAAAAATTTTTTTTGGTTAAGGATTTTTTTATCAATTGATATATAAAGTTCAAAATAGGCCTAGGATTTTAAGGCAAAATGGTGTGTTATTTGTATAAAATATGCATTAAAGCTAAAAAGTATGTTTCTTGGATACTGCCCCTACTCTGACCATCTGTGAGCAAATTAATTCTGTAAATGGCATTTACTGAGACTGTGCAATTATTAAAATTGCGATTATTTGTATTCCCCGGCACAGGCTATTGTGTAAAATATTTTACACTTCATTGTTTTGAATCGCAAATGCAAAATGAAATGGAATCAACGAAAATTCAATCATACAAATTCTAAAGCGATTTTTTATTACCTAAAGAATGAATAAATATATATTTTTTCTGTTTGTTTTTACTTCGCACCACCACCCAAAGGAACATTGTTATAAAAAGTTTGCAATGCAATAATATTTTTCAATAGGAAGGGCGGCAGCAAGCATCTCAAATGTATAGAAAAGATATTCCTGTACTAGAACTTTGAAAATGTTTTCTATTACGCACAGCCAAATACTTGTTTAGCTTTAAAACACTTCCCTTTTCGCAACAATACACGCAAAAGCACTTAAAAATGTATAACCAAGGTGATATACATGCTTACACACACACACACACGTGCACATTGATCCATTTCCAATTCTAAACAACAACGAAATTTTATTATTGAAAAGTTATTAAAAAGCTTTGCAACATGAATTGAAAAATTCAATTCGATATCTGTTCGGGGGGGGGGGGAGGGGTAGAGCAACAAGGTGTGAGCAAGAGTGTGTGTTTTGAGAAATAAAGTTATAATCGCTGCTGCCTATAACCAGCAGCTACACTTTTGATTATGAACAACAGGCAGGTTTAAAAAATACGAGTGTCTATGTGAACTTTGTAACAACAATTCTGTAAAAATTAAAGAGCGAACAGTTAATTAAATGAACTCGAGGGCATTACAGTGTGAGTGTGTAGAACCAAATATACGATTCTTCTATTACAAAAATCGTTATAAGCACGAGTAGTGAACACCACTGGATCAACATGCTCACGCTAAATCTTCCTAGGGCTGAAGACAGATCACGCAATATAGACACAGAGAGTTGCTAAGAAAATGTCATGCTGCCACAATATTAGTCATAGGTAAAGACAACTAAATACATTGTTAAGTTATTACAAAAAGTACAAGCCATTATATAAAGTGCAAGTCATTATAAAAAGTGCAAGTCATTACAAAAAGTGCAAGTCATTATAAAAATTTCAAGTCATTGTAAGAAGTGCTAGGCATTATAAAAAGTGCTAGGCATTATAAAAAGTGCAAGTCATCATAAAAAGTGCAAGTCAACATAAAAAGGCGAAAGTCATTATAATAAGTGCCAGTCATTATAAAAATTGCAACTCATTGTAAAAATTGCTAAGCATTATAAAAAGTGCAAGTCATCATAAAAAGTGCAAGTCAACATAAAAAGGGCAAGTCATTATAAAAAGTGCAAGTCATTATGGAAAGTGCAAGTCATCATAAAAAGTGAAAATAATTATAAAAAGTGCAAATCATTATGAAAAGTGCAAGTCATTGTAAAAAGTGCTAATTATTATAAAAAGTGCAATTCATCACAAAAAGTGCAAGTAATTATAAAAAGTGCAAGTCATTGTAAAATATGCAAGTCATTATAAAAAGTGCAAGTCATTGTAAAAATTGCTAGGCATTATAAAAAGTGCAAGTCATCATAAAAAGTGCAAATAGTTATAAAAACTGCAAGTCATCATAAAAAGTGGAAATAATTATAAATGTGCAAGTCAGTCTGAAAAGTGCAAGTCATTGTAAAAAGTGCTAAGTATTGTAAAAAGTAAAATTCATCATACAAGGTGCAAGTAATTATAAAAAGTGCAAGTTATTGTAGAAAGTTCTAGGCATTATAAAAAGTGAAAGTCATCATAAAAAGTGCAAGTAATTATAAAAAGTGCAACTCATTATAAAAAGTGCAAGTCATTGTAAAAAGTGCTAGGCATTATAAAAAGTGCAAGTCATCATAAAAAGTGCAAGTCAACATAAAAAGGGCAAGTCATTATAAAAAGTGCAAGTCATTATGGAAAGTGCAAGTCATCATAAAAAGTGCAAATAATTATAAAAAGTGCAAATCATTATGAAAAGTGCAAGTCATTGTAAAAAGTGCTAATTATTATAAAAAGTGCAATTCATCACAAAAAGTGCAAGTAATTATAAAAAGTGCAAGTCATTGTAAAATATGCAAGTCATTATAAAAAGTGCAAGTCATTGTAAAAATTGCTAGGCATTATAAAAAGTGCAAGTCATCATAAAAAGTGCAAATAGTTATAAAAACTGCAAGTCATCATAAAAAGTGGAAATAATTATAAATGTGCAAGTCAGTCTGAAAAGTGCAAGTCATTGTAAAAAGTGCTAAGCATTGTAAAAAGTGCAATTCATCATAAAAGGTGCAAGTAATTATAAAAAGTGCAAGTTATTGTAGAAAGTTCTAGGCATTATAAAAAGTGAAAGTCATCATAAAAAGTACAAGTAATTATAAAAAGTGCAACTCATTATAAAAAGTGTAAGTCATTGTAAAAACTGCAAGGCATTATAAAAAGTGCAAGTCATCATAAGAAGTGCAAATAATTATAAAAAGTGCAAGTCATTGTAAAAAGTGCAAGTCATTGTAAAAAGTGCTAGGCATTATAAAAAGTGCAAGTCATCATAAAAAGTGCAAGTCATTATAAAATTGCGAGTCATTGTGAAAAGTAGTAGTTATTATGAAAAGTGCAAGTCATTATAAAAAGCGCAAGTCACCATAAAACGTGCAAGTCATTATAAAAAGTGCAAGTCAACATAAAAGGTGCCAGTCAATGTGCGTGAAAATGTAACATTTATATATATTATATTAGTAATGATTATGATTATTACTTACGAAATATATATTGTAAAAACTACCTGCCAAAGCAAGGCAATATAAAATGTTTGCTGGGCTTAAATCACTTAACGGGCAACAAGCTCTCAAAAAATAATTCATAGTTCTGAAGCCTGTTGGTAAGACCTTTTTGTTGCAGGTGTATTTCCAGCTGAAAGTTTCCCACTTATTTCTTTATTATCGTAACATCACAATTGATAATGTAAAACAAATGTGTGGCTGTTGTTGTTGTTGTTGTGTTTGTGTAAGAGTTATTTCATATAAAAAGTGAGAGAAAATCTATTTTGACACAAGCATAAAATTAGACATAAAAAGGCACTCAAGAAAATTATATTGAAAAAAAGGGCAACCGCGGAAATGTTAAAATAAGTTTTTCTTTTAACAGTCAAAGTGTCACTTACAGACTAGTTACTATATATACGAGGTATGTTAGAAATATATGGTTAAGTTTTCAAATTTTCAAGACAACGTTTTTTTTTTGCGGCAATCTTAACAGAATTAGAGGCCGTATGGCTTCTTTGAGAAAGAAAACACTGGAGATGACATTTTGTCGAGGACGGCAGCGTTCAAATTTTCTTTTCTGTAGATTATAGGACAATTTCTGCAAATTCCGAAAATACACAGATAAAAAAATAAATTAAAAAATTTCAGCCTTAGTAAAGTTTATGCTACATTTTTCGTCATGTCCAACTGTTATGACGCTTAAATATATCGACCATAAAGCAATGAAGAGAGAGAGAGAGAGAGAAACGTGTTCTTCAAGCTCAAGTTTAAAACTCGCTGCGGTGCTAAACTATGCCTATAATGGAATAACCGATATTATCCTTCATGTGAAAAACTGCAGATACAGGGTGGCCCACAAATTGTGCTAAAATAATAAATTAAAGTACTTCTTTAATAGAAATATCTCTCTAAGACCCCATAAAGTATATATATTCTTGATCAGTGATGAAATCTAAAACGATCTAGCCATGTCCGTTATCGTCCGTCCTTCTGTGGAAATTAGCATTCAGTTCAAACAAAAAAAGGCAGAAAGTTGGTACAAATAAATTTTGAAGAATAGCACAGGTGAAGTTTCTAAATGGGCTAAATCGGGAAAAAGGGGACAAAGTTGTCCTAAGAAGAACTAAACCAACCTCTAAAAAACTATATAATTATTAAAGTTTCTTTTTTGTAGAAGGTCTAACTCGTTAAAGTTGAAGTCAAACAAAATTAATTTTTGGACCACGCCCTCTTTAGTGGGCGTTATAATATAATTTTTAATGTTTTTTTTTTTGCAAATTTGTTAAACAAATTATATATTTTTATGTCAAAGAAGGTCCAACGCGTTAAACTTGTAGCCATAAAATAAAAAAGAATATTTTTTGGACCCCGCACCCTTTAGTGGGCGTTATTATATGCAAAAATAGTGAAAAAATTTAACAAAGTATTTTACTTAAGCCTACATTCTTTGAAAATAAAATTTTTAAACTGTAATGACGAAGCTGACACGTAACCTGGTGCTACTCTGCCCTACTCCTCCTGACCCTTTGCCTCCTTAATGACCCTAGAAAAGAAAATTATAAATAAATTTTACACTTAATCATTGCAAACATGAATTTTTAGAGTTTTACGGCAAAGGTGAAATGTCTCCCCCGCGGCCCTTGCCAGAGAGACCCCGACAAAAAAAATAGTTTTAATATCCCCCAAAAAGAATTGCACCCCATAAAGTATATTTATTTTTGATCAGTGATGAAGTCGAAGACGATCTAGTATACGCCCATACATTCATCTGTGGAAAACATGATGTAGTCTATTTTTGGACCCCGCCCCTTTAGTGAGCTTTGACGTGCCATATTATATGCCAAAATAGTGTAAATATTGAACAATTTGTATTCCTTAAGCCTATAAGAAGCTGAGATGTTCTCAGATCTTGCAGAGGTGAAATGTTTCCTCCACATCCCATCCCGGAATGACCCTGTCAATTTTATAGTTTTAAAATTGGACACATAAAAGTCTTAAAGGAACTCTGGTTCAGCAGGTTAAACATTTAAAATTTTTGGAATGTATTTAACATACGACCCGGACGAATACAACGTTTTTAGTTGTTTTATTTTCTTGATTTTCTTAAAAATTTGGGGCAAAAGAATACTCGCGTTTAAAATTAAAAAAATTTGTGTCAAAAATAATTTATTTTCCTCCATTGAATTGTGATCTTCTGAATGATATATAAAAATTACAATCCTTCCGTAATCCTTTCCTTAATCATTTAGTTTTGGGATATATATATATATATATATATATATATATATATATATATATATATTTTGTCAACCTCTTTTATCACACTTTCTAATGGCTTCTTATACTTCCGTTTGAGCCACTTTTGTTCGTGTTGATATAAATAACCCTGCTTTGTTACGTAGCGACGAACATATTATTACTATAAAGTCTGTTGTGAATATATTCTGGCTTTTATCACTTGAACATTCTGCTACTACTTTTTACCCCCAAACACGCACTTACACACACACACACAACATGCATGTAAACGTATTCCTCCGCTATCTCATTTTCACTTGAGTGTGTTTAAGAATGAATATGAATGTAAATGTTGCAGACAATTTTTTTCTCTTTTCTTTTTTTTTGGAAGGATATAATAAACAGCCAGTAAAACAACTCAAAACCATGACAAAATTCATCTAAACACGGCAAAAGACAATAAAAGCATTCAAATAAAATAATAACAAGTAAAAACGTTATATTCGACCGGGTCGAATCTTAAATACCCTCCAAATATTTAGTAAGTGAATTTGAAATGTGTAACTTTGTGGGACAGAGTTCCTTTATATAATATCGTATGTCAACGCCCTCTAAAGGTTGCGGAATTCAAAAATACACAATATCATGTTTTCCACAGACGAACGTATGGGCATTGCTAGACCGTCTTAGACTTCATCACAATTCTCTTTGGAGGGTATAAAAACTGTATTTTGGCGGGGTCGCTCTGGCAAGGGCTGTGGGGGAAATATATCACCTTTGTCATAAAAATCTAAAAATAAATACTTGGGATAATTACATATATACAAAATTAAAATTTCTTTTTTTGATAAGGTCATTTAGAGGGCAAAGGGTGAGGAGGGGGTAGGGCAGCAACAGGTAGACATAAAACTCTAAAAATAATTGCTTGGGATGATTATATACAAAATTTAAAAAAAAAAATTTTTTTTTGGTAGGGTCATTTGGGGGGCAAAGGAAGAGGAGGGGGTAAGACTGAAATCGGCAGTCATAAAACTCTAAAGATAAATGGTTGGGATGATTATATACAAAATTTAAAAAAAATTTTTTTTTTGGTAGGGTCATTTAGGGGGCGAAGGGGAAGGAGGGGGTAGGGCAGAGTAATACCAGGTTTCGTCTTAGCTTCGTCACTAAAGCTAAAAATGATACTTTTAAGAAATGTAGGCTTAAGTAAAACAATTTGTTAAATTTTTATGCTATTTTTGCCTATAATAACGCCCACTAAAGTGGGCGGGGTCAAAAAATATTTTTATTTTATTTAATGGCTCCAAGTTTAAGGCGTTGGACCGTATTTGACATAAATATATATCATTTGCTTAACAAAATAACCAAAAAACTTTAAAAATTATGTTGTTTTTTCTGGGTTGGTTTAGTTCTTCTTAGGGGAACTTTTTTCCCTCTTGCCCGATTTAGCCCATCTTCGAACTTAACCTGCTCTAAGCTTTAAAATATATTTATACCAAATTTTAAGAGTCTAGCTCTTTTCGTTTGGACTGAATCGTGATTTCCACAGACGGACGGACGGACGGACATGCTCAGTTCGTCTTAGATTTCATCACTGATCAAGAATATATATACTTTATGGGGTCTGAGATGGATATTTCGATGCGTTACAAACGGAATGACAAAGTGAATATACCCTCCAAATTCTTTTTTGGAGGGTATAAAAAAAAACTACCATGGCAGCGTTTTTAAAGGGAAAACATGTTTTCCAAATAACGGAACTCATCACATGTTTGTGTAGGTGTGCGCAATACATTCATGTTTTATGCAGGAAAAAAAGGAGTCATCACCTCCAGCTTGGCATGCCACGTAAATTATGATCTTTCCAATTATCCTGTGACTTTTTGCAACGCATTTGTTTTCACCATAATTTTATGGTTTGGTTTTTAATGCAAAGTGTACGTGTGCTTTATTACCCCCTCACCCTCACTAATATTCCTTTATACTTTTACACCCTTCACAAAAAAGTGAAGGGGTATATATAAGTTTGTCATTCCGTGTGTAATTTCTTCGATATTCACATGGGACCCCATAAAGTATAAATATTCTGTATCCTTATGAATAGCGATGACGATTGAGCGATGTCCCTCTGTCCGTCTGTCCGTCCGTCTGTACGGGAAATCGGTTTTCCCAAGCACCCAGAAGAGCTTCTTAGACCGTTGGATTGGAAATGAACTTAAATAGAGTGCTATTGAAATTCAAAAAGATCCGAAGTATGATTCCAGAGCTGGGAAGCTTACACCTATTTCTCGACTCAAAATTTATACCAAAAATCAATTATTTTTTTAATGTTTGTAAATTAAACCTATTTCGTGCTTTGGGAAGCCTCAATGGTCTATTAAGAACTAAAAAAATTAAAATTTTTTCCAGGGATGGGAAATACAATTTTTTTTTCGGCCCATTCCGTATTTTGTAGTACATGTAGTAACTAAAATTGTTAAAAATTTCAAGTTTTTCTTTAACAAAACCTCTTTATACGTCATGAAGATTTGCATTGATGAAAAAAAAATCAAAATTTCGAACCCAGGGTTGGACAAGTGCATTATTTTGTAGTATATGAAAGTGACCAAAATGGTTACAAATTTTAAGTTTTTCTTAAATAGACCTCATCATTAAAAGTTGCATGGGTAAAAAAAACAAAAAAAAAATTAAAATTTCGTTTCCACGGTTGGGAAATTGAAATATTCTTTATGCATAAAAGTAACAAAAGAGTCAATTGCCGTTGTTGTTTTTGCTAATTAAAACTATTTTATAATTCAGGAAGAACAAAATTGGTATTAAAATCTTAAAAAACCAAAATTTCGATTCCAGGGTTGGACAATGAAATATTTTATGTTACATGAAAGTGACCAAAAAGTTTAAAAATTCACTAAGAATTGCATTGGTAAAAAAATAAAAATTCACTTCCAGAGTTGGAAAATCGAAATATTTTTCGTACATAATAGTTCATACATAAATTCCTAATTTTTTGCTTTTAGTCAATTAAACCTATTAGATATTTCAGAAAAAAATTAAACTAGTATCAAAAAATTATAAATTCGGCTTCAGGGTTGGAAAATCGAAATATTTTTGGTACATAAAAGTACATAAAAATTTTGTGTTTTTAGTGAATTAATGCTATTTTTTATATCAGAAAAAATTAAATTAGTATTAAAAAATTAAAAATTCGGTTCCAGGGTTGGAAAATCGAAATTTTCTGATTCATAAAAGCAGCCATTTTATTTGTTATTTTTGATTTTTATGATGAATTATACCTACTTTATATATCAGAAAGAAGTAAACTGGTATTAAAAACCAACAACATTAAAAACCAAAGACGATTCTACGGTTGGACAATTAGAACTTTTTGGGGTACATGAAACGGATTTTTTGTTTTGTTTGTAATTTAAAAATATTTAATATTTTTGAAAGACGTTCAGAGGTATTAGAAATAAGAAAAGCCAAACATTTAGCTTCCCAGCCGAAAAATTTAAACGTTTTCTTAAATATAAAAGTAACCGATAACATCATTTTGATTTTTTAATTAAACCTACTTTCTGTTTTAGCACGACAGAAAGAAAGAAGAATTACATCTGTGAAGGGTATTTAAGATTCGGCACAGCCGAATATAGCACTTTTACTTGTTTTACTGTGTTTTTTGGCATTTTAAAAATTAAAATAAAAAGTAGTCATATCAGGCGAACACATATCATTTTGGTCCTGGGTGTTGTCTATTGTACTGGCGTTATTTTTGCTTCATTTAAACTAATTAAGGAAACTAGCAAAACGCACAGGAAACAGGAGTCTGTAAAAACTATATGCTTGTATTTTAATAATCTAATTTTTGTAAAAACATATATCATCTTGTTAACTTATATTTTGCTTAATTTAGTACTCGCACCCTCAACATGATTTGGGCATAAATAAAAACGTACATTTTATTTGAATTGTGGTAAGTGTGGTGTCTGGTTTTCCAAACCCCAAACCTTAATAACAGCAACCGAATATTTGATGTTGTAACTTATTTATAGATCTGGCACGACTCTAAGCCAGAATATTCCCATAACGCATTTTACACCTGGCGTAATAACAAAAAAAAAGAAGTGCCCAACAGCGTTTACAATCCCTTAAAATATATTTTATAATTTTATTGTTCTTCTGCCTTTATTTTCAAATATAATTTTTATGTGTTGCTCTGTTTTTACGCTTTCATTGTGTTTAACGTGTTTTTGAAAGACATTCGGCTGGTTGGCAACAATAATAATAAAGAAACAAAACGCTATAAAATATAAAACGCCCAAAAAGGGCCAGCTGTCTTTGATTTAATGAATTGCCTGTTACAGCATCTAAAATGTTTTAAACAGAAGTTTTATTTTGGAAAAAATTGCCACACGAAAAAACAAAAAATGAAATTGAAAGATTTGAAAGTCTTAAAAGCACTATAACAAACCTGGCGACTTGATTATCGGTTGGGCACAGGAAGTTTGGGGTGCGAAATAAATAAATATCTGTATAATTTAAAAATCATGACTTCTGTTAAAAAAAAACTGACAGAGAATCCTTGCTATATCCTACTGTCTTGCTGTATATTGTACATGAATTAATTGATCTAAGTTTAGGAATTCTTATACCCTCCACAAAAGAATCGGAGGGTATATTCACTTTGTCATTCTGTGTGTAACGCAGCGAAATATCCCTCCAAGACCCCATAAAGTATACTATACATATTCTTGATCAGGGGCCAAATTACGGCATTCGATTCGAAACGAAATTTCAATACAATTTATATACAAATTTCGATCGACATCGAATGCCGTAATTTGGCCCCAGAACAGAAATCTAAGACGATCTAGCCATTTCCGTTCGTGTGTGGAAATCACGATACAGTCCTAGCGAAAAGAGGCAGACCCTTGAAATTGGGTACAAATGTATCTTAAGGGATAGCCCAGGTCAAGTCCATAAATGGGCTGAATAGGGCCTGAGGGGAAAAAGTTCCCCTAAGAAGAACTAAATCAACCTCTAAAAACCATATAATTTTTCAAGTTTCTTTTTTGTAGAGTGTCCAACTCGTTAAACTTGGAGTAAAAAAAAAATTAGTTTTTGCACCACGCCCTCTTTAGTGGGCGTTATTATATGCAAAAGTATAGGGTCCGCCAAATAACTTTTTTTTTTTGAAAATGCTATAAAAAAAACTGCTGAATATTTTCTCAAATTTCTTTTTTATTTGAAAGTACAATCCTTCCGGCTAATAATGGAAAATAATTTCATTCAAATGGCTGCCTCGGCTGGCCATGCAGTAGCCTACACGATCGGTGCAATTTTTAAGCACATTATCGATTGTGTGCAGCTGTATTTCACCAATGACTTCACGAATATTGTCCTTTAAACCGTCAATTGTCTCTGGATTGTCGGCGTAACACTTATATTTGACGGCACCCCACAAATAATAGTCCAACAGTGTCAAATCTCAGCTCCGAGGTGGCCAAACGACATCAACTCTGCGGCTGATAATACGATCTGCAAAAACAGGGCGTAAAACATTGAGTGTAGCTTCGGCTGTGTGGCACGTAGCGCCGTCCTGTTGAAACCAAATGTTGCCAATATCCTCCTCTGCAATTTTTGTGAACAAAATTTCGTTCAACATGGCCCGATAACAATCGCTATTGACTGTAACGGCCACTCCTTGCTCATTTTCGAAGAAAAGTGGCCCAATTATGCCTCTGGACCAAAATCCGCACCAAACAGTGACTCGTTTTGGGTGCGTCGGCTTTTCAATGTATGCGTGCGGGTTTTCTGTGCCCCAAATGCGACAATTTTGCTTGTTTGCAAACCCGCCAAGATCAAAATGAGCTTCATGTGAAAAGATGATTTTTTTTGGCAAAATCGGCATCTGCCGTAAGTCGATCGCAGGCTCCCTTAGCGAAGCGAAAACGCATTGGATGGTCAACCATATTCGTTCAGCGGAAGGATAAAATTATTTGTCAGTTCAGACATGAGTTAAGTGTTACCATTCACGAAATAAGCACTAGTTAAAAAAAAAACTTTAGATTGCGGACCCTATAGTATAAAAATCATTACTGCTTTAATGACGAAGCTAAGATGTAACGTCATCTTCCTCTACCGTAGCCACCTCCTCCCCCTTTTGGCACCCAAATTACCCTATAAAAAAAAGCAGTTTGAGTCCGATCACAGGGGAGATGTGTAAACATCTAGTAACGAAAAAGCTATTAATCAGCTGTTTACTGAAATGTAATGCATGTAGTTGTTTTACAGCAATGAATTTCGAGCTGTACAGCACTAGCACAATTACCCAAGTCTAGTCCAACCAGCTCATTCGCTTAGTTTTGACAAGAACCTTTAATCAAACCTATGTTATATAAATGGTTTGATCAGAGGTTCTTGTCAAAACTGAGCGAATAAGATAGTTGGACACAAGTGTATTGCACACTAGATGGTGTTGAGTGTATTTCTATGCAGCTGTTAAGTTTCTCTGTACTTCTTGTTGTCCGTATGATTACACTAATACACTCTTATATATCTCACACGGATTTTATCTTACTCTAAATTTGTAATTGTATTGTGAAATATATTTTTACCCCCCAGCGTATAGGTGTTTACAGATCAAAAATATATATTTTGTTTACACTTCATTATCCCAAACATATTTATTTTTTAGTATTTTATGGCAAAGGTGAAATGTCTCCCCCACGGCCCTTGCCACAGGGATGCTGACAAAATACCCTTCTTATATGTATCTTAAGTTCCGTGTCCTAAGAACTTTCTATTGTTATACTGCAGATTGATGATCTTGCTTAAGTGTGGCCTATAATTTTCGCAATAGCCAAGTCTAGTCTAGTCTTAAGCAGATAGTTTTTAAGTTATTGAAATTATTAAAGCAATTGGTTTTTATGGCATAATTTTAAAATATACACACAAACATCAATCATTACTGTGCCCCTAAATGAGTAATATTTTATTTCATTATTTTATTCTGATATTTTTAAGCTTAAGGTCTCTTTATTTTAATTTAAATTTTAATTTCAATATTTCGTCACTCCTTTCTGTGACATCTTCAGGAAATTAATTTAAAAAACAAAAATTTTTTTTTTAATATTTTATTTATTTCATTTTTAGTTTGTTTTACATATTGATTCTAGTCAATTAGAAATTATTTAAAGTTATACTCTTGCATGTGTTTTAATATATTTTCTATCAAAAGTTCTATTATCCCTCATAATTCTTTACAACAAGTGAGGAAAAAATTTCTCACTTTTTTAAGCATTTAAAAGCAAACATTAATTATAACATTTTTTTTTTTTTTGTAGAATTTTAAAAGAGCTGAGATAATTGTTTTATAGGTTTTGTTTAAAGTTTACAAATTATCACACTATTAACCTATTAATTACACTGTACAACATAGACTTTAATTACTGAAGCTGGCAAAAAAAAAAAAAAACAAGTAAAAGTGCTATATTCGGCTGTGCCGAATCTTAAATATCCTTCACAGCTGTATTTCCCCTTTCTTTCTAAAACAGAAAATAGATTTTATTCATAAAAACACACCATAGGCTACTTATTTGATAACTGCTATGTACAAAAAATTTGCGATTTCGCAACCCTGAAATCAAATTCTAATTTTTTTTTTTTGGTTTGTAATACAAATTCAATTCTTGCTTAAGAATAATTACTAAAAAACCAAAATTGGGAACTTTTTGTGGCTACTTTTACATACCAAAAATATTTCGATTTTCAAACCCTGAAATCGATTATCTAATTTGTTTAAATTTTTAGTAGCAATTTAATTCTCCTGAAGTATAAAATGAACTTAGTTCACTAAAAACACTAAACTAGTAACTTATATGGCTATTTTTATATAACAAACATATTTCGATTTTCGAACCCTGAAACAGAATTTTTAATTTTATTTATTTATTTATTACATGAATATAATTCTTCCTGAGGTTATTCCTCATAGGTTTAATTCACTGATAAAAAAACAAAATTAGAAACTGAAATGGCTGCTTTTATGTACTAAAAATTCAATTTCCGAACCCTGGAAACAAAATTTTTACATATTTTTTTGTTTTTATTTACCAATGCAACTCTTAATGAGGTTTAAAGTAGTTTTATTTAAGAAAAACTTAAAATTTTTAACCGTTTTGGTCACTTTCATGTACTACAAAATATTGCTTGAACCAAAAAATATTTGAATTTCCCATCCCTGGAAAAAAATGTACTTTTTTAGTTTCTAATACAAATTTAAGTATTCCCAAAGTATGAAATAGGTTTAAATAACAAATCAAACAAAAAAATAATTAATTTTTATACCCTCCAAAAAAGAATTTGGAGGGCATATTCACATTGTCATTCCGTTTGTAACGCATCGATATATCCATCTCAGACCCCATAAAGTATATATATTCTTGATCAGTGATGAAATATAAGACGATCAGAGCATGTCCGTCCATCCGTCGGTCCGTCTGTGAAAATCACGATTCAGTCCAAACGAAAAGAGCTAGACTTTTGAAATTCGGTATACATATATTTTGAAGGATTACGCAGCTGGGCTAAATCGGGCATGAAGGAAAAAAGTTCCCCTACGAAGAACTTAACCAACCCAGAAAAAACAACATAATTTTTAAAGTTTTTTGGTTATTTTTTTAAGCAAATGATATATTTTTATTTAAAATACGGTCCAAAGCCTTTAACTTGGAGTCATAAAATAAAATAAAATTATTTTTGCACCCCGCCCACTTTAGTGGGCGTTATTATATGCAAAAATAGCATAAAAATTTATAAAACTGTCTTACTTAAGCCTACATTCCTTAAAAATAAAATTTTTAAGCGTTAATGAGCTGGTACTACCTTGCCTTACCGCCTCCTCCCCCTTTGTCCCCTAAATGACCCTATAAAAAAAAAAATTTTTTAGCTTTGTATATATATTTTTAGAGTGTTATGACAAAGGTGAAATGAGTCCCCCACAGACCTTGCCAGAGCGACCCCGCCAAAATGCAGTTTTAATACCCTCAAAAGAAACTTGGACCCCATAAAGTAAATATATGATCAGTAATGAAGTCTAAGATGGTCTAGCAATGCCCATACGTTCGTCTGTGGAAAACATGATATTGTCTATTTTTGAACCCCGCCCCCTTTAGTGGGCGTTGGCGTACGATATTCGACCCGGTCGAATATAACGTTTTTACTTGTTGCCAGTTAACTTTGCGTCGAGAAATAGGTGTAAGCTTCCCAACTCTGGAACCATACTTCGGATTTTTCTGAATTTCAATAACTTTCTATTTAAGTTTATTTCCATTCCATCATGAAGTCTTTAGCTTTTCTGGGGGCTTGGAAAAACTGATTTCACGTGCAGACAGACGGATAGAGAGACATCGCTCAATCTACTCGTACATCGCTATTCATAAGGATCCAGAATATATATACTTTAAGGGGTCCCATATTAATATTGAGGAAATCACACACGGAATGACAAGCAAAGAGTATATAGACCCTTTCACTTTTTTGTGAAGGGTATACAAATTTGCAAGTGCTTGCGCTTTTTAAAAGTTAATGTCTGCACTTGGTTTTAGAGACATTTAGAAGAATTAATTTTTTGACCCCGCCTCCTTTAGTGGGCGTTTAAGTAATTCCTTGAAAATTATTATTTTTTAGTTTTAATGACGAAGCAAAGGAGTTAATTAAGGAGTTAAGGAACCAAGATCCTACATCAAATAGTAATGAGTTCTCAAATGAATTAGAATTAAGAGTTTAATGTATATTTTCAAAAAATTATTCCTCACACCTTTTTTTGCTGTAAAACGTTTCATAGTGTGCAGAACTATAAATTTTGTAGCACAGTGTTGCTCTGGCATAGACAAAACAAGAAAATAGGGCAAGTTAAATATTTTTTATGAAACGTGTAGCCAAATGACCTGCTTGTTATCTTTGCAAGTTCATAAGCAGCATCTCAATGAGAAAATGTGTAAATTTTCCCCCAAGGATGACTTAACTTAATTAAGTTGAATGGCACAAAAAAAAAATGTTTTTTTTTCTCTTCATGTAGATTTATATTGAGGTGAAAATATTAAAATTGTAGCAAAAGGTTCAAGACAGCCAGAGATTTTGAAAGTTGCTTATATGAGTTTATGTTTTGAAAAAACTGTATGCGGTCTGAACGAACTTCGTTGTCTCTATCTTAATAATTCAGTTGGCATACAAAAATGTATAATCTTTATGTAGCTGGGAGCGGCAGTCAGAGAAAGGGGACTGACTACTCATGCCTAGAGGAAGAAATATAAAAATAGATAGAAAAATGAAAATAGAAAAAAAAATATTTTTTGTAGGAATTTTATTAATTTTTTTACTTCGAGGGCAAGTTTTAGGATGGTGTGGTGAAGTTTTAAGTAAACGATAATGGCATTCGCTATCGGCACCACTCAAAGATCAGCGCTGTGCCTTCGTCATCAATAAAACCAATCAGAAAAGATCGATTCCATATTCTTGATAGAGCGGAAGTCCTTAGACTCCATAGGCTACTTCTTAACCAACAGTGCAATTCTTGTTCTTTTTATATTTTTATCTCCAACAAGATAGATTTGCTTTGCTTGCACTTAATTCTCAAAAAACACATGGCCTTGTTTTCAATATCCACAATCAAGAGCTGTGACATACTAGTGGCTTTTCGTTTTTTTTATTCTTTGCACAAGCGACTTTTTGTTTCAGAATTTATATATTTTATATCTCATCCTGGTGTGTCACTAATTATTGGCAACAGTCAAGGCAGCTGCTAAATGATAGCACAACAAGAGAAACCAGGTAAGAAAAGATAATAAGAAGAAAAAATATATGGTTTTTGCTCTGTTTTCATTTCAGCTCAGGAATACAAAATTTTATAAAATACAATTTGCTGTCTTCGCAGCGTGTGCTGGAAGTGAAGAAAAAGATTTTATGAGTTCAAACGGCAGATAAGTGTGGACGAAGCATGTGTGCGAAATAAGTTTAATGGTAAAGCACACCCCAAGGATTTTTAAGATTAAAAGGAACAGCTTAATTGACTGCTAACACAAACATCATATATCGTAATCTTGACTGCACACAAAAGTTGTGTAAAGGGAATTTCAACATTAAACCAGAAAAAATAAAAGTAATACAGAGATTTTTTTTACTTGTGAACTTTTATATATTTAATTTTATTTGCCATATTTTTGCCCTACGCGTGCTGGTGCTTTGCTTTTAATAATTGCTATAAATATTTACTGTAACAAAAATAAACCTAAATGGACTATCCCAGCCATACATAAACAACTTCATGAGGTGTCTAACTCTTTCTTAAAGCCTAGCAGCTTCAATGACTCTATGCCATGCAATAATGGGCAAGACAGACATTTTCAAACTGCAGACGAGAACTAGAATGGCTAATTGTTCGAAATTTGTTTTAAATCACAGAGAGACATGATAAATATTCCAAGGCACAAAAGAAAGTTAACATCAGTTTTTAGTTATTCAACTTACACAGCAGAGCAGAACAGCTGTTTTCGAAAGCCGCAACACTTTCATCATCAGTGTTCATGTGTATTGCGTTTGTTGCCACTTATTAGGTGGCTTAGTTGAATGTGATAACAGTTTTTATTTAAACAAATTTCATTAGGAAATTGCATACGAGAACTGTATCAACCTGATGTTAACATGTTATTGTTTTAATACCCGTGCTACCGTTTGATTATTTTCTTCATGTCCCATTTTTCTGAATTTTTTGTTACATCATACCCAAAAGAAATATATTTTGTTGTTTGATGTAAAAACGACAGTCATGCTAAAAGCATTCCTCGAGGTCGTAAAATATACGTTGGTTCTCATTTTTATCTTTTTTGCAATATTTTTTATACAGAACCACAATTATAAGTCATATGGCAGAATATGTTTACACTATAACGCCTCTCAATAGGCAATTAAAATTATTTCAAATTACCCAATGAACGAGTTGCATGCATTTGTTTTCCCCTATATTAAAAGTTATTCATGGGTCCAGGCGAGTAGTTCATATTAAATAATCTTAAAATAACAATAGTGACTGTATAAACAAATTCAAATTTCTCCAAAGGCCTTGTAGAAATGTGCATTTTTAGGGGCATCAAAGTGTATGATTGTTAATTTTTACATATCATTTTAAAGGCAAATAATCATACGCACCGTTGCACTGCGAGTGTATTCTGCCTGAGCAAATACAGTCGCAGCCGCTTTAGCGCTTCACGCTAAAAAATATCGGATTACTGAAAGGGAAACAAATCCCCGCACTGATTTTAAACGCAGCTAGTCTTATTCACTTCGCTTTAGCGAAACATCGCTTTACTGAAAATCTCGTTTTACTGAAAACGAAAAGCAAGCTCACAACTACATTTTGTATGAAACTTACTCCGCTTTAGTGAAAAAATAAACAATGAAAAATGTATCTATTAGAAATCGATTGCATAACTTAAGGCTGAAAAAATTTTGCATTTTTTATCCGTTAAAATATGAAATGGCAAAATGTATTTGTCCTTTTCGCTCTTGCGTACTTTATTGTATTTTGCTATTATATTGTCAATTCAAGTGGCTAGACATTTTCGAGGAATTCGTGAAAATTTTTAAAAACAAAATGAATGATTCTATGAATAATTTTTTTTTAAATAAAATTTTTACGTTAATTTGACGTAAAAAAAATATACAGATTTGATATAAAAAATATTGTTTTACTGATTTTAAGCAGTACGCTTAACTGTAACAAATTTCAGTAATCCGAACTACGTTTTAGAGAAAAAATCGGATAACTGAAAAAATTGTGTTTTGGTTATTTCCAGTAAAGCGAAGTCCACTGTATGTCTAATAACGAAAATTTCGTTGATTCGTTTTCTGATGAGAACTTAACTGGAAGGAACGACGAATTTAAAAAAAAAACATATTCATCCGGGTCGAATCTTAAATATCCTACAAACATTTAGTAAATAAAAACTCTAATTTTATTCTTCTTAAAATTTATATTTTTATGGTATTTGCTTTAAGTAAACAAAGAAAAAAAGTTGTTTTAATACGATCGTTTCCAAAGTATTGGGAGGAGTATGTCCGAGACACATTTCCATCAGCATAAAAGCAATTTATGTATTAATATTTTATATTACCGAGCTAAAAAAGGACTGAGATATGTTAAAAATGTTTAGCCTGCTGGGCCAGGGGTCCTTTAAGACATTTCTTTGGCCAATTTTAAAACTCTATTTTGTCAGGGTCTCTTAGAGAAGGGCATCGGGAGAAACATCTCATCCCTGGCGTAAATTTTTGGATTAATTAAGTGTTAAAAAAAATTAAAGGGTCCTTTCATTATAGTCCGAAAATTAATCAACTAAAATCTTTGTATGCTCTTTTTAGGTGTCATGGGAAGTTTCTCAACGCAAAAATATTTTAATCAAATTTAAATTAATCTTTTTTAAAGAAGAAAGAAAAACCCATAAAAGCACATTACGATGCCATCAAAATGTCGAAAGTCATGCACTTTAAGGGCTTATACACTTAAACAATTTTATTTTATGAAATTGTTACATTCCCTTTGCCAAGATAATGATTTTATAACCCTTTTCCAAAGACTGCAGTTTGAATATCTTAAAGCTTAATTTGCTACTCGATTTGAAGTATTGAAAATTATAACAAATTTGCTTAAAAAAAAATACAAAAAATAGAACCAGACTATAAAGACGCATAATTTGAATAAACATAAAATTTTATTTTATGACGCCATAAAAACACTTCAAGTCGAAAACACAGTGAAATGGCCAAATGCTTTGGCTGTCTTTGTGCAAACATTTAAATATTTTATGAAACGAATTGCAACAGTAAAATTAAATTGGAAAATAAAAACATTTTCCAGGCAAATTTTATCATCATTTAACGATTTCGTTTAATTTATTTTGCAAAAATTTTTTTTATAAATAATAACAACATCAGCTTCTTCACTTTAAGTCACATACTTTGCTAAGCCCTGCAATTAAAATTTCATAAAACTGTTTTCAAGTAAATTTTTTTAGTAAATTTTTTCAGTTTTTATTGGTACTCGATATCTGTGTTTTTTAATAAAGTTCAAACTACTAGTCAATTTTACATAAATTAAATATTTATTGCCATAGATGTTTTTATTATGCAGCAGCCAAATGTCGAAAATAAATACTCGTAAATTAATAAAGAAATATTTTTGAAATATCATCGCTGTGAATTGGTTTGATGAATAAAAAATTAACGAAATTACGACAAACAACAAAAGTCTTTAATAATCCATCCATGTACTGGATGTGCTATCAAATACCGAAATATTTGTCCGCACACAAACTGAATCGACAAAAAAGACTATCGCCAATTTTATTCATCATTTACTGCAGAATCATTATGGCAAATGTTTTTGTAAACACCTTTTTTGTCCGACTGGTCCGTCCACACCCAAACACACACAGCAAGTATTTTATGTGTCTCTCTCTCTCTCTCTCTTCAAAACTTTGTAGTGGTTAAGTGTGTGTGCATGTGTGTGTGTGCGGAATGTTTGTAAAATGGTATGACTTCAGTTGCTGGCTTTTTATATCGTTGACTGCACACGTAAACGACAGTTCCACTAAGTGTATACATTTCCACCGGTAGTGGTGCAATTATTTATGGCAAACACAATGAGGTTGCAAATTGGTTGAATATTTCAGTGCAGAAATTCAAAAGAGCAGGGCAAAAATATCATTGCCGTTCGAATCTCAGATAATGTGAGAAAAAAAGAAATCTATACATATGAAATTTGTATATTCAAATTACTTCAATCTTTTGCATTTTCAAACTTTTATTGCAGTAGCAGAAAGCCTGTGAAGTAAGTTACGAGTTTTGCTTTAATGAAGATGTTACAATTCTGTTGATATACAGCGTGTTTTTTTTGTAGAGTGTCACAACACCAGACACTTTTTTAACAAAATAATTGTTCTATTCGTCAAACTCATTGTGCAATTCTTCCATTTTATGGCCAGCATAACCGTCCTTCACAGCGGCCAATGTGAAAAACAATAGATCGCTTTCGGACCACATTTACTGTTACTGATCACGTGCCTCCCGTGAGATGCCCTGACGCAGCTGTAGCCGCTGTACAGTAAAGCATTGAAGATGATCCTAATCAATCAATTCCTCGCCGTTCTCAGCAACTGGGATTGTGTCCTTCCACTTTATGGCAGATATTTTTTAATTGTTGAAAATTGGCGCCTTCTACGCGCCAGCCGTGGCAGCCATATGCCAGAAATCATATTTAAACATTAATTTCATAAATTCTTTCTTTTCAATAGAGCCCATTTCATTGATATTAAAAATATATTTCCTTGTTGTATTGCGATTTGAACTTGTCGCACTCTATAAAAAACAGCCTTTATTATAAAGTTTTGTTTTTCCTTCGTCTAAATTGAATGCCTTAGAAATTTACTTGATTAAATTGTTTAAAAAAATTGCCTTAAGAGGATTAAAGGACGAGGATTACTGGTCATTATAAAAAAATGGGGATGGGTACACATATGCCACTACCCGCAAATAGTGGCCCAGGACGCTCTTTATAATGCAGAAAAAGTCTTATATCTGAAGTAAATTTGTAATTCGAATATTTACAAAAATTGTTCATATAATATATAACTTCAACGCCCACTAAAGGGGCAAAAATAGACTTTATCGAGTTTTCCACAGACGGACGTAAGGGCATTGCTAGAACGTCTTAGACTTCATCACTGATCAAGAACTTGTATACTTTATGGGGTCCAATTCTCTTTGGAGCGTATTAAAACTGTATTTTGGCGGAATCGTTCTGTCAAGGGCCGTGGGTTAGACATTTCACCTTTGTCATAAAGCTCTAAAACTAAATGTTTGGTATAATTAAATGTAAAATTTATTATGTGAGTGAAGATATATATGCCGAATTAAACATGTTTTGACGTAAGCAGTTACGAAACAACGTATTTAGCTGTAAAGTTAAATATGTTATAACGTAACGAAATGGCAACCAGTGAAATTTTTTTTTTATGAAAATCCGTATTTAATAATTTTTTTGTGCATTTTGAGAAAATATTTACAGGTCATGAAAGCTCAACTTACAGACCATGAGTGTGTGTGTGACCTTGGAGGGATTTTGCCCCCAGTGGCCAAATAAGGAGTTGGCACTCATTGCCAGTATATACAAAATGATGTATGGGATAGAAGACACTCCTATAATCATTTTGTATATAAATATGGATTTTCATATATAAAAAAAAATTTCACTGATTGCCATTTCGTTACGTCATAACATATTTAACTCCACAGCTTAATATGATGTTTCGTAACTGCTTACGTCAAAACATATTTAATTCGGCATATTTATATTCACACACATAAATTTTTTTAATTTTTTTTTTGATAGGGTCATATAGGGGGCAAAGGGCGAGGAAGGGGTAGTGCACAGGAGTGCCAGGTTACGTCTCAGCTTCGTCATAAAAGCTTCAAAATGTTAGTTTTAAGGATGTTGGCTTAAGAAAAGCAATTTGTTATATTTTTACACTATTTTTATAATAACGCCCACTAAAGGGGGCGGTGTTCAAAAACAATTTTTTTTTGATTTTATGGCTCCAAGTTTAACGCGTTGGACCTTCTTTGACATAAAAATATATCATTTGTTTAACAAAATTACGAAAAAAAATACTTTAAAAATTATGTTGTTTTTTATAGTCGTTGGTTTAGTGACGTGGCTAGATCGTCTTAGATATTATTACTGATCAAGAATATATATGCTTTGTGGAGTCTTAGAGGGATACTTCTATACCTTCCAAGTATTTTTCGGAGAGTATAAAAAGCACAAAATGGCACATAAATAAAATAATCATCAGGCTGCACATAGATTTAATGTGCGTTAATATCACTTTTGTATTGAAACAATTCTCGTATGCTATTTCCGCATTATAATTACAAAAATTAAAGCTGATATTCAATTAGCCAACTGATAAATGGTAAACAGCAATAACACACATGAG
This sequence comes from Linnaemya tessellans, assembly GCA_951800035.1. Classification (NCBI taxonomy): domain Eukaryota; kingdom Metazoa; phylum Arthropoda; class Insecta; order Diptera; family Tachinidae; genus Linnaemya; species Linnaemya tessellans. The sequence continues at coordinate 4,023,019 of OX637535.1, forward strand.
TGGTTACGATGATAAAAGCAGAGTAACGGCACCCTCCTTCATCGGTCCTTTAGCAAAAAATTAGCCGGCGAAGTAAAAGGCTGAAATAGCTGCAAAAAAATCTCTATCTCCTCCTCTTTCTTCATCTGTCCCCTCAATACTATCCCCTCCTTTCTAGCTCCGGCGCAATGCACTGCATATGTAGAGGTCATCCCCTGAGTACTGGTCCGCGATAAAAATGAAGTTGAAAAATACAATTGATGTTTGTTTGTCCTTCTGCCTCGGAATATTTATTATATCTCTCTGAGTTAAATACGTAACAAGTGCTGTCGCAGCAATTTTAATTCAAATTAATATATTCTTTAGTTTAAAATTTTTTCATATTTTAAATTACTAGGCGAAGTAATGCTTTAAACACATTCGAGACAGCAGGTTACACGAACACACGACTACAAGATCCATTGGCTACAATCGTCGCCTCGTAGTCACCTTCTTAATTATTTTTGTGGGACGCCAGCTACATTGTCAACACCTCATTTTAGTGGTGTCAATGTCATATAAAGCGTTCGCAATCTAACGTTTTTTTTTCAACTAGTGCTTTGTTCTTGAATGGTAACACTTAGCTCATGTCTGAAATGACAGATAATTAGTTTTATTCTTTCGCTGAACGAAAATGGTTGTGTATACGTTACGTTTTCTGTTCGCTAAGTGGGCCTGCGATCGACTTACAGAAGATGCCGATTTTGCCAAAAAAAAAAATCATCTTTTCAGATGAAGCTCATTTTGATCTTGGCGGGTATGTAAACAAGAAAAATTGTCGCATTTGGGGCACAGAAAACACGCACGCATACATTGAAAAGCCGACGCACCCAAAACGAGTCACTGTTTGGTGCGGATTTTGGTCCAGAGGCATAATTGGGCCATTTTTCTTCGAAAATGAGCCGTTACAGTCAATGGCGATCGTTATCGGGCCATGCAGCCATTTGAATGAAATTATTTTCCATTATTAACCGCAAGGATTGTACTTTCAAATAAAAAAAGAAATTTGAGAAAATATTCAGTAGTTTTTTTTTTAATAGCATTTTCAAAAAAATAGTTGTTTGGCGGACCCTATATAATAAGCGCTTATTCTAAATCTCTTTATAGACCGAAACAAATTTAATAATAAAAACACTTTATTTGTTTATAGCTCTTTCCTGTTTTTGCATTTGTAATAAATACATTTTGATGTCCTTTTTTTGTTATTGCACTATGAAAAAGAGTTTATGAGTTAATTCATTTGTGGCCTAACTAATGTCTTTTATCGATAACGGCTATCAAATATATACAAAATTAGAGTATTCAAAATAATTGCATTTTTACTTGAAAAGTCAGATACAAAATTGCAAAATTTAATAATAATTCCAATATGTGAATAAATTTGAAAAATATGTCTAACAAGAGAAAAAAATTTTGGAGTACTTTGAAATGATAGCCATATCGTTTATATGGAGTCTATATTCTAGGAGTTATTACCAAAAAAGAATAATAATAATAAATAAATAAAATTAAAAAATAAAAGTAGAGAGAGAACGCAAAATAATAATAAATAAATAATAGTTACAAAATAATTTTTATTCTTGAAAGGCCTATTACACTTTTTATTTTTAATAATTTTCATATTCTTAACCAGTTTGAAAATATTTTTACACGCTTATTTATTTAAGATGTTTCACTGTGTTGGCAGCACTAATTTATTTATTGTCGCCTGTGAAAATAGAAATTGGTTTATTTTGACTACAGCCACAAAAGTACCACGGACAACAACCTGCCGTGCAACCGTGAAAATAATTATGCCCATATAAACACATGTACTCTATTTCTGACAGGTTGTAGTCGGTAGCCTGCTGTCGTGAATGTGTTTAATGCAAAATTACAAAAAAATTTCTTGATGTAATAATTAAATGTATATCATAAATCGTCTATATCATTGAGAGTTAAGATAATTTTTAAGAAAATATGCTAATACATTAAGAATAATTTATTGTTATGAAATTTTTTATTTGACACATTGTTGTCACAATACAATTATATATAAATGAAATTTATTTTATTATTTTATTTTGTATTACAAATATATGACAAAACAAAGATACATTATGAAGGATATTGGAACTTCTCCACATATGGAATGCTTCATATATCCTTTTCATCTATAGTACAGAGTTTGATAATACAAATACGCACAAGTTGAAGCTGGCTGACTGCAAATCTTTTGAACCATAATGAGTAGACTTGAAAACCATCACTAGGTCAGTCAAAAGTATGTACATGACCATATAAAACAAAACAAACACACAACAACAAGTAGCATGTTTACATGAACGTGTACACACACACACACACACAAATTTTTATAGCCAAAACCAAACGGCATAACAACACACGAATATATAAAATAAAACATTTTCAAACAAAAATATTTCATACTCATACAGAGAGAGAGAGAGAGAGAGAGAGAGAAATAAAATAAAATGGGAAATTTTTTACACCAAATATTCGAGAGCCAAACAGGGAAATTTTGGTTGCACCAGCAACAAATTGCAAACAAAAAATAAAAATTGCAGCAGAGACATGAGAAAAATGGAATTAAATGAGTTTTGCTCTACAAACCCACAACTGAGGGCCTATTGAGTACTGGATATCCAGTTTTTAACTTTTTACAGCAAATGAGTGCATTTTTAGCAAACTAAATGTTAAAACACATTTGGTCCTTTTGTGTGTGTGTGCCGAGAGAACTAGAAAGAGCCAAGAGAAATAAATGCTAAAATTTATTACTTCTGCCAAGGCGACAGCTGCTGCCTTTACTGCAATTTTTGTTAAACGTGGAGTTGTTTGTGCTAAAACTCAGCCATAGTAATTTTGTCTATACAGTCAATTGCAAGCAAAAGGATATTCAGGGTGTTGTTGTGTACATATTTCGTGTTTTAGAACATAAAACAAGCAAAGCAACAACAAATTGTATCAGAGCGTGTCAGAGGGTATGTTATCAATTTTGGCTGCCATTATAACACACGTATTTATAAAAAAGAAAATGGTTTGTTTTGGAGTTTAAACAATTTTATAATTGTAAAATGCTTTTAGTACTTCTTGGAGCCTGTGCGATAGCGGTCAGTCACTCAAACACAGACAGAGGATTAATTTTTCAAATCTGTTGGTACATTTACTTTTTTTTTGTAAGTTTGTGTTTTAAAATTTGTGTATTACATATTTTTTTTCTTTAATATTTTGGGATTTCTGTTTAATAAAATTATAGGAAAAACTAATCATAAGTTTTAAAAATGCCATTAAATAAAAAGTTGTTTTATTTCATATTAAAGAGAAAGACAACAGGTAAATATGAGAAAAGCATATAACATTATTTGGAAACATAAATATTATTTTTTTTTGCGAACACGACTTGTAGTTGTAACACCCGGGTAAGTGTGACATAAAGAAATGCGGCTGCGCATGAGCAATACCAATCAGCCCTGAGTGTAAGTAAGCAAGCGGAAATAAAATGTTTTATTTTTGTTACAATCGTATCCCGTCATTGTATTTGCATATTACATCTGCATATCGTTGGTGTCACGTAGAAAGGCTATAATTCATATAATTGTAACAAAACTGGAATTATTATATTAAAATACATATATTCGATTTTAGTGGCAAGTCTGTATTTGTGGAATTTAATAAACAACTCAATATCGTATGCGGACTCTTTGCATGAGAGCAGTATAACAAAATTGTCAAGTCAACATTAGAAACAGCAGAAAGTCCGTATAAGCAGTTTAAAAAACTTACGAATTCGTCTTTTTTTTAAATGTTTTAGTTTTTGAAAAATTAAAGTTATAATCATGGGGCAAATTACCGCAAACGATATCCATTAAGATTTTAATACAATTTAAAGATCAATTTCACTGCGCCCTTGTTTTAAATAGAGATGTGATTCATGTGCGAATCATGTGCACCGTGATTAAAAAGTATTCAAATCACACGTACGTGAGTGATCCTACTTCAAAAATTTAGGATCGTGACGGGCGTGACGGTGCGTGATTTTTGATTAAAAATCATCAGCCGTTATTTCTTTACCGATTGAACTAAACCCTCATATTATTACGGTGCGATACTTCTTACGCCAAAAAATATTAACCAGGTGTAGGACCAGCACTCGGGGGATGACCCCTACACATGCAGTGCATTGCGCTGGAACTGGGAACATAGATTTTAAGATGCTATTATAATTATTATTATTTTTTTTTTCATTTATTTTGAACTAGAAATTCGCCTCTTGAATTTTTACATTCTTAATAATATTTTAAGGTGCTAAAGAGGGTTCGTTAGCACAGATTTCTTTAGCTGCATATGTTAATTTGGACAGGTTGTATGTTAATTTGGACAGGTTGTTGTCAAATTCGGGCCACTTGGTCCCACAAAAAAAAACTGTCTATCGTATCATCTTTCCTAATCTGTCCCCTCAATACTGTCCCCTCGTTTTCAGTTCCGGCGCAATGCATTGCATATGTTGGGGTCATCCCCTGAGTGCTGGTCCTACTCCTAAAAATAAAATCTATAGCAGCTTAAACTGGCATGATACTCAAGGTCGAAGAGACAAAGTCTCTACCAAAACTCAACCATTAATACTTCCCTTATTAAAAATAGTTAGTTCTTAATTTATAAAATTTTTAGGGACAATAACACAATGCGACAGATTTAAGGTCATGAAAGATACTTTTTTTCTATTTAATTTAGGCTGTCTGATTCTTTCCCGCAATAATTAACGTATTAAAATAAAATTACAGCAGAAAAAAACCCGCCTGTGTATAAAGAAAAATAAAAAAAAATATATTAAAAAAAACAAGTAAAAACGTTGTATTCGACCGGGTCGAATCTTAAATACCCTCCAAATATTTTGTAAGTAAATTTAAAATGGTTAACTGGATGGGACAGAGTTCCTTTAAGACATCTCTGTGCCCAATTTTAAATCTCTATTTTCGGGAAGGGACGTGGGAGATTCGTTTCACCTCTGCAAGATCAGAGAACATCTCAGCTTCTTATAGGCTTAAGAAATACAAATTGTTCAATATTTACACTATTTTTGCATATAATATCGTACGTCAGCGCCCATTGAAGGGGGCGGGGTCCAAAAATATACTACATCATGTTTTCCACAGACGAACGTATGGGCATTGCTAGATCGTCTCAAACTTCATCACTGATCAAGAATGTATATACTTTATGGGGTCCAATTCTTTTTGGAGGACATTACATCTGTATTTTTTGGGGTCTCTCTGGCAAGGGCCGTGGGGGAGACATTTCACCTTTATCATAAGACTCTAAAAATAAATATTTGGGATAATTAAATGTAAAATTTATTATATGAGTGAAGATAAATATGCCGGGTTAAACATGTTTTGACGTAACCAGTTACGAAACAACGTATTTAGCTGTGAAGTCAAATATGTTATGACGTAACGAAATTGCAACCAGTGAAATTTTTTTTTTATGAAAATCCGTATTTAATAAATTTTTTGAGCATTTTCTCAAAATATTTACAAGCCATGAAAGGTCAATTTACAGGTCATAGGGGTGTGTGTGATCTAGGGAAGATTTTTCCCCCAGTGGCCAAATAAGGAGTTAGCATGCATTGCCAGTAAATAACAAATGATTTATGGGATAGAAGACACTCCCATAATAATTTTGTATATAAATATGGATTATCATACAAAAAAAAGTCTCACTGATTGTCATTTTGTTACGTAATAAAATATTTAATATCGCAGCTAACTACGTTGTTTCGTAACTGCTTACGTCAAAACATGTTTAACCCGGCATATTTATCTTTACACACATAAATTAATTTTTAATTTTTTTCATAATTAATATTTTTTTTTTTTTATAAGGTCATTTAGCGGGCAAAGGGGAAGGAGGGGTAGGGCAGAGAAGTACCAGGTTACATCTCAGCCTGAAGAATAAAATTTTTAAAGCTTAAAAATGTTATTTTCAAGGAATGTAGGCTTAAGTGAAACAATTTGTTAAATTTTTACACTATTTTTGCATATAATAACGCCCACTAAAGGGGGCGGGGTCCAAAAATAATTTTTTTTTTATTTTATGGCTGCAAGTTGAACGCGTTGGACCTTTTTTAACAAAAAAAAAGCATTAAAAATTATATCGTTTTTAGCGGTTGGTTTACTTCTTAGGGAAACTTTTTCCCGTCTGACCCGATTTAGCCTATTTACGACCTTGACCTGTGCTATCCTTCAAGGTATATTTGTACCAAATTTCAAGAGTTTGGCTCTTTTCGTTTGGACTGAATCGTGATTTCCACAGACGGACGGATGGACGGACATGCTCAGATCGTCTTAGATGTCATAACTGATCAAGAATATATATACTTTATGGGGTCTCAGATGGATATTTCGCTGCTTTACAAACGGAATGACAAAGTGAATATATTTACACTCCAATTCTTTTTTGGAGAAAATGTTCCAATTCACTTAGCCAGTAAAATATATCTTTGAGGCTCATGTCGGGTAATCTCACTTGAAATACTTGCCGCTAAACTCTTTGTGAAAAATTAAATTTAAAGTAGCTTTAGCTTTGATTGTATTTTATTTAAACTCTGTTTGATGTGTATTTTCACTGGTCGTCGTAGCAAAAGGCCAGCTTGCCTTGATGATATTTTATTAAAGAGCAAAGACTGACGCATTAAAATTGTTGTTGCCTGAAAATGTTTTAGTTCGTTTTTGCTTTTGCCCCCATCGTTGTGCTAAATTAAGACAGAGAATTATACTATAGAACAAAATTGTTGTCTGCTTTTGTTTTCGTACTGTTATTGTCTCCCGTTCTGCTTATCCTTTTCGTGCAATTGTAAGTGCTTGTCAGTGTGAGTGTGTGTTGGAAATGAAAGTGTTGCTCGCTGCCAGTTGCAGTCGGCAAAATGATAATTTTATTTATTTAATGGTACTTAAGCTTTTTGCTGCTGCAACTACTTTAACATATTAAGGCATTGCAAATGTTCATTTTACATAAATTTCAATTAAAATTACGTTAATAATTAAGGATGCATTAACGCAATTGCATATTTATGAGTGAGTGTTTGAGGCAAATGTACATATCGTCGGCTCTTCGATGTATTTGTCAAATCAGTTGGAGTGAAGGAATATTACAGAGAAGGTGCAAAGGCAGCTTTTTCCTTCAAAATAGAAAGCCACATAATTTTTTTGGTATTAAATATGTGAAATTGATTATTGCATACTTTTAGGTGTGCCAATGGGATGGGGCTGTTAGCCAGAAGGTAGTCTGGCTTCATTGCTGCCCTACAGTGACTGCTCCGCCGACAGTCAAATCTGTTCGCAGATTTTCATTATTTAAAAAAAAAGATTCACAACTTCTTCAAAATAACATAAGTATAAAGTTTTTTGTTATTTTTTATTAAATTAATTAATTTTTTTTGTCTATTAATGATTTCTATTTAATTTCCACGTCACTTGAGCTTTTTATTTAAATATTTGACCTGTTGCGTCACAGTTCCTTTAAAACATTTCTGTGCCTAATTTTAAATCTCTACAGAGGGTCACTCTGACAAAGGCCGTGGGGGAGACATCTCACCTAAATCGTAAATATATTGAAAAACTAAATTTAAGCTGTAGAAAAATAATATTTTTTTAAGACCATTTAAGTGGAAAATGGGGGTGGTGGTTAGGGCAGGGGAATATCATAGATCGTAAAAGCATATAAATTAAGTTTTTAAGGATTGTAGGCTTAAGGAATATAAATTGTTAAACATTTACACTATTTTTTCATATAAAATGTACCTTCAACGCCCACTAAAGGGGGCGGGGTCCAAAAATAGACTTTATCATGTTTTCCAGAGACGGAATTATGGGCATCGCTAGATCATCTTAGACTTCATCACTGATCAAGAATATACACTTTATGAGGTCCAACTCTTTTTGGAGGGTATTAAAACTATATTCTATCGGTGCCGCTCTAGCAAGGGTCCGGGGGAGACGTTTCACCTTTGCCATAAAACACTAAAAATACATTTTTGGGATAATTAAGTTTACAAAAAAAAATTTTTTTATAGGGTCATTTGGAGCGCAAAGGGGGAGGGGGAGAAAAGGGCTAGGGCAGAGGAGGATCAGGTTACTTCTCAGCTTCAAAATGTAATTTTTAAGGAATGTAGGCTTATGTCATACAATTTGTTTAATTTTTACATCATTTTTGTATATAATAACGCCCACTATAGGGGCGTGGTGCAAAAATTTATTTCTTTAATTTTATGGCTCCAAGTTTAACGCGTTGGTTCCTTCTTTGACATAAATATATATTATATGCTTAACAAAATTACAAAAGAACTTAAAAAATATGTTTGCTTTTTAGAGGTTGGTTTGGTTCTTCTGGGAGGGGAACTTTCTCCCCTCTGGCCCGATTCAACCCATTTATGAACTTAACCTGTACCAACCTTTAAGATATATTTATACAAAGTTTAAAGGGTCTGCATAGTTTCGTTTGCACTGAATCGTGGTTTTCACACACGGATGGACGTACGGACGTGACTACATCATTTTAGGTTCCACCACTGATCAAGAATATAAAGGGTCCGCCAAATAACTTTTTTTTTTTTTGAAAATGCTATTAAAAAAAACTACTGAAAATATTCAGTTTTCTTTTTTTATTTGAAAGTACAATCCTTCGGGTTAAAAATTAGAAAATAATTTCATTCAAATGGCTGCCTCGGCTGGCCATGCAGTAGCCTACACGATCGGTCCAATTTTTAAGCACATTATCGATTGTGTGCAGCTGTATTTCACCAATGGCTTCACGAATATTGTCCTTTAAACCGTCAATTGTCTCTGGCTTATCTTTGACGGCACCCCCCAAATAACAGTCCAACGGTGTCAAATCTCAGCTCCGAGGTGGCCAAACGATATCAGCTTTGCGGCTGATAATGCGATCTTCAAAAACAGGACGCAAAACCTCGAGTGTATCTTCGGCTGTGGTGCACGTAGCGCCGTCCTGTTGAAACCAAATGTTGCCAATATCCTCCTCTTCAATTTTTGTGAACAAAAATTCGTTCAACATGGCCCGATAACGATCGCCATTGGCTGTAACGGCCACTCTTCAAAGAAAAGTGGCCCAATTATGCCTCTGGACCAAAATCCGCACCAAACAGTGACTCGTTTTGGGTGCGTCGGCTTTTCAATGTATGCGTGCGGGTTTTCGGTGCCCCAAATGCGACAATTTTGCTTGTTTACATACCCGCCAACATCAAAATGAGCTCCATCTGAGAAGATGATTTTTTTTTTTGCAAAATCGGCATCTTCTGTAAGTCGATCGCAGGGCCACTTAGCGAAACGAAAACGCATTGGCTGGTCAACCATTTTCGTTCAGCGGAAGGATAAAACTAATTATCTGTCAAATCAGGTTAAAATAGCTACAAAAACACAAACAAAAAAAAACACTATCTTCTCATTTTTCCTAATCTGTCCCCTCAATACTATCCCCTCGTTTTCAGTTCCGGCGCAATGCATATATAGGGGTCATCCCCTGAGTGCTGGTCGTACTCCTCAAAAAAAAAAAAAAAATCAGACATGAGCTAAGTTTTACCATTCAAGAAATAAGCACTAGTGGGAAAAAAAACATTAGATGGCGGACCCTTTATATGCTTTAAGGGGTCTCACATGTATATTTCGCTGCATTACAAACGGGATGACAGATTCTTTTTTGGAGGGTATACAAATTTAAAAATATAAATATACATGATATTGATTTTTTGGTAATGGTCCACTCGGCGTAAATCTAAATGAGCTGACGATATGTAAGTGAAAGTACAAAATTAAGTGTGTGCCTGCATGTGGCTGTGTGTGGGTCTGTGTGTGTGTCTTGGCGTGTGCTAAAATGAGCATCGTTTTTGCGTAGCTTTGTTGTACTCATTAGTGCTGCAAAGCCTTTTGTTTTTTGAATTTTTTTTTTTTTAATGCGATGAAGAGGCCCTTGCTGATAATTAAATGCGTTTCTAAGACACATACACACATACACACCCACACATCCACACTTTGCAAATAAAACAACTTTGAGCATCAGAGAATTTTCTGGTTGTGTGTCGAAATATTTATACAATTATAACCGGCTGGGGCAGCTGAGGTTTTAGTGCTTTTAGCTTAAGTTTTACATGTGGCCAATATTAACATGTACGTGGAGCAGTGCAACAGTGAGTGTAAAATGTAGGTTTGTGTGTGTTTGCTTAGAAAAATGCAACGTATAACATCTATGGGAAATATTTGGGAAATTAGTCATCACGCTTAACCTATTTAATTTGTCTTAAACTTAAGGTGGACGACAATATGCCATAATTGTCCAACTTTTTGTATTATTTATATAAAAATCATTGACCTTGACATCCGAAAGAGGGAAGGCGGAATATCAGACTCTTTAAAATTTTATTTATTATACAAGGTGTTTTTTTTAAAGGTATAGAACTTCGAATTGAAATAAAACACAAGAAAATCGTTTTAATGTCCATCAACTTGACTTTATTGGAAGGATAATTTTATGCCATTAATGTTTAAATATGACTTAGGGCATATGGCCGCCGCGGCTGGCTCGAATAAAGCCAATTCTACAGGTCCAATTTTCAACCACTTTTTCGAGCATATGGGGCCGTATGTTGGCAATAGCGCCACGAATGTTGGCTTCCAAGTCCACTAACGTTTCTGGTTTATTGGCGTAGACGAGCGACTTCACATATCCCCAAAGAAAATAATCAAATGGTGTCAAATCACACGATCTTGGTGGCCAATTGACAGGTCCATTCCGCGAAATTATACGCTCATCGAATGTTTCCTTCAATAAATCGATTGTGACGTGCGCTGTGTGGCATGTAGCGCCGTCTTGTTGGAACCACAACTCATCCACATTCATTTGCGCAAAATCTTCCATAAAGTTGATGGACAAAGCTCCAATTGCTGTGCACGGTTCACATTATGTCGACCATAAAATGGACGGAGCTTGCGGTAAACTTCGCGAACTGAACCATTACTTTCGAAATAAATTTGCACGATTTGCAAGCGTTGTTCTTTTGTCAACCTGTTCATGATGAAATGGCAAACCAAAATAAATATTAATCACTTGACAGCTGACAAAATGGCAGCCAGTTAAAAAAGTGATGCCAACTTTAAGTTCTATACCTCAATAAAAAACACCCAATATTATTATGAAAATTTATTTGACTTACATCTTAGGACACAATTTAATTTCACAACAATTGCCGAAATTTGTTTCGCCTTTCATCTTTATGGCAATTAAAATGCTAAACAAAACTCTTAATTAAATTTAAAAAAAAAAGGAAAAGGAAAATAGCAACAGAACTATTTTATCTGCAACAACAAGAAAAGTAATTAATTCTGCTATTTTTCCTTTAAAATTTTCTAATTTTTTATGCTGACTTTTACAGCTTATGGTTTTTAGTTTTGTTTTGCATTCATGTTGCATAATATTTCATTGTTCCATGCTTTTTTTTTATACCGACATGACAATTTAAGTGCCGTGCATATCCTTGGCACGGCCCTTGAACTCTTTGTTTCTTTTGCTGTTTTCTGTTTTTATTTAAGAATGTGATGTGCCTCGTACATTCGTTCTGGTTACTCATGACACTGTCTCTGCATACGAGTACCAAAGGAAAATGCTTGCCTTCGGCACACACACATGTAAGTTTATACAACATGTTTTTTTACACAAACTCGCACACTGAATTTACGCTTGAGAAAGTGTAAAAAACACTCAAGCGTGACTTTAAATAAGACATGAAAAAGGAATAAAATTAAAAATATTTAAATACAAATAGTTTCGTGTACAATCGTGCATTTGTGTTGGTTAATGCAACACAAAAAAAGTAAATAGGTATTGTGTGAAGGTGTAAGTAATCCTTAACAGTGAGATGCGAGTTCATACAAGGGACTCTTGCTTAAACAACACAATTTGAATAACTGCGCTAATTTGTGGGCGCTTATCACTTATTTCATTTACGCAGGCAGCAGCGTTTTCGGGGCATTCAAGAATATATTTTTTTTACCCTTCATAAAAAAGTGAAAAGGTGTATATGTATGGGTTTGTCATTAATATCGGATCCTTATAAATAGCGATGTCCGTCTGTCTGTACATCAAATCGGTTTTCCCAAGCACACAGAAGAGCTAGAGTCTTCATTATTAAACTGCTAGAATGGAAATGAACTTAGAATGGTATTGAAATTCAGAAAAATCCAAAATACGGTTCCAGAGCTGGGAAGCTTGCATCTATTTCTGGACGCAAAATTAGCTAGCAGAAACCTATTATTATTTTTTGTTTGTTTGTTAATTAAACCTATTTCATATTTTGGGAAGAATAAAATTTGTATTAAAAACGAAAAAAAAAATATTCCAGGAATGGGAAATTGCACTTCATTTTTTTTTCTGGTACATAAAAGTAAGTTTTTTTCGCTTCCAGCGTTCGAATATTAAAATTTTGTGAGGTTTTTTCAGTGAATAAAATATTTTTTTTTCTATTTTATACTTCAGGAAAAATTATATTCACGGGAAAAATAATGAATACTAAAAATTTGATTCCAGGGCTGGAAAATCGTTATAGTTTTGTTACATAAAACTAGACTTATAAGTACCTAATTTTTGTTTTTTAATCAATTAAACTTGTTTTATACTTCAGGAAGAATCAAATTGATATCATAAACCAAAAAAAAAAAATGATATTACCTTCCAGGGCTGGAGAACGGAAATTTTTTTCTCACATAAAATAATCAAAAGAGTCACTACTTTTGGTTCTTTTGGTGCATTAAGCCTTTTTTACGCTTAAGTAAGAATTGAATTTGTATTAAAAAGCAAAAAAAAAATTTTAAATTTTATTCCAGGGTTGGAAAATCGTACATATTTTGGTATGTAAAAGTAAACATATAAGTTCCCATATTTAGTTTTTTAATGAATTATGCCTATTTTATACTTCAGGAATAATTAAATTGGTATTAACAACCAAAAACAATTAAAAACTTGGTTCCAGGGCTGGAGAGTCGAAATTTTTTGGTACCAAATAAGTTTTTAATTTTGGTTTTTTTTTAGAGAATTAAACTTTTTTATACTTGAGGAAGAAATATATTTGTGTAAAAATAAAAAAATTAACAATTTACATAAGAAAAAAAAAGTTCGACTAATAAAAATTCATACATAATTAAAAAATAAAAAATTTAAAAATTATAATCCTGGGCTGGAAAACTGATATGTCTCCTAATTTTTTTTTATTCTAATTTTTTATATTTTTTGTATTTATATTTTGTTTACAATTTTTTTTTCGTCAAACTGAGGAAAAATTACATTCTTGTAAAAATTAAAAAATTTAAAATTAGATTCCAGGGTTGGAAAATCGAAGTTTTTTGGTATATACAAGTAACCGAATAAGTTCCTTATTTTTTTTTTTTTTATTTTTTTTTTTTTTTTGTATATAAAATCTGTTTGCTGTTTTAGAAAGAAAGGGGAACTACATATGTGAAGGATATTTAAGATTCGGCACAGCCGTATATGGCACTTGTACTCGTTTTAAATGCCGTTGATTAAAAATGTTTGAGGTAGATACAACTGCTACATACAAATAAAGGGTGTTGTTTTATGAAGTTTTTTTTTATACGAATCACTCTGTTGTCTGACAGCTGTTTTGACAGTTTAAAGTGACGTCTCTACTCAGTATTGTTTGGCAAATCATCATGAACAGGTTAACTCCAGAACAACGCTTCCAAATCGTGGAAATTTATTTTCAAAAACATTGTTCAATTAAAAATGTTTATAGAGGACTTCGTGAATTTTATGGTGCACATAATCGTCCGTCTAAGACCACCATAAAGAACGTAAATACCAAATTTCGGTCTACATACACTCTTTTGGATGCCAAGCCACCGAAAAGAATGAAAAGAGTGCGTACAGAAGAAAATATTGCTCTCGTTGAGGCCAGTGTCGAAGAAAAGGGCAATTTATCGATTCGTCGTTGTGCGCAAGAAGTTGGACCTTGTCCACCGACTTTATGGAAAATTTTGCGTAAGGATTTGAGTTTTGTGCCACACAAAATTCAATTGGTGCAAGAATTAAAGCCACACGATCATCATATGCGCCGTGAATTCAGTAATTGGTCGCGTAATCAATTAGACGAAATTCCGCTTTTTTACCGCAAAATTCTCTTCAGTGATGAGGCGCATTTTTGGTTGAATGGACATGTCAACAAGCAAAATTGCCGTATTTGGAGCAAAAATAATCCACACGCCGTTCAAGAATTACCAATGCATCCCGATAAATGTACTGTTTGGTGCGGTCTATGGGCTGGCGGAATCGTCGCTCCTTATTTCTTTAAAAATGAGGAAGGACGACGCGTTACCGTGAATGGAAATCGATACAGAATCGTGATCAATGAATTTTTGGTGCCAAAACTTCAAGATATGGATGTAAACGAAATGTGGTTTCAACAGGATGCAGCCACTTGTCATACTGCGGGCGAAACCATGGACTTATGGAAAGAACATTTCAACTACAACATTATTTCGAGAAATGGACCGGTGAATTGGCCTCCGCGTTCGTGTGATTTGACGCCACTCGATTATTTTTTGTGGGGATACCTGAAATCATTGGTTTACGTGGATAAACCAGCAACGATTGACGCTTTGGAAACCAGTATTCAACGTGTCATTGCTGAGATACGCCCTCAAATGCTTGAAAAGCTGGTCGAAAATTGGACCTCCAGAATGGCCTTTGTGCAAAATAGTTGTGGTGGCCATATGCCCGAAATTATATTTAAATGTTAAATGACAAGAAATTATCTACCAAATAAAAAATTTTTTTGGCCATTTCATAATTTGGCATGTGTTTTATTTAAATTTCAAATCAGCAAGCTCTTATAAAAACACCCTTTATATCTTGTCACTACCTCTTTGCAGCACTTATTTTAAGCTAAATTAATTACAAACCAACTAAACAAATTGTCCATTCAAATCACATACAAACATCGATTAGGATATCAACGATACATATGGATTATTAGGCAGTTCACCAGCGTAACCACGGAAATGGAAAAGTGTGGATACTTGTTATGCTAATGACCAGCACTGGATGAAACCAATCTAAATCATTGTGCAGTATTATTGACCCTTTAGAAATAACAGCATTCAACGTAAAGAAGAAATAGGTCTTGCTTCTTCAATCTACAATCATCGTGAGATCTTGGACTGTGTGGTTCTACAGCCACCCTGATGAGAAAAAGTTTCCAGGTGGCCCATTAAGTAAAAATTGCAGATATGTAAAAAAATAAATTTGTATTCCTATAAAAAAATTTAAAGATATTTCTTAATTAATTAGTGCAATATCTCAAATACCTCAATAATCTCTGCAGAAATTCCATGCAATCGTGCCAATTACGCCCTGAATACTTATATTAAGTGTCATGGTGTGTACTCCAAATGCCACCCACACTTCTTGGCCTGATGGATTGAAAACATATTAAAAAGTGTAATAAATATTTTATAACCTCATATTTATTTATATCAATAAAAACAGAGTATAACAAATTGCTTGGTTTCTGCAATTCAAAAACACTTAAAGACAAGACAAACATGCACTTGTGCTAAATTCATTTGTAATATTTTATTTATTACAGGTTTTGGCTCATTAGTTCTTTCCAAGTCATACATGACTAGTGCAAAAGTTTTATGTAGTTTTCGAAATGAATTTATTTTTCCCAAAAACTAATAACTGATATTTATAGTTTAACTTGTAATCATATGGATGAAAAACCTACACTTAAGCCAAAGACATGATATTTTGAAAAAGAGTAGCAATTGCAAGTTCTTGTGTGTATGAGTGTCATTTAGCTGTTATGGAAAATTTACAATTGCTAATAACTTTAAGCACAGAAAGCTTCTCAGCAATACTATAATATGAAATGATGGCATTAGATGTTTGCTATAAACTCTAAATTTTGGAAGAGCAAAATAGATAATAAAGTCGGAAACCGCGATATCAGGGATTTCATAACAAAAGAGAGTCTTGGAAAATACGGGGCAAGATTTTCTGTAAGTTTTTTTGCAGTAAGTTTTTTTTACTAATAAAACATATTTTGGAATTTAGGATAAAAAATATTTGTATTAAAATTAAAAAAAAAAATTTCGATTCCAGGGTTGGACAACTGCAATACTTTGTAGTACATGAAAGTGACCAAAATGTTTACAAATTTTAAGTTTTTCTTAAATAAAACTATTTTATACCTCACTAAGTGTTATATTGGTAAATAGAAAACAATAAAAATTAAAATTTTGCTTCCAGGGTTCGGAAATTGAAATACTTTTTGTACATAAAACAGTCATATAAGTTCCTAATTTAGTTTTTTTTTTCGTGAACTAAAGCTATTTTATACTTCAGGAAGAACTAAATTGATACTAAAAACAAACAAAAAATTTATTTTCGATTTCAGGGTTGGAACATCTAAATTTTTTTGGTATGTAAAAGTAGGCTTATAAGTTCCCAATTTGGGTTTTTTAGTGAATTATAACTATTTTATACTTCAGGAAGAATTAAAATGGCGTTAACAATCTAAAAAATTAAAAACTTGATTCCAGGGTTTGAAGATAGAATTTGGTTGGTACATACAAAGTAACCAAATAAGTTCACCTATTGTCTTTATATAAGCACTTTTCCTTATTTAAGTTAAATCTTTTTTGGTTAGCACGAAATTCCCCAAATCTGGCAATACTCCACTCTTAATAAAATAACTTGATTTTAATAAAAAGTCGTAAAAAAATAATTTGCAGATGGCAGATTTGAACTTGAGTCTGAATAAAATATTTTAAATTGAGTCAAAATAAAAAATTGTTATCTTAATAAAACGATATTTATTTTTATTCAATTTCCACAATTTGGAAGTTTTATTCTGGCATTGAAAGATTTGCAAGCACTTGCCTAATCCAATTGGCAAGTCGTAAGGTAAATCCAGTTGGAAAGCTAACAAATCATGGTTGTCGTTATTGATATTTCTCACGCAACAAAAAGAGCAACCGATACTTGCCGTACACATGAGTTTTTTGCATAAAATAAGTAGATAATTGCTTTTATTTTCGATATGTAGCCAGCACTTATTATTTTCTCTTCAGGTAACATACATATGAAAATTTACCTTAAAAAAATTAATAAAATAATCAATATTGTTGTTGTCAAATGCTTATGTGTGTTGTAATAAAATAAAATTGCTGCACAATGCAATAGTTTGTCTCTTTCTTGTTTTCGAATTGCAGGTTTTTAAGAACAATAATAATTTATGAAGTTGAAGCAGGCAATTGAAAATAATATGCGCGTTTCATTTCAATTTTACGGTGATAAATGATGACAGTTTTGGCAACCTGATTTAAGTTGATAGTTTTATTTTGCCAAAAATCTTTTGAGTAGGAAAGAGAGTGTTTAAAAAAAAAACTTAAACCAATTTGTTGAGCATTAAAATTTTGCAGCAAAAAAAAAAAAGAAGAAGGTTACACACGTGGGTACACAGATCGAAAATTTGGTTCGTTGCAAACAACAAATAATTTGTTTTGTGTGGCAATAGAAGTGTCTCTAATTTTGGTTTTGTCCAAATTCTCGGTAACGTTAAGGTGTGATTTGCAGTTTGTTACGTATTACAAAGAAAAAAGAACACAAGTTAGGCATACGTGCAACATTTGAATGTATGTGCAGCAACTAAAAACACAAATATATTTTTTGTTTTCTCTAAAATATTGCACTAATAAATTGGTTGCTTTTTTGCATTTGGTGTTGTATGAACTCGATTTGTTTTCTATTAATTTTATTTTTTACTTCTGCTCTTTTATATATGGGGACCTACTTGTATTCAAGCCACTGCTGTCCAAAGTATACTCTATAAATTTTTGCAGTCTATTTAAGTTCGCAACAACAGCAACATCAATATTTTGATTTATGACTGAACTAGAAATTTTGTTGTGCCAGCTCATCAATACAGCGAACGAAGGGATATGGAAACAGTTGCAAAATTCTGTTTTTTTTTCTTTGTAATTTGTTGTTATATTTTATGTGCAAGAATGTTTTTGTAATATAAATTAATTATTTCATTATTCTTTCGATTACGTTCGATTTTTTATTTAGTCCATGTTTTCTGTTTGTTAAACGTGCTGTTGCAGTGCGACCTGACGTATGACGAATTTGTTGTGCACAGAGTGCACATCACTCATACGTCCAGTAGCACCATAAATAAATTAATTACAAAATCAAGAGAAATTTAGGGGGAAAACTATTATTTTCATATTCGATTTAAATTACATTTTGTATACAAATAAGATAAGTATAGTTGTTTTTTCTTTTCAGGCGATGCACTGCGATCCGGCAGGAATATATTTTTATATGAAAATGCTTTTTTGAAAAACCGCGTAAAATAGTGTCAAAATATTATAAATATTTTTGTATGAAAAATGTTCATTAAATTTAAAATGGTTTTGAAATGAATTTTATTTAAAATTTTTCGTACAAAAATTTGTTAATATGAGGGATAGACTTTAAGCTTAAAAAGCATTAGATATTAAATTATTAAGATAAATTTTTTCTTACTCTGGCTCGAGTCCAAATCTGCGCATGTGCAAACAATTTTTTTGTATTACAGGATTTTGCAATATGTTATAAATAATATTTTTATATAAAATATATACACTTTAGGCTTAAAAACTATTAGAAATTTAAATTCTTCTGGTTTCTTGACCTCTTTTTAATTATTATTGTATTCTGATATTTTTAAGCTTATTTTAGTTTAATTTTTAATTTCAATATTTCGTCACTCCTTTGTGTGACTTCTTCAGGAAATTATAAAATAAAATAATTAATTTCCTGAAGAAGTCACACAAAGGAGTGACGAAATATTAAAATTTAAAATTAAACTAAAATAAAGAGATCTTAAGCTTAAAAATATCAGAATACAATAATTATTAGATATATAATTATTAGGATACATTTCCTCTTATTCAGGCTTGAGTTCAAATCTGCTCATATGCAAATATTTTTTTAAGTTATTTTGCATTCAATTCGAATTTTTTATTAAGAGTGAAATATTTCAAATAATTTTTGGATTATTAGCAAAACTGATTGGTAATCATTTCGAGAACGCTACATAATCTCTTCGGCGTCCTTTGTTCAATTTTTTCTTTTTTCACAGCATTACTACTCAGTAGGAAATAAATGATTGGTATAAATGAATACTATAATGCTTATGAACTGCTTGCTAACGGGTGATCTTTTTAGCAACTATCTCTTTGGCAACACAATTTTTGGCTCTTTTCGTGTAACTTCTTACTGTTAAACATGATCAGTTCGGTTTATAATTTAGCCAGGACTCGACTTACAAACGAACATCGCTTGCACTTTTTATGATGACTTGCACTTTTTGTTATGACTTGCACTTTTTATTATGACTTGCACTTTTTATGATGACTTGCACTTTTTATAATGACTTGCACTTTTTATGATGACTTGCACTTTTTGTTATGACTTGCACTTTTTATAATGACTTGCACTTTTTATGATGACTTGCACTTTTTATGATGACTTGCATTTTTTATAATGACTTGCACTTTTTGTTATGATTTGCACTTTTTATGATGACTTGCACTTCTTATAATGACTTGCATTTTTATAATAACTTCCACTTTTTATGATGACTTGCACTTTTTATAATAACTTCCACTTTTTATGATGACTTGAATTTTTTTTTATGATTTGCACTTTTTATAATGACTTGCACTATTTATAATAACTTGCACTTTTTGTTATGACTTGCACTTTTTATTATGACTTGCACTTTTTATAATGACTTGCCATTTTTACAATGACTTGCACTTTTTATAACTTAAAAATGTATTTGTTTTTGGCCATGACTTTATGGGGGGTCAAGTTTCTGGTGATATATGAATTATGTGATAACTAAGAACGTCTTACATTTTGATACAGTAAAAATACAACACATCATTAAACAATGAATTAGATAGACCGTTCTATCGACTCAAATAAATATTTCAAACATTTCCCCAAATTTCCGAATGGTCCGAAAAAGTCAGCCATTAATATTTCAAAAATATATATAGAACATGCGGAAGTCATGAATTCAAATGAAATTCAGCTGTTTCAAAATTGAGCTAAGCTTACCTTTGACCTTTTTGCGTGTCTTACCAAATCATCATTGTATGATTTACTGCAAAATTAATGTGACACTTATTTTAAAATGTTTCCTCTGGCACTCTTAAGACGGTGTTATAATTAAGATTTTATGTGGCAATTTATTTCTGGTAATACATATTATTATTATTATCCATTCACCAATTTAGCAGTTTCCTATTCCAGCAGTCTTGAATTTATGCGAAATTGGGTTTAGCATAAGGAAAACTTTTCTTTTTTCATGTAATAGCTATTAAAATTTATAGCTCCAAAAGCTTTTTTATAGAAAAAAAATTTCCTTTTTAAATAAAATAGTAGATAGAATCATGTTGTTTAAATATTTGGTATATACGAACCCCCTCTTCTGCCCTCTATATCTGCACATAATTTGTGAAATTCAAAATATTTTTGTAATAGCCGGCAAATAAAATGTACTTAAAAATATAAATCGAGTTCCGTTTGTATACAAAAAAAAATATATGAAAGAAGTACCAAAGCAGTTTCCTCTTTCCATATCAATACCCTTTACAGCACTTAAGAAATTCATACAATAAAGTTTATACTTTTTTATGCATCCGACCCCAAAAACTCGCATGGTTTTCTTATTCGTTTATAAAATAAATACAATTTAAAGAATCACAATAATATATCTTACCCTTTACCTGGGGCCATAAAAAATATACAAAAGTGTAAGTTCCCCGCGAAAAAAAACATAAGACGATGGAATGCTGTTGCGATGTAACTTCTTAGTATCGAGGGTTGGATTATGCCATACAAGTTATTTTCTTTTTTCCCATACATTCACCAAGACTTATTGACTTTCTACCGTCGCTGTTAGCGAAAACCATTAACTTTATATCGATGTGAGCCACCGCTTAATATTTAAACCACAAAATAAAATGCATATACAATTTTCCCAGCCCTGGATGGTTTTGTTTGCTGTACACAACTAGAGGTGGGCCACAGGAAACAATTCCATATTTTTATATTCATTCTTGTACATTTTATCTCGGTTTGCAAAAGTAAAGACACCTCTTGTTTAAGAATTTTGGTTAAGAAAACAATGAAAATTTTAGGCAAAAGACACGAATACACAACAACATGTTTTATAATGCGGATATATAGGATGTGTTTTAGAGGATATAAGCAGAAATGAATTTCTTTGTAAAGCTGCTTTCGCCTTTTCAAAATCAATTGTACTGCAAATGTACAGGCAACATACGAAAAAGGAGTCCTTTCGTCTCACTTATTGCTAGATGCCACTTAAAATATGTATTCTTTTTTTGTTTATAAAATGCATTGGCTAATGATTTTTAAATGGAAAGAAAAACTGAAACTAAAACATATTAATGAGTTCAAATCAAAAATCAAATCCTTTTTAGTGCTTCAAAAATGCTTGAGAAATTCAATAAACTCATTAAAGAATTTTTCATAATGACTTGCCCTTTTTATTATGACTTGCACTTTTAATGATGACTTGCACTTTTTATAATGACTTGGACGTTTTATAATGGCTTGCACTTTTTATGATGTCCTGCATCTTTTTTAATGACTTGCACTTTTTATGATAACTTGCACTTTTTGTTATGACTTGCACTTTTTATAATGACTTGCAGTTTCTATGATGACTTGCACTTTAAATGATGACTTGCATCTTTTTTAATGACTTGCACTTTTTATTATAATTTGCAATTTATTATAATGACTTGCACTTTTTATGATGACTTGCATCTTTTTTAGTGACTTGCACTTTTTATGATAACTTGCACTTTTTGCTACGACTTGCACTTTTTATAATGACTTGCACTTTTTATGATGACTTGCACTTTTTGTTATGATTTGCACTTTTTGTAATGACTTGCACTTTTTGTTACGACTGGCACTTTTTATACTGATTTGCCCTTTTTATTATGACTTGCACTTTTAATGATGACTTGCACTTTTTATTATGACTTGCACTTTTAATTATGACTTGCACTTTTTATTATGACTTCCACTTTTTATTATGACATGCAGTTTTTATAATGACCTGCACTTTTTGTTATGACTTGCACTTTTTGTAATGACTTGCACTTTTTGCTACGACTGGCACTTTTTATAATGACTTGCACTTTTTATAATAACTTGCACTTTTTATGGTGACTTGCACTTTTTATAATGACTTTCACTTTTTATGATGACTTGCACTTTTAATATTGACTTGCACTTTTTATTATGACGTGCACTTTTTATAATGACTTGCACTTTAAAGGATGACTTGCACTTTTAATATTGACTTGCACTTTTTATTATGACTTGCACTTTTTATTATGACTTGCACTTTTTATTATGACTTGCACTTTTTATAATGACTTGCACTTTTTACTATGACTTGCACTTTTCATTATTCCCATTTAAATTGAGTTTGTATGTAATTATTATAAAGGGTGCTTTTTATAGGGTGACACAAATTTAAGTCATAATAAAACAGGGATATATAAATTTAATTTTCAGCAACTAAACATTCTTCCATAAAGTGAAAGGACTCAACCCCAGTTGCTGAGAATGGCGATTGTAGCTACAGCTTTTTCAGTGCGCACTGTTCGGCGTCCCTCAGTGTGAGAGGTAACATATTAGAAAGAGAGTAAACGATCAGGGAATGGCTGCACCATAAAAATAGTTTCCCAACTAGACTCGATATTGACCGACCCACAGCTGCTTTATGACTCCTTTGAAATAAAATTTAACCTAAACCCTTGTATAGACCCAATGCTGTTCCTAGAAATCACTCCTTTTCAAATTTAAATTTCGTGTTAAAAAGTAATTCAGGAAATAGTTGTGGCAGCTTTATGAAGATAAAAACTAACACGATTCCTTTGCACGTATTGAATCTTGATTAAGTTTATAAAATAGAAAGATTTAAAGTGGAAAATATAAGCATTTGCACCCCTTCCTGAAATGCTCCAGCACTTTTCACTTGCCATTTGCAACAACTATACCCAATCAAATAAAACAACAACAACTAGTCGTACATTTGCACAACAATAAGCATTCGACAGCAACACTGACACACTCATTGTCGCTGCTAACAATAAAATCAAACAACAGCAGCAACAACATCACGGCAGCAGCAGCAGCCATTATCAGGAAACACAAAACTAAAGATTTGTACAGCTCCATTCGTATGCTTATTTATAGTTTTTATGTTTCCTTTTTTTAACCTCATACACTTTAATATAAAAGCGTGTATCTCCTCGCATACAGACACACTTGCGTGTATTTAACATAAACATGCTGCTTTCTTTATGTAAAAAATGGAAATTGAGTTTTCTGGGTTTTTTTCTATTTCTTTTTAGTCATACAAATGCAAAGAGCAGGATTTAAGTTATTGAAAGTTGTAAAAGAACAGCAAAATCATTTTACATCTTTGATTTCCGCCATTATTGTTACGTCAATTTAATGGGTTTTCTTGTTGTTCAACACCAGGCAACACAAACACTCTGGCTCTGGCTCCTCGTTACATGCGTTCATTTGTGTTTCCATTCACACTCGCATTCAGCAGTGCGGTTGCTTTATGATGATTTCTCAATAGTCCTGATTGCTAGTGAGTATTAGGGTTTACGATGTCACGTCGACAACTGGATTCTTCTTTCTGTTTTATGTAGTTTTTCTTGTTCTTTGATAACATGAATCGGGGGGAAGAAAAAGATGAAAGTCTCTGCATGAAACTTATGAATTTTAAGATTGTGCTTTTTGTGTATTGACAGGCTTATAGAAGCAGCTAAGAACACAGGTCTATTAAGCAAGAAATCTAAATAAAGAGGCGTTAAATGGCCTTTGCGTTTTTATATCAATACGTGCCGAGATTGCATAAAAAGGGTTAACGAAGGCATCAATAGGCGCAGCGATTGTGTTGGAGATAAAAAAAAATCAGCTTTTATTAAAATGAGCAACACAGAAAGCCGTCAGGATTTCTTTTCTGTTTCCTGTGTGGATGTGTGTTCTATTGATAAGTTCTTATATGGCTTAAAAGCTTTACAGCTGGAACACGTGGCCCTTAATGCCGGAAAAAATTCTTAATAATTTTTAATGAACTCGAATGCTGTTTGGAATGCAAAGTAAGTTCGTTATATAAAGTTATATTTTTTTATTTATTTACCACAATATATAATTATTTGTTTTCTACTTCACTTCCCTTAATCACTTAATCACTTCTGAAGCGATAAAATAACACATCAATCTGTTCATGTGTGTGAGTGGAGTGCGTGAGTACAGGAAAACTCGTCCATCCTCAATGATAAAGTAAACTTCCGCCGTTTGTTTGCAGTCTACTACTTAAATACATTTCCTATGAAGCCGAAGATACTAGGTTCGAGCCCGCACTTAGTGGTTATATCGGCATCGAAGTTTCCTGTTCCACATTGGCACGTGTTTGTATTAATTGCTGCCGATATTTGCACAAAAATTAAGGGCGTAGCGTGAGTAGGGGTCATGCCCTGGAGGCCGGTCGTCGTTTAAAAATATCTAAATCAGCTGTTTCTAGTCTTTTCTAATCAAAAATGCAAGCTGTCAACTAAAAATCAAATTTTTTTTTAATTTCATTAAACATCGACGACAACAGATACAAAATGATTGACTGCACGCACGGTTGCCACTGAGTAAAAAAATTTTCTACCAAAATTTTCCGAAAATATTACCAAAAAGTTACCAAATTTTTTTTTTTATAAAAACAAAAATCTCTATTTCTATTATAATAAAAACAACAACTTTTATTAATAAAAAACATAACATAAAACGTTTTAATTCATTTTAGAACATATATAAAGATTTCAATTCATTATACCTACGAATTCCGTATTTAATTTAAATAAATTATTTAATATTGCAGTCATTTAAAATAATCTTTTGGTGATCAAACATAATGACATTTGCACATTCACACAGTTGTTTTAAATGATTTTGTTCTCAGTGTTGAATAATGCGGAAAAATGATAAAAGAAAAGCAATAATTTGATTGTTTGTTAAGCTGGAAGTACATAACACGCGTTTCACGCGTCGCGCGTTCTATGCGTTTCAAACTTCAGACGCGTTTTTCAACTCAAGTTACATGCAAAGCGTTTTATGCGTCAATGGTTATGTTTTGATCAGCTGTAGTGTAATATTCACAAAAATTCATTTTGCTAAAATGTTAAATAATATTTCTGTACAATAGCAATCTTTTGTTGTATAGAAATTCGTAAACATATTAATCGATAACATTGAAAATGTTATATAATTTGTCACCCCTGGCTATCAAAAACAGCTGACATTTTTTCAAGACGCGTAGATCTACTTTACGCGCCAAGCGTTCTACGCGTTTTGCCATGTAACTTGTTACATACAATTACACTAGTTCTACTTTTTTGACAGACGCGTGAAACGCGTGTTATGTACTTCCAGCCAAGGCAGATTTACCAGGTACTCTTACTAGTACAACAATGAAACAACACCAAAAACCACACGTATTTTGTTGGTAGAAAATGAAGAGCTAATGTCAAAATCAAGGAAGAAGAAGCATCATTAACAAGGAAGATTTAAGAAAAAAAACAGTTTATGTTGCTTGTATATAAACTTTGGACAGTAGCTCAACAAATTTCAATATACAGCTGCGGTACTGAGAGTACCTGGTAAATCTGCCTTGCTTCCAGCTTTAAAAACAAAGTTACCAAGTTACCAACCTTAAAAAAAATTACCAATTTTGGTAGAATGCTACCAAGTTACCAACCCTAAAAAAAATTACCAATTTTGGTAGAATGTTACCAACTATGGCAACTGTGACTGCACGCCGCCATGTAATTGACGTGTTTTTTTTTCTACTACGAATATTAATTGTTCTTCTCGGCTTCTTAGTCTCGCGTAAACTACTTCAGCCAAAATGATGAATGCTCGGTGCGGTAACAAGTAGCAATAGTTGCATGCAACAGAAATTTTCAATGCCACGTTGTAGCGCATAGAAAAGCGGAAAAAAGTGCTGGAGAAATTTATTTCATTTAAAACTTAATTTTCAGAACGAGTTAGTCTATTTTTTTACATTTTTAAAAAATTATTTACTTAAATTGTTTACATCTATTTGGGTGCCCCTTCTCTGTTATATTTAAAGCCAACATTCCTTTCCAGCAAACCCAGTGCACCATATGTGATTTGCCAGAATATTTCCGAATATATATGATGTTGTTGTTAAACAGTTTTCTGTCGTTTTTTGGTGGGCACAACATAAATCTGTTTGCAGAGCGCATATTGTGTTAAAAACAACAACATTTTACGCCACAAAATGGTTAATATGTACAGAGATGTCAATGTGTTGTTGATGCAACAATTACGTTAATGAAAAATGTTGTGCTGCCTCATGTACTTCACAATGGAAAGAACTGCTTGTAGTTTTATCAGTGAAACTATAGAACCATTTGCCAGTTTTTATTTCCATATTCAGCAAAAAAAAAATATATTTGACAAATTGAAGCCATTTTTGATGTATTTTAATTTTTTTTTAAATGTGGCTCATGCAGCTTTTCGCCGCGTGACTTATCGTTCTGAATAGCTGTAGGTGTCTTGTCACTGAGATCGGAGTCCACCGTGGAATTTGGAAACAGTTGAACAACGAACGTCGATGAGATGTCGTAGCGGTTTTGAAACCACTACTAATCCATTCCGCTAGTTTGATGATTATAATCATATTTTAAAAAAAAAATCTTAAAAACCAAGTAAAAGTGCTATATTCAGCTGTGCCGTTTCTTAAATACCCTTCACAGATGTATTTCTCCTTTCTTTCTAAAACAAAAAATAGATGTTATTAACAAAAAAAAAAGCAACATAAGGACCTTATTTGGTTACCCTGGAATCTACTTCTTAATTTTTTGATTTTTTTACACGAATATAATTCTTCCTGAAGTATAAAATAAGTTTAGTTCACTAAAAAAATTAGATTAGGAACTTATATGTGTTTTTATATAACAAACATATTTCGGTTTTCGAACCCTGGAATAAAATTTTTAATTTTAATAATTTATTACATGAATATAATTCTTCCTTAAGTAGAAAATAGGTTTAATTCACTGGAAAACCCAAAATTAGCAACTTAAATGGCTACTTTTATGTACCAAAATATTTCGACTCCCCAACCCTGGAATCGAGTATCTAACTTTTATGGTTTTTAGTACCAATTTAATTCTTTCTGATGTATAAAATAAGTTTAGTTCACTAAAAAAACTAAATTAGGAACTTATGTGTGTGTTTTTATATAAAAAACATATTTCGGTTTTCGAACCCTGGAATACAATTTTTAATTATATTTATTTATTACATGAATATAATTTTTCCTTAAGTAGGAAATAGGTTTAATTCACTGGAAAACCCAAAATTAGCAACTTAAATGGCTACTTTTATGTACTAAAAAATTTCGACTCCCCAACCCTGGAATCGAATATCTAACTTTTTTGGTTTTTAGTACCAATTTAATTCTTTCTGATGTATAAAATAAGTTTAGTTCACTAAAAAAACTAAATTAGGAACTTATGTGTGTGTTTTTATATAAAAAACATATTTCGGTTTTCGAACCCTGGAATACAATTTTTAATTATATTTATTTATTACATGAATATAATTTTTCCTTAAGTAGAAAATAGGTTTAATTCACTGGAAAACCCAAAATTAGCAACTTAAATGGCTACTTTTATGTACCAAAGTATTTCGACTCCCCAACCCTGGAATCGGGTATCTAACTTTTTTGGTTTTTAGTACAAATTTAATTCTACCTGAAGTATATAATAAGTTTAATTCACTAAAAAAAACTGAATTAGGATCTTATATGGCTATTTTTATATGTATAACAAACATATTTTGATTTTCGAACCCTGGAATAGAATTTTTAATTTTATTTATTTATTACATGAATATAATTCTTCCTTAAGTAGAAAATAGGTTTAATTCACTGGAAAAGCCAAAATTAGCAGCTTAAATGGCTACTTTTATGTACCAAAATATTTCGACTCCCCAACCCTGGAATCGAATATCTATCTTTTTTGGTTTTTAGTACCAATTTAATTCTTCCTAAAGTATCAAATAAGTTTAGTTCACTAAAAAAACTAAACTAGGAACTTCTATGTTTATTTTTATATAACAAACATATTTTGATTTTCGAACCCTGGAATAGAAATTCTAATTTTATTTATTAATTACACGAATATAATTCTTCCTGAAGCACAAAATAGGTTTCATTCACTGAAAAAACTAAAATTAGAAATTTATAGTGCTGCTTTTATGTACTAAAAAAATTTCAATTTCCAAACCCTGGAGACGAAATTTTAATTTTTGTTTGTTTTCGTCTTGCCAATGCAACTCTTAATGAGGTATAAAATAATTTTGTTTAACAAAAAAATAAAATGTTTAACCATTTTCTACAATTTTATGTACTACGAAATATTGCACTTGTCCAATCCTGGAATATAAATTTTTATTTTTTTAATTTAAATACCAGTTTTATTCCTACTAAATTCTAAACTAGTATTTTTTAGCAACAAAAAAAACTTACTTCTATGTACCAAAAAAAAAATTCAACTTCCCATCCCTGGAAAACAAATTTTAATTTTTTTAGTTTTTAATACAAAATTTTATTCTTTTCAAAGTATAAAATAAGTTTAATTAATAAACAAACAAAAACATAATTAGTTTTTCTTAATTAATTTTGCGTCCAGAAATAGATGTAAGCTTCCCAGCTCTGGAACCGTATTTTTCTGAATTTCAATACCACTCTATTGATAAGTTCCTTTCCAATCCATCAGTTCAAGAATCCATCAGTGTCTCTTCAGCATTTTTGGGAAAACCGATTTCACGTGCAGACAGAAGGACAGACGGACAAACGGACATCGCTCATTCGGCATCGTATGGGGTCGCATATTAATATTGAGAAAATTATTCACTTTTTTGTGAATGGTATAAACATAATTTTCAGAATGCAGATTTGAACTTGAGTCCAATAAAAGAATTCATAATTCAATAATTTGGAAATAATCACAAAAAAGTATATGAAGGATAGTCTGAATTTATAAAAAAAAATTGTTACTGATTTCAATATGAAAACAGCCTGTATCGTAATTTAATAATGAAATTTATGGCTTTGCTTACTCAAAAAGATTAGCCGCCCTTCACTGCATCTTAAGAGCTTTTTTCCAGCAGTAATTGTTTATTTAGCAAAAGCGAGACCGTAATCGCGGTATAATAGTGTATCGAATCAGTATTAATTTTTTTTCATAATGTCCACGTACATTAATGCCCTTTTGGGGTGGAATAACGTCTATGGAAATTACTTCATTTACCATTATTGCGGTAGACTATATAATTTATTAGGCGATTAAATGAATACTTCATAAAGTCCAAACATGTGGCGAAGAACATAAAATTTATACACAATAATGATAAGCAAAGTCATTGAAATAAATTAAATTAAACTGTATCACGGATAATCAATGCCTCGTTTTGTCCAATTATTTGTAAAGTCAGCACCTGGTCGTAAAACAACACAAACTGTTTCAACTTGGAAAATTAAATAAGTTTGCCATGAATTATTTTGTCGTAAAAAAGTTTAAACTGATGCCATTTTATGAGTTTTTAATTTCATAAATTATTTTTACTGCTACAAAATGGGCAAAGGAAAATTTATTAAGTCTTAAAAATCACACGCTTCCTCTGCTTGGAATTTATTAGACAGTTTTATTTACCGTTCTGTGTATTTATAACTTTTTCAGAGTTACAAATCTTTATGTGGTTATTTTTCAAAAGTTTTCAAATACTTTATCTGTTTCATTAAGAATTCTGATTTTTCACTTAGTCTTGTTTTCCAGTGAAGACACAACGTTAGGCAATCATTAAAATATATTGTAGTTGTTACTGTTTTTCTTTATATCAATATCACCTGTTTAAATTTATATATTATCATAAGACCATAAAAATTTTCTACCACCCTTGACCACTTAAAGGAATCATTTCCAAAAACAAAGACCACGTTGTATTATTGCTCGGATCTCAAATTCCATCTAAATCGATACAGCGGTTTGAGCGTGACAAGGTAACAGACAGATAGACAGACAGGAGTATTTTCATATACATTATATTAAATAGAAAAAAGTTGAAGTCATTATAAAAAGTGCAAGTGATTATAAAAAGTGCAAGTCATTTTGGAAAGTGCAAGTCATTATGAAAAGTGCAAGTCATTATGAATAGTGCAAGTCATTATAAAAAATGCAAGTCATAATAAAATGTGCATGTTATTATAAAAAGTGCAAGTCATAATAAAAAGTGCAAGTCATTTAAAAAAGTGCAAGCCATAATAAAAAGTGCAAGTCATTATAAAAAGTGAAAGTCATTATAAAAAGTGCAAGCCATAATAAAAAGTGCAAGTCATTATGAAAAGTGCAAGTCACTATGAAAAGAGCAAGTCACCATAAAAAGTGGCAGTCATTATAAAAAGTGCAAGTCATAATAAAAAGTGCAAGTCATTTAAAAAGTGCTAGTCATCATGAAAAGTGCAAGTCATTATAAAAAGTGCAAGTCATGATAAAAATTGCAAGTCATAATAAACAGTGCAAGTCATTATGAAAAGTGCAAGTCATTATGAAAAAAGCAAGTCATTATGAAAAAAGCAAGTCATAATAAAAAGTGCAAGTTATTTTAAAAAGTGCAAGTCATCATGAAAGGTGCAAGTCATTATGAAAAGTGCAAGTCATTATAAAAAGTGCAAGTCACTATAAAAAGTGCAAGCCATAATAAAAAGTGCAAGTCATTATGAAAAGTGCAAGTCAATATGAAAAGAGCAAGTCACCATAAAAAGTGCCAGTCATTATAAAAGGTGCAAGTCATAATAAAAAGTGCAAGTCATTTAAAAAAGTGCAAGTCATTTAAAAAAGTGCAAGTCATCATGAAAAGTGCAAGTCATTATGAAAAAAGCAAGTCATAATAAAAAGTGCAAGTTATTTTAAAAAGTGCAAGTCATAATAAAAAGTGCAAGTCATTTAAAAAAGTGCAAGTCATCATGCAAAGTGCAAGTCATTATATAAAGTGCAAGTCATAACAAAAACTGCAAGTCATTATAAAAAATGCAAGTCATTAAAAAAAGTGCAAGTCATTATGAAAAGTGCAAGTCATTGTGAAAAGAGGAAGTCATTGTGAATAGTGCAAGTCATTATAAAAAATGCAAGTCATAATATAAAGTGCAACTCATTATAAAAAGTGCAAGTCATAATAAAAAGTGCAAGTCATTTAAAAAAGTGCAAGCCATAATAAAAAGTGCAAGTCATTATAAAAAGTGCAAGTCATGATAAAAAGTGCAAGTCATAATTAAAAGTGCAAGTCATTATGAAAAGTGCAAGTCATTATAAAAAGTACTAGTCATTATAAAAAGTGCAAGTCATTATGAAAAAAGCAAGTCACCATAAAAAGTGCGAGTCATTATAATAAGTGCAAGTCATAATAAAAAGTGCAAGTCATTTAAAAAAGTGCAAGTCATCATGAAAAGTGCAAGTCATTATAAAAAGTGCAAGTCATGATAAAAAGTGCAAGTCATAATTAAAAGTGCAAGTCATTATGAAAAGTGATAGTCATTATAAAAAGTACTAGTCATTATAAAAAGTGCAAGTCATAATAAAAAGTGCAAGTCATTATGAAAAGTGCAAGTCATTATGAAAAAAGCAAGTCACCATAAAAAGTGCCAGTCATTATAAAAGTGCAAGTCATTATAAAAAGTGCAAGTCATCATAAAAAGTGCCAGTCATTATAAAAAGTGCAAGTCATTATAAAAAGTGCAAGCCATAATAAAAAGTGCAAGTCATTATAAAAAGTGCAAGTCATTATAAAAAGTGCAAGTCATCATAGAAAAGTGTACTTTCTAGGATAATTTCTCTAAACAAAAACCCTCGTATGTTATTTCACGGATCTCAAGGGATCTGAACGTTGAGGTCACAGACAGACAGAAAGAAAGACAGAGTTACTTTCATATTTATTATATTAGTGAGGATAAGATAAGTAAACATAAGATCCAATTTTTTTTTAAATAGTAGTTTAGAAGAATTTTTTAAAAGAATTCCCAGCTAAAAGAACTTAATATTCAACTATTTGTTTGACATTTTTTTTTAAATTTTGAAAAACATGATAAATATTCCAAAGCACAAAGGAAAGTCAACATAAGTTTTTAGTTATTCAATTTTCACTGCAGAGCAGAATAGATGTTTTCGAAAACCGCTACACTTTCATCATCAGTACTCATGTGTAGTTTGTTTGTCACCAATAATTAGGTGGCTTCGTTGAATATGATAAAGGTTTTTATTTATAAAAATTTTTATTTATATATTTTTTACAC
Organism: Linnaemya tessellans; assembly: GCA_951800035.1. Taxonomy (NCBI): domain Eukaryota; kingdom Metazoa; phylum Arthropoda; class Insecta; order Diptera; family Tachinidae; genus Linnaemya; species Linnaemya tessellans. Next base: position 4,055,606 of record OX637535.1, read on the forward strand.
TATTATTTAATACCCGTGTTGCTGTTTGATTACTTTCTGCATATCCCATTTTTCAGAATTTTTTGTTCCATTCCGTTTGAATTCTTTCATACTTAAGCGCATGTGAATTTAAAATATTCTCCTTTGCTTTAGCAACCAGTTTTACTGAGGCCGTCGTATAAAATTTTCCTAGCGTTTTACAATATATGATTTTTATTTCATTCTTAACGAGTACATTTGAAAAAAAAATATAACTGAAAAGAAAGAAAACTGCTCAGCATCTGCATAAATAAATAAATTTGCAATTCATTCAATATTTTGCCAAAGGAATTCGTATGCAGACACACCACCTCCATATGCAGACAACCAAATCCAGGTGAAATTTTCACTAAAAACACTGAAGGCAAAAACGAACGTAAAATTCTTGGAAGCAAAAATTAAGGCAACAGAAATATAAACTGTGTAAATTGTTGATAACTGGTGAACATTTTCCATTTATAAACAATTTGCTGTCGTTAGAGGAAAAGAAAAAAATTTTAATAAATTTGTTAGACTGAACTTTTTAAAGCAAAGAAAAAAATTTTACAGTGATAGGGGAAAGAACGCTTTTCATGCTAGAAAGATGGCTAAATAGTACCCTCTATTCTGTAACTATTTGTCAACGTAGCATCAAAAAAAAAATATATATCAAACTTAGGACACTTATTTACTGCTTGTGGACAACAAAAACCACTACTGACAACCTCTGCCTCCTCCCTAAGGTACTGAGTAAGGAAGGAGGCTGTTAGATATTGTCAATTTTTTATTAAAAGGAGTTCAAAAGTGTTCTATATTTGATATTCCGTCTTATTCTGTAACTATTTGTCAATGCCACTTCAAGACAATATCAAAACTGAGACACCTGCATGCCTGTTTTCCTTAGCATTTGATTACTTTTAACCAGAGCTCAGATTTACTCGATTTTACTCGCGAGTGAAAAATACTCGCAAAGAAGAGTACTCGAAGATTACGAGTGTAGCAAAGAGTTTACTCTCCACTCGTTTCTTTTAGGTGGGAGTACTCGCGACTACTCCTTTTTAAAAGTAAGAGTGGGAGTAAAAATATTCGAAATAGAGTGAGAGTTTACACTTAAGAGTAAAATCGAGTGGAAAAATAGAAACTGTTTGTCTTTGCTGATTTGTGTGTCCGTGTGGTTTTTGTGTACTCTTTCAGTCTCTCCATACAGTGCGCGTGTGCGGAGCAATTAGTTGGTTTTATAAAATTTGTTTTATTATATTTTTAAAAGTTTACTTATATTTTCTATATTATTATGAACAATAAAGACATAAATAATACTATACTTGCTACTACACACACACACACACGTGCACACACAAACAAACAGTTTCTATTTTTCCACTGTATGCAGGGCTGCCAGAAATGCCGATTTATCGCCATTTTGACGATTTTTTACTCCAAAAATTTCAATATGCCGATTTGCCGATTTTACCCCTAAAAAATGCCGATTTTTTAATAATAGTGTGGAACATCTTTTATTATATAATTCTTCTTTTAATAACAATTCAATTGCCTTGTTGTAGCTGTGCACGAAATTCCGATATTCCTTAGAAAATAAAACTTTAAAAGAAGGAATTCTTTATTCTAAAGATTATTTGAAAATGAAAAACTCTAATTGCGAAATAAATAACGATTTAATAAAAATGTCAAAATCTAATATATATGATTGATTTGATGAAAACCACATTATTTCCAATTTTTGTATTATATTTACGAATTTTGTTCAAAAATTTTAGGATAATATTATAAATTTTTAATTGTATATTGTAACTCCTATTTTAGAACCTACGAGTAGAGTTAATTTTTAGGAAATTCTGAAATATAATAGCAAAATTTTGAAACACTATTGGAAAAGACGTATATATTTTAATTGGAACGAAGTTCCTTATGAGACGTTGCGGAGGGGTACCCTAACCGGGAAGAAACGTCCGTAACGTAAGATATTTTGTTTCTAACTCAATGTTTAAGACGTATGAGTAATACAATTCCATACAAACAATTATTAATCATACGTAGCCGGGCCGGGACAGAATTCAATTTCGTTTGGGAACAAAACTGATTCTGTAAAAGAAAAATCCTAATAAAAAATGTATACCCGAATAATTATTGTCTTTATACCTCGAATAGAACTTAAAATTAATATTTTTATAATAAGGAACTGCGTTCCTATCCGGTATCCCACGACACCACACATCTTTTTTAATTATTTTATACTGTTTTATAAAAAGCAAGTTGATCTTATGTATTTTTTGTAAATAAAAGTCATTCTAAATGAATAAAATAACAAATCGTTTCTTTTAAATTGCCAATTGGGAGATTAAACGAAACCCCAAAATAATTTCAAAACTTGTGAGGTGCAAATTTATTGATTTATACATACTGTTTTATGTATAATATTTAATAAATTATATTGAACTGTTTTTGTTTATATGTCAAAATAAGATTTTTAATTAATGCCGATTTTTTGCGGATTTTAAGAAATGAAAATGCCGATAATGCCGATTTTTTTTTGGGAAATTTGCTGATTTTTCACGAAAAATTTCTGGCAGCCCTGACTGTATGAGAAAGACTGAAAGAGTACTCGGCAAGAGTATAATCTGCTCGATTTCGAGCTTATTTTACTCGCACTCGAAATCGAGCAAAGCATATGCGCTCTTATTCGAGTGGCATAGAAAATTAGAGTACACTCGATATTTTTTTTTCACTCGCAGGAGTACTCGCGCTCGAATTCGAGCGAGTTTCACTCTCTACTCGAATTCGAGCGAAGATTTCGGAGCTCTGCTTTTAACAGAAACCTATTATTTTCTAGGGCTTAGGGAATCGTCAGAGGCTGTCAGCATTAGTGAGTAGTTGCCCATAACCTGAATGAAATTGCCATATTTTTGATATTGTGTTGACGTGCCATTGGCAAACATTTACAGAATAAGGGCGATTGTCTAGACGCGGCGCTGAAAAATGCTTAAAGACTAAAGGGGATTTAATTCGAAGAGGATAAAAAGAAGTAGATATTAGTTTCCTGAAAGCAAGTTTCATTACACTAGAGGTCGCTGGTTAGAACAATTTTTACACTCAATTCTGCCTTCCTGCAAATTTAATTACCCTCCTTGTCCCTGAAAATTATCACACATTGTCCGCTAAGGAAATATGTTCTATAACTAATTTGGACAGGTCCTTTATTGACTTGGGTATCGTATTAATTCTTTTATACTTTATGTGTGTGTCTTTTTTAAGCGATGTGCTTTATTAACAAAAACATTTTAGAAAAATAAAATTTTTACCTTTAGCTCACAGCCACTTGTGACCATAGAAATATCAAAACTTTAACCTAGATAATAATAAAGGGTGTTTCTTTTGTGACACTCTACAATACCAAAAAAACGTTGTTGAAATTTTTAATCAAAATAATTATTCTATTCGTCAAACTCATCGTGCACTTCTTCCTTGTTATGGCGTACATAATTGGCCTTCAGAGCGGCTAATTCGCAGACCAACAGATCCTTTTCGGATCACATTTACTATTACTGATCATGTGCATTCCGTGAGACGCCGCACAGTGGGCACTGAAGTGGTTGAAGCCGCTGTCCACGAAGGCATTGAAGATGATCCCAATCAATCAATTCGTCGCCGTTCTCAGCCACTTGAGTTGCGTGCTTCCATTTTATGACAGATTTTTTTAGTTGTTGAAAATTGGTGTTCCAGATTGTGCCTTCTACATGCCAGCCCTGGCGGCCACATGACAGAAATCATATTTAAACATTAATTTCATAAAATTTTCTTTTCCAATGAATCCCGTTTCATTGATATTAAAAATATATTTCTTTGTTTTATTATGACTTAAACCCGTGACACTCTCTAAAAAAAACACCCTATATTTCCTTCTTTTTTTTGCTATTAACATGGTTGTGCTTTGGCTGAGATCCTTAAACAATTCTACTGATAATAGAAGTGCGTAAATGTTAATCTTTTGTTTCCTTAATGTTAAGCTTCACATATAGAATTCCCACCCTATTTGTAAATCCTGTTAGAACGAAGCGTTGAAGAGATGTAAAATAAACCTAAAGAATTTCTTAAGAAATCCTTATTAAATATTTTAATTTAGACATCTTCTTTGTGTATGTATTGGAATATATTACGGTTATTATGCGGCAGTAATTTTTGAAAATATTTCATGGGTTTCTTATGCATTTTCTTTTAATTTAATATGCCAGGCACATAATTAATTCGTGCAAAGAAAGCTTTTCTATAGGGATAATTTTGATGCCAGTAGTTTTAGATCGTCCTACACTGTGATAATCTTAGCTTTTACAAAACTTGGGTGATTGTGCAAGTAGGGAAAATATTTGTTGGCGTTTTGGCCATTTTTTTTTTGCGGACTAAAAAATGTTTCAAACTTTATGGTCACTCTTAAATAAATCAAATTATTAAATTTATCCAAGCGAAAATATAAAAATCTAATTTATTTATTAGAATGTGATTCCATGTGTCTGTATGCGAGTTTAAATTTAATAAATAGTTTTTTATACTCGAAATATATCAAAAATGGCATGATATTAAAATATTTCAAAAAGTTTTATTTTATTTCGTTTTGTATAAAAAACACCATGACATGTTCCCACATATAATAACAAATACAAGTCATCAATATTTATTCAATCACTCATTCATTTGCTAAAATTCGTCCTGAGCTGAACATAAATTTCATAAAGTTGAACTGGATGAAAACCAGAATTGTCTCATAAAAATATTTTATTCAAAATACTCGTAACTTACTCGTATATGGCGGCAAGGGGAAGTTTACTTGGCCACTCAAGTACAATTTGGACGATTATTTTTGGCAACGCCATAAAGAGTAATTCGTTGTTAGTTGCATATGATTAGATTTTTTTATTTGCATCCCAGAATAGCAGGAAATAAAATATAAATTCATTGAGTTATGGGAACTGCCGGGTATTCCACAAATGAAATATTTATAAAAACAAGTAAATTTTCCGGAATTCGTTGATTATTAATGGGGCTATGAGGAAAATAATATTTTTACGGATTTTTGATAAAAGTACTTTCCAAAACAAAGGTCATTTATAAGTAAACCAGATAACACAAAATAAATAACTTTTTGGGAAAAGTAAATGCCTTCAAAGGTACTTTTTGGAAAAAGTACATTTTTTAAAAAGTACGTTTTTTAGAGGTATTTTTTGGGGGAAAAAATTTTTTTTAAGGCAGTAGTTAGGAAAAGTATATTTTTTAAATGCTATTTTTTGAGAAAAGTACATTTTTTTAAAGTACTTCTTGGGAAAAGTACATTTTTTACAGGTACATTTTGGGAACGGTATATTTTTTTTAAAAACATGATTTTTTTTAAATATTTTTTTCAAAAATAAAAAAACTAGTTGGGAACAGTGAATTTTTTCAAATGTACTTATTGGGAAAAGTATATTTTTTTAAAACACTTTTTGTGAGAACTAAGTTGTTTTAAAGGTACTTTTCGGAAAAAGTAAATTTTTTAACAAGTACGTTTTTTTAGAGGTGTTTTTTGGGGAAAGAAATTTTTTTTTAAGGCAGTAGTTAGGAAAAGTATATTTTTTAAATGTTACTTTTTTGAGAGAAGTACATTTTTTTAAAGTACTTTTTGGGAAAAGTACATTTTTTACAGGTACATTTTGGGAAAAGTAAATTTTTTTTAAAAGTATGATTTTTTAAAAGTAAATATTTTACAGGTACTTTTTGGGAAAAGTAAATTCCTTTAAAGGTACTGTTTCAAAAGTGTATGTCTTTTTTTAAAAGTACTTTTTGTAAGGTACTTTTTGGGGAAAATAAATTTTTTTGACAGTAGTTGGGAAAAATATATATTTTTAAAGGTTACTTTTTGGGAAAAATTAATTTTTTGTAAAGGTACTTTTTGGAAAAAATATTTTTTTTTAAAAGTACGTTTTTTAGAGGTAATTTTTGGGGAAAGAAAATTTCTTTTAAGGCAGTAGCTAGGAAAAGTATATATTTTAAATGTTATATTTTGAGAAAAGTACATTTTTTTAAAAAAAGTACATTTTTGACAGGTACATTTTGGGAAAAGTATATTTATTTTTAAAAGCATGATTTTTTAAATATATTTTTTTCAAAAATAAAAAAAATTTAAAGGCACTAGTTGGGAACAGTGAATTTTTTCAAATGGACTTTTTGGGAAAAGTGTATTTTTTTAAAACAATTTTTGTGAGAGCTAAGTTTTTTTAAAGGTACTTTTCGGAAAAAGTAAATTTTTTACAGGTACTTCTTGGGAAAAATAAATTCCTTTAAAGGTACTGTTTCGAAAGAGTATATCTTTTTTTAAAAGTACTTTTTGTAAGGTACTTTTTAGGGAAAATAAATTTTTTTGAAAGCACTAGTTGGGAAAAATATATTTTTTTAAAGAGTACTTTTTGGGAAAAATTAATTTTTGTAAAGGCACTTTTTGGAAAAAGTACATTCTTTACAGATACTTTTTGGAAAAAGCAAATTCCTTTAAAGGTGGTTATTGGAAATAGTACTTTTTTTAAAGTACGTTTTTAAAACATTTTTTTTAAAGGTACTTTTTAGAGAAAGTACTTTTTCTTTAGATGTGCTTTTTGGGAAAACTTAATTTTTTCAATGTATTTTTTTGGAAAAATTAAATTTTTTTAAAAACATTGTTTTGAAAAGCAAATTCTTTTAAAGGTACTTTTACTGGGAATAGTACGAAATTTTTTTTTCAAAAACGGTTTTTTGAAAAGGTTTATTGATATTTATTAAAATTTTGCGCAGTTAAGTTACACCAAAATTTCTAGTGTTCCCTGTGTAACATCCTGTAAAGAAGAAGCGGGTAATATTGTTGTATAAGAAAAATTTAGCATGAGGGTTGTTATCCATAAATAAAAGCATGGGTACTAACCAAATGAAAATCTGCAGTCTTATGTCGACTAAATAGGTGGCACTGACTACAGATTGTCGACATTTTATATATAATATAAGCGGCTAATATAATAAGAGCAATTCGTTGTGGAGCTGCCTTAAAAAGTGCCAGAGGTATAGACTGTACTGTAAAATGAACTAGTGAATATGTAGTTCCAATGTCTACATATGGTATACAGTAAACATGCCATTCTGTCACTACGAAAAATTGGCTGGTGCGCTTCATAGCAATAGTAACAGCTTTTACCTACCACAAGATAGCAGCTACATGTCAAAACTTCTGGTAGATGTATTTCATGGCAATAATTTAAGTCTTATAACATGAACATATATAATTTAAGTATTTGTTTATTATGTAATTTGAATTTATTACAGAAATTCTAATTACAAGTTTAAACACAAAGAAAGAAATATGATATGCCATAGTTGGCTGAGCAAATATGTTTAATTTATTTAAATTTTTAAATACAAACAAAACAATCCATATAAAATAACTAAACAAATAGAAAGCTACACACACACACAACCACAAATATTATTGCACTCATTTACAAATAATTTTATGCCAAAGCGAGTGTATAGTTTTATGCAATTACAACATTACATACACACACAATGCATACAGACATACAGATATTTCTATACTTTAACATAATGGATCGTATAGCTTTTGGCATGCATTTCAGCCTCATAAATTACAATCCTTCACAATAAACCCGAACTTGTTGCCAAAATAGAGAAGAAGAAAAAAATTAAATAAAATACACGATGATATGAAACATTTAGAAAAAAAAAGCTGGATAGACTGCAGAAATAGAAAATCAAAGCCTTTAAAGCTTAAAGTGAATACAATTTTTTGTTTTCTATCTTTTTGAAAATGTAAAAGAACACGAATAAATATTTTTTGCTATTTGCAGTTGCTGCTGGTATAAAATTTTTTTCATCAACTTTTTTTTATAGAATTAAGTTTTAACGCCCTTAATATGACAAAATATACCAAAAAGGAAAGTATGAATAATTTTAACTGTTAATGCAATTAATATTTTGTTCACTATATCATAATTCATTGTCTAAATGACGTTGAAGAAATTATTTTTTTTTTTGCTGATTGATATAAATTTTCTCTTCTTATTGTATTTTAATTTAATATACATAAATTCAAGTACTTTCTCTTCTATTCATTACGTACGATTGCAAAGACGTTTCTTTCAGTCAGCGTATGCTTTTGTGCAAGTGTGATCAGAATTTAAAAACTCTATAATGAAATTGATTTCATTATAAATATTAAACCTTAAGGGATTTTCCAATAAAATATTTGATTAAATCACATGTTTGAATTGTATTTTTGTGGAAATTCATACACATAATAGCATTACAACGAATTATATTTTTAGCTACGGGAATTCGCAAAAGCCTGGCAGGACTTAACAAATATTTGATAAGACAAGTTTTTTTTTTAAAAGATTTTACTGTAACTTTAAATACTGTAAATTTCTATTGACCTACATATGAAATATGCTTCTACTAAAAGCTTGGTCACATCAACAGATTTTGTCCCTATAGGTTACTATAACGTTGTCAAATATTTGCCTGGTGTGAACATGTCTTTAGCGGTTGCAACAACCACGTACTTATATTTATATAAACGTCAGCAAAAATTCTGATTAAGACTATAATATGATAATGAAATATATTTCATTAAAAAGATTTTTATAAAGTGCTTAATGATAAAAAATTTGAAAAAATATCTATGAGTTTTCATATAAAACAATTCCTGGAGACTATAATCGCTTTGATATTTTTTCTTTAATCATTACAGTCGAATCCGCTTTAGCGCAACACGCTTTACTGAAAAAAAAACCGGATTATTGAAATCGATGCAAATCCCCGCACTGGGTGTAAACGCAGCTAGTCTTATTCACTTCGCTTTAGCGAAACATCGCTTTAGCGAAACATCGCTTTACTGAAAATATCGTATTACTGAAAACCAAAAGCAAGCCCGCAACTTTGTTTTGTATGACACTTACTTCGCTTTAGTGAAAAAATAAACAATGACAAATTTATTTATTAGAAATCGATTGCATAACTTAAGGCTAAAAAAACTGTGCATGTTTTGTGCGATAAAAAATTAAATGGCAAAATGTATTTGTCCTTTCTTTTTTATCTTGGACCAGCACTCAGGGCATGACCTCTATATATGCAATGCATTGCACCGGAACTGAAAACGAGAGGATAGTATTGAGGGGACAGATTAGGAAAGATGAGAAGATAGACAGTTTTTTTTTAGCTATTTCAACATTTTTTACTTCGCCGGCTAATTTTTGCTACAAGGCCGACGCTGTTACGTACATCATTGTATTTTTCTATTATATTGTCAATGCAAGTGGCTAGACATTTTCGAGGAATTCGTGAAAAATTTCAGCAACAAAATGAATAATTCTATGAATAATTTTTTTTCTAAATAAAATTTTTACGTTATATTGACGTACAAAAAATATACAGATTTGATATAAAATATATTGTTTTACTGATCTTAAGCAGTACGCTTAACTGTAACACATTTCAAAATCCGAAATACGTTTTAGCGAAAAAATCGGATAACTGAAAAAATTGGGTTTTGGTTATTTCCAGTAAAGCGGAGTCGACTGTATATCAATTTTATGTTGTAGAAAATATTTAAAAAATACCCACCAACAATAAATAAGGACTATGGTAACAAAACCTTTGGCCCCAAGCGAATCATATTATGGAAGAGTCTTTGACGGCGTTTGCCATTGCAGAGATCATTGATTTTCATAATTATATTTTCAATTGAAAGTAAGCAATTATTGCAATTATTTGCATTTATATACACTTTGTCATTCCGTTTCTAACGCAGCGAAATATCCATCTGAGACCCCATAAAGTAATATATATTCTTGATCAGTGATGAAATCTAAGACGATCTGAGCATGTCCGTACGTTCCTCTGTGGAAATCATGCTTCAGTCAAAACGAAAAGAGCTATACTCTTGAAATTTGGTACAAATATATCTTTAAGGCTAGCACAGGTCAAGTCCATAAATTGGCTGAATCAGGTTAGGGGGAAAAAAGTTCCCCTAAGAAGAACTAAAACACCCTCTAAAAAGCAACATAATTTTAAAAGTTTTTTTTTTGCAAATTTGTTAAGCAAATGATATATTTTTATGTCATAGGAGATCCAAAGCGTTATACTTTTTTTTTTTTTTTTTTTAGGAGTAGGACCAGCACTCAGGGGATGTCCCCTATATATGCAATGCATTGCGCTGGAACTGAAAACGAGGGGATAGTATTGAGGGGACAGATTAGGAAAGATGAGAAGATAGACAGTTGTTTTTTTTTTTTTTTTTTTTTTTTTTGTAGCTATTTCAACCTTTTTACTTCGCCGGCTAATTTTTGCTACAGGGCCGACGAAGGTGGGTGCTGTTACTCTGCTTTTAGTACATGATTGGGTCAGTCGCTGCCAGTAATTGTCCAGTGATCAGTACTATGCCTTCATCACTGAAAACAGGCTGGCAACAACTAACACAACCACGCACTAATGCTGATCAGAAGAATTCAACACAATATTTCATGACTCAGCTGGGGCTCGAACTCAGGACTCTCCGCTTCATAGTCTCGTGTTCTACTACTTCAGCCAACAAATTAAAAAAAAATTACTTTTTGGACCCCACCCTCTCTAGTGGGCGTTATTATTTGCAAATATAGTGTAAAAATTTAACAAATTGTTTTACTTAAGCCTACATTCCTTAAAAGTATTATTTTTAAGCCTTAACTAACCACTTATTAGGTGGCTTAGTTGAATGTGATAACAGTTCCTATTTACACAAATTTTATTGTGAAAAAGAATACGAGAACTTTATCAACCTGATGTTAACATGTTATTGTTACAATACCCGTGTTACCGTTTGATTATTTTTCTTCATGTCCCATTTTTCTTAATTTTTTGTTCCATCATACCTAAGTCAAACTTTTTTGGTGACAAACACAATACACATGAGCACTGATGATGAAAGGGTTGCGTCTTTCGAAAACAGCTGTTCTGCTCTGCTGTGTACGTTGAATAACAAAAACTGATGTTGACTTGCCTTTGTGCCTGGGAATATTTATCATGTCTTTCTGAGATTTAAATTAAAAATTTCGAACAATTAGCCTATAGAATCTTAATTCAATATGATATAATCTGTTTTTGGACCCCAACCCCTTTTAGTGGGTGTTGACGTACGATATTATATGCAAAAATTAGTTGTAAATTTTGAACAATTTGAGACGTTGTCTGATCTTGCAGAGGGGAATCGTCTCCCCTACGCCCCTTCCCGGAATGACAAAATAGAAATTAAAAATTGGGTATAGAAATGCCATTTTAAATCTACTTAATAAATATTTGGAGGGTGTTTAAGATTCGACCCTGCCGAATATAACGTTTTTAACTTGTTGAATAGTAAAAAAAACACATGAGAATGAACGGACGCAAAAAAAGACATGCAAAATAATAGAAAACAAGATATTCAAATAAGTAATAATACTATCATTTTAAAACTAAGTAAATTGCCAGTTAATGCTTAAGGTATTAATTAAGCTTAAATTTAATTCTATGTGATCAAAAGATTTATTAAATGCAATTAAAGTTTAAGAGATTATTGTAAATGTTAAAGAAGATTTACAATTGTATTCTGATATTTTTAAGCTTAAGGTCTCTTTATTTAATTTTTATTTTCAATATTTCGTCACTTCTTTGTGTGACTTCTTTAGGAAATTAATTATTTTATTTTATAGGAAATTAATTAGTTTAATAAAATAATTAATTTCCTGAAGAAGTCACACAAAGGAGTGACGAAAAATTGAAATTAAAAGTTTAATTAAAATATAGAGACCTTAAGCTTGAAAATATCAGAATACAATAATAATTAAAAAGAGGTCAAGAAACCAGAAGAATTTTAGAAGATTTATAAAAATGAATTATTATAATTTTAGTGAAATTTCATATATGTAATTTCTCTGGAGAATGAATTTTTTTAAAATGGATACATGTGGGCGACTAGAAATTATTAATTGTGGCTAAGGAAGGCCTCTCTCTTGCACAAAAAGTTTTATATCTGGAATAATTTTGGAATTCGAATAATATAAATTTTAGTGAGGACTCTTTGTCATAATTTGGTTATTATATCAATTTTGGTGATTAGGGGTTGTCATAATTTGGCCATTATAAAAAATGGGGCTGCGTACACATATGCCGCTACCCGTAAATTGTGGCTGAGGAAGCCCTCTTTTTTCCACAAAAAAGCTTATATCTGAGGGTTGGTTGTCATACAAAACATTTCTTTGTTTTTTAGAGCTTGATTTAGTTCTTCTTAGAAAAACTTTTTCCCCTCTGCCCAAATTTAGCCCATTCATAAACCTGATCTATGCTATCCTTCAAAATGTATATATATCAAAACTAAAATGTCTGCCTTTTTTCTTTTACTCTAAATCGTGTTTACCAAAGGCGGAAAGACTGACGTAAGGACATGGCTAGATCGTCTTAGATCTCATCACTGATCAAGAATCTATAAACTTGTTGAGGTCTTAAGAGGGATATTTCGCTGTGGTCTGCACGGAATGACAAAGTGAACACACGCTCTAATTGTTTTATGGAGAATATAAAAATATTATGGAAAAAGTTTACATTACTTGCCCAAGGGCACAACTAGTTTTTTAAAATACAACGAAAAAGCAATATTTATTACATTTTCATAGTGCAATCCATCAGTTATTCTCAGTGTACACGCATATAAATATTATCTTACTCTAAGCAATAATAGTTTCTAACTTTATTGTGTAAGAAGATTAGAAAAGTTAAAGAAATACATTTCACTTTATTTTCCCCCCAGAACAAAGGGAAATCAAAGCAGGTAATACTAAGAATATTTGTTTTTTATTAAAAGAGTTTGTAAACATTTAAAGCACCCACCACGAAAAAAAAAAAAGAAAGTGTTCTAGTTTCAAAACATAACAACGACACTAACAAAGCAAAACAGCAAACAAAGTCCTAAGACGCACACACACACACATATATACACACACACACATATACAGTCGTACACAACTGAGAGTTCAAAAGTGTATAGGAAATACATTCAGTGCCTTCAGGCACTCACACCTACTTTTCGGCTTACCTACGCACCACTTTAGGATTCATTACAGCAGCTACAAACAAATATTTGCTTTTGGTATTTATCTATTTATTTCCAGAAAGTCATATCTGTTTACTTTGAATACGATTCTGGGTACGTCTTGAATTTTTCTTATGAAGCTAAATTTTATTATTAGAGTAGAATTCTTAAAATTAGAAAAAAAAACTCTCTGTACGCCATGAAGCAGAAATATTCAATTTTGGAAAAGGGAATCACATCGTTCTAAATGAAAAGAATAGTTAAACAATTATGTGTGTAAAGATAAATTTAAATTTGTTTTAGTGAAGACACAAACCGAAAGTTGTATTCAAACTATTCTGCAGTTAACAGAACTCTCTTAACAACTTAACATTTGGAGTAAAATTTTTGTTTAATTTCTTTTGAAAGCCAAAATCTGAGATAAGTTAAAAATGCTTAACCTGCTGGGCCAGGGGTCCTTTAAGACATTTCTTTGGCCAATTTTAAAACACTGTACAGGGTGCCTCCGAGAAGGGCCGGAGGAAGAGACGTCTCACTTTTTTCGGAAAAACTTAAAAAAGTAAATTTTTGGGGTATCTAATTAAGTGTAGAAAAAAAATTTTTTTTGATAGGGTCATTTAGTTGACAAAGGGGGCGGAGGAAGGGTAGGGCAGAGCAGCAACATCTTACCTAAAGACTGTAGGCCTAATCAAAGCAATTTGTTAAATATTTACTCTACTTTTTGCATATAATATTTTACGTCAACGCCCACTATAGGGGGCGGGGTCCAAAAATGGACTGTATCGTATTATCCACACAGGGGCAGATGGTCATTGCTAGATCATCTTGGACTTCATCACTGATCAAGAATATATATCTATACATTATAATGTCCAATTCTTTTTTTGGAGGGTATAAAAACTATATTTTGACGGGGTCGCCCTAGCAAAGGCCCGTGGGTGAAACATTTCACCTTTGCCATAAAAGCACTAAAAAAAATAAATTTTTTGGAATTATAAGGTGTAAAAATATTTTTATTTCATTTTTTATAGGTGCATTTACCCCCTGTAAAGGGGAAGGAGGGGAATAGTACAGAAAAGGAACAGGTTATGTCCCAGCTTCGTCATAAAATTTTAAAAATGTTAATTTTAACGAATTTAGCCTTAAGTAAAACAATTTGTTAAATATTTACAATATTTTTGCATATAATCAACGTCTACTAAAAGGGGGCGGGGTCCAAAAATGAACTGTATCGTATTTTCCACAGACGGTCAGATGGGCATTGCTAGATCGTCTTAGATTTCATCACTGATGTAAAAACTTTATGGGATCCAATTCTTTTTCAGAGGGTATAAAAACTTTAATGTTGTCCGGGTTGCTGTGGAGAGGGCCGTGGGGGAAACATTTCCCCTTTGCCATAAAACAGTAAAAATACATTTTTTTTGGAGTTATTAGGTGTAAAAACATATATATTTTTTTTTTTTGGATAGGGTCATATGCCACATATAGAGGTGAAGGAGGGGGATAGGACAGAGGAAGTCCAGGTTACGTCTCAGCTAAGTTACAAAAGTTTAAAAATTTTATTTTAAAGGAATGTTGGCTTAAGTAATACAATTTGTTAAATTTTTACGCTATTTTTCTGTATAATATCTGATGTCAATGCCCACTAAAGGGGGCGGGGTATAAAAATTGATTCTTTTTTTATTTTCTGGCTCCAAGTTCAATGATTTGAGCCTTCTTTCACATAAAAATTAATCATTTGCTTAACAAAATCACAAAAAAAAAATTAATGAGTGTTCGAACTCACGGGCGATGTGTTAACACCTTTTTGTTTATTTATTTTATATTAAACCCACAAAAACAAAGAGAATGCAAAGCAACAGACAAATGTACAGACATACATTGTTATGTTTGTACATAAGCTACATACGTTGCTGTTTTGCTATCTCATTTTTATATATGTACGTATAACCACGTCACTATTCTCTTTGCTATGCATAAGACAAAACCGAAGATCAACATAAAACTCTTTTTTAATATTACTCCAAATGAATACTCCGAATTAAAACACTTAAATCTCCGCTCGCCGATATCGTATCGCCTTAATTTTTGGCCTAAACTCTTCGTCGAAGCCCGCACTAGCGTTTTGATCCAAAAATTAATAAAATCGGCTATGAATTTCCGGAGAAAATCGCGTGGGAAAATTATATGAAATATAATTCAATACCGACTGCCAAGCAACAACAACAAACAAACAAACTCTTACACTTACACTTGCGTATGTATTGAAACTGATAGTTTACTGCCCTAGAGGCGCGCGTATAGATGTTAACATATCAAAAATTATGTTGTATTTTACAGGTTGTTTTAGTTCTTCTTAGGGGAACCTTTTACCCTCTCCTGAGTCACACCATTTACGAACTTTTTCGAAAATTTCAAGGATGCGGTGCTTTTCTTTTGGACTGCATCGTGAGTTCCACAAACAGACGGAAGGAGGGCTAGATCGTATTAGATTTCATCACTGGTCCAGACTTATGGGGCCTTAGAGGAATATTTCGCTGCATGACAAAATGAATATGCCCTCCAATTCTTTTTCGGAGAGTATTAAAAACCAAATTATAATCTAGTTTGTCAAGAATTTCAAAATTCGTGTGTCTTGTAACGTTTAAGGCACTCGGCGGACCCACGTCAGTCTCTGGTGTAAAACTCGTTAGCGCTACATATGAAACTGCTCTAGATAAAATGCAGCTTTGAAAATACATCTATTAAACTGCTCATGTGTATGTAAATGCATTAAGCTGCATATTTATTATTGTGCGTAATTTTTTTTTTCTTGCATTATGAATACATTTTTTATTCGTCAAAAAAAATTAAAAAAATATGTAGTAGAAATTTTGCAACAATTGTAAAGGCATGCAGTCATTGTTTGTGACAATGAAAAAAATTTTTTTTTTTAACAAATAAATGCAGACACAATGACAATCACTGAAACAATAGGATATTAAAACCAATATGATGTGAAAGAAAACCCACATTGTGGGCAAATTATGCTTTAATGACAGCAATTGTAAATCCTTTAATGACTTTATTTGAAGATGGCAAAGAGGAGAAGAAAAACACACAAAAGAGACACCTCAAATGGAACAATTAAAATTAGTTTTTGAATACATTTTGTTGCAAAGGCAACAAAGTGTGATGTGTCTTAACAATTTTTTGTACATTTTTTTTGTCATCTTTTTTCCTTTTTTTTTTTTTTTTATTAATGAATGTAATTTGGAAACGAGTCCTGGTTGTTAATTGCTCTTTTTATTTGGGAAATATATTTCAGTCAAACATTGTGGCCAGAATTAGCACAAAATGTTAACAATGAGATGAAGATAGAACTTTCATTTGTTTTATAGTTCACATACTGAAATAAGAGACACTTGGATTTTCAATTGGTATTTTAAATTGGGTCAATATGGAGACCTCCTCAGAACGAAAAATTTAAAATTATTATTTTTCCTCTAAATTTCCGCTCTTCGTTCACAAGGAGTTCCTTGTCATCCTTCATGTCATTTATATATTTATTTCGTCGCTTTAAATAATAAATCATGCAGTTGTTGTTGTTGTTATTACTGTCATTCTTTATTATTTATTTAGTTACAAAATTTTATTTGCTACCTGCTGTTTATTCCTTAAGAAAGCTGCTTTCCCTATTATGGCCCTATTATGGAAATCTCATTTATTGTATTATGGAAATCTCATTTATTGTATTTACAAGCTAATTCAAAACTCTTAAAAAGACTTTTTCCTTATTACTTTTTTTTTACTCACGAAAAAAAACTCAAATAAAATATATATTTTTAAAAAATCTGCAAGCACTTATTTTCATTATTAAATTTTCATTTAAATTGCATGCAATTTGTTACTCTATTGCAAATGTGTGTACAAAAAGCTACACTCATATACACACACACACACACAATGCAGCTTTTGTCAAGCAGTTAAATGAAACATAATTTTTAATTCCAACTTCATCAAGTTTTTATATTGTATGATTTAAAATACTTTTCTGTGCCACTTTCTCAACCACCAAGAGGTACAATTACATATGAAATGTATTTTACATTTAAAATCTGTTTGCATTTATTCACTCTCTAGTGATGAGAAGGAAATTATTTACAGTGAAAAGATTAATTTTTATAACAAACAATTATAGTATTCACACTTCGTGCTATTTAGTCATATTGTCATAAAGTCATAATATTTTAGACCAGTTTAAAAAAGTTAATTTTTATAATAAACAATATTTGCTTAGAATATGCGAAATAAAACTTTCAATTTTTGACAAATTTCTTTCTCATATGTTGCTTATAACTATTTCCCATCATTTTTACATCATTGCTGATGTATAACAGATTATTAAATTATTATCCCAAAAGTATGCAATTTAAATAAAATTTCAAGCGTTACAAAGGAAACATAAAACTTTAAACCAGAAATGCTTACCTTGACATAACCTCACAAATTTCCACTATCATTTCAGGCACCTCAAAAGAAAAAAATTAAATAGAAAAATGGCCCGAAAAAGGAAATGAATTGCTGTTGGTTGCTCTTCCCACAATGCAACGTTTCAAAAATGTTAATTATGAAAATTTCTCGGTCGCTCAAAGAACAGCAGAGCTGCTAACTTGAACAAAGTCTGCAGAAAACCAGCGGCCAGACAAGTGGAAAAGAAAAGAAAAAAAGTTGCTGCTCATATGCGTATTTAAAAATTTCAAAATTATGTCACGTAAAGAACTTATACACTTGCACGTGCTCGTTGATGACTTTTATGGCAAAACGTTGTGATGATCATTATGAATATGGCAAACTTTCATGTAAGTGGATTAAGGTGAATGGGTGTACGGGTGTACGGGTGCGGTGCAGTGTTTATGCTGGCTTTTTGTTATAGACAAAATGGATAAATTGCCGCCGCATTAACCGAAATTTTAATTTTTAAATGCGCTTAAAATAAACTTTGCACAACTACAAGCAAAAACGATGCGATACTCAAATCCACTGGAATGTTTGTTTTTTTAACAGTAACCAGAAACGAGCATACACATGCATTCAAAATGGCTGCAGTGCCATGTCGACATGGATGGATTTGTCTGCTGGCTATTGAAATATTTTTGGAAACAAAATTGATAACACGTCTATATAAATATGACCGTAATACGCATTAATATGACTTGTGTGCAAAAATGTTTTTTTCCTTGTGTGCAGATAAACGCCAAATAGATGATAAAATGAAATATTTTATGATAAAATGGAATATTTTATGAGCACGATATATTATTAAGTTAAGTAAACTTTTGAAAATTTCAGTTGTTATATCTAAAAATACACTATATATTTCCATAATGATATAAAAGTTGTTTAAATGAAACAAAAGTGCTATTCATTGAGGCTGGTGTTGACTGAAGTGATTAACAAGGGACTATAAAGCGGAGCGTTCTGAGTTCGTCTCCGCCACTCAGTCATGAATATTGCGTCGAATTCTTCTGAAAAAAAAACTATGCCAAATCTTCACCCACGTTCGTTTAAAGTATATTTCCGCATTCACTAATTCCAACCCTGGAACATTCTGTTTCATCTTTCTGATTTTCTATGCAAAATTTATTCCTTTATAAAATATGAAATGTGATCGATAACCAGAAAACAAAAGTTTTTATTTAGTTACTTTAACAAAAAAAAAAAAAATTTCCAGCTCTGGAACTGTCTTTGGCTTTTTTAATTCCTTATACCAATGAATTGCTTTCAAGAACCTCAAATACGTTTAACATAGAGAAAAACAAAAAAAAATTTTGAGTTGGTTACTTTTATGTACAAAAAAAATAATTTCAGTTGTCCAACCCCGGAATCGTATTTTTCATCTTTCTGATTTTCTATGCTAATTTATTTCTTTCCAAAATATCCAATATGTTTGATTATCAGAAAAAAAAAAATTTATTAGTAACAAAAAAAAAAATATTTTATTAGTAACTTTAATAATACAAAAAAGTTTAAAATTTCCAGCTCTGGAGTAGTCTTTTTGGTTTTTATAATATCAATGAATATCTTCCGAAAACCTTTAATATATTTAATATAGAGCAAAAGAAAATATTTCTTTTGGAGTTGCTTAGTTTTATATAAAAAAAAATTCAGTTGTCCAACCCTGTAATCATCTTTTTTGATTTTGAAAAGAAATTCAATATTTTGTGAAGTATATAAAAGATTTAATTAATTAATTATTTAGTAGTTTTCTATACAGAAAATAAATTAACATTTTCCAGCTCTGAAAAAGTAGGTAAAATTATACATACGGTTTCAGAGCTGGAAAATTTTCAATAGGAATTCAATTTGAACTGATTCCCATACTTCAATCCACTACCAAACTTTTTAGTTTTTCCGAGGGCTTTAGAAAACCTATATCAGCCACAGACAGACGGACAGACCAGAGTCACTTTTTTGACTTTTCCATTCATAAGGTCCCAGGATTCTACACAGAATGACAAAACTTATATTTATAATTTTCATAGGTTTAATAAAAGAAAAAATCGAGAATACTTTCTTACAACAGAAAAATTAAATTTTCCAGCTCTGGAAGCACATTTTTGGTTTTGCTGATTAGCAATAAAAATCAAAAACCTTAAACTCTAAACACTTACACGACAGCAGACTTCACAACTTCTCGGCTTCAAATGCTGCCAACTTCAAATGCTGCTCTGAGGTCAGCTTCTTAATTATTTTGAAGACAGCAACAACATAATAATCAGCTGATATGTAAATCCATCAGGGATGCCAGATATATATTTTATAACAAATAAAATTAAAGTTATTGATAAACAATTTAATAATATCACGGAAAACTGTACAAGCACATAAATTTATTTCTATATTGTATTTTTATTATGTCCTTTTATGTTTAATATAAAAAAAGTTTTTGTTCTTATTTTTCCAATTTATATATATAATGGCAACACTATATTTGTTTATTGCTGCCCGTCAAAATAGAAAATAGCCTAAGTTGGCAGCAGCAGCAAATGTTGTTTCTTTTCTGCGCATGATGGAACTCTGACGTCACTCAACATGTGTTCTGATTGGCTAATAACATTCAGCTGGAGAACTATTATGTTATTGTAAAAACAGTACAGTGGGGCAAATTGCGATTTTTCAAATTAAATTTGTTTGATAATAAACAATTTTAAAAAATTATTTTATTTTTCACTTTTTTTATTTGAAATTGTTAATTTATAGTTATTTTATTTAAATATTGAACTCAATTGCTAATTATTTTGTTTTTACCCATTAAAAACAAATTTGTTTGCTTGCAAAATATCAGCCATAACTTCCTTTGAGCTTCATCTCTTGGAAAACTATAAAATGACACAGTGTTTTGAAAACAAAAAAAAATTTTGATAATAATATTACATTTTAACACAATTACTTCTCACTTGGTTTTTTGCTGTTACTTTGTTTGCAATTGCCCACTGCACATTTCATGCTTGCTCTTTTTGTTCTCTTTTCTCTTTAATTTAGGTTTTTTGTTTACAGTTTTTGAGCTTTAAAAATCAAGTTTTAATAAGTTTTTTACACTTTAAGTTATTTAATAATTATTTTAATATATTTATTTTAAAATGTAACACAATTTATTATAAAATATAACACAAAACTTGCACTTTCATAAATCCGATTTGATT
Organism: Linnaemya tessellans; assembly: GCA_951800035.1. Taxonomy (NCBI): domain Eukaryota; kingdom Metazoa; phylum Arthropoda; class Insecta; order Diptera; family Tachinidae; genus Linnaemya; species Linnaemya tessellans. The sequence goes on from OX637535.1 coordinate 4,076,414, forward strand.
TGCTTGATGGAAATCTCTCTGAGTAAATTGGAAATCTCTCTGAGTAAATTGTGTGAAGAGTTGCCAAATATAGCATAAAATATTAATTTTGTACGAGAAAGTATTAGTTTTCCATATAATAAACATTTGGCAATCTCTTCGAGGGAACAAATACGTCATCAAACGGTAAATCATGCGCAAGGCGTAATCTTTATTTTATCATTCTTGGAAGCACACAAATAAAAATGGAGTATTTGTAATATTACCTATCAGGTTTGGGAAACCAAAAGTCACTTAAATAGTTAAATATTTCGCCAAAAATATTGGTTAAATAAGTAATATTCCCACTGATGTACTTTTTAAGTTTTAACGACAAAGGTGAGATGTCTCCCCCACGGCCTTTTCCGAAATGACCGCGACAAAATAGAGTTTTAAAATTGGTCACAGAAATGTCTTAAAGGACATCTTAAAATATCTCCGACCCTTTTGTCAAGTTGATATAAAATATTAATACGTGAGTTTTTATGCTGATGGAAAGGTGTCTCAGTCATGCTCTCAGTACCAACACATTGAAAACGTCTGCATTAAAATAATTTGTTTTTCTTTCTTTACTTAAGTCAAGTGGCATAAAAATTTAAATTTTAATAAAAATAAATTTCAATAAGAACAAAAATAGAGTTTTCTTTCACTAAATATTTGGAGGGTGTATAAGATTCGACCCGATCGAATATAACTGCTGTTGGCTGAAGTAGTAAAACTATGAACTAGACTATGAAGCGGAGGGTCTTGATTTCAACTCTGCGTTGAGTCATGAATATTGTGTCGAATTCTTCTGATCAGGGGCATTATTGTATGATTGTGTTAGTTGTTGTCAGCCTGTTTCAATGATAAAGGCATAGAACAGATCAGTGAACATAATTGCGATCGACTGACACGATCATTTACTGTGGGTGCTGTTGGCTGAAGTAGTAGAACACGAGACTATGAAGCGGAGGGTCGTGAGTTCGAGCCCGCGCTGAGTCATGAAATATTGTGTTGAATTCTTCTGATCAGCATTAGTGCGTGGTTGTGTTAGTTGTTGCCAGCCTGTTTCAATTATGAAGGCATTGTCACTGAACATAATTGGCGGCGACTGACACTATCAAGCAGAGTAACAGCACCCACCTTCGTCGGCCCTGTAGCAAAAATTAGCCGGCGAAGTAAAAACGGTTGAAATAGCTACAAAAAAAAAACTGTCTATCTTCTCATTTTTCCTATTCTGTCCCCTCAATACTATCCCCTAGTTTTCAGTTCCGGCGCAATGCATGGCATATGTAGGGGTCATCCCCTGAGTCCTGGTCCTACTCTTAAAAAAAAAAAAAAAAAAAAAAGCAGAGTAACAGCACCCTCCTTCGTCGGTCCTGTAGAAAAAAATTAGCCGGCGAAGTGAAAGGTTGAAATAGCTACAAAAAATTCTCTATCTCCTCATCGTTCTTCCTCCTTTCCAGTTCCGGCGCAATGCATTGCATATGTAAAGGCCATCCCCTTACTGCAGGTCCAAGATAAAACAAGGACATTCTTAATATTTTTTTTTTTTATTAAAAAAAAATCTAGTTAAGCTGTTAATTATATATACGAACTGAGCAAACCAGAGTCAAGTGTCATAAGTTGCAGTGTTACCTGTAGCTAATCTAATTAATTTTATGTTCTACTTTTTATTTTTATCTTTTTTTTTTGGATACAGCAAATAACACGTTACTTGAACATGCAAGATTAAATGCTTTTATGTAAATTTGTTAGTTTTTGCACGAAAAGATTTGTTTGTTGTTGCAGCAAAATGCTCGTTGTGTTCAACAACAAAACACTGCCAGCCAGTGAAATAACAAACAACTTAAAGCTGTGCAATTTTTTAGCAGTTTGCCTGCATAATAGCCACCGTTAAAGCCACCGCTATTACCATCATCCTAGAATAGCTTAATACCAACAGTGACACGATATTCAGCTATTAAATGAGTTTCTGCTTTTTTTTTCTAACAACAAAAATTACTTAAAATGAAATAGCCAAAAAAAAAAGAGAGCAAAAAATGTGCAGAGAAAGAAAAACTTTGCTTGGCAAAATATAAAAACAGACAACAAATGAACAAATGAATTAAAAATGTTGTAACACTTTAAGCCTCTTATCGCAATAGAACAAGGTTTAGTTATTAAAAGTTTTATGTTTGGCCAAAAGCGTAGCACAACTTTGAATTTATTGGGACTTTTAGTTTCAATTGAAGTCAAAAGTTTGACTTCAAATTAGCTGCATTAAGCAAAGGCAGAAATCGTATAAAATCTAAAGAGTGTTTAAGGGTTAATAGCGTTCATATTCACAATTAGTGTTAATTCCACAGAAGAACGGCACATGAGACTTTAGGTTGTTTTAAAAATTTTATCTTACGAGAAATTTTCTCACAAGTAACAACAAAAGAAAAATCTGTAAATATACAGTCATAGACATAAGTATGTTGACATGTCAAAAATTTCATAAATTTTTATTAGCTTTATTTCGATTTGAAAATTTTTTTGAATTATGTAAGGGTGTTTTCGATGTAATTTAAAAATTTTTACCAAATTTTCAATATAAAAAAAATATTTTAAAATTTAAAAAAAAATTTAAAAAAAAATTTTAAAAAATTTAAAAAAAATTTTTAAAATATCTAAAAAAAAATTTTTAAAAATTTAAAAAAAATTTTTAAAAAATTTAAAAAAAACTTAAAAAATTTAAAAAAAAAATTTTTTAAAATTTAAAACAAATTAAAAATAATTAAGTAAAAAATTATATAGAAAAATTAAATAAAATAAATAAATAAAAAAAATAAAACAAAAAAAATATTTATAAAAAAAAAACAAAACATATTAAAAAAATTAAATAAAAAATAAATAATAAGTAATAGTTAATAGTGTCTTAGAAGAAATAATTTATTTTAGAAATTTTGGGTAGAGATTGCATCGTGAAAAATGCAGTCAATCAGCGCTATTATGGTTGTCGTAGGCGTGACGATATCTGCAAAATGTGGCAACGCTTGCAATATGCTTAACATCAATTGCTCCCACAATTAATAAAAAATTAATAAATAATGCAGTTACAGTTCCCCGTCCTAAAAAGCTATTGATTAGGATTCCTTAAGTGTGCTCTACCGTAACTCGTAACTACATTTCACTGCAATAAATGTTTAGGTGCCTTCTTTTGTCGCACCGTGTAATAACCTTCAATCTATTTTAATTAAAAAGTCACAGCCGTAAATTAATTCAAACTGTCAACAGCATATTATACGAGTATTTTGCTTCTTTTTTTGTTCTTTCGTCCTATTTAATTATTCTGTATAAAAATGTATTAATTTTATTTTTATAACAGCTAAGAGTAAAACTGGTTTTTTTAGAATGTCTTCTACTGTTCTCTACGCCAAAAGACCAAAAGAAAGTGGCAGAATTAATTCTAATGCATCTACTACTCCTACTCTGATGTGTGAAAGTATTTATGCACGAGGTTTAATTGAAACTGCAGCTGCTGGTAATAAAATTTCGAATTCTTAATGGGAATAAATGTGAGAGTTTTTATAAGAATCTGTAAGAGATTGAGTGTGTTACTAAATATTAAATAAAGCAGTCCTACACACACACACATATATCAGGATATATAACAGGTATGGTTGATCACCGATCTCTAATAGATTTCTTAGGCACAATCAAAGTGCCTAATGATGGAATAATAACGTATTTGCACATGGAAATTATATTACAGATTTAAGTAAAAATATCGATTTTTGATCTAATTTAAGACACTAAGATCTTCTAATTTATTTACTACTATAAAAGCGTCCTTCTTTGTCATATTCTATTTCCGTAACTTACGCCATCTATCGTCTCAATTCTTTCCAATACTTTCTATAGACCCTCCATAGTGCGCTGCATGACAAAAGTGCTGGTTAAACAAGGAAAAGTACTATATTCGGCTGTGCCGAACCTTATACACCCTACACCAAAGTACATCTGGAGTACACATATACACACACTCATTCCAACCTTGGAAACGTCCTTCGGGACGTGCTGGTTTTATGTAACAAAGACAATCTCCTTGTTTGATTTTTAATTAGAAAAAAGAATATATTTGTAGAATCTTTGGTTATTTCTATGTACCGAAAAGGTTTCAGTTGTCCAACCCTGGAATTGCCTATTTTTTTGTTTGTTTTTAATTCCAATTTGATTCTTCCTGAATTATAAAATAGCTTTAGTTCATAAAAAAACAAATTAGTATTATTAAAAAAAAAACTTAATAATATTTTTCGTCACTTTTATGGACCAAAGAAATTCCTACGTCGATCTTTTTATTATTGTAATTTATTATTTTTATACCCTCCAAAAGAGAATATGGAGGGTATATTCATTTTGTCATTCCGTTTGTAACGCATCGAAATATTCATCTCAGACCCCATAAAGTATAAATATTCTTGATCAGTGATGAATTCTAAGACGATCTGAGCATGTCCGTCCGTCCATCTGTGGAAATCACGCTACAGTCCTAGCGAAAAGAGCTAGACTCTTGAAATTTGGTTTGGATATATCTTGAAGGATAGCACAGGTTAAGTTGGCAGATGGGCTAAGGGCAAAAAGTTCCCCTAAGAAGAACTAAACAAACCTCTAAGAAACAACATAATTTTTAAATCTTTTTTTTTGTAATTTTGTTAAGCAAATGATATATTTTTATGTCAGCGAATGTCCAAAGCGTTAACGTTGGAGCCATAAAATAAAATAAAAAATTAATTTTTGGACCCCGCCCCCTTTAGTGGGCGTCATTGTATGCAAATATAGAGTGAATATTTAACAAATTGTTTTACTTAAGCCTAAATTCCTTAAAAAAACATTTTTAAGCTTTAATGACGAAGCTGAGACGTAACCTGGTACTACTCTGCCCTACTCCTTCCTCCCCCTTCACCCTCTAAATGACCCTATCAATAAAAATAAATAAAAATAAATTTTACAGTTAATTATTCCGAACATTTATTTTTTAAGTTTTATGGCAAAGGTGAAATGTTTCCCCCACAGCCCTTGCCAGAGAGACTCCGACAAAATACAGTTTTAATACCCTCTGAAAAGTAATTAGACCCCATGAAGTATATATGTATGTATATTCTTGATCAGTGATGAAGTCTAAGACGATCTAGCAATGCCCATACGTTCGTCTGTGGAAAACATGATATTGTCTATTTTTTGACCCCGCCCCTTTAGTGGGCGTTACTAAATGCAAAAATAGTGTAAATATTGGAAAATTTTTATTCCTTAAGCCCATAAGAAGCTAAGGTGTTCTCTGATCTTGCAGAAGTGAAATGACTCTCCAACGGCCCTTCCCGTAATGACTCTCTCAAAATAGAGGTTTGAAATTGGGTCCAGAGCAGGGCTGCCAGAAATTTTTCGTGAAAAATCAGCAAATTTCCCAAAAAAAAATCGGCATTATCGGCACTTTCATTTCTTAAAATCCGCAAAAGCGGATTTAAAAAACTTATTTTGAAATATAAACAAAAACAATTCAATATAATTTATTAAATATTATACATAAAACAGCATGTATAGATCAATAAATTTGCACCTCACAAGTTTTGAAATTATTTTGGGGTTTCGTTTAATCTCCCAATTGGCAATTTAAAAGAAACGATTTGTTATTTTATTCATTTAGAATGACTTTTATTTACAAAAAATACATAAGATCAACTTGCTTTTTATAAAACAGTATAAAATAATTAAAAAAGATGTGTGGTGTCGTGGGACACAGGATAGGAACGCAGTTCCTTATTATAAAAATATTAATTTTAAGTTCTATTCGAGGTATAAAGACAATAATTATTCGGGTATACATTTTTTATTAGGATTTTTCTTTTCGCCGATCAACGAAAATACAGAATCAGTTTTGTTCCCAAACGAAATTGAATTCTGTCCCGGCCCGGCTACGTATGATTAATAATTGTTTGTATGGAATTGTATTACTCATACGTCTTAAACATTGAGTTAGAAACAAAATATCTTACGTTACGGACGTTTCTTCCCGGTTAGGGTACCCCTCCGCAACGTCTCATAAGGAACTTCGTTCCAATTAAAATATATACGTCTCTTCCAATAGTATTTCAAAATTTTGCTATTATATTTCAGAATTTCCTAAAAATTAACTCTACTCGTAGGTTCTAAAATAGGAGTTACAATATACAATTAAAAATTTAGAATATTATCCTAAAATTTTTGAACAAAATTCGTAAATATAATACAAAAATTGGAAATAATGTGGTTTTCATAAATCAATCATATATATTAGATTTTGGCATTTTTATTAAATCGTTATTTATTTCGCAATTAGAGTTTTTCATTTTCAAATAATCTTTAGAATAAAGAATTCCTTCTTTTAAAGTTTTATTTTCTAAGGAACATCGGAATTTCGTGCACACCGACAACAAGGCAATTGAATTGTTATTAAAAGAAGAATTGTATAATAAAAGATGTTCCACACTATTATTAAAAAATTGGCATTTTTTAGAGGTAAAATCGGCAAATCGGCATATTGAAATTTTTGGAGTAAAAAATCGTCAAAATGCCGATAAATCGGCATTTCTGGCAGCCCTGGTCCAGAGATTTCTTAAAGGAACTCTGTCCTATCAAGTTAAGCATTTTAAATTTACTTACTAAATATTTGGAGGGTATTTTAGAATCGACCCGGTCGAATATAACGTTTTTACTTGTTTATTTTAATTTTTAGTACAAATTTTATTTTTGCTAAAACAGAAAATAGTTTTAATAAAAATATCCAAATTAATAATATTTTTGGTCACTTTTATATACCAAGAAGAAAATTAAATTTTCGAAACCTGAAATCGAACGTTTTAGTATTATTATTCATATCATTTTTTTTTATTAACAAAAAATAATTCGTGTTTGCTATTTCATTTTATGCATTAAAAATGGGTTTGAGTCTCCCAGCTGTGGAATCGTAAACATGTAACCCAGTTTAATATTTCTTTCTAATTGCCATGACTTAAGGGATGTTCCGTACATATTCAACGCCTCAGAGGACAGTAGATGTAAAGATGGAGAATTTGTTGTAGACATTTTAATGTTTACTTCAGCGGCTAATTTTTGCTACAGGACCGGCTAAGGGGGACACTATAATGTACTACAGAACGTACATAATATATAGCCATTAACTGTCGAACTGTGAAGTGAGGTGCTGAGCTCGTATTTATTTTTAGACGCACTTCTTCTCCTTTCAATGCAGGCTGTATTCTCGAAAAAAATCCACATTAGCCATGACACTAATTTCCTACAGCCATTTATGTGTAAAGGCGGCAGTTGCAATTCGATACTCACCAATCACATTAACAACCATGAAGCAGCCTTCTCGTCCACCATTACTTTTACAAAATTTATTAAACTTTGAGTTTAAATTTTCTGAATACAAGGAATGAAATTACGTCACCATTCCTTAAAGCCTTGTGACTGCGGAATAAACTCTTCTTATTTTATAATGCCTGTGACAACTCGAACATCAGAAGACATAAATTTTAATGTTCGTTGGTAGTTAACACGAATAATATTTTTTATTTTTATTTTTTTTTGCATAATTTAATACGTATTGCTGCTGTTGAAATCCTGATAAAACAATTATTTGATTTTGTGGAAATTCATTGTCAATTAGACAATTACAGAGAATGGCGATTTATTTAAATTCTAATTTATTGTCATGGCAATTACAGTGGGGGTTGACTGAGGTGGCAGCGCTTATATAAATTTTAATGATGACGCCGATGACAATCAAGTTTTAAGCTTTAAATAATTAAACGTAAAACGTGCGTTAACATTTCTGCGGACATTTAAACGCTTGACAGAATATTTGCAGTTAGAAATGAATATTTATGTGTATTTTTTATACCCTTCACAAAAGTGTGAAAGGATACTTGTAGGTTTGTTATTACGTATGTAATTTCCTCAATATTAATATGGGCGCCCATAAGATATATATATATTCTGGATCCTTATGCATAGCGATGACGATTGAGCGATGTCCGTCTGTCCGTCAGTCTGTACGTGAAATCGGCCCTCCCAAGAGCTAGAGACTTCATTCTTGGACTGATGGATTGAAAATGAACTTAAATAGAGTATTTAAATTCAGAAAAATTCGAATCCGGTTCCAGAGCTGGTAAGCTTACACCTATTGCACAACTCAAAATTAACTAGCAAAAACCAATTGTTTGTTTTGTTTTTTCATTAATTAAATCTATTTCATACTTTGGGAAGAATTAAACTTGGACTAAAAACGAAAAAAATTAAAAAAAAATTTCCAGGGATGGGAAATTGAAAATAAATTTTGTGGTAAATGACATTAAAAGTTTTTTTTGCTTATTAAAACTCTTTTAATATTTAGAAAAAATGAAATAGGTATTAAAATTTAAAAAAATTCAAATTTCGATTCCAGGGTTGTATAACTGCTATATTTTGTAGTACATGAAAGTGACAAAAATAATTACAAATTTTAAGTTTTTCTTAAATAAAATCACTTTATAGCCCATGAAGAATTGCATTGGCAAAAAAAAATAAACAATATATATAAAATTTTGCTTCCAGGGTTCGGAAATTTAATTTTTTTTACATAAAAGTAACCAAAAGGGCAACTGACGTCGTTTTTTTTTACTAATTAAAATTATTTTATAATTCAAGAGGAATAAAATTGGTATTACAAATTAAAAAAAAATCGATTCCAGGGTTGGACAACTGCAATATTTTGTAGTACATGAAACTGACGAAAATGGTTAAAAATTTTTAATTTTTTTTAAATAAAACTATTTTATACCTCATCAAGAGTTGCAGTGGTAAAAATAAAACAAACAAAAAATAGAATTTCGCTTCCAGGGTTCGGAAATTGAATTTTTTTTTATACATAAAAGTAACCAAAATGGCAACTGACGTTGTTTTTTTTTTACTAATTAAAACTATTTTATAAATCAAGAGGAACAAAATTGGTATTAAAAATTTAAAAAAAAATCTATTCCAGAGTTGGACAAATGCAATATTTTGTAGTACATGAAACTGACGAAAATGGTCAAAAATTTTAACTTTTTCTTAAATACAACTATTTTATACCTCATCAAGAGTTGCTGTGGTAAAAATAAAACAAACAAAATATAAAATTTCGATTCCAGGGTTCGGAAATTGAATTTTGTTTATACATAAAAGTAACCAAAAAGGCAACTGACGTTGTTTTTTTTTTTTAACTAAAACTATTTTTTTGCTAACTAAAACTATTTTATAACTTAGGAAAAATTAAAACAAAAATCAAAATTTCGAATCCAGGGTTAGACAATATTTCCAAAAAACAAAAAAAAAATTAAAATTTCGTTTCGTTTTTTTTTTGCTAACTAAAACTATTTTATAATTTAGGAAAAATTAAAACAAAAATAAAAATTTCGAATCCAGGGTTAGACAATATATCCAAAAAACAAAAAAATTAAAATTTCGCTTCCAGGGATCGGAAATTGATTTTTTTATACATAAAAGTAACCATATAGGCAACTTATTTTTACTAATTAAAAATATTTTGTAATTCAGGATGGACAAAATTTTGTTTTTTTAATAATTTTCTGTTTTAGAAATAAAGAAGAAATACATCTGTGAAGGGTATTTAAGATTCGGCATAGCTGAATATAGCACTTTTACTGGTTTATGTTCGTCTTAGCCACTGGACTAATGATTTTACTTGCCTGTTGCTGGTGTAGATGCAGTAGAATTTTATTTTAAGAAATAGCAGTGCAATAAAATATTACACTTATTAATAATATCACCTAAAAATTTTCCACTAGGAATAAAATCAGTGCCGACATTTGAAAAAATTATTGGTTTGGCTATTTGTATTGCCATTAGCACAAACAAGCAAGTAAACAATAATTGTGCAATCATATAATATTATTAAAAAGCTTTGGACAAATACGTTTATTTCAAATACGTTGAAGTGCAAACGCCAAGTTATTGCCGAATAACGACATGAAAAAAGTATATACCAAATATTCCCCTATGCAAAATATTTTTAATACAAAAATATTCTTGTTCATTATTATATTTAATAAAATCATTATTTTGTTTTTTTCGTACTCGTACCTTCAACAAAATTATCACATTCGAAAAGTTGTGTTTTTTTTTGTTTGTTATTTCTTTCGTTAACTTTTTGTGATGTGCACAAAATGCCAAAAAAAAAAAAAACTTTCCATTTTAGTTTCCTTCCTCTCACCAGCCGCTCTTATTTCCGCTTATTATTATTTTTTTCTCACTTTATTGTGGAATAAAATACAGCGGCAGCAGCGTTGGCAACAGCAACTTACACAAGTAGAAATAGTATTAGCAGCAATAAAACGCAACGCTAAAAAGGACTGCTATGGTCCTGGTGTTTGCATATAAATTATGAAATTTTATAAGTTCTCATTTGTGTAAATTTACGTTGCATTTTCCCTTATTATTAGCATTTTTTGTACAATATTTTTCTTTTTTTTTTTTTTGCTAGCAAACTTTTCATCATCATCGCCTTGAATTGCTGTCAGAAAATTCATTGCAACTTGAGCTTATAAAAGTTGTAATTACCCCCAGAGGCAAAATAAGGAAAACGCGTTCTAGCAACTCGAGTATTATAAACTATAAATGTCTTTATTTCATTTTTACCAAACTTTTAACACTCCTCATTTGCTTTAATGTTGCCATTTTTTTTTGTATTGTTCTTGACGGATGCACACTTGTATTTTTTCTTCTTCTTCCTGATATGTATTCACATTGAATGGCTTATTTTAAGGTTCGCCTAGCAGTTTTAAACAACTGATTTTGGGGAAAAATATTTTTTGTTTTTGTGTTTAAATAAAAGTTTGTGAAGGAAAATAGTGAAACTAGTGGGAGAAAAGTTATAGAATTCGAAATATTTGATAATTTTTCAAAACACAAGGAAACTATTTTTAAAATATTTCAGTTTTTATTTCTTTTATTTAAATACAACTTTAAGCGATATGCTAAGGCTGCTGAATTGAGCAAGTATTTTTTGTTTAATTTTTAAAACCATTTTACGTTCAATGAATGACTTGAAAATTTGTTTGGTTCATTGAAGGGATAAACAAATTTTTTTCTGCATTATAAGCAGATATTGCAAATGTATTCACTTTAAAAGGAAATAATACATTTTAGCACATAAATATATATATATATATATATATATATATATATATATTTTTTTTTTTTTTTTAATTTAACGTCAGCTCATCTACCAAAATTAATAGCATCTGTTCACACTGATGACTATAGGGAAGCATCTTTACTTCAACAAGTAAAAACGTTATATTCCACCGGGTCGAATCTTAAATACCCTCCAAATATTTAGAAAGTGAATTTAAAATGTTTAACTTGGTGGGACAGAGTTCCTTTATATAATATCGTACGTCAACGCCCACTAAAGGGGGCGGGGTTCAAAAATAGACAATGTTATGTCTTCCACAGACGAACGTATGGGCATTGCTAGACCGTCTTAAGCTTCATCACTAATCAAGAATATATTTACTTTATGGGGTCCAATTCTCTTTTGAGGGTATTAAAACTGAATTTTGGGGGGTCGCCCTGGCAAGGTTTTTGTAGGGTCATTTAGGTGGCAAAGGGGGTAGGGCAGAAATCGGCAGTCACAAAACTGTAAAAATAAATGATTTGGATAATTGTATACAAAATTAAATTTTTTTTTTGGTAGGGTCATTTAGGGGGCAAAGGGGCAGGAGAGGGTAGGGCAGAGTAGTACCAGGTTACGTCTCAGATTCGTCATTAAAGCTTAAAAATATTATTTTTAAGGAATGTAGACTTAAGTAAAATAATTTGTTAAATTTTTACACTATTTATGCATTTAATAACGCCCATTAAAGGGGGCGGGATCCAAATTTTTTTTTATGGGTCCAAGTTTAACGCGGTCGACCTTCCTTAATATAAAAATGTATGATTTGCTTAACAAATTACAAAAATCATGTAATTTTTTAGAGGTTGGTTTAATTCTTCTTAGGGGAACTTTTTCCCCTCTCGCCCGATTTAGCCCATCTCCAAACTTAATCTGTGCTTTTTTTCAAGATATTATTATACCAAATTTCGAGAGTCTGGCTCTTTTTGTTTGGACTGAATCGTGTTTTGCACAGACGGATGGACGGACATGCTCAGATCGTTTTAGATATCATCACTGATCAAGAATATATATATTTTATGGGGTCTCAGATGGAAATTTCGCTGCGTTACAAACGGAATGACAAAATCAATATACCCTCCATATTCTTTTTTGGAGGGTATAAAAAAGCAAACAAGATCTTTGCAAAGTTTCTGTAAATTTAAAAAGCAATATACGGGGTCTGTTGGCTGAGGTCGTTACCACGAGACTATGAAATCGAAAGTCCCAAGTTCGAAACCGCGCTCAGTCATGAATATTGTGTCCTATTTACCATTAGTGAATGGTCGTGTTGGTTATTGTCGGCATATTTCAGTGGCGTAGACATATCGCTGGTCACTGGATAAAAGTGGCAGCGATGGACACCATCACGTAGTAAGAGCAAAATAATAGCACTCTCCTTCAAAAGCCTTGTATCAAAAAATTAGGTTGAAATATGTACAAAAAAAAATTATCTTTTCATCTTTCTTCGTCTGTCTTCTCAATAACGTCGCCTACTTTTACATGCACTGCACATCTCTATCTTCTCATCTTTTCACATCTGTCCCCTCAATGCTATCAACTCATTTTCAACCCTTGAGTGCTGGTCCAAGATAAAAAAAAAACATGTAAAGCTCATCCTTTGAGTGCCTATCCCATTAAAAAAGGTGAATTTTTGGTTCTCCTCAAAAAATATTTACAAGGTGGGGCAAAAGAAATCACCCTATTGGAAGATGCTCTTATTTTTGCAAATGACGGACAATATCAAATCCCTTTTGACATTTGTGAACTAGAGAAATGGAGCGATACACTCACCATCCTCAATGTCGAGGACGACCAAAAATCAATGAGCGATGAGGCTCATTTCCACCTCAGCGGGTACGTGAACAATCGTAACTATCACTTCTGAGGACAAAAAATCCACAAGTGATGCAAGAGGAGCCATTGCAACCGCTCAAAGTGAGTGCATGTAGCGCTGTTCACGCTGGAGGAGTCATAGGGCAATTTTTTTCGAGGACGCCGCTAGTCAAACGACAACTGTGTGCAGTGCGCGCAATAAAGCCATGTTAAGCGAGTTTTTTTTTTTTTGCCGCAATTGAACGAATTAGGACTGGAGAACATGTGGTTCCAACAGGACGCACAGTGGGATTTTTTGTGCAATAAGTAATTTTTTCGACACATAAAATTTAAAAATGTAATGATGCAGTTTTATAGAAAATTGATTCAGTATGAAGAATCCAGAAATTGTATCTCAAAAAACGTTTATTTGTCTTTGAAATAATGAAGTAAAGTTACTTGTAAATTTTTGGATCCATATATTGAAAACTGTTTACGCAGTTCTATAGTGTTTGTACGTAAAATAATTTTATTGCTGTGATTTAAATAGTGATTTTTTTTCAAATACAGACTTTTCTGCGTATTTAAGAAAATATTATAAAGTTCGCTCATATGGTTTAAAATATATGATAGAATAAAATTTGTTCCATTGCAAAGTTCTTTGGAAGAAAAAAAGTATTGTGGGAAAATATATGATATGGGTTAAATGGGCGGTGAGTCGTGGGCGTTAATTGAGGTAAGGCTCTGTGCCAAAATTCAAAAACTTTGGGTCAAAAATAAATTTTGGTTTCTCTGGGCGGTGGGTAGTGGGCGTGGCCAATTTTAATGCAACTTTATTTTATTCTTAGTTGAACTAATAGAAGGCTCTGTGCCAAATTTTAAAAACTTTGGGCAAAAAATTAATTTTAGGTTCTATGGGCGGTGGGTAGTGGGCGTGGCCAATTTAAATGCAACTTTATTTTATTCTTAGTTGAGGTAATAGAAGGCTCTGTGCCAAATTTTAAAAACTTTGGGCCCAAAATTGATTTTAGGTTCTATGGGCGGTGGGTAGTGGGCATGGTCAATTTAAATCAAACTTTATATTATTCTTAATTGAAGCAATAAAAGGCTTTGTGCCAAATTTCAAAAATTTTGGGCCAAAAATTAATTTTAGGTTCTATGGGCGGTGGGCGGTGGGCGGTGGGCGTGGCCAATTTTAATAAAAGTTTCTATTTTTCTTAATTGAGCTAACCAAAGGCTCGGAGCAAAATTTCAACATTCTACGAGCACTCCTTATATTTTTTGCCAAACATTGTATGTACAAATCGCACTATGGGACGAAGCAACGGCACACACTGCGCTAGCCAAAAAAAAAAAATGAGAACCAAACAAACATCGGGTGATTTTTTTTGGCCCAACTTGTATTTATCCAAAAAATTTTATTTTATCCCCTTTGGAATACTCCAATCCACGAATAAATTATTATATGAACTTTTTAACGATTCGGTTTTCATCGCCTCAGAGGTTACAAAACGTCATCAAATTTCTTAAATATTGGCGAAATCTAGTGAACACTTATAATAAAGATTTTTGTTTTCGGCCAAAAATTACAAACATGCAACGACTTTCAATTAAATTTTTTTATTTGGAATATATTGTTTAATTCTTCAATTAATTTAATTTTAATCCTGCTGATTTGTTTCCTCAAAATTTTATACACGAATTAAAAGTGATAATTGCGGGGGTTTTTAACTCTTTTCTATGGCAAGCTCACATTCTTGGTCAAAATTTAGTAATTTCAGAATGAATATGTCCAAAACTTTCGAAAAAATTGCTTCACTTGAGTTAAACGATATGCCAACATCCTCAAACTTTTAAGTAAAAGTGACTCGACGATGCATAGACATCTTTTGTCCTTTTCGTGCTGGGACGCCCTGAGCGAGCATCGTCCTTCCTTTCATCCTTTTTTGAAAAGCTTCAATCGCTTCTAAACAATTTTCTGAGTCCGAAATCAATCACGGTATGCTATTAACAAATTTTCAAGCACTTTTCAGCATTTGAATTCTATTCTTTACTAACAATTTTATGAAAATTTCCAGCATAAATTTTTTCGACAGCAAGAAACCAAAAAAAAAACAATTTTTTAAATTTGGGAAAAATATCAAGCACGATTAAAGTTAATGAATAGTGAAAACAAACTATTCCAAATTTTAAATTCACCTTGTTTTTTGAACAAACCTCGCAAGTATCAACAAGGCATCTATAAATTTCAGAAACTAATGCAAAAGAGAATTTCTGCAAGAGAAAATAAGGCCTTGGCGATCATTAGCATTTTGTGATCTATTTAAAAAATTATACAATCGTATTAAAAACCAAGTAATTGAGCAATTAAAAAAGTTTTAGGGAAAAATTTGTTAAGTGAAAGTTGGTGTTTTTGCGCAATTTATAGCAAAAAACCGGAATACGAGAATTATATTAACTCAAAGTTCTTAACATTTTTAGTTATAAGAAAGATGTCATGAAGCTGCTATTGGTTATAGAACACGACATGAGTGCTGATACATTTTAACTCGTGACTTGAGTTAGCCTTAAAATAACGCATCATATAATTCTCGTATTCTAAAATTCTGCCAGCTAATTTATTTCTCCTTAGCAAATCTGCATTAATAGAATGTCGGTTTGCCTCAAACAAACAAAATTTGTATAGGAAATAAAAGTTTAACGTTAACAATAAATTGTTCCTATTCATTTCCTAAAAGTACTATTACTTTTACTGCAAGATTAACAACTTCAGACATTAACCTACAACTTTCTTGCGTCATAAACTTGACCTCCCAACAACAATCTGAGGAATAACAGGACGTAAATGTCCTTATTCACTGCCCCTTTGCTATACACTCATATAAAAGACCATAATTTAGTGCTAAATGATATTTTTTATACCAGCTAATGGTCATTGTAAAAAAAGTTATAAAAAGAAAGAAAGAAAGAAAAACATGAACAACTTTAACGTCTTGGATTGTTATTTCTCCCTTCTGGTGGATACGAAAAACATTTTAAAATATTTTAATAAATATTTACACTTGAAATATTTATTTTGGGGGATTTGAAGTTAAGCAATGAAGTCATATATTTTAAAAAATTATAACACCATCAAATATGACTGACTACTGTGAACAAGTCGTCATAAAATAGTGTGATGTATTCAGGGAGTTACTAGACAAGAAAATAGCGTCAAGAGAATATAAAAAAAGGATATTTAGCTATTCTTTATGGACCACTTTTAACTACTTCTGACAGCCTGCAACTGCTCTTTAAGACCTTGGAAAAAGCAAGAGACTGTTAGAAACAGTAAAGAGAATACAGAAGTGATCTAGGTTTGATATGCTCTTGAGGTGACGTTGACATAGAGTTACAAAATAAGGAGAAGTAATTAACACTCACAGTTTATGCAAATTCTTATAATAAATGAAAACCAAAACCAGGAAAAAAACAAAAAACTATAAAAATATATAAAACCCATGACATGCATGACATTCTTCCATACTAATGAGTTCGCTTTCACACAAATAGAATGGGGAACCCCACTTTGCCTTAATGCTTAACCCTAGCTTGGTCAGTATTTACATTTGTAAATATTCAGTTTTTATAGTGGCCATAATTTCTGTATTTACTGTTCAATATTGATATGGTTTGGACTCAGTGACTAATTTTTTATGTTCTTTCAGAAAAAGAAAAAAAATTAAAAAAAAAAAATCATTTTCCGTTATTTTTCCAGGTTTTGTGATTTTTTCTTCATAATTGGTCACTATTTACATATGTAAATAAAGTTTAAGATATTACTTTTTTATATAATTCATTGTATTTTATGCATAAAATTATTTATTCAATAAGTGTTAAGGATAAAAACAAATGATAAATTAATGGTTTAAACATTCCATGCATTTTGTTTGCACTTTACTGTGCTCAGCGCAGATCGGCTTGTGGCATTGTCCACACACTTTTCGTGTTGAACGCTTTCTTTTGCAGTTGTCTTTATAATACATATAACAACCACCTTTTACCCTAGAATGCCCACGATCATCGTCGTCTGGAACAAAAGCTTCCAAAGTGGAGTTATTCAATGCAACTACGGGGACCCCTGTAATGCACTCAATGGCACTCTTAGTGGGAAAATATGCTACAACACGAGGAATTTTCGCTCTTTTCAAAATTGTAGGCATACATAATTGTTCTGCCAATTGTTGCAAAAATAATCGACGTCCACCTGTTTTAGAAAGCAGTAAAAATAAAAAAGTTTCCTTAGAGCAAATATTAAAAACCAAATTACCATTCTTTGTAGTAAAATGTGAAGGAAAATTCTCAGTGTAAATTATGTATGATGCAAGGGCTGATATGTCCAACATATTAAAAAACAGAGCAAGGGGCCATCTATTTGTTTTTCGTTTTGTTGTGTATTGTCCCAACATGTGATCCATCACATCAACTCCTCCCTTTGTCATATTGTAGAATAAAATTATGTTTGGTTTTTGTTTCGTATCCGAAATTGTGTCGTCATATGGCATTGTTGAGAGTAAAACGACTGTTTTATTCTTTTTGGGAACATACGAGCAAATGGACCTATTCTCTGCAAAGCCGAATATGCTGCTATGCTCAATTCTTTGTGGTGACGGTTTAAATTCAGAGGGTATGCATGTTTTGGTTTTTTTAATGTTCCAAACATTGAGAGTTTCCAACTTGCAAGTGTATCTGCTAGAGAAAGACTTGTGAAGAAGTTGTCACATGTAACGTTGCGTCCTGTATTTTTGTACTGTTCAACTAAGTCTTTCACTACTCTCTCTCCCTGGTTTTTTTCTCTGTCGCTACCCGATTTTCCGGTATATATTTGCCCAGTTAACGGGTAATAAGATTTCGCATCGCAAACCCACCATAGCTTTATGCCATATTTGGCGGGCTTGGATGGAATATATTGTGTGAACTTTGTTCGGCCTCTAAAAGGAAACAGCTGTTCATCCACAGTAATGTTTTGACTTGGTCGGTAGTTTTGGCGCAAATTGGCATTTAACATTTCAAAAATTTCGGAAATGGGTGCGGCTTTGTCTGTTAGGGATCGCTGCTCTCTTGTGTTTTGTTGATCAAAGCGAATAAACCTCAAAATTATTTTGAAGCGCTTCGCTGACATAGCTGCTCGGTACAATGGAAACGCATTTTTTTGCCAAAGACCTTCAAGCCTCTCCTTACTTGCATTGTGGCTACCCATGGCAATCAGTATACCAAAAAATGTACCAAGCTCCTCTTCAGAAACATCTTCCCAAATATATTTTCTGAAGGTGTTTTAAAACATATTTCTACATTTACAAACTCCATAGCAACAAAGAGAAATACACAACAATAACTTTTAGTATCAAAATACACTTTTACTTTGGTACACCAATAAAAAAATTTGCATTTGCAAATCTCTCTCAAGATAATTTTTTTTTTTATTTCAGTATCGATATACATATGTACATAAAGCAAAATGAGAATCTTAATATATTAAAAACAAAAAGCTAGAACTAAAATTTTGCTCACAAATTATAAAGAAGTATATGTATTTACAAATGTAAATACCGACCGGGTTCGTAGAAAAATATTGGTGACCAAGCTAGGGTTAAAACCACAACTATTTAAATAAAAATTAATTAAATTTATTGAAAACGACTTCCCTTATATTACACTTTAACAAGAGTTGCTATGAAAAGCTACAGACAAGGAAATAAACTAATATTCTTTTTATATTTTGTAATAAATTGCAGAGAAATAAATTCGCCGAAGCAACAACAAAAGAAAAAAACTAAAAGATCTATTTGCATAAACACTGAGTTCAATGAAAGTTTAACAACAAGAATAATGGCTTTTAAAATTAATTGCATTTCCTGTCACTCATGTGTCAATGGCAACATTTTTAATTTTATTAATTTCGAAGAAGAAATAAATATTTCAAATCGATTAAGAAAAAAGTTAACTACTGGTTCTTTATTGCATTAAAAAAAGATCGTTAGAAATAAAAAACAGAGTTTTATTTGGTATTCACAAAAAACTATTAAATGAAACACAATTTTCAAGATAAACAGATTTGAATTTTTAACATTTTTCATAAATTTGTTAGTGGACATCAATAAAGCCCCAAGTAAATGTCCTTAAATGTTACACAAAA
This sequence comes from Linnaemya tessellans, assembly GCA_951800035.1. Taxonomy (NCBI): domain Eukaryota; kingdom Metazoa; phylum Arthropoda; class Insecta; order Diptera; family Tachinidae; genus Linnaemya; species Linnaemya tessellans. The sequence continues at coordinate 4,095,601 of OX637535.1, forward strand.
TATTAGAATTCGCATTGGAATTCGTATAAATTCTTTCAAATAGTCGAATTTCCATTAGCGAATATTAAAAATTTGTAATTGCCAAATTCCTGCCCACAACACCCACATATTTTTAAAACATAAATTCAACAAGTTTTCGCTTTCCTTTACACTTTATAATCAAATAGTTTTTTTTAACTCTTTATGACATTCTGCATATAAAAGAAATTGTTTCAAAATGTTTTGTGAAAACCAATTTCGAAGGTGGACAATTTTGTATAAAACTGATACAATTTTTCTTTAGAAAATTTACACTAATTATAAGACATTTGAAGATTTCTTTCTGACTTACCAGTTTATTCGTCACCCCCTGTCACATATTTCCAATTTGAAATTGCTTAAGGGGGAGCTGAAAGAAAAAAAGGAAATAGAAATACATATTACAAAAAAAAAAAAAATTCTAAGAAATGTACTCGTAGTTATAAATTAAAAATTTGTAGTTAATAAATTAAAATGTATTTTAAGTATTCAATAGGGTATTCAATCGGTGTGTCCCTTGTATGGACATATGAAATTATTAAACTGATAACTGTGAAATTTTAAACGTTGACTTCATGAGCGGTCAAGGGTGGTCTAAAGTTTCTAGGGAATTTTTATAATGATTCGGACTTTTACAATAACTTGTCCTTTTCATAATGACTTGAACTTTTTATAATGATTTGCAGTTTTTATAGTGAGTTTCACTTTTTATAATGACTTGCATTTTTACAATGATTTTCACTTTTTATACTAATTGCACTTTTTACAATGACCTGCATTTTTCATAACAACTTGCACCTTTTATAATGACTTTCAGTTTTTATAATGATTTTCACTTTTTGGAATAAGTTGCACTTTTATAATGCCTTGAACTTTTTATAATGACTTGCATTTTTCATAATGACTTGCAAATTTTTATAATGACTTGCACTTTTTATAATGGCTTGCAATTTCTATACTTATTCGCACTTTTTATTATGACTTGCACTTTTTATAATGATTTAAACTTTTTATGATGACTAGCACTTTTTAGAATGACTTACACTTTTTATAATGACTTGCACTTTTTATGATGACTAGCACTTTTTAGAATGCCTTGCACTTTTTATAATGACTTGCACTTTCTATACTTATTTGCACTTTTTATTATGACTTGCACTTTTTATACTGACTTGCACTTTTTATAATGACTTAAACTTTTTATGATGACTAGCACTTTTTAGAATGACTTACACTTTTTATAATGACTTGCACTTTTTATGATGACTAGCACTTTTTAGAATGACTTGCACTTTTTATGATGACTAGCACTTTTTATACTGACTTGCACTTTTGATAATGATTTAAACTTTTTATAATGACTTGCACTTTGAATACTTACTTGCACTTTTTAGAATGACTTGCACTTTTTATGATGACTTGCACTTTTTATACTGACTTGCACTTTTTCTTATGACTTGCATTTTTTATGATGACTAGCACTTTTTGGAATGACTTGCACTTTTTATGATGACTTGCACTTTTTATACTGACTTGCACTTTTTATTATGACATGCACTTTTTATGATGACTAGCACTTTTTAGAATGACTTGCATTTTTTATGATGACTTGCACTTTTATAATGACTTGTACTCTTTATGAAGACTTGCACTTTTTATGATGACTAGCACTTTTTATACTGACTTGCACTCTTTATGAAGACTTGCACTTTTTATGATGACTAGCACTTTATATACTGACTTGCACTTTTTATAATGATTTGCACTTTCTATGATGACTTGCACTTTTTATACTGACTTGCACTTTTTATTACGACTTGCATTTTTTATGATGACTAGCACTTTTTAGAATGACTTGCACTTTTTATGATGACTTGCACTTTTTATACTGACTTGCAGTTTTTATTATGACTTGCACTTTTTATGATGACTAGCACATTTTAGAATGTCTTGCATTTTTTATGATGACTTGCACTTTTTATACTGTCTTGCACTTTTTATAATGATTTGCGCTTTTCATGATGATTTGCAGTTTTTATAATGACTGGAAAGTAACTCCGTCTGTCTGTACGTTTTCAAGATCGGAGGAATAATATAGGATGATTTCTGTTTTTGGAAATGATACAGTTAAGTGGTCAAGGGCGGTCGAAAATTTTTATGTACTAATGATATTATTAAACTAATACACACTTTAAACTTTGATCCAGTTGACTTAAGTAAAAGCTAGATCATATATAATTAAAAATATGACATTGAAAAATTATATAATTAAAACCAAAATGTAAAAATATATAACTGGCAAATAATAATATACGAACTTTATTTTTTGAACATAATTAAATAATATAAAAAAAGTTTTATGAAATTTGTATACATATTGTAGAACTTTTAATAAAAAATAATAAAATGTAAAAAGTGGATTGCCTGCTAATGAGGTGCTAGTTTATTCTATTTAAATATATTTTACATATTCAGTTTATGCAAAAAAAAAAAAAAAAAAATTAATACAAATGTAACTTTGTTTACATCGTGGCCTTTAATAAACAAACTCCTTTTTTAAAAATATGAATTTCATAGAACAACTAAAAGCTGTCCAAATAAATTTATAAAAATTAAATATTTTGGGTGAAGTTTAGCAGTACAAATTTTTGCAAGTTCTTTGTGTATCATAATTATCATTTTAACAATAAAAGTTTAGCACAAAAAATTATTTAAAATTTTTTTTTGTGTATCGTAATTATCTTATGAACAATAAAAGAAATGCCAATGACGTGAGTATTTGCAAATGTGCTCCCAAGGGCACAAGTGTACAACAATTCATTCCTAATTTCGTTATTAGTCTGCGGTTGCACATCCAATTTAAAGTGCACATGAGGTTTTAATTACTTCCAAGTACGGACAACCGCCAGCAAGTCTTAATTAAATACATCGTGAGTGTACAACATTTACGTAGGCAGTTGCAGTAAAAGTGAGTGGGCAGCAATTAGTTTGTTATTTATAATTAGAGAAGTCAAATCGATAATATGCTTAAAGTATTTACTTCATCAAGTGTTCGTATTGTGAGAAATATGCTTTTTGAATTGAGTTTTTCAGCAAAATGCTGAAAAGTAAATGGAGTTTAATTTAAATTCCAAAAAGTATTTAAATTCAAGTTGTTGGTGTGCAATACTCGGCAAAGCCACAATGCAGCTTTAAAAGCACACTATCATATAAGAGTACATATTTATAAACTAACATATTAATCTATTCGTATTTTTTTTTTTTAATTTTCCCCCTACGCTGCTTATCGTAGTAGTGCACTCTAAGATTTCAGAGACAAAATACAAAAGTTTCGCAAAACTTTATTTTACTCATTCAACATGTACATGCTGTCTGTGTATAAAACTGTGAGATTTTGAATTTCTCGTGCTTGGCAAACACTCAAAACTATTTTATAAACTAAAAAGGCTTTCACTCTTCCATAATTTCATTTGTAGGAAACAGGAAGTCTATATAAATTTTAATATTTTGCATAATTTACTACGCCATAATTCTCTATTTGAGTTGAAATTTTTATTTAAAGTTGGCAAACAATTTATTTGGTATAGAAAGAAATGGCACATGGTGCATTTTTCAAGCAACTACATTTCATTTTTAAGAGTTCGTTGGTATAGATATTAAGTTTTTATATATATTTTTCTTTTTTTATTATATTAAAAGTTTTGTACTTCTGGTATAATAAAATTCAGATAATATGTAGGAATATTTAAAAAAAGGGATATATTCTACTTTTGCCTAGTTCTTCGTATTAAATAAAATTAGGCCGCAAAGTTTTGCATGTTAAAACTAGTGATTCGCTAAACATTTTAAATTCAGTTCAATATTAAAAAAAATAAACTTAAAATGTGTTTTTTTTTTTTAAATGCAGGCAGCAGCTTAATCTAATTTGGTTTTGGTAAAATGATAGTCTATTTCTTGTTAATATTGTTCTCCATAACGAATTGCTATAGATCAATTCAAGATTTATATTTGATTATAACTTGAAGTAACAGTTTTGGATGAAAGCGCATGACCAAAGCAAAGGACATATTTCAATAAATAATAAGAATCGTTAGAACTCAAATTAAAGTAAATATTTTCACGAGATATATTGTCAATGCAAGTGGCTAGACATTTTCGTTTTACTGATTTGAAGCAGTACGCTTAACTGTAACAAATTTCAGTAATCCGAACTATGTTTTAGAGAAAAAATTGGATAACTGAAAAAATTGGGTTTTAGTTATTTCCAGTAAAGCGGAGTCGACTGTATATAAAATTACAATAAACTAAATAGAAAAATTACTAGCAACGATTAGGCAATAATAACATGCCGCGATATATAAAAGAAAAATATTTAAAAAGTTATACTATTGTCGAGTACAACAAGAATCTGTACTTAAAATTGTAAAAAATAAAACCAGACCCTTCGCGTGATGCCCACTCTTGTTCTATTTCGGGAACCTTGGCATAAAAGTATGAATGCGTTTTGCTAGAATTTTTCTCAGTTTTGAAAGCCTAGTGAATCTTTTTTTATACAAAAGTTTAATATGAAAACCGCAACAAATCTATTCTAAAACTGCATTCATTTGCTGCATTAAAGGAGCGCTATAACAAAAAACAAAGATGCTATTTAGTTTTCTTTAAAAACTCTGCACTGAAAATGATGTTATAATTTCATGTCAACCTTCTGCATGTCGGAAAATTATAACCTGCACTCGTTTATATAAAAACGTTGTATTAAAAGGAACATAAATTCTTAGCTTTTATGCGTGTTATAATACGAGTATCAAGCACTTCCTTCTCTTTTGTTGTATTTTATTTTTTATTCTTTTGTTTTTTTCCTCTCTACTCCTATGAAATTTAATTAAAACATGCTTTTTAACATCTTAAGTAAATGAGAGACATTTGATCCTTTTTAAGGTGTATTTGTATGCATGTATGCGTTTGCTTGTTTTGTTTGTTCGTTTGTTGGCTTGTTTTCATTCCATGTTCACTTGTGTGGGCAAAATGTGCACAGATACACTCCAATGCACTGCCACGTATTCCGGTAAAATTATATTATATTAAATTAAGCTGCAATTTTCTGCACTCCATGGCTGTTGCAAGTTTTTCGAAACAAACGTCTAGCATATCAAGCTAAAAAGTATATGTGGAAGAATATTGCCAGAGATAATAATTTTAGTAATTTAATTACCATTAATAACAAACGAGCAACAATAAAGACTCGTTTATTATGCTATAAACATGCAACATTAAATTTATGTTGAAATTTTCAGCTGAAAGTTTCTTTTGCTTTAAAACTTGTTCTTTGCTTTTAGATATTTTAGTAGTTTTAAAATAATTTAATCGTACAAGCCTTCTTATACAAATGGTTTCCAGGGTTGGACCCATGGAACATTTTATTAGAATTGTAATGTCAACTTTTGTTTCCCTGAAGCATAAAATAATCTTAAAACGAATCAAAAGCAAAAACTTGTAGCCGTTTTAGTTTCTTCTACAGTCTACTTCGCTTTACTGGAAATAACCAAAACCCAATTTTTTCATTAATCCGATTTTTTTTCTAAAACTTAGTTCACAATGGGCCTTTTGATGGCCTCCGAGTGTTTTTCTCGCTTACTGCGGGCAGCCCTTTTAACCTAGTTCGGATTACTGAAATTTGTTACAGTTAAGCGTAGTGCTTAAAATCAATAAAACAATATTTTTGATATCAAATTTGAATATATTTTTTACGTCAATTTAACGTAAAAATTGTATTTAAAAAAAATTATTCATAGAAATATTCATTTTGTTATTGAAATTTTTCACGAACTCCTGGAAAATGTCTAGCCACTTGCATTGACAATATAATAGAAAAATACAGTAAAGTACGTAAGAGAGAAAAGGACAAAAAATACATTTTGCCATTTAATTTTTTAACGGACAAAACATGCACAATTTTTTCCGCCTTAAGTTATGCAACCGATTCCTAATAAATAAATTTGTCATTGCTTTTGGTTTTCAGTAATACGATATTTTCAGTAAAGCGATGTTTCGCTAAAGCGAAGTAATTAATCCTAGCTGTTTTTGAAATCAGTGCGGGGATTTGTATCGCTTTCAATAATCCGATTTTTTCAGTAAAGCGTGTTGCGCTAAAGCGGATTCTATATGAATGTACAATATTGTATAATTAGACGATTAAATAATTCATAATTCACTTGCATTCACAATATAATAGAAAAATACCATAGAGTACGTAAGAGCGAAAAGGACAACTACATTTTGCCATTAATTTTTTAACCCACAAAAAATGCACAATTTTTTTTTATCTTGGAACAGTACTCAGGGGATGACCCGTATATATGCAATGCATTGCGCCGGAACTGAAAACGAGGGGATAGTATTGAGGGGACAGCTTAGGAAAGATGAGAAGATAGACAGTTGTTTTTGTAAGCTATTTCAACCTTTTACTTCGTCGGCTAATTTTTGCTACAGGGCCGACGAAGGCGGGTGCTGTTACTCTGCTTTTAGTACATGATAGTGTCAGTCGCTGCCAATTATGTTCAGTGACCAGTGACTATGCCTTCATCCACCACACACTAAAGCTAATCAGAAGAATTCAAAACAATATTTCATGACTCAGCACGGGCTCGAACTCACGACCCTCCGCTTCATAGTCTCGTGTTCTACTACTTCAGCCTTAAGTTATGCAATCGATTTCTAGTAAATAAGTTTTTCATTGCTTATTTTTTCACTAAAGCGAATTAAGTTTCATACAGAACGTAGTTGTGGGCTTGCTTTTGGTTTTTAGTAATACGATATTTTCAGTAAAGCGATGTTTCGCTAAAGCGAGGTGAATAAGACTAGCTGCGTTTAAAATCAGTGCGGGGATATGTATTGCTTTCAGTAATCCGATTTTTTCAGTAAAGCGTGTTGCGCTAAAGCGGATTCGACTGTATTTAGCGAAAAAAAAAATCGTTTGTCGAACTCTAGAGTCAAGTTTTAAATTATATTGGTTTTTAAATCAAACTTTAAATTAACATGCAGCCATATTCCGTAAGTCGTTAAAGATCATACTCCATTAGCTGAATCTCTACAAAGTAATTTTAGCCTAAATAATTCTAGGAAACTTCTGCATATTTTTAGGGGCTTATTTTATATTTATTTATGTGCTAAGGAGTGAATAATTATATTATTTACTCGTTACGCGAAAGAGGTCAGCAGCCATATTCCTAGGCTGCTTTCATAAATACTGTTACACATTGGTGACACCGTAAGTCATATTATAGACACGGAAAATTAATGTTGCTTATATTTTTCCTGCACTTTATTTTCCTTGAAGAGCAAGTGTCCTTAATTCCTGCTTATATCATTATGTTCTTTTAATTATCTTTGACTTCTAATAAAGACATTCACAGCTAATATATTTTGGCTCATAAAAAAAGATGTGTTAAATATTGTGTGAACATAGAAGACATTTTAAAATATTTTAAACAAACGGCAAACACACTTGCAGACAAGCGCTCACCTCTTGCCATACAACATATTTAAAATATTACACATGAGCCATTAATTCCAACAACCAGCCTTGTTTAGTTGTTTAGTATCACTGATTGAGTGCGAGAATGAGCCGCATTAAATTTTGTTAACATATTATAAAATGTGGTTTTGTATCCGTTTGCCAACAAACCATTATTCTGACAATTAGTTTCCACTCCATTTAACGTGATGTTACATTTATTGAGTCATTTTTTTTTAAATTTCATTCTCCTTCATCAATTTCATTTGCTCTCTTCTTTATACTCGTAGTCAATGTAAAAAGGTTTATATATTTATAAATATCATCATGTGGTGCCTTAATTTGGCTTTTTTTTTCTTTCTTCAAGTTTATCCTTAAGTAGGAGTTGATAAAAAAATCCAAAAGATGTTGCTACACTTGACACTTTTTTAGAGTTAAATTGATGGAAAACATTAATAGATAAACAAACAATGGCTCAGGGAAGCTGGAACAAAAGTCTTTACAAAAACATATATTCTTTACGCTTCATTATCTATAAAATTTATTTTTTGTTACTTCGTTCAAAGATTCATCACTCAGTAAAAAGTTTTATAAAATTTTTAAGCAATTCTTTGTATTAAAATTTAGCTTTACTTAGAACTCATTTTAACTTTTTCAGTTCCAAGTTCTCAAATGGATTTTTTAAAAACAAGATATTTGTTAATATGTTAAATGGTATATGACAGAGGATATTGCATTTGATGCGAGGGCTGTTTAGTAGCTCCGTGACTATTTCAATAAAAATATTTTTCCAGCCACCTCACGTATTTGTATTCTCCGAGCACTTGAAGCTATTCGATGAATTTTACTAACGATTTCTCACAAAATTTCCTCTTTTAGGCGACCTAAACGAAGTCAGTAAATCACTTATTAACTATTGAAATTGATGTTCCCGAAGTATTAATTAAGCCTTTCTTAGCTTCCGCAAGGGTTTTTATAATGAAAGATAACGATTAATTAACACATGGACTTCAGCTTTTCATTTTAATGGAAATTTCGCTTTTTCTATACCCTTCACAAAAAAGTGAAAGGGCATATATAGGTTTGTCATTCCGTGTGTAATTTCCTCGACATTAATATTAGACCCCATAAATTATATATATTCTGGATCCTTATGAATAGCCATGACGATTGAGCGATGCCCTTCAGTCCTTCTGTCTGTACGTGAAATCAAATTTTCCCAAGCCCTCAGAAGAGCAAGAAACTTTGTTGTTGGACTAATGGATTGGAAATGAACTTAAATATTGAAATTTAGAAAAATTTGAAATGCGGTTGCAGAGCTGGGAAGCTTACAGCTATTTCTCCATGCAAAATTAACTAGCAAAAACTAATTATTTTTTGTTTGTTAATTAAACCTATTTCATACTTTGGGAAGAAAAATAAATATTTGCATAAAAAAATAAAAAAAATAATTTTTTTTTGCCAGGGATGGGAAATTGCAAAAAAGTTTTTTTATGTACATAGAAGTAAGATTTTTGTTTGGTAATAAAAGCTAGTTTAGAATTTAAGAAAAATAAAATTGGTATTAATATGTAAAAAAATCAAAATTTCGATTCCAGGGTTGGGCAACTGCAATATTTTGCAGGACATAAAGAAAACTAAAAAGGTTAAAAATTTCAAGTTTTTCTAAAAAAAAACTGTTTCATGCTTTATTAAGAATTGCATTCTTAAAAAAAAATTAAAAAAAAAATATTGCTTGCAGGGCTGGGAAATTGAAAATTTTTTTTACATAAAAGTAACCAAAAAAGCAATTGACGTTGTAGTTTTTGCTAATTAAAACTATTTTATAATTCAGGAAGAACAAAATTGTTATACAAATCTTCAAAAATCAAAATTTCGATTCCAGGGTTGGACAACTGAAATATTTTGTGGTACATGAAAGTGACCAAAATGGTTATAAATTTTAATTTTTCTCTTAAATAATACTTTTTTATACCTCATTAAGAGTTGAATTGGTAAAAAGAACACAAAAAAAATGTAAATTTCTCTTCCAGGGTTCGGAAATTGAAAATTTTTTTTTAGTACATGAAAGAGCAATACAAATTCCTAGCTTTAGGATTTTCAATGAACTAAACCTATTTTGTACTTCGCAAAGAATTAAATTGGTATTAAAGACCAAGAATATTGAAAAGTCTATTCCAGGGTTGGAAAGTCAACATTTTTTGGTAACCACATAAGTTCCCAATTTTTATTCATTTATTTATTTTTGTTGTTGAATTAAACATTTTCTACACTTTAGCAAGAATTATATTCGTGCAAAAAACTTGAAAAATTAAAAATTCGATGCCAGGGATGGAGAATCGCAATTTTTTGGTACATACAAGTAACTAAATAAATTCCTTATTTTAATTTTTTTTTTATGTGTGAATAAAATCTATTTTAGAATGAAATGAGAAATACATCTGTGAAGGGTATTTAAGATTCGGCATAGCCGAAGACAGCACTTTTACTTGTTTTAACTGGAGCCAGGCCTCAAGGGATACCCCTACGTATGCGGTGCATTACGATGGAACTAGAAAGGAGGGGATAATATTGAGGAGGGGCCAGATAAAGACAGATGAGAAGTTAGAGAATTTTTTGATCAGCGGAATTCGTCACTATATTCTTGACTGAGCATGGGGTCGAACTCAGGACCCTCTGCTATACAGTCTCTTGTTTACTACTTCAGCCAAACGCAGCCTCATTAATGACCATCAAACACAAACTAAATGACGACCAAAACTTGTCAGAACTCCATTAATATATCGTGTTTAACGGCAACAAATTATTTCCAGAGAAATTGAAAAAGGCACGAAATTATCAAACAGCCCTCGTATGAAATACATACATTTATGTACATTAATTTCCACTACAAGATTATATTTTGTTGTGAAATTTAATACCCACTCGAAAATATTTAATGCAATATTATCATTATTATTGCCAACATAAATTTCCGGAAGGAATACAGCAAAAATGACAATTTGGTTACGGATTTATAAAAGCCAATACAAACAAACAAACGAACGAACAGGAAAAAAAAATGTTGTTAAATAAATTGCTAGTGTTGCTAAACGTTTTATGGCACCTCTGGGTGTAAATAATGTCATTCCCATATTCATGTTAAGAACGAACGTCCATGCAGAATCTAATAATCGGAACAATTTATTAAACGTTTGTGCTCTTGCATTATGAAGAAGAAGAGAATAATTTGGGAATTTTATTAGAGATTACACACATGCCAACTCACATGCGTGCACTCGTCAATAGCCAGGACATGAATTGTAATCATAGAGATAATAAAATCAAATCAATACGTATAAATTGGCATTTATGTATGTTTTACTTTTGTGCTACAGACGACAGTATTTTTGCTGCAGCACTTGTGTGAAGGCGTAATTAACATTTGGGCATTTCGGCAACATGAATGCGAGTACATGGAAAAAACAGAGAGAAAAAAGCAAATATTATTTGTGTTTATGGCCGAAATCATTTCTGACTAGAAACGAAAAAATAACAAATTATTAAAAGAATTGCTAATTTCAAAAAGGACCCAAATTGACATTTTTATTTATAGTTTTTTTTTATACTCTCCAAAAAAGATTTGTCATTCCGTGTGTAAGGCAGCGAAATATCCCTCTGAGACCCCATAAAGTATATATTCTTGATCAGTAATGAAATCTAAGACGATCTAGCCATGGCCGTCCGTGGAAATCGCGATTCAGTCCAAACGAAAAGAGCCAGGTCCTTGAAACTTCGTACAAATATATCTTATAGGATAGAACAGTTCAAGTTCGTAAATGGACTGAATCGGCCTAGAGAGAAAAAGGTTCGTCTAAGAAGAACTCGACGACAACTTCGAAAAATCAACACGATTTTTAAAATTTTTTTGTAAGTTATATATTTTTATGTCAAAGAAGGGCCTACGCGTTCAACTTGGAGCCATAAAATAAAAAAAATAAAAGTTTTTGGACCCCGCCCCCTTTGGTGGGAGTAATTGTATTACTTAAGACTAGATTCCTTGAAAATAACATTTTTAAGCTTTCATGACGACACTGAGACATAACCTGATCCTTCTCTGGCCCAGCCCGCTCCTCCCCCTTGGCCACTAAATGACCCTATCATAAAAAAATAGAAAATTTACACTAAATTATCCCAAAAATTTATTTTTAGTGTTTTATGGCAAAAGTCAAATGTTTCCCCCACGGCCCTTGCCAGAGCGACCCCGACAAAATAGAGTTTTAATACCCTCAAAAAAGAATTGAACCCCATAAAGTATATAATATAATCCTGATCGGTGATGACATCTAAATCGACCTGGAATGCCCATACGTTCGTCTATGGAAAACATGATATAATCTATTTTTGGAACCCGCCCCCTTTAGTGGGCGTTGAAGTTACATATTATATGAAAGAATAGTGTAAATATTTAATAAATTGTATTACTTAAGCCTACATTCGGTTAAAACTTAATGTATAAACTTTTACGACCAAGGTTATATCGCTCATTTGCTGCAAGAACGGCACAACTCAAAATTTTCGATTTTGAGATAAATGCGTTTTAAGTGTTCGATTGACTATGGCTCTGAAGAAAAATTAATAAATGTAAATATTTTGATGAAAAAAAGGGATGGAAAATTAAAAACTTTTTTTCGGCCCATTCCGTATTTTGTAGTACATATTGTAACTAAAATTGTTAAAAATTGTAAGTTTTTCTTTTAAAAAACCTCTTTATACCTCATGAAGATTTGCATTGATAAAATAATTTACAAAATTAAAATTTCGCTTCCAGGGTTGGGAAATAGAAATTTTTTTTATTGTTTGTTTTTTTTTTTTTTGCTATCTAAAACTATTTTATATTTTAGGAAGAACAAAATTGGTATCAAAAATTTATAAAAAAAATTAAAATTTCGAATCCAGGGATGGACAAGTGCAATATTTTATAGTTCATGGAGGTGACCAAAATGGTTGAAAATTGTAAATTTTTCTTAAATAATACTACTTTATTCCTCATGAAGAGTTGCATTGGTTAAAAATAAAACAAACAAAATTAAAATTTCCCTTCCAGTGTGGGGAAGTTAAAAGTTTTTTTTGGTACATGCAATATATTGTAGTACATGAAAGTGACCAAAATGGTTGAACCTAATGAAGACTAGGATTGGTAAAAAAAAAATTTATTTCGCCTCCAGGGATAAGAAATTTAAATTGTTTTATTCATAAAAGTAATCAAAAAGGCAACTAACGTCTTAAAACTATTTTTTAGTTGAGGAAAAACAAAATTGGTATCAAAAATTAAAAAAAAAAATCAAAATTTAAATTTAGAGTTGGATAACTGAAATATTTTGTAGTACATGAAAGTGACCAAAATGGTTACAAGTATTAAGTTTTTCTTAAATAAAACTATTTATTTCATGCCTCATTAAGAGTTGCATTAAGTTCGAATCTTGGATGACTGCAAATTATTTTTTTGTTATTTTTTATTAATAAATGAATTTGTTTAAATTCTATTTATTATTTTATATTAAGATTGGAATATTAAGAATATTTTTAATAATCATCAAACCAGCAGAACGGATCAGTACTGATTTCGAGGCCGCTACGCCATCTCATCAGCGTTCTTTGTTCAATTTTTCCACTTTTGCAAGTGGTGCTAGTTAGTGGCAATATCAACTATTTAACCAATATTTTAACGAAAATTGAATATGAGAAGTTATCACATTCATATTATTAAGTTATTACATTTTGGTTAGTACGAAATTCCCCAACCCTGACGATTAATATTCCAAATATTCCAATATCTCTTTTGCTTTTTCCAGAGCCATCGGCTGCTGATAGGTAAAGCTTCTTTGTTATTTATGTTCAAGTAATTGAATTTAGTTGTCAATTTACTTTGAACAAGTGCGCGTGCCCCCGCAATGTTTTAAATTATGTATGAATTTTTTATTAGTAGCGTAGCGGCCTCGAAATCAGTACTGATCCGTTCTGCTGGTTTGATGATTATTAGAAATATTCTTAATATTCCAATCTTAATATAAAATAATAAATAGAATTTAAACAAATTCATTTATTAATAAAAAATAACAAAAAAATAATTTGCAGTCATGCAAGATTCGAACTTAAGCCCGATAAAAAATTAACAATTTACATAAGAAAAAGTTCGAGTAATAAAAAATTCATACATAATTTAAAAAAATTTAAATTTCGTTTCCAGGGTTGGGATATTGAAATATATAAAAGTAACCAAATAGGCAATTGACGTTGTTGTTTTTGCTAATTAAAGCTATTTTATAATTTAGGAAGAACAAAATTGGTATTAAAATCTTAAAAACTAGAAATTTCGACTCCAAGTTTGAACAAATAAATCATTTTATGGTACATGAAAGTGACCAAAAAGTTTTAAAATTTAAATTTAACCTACTTCCTGTTTTAGCAAGAGAGAAAGAAGAATGACATCTGTGAAGGGTATTTAAGATTCGGCACAACCGAATATAGCACTTTTACTTGTTTTCTTGAGAAAGTGTAAATTGAGAAAATTTAAATTTTAATAAGAATAAAAATACAATTTTAATTTACTAAATATTTGTAGGGTATTTGAGATTCGACCCGGTCGAATATAAAGTTTTTACTTGATTTATTATGACTTAAACTTGTGTCACTCTGTAAAAAGCAGCCTTTATATAAGAAAAAAAGTTTTCTAGGAGTAGTAAGTGCTCGTACTTTTCACGTTCTTCCGCCTTAAACTAACAAAAATTTAAATAAATTTATCCTGTAGGGATCAGAAAAAACCGGGCCTAATTTTGTTATATGAACGAAGTGGATATTTATGCTTTTTGGTTAAAAATATTTCAAATGATTTTTAAAATAATCAAAATTGTAATTTAAGTCTTTCTACTAAATGTATTTTCAATATTTATCAATCATGTGTGCACAAACTCGCACACACACACACGCACACACACACACACATATATATATGAACATTAAAGTGTTTGACTAGTGATCATTTACATGTTTGCAAATGAATTTTCCAGGAATTATTCAATCAACCACAGACAATATAAAACACACACGACTACACCAATACATTCATATTATTACATGTTCACACATGTGCTTTTTAGCTCTGGTGTTTGTTAACAAATTTAAAGCCTTTTGGTTAGGCAACAATCATTTTTATGTCCTTTTTTTGGAATTACAAAAGTTTGTTTTGTTAGAAATATCTGGTTGTCTGCACATCAAAAGTTAAATCACAAAGACTGAATTAAAGCAAAATGTATAATTTATGGATATTGAATTACTTGTAGATTGAAAAACCTGTTAGAGCTCATGTCCATAATTCAAGTGTCAGAAAATGTCCTGTGAAAAATAATTTAATTTTTTTTTTTTTTTTTTGGTGTTATAAATATTTTAGAATGTGACATTTTCATATTAATATTTAAATAGATGAACAGAATATTTACAATTTGCCACAACAACTGTTGAACAAAAACCAAATCATTTGCAGTCATGCAGATTCGAACTTAAGCCCGTTGAAAAAATTAACAAAAAACCAAATATATTTTGAAATATTTTGCATTCAAATAATTTTTTATACGAAATTACACACACATGCATAGTTTCCATCATTTGTTTGAATATGTATTTTTTGAAATACTTTCAGTTCTTGGCATTTGTTGCCTAATACACCTGCTCTTTAACCAACACCAGCCGCCAAATAGCCAACGTTTTTTTTTTAATTTCATAATAAAATTCTAGTGAAATGATTTTTGTTTGCGAGTACCAAAATGTTTATATAAACAGCAATTTGCTTGCTCTCAACAAAGATTATAATTTGTAAATTAAATTTTAAAAGCCGCACTAACAAATTGTATTCTGCGGATTCTTAATAATAGTAAAAAAAATATATATTCAAGTCAAAAAGTAAATTGTGTACACTGTGCCATGCAGACACAAAAATATTTATATTCAAATGATTGCATATACAGCGATTATACAGTAGGATTGGTGTATTTTTGGGGCGTACTGTATGTGATATTTTCAAGAGCTTTCATTTATCAGCTCTAACAGATAATCAGCTGTATCGCTGTTAAGGGAAATTATTTTTATTGTATAGAAAATAAAGCCAAATGCAGCCGAAATCCTCGAAAATAATTTCCAGATTTTGTTAAAAATTTTTTTAAAAAAATATTTCCCCTAGTTTTGGCAGTTGTGCACCAGCAGCACAACGTGTTTTGTTTCATTTGTCGTGATGTACTTAAATTTAATATTTCCTTGATATTTTTACTTCACTTATACTATTTTCTTTTTTTTTCAAGTGTCCTGTGAACATTTTTCTGCTTTATTTCCATTGTCCCCTCTGTTGTTCTTTTCTGCTGCATAAATGCTAAAAGCTTTTTCATTAAATTAGTTAAACTTGAATTAATGCTGTTACTGCTGAAATAATTAAGTTAATGTTCTTAAAATTATTTTTTTTTGTTTATATATTTTCGCAGCACTATTTTCATGGCTCAAATTAATATAAAGAATGATGTTGCACATAATTTTGCTTAAACAAATTGTTACTGTAAATTTAAAGTGATTTAAATTCAATTAGTAAGTAAAATATTTTAGAAACATTAAAGCCTTTTTCAATACAAGTGAATATTTCACTTGAAAATTAAAAACTAAATAAAAGAACGTCGAATTGGAAACGCAGAGAAAATTATGGGGAAAATAATTTTCAACACAGATTTGTTCAATACAGAATTTGTTTTTAATAAAAGCCGTTTTAGTACAGCAGCTATTGTTTTTTTTACTTTAACATATGAGCAATTGAAGGACAGACAGCCGAAGTTTTTACAGACAAGAGACGAAAATGCAGAAAGTGCATCTACATTTAGTATATACACAAACTTAACAACGGCAAAAGCGTTTGTCTGTCTACTAATCTTCAATTTAAATAACAAGCTTCAGGCAAAAACAACAGAGAATAAAAAGATTTTTGGGCAAGAAATATCTCGTAAGGAAAAGGAGACCTAGATCGCAGAATGTACCGGAAGCCATAAAAGATAACAGATTGAAAATAGTGTAAATGAATGTTAAATATTTTAAATTATATTATTACGATAAGAGCTCTTTTAACTTACCGCTAGGAAAATTGAAAATTTTCAAAAAAGTGGTAAGTTGTTGGTTTTAGCCCGTTTTGAAAAAATCGAGTTTTATCCGGATATCGACTTTTTGAGTTTCTAGGAAACCGTCACTACATCTGTATGTTTATATATGTGTGAGTGTGTGTGGGAGTATGTGTGTGAGCACGTGTGCGAGTATGTGTTTTTTTTATACCCCTGCAGGAGGATAAGCGTTAATTGTCTTTAAGCTACTGGTACGATTACTAATATAGCAAGCACTAGTTCCAAAGGTGATTGTACATATACAGAATAGTACTAGTACTTCAAGTAGTTCATTTGTAGATTGAGTTGACTTGTAGAATTTCATATTACTTTTTGATCATGTTTTAAAGCGAATTGCTAAATCGCATCTTCATTTATTTTATTTTTAATTGTTACAATTTTTAAACAAATTCAAATTTGAAACAAAGAATAGTATTAGAAGACTTTGCCTTTAAGGATTTTTTATATATATATAAACCAGTTTTTAATGCAGAACTGATTGTACTAGTATCCGACTAGAATAAATTATACTAGTACTCAACTAGTACTAACAGTACTAGTATCCCCCTAGTTTCCATCTAGTACCAATGGTACTAGTAATTTTCCAAACACACTCAATGTTAATTTGAGCATTAACATGGTATAGGAAAGTTCACAGTTGGCAACTAGTACTGGTGATTTTTGTACTAGTACAATACTAATTTTATACTAGTTCGATCTCCTGCAGGGACCCTTTACAAAAAAGTGAAAGGGTATATATATAGGTTTGTCATTCCGTGTGTAATTTCTTCGATATCAATATGGGACCCCATAAAGTATATATATTATGGATCCGTATGAATAGCGATGACGATTGAAAGATGTACGTCTGTCCGTCTGTCTGTACCGTTTTCCCAAGCCCCCAGAAAATCTAGAGACTTCATTCTTGGACCGTTTAATTGAAAATGAACTTGAATAGAGTGCTATTGAAATTCAGAAAGATCCGAAGTATGGTTCCAGAGCTGGGAGGCTTACACCTATTTCTCGACGAAAAATGTATACCAAAAATCAATTATTTTTTTTAATGTTTGTAAATTAAACCTATTTCGTGCTTTGGGAAGCCTCAACGGTCTATTAAAAACTAAAAAAATAAAAAAAATTTTCCAGGGATGGGAATTTAAAAATTTTTTTTTGCCTATTCCGTATTTTGTAGTACATGTAGTAACTAAAATTGTTAAAAATTTTTCTTTAACAAAACATCTTTATACGTTAAGAAAATTTGCTTTAATCAAAAAAAAAAAATTTTAAATTAAAATTTTGCTTCCAGGGGTGGGAAATTGCATTTTTTTATACGTGAAAGCAATCAAACAGGCAACTGATGTTGTTGTTTATTTTTTGCTAACTAAAACTATCTTATAATTTGGGAAGAACAAAATTGGCATTAAAATCTTAAAAAATCAAAATTTCGACTCCAGGGCTGGACAAATGAAATATATTATGGTACATGGAAGTTATCAAAAAGTTTACAAATTTTAATTTTTTTGTCAAGTATAACTATGTTACACCTCACTAAGAATTGCATTGCTAAAAAATAAAAATTCGCTTCCAGAGTTGGAAAATCGAAATATATTTGAGGCATGAAAATACCCACATAAATTCCAAACTTTTTGTTTTTAGTGAATTAAACCTATTTTATATTTAAAAAAAAATTGAATTAGTATCAAAAAATTAAAAACTCGGTTCCAGGGTTGGAAAATTGAAATTTTTTGGTACATACATTTGGTACCCATATAAATTCCCAATTTTGTTTTTTTTTTCAGTGAATAAAACATAGTTTATCCTTCGCTAAGAATTAAATTGGTATTAAAAATGTTTATATTAAGAATTCGGTTCCAGGGCTGGAAAATCGAAATTTTTTGGTACATAAAAGTAACCATAAAAGTTCCCAATTTTGGTTTTTTGTCAGTGAATTAAACATATTTTATGTTTCGCTAAGAATTAAATTGGTATTAAAAATGTTTATATTAAGAATTCGGTTCCAGGGCTGGAAAATCGAAATTTTTTTGGTACATAAAAGTAACCATATAAGTTCCCATTTTTGGTTTTTTGTCAGTGAATTAAACATATTTTATGTTTCTCTAAGAATTAAATTGGTATTAAACATTTTAAAAACTAAAAGTTCGGTTCCAGGGTTGGAAAATCGACATTTTCTGATTCATTAAAGTAACCATATAATTTGCTTTTTTTGATCTTTATGATGAATTATACCTACTTTATATATCAGGAAGAAATAAACTGGTATTAAAAACCAAAAAAAAAACGAAAAGACGATTCTACGGTTGGACAATTAGAACTTTTTGGGGAACATGAAACGGATTTTTACTTTTTGTTTTTAAATTAAACATCTTTAATATTTTTGAAAGACGTTTAGAATTAAAAATAATTTTAACGAAATAAATTTACATCTGTGAAGGGTATTTAAGATTCGGCACAGCCGAATATAGCACTTTTATTTATTTTTTGTAAGAAAGTGTCATGTTGCAATTTAATCGTATATAAGAGGAGCTTTTGTGTGGGGGGAGAATTAATTTTATTTACGTTTTCACTCCTTCTTGGAATTCCTTTTGTCTAAAATATTCCGAAGTTTAATAATTCCGAAATTATATAAAATTTTCTTTTAATTTCTAGTTTTTTTTTTGCTATAAAACGTTGGTAAAGAAACGAATCTTTTTTTATATAAGTTTCTATATTTTTCCGCTCGTCTTCATTTACGTGCTTGCGAGACTTTTTCAAACCAAACAACTACACTAAACATGTTTGAGACATGCAACTAAAAAATATTTAACAGCAAAAAAAGCAGGAGTATGATTGTATTTGTTAGTTCACAACAAGAACAAGAGAAATGTGTAAACTTCACTGATATATTCCCGCCATGGTTTTCTTTTCGCGTCGTGAAACGCGTTTGGAAAATTAAACAGTTTTAAAGTATGAAAAAACCGCTGCTACTCTGTTACACCCACTCGGCACAGGTTTCGTTATAAAGTGCCAATTGTTGTACGTTTTTGTTCTAAAGTTACAAAATATTTGACTGGTTTTTGT
This sequence comes from Linnaemya tessellans, assembly GCA_951800035.1. Taxonomy (NCBI): domain Eukaryota; kingdom Metazoa; phylum Arthropoda; class Insecta; order Diptera; family Tachinidae; genus Linnaemya; species Linnaemya tessellans. Next base: position 4,115,377 of record OX637535.1, read on the forward strand.
GTTTTTTGTTTATTTTGGTTTTGGCTTTTTACGTCTTATAAATAAATTTTGTTCCATATTATAGTGACATTTTAAATTCGTCTATTAAAAACAAATATTGAAAATATTATAAGTCAACTTAAGTTGTTTTGAAGAACATCTCCATTTATAAGTGTTTTGATTTAAATATTAAACTTCATAAAAGGATCAAGAGAAAATGTTTATTGTATCTGCTTGATAATGTCTTAGCGTAAATTGGTAAACAAATTAAACCATTAAATTAGCATAATTTCTTCGCTTTGAAGGGCCTACCAATAAAGTTTGACGGTAGAAGACACATGCTTCTCTTGCTCTCTACTTTCTTGGTTGAAGATGTTAAAGAACAAACATTAAACTTTTTATGGGAAGAAGTTTCAAAACAGAAAATATGCCAAAAAGTCGGAATTAATTATGTAAATAAAATATTTAAAGTATATGAATAACCTATTCACTGGATATCATAAGTGTTTCATCCATTTTGTGACTGGTGGAACTGATTTAGTGCAGGATGGTGATGCTTTTACAGTTTGGGCTACTTCTAATATTAACAATATATATATTTTTTATATTAATAATTTTTAAGAATCACAATATTTTACGATAACGCCCACTTAAGGGCGTAAAATGTATTTTTATGATTTTATGGCTTTAAGGTCAATGCTTTGAGTCTTCTTTGATATAAAAATATATCATTTGCTTAAAAAATTACAAAAAAACAAGTAAAAACGTTATATCTCACCGGGTCGAATCTTAAATAACCTCCATATATTTAGAAATTGAATTTAAAGTGTTTAACTTGGTGGGACAGAGTTCCTTTATATAATATCGTACGTCAACGCCCACTAAAGGGGGCGGGCTTCAATAAAGGACAATATCATGTTTTCCACAGACGAACGTATGGGCATTGCTAGACCGTCTTCGACTTCATCACTGATCAAGAATATATATACTTTATGGGGTCCAATTCTCTTTGCAGAGTATAAAAACTGTATTTTGGCGGGGTCGCTGTGGCAAGGGCTGTGGGGAAAACATTTCACCTTTGTCATAAAACTCTAAAAATAAATTCTTGGGATAATTATATACAAAATAACATATTTTATTTATTTTTTAAAGGGTCATTTACGGGGCAAAGGGGGGAAGGGGGTAGGGCAGAAAGCGGTAGTCATAAAACTCTAAAAATAAATGCCTGGGATGATTATACACAAAATTAAAATTTATTTTTTTTGATAGGGTCATTTACGGGGCAAAGGGGGAGGAGGGGGTAGGCCAGAAACAGGCAGTCATAAAACTCTAAAAATAAATACTTGGCATAATTCTATACAAAATTTAAATTTTTTATTTTTTTTTATAGGGTCATTAAGGGGGTGAAGGGGGAGGAGAGGGTAGGGCAGAAATCGGCAGTCATAAAACTTTAAAAATAAATGATTGGCATAATTGTATACAAAATTAAAATTTTTTTATTTATTTTTGGTAGGGTCATTTAGGGGGTGAAGGGGAAGGAGGGGGTAGGGCAGAGTAGTACCAGGTTTCGTCTCAGCTTCGTCATTAAAGATAAAAAATTTTATTTTCAAGGAATGTAGGCTTAAGTAAAACAATTTGTTAAATTTTTACACTATTTTTGTATATAATAACGCCCACTAAAGGGGGTGGGGTCCAAAAAATATTTTTTTTAAATTTATGGCTCCAAGCTGGACGCGTTGGACCTTCTTTGACATAAAAATATATCATTTGCTTAACAAAATCACAAAAAAAAACTTTAAACATGATGCTGTTTTTTAGAGTTTGGTTTAGTTCTTCTTAGGGAAACTTTTTTCCCTCTCGCCCGATTTAGCCCATCTGCGAGCTTAACCAGCTCTAAACTTCAAAATATATTTATACCAAATTTCAAGAGTCTAGCTCTTTTCGTTTGGACTGAATCGTGATTTCCACAGATGGATGGACGGACGGACGGATGGACATGCTCAGATCGTCTTAGATTTCATTACTGATCAAGAATATATATGCTTTATGGGGTCTCAGATATTTCTCTGCCTTACAAACGGAATAACAAAGTGAATATACCCTCCATAGTCTTTTTTGTAGGGTATAAAAACGTGGGTTTAAATCTTCTTAAGGGAACTTTTCCGCCCCTGGTCCGATTTAGTCGATTTACGAACTGGACCTCTGCTATCCTTCAAAATTTATATACAGTGAATTTCAAGGGTCTGGCTTTTTTCCTTTGGTGTAAATCGTGGTTTTTACAGACGGACGGACGTACAAGGCTAGACCGTCATCACTGATCAAGAATATATATACTTTATGAGGTTTTAGAGGGATATTTCGCTGCGTTACAAACGTAATGACAAACTGAATATACCCTCCAATTCTTTTTTGGAGTGTCTAAAAAGTAGTTAAATTCAAAAAAAATATTAAAAGTATAATTAATATTATAAGTATAATTACTGCTGCTTGAACAACAAACTTTTCGTTGGCAAAAACCTGTCCTAAAATAATCCCAGTGTTATTCGTTATACGGGCCATGAATTGTATGTTCGTTTACCTCTTGTATTACTAAAATTGTAAGTTTATGCAAATCGCGAAAGTACAAAATCATATGCAAATCAGTGAAAAGTTAAGTTGCGTAAATAAAAAAAAATTTTTTTGTGAGAGAAGTTGTAGTTTCACTGATTTTCGTTCTTATTGTTTGTGTTTCCAAAAGAACTTAACACTGTCAGAAAGTTTTTCGCTTGGCTCCTTGTTTGACTTGCATCCTTCTTTGGAGGCCATTCCATTCAAAGACTTATTTGATTGTGTTTAAACAAACAAAAAATCATGGAATGAATAAAAGGATGAACAATAATTTCTTAAGATAATCACTGAGTGCAGAAAAATAAAAAGATGATTGCAGGCTGGTTTTAATTGCTGCTGTCCAAATGTTGACAAATAGTGAAATTCAAGTCAACTGTTGCAGTCGTTGCTGCCAAGAGCATGAACTACAATGTAACTGCTGCAATTGTTAACAGAATAAATACGAAAAGTTATTTTCTTGTTTGATGGCACTCGATTAGGAAAATTTGTTACTCCGTTGAAAGGGAGAACACATGCTTGGGAGACTGCAGTCATGTTAAGGCTGTGAAGGACTTGAAGAAGGAAAACATAGAGATATGGCAATAAATTTTGTATATTAGAAATTCTATCAAATAAAGTCCAGAGAAGGATATTACCGCACTCAATATCGATCAAAATTTTTATTTGAATTGCTTTAAAATTTCTATTGATTTCGAATGCGCTAAACCGGGCTTTTAAAAAAAAATAATTTAAAACAGGAAATAAATATTTTCGAAACTTAAGCCGGATGTTTTTTTAGCTGCATGAGACTTTTATAACATTCACAAAAAAGTGGGTTTGTCATTCCATGTGTAATTTCCTCAATATTAACATGGGACCCCATACAAAATATATATTCTGGATTCTTATAAATAGCGATTACGAATGAGTGCTGTCCGTCTGTCTGTACATGAAATCGGGTTTCCCCAGCCACCACAAGAGCAAGAGACTTCGTTCTTGGATCGATGGATTGAAAATGAACTTATGTAAATAGAGTGGTAATTTTGGAAAAATCCAAAATACGGCTCCAGAGCTGGGAGGCTTACACTTATTTCTCAACGCAAAATTTACTACCAAAAACCAATTATTTTTTTGTTTGTTTGTCGGTTATTAGACCTATTTTATAGTTTGGGAAAAATAAAATTTGTATTAAAAACTAAGAAAATATAAATAAATTTTTCCAGGGATGGGAAATTGAGAGATTTTTTTTTTTTTTTTTGGTACATAGAAATAAGTTTTTTTTTAATAAAAACTATTTTAGAACTTAGGAAAAATAGAAATTTAAAAATAAATCAAAATTTCTATTCCAGGGTACGACAACTGCAATATTTTGTTATACATGAATATGAGCAAAATGGCTAAAAATTTTAAGTTTTTCTTAAATAAAACTATTTCATTCCCCATTAAGAGTTGCAGTGGCAAAAAGAAAACATAGAAAATTAAAATTTCGCTTCCAGGGTTCGGAAATTATATTTTTTTTAGTACATAAGAGCAGCTATTAACTTCCTAATATTGTTTTTTCAGTTATTTAAACCTATTTCATGCTTTAGGAAGAATTGTATACGTGTAATAAATAAATAAAATTAAAAATTCTATTTCAGGGTTCGCAAATCGATACATGTTTTTAACATAAAAATAGCCATATAAGTTCCTAATTTTGTTTCTTTAGTGAACTAAACCTATTTTATACTTCAGGAAGTATTAAGCTCGTGTATTAAATAAATAAAATTAAAAATTCTATTCCAGGGTTCGCAAATCGATATATGTTTTTAATATAAAAATAGCCATATAAGTTCCTAATTTTGTTTCTTTAGTGAACTAAACCTATTTTATACTTCAGGAAGTATTAAGCTCGTGTATTAAATAAATAAAATTAAAAATTCTATTCCAGGGTTCGCAAATCGATATATGTTTTTAATATAAAAATAGCCATATAAGTTAATAATTTTGTTTCTTTAGTGAACTAAACCTATTTTATACTTCAGGAAGAATTATATACGTGTAATAAATAAATAAAATTAAAAATTCTATTCCAGGGCTCGCCAATCGATATATGTTTTTAATATAAAAATAGCCATATAAGTTCCTAATTTTGTTTCTTTAGTGAACTAAACCTATTTTATACTTCAGGAAGAATTATATACGTGTAATAAATAAATAAAATTAAAAATGCTATTCCAGGGTTCGCAAATCGATATATGTTTTTAATATAAAAGTAGCCATATAAGTTCCTAATTTTCTTTCTTTAGTGAACTAAACCTATTTTATACTTCAGGAAAATTTAAGTTCGTGTATTAAATAAATAAAATTAAAAATTCTATTCCAGGGTTCGCAAATCGATATATGTTTTTAATATAAAAATAGCCATATAAGTTCCTAATTTTGTTTCTTTGGTGAACTAAACCTATTTTATGCTTCAGGAAGTATTAAGCTCGTGTATTAAATAAATAAAATTAAAAATCCTATTCCAGGGTTCGCAAATCGATATATGTTTTTAATATAAAATTAGCCTTATGAGTTCCTAATTTTGTTTCTTTAGTGAACTAGACCTATTTTATACTTCAGGAAGAATTAAGTTCGTGTATTAATTAATAAAATTAAAATCTCTATTCCAGGGTTCGCAAATCGATATATGTTTTTAGTATAAAAATGGTCATATAAGTTCCTAATTTTGTTTCTTTAGTGAACTAAACCTAATTTATACTTCAGGAAGGACTAAGTTCGTGTATTAAATAAATAAAATTAAAAACTCTATTCCAGGGTTCGCAAATCGATATATGTTTTTAATATAAAAATAGCCATATAAGTTCCTAATTTTGTTTCTTTAGTGAACTAAACCTATTTTATACTTCAGGAAGAATTAAGTTCGTGTATTAAATAAATAAAATTAAAAATTCTATTCCAGGGTTCGCAAATCGATATATGTTTTTAATATAATATTAGCCATATAAGTTCCTAATTTTGGGTTTTTTAGTGAGTGTTATGCCTTCGTCAATGACACAGGACGACAACAACTACCACCACCATGGTCAGGAAAATTCGACACAAAATATATGACTGAGTGAATAATATGGTGCTACTTACTTCAGCATCTTCAAGAATTTAATTGTTCATTTTTAATATTCTCTAATGATTTTAAAGCCTTTTAATTTTTACACCACTAATCCAACAGCCTGTTTGCCTTATAAACAGCGTCAAAACGAGAGAGAAAAAAACCATAACGAAAACAGCAATAAGAATCAACAAGTTATAAAAAACAAATAGAGAAGTATCGATTGACCAAAGCAAACAGTATTTCCTTGCAATATAATTATTCTTTTTTCCTGACCATAAAGCAAATTTGCCACAACAAGGAATCAATAGAAGCCTAACAGCTTGCTAACAATTGAAAATAAGCCAATAGCACGAGCACACTGGCAACAAGTACCCTTGAGATCAAAACTTTGACATTTTTCTTGGCCTCTACATGTGCTTAACAACGTTTGCATACGAGTGAAAGCATGCAAATTTTGTCATGTGCTTTCATTCCATCACTCACGCATTCAGCTTAAATTTGCTGAAATCATAAAAGAAGAATTTAAAAAAAAAATTCTGACCACCAAAATTTGTTAACAATGAGATGTGTGTGTGCTTTTTTTTCTAAGAATTTTTTTTTGTGTTGTACATAAGAAACTCTTGTTCAAATGCACTCTTAAATACTCACCTAAGCGGACATGCACTCTAGCGATACAAAATGTTATAGCTGATGTTTGGATTGTCAGTAAATTTTGCAAAAAAAAAAAAAAAAAGCCGACAAAACCCAATTGATGAATTTTTCAGGTTGGTCGGCTGAACATGAAACTAACTATTGCACAAGTTTGACTACGACAGCTTAAAATCACTAAAAGGACGATGGGAACATGACGAATAGTAATGAAACCAAATGGCTGCTATTGAGTGTCAATTTTCTTTTGCAACTTCATGTGCTTCTTGTTCTTGTCAAGGCAAGTATGTTGAAATGTTCATCTAAGTCTTATGAGATCTCGTTCAGGATTAGTGATTTCCAGTATGTGGAAGTTTCTTATAAGTATATTTATTTAGAGAAACTTAAAAATTCTCAACAACATTATTTTACACCCTTCTAGTTATTCTTGACCTCTACATATAATTTTAGTAATAATTTTTTAGGCTTGAGGTGTTTTTACATAAAATATGTTAAAATATTTATATATATTTTCAATACTTCATGACTTCTTTTGGCCGGAAAATATTGTTTATCTTTTCTCTGTTCAATAATAAACAAGTAAAAGTGCTATATTCGGCTATGCCGAATCTTAAATACCCTTCACAGATGTATTCCTTCTTTCTTTCTAAAATAGAAAGTAGGCTTAATTTAAAAACAAACAAAAATATTTCTTCTTGAATTATAAAATCGTTTTAATTAGTAAAAAAAGGTTGCCTTTTTGGCTACTTTAATGTATAAAAAAAAATTAAATTTTCGAACCCTGGAAGCAAAATTTTTTTTTTTTTTTTTTTGCCAATGCAACTCTTCATGAGATATAAAGTGGTTTTATTTAAGAAAAACTTAAAATTTGTAACAATTTTGGTCACATTCATGTACTACAAAATATTGTGCAACCCAAATTGTTTAAAAAAATTGGCTTGAGGGGACTAGTGGTCATAATTTGCTATACAAAAATGGGACTGAATACTTATAATACCACTCTATTTAAGTTCGTTTCGAATACATCAGTCCAAAAACGAAGTCTCTAGCTCTTCTGGGGGCTTGGGAAACCCGATTTCACGTACAGACTGACGGAGAGACGATGATGGTGTAGCGGCCTCGCAATCAGTACTGATCCTTTCTACTAGACTAAGGATTATAAAAAAATATTCTAAATATTTCACTCTTATTAAAACACTATGGATTTAATAGCAAGTGTTAATAATTTGCAAATAGTAGATTTGAACTTGGGTCTGAATAAAAAATTCTTATCAATAATAAACTTAATACGTTCGAAAAATAAAATTTAATTCATGATTTTTATTTTTTTTAGGGGGGAAAAGGACATGTATTGAAGAAGTTATTAGGACATATATTTTTCTCATTTTGAACACATACCCTACATCTGGCAGTGGTTGAAAATCATAAATTTTCAAACTAATTTTCTGTTTTAGGTGTAAAGTTTTTCAGAAACTGGCTCGAATCTTAAAACTGGGACGAATTTTCAAAACTCTATTTTGTCGGTGTTGCTCCGGAAAGGGCCGTGGGTTACTAACTTTAAATTTTTTTTTATGTTGGGACCAACGGTTTGGGTGGGACCGGAGGATATAGCAGAGGAAAATCGGAAAACATATCAGTTTCGTCATGAAGGTCTAAAGATGTAATTTTACAGGAATGTAGGCTTAAGGAATATAAAATGCATAATATCTTACGTCAATGCCCACTACAGTGGGCGGGGTCCAAAAATGGATTTTTCTAATTTGCTAACTTTAATTTCAATACCTTGGACCTTCGTTGACATAAAACTATATCATTTGTTTAATAAAATTATAAAAAAAAAATATTAAATGATGCTTTTAAGAGGTTGGTTTAGTTTTCCGGGGAGCCACTTTTTTACCCCTAGTCCGATTTATCCTGTTTACCAACTTGACCTGTGCTATCGTTCAAGATTTATCCAAACCAAATTTCAAAAGTCTGTGTCTTTTCGTGAATCGTGATTTCCACAGACGGACGGACGGAAGGGCAGAAGGAAGGATACGGCTAGATCATCTTAGATTTCTTCACTGATCAAGAATATATATAATTTATGGGATCTTAGAGGAATATTTCGCTGCGTTATACCCGGAATGGCAAAGTGAATATTTCCTGCAATTCTTTTCTGGAGGCTATAAAAAATCCCTTTTTAGCAAAATCTCACTCATTTCGAATCAACTGGAAGGCGTGCCATAGACTGTGTTATTTAACTTCACATCAAATTATTTGTATGTAAAATTTTCTTCCGGAAGTCACACACACACATACACACACAGACTTGCCCATGCGTTCATATTAAAATGTGTAGAATTACATACAATTTTATTCCCCTTATCTCTGAGTAATTTTGCAACAACAAATAGAATTTCGTGAGACACACAAATAAACCTAAAACCCATATAAAAACTATTACTGGCGTTTGTCGCTGTAGTGGCGCAAAAATAAAAATAATAGTGGTGGATGTGAATAAAAATTACGCCTCCACAGACGCACTCACCCACAACAAGAGTGTGCAACAATGTCGTTGTCATATCGTTGCTTTAGTTTTTATTTAATTTTTTTTTTTTTTGTTGCAGATTTTTCTATGGGCTTTTCATTTTTTTTGCGAAAAGTTTCCATTAATTTGGGTTAACTTTTTATTCAAGTTGACAAGAATTAAAATTTTTTTATTCTACACTTGACACAGTAACTGGAAAAGCCACGAGAGCACAACTTTTGTTTTGTTGTTGCTGTTGGCGCTTACGAGCCCATACAGAATTTATAGCCAACTTAACTGCCTTCAGTGTCTTCATAAATATGCACTCGCGTTTAAGTTTAAATAAAATATTTGGTAATAAAAATAAACTTTGCAACGATATTTTTGTTGGAAACTGTCACAAGAATATGGCTATTAACTTTTTCTGACTTGATTTTTTTATAGTCTACTTTTAAATGCTGAGAAATTAAACAAAAAATCAATTGTGATATAAAATGAAGTGAAGATCGATATATGCAAAAAATTATTTAGGGCCCCAATAATTCCAATTTTTAAACTGAACTGCCAGCATCTAATAGAAGATCTACGATGCTTGATAGTCGTTGGGTTTCAATCACAGAAAGCAAGAAATAATGAATATCAAGAGAAGATCGTGATTGTCTAAAAGACTTCGTCAAATGCCTTCCATTTCATAGATTCTCGAATTTGTCTTATTCAACTCTCACATATAAATTTAACTTAAGCTTGTCTGCAGCAAACCGCTGGTGTGTTCAAAATATAAAATTGTCTTTATCAATCCATTATTCGGAGGTTGAGTCACGTCTTCATTCCCAATCATCAGAATAAATTTCTTTTAATCTCTAATTGCTTGCTTTTAAAGAAGCAATATGTGCCAACAGCTGGATAATATTCACATATATTATTTACATTTTGAAGATTTTTCTACTATTTAATAATTTGTGCTTCACCGTATACAGGAAATTTAAATCAACATGTGCTTCGCTTTAACTGGAAAATGCCAGCGACACACTTATATTTGAGTTGAAATGTTCAACTTTTTATTATCACTTTAAACGCCAAAATACAGAAACTAATAAGAGCATTCAATCAAGCACAAATTTATGTTTGAGTAAAATATTGATGTTCTAATGACTTCCTTCCTCTGGATTATTTTTTTTTTGTTAGTGCAAAACAAATATTTGTCATTCATTGCAATTCTTTAAGTTCTGTTAGCTTTTACAGCGTGAATGGAAGTAAAACTAAAACTGTTACAATATTTAAAAGGACAATCTTGTTAATATGCAAAGATAAAATATTTGAACAACAAGCAGCGCAATAAAAGCCAAGTTAGCACAAGTTGTGCTTTTCTTTCACTTCGTACAGGAACTTATTAAAAGTACATTTAACACAATCTCTTTTTACTACGAGTAGCGATGGCATTAGAAATATTTATTTGCATTTAAGTTGCAAAGCATCCTTCTGTCCAGAGTACCACATTTAAAATGAATCCTAACAAATTTTAGAATTAAATGAAAATTTATTTCGTCATATAAAATGCAAAAAAAAAATTAAATAAATAAAAGCGGTATATTTGGCTGGGCCGAATCACAGATGTATACCTACTTTTTCAAATAGAAAATAGGTTAATTTACCAAAGAAATCAAATTCTGTTATGCAGTTAGTTTCATATTTATGAAACATATAAAATTGTTCATCTCTGAAGCTGTATTTTTTGTTTTTCTGATTTCTAATACTAATGAACTTCTTTCTTATAGAAATATTATATATGTTTAATTTATAAACAAAAAGAAAAAATTCTTTTCACTTGGTTACGTTTATGCAGCAAAAAAAAAATTTCGATTTTCCAACCCTGAAATTGAATTTTTAGTTTTTTGGATTTTAATACTAATTTAACTCTTCCTGAAGTATAAAATTGGTTTAATACCCTAAAGAAAACAAAATTAGGGATTTTTATGTCTACTTTTATGTAACAAAAAATTTCGATTTTCCAATCCTGGAGTCGAAATTTTATTATTAATATATATTATTATTTTTTTTTCACACTAATTAAATTCTTCCTGAAGTATAAAATTGGTTTAATTCACTCAAGAAACCAAAATTAGGAATTTTTATTACAACTTCTATGTACCAAAACAAATTCCGGTTTTCCAACCCTGGAATCGAATTTTTAATTTTTTTTTTGTTTTTAATACTAATTTAACTCTTCCTGAAGTATAAAATAGGTTTGATACACTAAAGAAACCAAAATCAGGGATTCTTATGTCTACTTTTATGTAACAAAAATTTCGATTTTCCAACCCTGGAGTCGAAATTTTATTATTATTATTTTTTTCACACTAATTAAATTCTTCCTGAAGTATAAAATTGGTTTAATTTACTCAAGAAACCAAAATTAGTAATTTTTATGACTACTTTTATGTACGCAAAATACTCCGATTTTCCAACCCTGGAATTGAATTTTTAATTTTTTTTTGGTTTTTAATACTAATTTAACTCTTCCTGAAGTATAAAATAGGTTTGATACACTAAAGAAACCAAAATTAGGGATTCTTATGTCTACTTTTATGTAACAAAAAATTTCGATTTTCCAATCCTGGAGTCGAAATTTTATTATTAATATATATTATTATTTTTTTTTCACACTAATTAAATTCTTCCTGAAGTATATAATTGGTTTAATTCACTCAGGAAACCAAAATTAGTAATTTTTATGACTACTTTTATGTACCAAAAATACTTCGATTTTCGAACCCTGGAATCAAAATTTTAATTTTTTGGTTTTTAATACTAATTTAACTCTTCCTGAAGTATAATATAGGTTTAATACACTAAAGAAACCAAAATTAGGAATATTTATGTCTACTTTTATGTAACAAAATATTTCGATTTTCCAACCCTGGAGTCGAAATTTTATTATTACTTTTTTTTGTTTTCACACTACTTAAATTCTTCCTGAAGTATAAAATAGGTTTAAGTCACTAAAGAAACCAAAATTGGGGCTATTTTTATGTACCAAAAATATTTAGATTTTCGAACCCTGGAAAAGAATTTTTAATTTTTTGGATTTTTTGCCAAAATTAAATTTTCCTTAGGCAGAAAGAAGGTGTAATTAAAAAAAAAAGCAAAATTAGTGGCTTTTTTGGTAATTTTTATGAGCCAAAATATGCGTTTCCTAACCCTGGATTAAACTTTTTTTATTATTAGTAGCAATTCCATTCCTAGTGAAGTATAAAATAGTCTTACTTTTGGACCGCTTTTATGCACCTTAAAATATTTGAATTGTCTAACTCTTTTTTGTACCAAAATTATTATTTCGATTTTGCAACCCTGGAATCGAATTTTACATTTTTTGGATTTTTTTACCAGAATTTAATTTTTCTTAGGCAGAAAAAAGGTTTAATTCATAAAAAAAACCAAAATTAATGATTTTTTTTAAATTTTTATGAGCCAAAAAATATTTCCGTTTCCTAACCCTGGATTAAATTTTTTTATTTTTAATAGCAATTTAATTCCTGGTGAAGTATAAACAAGTCTTACTTAAAAAAAATTAAAATTAATTAACTTTTGGACCGCTTTTATGTACCTTAAAATATTTGAATTGTCTAACTCGTTTTTAGTACCAAATATTTCGATTTTCCAACCCTGGAATCGAATTTTTAATTTTTTTTTGGGGTTTTTTACAAGAACTAAATTTTTACTTAAGTAGAAAAAAGGTTTAATTCGCCAAAAACAAAAACCAAAATTAGTGACTTACCCAAAAGATGTATCCGTTTCTCAACACTGGATTCAAATCTTTTATTTTTTTAATTTTTTACCAGCAATACATTTCCTAGTAAAATAGTCTTAGTTAAAAAAATTAAAATTAGTTAACTTTTTGAGGGCTTTCAGGCACCTTAAACTATTTGAATTGTCCCACCCTGGTATCGAAGTTTGAATTTTTTTTAACTTTTAATACCAATTTTGTTGTTCATAAACTCAAAAACAGTTTTAAAAAGCAAAAAAAGAATACTTTAATGTACAAAGACAAAAATCAGTTGCCCATCCCTGGAATCAAAATTCTATTTTTTTTTTTTAGTTTTTAATATATAAACAATTTTAATTATTTCCAAGGTATCAAATGTGTTTAATTAACAAAATAGAAAAATTAGCTTTTGCCAGTTGATTTTGTGTCCACAAATAGATGTAAGATTTCCAGCTCTGGAACCGTATACATATTTATTTCTTATTAAAATTTAAATGAATCTTCACTTAATCCATTGCTACGCATCCCTGCATTGTTAACCATGTCCAACTTTTAGTGTTTGATTAATTTTTGTTTCATTATTAAAGCTAAAAATTGCAAATCATCGTTATTAATTGTGTTGCTAAAAGGTTCGTTGAAAAATGTTTTCCATTTTTCTTCTCACACAATTTCAGGCAAGTTATTCTAAATAGATGTGAAGTGGTTTTTAGATGTTGAAAATCACTGGCCCAACAAACTATGACATCGTTTTATATACACAGAGTACAACGACAGCATTATTATTCATTTATACTATAAGAGTATCATATTCAGACATTATCAAATTGTGTGTATGTGTGTGTTTGTTTGTGTATTTTAATAGGACACGGCTGGCCATTATGAGCTAGCAATAGCAAATATCTGGCGTGTAGGTTTCTCAAGCACAATATTGTTGTTAATTTATTCATGGGGCATTTGTTTAGCTAAATACTGACATGTTTCCGGATATGGGCATAAGTGTTGTATAATTTGATTATTTTTCAAATATTCATAAGAGCAAATTTTGCCTAGACTTTGTTTTCATATACTTTTTTATGTTTTTGTTAAAATCATCTTATTAGTGCTATTTATATGGAAACAATGAAAGCGACGGCATGTAAAATACTACAATAAGTGGTTGGCAAAAGAAATATTTTATAACACATGAAATATACATTTTTACCTTTTCCAGAAAAATTTTAAAACTGTTTTGTTTCATAAAGAGCATAAATTATTTTCTAACCTGAGCATAAAACTTTATATACAAATTATTTTCATAATCAAATTTAAATTTGTTTTTATAAATTTGGAAAAAGAATCAGCACGAATATATATAAAAATTTTGTGTTAAACAACATCCCGCCCGAAAATATAAAATTGGATAACTTAATAGTAACAGAATATTAATTTAACAACTTCTTAAAGTCTTTAATTCCAATTAAGAAAACCATGAACAAATAATTCTAGACTCATGAAAACTTGCGGCTCAGGTACTGGAAACTGAAAATGACCTTTTCAATCTATTTTTAAATAAAAAATTAATCGTACTCTTAATTGCTCCAATTTGCTTAATTAAAACCATATGTAAGAGCGAGCTGTTGGCTGAAGTAATTAATGCGACACTAAAAAAACGAAAGTCCCGGCTTCGACTCCGCACTCTGTATAAATTTGCATTTTGATGAAATAATAAAATGGCTATAGAAAAATTCTCTGCATTCTCATGTCTCTTCATCCAGTCCTCGGCTCCAGTTACGGCGCAATGCCCTGCATATGTAAGGGTCATCCCCTGAGAGCTGGTACGAATAATTTAACAAAAAAAAAAAAAAATAAAATACTAGACTCTACTCATGATTTGCATGCCCTTGTTTGGCTAAAGAATCAATTAACATATTCTCTTACTTTGCCAAACTTTAATTGTTGAAAACAAAATTTGAATACAAAGTACATAAATGGAAAAATCCTCTTATTAATACTTAAAAACGAAAAAAATTTTTTCATACGCATTGTTTTTATACGTGTGTGTGCAAGTGTTTGTGTGTTACTCTTTTTTTCTTCTTCTCATAAAAGCTGCATAAAACTAAAGTCTACACCTTTTAGAATTGCATTATTTATTGTTTGCACTTTTTTCGTTCCACCACAAGTTGACGTCTTGTTTTTGTTTAATATTTTGTTTTATTGTTATATCGTGTGTGTGTGTGTTGTGTGTGTATGCGTTGTAATACTGTCATTACTTAAGTTTATTCCTTATTTCTTTTTGCAGCTTGTTTTTTTATTCTTGTTTATAGAAATAAAAAAAACGCAGTAATTTGAGTAGAACAAAAAAGAAAACTGCCATAGCAAAATCAGTATGAAAGCTGACTTCTATTATTTGAAAGGATCTTTTTCCTAAAATGATGCTACTCTAACTGCTGCTAAAATTTTTTTATATAAACTACACATATATTTTTTTTATTTTATTTTTTTTCAATTTTCAAGTGTTAAATTGGAGCTGCCTTTTCTGTGTGCATGTCGCCATTCTGATGATAAATAATGCTGCTCTGGGAACAGTGATGCCAATATATTTTTATAAGTAGGGAAAGAAAATTAAATGCTATCATGTTTTTTATACCCTCCAAAAAAGAATTTGGAGGGTATATTCACTTTGTCATTCCGTTTGTAACGCATCGAAATATCCATCTCAGACCCCACAAAGTATATATATTCTTGATCAGTGATAAAATCTAAGACGAACTGAGCATGTCCGTCCGTCCGTCTGTGGAAATCACGATTCAGTCCAAACGAAAAGAGCTAGACTCTTGAAATTTGGCATAAATATATTTTAAAACTTAGAGCAGGTTCGAAGATGGGCTAAATCGGGCAAGAGGGAAAAAAGTTCCCCTAAGAAGAACTAAACCAACCCAGAAAAAACAACATAATTTTTAAAGTTTTTTGGTTATTTTGTTAAGCAAATGATATATTTTTATGTCAAATACGGTCCAACGCCTTAAACTTGGAGCCATTAAATAAAATAAAAATATTTTTTTACCCCGCCCACTTCAGTGGGCGTTATTATAGGCAAAAATAGCATAAAAATTTAACAAATTGTTTTACTTATGCCTACATGCCTTAAAAATAACACTTTTAAGCTTTAATGACGAAGCTGAGACGAAACCTGGTACTACTATGCCCTACCCCCTCCTTCCCCTTCGCCCCCTAAATGACCCTACAAAAAAAAAATTTTTTTTTTAAATTTTGTATATAATCATCCCAAGCATTTATCTTTAGGGTTTTATGACTGCCGATTTCTGCCCTACCTACCCCCCCCCCACCTCTTCCTTTGCCCCCTAAATGACCCTACCAAAAAAAATTTATAGGCAAAAATAGCATAAAAATTTAACAAATTGTTTTACTTAAGCCTACATTCCTTAAAAATAAAATTTTTAAGCCTTAATGACGAAGCTGAGACGAAACCTGGTACTACTCTGCCCTACCCCCTCCTTCCCCTTCGCCCCCTAAATGACCCTACCAAAAAAAATTTTTTTTTTAAATTTTATATATAATCATCCCAAGCATTTATCTTTAGAGTTTTATGACTGCCGATTTCTGCCCTACCCCCCCCCCCCCCTTTTCCTTTGCCCCCAAAATGACCCTACCAAAAAAAAAATGTTTATTTAAATTTTGTATATAATCATCCCAAGCATTTATCTTTAGAGTTTTATGACTGCCGATTTCTGCCCTAGCCCCCCCCCCTTCTTCCTTTGCCCCCTAAATGACCCTACCAAAAAAAAACAATTTTTTTTTAAATTTTGTATATAATCATCCCAAGCATTTATCTTTAGAGTTTTATGACTGCCTGTTGCTGCCCTACCCCCTCCTCTTCCTTTGCCCGCTAAATGACCCTATCAAAAAAAAGAAATTTTAATTTTGTATATAATTATCCCAAGCATTTATTTTTAGAGTTTTATGACAAAGGTGAAATGTTTCCCCCACAGCCCTTGCCAGAGCGACCCCGCCAAAACATGATATTGTATATTTTTGAACCCCGCCCCCTTTAGTGGGCGTTGACGTACGATATTATATAAAGGAACTCTGTCCCACCAAGTTAAACATTTCAAATTCACTTACTAAATATTTGGAGGGTATTTAAGATTCGACCCGGTCGAATATAACGTTTTTACTTGTTATAAACTTAAGTTCATCTTTTTACTTTTAAAGGAGTAAAAATATAAGGCAGACACAGCATACGTCTTACACTACAACGGAAGCGCTGATTGTAACAGAAGGTGAGCAGTCATTTAAATTTTTTTCATATAAATTCGGCGAATTTTCGACCAAGGGCCAAATTACGGCATTCGATATCGTTCGAAATTTGCATGTAAAATGTATGGAAATTTCGTTCTATATCGAATGCGGTAATTTGGCCCCTGGTTGGCTGTCATGTCATCGAAAACTTTGTAGGTTTCACAACATTCCCAAGTCGTGACTATAACCATAAGTCTGAAAAATGTTTAATCTTAAGAAAAATTGCTGTCTACTACATTTTTCATAAGATACACTCTTTACGACTTTCAAAAATGCCCTAAAATTTAAATTCTTGTTTTCACTTGGCACATTGTAACTGAAGAATACTTTAAATTGAAAACATAAAATCATCTTGCTCAACCTAAAAAGTTCTAAACTTGATGTCTAAAATGTGTGCTCACTATTATTATTGTGAAAGTTAATCTTGCCATGCCCTTGATACTACAACTACAGCGTGCAAAACAAGAAAAATAAAATGAAAACAAAAAACAAAAATAATTACTGTGAAGAGTGGCAAATTCACTCACGTTGCTCTGGCAACAGATGAAGACGTACATTGTTTTGCAGTCAGCAACGCGTTAATAGTCTCAGGTGTTTTCGTTGGCATTCTTTAAATTTGTCTTCGTAGAAATAATATCTTAAGTAGATCTTAACTCAAATGTTGCACATTGTAAGACTTATATTTCGACTTTTAGTTGCAAGGTATCCTTTTACCTTGCGCAGATATTAAAAATGATGCCAAAAATGATTTAAGCATTTGGGGTGGGTATTCACTGGCATCATGTTTACTCGCTTAATTAGAAAAATGCAAGCCAAATACATATTATTTTTTTTTTTTGAAGCATGGATTACCAAATTCGATTGAAAAGTTATTCATTTAAACTGAGAAAAATTATTTGATTAAAGCCGAAGATATGGAATACTCAAAAATTATTTCAGGCCCCGTTGCCTCTCTGTAATACGATGCAAATGGAAAACTGAATGTATTTCTGTGCTATTTGAATTGAAATACGAAAGCGATTCCTTTCGCATTGTATTACAGTGTAACACCTCCAGAGCAGTTGGGAATACTACGAAATGGTTTCAGACATCATACGATTTAGAAGGGAGTGGTCCTCATACCGGCTTAATTAGCTCTATAAAAATTTCATATTTCATTTTCAAGAGCTTTAACCACATTAAAATAATGAATTGGGAAAATCCAACTTAAATTTTTTATGTAAAAAAATATATGCAAGCAGAAGTCGTATTAAGTATACGCAACGGTGCTTATAATTTAGATCTTGTTTGAAACAAGTTGTTGCATGCACATGCAGGATAAGCAAATTTGAGGTTAGAAAATGAACGTTTACGAATTAGCTGTTTGAAAAACTTGCAGGAAGACAACGCATTTTTCTACAAAATCATCTTTAGTGATGAGGCCCATTTGCAATTAGACGTTTGTGTAAGCAAACAAAATTAACGCATATGGAGTTCACAAAATCCTCAAACAGTCCCAGAAAAAGCATGACATCCAGAAGGGCCGTATGGTGCGGTTTGTGATCGGGTGGCATCATCGGTTCGTATATTTTTGCAAATGAGCAAGGAAATTATGATAATCGATTTGGGTTTTGCCACAGTTGGCTAACTTGGACATCACTGACTTTTGGTTTCAGCCAAGCCATACAACCGACCAAGCAGTACAGCTTTTCCCTATCGCATAATATCGCCGCTGGATAATTTTTTTAGAGCCATTTGACAATCAACTGACGCTCTAAAAGATAAAAATCGGAGCTGCATGGATGAGATAAGGGTAACTGTTTTACAAAATGTGGTTGAAAATCTTTTAATAAGAGGGACAACATCATATTCCATTGTTAATTCCCATATTTTTACTTTACATTGGTGTCAATGAAACTGAATTTGTGAAAATAAAGTCTCGGTTCGCACTATGAAATTTTCTTTCATGAAATTTCTCTTTTAAAATTTCACTCGTGTCTGCACACTGAAAATTAATTTCATGAAACTTAATAGTTTTGTTTGTTTACTTTCACATAAAGAATATAAAAATAAAGTAAAATCAATTACGAATTACAATACAAAACAGAATTTCAGTGAACATGAAAGTGTGTACCCGACACCATTCTTCTCTCCTCCCCTCTCGCCAACAAACTGCCACTTTCATGAAATAATATTTCATAGTGCGAACCGAGACTAAGTGTATTTTCAAGGCTTTTTATTTCTTAACCTCAAATTTGTCCATCTTAAACTAACATAAAACTGACTAACAATAACCATAAAAATAACTAACAATAATAAAAAAATAAAATTTAAAATTTATTATATTAAATCACTTTTGATTAGCACGAAATTCCCCAACCCTGACGAATATTTTACCAAATTCTCAATTTTCTCTTTAATTTTTCCCTTTGCTAATGACTGGTGAGATCAAAAGTTTTGCAGATTTGAACTCGAGTCAGAATAAAAAATTCTTATATTATTTAAAAAATTTAAAGAGATGGAAATATAAAAAATATTCTTTCAAGTTTAACAACAACTTAGAATTAATTTTTGTTTTAAATGTAAACATAAGACAGATCAATATCAAGTGGTAGACCAGGTACTTCAATTAATGTGCAATAGATTTTGATAGATGGAACAAAAAATTCAGAAAAATGGGACATGAAGAAAAATAATCAAACGGTAACACGGGTATTATAACAATAACATGTTAACATCAGCTTGATACAGTTCTCGTATTCTTTTTCACAATAAAATTTGTGTAAATATGAACTGTTATCACATTCAACTAAGCCACCTAACAAGTGGTGACAAACACAATACACATGAGCACTGATGATGAAAGGGTTGCGTCTTTCGAAAACAGCTGTTCTGCTCTGCTGTGTAAGTTGAATAACAAAAACTGATGTTGACTTTCCTTTGGGCCTTGAAATATTTATCATGTCTTTCTGAGATTTAAATTAAAAATTTCGAACAATTAGCCTATAAAATCTTAATTCAATATAATATAGATTTTACTTCCCTTGCACACCCAGAAACAATTTGAATGTGATATTCTTTAAAATTACTAATTCAACAATTAAAATTTCACTGATTGTTACCTAAACTTTAATCTTGGCCATGCCACATCAGCAGTAAAGCTTTAGATTAATTGTAAACAGTTAGCAAAAATATCCAGTTAAAAAACAAAACCTTTTATTCTAGCAAGTGAAAAACGTTTAAAAATATCTTGCAAAGCAAATTTTTAATTACAAATTAAACTTTGTAACAATTATTAGCAGCACAAGTTTTCGTGAAATTGTTCATATCGTTTGCAAAACAGTTTGAGAAAACTCAAATAAAAGCATGGAAATTTGTTAATTGGCAATCGTTAAGTCTAATTACATTTAATTACAGCGCACTTTCTGTTTTTTGCAATAGAACAACTACTTTCTATTTTTGTGTGTTAGACAAAACAATATTGTTTTGTCTCACATACACATTGAGAAAGCAATGAAAAGAGGAACAAGAAAGAGAAAGAGAAATAAGTAATATTTGTTTAATCTTTTGAAGACTATTAAAAACACTATTTAAAAATTTTTTTTTTAAAAACCATGTTTGACTAGTTCATTAGCTTTACGTTGCCAAATTATGTCACAGCTGACCACAAGCCTTGTGGCCAATTTGGTTTGTCTATTTGTAGTGCATGAATATGAAAAAAAATCAATATCTGCGAATTGACTGCTGTTCATTGCAAAAATAATAGTTGTGTAAATCCCTTCGCTAAAAAGAAATTTTTAAGAAAAATCAAATCAAATTTTTTTTTCGTTTAAGACTTCCTTCCAATGGGCATTCATTGCAAAAGTACATGAAGATTTAATACATTAATGTAGGCTTATGGCATACAATTTGTTGAATGTTTACGCTATTTTTATACACTTCACAAAAAAGTGAAGAAAGGATATATGTTTGTCAGTCCGTGCGTAATTTCTTCGATATTAATATGGGACATGAATAGGATATGAATAGCGATGACGATTGAGCGATATCAGTCTGTCTGTACGGTTTTCCCAATCCCCCAGAAGAGCTACAGACTTCATTCTTAGACTGATGCATTGGAAATGTAGAGTGGTATTGAAATTCAGAGAAATACGAAATATGGTTCCAGAGCTGGGAAGCTTACAACTATTTCTGGACGCAAAATTAACTAGCAAAAACCAATTATTTTTTGTTTATTTGTCGGTTTCATACTTTGAGAAGAATAAAAATTGTATTAAAAACTAGAAAAATAAAAAAAATTTTCCAGGGATGGGAAATTTTTTTTGTACATAAACGTTTTTTTTTTGAATAAAAACTATTTTAGAATTTACAAAAAAATAATATAGATATTAAAATTATTTTTTGTTGGTTATTAAACCTATTTCATACTTTGAGAAGAATAAAAATTGTATTAAAAACAAGAAAAATAAAAATTTTTTCCAGGGATGGGAAATTATTATTTTTTTGTACATAAAAGTTTTTTTTTAATAAAAACTATTTTAGAATTTACAAAAAAATAAAATAGGTATTAAAATTATTTTTTGTTGGTTATTAAACCTAGTTCATACTTTGAGAAGAATAAATATTATATTAAAAACTAGAAATATAAAACAAATTTTCCAGGGATGGGAAATTTTTTATTTATATTTTTTTTTGTACATAAAAGTTTTTTTTAATAAAAACTATTTTAGAATTTACAAAAAAATAAAAAAAAAATTAAAATTATTTTTTGTTGGTTATTAAACCTAGTTCATACTTTGAGAATAATAAATATTATATTAAAAACTAGAAATATAAAACAAATTTTCCAGGGATGGGAAATTTTTTATTTATATTTTTTTTTTGTACATAAAAGTTTTTTTTAATAAAAACTATTTTAGAATTTACAAAAAAATAAAAAAAAAATTAAAATTATTTTTTGTTGGTTATTAAACCTAGTTCATACTTTGAGAAGAATAAATATTATATTAAAAACTAGAAATATAAAACAAATTTTCCAGGGATGGGAAATTTTTTATTTATATTTTTTTTGTACATAAAAGTTTTTTTTAATAAAAACTATTTTAGAATTCACAAAAAAATAAAATAGGTATTAAAATTAACAAAAAAAAAATCAAAATTTTGATTCCAGGGTTGGACAACCGCAAAATTTTGTAGTACATGAAAGTGACCAAAATGGTTGCAAACATCAAGTTCTTCTTAGATAAAACTGTTTTATAGCTCATTAAGAGTTGCATTGGATAAAAAAAAAACGATATATTAAAATATCGCTTCCAGGGTTCGGAAATTTAACTTTTTTTAGTACATAAAAACCTTCACATAAATACCTAATTTTGGTTTTTTTCATTAAATTAAACCTATTTTATACTTCACGAAGAATTATATTCGTGTAATAAACAAATAAAATTAAAAATTCTATTCCAGGGTTCGAAAATCGTGAAATATTTGTTATATCAAAATAGCCATATAAGTTTCTAATTTAGTTTTGTTAGTGAACTAAAATTATTTTATACTTCAGGAAGAACTAATTTGGTACTCAAAAGCAAAAAAAATTAGATTTTCGATTTCAGGGTTGGAAAATCGACATTTTTTTTTTTTTTTTTTTTTTACTTAAAAGTAGCCATATAAGTTCCCTATTTTGATTTTTTTTAGTGAATTATACCTATTTTATACTTTAGCAAGAATTAAATTGATACTAAAAACCAAAAAAAAAAAAATTAAAAATTCGATTCCAAGGTTGGAAAATCAAAATTTTTTGTTATAAACAAGTAACAAAATAAGTTCCTAATTTTATTTTCTTTTTTGTGAATTAAACGTTTTTTATACTTCAAGAAAAATTATATTCGTGTAAAAATAAAAAAATTAAAAATTCGATTCAAGGTTTGGAAAATCGAAATTTTTTGGTATAAACAAGTAACAAAATAAGTTCCTTTTTTTTGTTTTTTTTTTGCTGCATAATATCCATTCTCGAATATATATATACCTTAATGGGGTCATAGAAGGATATTTCGCTCTGTTACAAACGGAATGACAAAGTGAATAGACCCTCCATTTCTTTTTGAAGGGTATAAACAGGGTCAAGGACTTTGTTTAACAATATAATTTTTCCACATGCAGACTAGAGTTTAAGGACATGCACACCTCGTATCCAAAGATTTTTGTTGACATTAAAATCAACAAAATGTGTTTTAATTAAAACTATTAAGACTGTAGACTTGCGTTTCACTTATGAAATGTAAAATATATTTGTAAAACAAAAAGTTGTCTGAACTCTTAAAACCCTAATCGAAAACAGCTTAAATAGAAGGCTATTTGAAATGCAGCCTTTTAGTTAACAAAACGTCAAGGAAGTGGAATTAAATTGTTCTTGATGTTTCTGGTATTGTTTGATCTTTTTGTATGCCAGAGTAAATAATATGTTTTATTTGCCGCTTCATGAGTTTTTATTACTCTTTTCCATATTTTTTACTTTTTTCCGCTTCGTAGTCATATTTTTCAAATAAACTCAAAAATGTATTTGACTCAGCGGGTCAAGACCACAAATAAAAGTAGCAAATTGCATAAAACAAGTTACAACTACTACAGAACAGGCCAAATACAATAAACAAAGTTAACTAAAATAGAGCGGGCTTCAGTTTATTAAAAACTTTGTTGTTTTACCTTTAAGCCAAAAAAATGGCAATTGAGATCAAGAGCAATATTTGCAATATAAATTCTTTGTGCTCTCTGTTGTTGCAGCCCATTTTCGATTATATTTATGCTGCAGCAAATACCTACACACACACACACACAGATGTATATGTATGTATTTATTTTTTCAACTCTATGAAGTAAATTTACTTAAGCCACTGCAACAATAGTTTGTACTTTATTTAATCAAATTTTTGTAAACACAAAAAATCTATTACTGGCAAAAGCCTGCCTGAATTTGTGTGTATAATAAAATGTTAGCAATTTATGTACCGCCAGCAGATAACCAAACAGTATTCCATAAATGGAAATTGTTCGCAACGCTTTAGCACAACTCGGCCAAAAAGTGTGGCAAAATATTGCAAAATTATTGTTTAAAATAATAGTACAACTCGTGCCACACTTTATGGCCAAACTTTTAATGGTTTGTAAAGCCAAAGGATTTTAATGTAATAGAAATTCATAAATTTTTATTAAAACTTTTATTACAATAGCAGAAACAAAAACAATTGAAATGGAAATTTACAGTTGAATGTAAATCTTGTCTAAGGAAAATTTTTAAAAACTTTTAAAGTTTATTTTTTTTTTAAATTGTACACTTCTTGGAAGCAATTTGTTTGAAGGTATAAAAATGTACCGTCACAACACGAAATTTGTGTGGCAGTTTTTAAGTCTTCTCTTTTTCGGAATGGAGATTTATAAATTGTAAAATTTAAATAGAGTTGATAGTTAAAAAAATTACTTTCCTAATAAATAATAAATTTCAGAATGTGCATTACACTCAGTGATAGGCGCATTGGAACTAACTGAACCCTTCAATGAGTACTAATGATGAAAGTGTTGCGGCTTTCGAAAACAGCAGTTCTGCTCAGCGACAGAATTGCCATCTCAAGTTTTAATATTTAACTACTAATCGAATACATCATCAATAGCGTGTATTTTTTCTCGATCTCCCTTTCTCCAAGAATCTTTCTCACTTGCTTGCTCCCTATTCTCGCTCCATGGCTATGTGCTTCATGTTACGTTCGCCCTTCCTCACTCTCTCTCAATCGTTCTCAATGGAGGGTGCTGCTGGTTTCATTTCAAAAATTAAACTATTTTAAATGGTTTGGATTTTCGCTGACCAAACAAAATGCAAAATCAATTCTGTTCCCAAACGAAATTTAATTCTGTCACGGTACGGCTGCGCGTATGATTAATATTTGTTTGTATGGATTCGTATTACTCATACGCCTTCAACATGTACAGTCGACTCCGCTTTATTGAAAATAACCAAAACCCGATTTTTATTCAGTTATGCGATTTTTTCTCTAAAACGTAGTTCGGATTACTGAAATTTGTTACAGTTAAGAGCACTCCTTTAAATCAGTAAAACAATATAAAAAGCATAAATTAATAAACACCATATCTACACATGCATATGTATGTGCACATTTTGTTGTTGAAATTTTTCACGACTTCCTCGAAAATGTCCAGCCTTGAAAATATAATAAAGGGTCCGCCATCTAACGTGTTTTTTTCAACCAGTGCTTATTTCGTGAATGGTAACACTTGACTCATGTCTGATTTGACAGATAATTAGTTTTATCCTTCCCCTGAACGAATATGGTTGACCATCCAATGCGTTTTCGCTTCGCTAAATGGGCCTGCGATCGACTTACAGAAGATGCCGATTTTGCCAAAAAATATCATCTTTTCAGATTTCGGCTCATTTTGGTCTTGGCGGGTATGTAAACAAGCAAAATTGTCGCATTTGGGGCACAGAAAACTGAACGCATACATTGAAAAGCCGACGCACCCAAAACGAGTCACTGTTTGGTGCGGATTTTGGTCCAGAGGCATAACTGGTCCATTTTTCTTCGAAAATTAACAAGGAGTGGCCGTTATAGTCAATGGCGACTGTTATCGGGCCATGTTGAACGAATATTTGTTCACAAAGGATTGTACTTTCAAATAAAAAAGAAATTTGAGAAAATATTCAGTAGTTTCTTTTTATAGCATTTACAAAAAAAAAAGTTATTTGGCGGACCCTGTAGAAAAATACAATAAAGTACGTAAGAGAGAAAAGGACAAATAAATTTTGCCATTTAACTTTTTAACGGACAAAAATGAACAATTTTTTCAGCCTTAAGTTATGCAATCGTTTTCTAATATATATATTTTTTGCCATTGTTGATTTTTTCACTAAAGTAAGTTTCATACAAAACGTAGTTATGGGCTTGCTTTTCGTTTTCAGTAATACGATACTTTCAGTAAAGCGATATTTCGCTAAAGCGAAGTGAATAAGACTCGCTGCGTTTAACATCAGCGCGGGGATTTGTATCGCTTTCAGTAATCCGATTTTTTCAGTAAAGCGTGTTGCGCTAAAGCGGATTCGACTGTATTTAGAAAACAGCCCACATATTCGTTGCATCCGTAAAAAATTTACCGTCATGCGCGCAAAGAAGTTTCACTTCAAAAATGTTGCTCAATACATCGAAGACTGGAATATCAAATGGAATAATTAGTTTTCAATTCCAAGGCCTAAAAAAGAGTCCACATCAGTTTTTAACTATTCCATTTACACACAACAGTAGAACAGCTGTTTTCGAAAGCCGCTACACTTTCATCAGCAGTACTCATGTGTATTTTGTTTGCCACCACTTATTAGATGACTCAGTTGAATATGATAATCTTGGAATATTTTTCATGAATTTAAAACAAATTTTCAAACAATTGGCCATAGAATTTAATAAATAATCTGACCAAAAGACCGCCAAATGCATTTTTTACTTTATTCAGCACTAATTAGAAAAAGTATTACATGGTGCTTCTTATGATTGGTGACAACCGTCTGTTGCCACTCGTTCTCATCTACTCCCTCAAAAACGGCGTCCAGGTGAATCCCCTACTTTGCTGTGCCACAATGAATAGTCAATAACAAGCAGATGGTATTTTAATTGAAGTATTATTGCATTTAAATTATTTATAACAAAATTTAGTAAAAGCAAATTAATAACATCGTGCTAAATTGAATTTAATTTAATTTAACTAGGCTGCTTGTTTTGTAACACTCACTTACTTGTTCGCTGCTTAATTTTGTTTTAATTATATAAATTAAAAACTGCTTAAGCCGCAATGGCAATATTTTCACACAGTTTAATGAAAGTTAATAAATAATTAATGTCACTTTAAAACTATTTCATAAAAAACTGTTTTGCTCACACGAAGAACTTTAAAAGTAACACGTTAATTTTGTAAAATTAAAAGTTTTCCATATTGCAAAAATAATATTTTTCTTACTTAATATTGACAAAGAGAAACTTTCCTATTTCTTTGAAGTAAAATATGTGCTTACATATTATCGTGATGGAGGAAAAACTTTTAGTTTTTCAAACTTAAGTTAATTCACATATATCAAATATATGACGAAATAAACGTGACCACTATTTTTTGCCCCATATATAAAACTATAAAAACCAATTCGGATTGTGTATTGATTGTTAACTTTGCGCCAAGAATATAGAAAATTTTCAAAAGAAAAACAAGTGAGAAGATACTGGTTTTACCTCATTTTGAAAAAAATTGGTTTTTTAGCAGATCTCGACGTTTTGAGTTGCTAGGAAACTTTCCTGATTTCCGTCACTATGTCTGTATGTGTGTGTGTGTATGTGTGTGTTTTTTTATAGAACCGGAGGTGGTAATCTTCAAAAGATACTTATGTTCCATCATAAGCATGCACGATTCACCATGACTGGTGCCTAGGTACTAAACCCAACCCCTGTTTCCTTCGACCACTCTCCCTCCGCGGGACTGCCGCTAGGTAGTACTTCGCGGAGGGCTGGTTAGCGATTTCGCTTCATCTTATGTACGCTCGTTCGATCTCTGTCTCTCCAGCCTTCGTAGTTCCTGCATAACTACAGATATATGGCGGTTACACTCGTTCCATTTAATTTCGGAACCCAAAATCTCGTCTAGAAGCTAGCGGGGATTAATATTCAACTCCCAAGGCCCCCTAAATCTCGGGCAGCAAAATAAAACGTGCTGAGCGTCCTCATCTTCTTCAACACAATTTGGACATGTTGGGGATCTATCGTGCCCAAATTTGTGCAGATATTTCCTGAAACAACCATGTCCACTCAAGAACTGCGTCATATAAAAGTTGGGCTCGCAGTGTTGTGCCTCCAGCCAGGGAATTATGATGGGCAGAAGATAATAAGTCCATCTGCCCTTCGAACTGCATTCCCATCTAGACTGCCATCTGCAGATGGAAACACTCCTTTCCTCTCTCCTTATTGTAGCAATTTGCCCTGGATGCTCAAGACGACGGAAGTAGATTCGCCTCATTTCATCCGCCAGTATATCTGTAGGTATTGCTCTTGCCAATACCATTGCTGCGTCATCGGATTTTGTCCTGAAACCACTTATTTGTCTTATTGCACTTAGACGGTACACCGAGGATAGTTTTCTTCTTGTCGTCTCCTCGGAAAGTGCTACAGACCATACTGGACAGGCATATATTATTATCGACGTCACAACCGACGATATTACCCTTCTTTTAAATGATGTTGGTCCTCCAGTATTTGGCATTATTCTTGCCAGAGCTGCTTGTGCGCCGGATGCCTTTTTGACAATGAACCTTACATGTTCCTTGAAATTTAGCCTGCCATCGAGGTATTTTATGGCCCTTTTCGATTCTATTCTTGCATCGCCAACAGTTACAGTCATCTTTTCCACCGTTTTTCTGCTACTTATTAAGACAGCCTCTGTTTTATGGGCAGCTAGTGTCAACCCAGTCCCATTAAGCCACGATTCAATCCTTTCGACTGCCGCATTCGCCTTCGCCTCCACCTCCTCCACGGTTTTTGCCACTGAGACTATGGCAATGTCGTCCGCAAAGCCAATAATGGAAATCTTATCCGGTGAGGATAGTCGCAGTATTCCATCATACATTATGTTCCAGAGCAGAGGGCCAAGAACAGAACCTTGCGGTACACCTGCAGTGACTGTATATTCTTCTTCGCCATCATCGGTCACATACAAAACTTTCCGGTCCCGAAAGTAGTCGTTTACCAAATTCCTTAGGTACGACGGTGTACCCATAATGAAAAGGGCCTTGGCAATATTCCCGCAATTCACGGAATCAAATGCATTTTGAATATCCAGGCTGACCACCGAGCAGTATTCCTTGGAACCAAATCTCCATATTCCGCCTTCTATTGCGTCTGCTGCTATGTCTTCTATTTTCCTAATCGCATCTACAGTGGAACGGCCTTTCCTAAATCCGTACTGCAGGTCGGAGAGAGCTCCTCTAGCTTCAGCCCAAGCTAGAAGTCTATTGTATATAATTCGCTCGAGAACTTTACCCATCGTGTCAAGGAGACAGATTGGGCGGTACGAAGATGGTTCACCCGGAGGCTTGCCGTGTTTCGGGATAAGTACCAGTTTTTGCACCTTCCAACTCCGAGGGAAAATACCCTCGACTAGGCATTTCTGGAACATGATGGCAAATATGTCCGGCCTATGTTGGATAGCCAACTTGAGCGCTTTGTTCGGTATACCATCTGGCCCAGGCGTTTTTCTATCACCAATTTTAGCGCATGCCGCAAGCAACTCCCCTTGTGTGATCTCTGGGATTGTGTTAGTCGCCGCCGTCTCCGTCCTTATAATCGTATACGGTTGACCTTGTGGAAACAGGGTGCAAATAATCTTCCGAAGCAAATTTGGGCATCCCAACCTGGGCTGTTTCTGCGCTCCGATGTTTTTGAAAACTACCTTGTATGCCGTTCCAAAAGGGTTGATGTTACCCTCTTGGCATATTCGTTGGAAGGATAGTTTCTTACTTCTCTTTATGGCTTTCCTTAATTGGGTGCGTAGATCTTGATATCTAACTTGATAATCTTCCCATGATGATCTTCCTCTGGAACGTTGGGCCCTTCTTCTTGCTCTAAGGCATGCTGATCGTAACTCCTTTATTTCATCATTCCACCAATAACAGGGAGACCGTCCTCGAAGTGTATATCTTCGAGGCATAGCAGCATCGCAGGCAGTGTAGAGCATTTCGTATACGCTTTGCACCCTATCATCTACTAAGTCCCCGGTTGCGGTAAAGCTAGACAGTAGCAGTTTAAACGTGTCACCATCAAAGCATGAGTCCTTCCATTTAGGTCCAGTGAACTCGAGCATTCTTGCCGTGTGTGTGTGTTTGTGTGTATGTGTGTGTATGTAAGCTTTGAAACCTTTGAAAGGCCGGCCAAAGTAGTCGAGTGTCAAAGGGTTCCTTCGAACTTAGATTTCCTAGGAATTGGGATCGGTTCCGATACGTACATTTTCGGATATATAAAAAAAAATTAAAAACAAATTTTTTTCAAAAGTTTTTCTTTAGAATAACTTTTAAACGGCTGTTACGATCGATTCCAAAATCTAATCAGCTCTTGGCAGTCAAAAATCACGTCGAGTTCTACTAACCTTGATGAATTCGTGAGCAAAAAAAAGGAATTTTTTAAATAAAACTCTGAAATTATTTATATATCTGATCTATTAGTGATCGAACCAAACTGGGAACGTTTCAAATGTTTCTTTTAAACTTCGATTTCCTGTGAATTATATTTCGAGAAATATCTCAGAAACTGAAAAAAAACTCAATTTTATTATAAAGCCAACTTTTTAAATATATTTTTCTAAAATTATAAAAAGTTAAACCATAAATTATTGGTGAAGCGTAAAATATTTCGTCAAATATTTGATAGATGTGACAGTGCTTTTATGCACGAAATTATTTGTAAAAACCCTTTATCTAGGAGATTAAAGCCAAAAGTAAAGTAATTTCATACATCAAATAGGTCAGAAAATTCAAATAGCACCTGTTAACCAAACAAAGTCTTGCTGTTAGAACGTAAAACGAAAAAATATGGATTTGAATTTAAATTGAATAAAACAACAAATTCCTTCTTTCCAACAGCACCTGTTTCACCTCAACTCATTAACTCGTTGGCTACAGTAAAATCCTGTTTTCCTATTTAAACATCCACAGCCGCTTTTCTTAGCATCACTGAGGCAGGCAATTGTTGTTAATTTGCTAAAAGCGATCATAAAATAACATACGAAAACAGCAGTCCGTACAAATTTTACAATTGAACAATTCAATTTGTACTGCTGCACTTGTACGCTTTAACGTAAATTAGTGGACAGGGCCGTCCACATACAGAAGATTCCCTAAACAGAAGTACTTTTGTTTTGAACTAAACCGCTTTCGTTAATTTCATATATCCATCAAATAACTAAATTACAGTTATGTACTGACTTACACACACTCACACACACACATAGATGCTTTCATGTAACTACAGTCATAAAATGTTGTTGTGTTAAACGAACTAAGGGAGTAATAATTAGCTAACAACCGAAGCAGATTAAATTATTCAAAAGCAAAATACTGACAGATGAACATGACAGCCGATCCATGTGGGAAATTAAGCCTGTTGTCGTTGACAACGTCAGATGTTTAAGCAGAATGCAAACGCTCAAGCGCTTGCATGTAAAAGTTGCTGCAATGAAAGCAGCAATTCTGGCTGCATATTTACATTTAAATAGATATAAATTTAAGTGTTTAGCAGCCTAATGTATGAAATATTTTTGATTAACTGTAATTTTTTTATAAATTAAATACAATTTACAAAAAAAAATTTTTATTTGTGTAAATTTTTTTTTTTTATTTTTATACCCTTCACAAAACAGTGAAAGGGATTTGGCATTCCGTATACAATTTCCTCTAAATTAATATAGGACCCCATAAAAAATATATATTCTGGATCCTTATGAATAGCAATGACGAATGAGCGATGTCCGTCTGTCCATTTGTCTGTACGTGAAATCGGTTTTCGCAAGCCCCCAGAAGAGTTAGAGACTTCATTCTTGGACTGATGGATTGCAAATGAACTTAGAACTAGAGTTGTATTGAAATTCAGCAAAATAGGAGATATGGTTCCAGAGCTGGGAAACTTACACCTATTTCTGAAAAGAAATTAACTAACAAAAAGTCATTACTTTTTGTTTGTTTGTTAATTAAACCTATTTCATAGTTTGGGAAGAATAAAATTTGAACAAAATAAAAAATTGTTTTCCAGGGATGGGATATAGGAAATTTAAAATGTTTTTTTGGTGCATAAAAGTAAGTTTTTTTTTATTTTCTTAATTAAAACCATTTTAAAAATTAGGAAAAATAAATATTGGTCTTAAAATACAAAAAAATCGAAATTTCGATTCCAGGGTTGGGAAATTGAACTATTTTTCGGTCATTGAAAATTAAAAATATTTTGTTAACAAAAAACATTTTATACTTCACCAAAAAATTATATTCTATTCAAAAAAATAAATAAATAAATTTAGTCCAGGGTTGGAGAACGGACATTTTTTTGGCACATAAAATAATTTTAAAAAAATCACTATTTTTGGTGCATTAAGTCTTTTTTTACGCTTCAGGCAAAATTAAATTTGTATTAAAGTAAAAAAAAAATTAATATTTGATTCCAGGGTTGGAAGATCTAAATATTTTTGGTACATAAAAGCAACAATATAAGTTCTTAATTTTAGGCGTTTTCAGTAAATTAAACCTATTTTATACTTCGCGAAGAATTAAATTGGTACTAAAAACCAAAAATATTGAAAATTCAATTCCAGGGTTGGAAAATCTAAATTTTTTGTTACATACAAATATCCAAATAAATTGCTAATTGTGTATTTTTTTTTGTTTAATTAAACGTTTTATACTTAAGGAACAATTACGTCGAGTAAAATATTCAAAAAACTAAAAAATTCGATTCCAGGGTTGGAAAATCTAAATGTTTTGTTACATACAAATAACCAAATACATTTTTAACTGGTTTTTTTTTGTGAATTAAACGTTTTATACTTAAGGAACAATTACATCGAGTAAAATATTCAAAAAATTAAAAATTCGATTCCAGGGTTGGAAAATCAAAATTTTTTGGTACGTACAAATAACCAAATAAATATCTAATTGTTCTTTGTGATGTGAATTAAACGTTTTTTTTTACTTCAGGAACAATCACATGCGAGAAAAATTCAAAAAATTTAAAATTAAATTCCAGGGTTGGAAAATCGAAATTTTTTCTGCATAAAAGTAAACAAATAAGTTCCCTTATTTTAGTTTTAGGAAGAAAGAAGAAATATTGATTTTTTTTCTATTAATTCCGAAAATTAGTTGATTTATGCGGCTGTTTGTTTCAGCACTCGATTGACCCAGAGGCGTTTTTCTGGTACTAGTATTTTAAAACAGTTATAACCTTAATCTCACGTAATTGGTAATATATGTCCAACATAAAATAACTCGAAAGGCATCCTTTTCAAATGAAGAGGTTGGTTTAAAATTTTAATAGACATTTTCTAATGCAGTCAAGGTTTAAGAATTTAAAAAGATGCACCATTATTTTATTTCACTATTAAATTTATTGACTGTGTTCTTTTAAATACTGAAAATGCACCAATTGCTTTTTGCAAAAATTAACATATTTAAAATGTGTTGCAGAAATTCGCTACGTAAATTTATTTCAAAAGCCCTTCTTTTACCTGTTAAATTTCTCTTAATCTACGCAAATAAACAAAAAGCTTAACGCAAAAAGAAATTACTGGCATTAAAAGAAAAATATAAAAGTTATGCAGCAGACTAGAAATATTTTCCTTCAATAAACTTCCTGTTAATGCATCGTTAATTTCTTCAACATTTTTGCTGCCGCCTCCTATTTTTACACAAAATCATAGATGTAATTCCACTAATGACTTTGTCAAATGTTCAAGTTTTGTGTTTGGAATTGAAAATATTGTGTTTATGGGAAAACACACAAAATTTTGCGGCCTAGAACTCACACACATGCATAAACAAGAACAGGAAGTAGTAATTGTTTGCCTCACGAGTAGTTGAGTGCATTAGTTTTCTTATACACTTTCCGATGGCAGACTTATGCAAGCATAAAGTACTATTTTATTTACTCAGTTACAAACCGGCTCGTTGTATAGCGTGTTTTTTTCAAAAGTGTCACACAACCGCAGAGCAACGCGTGCAAATTGTTGAAATTTTTAATCAAAATAATTGTTCTATTCGTCAAACTCTTCGTACACTTCTGCCATTTGATGGCGCTCATAATCGTCCTTCAGAGCGGCTAATTCGAAGAACAATCCCAGTCGCCATTCTCAACGACTGGAATTGTGTCCTCCTACTTTATGCCACATCTTTTTAGTTGTTGACTGACTTGGCGGCCACATGACAGAAATCATATTCAAACATTAATTTCATAAAATTTTCTTTCCTATAACGCCCGTTGCATTGATATTGAAAATATATTTTCCTGTTTTATTACGATTTAAATTTGTGTCACTCTATAAAGAGAACACCCTGTAGTTTATCCCTTACTAATTTCTTGCATAGCATTAAAAAGTAGAGGAACGTAATTTAAACGTTCTGTTTTATTATTAGAAAATTTTTTACTTTATGCATAAAGTTATTGCCAGTCGGATAGGAACGTAAAGCACCAAAAATAATTGTGACAATTCGCAGCAGCGTGCACACCATAGTAAACCTCACAAAGTCCCCCGGAAAAGGGGACAGTTTATTTATCCTAAATATTGGGTCTGTTGCGAGAAATGAACTTAAACCTCTGAATTCAAAAAATAATTAAATAATTAAATAAACCTTTTAATTCAAAAAATATGTTTTTATATCCTCCAAAGGAGAATTTTAGGGTATATTCAGTTTGTCATTCCATATATAACGCAGTGAAATATCCCTCTAAGACCTCAAACTATTCTTGATCAGTGATGAAATGTAAGACGATCTAGCCATGTCCGTCCGTCTGTGGAAATCACTTTACAGTCCAAACGAAAAAGCCCTACACTTAAAACTTGGTATAAATAAATTTTAAAGGATAGCACAGGTCAAGTTTGTAAATGGGCTGAATGGGGCCAGAGGGAAAAGAGTTCCCCTAGGAAGAACTAATTTTTTTTTTATATAAATTTAAATTTTTTTTTTTATTATTTTGTTAAACAAATTATATATTTTTATATCAAAAAAGGCATTTCACTTGGAGCCAAAAAATCATAAACATCCAATTTTACACCCCGCCCCCTTTTGTGGGCGTTGAAGTAAAATATTCCAAGGAAAAATAGTTAACATATTGTATTCCTTAAACCTACAATCTTTAAAAATTTAATTTTTAAGCTTTTATGACAAAACGGAGCTGTTCTATGATCTGCTCTACCCTCCCCCATCATCATCCCCTAAATGACCCTATCAAAAAAAATCAATGAGTGTTTGAACTCACTGACGATGTGTTAGCACATTTTTGTTTATTTATTTTATATTAAACCCACAAAAACAAAGAGAATGCAAAGCAACAAACAAATGTACATACATACATTGTTATGTTTGTACATAAGCTACATACGTTGCTGTCTTGCTATCTCATTTTTATATAAATATGTACGTATAACCACGTCACTATTCTCTTTGCTATGCATAAGACAAAACCGAAGATCAACATAAAACACTTTTTTAAAATTACTCCAAATTAATAGTCCGAATTAAAACACTTAAATCTCCGCTCGCCGATATCGGATCGCCTTAATTTTTAGCGTAAACTCTTCTTCGAAACCCGCACTAGCGTTTTAATCCAAAAATTAATAAAATCGGCTATGAATTTCCGGAGAAAATCGCGTGGGAAAATTATATGAAAATCGCCCAATAATCACTTTCAATGCCGACTGCCAAGCAACAACAACAAACAAACAAACTCTTACACTTACACTTGCGTATGTATTGAAACTGATAGTTTACTGCCCTAGAGGCGCGCGTATAGATGTTAACACATCAAAAAAACTTTTTTTTAAACTTTTGGCATACCCAAATTAGACTTTTCAGTGTTTTAGAGCAAAATAGAGTTTTTATCTACTAAGTATTTGGAGGATATTCAAGATTCGGCACAATCAAATATAAAGTTATTATTTACTTATTTTTTTTTTTTTGTGTAATTAGAATCGTCACTCAGGGGATGACCCCTAATCATGTGTACATTATCCTGGAACTAGGGGAAATTGGTTGTGGGAAGGAGGATAAAAGGAGTAGTGCCCATGAACATTCGACTTTTTTTTTGTTTTTTATCTTGGACCAGCACTCAGGGGCTGATGCCTACATATGCAGTGCATTGTGCCGGAAATAGAAAGTAGGGGATAGTATTGCGGGGACACATGAAGAAAGAGGACAATAAGAATTCGATTTGAATTCCCCCATGTTATATACGATAGGAAAGAGCTCCGCATATGGGTTATTCCACATACGAGAAGTACGGGCAAACAATGAATTTTGCCTGTAAGGTGCAATTCGGTTCCCTGGTAAATCATATGGGTGTGATCGCATGGAAGTACGTGTTGATCATAGAAAAGTGCGCGTTTCGGGAAAGATTTCATAACCCATAATAGTAAGGAAAAAACAGTGAAACAGACCCCTCGTTTCGTCGATGCCCAAGTTTCTTTGCCATCTCCTGTGCACGATCGAGCAACTTTAAAATAGACTTTCAAAACTAATATTTCATAATATTAAATCTTGATCATTTGCTTTAAAACAAAAATAAACAAGTAAAAACGTTATATTCGACCGGGTCGAATCTTAAATACCCTCCAAATATTTAGTATGTAAATTTAAAATGTTTAACTTGGTGGGATAGAGTTCTTTTATATAATATCGTAGGTCAACGCCCACTAAAGGGGGCGGGGTTAAAAAATAAACAATATCATGTTTTTCACAGACGATCGTATGGGCATTGCTAGACCGTCTTAGACTTCATCACTGATCAAGAATATATTTACTTTATGGGGTCCAATTCTCTTTGGAGGGTATAAAAACTGTATTTTGGCGAGGTCGCTCTGGAAAGGGCTGTGGGGGAGACATTTCACCTTTGTCTTAAAACTCTAAAAATAAATGTTTGAGATAATTATATACAAAATTAAATATTTTTATTTTTTTTTGCAGGGTCATTTAGGTGGTGAAGGGGGGAGGAGCGGGTAGGTCAGAGTAGTACCACGTTACGTCTCAGCCTGGTTATTAAAGCTTAAAAATGTTATTTTTAAGGAATGTAGGCTTAAGTTGATAAATTTTTTATACTATTTTGGCATATAATAACGCCCACTAAAGTGGGCAGGGTCCAAAAATATCTTTTTTTTATTTTATGGCTCCAAGTTTAATGCGTTGGACGTTCTTTGATTTAAAAATATATCATTTACTTAAACAAAATTATGTTGTTTTTTCTGGGTTGGTTTAGTTCTTCTTAGGGGAACTTTTTCCCCCTTGCCCGATTTAGCTCATCTCCAAAACTGACCTGTGCTATACTTCAAGATATATTTAGGCCAAATTTCAAGAGTCAAACTTTTTTCGTTTGGACTGAATCGTGATTTCCACAGACGGACGGACGAACATGCTCAGATCGTCATTCACTGATCAAGAATATATATACATTATGGGGTCTGAGATGGATATTTCGCTGCGTTACAAACGGAATGACAAAGTGAATATACGCTGCAATTCTTTTTTCGAGGGTATAAAAATTATATGGTGACATAATTTTATTTCTTGCTAATGCGAGATGAATTTTTGCTGAAATATTACTCAATAATTTTCTATTGTAATATTTTTAATTTTAGATTATTTTATGGAGCATTAAAAACCTATAATTATTTATAAAAATATTTTTCTTATACATACCGAAACAACAACACTTTGCGGACCACTAGATTATAACAGTTTGTAGAATTTTCAACACACACTTTTGCTAAAAAGAAAAAAAATTTAAAAATATTTATAAAGGGTGTTTTTATAAGAGCTTACTGATTTGAAATTTAAATAAAACACATGCCAAATTATGAAATGACCAAAAAAAATTTTTTATTTGGTAGATAATTTCTTGTCATTTAACATTTAAATATAATTTCGGGCATATGGCCACCACGACTATTTTGCACAAAGATCATTCTGGAGGTCCAATTTTCGACCACATTTTCAAGCATTTGAGGGCGTATTTCAGCAATGACGCGTTGAAAACTGGTTTCCAAAGCGCCAATCGTTGCTGGTTTATCCACGTAAACCAATGATTTCAGGTATCCCCACAAAAAATAATCGAGTGGCGTCAAATCACACGAACGCGGAGGCCAATTCACCGGTCCATTTCTCGAAATAATGTTGTCGTTGAAATGTTCTTTCAATAAGTCCATTGTTTCGCCCGCAGTATGACAAGTGGCTGCTGCATCCTGTTGAAACCACATTTCGTTTACATCCATATCTTGAAGTTTTGGCACCAAAAATTCATTGATCATGATTCTGTATCGATTTCCATTCACGGTAACGCGTCGTCCTTCCTCATTTTTAAAAAAATAAGGACCGATGATTCCACCAGCCCATAGACCGCACCAAACAGTACATTTATCGGGATGCATTGGTAATTCTTGAACGGCGTGTGGATTATCTTTGCTCCAAATACGGCAATTTTGCTTGTTGGCATATCCATTCGACCAAAAATGCGCCTCATCACTGAAGAAAATTTTGCGGTAAAAAAGCGGATAAACATTTTTAATTGAACAATGTTTTTGAAAATAAATTTCCACGATTTGGAAGCGTTGTTCTGGAGTTAACCTGTTCATGATGATATGCCAAACAATACTGAGTAGAGACGTCACTTTAAACTGTCAAAACAGCTGTCAGACAACAGAGTGATTCGTATAAAAAAAAACTTCATAAAAAAACACCCTACATATGTACATATTTATTATGTTATTCGTGTTTTTATTAATTCATACAACTTTTTGTTGCTCTAATTATCTGCAATATTGAAATACAGTATCATTCATTATTCCTGTTTTTATGATTTACTTAAAAAAGGCGGTGATAATTAAAATGTACGGCTATAATAATTTATTTAATTTTATAAATTACTGATGATTTTCTAAACTTCATTGTTATATGAGCAAGATACTCATACACAAATATTCACATAAATATCGCATAAATATTGTCATGTAATTAAATTCATGAACAAAATTTAATTTAATACAAAAAGTCAAGGCCATTTATTGTGTTCATTTCGTGGTCTCAAAAATGCAGAAAATGGTTTGTGTTAAACACAACCT
The DNA here is from genome assembly GCA_951800035.1 of Linnaemya tessellans. Classification (NCBI taxonomy): domain Eukaryota; kingdom Metazoa; phylum Arthropoda; class Insecta; order Diptera; family Tachinidae; genus Linnaemya; species Linnaemya tessellans. The sequence continues at coordinate 4,154,128 of OX637535.1, forward strand.
TGTATTTGTATATTAATTATTAAAAAGCAGTTGTTTAAGCTGGCCTATTTGTCGTTATTTAAGTTTCTTTCATTGCAATCCATCAGTATAAATTTTGCGAACAGTTTCATTACTTCATTAGCTCTTAACAAAAAATTCAGTGTAACTTAATTTTTGCTGCTTCCGTGTAACGCCTCAATCTATTAATCATCGCTCATTAGCACACGTGCTCGGATATTCTTTACATTTTGCTAAATTTTCGACAACTATTTGTTTTCTTTTTTTGTAGTGAGATTCATATTCAGTTCATCTTTATTCTTTCTTCCTTTTTTTATATAAAAACCTTTAAAAGCGTACAAATTTTCAATTTTTTATATGGCAGAAAACTCTGTTAGTGCCACAAATGTGCATTTAGTTAACATGCATATTAAACATAAACTCAATTTGTTAACTAAACCAGATTATCCAGTTGTACTTTAAGCTATACGGCACAATATATAGTTTTAAGTTTTACTTTCGGCTTAAAACAGAGAAGAAACAAAAAGTTTTTAAGCCAAATCAAAAGCATGAGCAAAGAGATCTGTTAAAGTCACGTTTACATGTAGTAATTTTGCAAATTGCATTTTAGCGTAATTATGAAAGAAACAAAAAGAACTAATAACAACGACAAAGTGAAAGAGAACAACACAAAATGTTACACGCGTACTTAGCTTTCACTCTAACCCAGCAGACAAAACTGTGTCATATCACATGAGGAATAATCCCCACTAATATAATATATATGAAAGTAACACTGTGAAAGTGCTTGCACTTTTTATAACGACTTGCACTTTTTATAACGACTTTCACTTCTCACAATGACTTGCAATTTTCATAATGACTTGCACTTTTTATAATGGCTTGCACTTTTTATAGTGACTTGTATTTTTTAATGACTTGCAATTTTTATAATGACTTGCACTTTTTATAATGACTTGCACTTTTTATAACGACTTGCACTTTTGATAATGACTTGCACTTTTTATAATGACTTGCACTTTTTATAATGGCTTACACTTTTTAATATGAATTGCACTTTCTATAATGACTTGCATTTTTCACAGTGAGTTGCAGTTTTTAGAATGAGTTGCACTTTTTAGAAAGACTTTCACTTTTTTGAATGATTTGCACTTTTTTATGATGACTTGCACTTTTTATAATGACTTGCATTTTTCACAGTGAGTTGCAGTTTTTAAAAGAAGTTGCACTTTTTAGAAAGACTTGCACTTTTCCGAATGGCTTGCACTTTCTTATGATGACTTGCACTTTTTATAATGACTTGCACTTTTTATGATGACTTGCACTTTTTGTAATGACTTGCACTTTTTATAATGACTTGCACTTTTTGTAATGACTTGCACATTTTATAATGACGCACTTTTTATAATGGCTTGCACTTTTTATAATGACTTCCACTTTCTATAATGACTTGCATTTTCACAGTGAGATGAACTTTTTAGAATAAGATGCACTTTTTAGAAAGACTTGCACTTTTTAGAATGACTTGCGCTTTTTTATGATGACTTGCACTTTTTATAATGACTTGTACTTTTTATGATGACTTGCACTTTTTATAAACTTCTGCACTTTTTATAATAACTTGCACTTTTTATGATGACTTTCACTTTTTATAATGACTTGCACTTTTCATAATGACTTGCCCTTTTTATAATGACTTGCTCTTTTTTGAATGACTTGCACTTTTTATAATGACTTGCACTTTTTATAATGACTTGCACTTTTGATAATGACCTGCACTTTTTATAATAACTTGCACTTTTTATGATGACTTGCCCTTTTTATAATGAGCTGCACTTTTTACAATGACTTGCACTTTTCATAATGACCTGCAGTTTTTATAATGTCTTGCACTCTTTATAATGGCTTGCACTTTTTTATGATGACTTGCACTTTTTATACTGACTTGCACTTTTTATAATGACTTGCACTTTTTATGATAAATTGCACTTTTTATAACGACTTACACTTATTATAATGACTTCCACTTTTTCCAATGACTTGCACTCTTTCCTTATTAATATGCTATATATGAAAGTAACTCTGACGGTCTGTTGTTGATTTCCGAGAAATGATTTAGGGTGGTTTATGTCTTTGGAAATGATCCTATTAATTGATAAAGGTTGTCGAAAATTTTTATGGAAATATGAAGTTATTAAACTGATATTTATGAACATTTTAAACTTTAGTACAGTTGACTTAACAATGAACTGTACGACTGTACCATACCGAGTGACATCGGGGTTTTATTTTTAAAAGGGGTCATGCGTGAAAACCATCCTATAGAAAAATGTTTACTTTGTGTTTGTTAGGCAGGCATCCACATATGAAACATGCAAGTTAAATATCAGCTTCAGTTGAATGTGTATCGGAGTGTGTTTGTGTGTACATGTGTGCCGTTTTATATGCACATGAAATTCCTAACAAATAAAAATATAACATGCTGCGAAATTTACCCAGGTAAAAATACTTGTATGCCTATGCAAATATAATACAAAACAACTTTTCTATAATATGCTGGGATCTTAATTAGTACAAAAAAAAGAGAAGAAGATGGTAGCAACAAAAGTTTATAATTAGTAACACAGATGATTTTCTAAAGCTGAAAGTCATGCTAAACGATTTCCTAAAGTTGCAACGAAATTATAACAAATAAACACAATTATTAAATAGACTCTAAAATAGCGCAGATAAGCAATCGCATTTGCATACATATTTAAAATAATCCCAATTGTTTGTTAATTGGTTTACAAGAGAACACAATAACACTCGTGGTATGAAGTAAATGGAAAACTACTCGGATTTTATTATACGAGTATTTAAAATAAATTAAATTAAGAAAATACTAAATAAATAAATTAAATTGGGAAAGTACTAGTGAATCACTAGTGGCAATGTCTATACATGGCCCCAAAAGCCCCAGGTAGTCACTAGTACGACTGTCTGTAGTAAATTTTCAATGAAACGCACATGTTAAATGTCTATAGTAAGTGTCATTTATATTTAATTAAATGCATAACCGTATAGAAAAACTTCACAAACGATATTTATATAAATAAAATAAATTTTTGGAATATATTGTTTCATTGTGTTTAAAATGCTCACACAAGAATTAAAGAATTTTAAAAACTAAACAAGTGTTTTAAATTCTAGTTCACAGTTGCAAGTACAAATGTTTCAGTAAAACCATTTTTAATATCTTTTCCTATTTTTTTTTCTCTTGTACTCGTATTTTGCTATCACTGTACGAGTGTGTTTGTTTTAATTTCTTGGCAACTACACTTTAGTAATTTCTAATTTATGGCCATTAAAATGTTTGCCAAACACTATAAAAATATTGTGAGAATGCATTTATCTTACTGCTATAGTTTTTATTTTTATCTTAAACTATTATTATTATTATTATTAAGCAATAAATAGAGAGAGAATAAAGGAAACTAAAGAAAGTCCAGCTACTAAATTCTACTAAATGAGAAAATCGTATTTAGAAACTGTTAAAGCAATAAATATATATTATATCTTTATGTGTTGTAAACTGAATTAAAATTTAAGAAATATTTATATTCTTGGAGACCAATAATAAAGCGGTAGCGGGGAGTGACAATATTCAAATGATATCGAAGTTACAGATCAACATTAGTTAAGAGCAAGGAGGTTTTATTAAAATTTTGAAAAATATATGGATGATCATATATATTTAGTATTTAATATTATTTGAGCTATCAGTCACAAAATTTTTATGGTAATAAAAAGTTTTGATTAGTTCTTTATGTTTAAAAATCAACATCAACTTAAATGTTTTTTACAAACTATAAACAAGAGTTAAAAAAGTAAATAATATAATAACATACAATAAGAAAAAATATAAGACGCCTCATAAAGTCATTGCCAAAACAAATCCATTGTTAAGTCAACAGTAGCCAAGTTATCAGTTTAACAATTTCATATGCCTATAGAAATTTTCGACCACCCTTGACGACTTAATAGGATCATTTCCAAAAACGAAAACCACGCTATGTTATATCTCGGATCTCAAAATATCTGTATACCAAATTACATCCTTCGGTTCAGCGATTTGAGCGTGAAAAGGTAATAAACAGATAGAGTTACTTTCATATTTATTATATTAGTAAGGAAAAGTGCAAGTCATGAAAAAATATTCAAATCATTATAAAAAGTGCAAGTCATTGAAAAAAGTGCAAGTCATTCTAAAAAGTGCAAGTCATTGTAAAAAGTGCAAGTCACTATAAAAAATTCAGGCCATTATAAAAAATGCAAGTCATTATAAAAAGTGCAAGTTATTACAAAAAGTGGAAGTCATTATAAAAAGTGCAAGTCATTATAAAAAGTGCAAGTCATCGTAAAAAGTGAAAGTCATTGTAAAAAGTGCAAGTCATTGTAAAAAGTGCAAGTCATTGTAAAAAGTGCAAGTCACTATAAAATGAGCAAGTCATTATAAAAAGTGCAAGTTATTACAAAAAGTGGAAGTCATTATCAAGAGTGCAAGTCATCGTAAAAAGTGCAAGTCATTGTAAAAAGTGCAAGTCATTATAAAATATATAAGCCACTATAAAAAATGCAAGTCATTATAAAAAGTGCAAGTTATTACAAAGAGTGGAAGTCATTATCAAAAGTGCAAGTCTGAATAAAAAATGCAAGTCATTGTAAAAAGTGCAAGTCATTATAAAAAATTCAGGCCATTATAAAAAATGCAAGTCATTATAAAAAGTGCAAGTTATTACAAAAAGTGGAAGTCATTATAAAAAGTTCAAGTCATTATAAAAAGTGCAAGTCATCGTAAAAAGTGCAAGTCATTGTAAAAAGTGCTAGTCATTTTGACAAGTGAAAGTCATTGTAAAAAGTTCTAGTCGTCATAAAAAGTGCAAGCCATTATAAAGAGTGCAAGTCATTATAAAAAGTGCAGGTCATTATGAAAAGTGCAAGTCATTGTAAAAAGGGCAACTCATTATAAAAAGGGGAAGTCATCATAAAAAGTGCAAGTTATTATAGAAAGTGCAGGTTATTATAAAAAGTTCTAGTCGTCATAAAAAGTGCAAGCCATTATAAAGAGTGCAAGTCATTATAAAAAGCGCAGGTCATTATGAAAAGTGCAAGTCATTGTAAAAAGGGCAAGTCATTATAAAAAGGGGAAGTCATTATAAAAAGTGCAGGTCATTGTAAAAAGTGCAAGTCATTGTAAAAAGTGCAAGTCATTGTAAAAAGTGCAAGTCAACTTAAAAAATGCAAGTCATTATAAAAATGCAAGTCATTATAAAAAGTGCAGGTGATTATAAAAAGGGCAAATTATTAGAAAAAGTGGAAGTCATTATAAAAAGTGCAAGTCATTATAAAAAACGCAAGTCATAATAAAAAGTGCAAGTCATTATAAAAATTGCAAGTTATCATAAAAAGTGCAAGTTATTAGAAAAAGTGGAAGTCATTATCAAAAGTGCAAGTGTGGATAAAAAGTGCAAGTCATTGTAGAAAGTGCAAGTCGTTATAAAAAAGGCAAGTCATCATAAAAAGTGTCAGTCATAATAGCAAGTGCATGTCATCATAAAAAGTAAATTTTTTACATTATGTGGAACATAGTTAACTGCGTTGTGGGATGTATTTATATAGTTCACAAACTCAACTCTACGCCCTTAAAATTCTCATTAAAGACTTGAATTTTAATGCCCTTAAACCTTAACAAGGCATTCCTGTGTAGTCCTTGAATATTCTCATGTGACTGTCTCGTAAAATATTATGGTTTATACTCGTGTGTACAAGTAATTTGCTAAAATATTTCATAGTCTCGTTATTGCTTGAATTAATATTCCAAACACACATTCATTTTATCTCGTGGTGATAAAGCAACGCACTGGAGTTGTGTCATTTGTTCGATAAGTCTGTCTCTTCATGGTGCTGCTTTATGCAGGGAATTTTAAAGTTTCTTAGAAAATATTCTGTTTGAAATTTTGCTCAGTTGCTGGGTTGGTTTTCATTACGCGCAAAGGAATTTTTAATCAATTTCAAGTGATTTTTCTTAATTTCATCACGAATTCTGTGTACGATTCCCTTCAAAATTTTGCTGGCTTTAAGTTTATAAAGAATATTTCTGCTTTGAAAACAGTTTTTTGACAAGCTGACTTAAAGCTTAAATAGCTCTGACAATTTTCGTACTAACAACGTACTACCTTTAAATGTCAGTCTATAGTCTTGGTAACTATTATTATCTGTTACTAGGCAGATGCCAAAATTTAATGAATTTTTATTTTCAATATGGAATTAAAATACATAAAAATTAATTTCCTGTGTTCATTATTTTAACAAAATTCTACTTTTTCTTAGTCAGCATAAGTTCCATATTTTGTAAAATAATATGTGCGTAAGGAATATAAACCTGCTATCGCACTACAAAGTACCGCAGTACTTATACGCCACGTCAGACGAACTCGATCACTTATTCATGACTGACTGTGGCATCAAACCCGGGATTTTCGGCCTCGTAGTCTTAATGTTGACTACTTCAGTCAACTGCAACCTGGTGCTACATCACGTTTCTGTATATAAAATAGTTACTTTGTAGTGTGAACAGACTAGCCTAGACACATGATATTATGCCATAAATATATGGGTGCTGTTGGCTGAAGTAGTAGAACACGAGACTATGAAGCGGAGGGTCGTGAGTTCGAGCCCGCGCTGAGTCATGAAATATTGTGTTGAATTCTTCTGAACAGCATTAGTGCGTGGTTGTGTTCTTTGTTGCCAGCCTGTTTCAATGATGAAGGCATAGTCACTGATCATTGAACATAATTGGCAGCGACTGACACTATCATGTACTAAAAGCAGAGTAACAGCACCCACCTTCGTCAGCCCTGTAGCAAAAATTAGCCGGCGAAGTAAAAGGTTGAAATAGCTACAAAAACAACTGTCTATCTTCTCATCTTTCCTAATCTGTCCCCTCAATACTATCTCCTCGTTTTCAGTTCCGGCGCAATGCATTGCATATATAGGGGTCATCCCCTGAGTGCTGGTCCAAGATAAAAAAAAAAAAAAAAAAAAATAAAAGACTTTCTTGGCGCAACAACAAGAAATTTTAATAAAAACTTATGGAATTACAGTTGAACTTCTATAACTTGAACTTCTATAAATTGAAGTTTCTATAAGTTGAAGCAAATCTTATGGCAACAGCGGCAAGCAGCTAAATTCCTTTAAATTTTTTCCTATTACTTGAACTTCCATAACTTGAATTTCTCTCTAACTTGAAGAAAAATAATGGTACAAAGCCTTGCAAAGTTTCTATAAATTGAATTTTTTGTGTTGACATTAATTTTTAGTTAAGCAAAAATTTCCAGATCTGCCGCTAACAGTCAGCGTATATCTTTTTTTCTAATTTGTTTTATAAACGATAGTTTTAATGGGCAAATACATAGCTAAATTAACAACACTGTCGTTATATATGTGGCAATCAAGGCGAATTCGCCTTGGTGGCAATATGATTTCTGTTTAAAGTTGGGTAAAGTCCCGAAATGACAACAGAATTACTGCATACAAGTTGTTACGATTGACTTTTACACAATTCAGAAAAAAACAGCACAATAAAAAGAAAATTATTATGGCATCAAAACGTGTTCATAAAAATTTGTCAATTGAAGAAAAGTTTCAGTTAATAAATGAAATTGACAAGGGATCAAAGAAAAAAGACGTGGCTGAAAAATATGGTATTGCACCGAGTACAGTTTCAATGATTTTAAGAAATAAGGTGAAAATAAGCAATTTTGTTGAATCTGGAGCTTTGCAAGAAAAAACAAAAAGAATAAAGAAACCTACATACGATAACATCGACAAAGCAGTATTTACATGGTTTGCAGCAACCAGAGCCCAGAATATGCCGATATCTGGAAGAATATTAATGGGTAAAGCCATGGAGTATGCCAAAAAATTTAAGGAGGATGATTTTAAAGCAAACACTGGTTGGCTGGATAAGTGGAAGCTAAGGTAAGCATAAAGTGATCTATTAAAATGAATTGTTAAAACATGACACTCCTCCCTTTTGTTTAGACATGGCGTATGCTACAAAAAAGCTTGTGGTGAGAGCAATGCTGTTTCCGAGGAAGACTGCCAAAAATGGAAAACCGATACTTTGCCTTCTTTCTTAGAAAAGTACAACGAAAGTGATATTTTTAATGCAGATGAGACTGCATTATTTTACAAATGTCTACCAGACAAAACGCTAACATTCAGAAACGAAAAATGTCATGGAGGAAAACATAGCAAAGACCGTGTTACTGTAATGTTGGCAGCAAATATGAACGGCACAGAAAAGCTTAAAATTTTAGTTATTGGAAAAAGTAACAAACCCCGTTGCTTCCGTGGAATTAAGTCGCTACCCGTCGATTATAAAAACAATAAAAGGGCTTGGATGACAGGACAAATTTTTGAAGAATGGATGGTCAAATTGGATAAGCAATTTACTGCTGCTGGAAGAAAAGTTCTTTTCTTTATTGATAATTGTCCGGCACATCCAAAAGACATACGGAGTAAATTGAAATCGATTGAATTGGTATTTTTCCCTGCAAATATGACATCAAAATTACAACCACTTGACCAGGGTGTAATTCGATGCTTGAAAGCTCATTATCGAAATAGAATATTAAAAGAAGCTATAACGCGTATAGAAGAAAATAGCAAAAGCGATATTAACTTACTAGACTGCATCCGCTATATAACAAGGGCATGGGACATTGATGTTACTAGCCAGACAATATCCAACTGTTTCAGGCACTCAGGATTTGGTCAATATTCAATGTGGGATGAAGAAGATGACATACCTTTAATATTATTAAATGATGTTAATGACGATTTAAATTTCGTAAAAGACGATTATGAAACCTGGCTACGTTTGAATAACATAACAACCTGTTGTACTCTTCAAGAATTTATTGAAGTAGATAATGATCTAGCTGTCGCAGGTTTTCCAACGGATGAGGATATTGTTGATAATGCTCTCGAACCAGAATCCCACACTGGAATCACAATAGGTAGTGATGAAGAGGACATAGTTGAAGAAATTGTTATACAGCCCTCCAGGGAAGCTATAAAGGATGCGTTGAACAATTTGAATTTATATTTACACACAAATGAAAATACGACTGACGACCACTACAAAGCGCTACACAAATTGGAGACACTTTTTCTACTAAACAAAAATAAACAAATTCAGCCAAAAATTACTCACTACTTTAATATATAATAAATTATATACACTTTTTCAATTCTTTTATTACAAGTAAAAAGGAATAAAAGTTAATAAAAAATATTTTTTTGATTATATGCAAAACTTTCGAAACTCACTCCATAACTTGAAGTCTCCCTAACTTGAAGTTATTTGTTTGGATAATGGTGATTCAAATTATAGAAGTTCAACTGTACTAAAATTCACTTGTATTACAAAATATCAGCAAACAACATGAAATATCTGCTTTTGTGAGTAATTTTTATTACTTAATATTTATTAATAACATTTATTTATATTTGACCATATTTCTGCAAAAATTCCAATATCGAACTGCAATAAATAAATAATGAGTTATTGAGTTTGTGAAATATTTCCAATTTAGGCTTCCTTTTCTTATCTAAGCAAATAAAAATATTTGCATGCTACAACTTTTTCTATTTTTCATTTGATTTCTTTTTTTTTTTTAATAAATAAATGTAGTAATATTTTTAATAAAAAAACTATAAATCTGATGGTTGTATTTATTTTAAATAATATATTTCTGCTTTATAAAAAAAATTCAATGTATTTTTAGACAATAAATGAAATGTTTTTATTACAATATTAAGAAAAACAAAATAAATAAATGTTGCTCTAAATGAAAATGAAAGATAGTTGATTCAATAGCTGTTAGTCAGACAAGTTATGGCAACAGTGAATGACAAAAGTGGTCGAAGTGATTTTTGTGTATGAAATAAATTAATATTTGAAAGCCTTTACAAGCAGATTGATTTTATTATACCCTCCAAAAAAGAATATGGAGGGTATATTCACCTTGTCATTCCGTTTGCAACGCTGCGAAAAATCCATCTGAGACCCCATAAAGTATATGTATTCTTGATCAGTGATGAAATCTAAGACGATCTGAGCATGTCCGTCCGTCCGTCCGTCCGTCTGTGGAAATCACGATTTAGTCCAAATGAAATGAGGTAGACCCTTAAAATTTGGTATAAATATATCTTGAAGCTTAGAGCAGGTTAAGTTCAGAGATGGGCTAAAGCGGGCGAGAGGGAAAAAAGTTCACCTAAGAAGAACTTAACCAACCTCTAAAAAACAACATAATTTTTAAAGTTTTTTTGTAATTTTGTTAAGCTAATGATATATTTTTATGTCAAATACGGTCCAACGCGTTAAACTTGGAGCAATAAAATATAAAAAATAGATTTTTTTAACGCCCCCTTAGTGGGCGTTATTATATTTAAAATAGTGTAAAAATTTAACAAATTGCTTTACTTAAGCCTATATTCCTTGAAAATGATATTTTTAAGTTTTAATGGCGAAGCTAAGACGTAACCTGGTACTACTCTACCCTACCCCCTCCTCCCCCTTTGGCCCCAAAATGACCCTATAAAATTTTTTTTTTTTTAATTTTGGATCTAATTATCCCATATATTTATTTTTAGAGTTTTATGACAAAGGTGAAATGATTCCCCCTCAGACCTTGCCAGAGTGAACCCGCAAAAGTTTAGTTTCAATACCCTCCAAAAAGAATTGGACCCCATAAAGTATATATACATATATTCTTGACCAGCGATGAAGAATTTTTGACGGTCTAGCAATGCCCATACGTTCGTCTGTGGAAAACATTATATTGTCTATTTTGGAACCCCGCCCCCTTTAGTAGGCGTTAACGTATGATATTATATATCGTATTGTATTGTTTAAGCCTACACTACTTAAACACTTAAATTTTAAGCTTTCACGGCGAAACTCAAATGCTCTAAGACCTTTCCTTACCCAACCCCTGCACCCACCTTTGAACCATTGACCCTATCTAAAAAAAAAATTTTTTTCTACACTTTTACCCCAAAAAAGTTACTTTTTAAGAGAATCTATCAAAATAGAGTTTTGAAATTGGAAAAATAAATATCTTAAAGGAAAGTAAACAACAGTTTTTTAATTATTCAACTTACAGCAGAGCAGAGGGGTTGTTTTCGCAAACCACTACACTATGTATACATGTATACACATGTGTATTTTGTTGATGTTGACTTTCCATTGTGCTTTGGAATAGTAATTAAGTCTTTTTTTTTTTTAATCTTAGACCAGCACTCAGGGGATGACCCCTATATATGCAATGCATTGCGCTGGAACTGAAAACGAGGGGATAGTATTGAGGGGACAGATTAGGAAAAATGAGAAGATAGACAGTTTTTTTGTAGCTATTTCAACCTTTTTGTACTTCGCCGGCTAATTTTTTTGCTACAGGGCCGACGAAGGTGGGTGCTGTTACTCCGTTTTTAGTACACGATAGTGTCAGTCGCTGCCAATTATGTTCAGTGACCAGTGACTATGCCTTCATCATTGAAACAGGCTGGCAACAACTAACACAACCACGCACTAATGCTGATCAGAAGAAATTCAACACAATATTTCATGACTCAGCGCGGGCTCGAACTCAGGACCCTCCGCATCATAGTCTCGTATTCTACTACTTCAGCCACCAGCACTTGCATACAAATTTAAGTCGTGGTTCAAGTTAACAATAAAACTGGAAACATCCACAAGTACTTAAATATAAAAAATTATTTAGACCAAACAAATTTTACTTGAGTATAATGGAACAGAAAAAATTTAGCAAAATTGGGCACGAAGAAAATAATCAAACGGCAACATGGGTATTAAATAAAAATGTGTTTCCATCGGTTTGATACGCTTCTCGTATGCAATTTCCTAATCAAATTTATATAAATAAAAACTGTTATCATATTCTACTCAGCCACCTAATAAGTGGCGGCAAACAAAATACTTATGCGTACTGCTGATAAAAGTGTAGCGGCTGTCGAAAACAGCTGTTGTGCTCTGCTGTGTGACTTGAATAATTAAAAAACTGATGTTAACTTCTCTTGTCCTTCTGAATTTACACAAATATTCGAGCAATTAGCCTATAAATTGAATTGGAATTTAATACAGCAATATGAGTATTCCGAAAAAAAACGCTTATACTATATATTTAATTTTTTAAAATTTTTTTTTTTCATTTTATATAATTTTTTTTTTTTTTTGTAAAATTTTTATATATTTTTTTATCGCTTAACTTAATTAGTGATTAAAATATTTTCAAAAAATTTAACAAAGAACGCTGATGAGATGGCGTAGCGGCCTCGAAATCAGTACTGATCCGTTCTGCTGGTTTGATGATTATTGAAAATATTCTTAATATTCCAATCTTAATGTAAAAAAATAATAAATAGAATTTGAACAAAATTCATTTATTAATAAAAATAATAAAAAATCATTTGCAGTCATGCAGATTCGAACTTAAGCCCAAAAAAATTAACAAAACATAATAATTTATTTTCCACGGAAATTCTTTAATACTGCTAAGCAAACATTTTACTACCAATTCCTTTCTCTGAGTGTACCCGATAACATAAATTACATACTCGTACATCTGAGAAAAGGTGCCTGTATCAAGATTGTTTTAAGTATATTTACAAATACACACATACATACACAAAGTAATATCCTTAGTTTAACCACAAAAAAAGCAGTGCAAAATATTTTTCCTCAAAATATAACAAATAAAAAAATCCAAATATTGATGTAAAGGAGAATATAAATAATCCCTAAACAAATATGAAAAAGCTTACACTGCCAGTTAAATATATATGACTAAACATAATTGCACTAGTGTGCTGAAATGCGGATGTGCGTCGCACAAAAAAAAAAAAAAGACGGCCGCCTTGATGTCAAAAAGACAGGCTGGTAAGCAGGCAGGCGTAGAACAGGTTGTATTTGCCTTAACAATATTTATTTTGTATTATAGTCGTATCACACTCCTTCCACTTGCACACACGAAGAAATTCCAAAGAGTGACAAAATAGAATAATAATTGTGTAAACGCTAAGACAGATCTAAAACTCATAAACATAAGGCCTTAAGAAAGCTGGCCTTTTTAGGAAATAATCATAAACTTAAATACAGAAACAATTTTCTCGTCTTGCAGCATATAAAATTTTCATTGAAAAACTCTTTTGCTCAGGATCTGTGTGTTAAATAGAAACGAAGTTATGAAATATTGAGGCCTAAGGAATTTTTTGTTCCATCATAAACATCCTGTGTTTGACTCTGCCTGTCAACAAAAAGCAGCCATAGCAGAGGCCTTCCCCTACACTTCTTTCTATTTGCTATTGTCTGCAAGACAAATACAAATTGCTGAGATGAAAACAAAATCCAGGAATAATATTAAATAAACAGCAAAGGAAGAAAAAAAGTTACACAAAACACTAAATCCCTTAAGGCAAAAACTCGTTTGCTTACCCACTTTTCCATCACTTTATTCATATTTATTTTTATGATTTCGTCAAAAATCAATCATCCCTTTAAACATTTATCAATTTTTATATGTACATATTTTTATATGAAAGCATATAATCATTCTTTACTAGTTAAATTTTATTTTGTTTTTGCCCTATTAGAGGGAATTGTCTTTAATTTGAAATTGAAAAATTTTTCATAATCCGTTAATACTTCATTATTATTTGCCAAAAGTTATTGTTCTTTTTTAATAAAAAAGAGTAAAAACGTTATATTCGACCGAGTCGAATCTTAAATACCCTCCAAATATTTAAATAAGTAAATTTAAAATGTTTAACTTGCTGGGACAGAGTTCCTTTAAGACATTTCGGCACCGAATTTTAAATCTCTATTTTGAGAGAGTCATTCCGGGAATGGCCGTGGGGGAGACGTTTCACTTCTGCAAAATCAGAGAACATCTCAGCTTCTTATAGGCTTAAGGAATACAAATTGTTCAATATTTACACTATTTTTGCATATAATATCGTACGTAAACGCTCACTAAAGAGGGCGGGGTCCAAAAATAGACCACGTAATGTTTTCCACAGATTAACGTATGGGCATTGCTAGACCGTCTTAGACTTCATCACTGATCAAAAATATATATATACTTTATGAGGTCCAATTCTTTTTGTAGGGTATTAAAACTGTAGTTTGGCGGGGTCTCTCTGAAAAAGGGCCTTGGGGGACACTTCACCTTTGCCATAAAACTTCAAAAATAAATGGTCGGAATATTTAAATGTAAAATTTATTTAATTTTTTTTTTTTTCTTTTTATAGGGTCATTTATGGGGCAAAGGGGGAGGAGAGGGTAGGGCAGAGGAGTACCAGGTTGCGTCGCAGCTTCGGCATTAAAGCTTAAAAATTTTCTTTTTAAGGAATACAGGCTTAAGTAAAGCAATTTGTTAAAAGTTTACACTATATTTGCATATAATAACGCCCACTAAAGAGGGCGGGGTTAAAAAATTAATTTTCTTGATTTTATGGCTCCAATTTCAACTCGTAGGATCTTCTCTGACATAAAAATATATCATTTGCTTAACAAAATAACCAAAAAACTTTAAAAATTGTGTTGTTTTTTCTGGGTCGGTTTAGTTCTTCTTAGGGGAACTTTTTCCCCTCTAGTCCGATTCAGCCCATTTACGAACTTGACCTGTGCTATCTTTCAAAATATATCTATATCTATTTCAAGGACTTGTCTCTTTAGGTTTGGACTTAATCGTGGTTTCCACAGACGTTCAGACGGACGGACGGACGGACATGGTTAGATCGCCTTTGATTTCATCACTGATCAAGAATATTTTTTATACTTTATGGGGTCTCAGAGAGATATATGCGTTACACACGGAATTACAAAGTGAAAATATCCGCCCAATTCTTTTTTGGAGGGTATAAAAACTTGCTTTCATCTATCTTAATTTTCAGAAAATTTTAGACATGATCATCGTTCTAATGAACCAGGAATAAATCAACAACGATTTATTTGTCCAACACTTATAATGAAGTTGCTGCAATGACCTTTAAGGTCAGCCGGTTTTCATATATTCTTTCATCAAAAATAATAATAGGTACAAATAAAATCCGTGACATCATATATCACGGATTTTATTATCCACAATAAATATTCCAAGAAATAAGAGAAAATCAACACGAATGCAATTAACTAAATTGAGGAGTAGTGCAAACCAAGTGGTTTCGGAAGTCGCAAAATTGCTATCATCAGTACTCATATGTGATTTGGTTTACCGCCAGTTCTTTGAACACTCAACTGAATGTAAAAGCAAATTTTGTAGAAAAATTGCATACGAGAATTAACGAAAATAGCGTAGTAGTGCTCCGCTTAAGATTTTCTTTTATTCCTTTCAAATTGTTATCATGTTCTTAAGATTATAAAAATAAAACAATTTTATTTACAGCGTTTGCCAAGGGAATTATTAATGATGTTTTAATTAAAAGCAATTATGGTAATAGTTTCTTAATAAAAAAAAAACTAGTGAAAAGTACTAAAGGGTCCGCCATGTAATGTTTTTCTTTTTCAACTAGTGCTTATATCGTCAATAGTAACATTTAGCTCATGTCTGATTTGACAGATAATTAGTTTTATCCTTCCGCTGAACGAATATCGGACCATCCAATGCGTTTTCGCTTCGCTAAGTGGGCCTGCGATCGACTTATTTTGCTAAAAAAAATCATCTTTTCAGATGCGGCTCATTTTGATCTTGACGGGTATGTTAACAGGCAAAATTGCAGCATTTGGAGCACAGAAAACCCGCACGCATACATTGAAAAGCCGACGCACCCAAAACGAGTCACTGTTTGGTGCGGATTTTGGTCCAGAGGCATAATTGGGCCACTTTTCTTCGAAAATTAGCAAGAAGTGGCCGTTACAGTCAATGGCGATCGTTATCGGGCTAGTGTTGAACGAATTTTTGTTCACAAAAATTGAAGAGAAGGATATTGGCAACATTTGGTTTCAACAGGACGGCGCTACGTGCCACACAGCCGAAGCTACACTCCATGTTTTGCGCCCTGTTTTTGAAGATTGCATTATCAGCCACAGAGCTGATGTCGTTTGGCCACCTCGGAGCTGCGATTTGACACCGTTGGCCTATTATTTGGAGGGTGCCTTGAAAGATAAATGTTACGCCGACCAGCCAGAGACAATTGACGGTTTAAAGGACAATATTCGTGAAGCCATAGGTGAAATACAGCTGCACACAATTGATAATGTGCTTAAAAATTGGACCGATCGTGTAGGGTACTGCATGGCCAGCCGAGGCAGCCATTTGAATGAGATTATTTTCCATAATTAAGTACTTTCAAATAAAAAAAGAAATTTGAAAAAATATTCAGTAGTTTTTTTGCATAGCATTTTCAAAAAAAAAAAAGTTATTTGGCGGACCCTTTATATATTTCACGCAAAACCTCAAATGGCAGCTAAGACTAAAGTTTAAACGAAAGGAAGTAAATTTTTCCCTAAACTCTTGTGCTCGTATTTATAAAAACTATTTTAATTACTTTAAATCTTAAATACTTGAGATTAACTGCAGCCAAGTAAGGCGTTAAAACAACTGCCTTTAATATTTGCCCAAACAAAAATATTCTATATTTTTGTTAATTTTATTTTATTCCTCCACATTTTCTAGTGTAAATACAGCCCATAGACATTTAGGATTCAAGCAAAAGTTTGTGTTTGTATGTGTGCACACAATGTATTGTCTTTCATAAATTTTATATCTCGTATGTATTTAAGAGCTCTCGGTTGAATTTATATATGTGAATGTTGTGTATGTTACCGGCAGGATAGAGAACAAGATACACTCATAAAATAAGTTAATAGTTCAATTATGTTTATATTTCTTAATTAGAAATATGTTGTGAAAGCTATTTGTTCTTTTAGAAGTAATTTCCCCAGCTGGCAGACAAATATTAACAAAAGCAAGTCTGTGTTTACAATAGAAATAAAATTTTGCTGTAAATAAATAAAAGCCAATTAAAAAATGTTTGTGATGAAGTGCAGGATATCAAGTCAAGTCTTTAAAAATCAATACTAAAGGTAAGACCGTAACAGAAAAATATGAGGTGGAAATGGAAAACTTGGCTTAAATAATAATCGTTTGATTGCTTTTTTTTTGCTAAAAATAAGCAATTGAATATTATAACTGTTATTAAAGGGTGTTTTTTATGAAGTTTTTTTGTTTTATACGAATCACTCTGTTGTCTGACAGCTGTTTTGACAGTTTAAAGTGACGTTTCTACTCAGTATTTTGTTTGGTAAATCATCATGAACAGGTTAACTCCAGAACAACGCTTCCAAATCGTGGAAATTTATTTTCAAAAACAGTGTTCAATTAAAAATGTTTATCCGCTTTTTTACCGCAAAATTCTCTTCAGTGATGAGGCGCATTTTTGGTTGTCAACAAGCAAAATTGCCGTATTTGGAGCAGAGATAATCCACACGCCGTTCAAGAATTACCAATGCATCCCGATAAATGTACTGTTTGGTGCGGTCTATGGGCTGGTGGAATCATCGGTCCTTATTTCTTTAAAAATGAGGAAGGACGACGCGTTACCGTGAATGGAAATCGATACAGAATCATGATCAATGAATTTTTGGTGCCAAAACTTCAAGATATGGATGTAAACGAAATGTGGTTTCAACAGGATGCAGCCACTTGTCATACTGCGGGCGAAACAATGCACTTATTGAAAGAACATTTCAACGACAACATGTTTTCGAGAAATGGACCGGTGAATTGGCCTCCGCGTTCGTGTGATTTGACGCCACTCGATTTTTTTTGTGGGGATACCTGATATGATTGGTTTACGTGGATAAACCAACAACGATTGACGCTTTGGAAACCAGTATTCAACGTGTCATTGCTGAAATACGCCCTCAAATGCTTGAAAAGGTGGTCGAAAATTGGACCTCCAGAATGACCTTTTGTGCAAAATAGTCGTGGTGGCCATATGCCCGAAATTATATTTAAATGTTAAATGACAACAAATTATCTACCAAATAAAAAATTTTTTTTGGCCATTTCATAATTTGGCATGTGTTTTATTTAAATTTCAAATCAGCAAGCTTTTATAATTTTGCTTGTTGACATATCCATTCAACCAAAAATGCGCCTCATCACTGAAGAGAATTTTGCGGTAAAAAAGCGGATAAACATTTTTAATTGAACACTGTTTTTGAAAATAAATTTCCACGATTTGGAAGCGTTGTTCTGGAGTTAACCTGTTCATGATGATTTGCCAAACAATACTGAGTAGAGACGTCACTTTAAACTGTCAAAACAGCTGTCAGACAACAGAGTGATTCGTATAAAAAAAAAATCTTCATAAAAAAAACCCCCTTTAGAATGCATTCACCATTTATCAAGAGCTTGTGGATATCGATGTTACTACCCAGACAATATCGAACTGCTTTACAAAGTGTGGATTTGGTCAACATTCAATGTGGGACGAAAAGGATGACATTCCTTTAGCATTATTAAATGATTTTGATGACAAGGCAAATGTTGTAAATCATAAGTATGAAGTTTGGCTAAACTTAAATGGAATAGAATCAACAAGTTGTACTGTTCAAGAGATTCTGGACATTGATAGTGAGTTGATAACTTCTGAATTTCCTTCTGATGAAGATATTATTGAAGAATGTACCGCCGAATCTGAAACTCAGTCTGGAGAAATAATAGATAGCGATGAGGACGAAGTTGAGGAAACCATTAAGCAACTATCCAAACAAGTTATAAAAGAATCTCTTGAAAATTGTAAATGCATTCTTAAACACAAATGAAAAAGCATGAGATGACCACTATAAAGCACTGAAAAGTGAAAAAAATCAGTCAAAAATTACTCAATATTTTAGTATATAGTATCTTAATGCATTAAAAATTGCTGCTGTTTAAAATTAAAATGACTTTCTGTTAGAAATAATTATTTTTTCTTACTATTTGCAACGTTTTTAAATGTGATTCTCAAAGCTGAAGTCTCCGTAACTTGAAGTTCTTTTCGGGATAATGGTGATTCAATTTATAGAAGTTCGACTGTACATTGAAATGCGAAAGCACTTCTTTTCGGATCACCTTACGAGGTAATCATCCTCTAAGCGGGAACCATAGAAAGCACGAGTTTCAAAAGGACAGATGAAAGGAGAAAAGGAGAGAGTAAACTGATATACAAGTACTGAAGAATGATAAAATAAAGATTACGCCTTGCGCATGATTTACCGTTTGATGACGTATTTGTTCCCTCGAAGAGATTGCCAAATGTTTATTATATGCACAACTAATACTTTCTCGTACAAAATTAATATTTTATGCTATATTTGGCAACTCTTCACACAATTTACTCAGAGCGATTTCCAACAAGCAAATGAAATCGGATTTGTGAAAGTGCAAGTTTTGTGTTATATTTTATAATAAATTGTGTTACATTTTAAAATAAATATATTAAAATAATTATTAAATAACTTAAAGTGTTAAAAACTTATTAAAACTTGATTTTTAAAGTTCAAAAACTGTAAACAAAAAACCTAAATTAAAGAGAAAAGAGAACAAAAAGAGCAAACATGAAATGTGCAGTGGGCAATTGCAAACAAAGTAACAGCAAAAAGAGCAAGTGAGAAATAATTGTGTTAAAATGTAATATAATTATCAAATTTTTTTTTTGTTTTCAAAAAGCTGTAATTTGGTAGTTCTCCAAGAGATGAAGCTCAAAGGAAGTTATGGCTGATATTTGGCAAGGAAAAAAATTTGTTTTGAATGGGGAAAAAAGAAAAATAATTAGCACTTGGGTTCAATATTTATATAAAATAACTATATATGAACAATTACAAATAAAAAAAAGTGAAAAGTAAAATAATTTGTTAAAATTGTTTATTATCAAACAAATTTAATTTTAAAAATCGCAATTTGCTCCACTGTCCTGTTTTTACAATAACATAATAGTTCTCCAGCTGAATTTTATTAGCCAATCAGAACACATGTTGAGTGACGTCAGAGTTCCATCATGCGCAGCAAAGTATTTTTATTTCAGCTTGTTGGCGTAATCTTTATTTTATCATTCTTGCGAGTACGGCACTTTTATATAAAAGCTGGACAAATTTGAGGTGAGGAAGTAAATCGGCTTAAAAACAAAATTTTCTCCTGACAAATTCAGTTTAATTGCTAGCAACGTAAAATAGAAATATGGGAATTAATAATGAAATATGTTGTCAGGGAAATGTCCACCTCTGGTTGGCTCTTTTCACTAAATTTTAAGCCACATTTTGCAGCAAAGCTTCGCTTATCTCGTCTATGCAGCACCGAATTTCAACTATTAGAGTGTCAGTTGTTTGTGGTCTTTCAAATTGCTCCAGAGAAAATAATCCAGTGGCATTTAACCACTAAAACAAGGCGGCAAATTGCCTTCGCCAAGTCGAGAAATTAAGCGACCGGCAAATTTCTCATGCAATATCTGTTTTGTTTGGCCGGCTGTGTGGCTTGTGGCGCCGTTTCGCTAAAACCAAAAGGCACTGCTGTCGACATTAGCCAATTGTGGCAAAACAAAAATTGTTTATCATGATTTGGTAGCGCATATAATTCACGGTGACAGCGTTTCCTTGCTCATCTTCAAAAAAAAAAAAACGGGCCGATGATGCCACCTGACCACAAACCGCACCATATGGTAACTTTCTTTTTATGTCATTGGATTTCTAGGACTGTTTTTGAATTTGGTGGGCCCCATATGGGACAATTTTGTTTGCTTTAACAAGGATGCTGTTGGCTGAAGTAGTTAAACACGACACTATGAAGCGGAGGGTTCTGAGTTCAACACCGCACTGGGTCATGAAAATATTGCGTAGAATTCTTGTGATCAGCATCAGTGCGTGATTGTGTTAGTTGCTTTCAGCCTGTTTCGATGATGAAGGCATAGCACTAGTCACTGAACAATCTTGTACTGAAGAGTAGAGGAACAGCCTGATGATGAAAGTGTAGTGGCTTTCGAAAACATCTGTTCTGCTCTGCTGCGTAAGTTGAATAATTAAAAACTAATGTTGACTTTCCTTTGTGCCTTGGAATATTTATCATGGCTTGAATAAATTTAAAACAAAAATTTCGAATAATTAACCTATAAATCTTAATGGAAATACAATCATTTTTTGAGACAAAAAATAAATTTTTAACCAAATAGTAAGAGGAGCTATAAAACAACCCTCGTTAAATGAAATTATATTTCAATTAATATTTTGTTTAAATATAAGAAAAGTGGCTTAAACTAAAATACTATTGAATAAATGTAATTGTTAAACTTATCATCTCTCTGCTGCCACCCAAGGACCAGCAGTTATAACAACGTCAGCAGCAGCAGTGGCGCAACAGTCATTACCAACACTTTACTGCTGACCGGACCAATCACTATTAAATGACAACATTTGTTCTACAAAAACACAACAACTCGTAGCCATTATCCAACTCATTACAGGACCTAAGACACACCAACAACAACACCCAACCCAGCACGTGGCCACCCAAACACTCCAACTCCCAAGCAAATAAGACAAAGGAAACAAATATATTGTTTGCCTGTTCCAGTTTCTTTAGTTTTCCCAAAATTTGTCTACTTAATTTTTTTTGTATATTTTGTGCTGTAATACCACGGCCAATGGTGATTGTTATTGTCTTATTGCTTATGGACTTGTTCACTTACAAGAGATATTAAGTTTTTCTCTATGCTGCAGATTATGTTTCTTTGTCGTCAGAACTATAACTACAATGATTATGATGAGAATGTTTTTAATGCTACAGATGGCAAATAATAGTGATAACAGGATATCCTTAACACAAAATAAAACATCAGCTGCAGCTGCAACTGTAGCGGTAATTAACTTTAGCATTAAGACTGAAACTAGCAATGCACAGTGGGGTGTGTTGTAACACTTTGTTGCCAAACTAAATTTCAAGGGAATTGAAATATTTTTGAAGATAAATTTCTTTGCGCGCATGAGATTAAAATGTTTACGGATGAAACGAAAATGTGGGACGTTTTGGTTTCTAAATTTACGTTTAAGGCGTATGAGTAATACGAATCCATACAAACAAATATTAATCATACGCAGCCGTACCGTGACAGAATTCAATTTCGTTTGGGAACAGAATTCATACTGCATTTTGGTTGGTCAGCGAAAAACCAAACTATTTGTCAGAACAAACTCATTTGTAATATTAGGCACGGAATTCACTAATGAAATCAAAAATTATCTAATATTTTTTGCAAAAATAGTTTCATTTTTGAAGTGAAACTTCTTTGCAATCAAGAGGGTAAAATTTTTACGGATGAATCCCTACACGAAAATATAAAGACGTTTTTCTGCAAGAGGAGGGCGTAAGCAATTGAGAACGATTGCGAGAGAGAGAAGAGAGAGAGAGAGTGAGAAAGAGCGAAGTTAGCATGAATCACATTGCCATGGAACGAGAGTAGAAAAGAAGCGAGTGAGAAAGATTCATAGAAAAAGGGAGATCAAGAAAAAATACACGCTATTGGTGATGTATTCGTTTAATAGTTAAATATTTGAACTCCAGATGGCAATTCTGTCGCATAACGTCTTGCACTACAGTAAACACAGAGCAGAACTGCTGTTTTCGAAAGCCGCAACACTTTTATCATCAGTACTCTTGTGTATGTTTGTTTGTCAGCACTTATTAGACGGCCTTCAACTAGATAACAGTTTCTATTTCTACAAATTTTATTAGAAAATTGCATACGAGAACTGTATCAACCCGATGGTAACACGTTTCTGTTGCCGTTTAATTATTTTCTTCATGTCATATTTTTTATTCTTACTCTTAATTAAAATCTTGTATTCGACACATTGTCTCAATTAAATTAGTGCTTTTTGTTTGTTCTGTAGTCAAGTATGTCTATTTGTCTGCATTTCATAAGTAGACTAATTTAATATGTAAATATAAAAATTTATTGCCAATTTATATCGCTGAGAATTTAACAGGCATTTTGTTAATAACACTAGCACCTTCCGCGCTGTAGATTAAACAGTTTTCATTATTATTTTATAATTCGCTTGAACTGATTTAATATAAACAAGTAAAAACGTTATATTCGACCGGGTCGAATCTTAAATACCCTCCAAATATTTAGTAAGTGAATTTAAAATGTTTAACTTGGTGGGACAGAGTTCCTTTATATAATATCGTACGTCAACGCCCACTAAAGGGGGCGGGGTTCAAAAAATAGACAATATCATGTTTTCCACAGACGATCGTATGGGCATTGCTAGACCGTCTTAGACTTCATCACTGATCGAGAGTATATATACTTTATGGGGTCCAGTTCTCTTTGGAGGGCTGTGGGGAAACATTTCACCTTTGTCATAAAACTCTAAAAATAAGTGATTGGGATAATTATATACAGAATTAATGACCCCATAAAAGGGTCATTTAGGGGACATAGGGGGAGGAGGGGGTAGGGCAGAAATCGGCAGTCATAAAACTCTAAAAAGAAATGCTTGGGATAATTGTATACAAAATTAATTTTTTTTTGTAGGGTCATTTAGGGGGCAAAGGGGGAGGAGGGGGCAGAGCAGAGTAGTACCAGGTTTTGTCTCAGCTTCGTTATTAAGGCTGAAAAATGTTATTTTTAAAGAATGTAGGCTAAAGTAAAACAATTTGTTAAATTTTTATGCTATTTTTGCATATGATAACGCCCATTAAAGGGCGGGGTCCAAAAAAAAATTATTTTATTTTATGGCTCCAAGTATAAGGCGTTGGACCGTATTTGACATAAAAATATATCATTTGCTTAACAAAATAACCAAAAAACTTTAAAAATTATGTTGTTTTTTCTGGGTTGGTTTAGTTCTTCTTAGGGGAACTTTTTTCCCTCTTGCCCGATTCAGCCCATCTTCGAACTTAACCTGCTCTAAGCTTCAAAATATATTTATGCCAAATTTTAAGGGTCTAGCTCTTTTTGTTTGGACTGAATCGTGATTTCCACAGACGGACGGACATGCTCAGTTCGTCTTAGATTTCATCACTGATCAAGAATATATATAATTTATGGGGTCTGAGATGGATATTTCGATGCGTTACAAATGGAATGACAAAGTGAATATACCCTCCAAATTCTTTTTTGGAGGGTATAAAAACATTATATGGAATATATATTTATCTGTTCCCCGTTAAGAGAAAAAAACACATGCGTTATCCCTCCTGCATACAATTCACAGGCAGAAATGTCCCATTATTGTTGCTACAAATAATAAAAAAAAAGGTTTTTCCCTTTCACTCACTTAAAAAATGTCTATGTTAATAACATAAAAAAATTAATAAAATTGAAACAACAATTTTTTAATAAATTTTCTTTTTATATGAAAAACAATTTGCATCGTAAACAACAATTTTGAAAGTAAAATTTTATATACCAGAATGAAAGCCATACAGTGACTGCGTGTATTCCACACGGCACTCACTTGGGGGTTATTGTTCTAGTTTTTATTATGCTCGCATCTAACAAAAGCATCATTTAAACTAAAGAGCCGGTCTCTGTAATGGATACGATAAAATCTGTTCAGCACATTCGTGCAGGTATTTTGAAACTAACAACCGGCCACTCTTACGAGATTAACCTGCCTTAATTTCATGCATATAAACTGCCCATTATGTAGCAACAGAGTAGCCCTGATGATATTTTGTAAATTTTTGCTTCAACATGAAAATCTTTTTAGATACAAGACAATTTATTGGAAAATTAAAAGCCCAGCCGAGTTATACAAGTAATTGTACGAGTGGAGTTTGATAATTCACTTATTCTTTTTTTCCTTACAAGTTTATTTTTTTTTTTTGCATTTATCACAAAATAATAACTAATTTTCCTTGGCAAAAAATTGGACTGGTCTTTTCTCCACAAATTTTGAATATCATTCGTGCTGATTCTTTTCTTTTTAAGGCAGCAGACTGGGCTTAAGAAATTGTTAGAGTTTATGTGTATAATTTTCTTTGTCTTGAACTGAAATTAATGCAATTGAAATGCAACAATATTTAAGGTTAAAACTGCTTAATATTAAAGAAACTTTCCTTGTAAATTAATTGCTTATCGTAATTACAATGCAGCAATTAAGCAAAACTAATTGCAGTGAACACATATTTGTATTTTTAGGTTTTGTTAACACAATAAGGAGATGACGTTTAAAGGATAAAAATGGAAATATTAAAGAAGGATTTCAGTGGACATAAGAAATGTTTGTCCTCTTATTTAACATCGACAATAGAACATACAAAATAATGGAGGAGCATTGCAAATATTTTAAACGAATGAACAAATATTTTAAATTTATTTTATTTTATTTTTTTTTTCTTTTGCTAATATAAAAAAAATGTATTTCTATATTAAGGATTAAAGTAATAAATATTTATATTCAATAAAAAATTTATTTTATTCAGAATATTTTAGTATAGGAATTAAAACGTAATTTTTACATGTCATAGCAATATTTTTTTATATATTTTTCAATATTTTTTATAATTTTTTTGTCTTTTTTTTATATATTTTTATACCCTTCACAAAAAAGTAAAACTGTATATATGGGTCATTCCATGTGTAATTTCCTCAATATTAATATGTGACCCCATAAACTATATATTCTGGATCCTTAAGAATAGCAATAACGAATGAGCGATGTCCATCTGTCCGTCTGTCTGTACGATTTTCCCAAGCCCCCAGATAACCTAGAAACTTCGTTATAGGACCGATGTATTGGAAATGAATTTAAATAGAGTGGTATTGAAATGTAGAAAAATCCAAAATACGGTTCCAGAGCTGGGGAGCTGGCACCTATTTCTCGAAGCAAAATTAAGTGCCAAAAAGCAATTATTTTTCTGTTTATTTGTTAATTAAAGCTATTTCATACTTTGGGAGGAACGAAATTTGCATTGAAAACTAAAAATATGAAATTTTTTTCCAGGGCTGGGAAATTGAAATTTTTTTTATCATAAAAGTAACCAAAAAGCCAACTGAGAATGTAGGAACAACAAAATTGGCATTTAAATTTGAATAAATCTAAATTTCGATTCCAGGGTTGATCAACTGCAAATTTTTTTTATGTGTTTTTTCGGTACGTAGAATTATTTTTGTTGCTGTTGTTTGCTAATAAAAACTATTTTAAAATTTAGGAAAAATTAATATAATTTAGGAAATATAAATTAATAAATAGAATTTGAACAAATTGATTTATTAATAAAA
Organism: Linnaemya tessellans; assembly: GCA_951800035.1. Lineage (NCBI taxonomy): Eukaryota > Metazoa > Arthropoda > Insecta > Diptera > Tachinidae > Linnaemya > Linnaemya tessellans. Next base: position 4,180,465 of record OX637535.1, read on the forward strand.
TAATAAAAAATGGTTTGCAGTCTGGCAGATTCGAACTTAAGCTCGTTGAAAAAATTAACAATTTACGAAAAATAATATTGGTATTAATATTTTTAAAAATTTTCACTTCGATTCCAGTGCTGGACAACTGCAGTATTTTGTAGTGCATGCAAGTGAACAAAATGTTTACAAATTTTAAGTTTTTCTTAAATAAAACTTCATGCCTCATTAAGAGTTGCATTGGTAAAACGAAAAGAAAAAAAAAATTAAATTTTGCGGCCAGGGTTCGGAAATTTATATATTTTTTGTACAAAGCAGCCATATAAGTTCCTAATTTTGTTTTTTTAAAGAACTAAACCTATTTTATACTACAGGAAGAAATATATTTGAGTAAAGAATAAAAAACATTAAAAACTCAATTCCAGGGTTCGAAAATCGATATAGTTTTGTTACATAAAAATAGCCATGTAAGGTCCTAATTTTGTTTTTTTAGGAAGAATTAAATTGGTACTTAAAGCCAAAAAAATAGATATTCGATTGCAGAAAATTTTTTGCCACATAAAATAATTAAAAGAGTCATTACTTTTGGTTCCCTTGGTGCATTAAGCCTGTTTTACACTAAAGCAAGAAAATTTGTTGATACGTAAAACTAACCAACTGAGTTGCTAATTTTTATTTTGAATCTTAAATTAAACTTTTTTATACTTCAGAAAAAATTACATTCGTGTAAAAACTTTAAAAATTGGATATTCGATTGCAGGGTTGGAAAGTCGATATGTTTTTTTTTTACATATAATTAACCAAATAAGTTCCTTATTTTGGTTTTTTTTGATGAATAAAATCAATTTTTTGTTTTAGAAAGAAAGGAGAAATACATCTGTGAAGGGTATTTTGGATTCGGCACTGCCTAATATAGCTCTTTTACTTGTTTTTTGTTATATTTTTTATATTATTTCTTCTCTATACTTTTTTATTATATTTTCTATTTTATTTTTTCTATATATATTTTTTCATATGTTTTTTATTATTGTATTATAATATATATAAAGAAAGATTAACGATTTTAATCGTTAGCAAAAATTGTTACACCTCTAATATACGATGTAATTAAATTTGAAAATGTATGTGTGTCTGTTGTTTTGTATTTGTATTTTATTAAATGCTTTGCATAAGCAAAACGAGCGTGTCCTTAATGAGCATTTATAGGATTAAAAGTGTATTAAAATAAATATGATTTAAATATTAACAGACACACGCAGCAACTCAAACAAATACGCACACATAACACTAGCACACGCACACACACACACACACACTTATGTCTGGATATTTTGCATTTTCGTTTTTCTAGTAACTTTAATACGAATACTTGTTGTTGCCGGATGTTCTTTAATATGGCTTTATTAATACACAAAAAGAAAACAGATTCTGACACACACACACACACACATGATGCATGACTATTTTTTGTATTAAAGGATAATGAAAAGTTTTTCTTCTTCATATCACGGACTGAGTGTCTTATCAGCGTATGACTACGCCACCTTTTTCGTCAGCATTTTTCCTAGTCGATTTACTTTATATTCATTAAGTTTTGTTGCGAACAATATGGGAAAATTAAATAGCAATTTGTAATATTATTTAACTGGGCACGCCAAAACATAAGGGAGCTGATTAAGACGCTGAATGCGAGATTTTGGGTATTTGAAATATTTTTATCTAGTACATTCTTATCAAAACCTTGCAAAGAGACCAAAAAAGTTTGACTTAGGTATGATGGAACAAAAAATTCAGAAAAATGGGACATGAAGAAAAATAATCAAACGGTAACACGGGTATTATAACAATAACATGTTAACATCAGCATGATACAGTTCTCGTATTCTTTTTCACAATAAAATTTGTGTAAATAGGAAATGTTATCACATTCAACTGAGCCACCTAATAAGTGGTGACAAACACAATACACATGAGCACTGATGATGCAAGGGTTGCGTCTTTCGAAAACAGCTGTTCTGCTCTGCTGTGTAAGTTGAATAAAACTGATGTTGACTTTCCTTTGTGCCTTGGAATATTTATCATGTCTTTCTGAGATTTAAATTAAAAATTTCGAACAATTAGCCTATAGAATCTTAATTCAATTTAATACTTGCAAAGAGACGTTTTTTTTTTTAAAGAGAACGCTGACGTGTGTCTAGTGCTGCTGTGGCTATACGCAGGTCCCGGGTTCAATTCCCACAAGATCTCTCTGTTGAACAACAGCTGGGCCTTAAATCCTTTGATTTCATAATTTTCACCTATTTTTTGGCTCACATCTGTTTCTCAAAAAAAAAAAAAATTCTAGGCGTTTAATTAAAAATTAATAAAATTTGCTTAAGCAAACAAGAGTGTCTAATTTAATGAATATGTGCTCGTTATGCTCGTATATGACTTTACACTTTTACCTAAAAGTTTTTGATTGTTTTACACTAATGAAAAATGTGGCGCTTTTAATAAGTTTGAGTGAATGTTCATGTTTGATTTGCTACAAAATTAAAATTTATAGAAAGTTTGCTCATGAACTGCCACATCTATTGTTTGAGCAAATGAAGAGCAGCCGTGAATAATAAATTGATAAACACACAAAATTTTAAATACCATCAACTGTACCCTTGAAATATAATACAATATATGCTTACCCTATTATTCATAAAAATTATGAGAGTCTAATAACAGCGTAATAAAACAAAATTTCATATGAAATTTGCTCTATTACACTCTTATAGGCCTCTCATAATTTTTATGAATAAGGGGGTCAATTTTTAAATATTTTCATTAAAATAAACTTGAATCGTAATTCAACTAGGCATTTCATTAAGATTCTCAAGCGTTACTCCAAAAATATATAAGTAAAATGGTTAAGTGGTTACTTTTATATACCAAACTAATTTCGATTTTCCAGCCCTGACATAGAATTTTAATTTTTTTTTATTTAATACCAATTTAATTCTTCCTGAAGTGTAAGAACAGTTTAATTCAATACAAAAATAAATTTGGGAATTTATGTGGTTACTTTTTTTTATATACAAAAAATTTCGATTGTCCAACTCTGAAATAAATTTTTTTTTTTACTTTTCATAACACTTTAATTTTTCCCGACCTATAAAACAAGTTCAATTCATTAAAAGTTCTAAAATTTAAAAAATCGATTTTCCAACCCTGGAATCAAATTTTAAATTTTTTTTAGTTGTTCCTGAAGTGCAAAATAGGTCTAATTCACCATAAAAACCAAAATTTGGGACTGGAAAAAAATTTGTGAAAAACATTAAAAACACCATCTGGGCTGCTGACCCACCCACCGTGTATTTTTAATGTTCAGTAAACAAAATATGATGCTTTAGTTGTTCTATACTACAAACGAAGAGGAAAAATATGTATATATTTTCCATAAAAAACTGGACAATTGCAACTCTGCATGAGGCGCAAACTTAAGAATGCCATTAGAAATTTATTTTATTAAAAATTGCCTTCATGGCAAACAAATTTAATCAACGGAACATAATGAAAGCAATCAAAGCCAAAGGAGATTCCATGTAACTGCATGAACGGCTCATTGTTTCAGCTCATTGTGTTTTTGTAGTTGTTGTATCAACGGTGTGTTTGCCGGTGGGTATAAACGAATGCATCCCTGATTATTTACATTTATCTGTGCATGTATTTGTATGCATAAGGACTTGCTGGCACCTGAATTAAGGCAATGACGAAGTTGTACGTGTACAATTGTTTATATTGGTTTTGTGTTACGGCATTTGTAATCTCATTTAAAGCTTGAGGATGAAAGTGTTTATTTGTTTAACACAACATTTAAACAACTTTGTGACCAATTTAAAATTAAATAAAAGCTGCAATAAAAACTCAATAATGCATGCATTTAAGAAGGTAAAAGGCAACTGAAGTTGTGGCGAGGCAATTTCATACAATAACAATCAAAAAGAAGTAAAAACGTTATACTCGACCGGGTCGCATCTTAAATACCCTACAAATATTTAGTGAGCAAAATTAAAATGTTTAACCGGGTGGGACAGAGTTCATTTATATGATATTGTACATCAATGCCCACTAAAGGGGGCGGGGTTCAAAAATAGACAATATCATGTTTAACACAGATGAACGTATAGGCATTGCTAGACCGTCTTAGACTTCATCACGGATCAAGAATATACATATTTACTTTATAGGGTCCAATTCTTTTTGGAGGGCATTAATATGTATTTTTTGGGGTCTCTCCGGCAAGGACGGTAGGGGAGACATTTCACCTTTGCCATAAAACTCTAAAAATAAATATTTGGGATAATTAAATGTAAAATTTATTATGTGAGTGAAGACAAATATGCAGAGTTAAACATGTTTTGACGTAAGCAGTTACAAAACAACGTATTTAGCTGTGGAGTTAAATACGTTATAACGCAACGAATTTTTTTTTTATGAAAATTCATATTTAATAAATTTGTTGAGCATTTTCTGAAAGTATTTACAGGCCATTAAAGGTCAACTTAGAAACCATGAGTGAGTGTGTGATCTTGGAGGGATTTTGCCCCCAGTGGCCAAATATGGAGGTGGCATAGAAGACACTCCCATAATCATTCTGTATAAAAAAGAAAAAATTCACTGCTTGCCATTTCGTTACGTCATAATATATTTAACTTCGCAGCTAAATACGTTGTTTCGTAAATGCTTACGTCGAAACATGTTTAACTCTGCATATATATTTTTTATTTTTTTATCTTGGACCAGCACTAAGGGGAACCTAAACGAGAGGATAGTATAAAGGGGACAGATTAGGAAAGATGAGAAGATTGAATGTTTTTTTGTAGCTATTTCGACCTTTTTTACTTCGCCGGCTTATTTGTGCTACAGGGCCGACGAAGGTGGGTGCTGTTACTCTGCTTTTAGTACATGATAGTGTCAGTCGCTGCCAATTATGCTCAGTGACCAGTGACTATGCCTTCATCATTGAAACAGGCTGGCAACAACTAACACAACCATGCACTAGTGCTGATCAGAAGAATTCAACACAATATTTCATAGTCTCGTGTTCTACTACTTCAGCCAACAGCACCCACATTTATCTTCACACACATAAATTTATTTTTAATTTAATTTTTTTTAAAGGCTCATTTAGGAAGCTCATTAGAGCTTAAAAATGTTATCTTCAAGGAATGTAGGCTTAAGTAAAACAATTTCTTAAATGTTTACACTATTTTTACATATAATAACGACCACTAAAGGGGCGGGGTCCGATAGTTATTTTTATTTTATTTTATTTTATGGCACCAATTTTAACGCTGTGGACCTTCCTTAATATAAAAATATGTATATCATTTGCTCAACAAAATTAAAAAAAAAAAATTTAAAAATTATATTGTTTTTTAGATGTTGGTTTAGTTCTTCTTAGGGGAAATTTTTTTCCCTCCGGCCCGATTCAGTTCATTTACGAACTTGATCTGTGCTATCCTTTAATATATATTTAAACCAATAAACCAAGTTTCAAGAGCCTAGCTCTTCTCGTTTGGACTGAATCGTGATTTCTACAGACGGACGGACGGACATGCTCAGATCGTCTTAGATTTCATCACTGATCAAGAATATATATACTTTATGGGGTCTCAGGTGGATATTTCACTGCGTTTCAAGAGGTATGGCAAAATGAATATACCCTCCATATTCTTTTTTGGAGGGTATAGCCAATGACTTTGCAAAAGATCGAGGGAGAAAAGTTATTTAAATATATTATGGCCTATTCTGGTTTTATTTATTAAATTACTCAAATCCTAAAACTTTGCATGAGGTTTCGTTATTATTCTTATTATTAGATATGATTATACCCTTCAGAAAAAAGTGAAAGGGTACATAAAGGTTTGTCATTTCTTTGATATTAATATGGGACCCATAAAATATATAACATTCTGGATTCTTATAAATAGCTATGAATAATAAGCGATATCTATCTGTCTGTACGTGAAATCGTGTTTGCCAAGCCTCCAGAATAGCTAGAGACTTCATACTTGGACTGATAGAGTGAAAATGAACTGCAATAGAAATGAAATTCAGAAAAATCTGAAATATGTTTCCAGAGTGAAAAAATGACACACAGCATGACAAACCTTTCATATTCTTGTGCAGGGTATGAAAATGTCATAATGAATTTCATGGCATAAAGATAATACCCTGTCGATATTTGAGATAGAAGTTGAAAGATATTTATTATTTTGTTCAAACATCATGACTTGGGAAGCTGCTAAATTAATTTAAATTTCATATGATATTCAGCTATTCATATTATCTGCCTGGTGAAATACAGGGGGCAAATTACGGCATTCGATATCGATCGAAATTTCCATTTAAATTGTATTGAAATTTCGATCGATATCGAATGCGCTAATTTGGCAACTGTTTTTGTAAAAACAATAAAAATTTTCTATTGCTATATTAAATTGAATTAAGATTTTATAGGCTAATTGTTCGAAATTTGTTTTTAAATCTCAGAAATATAAATCTCAGAATAATAAATAATGATAAATATTCCAAGGCACAAAGGAAAGTCAACATCAGTTTTATTCAACTTACACAGCAGAGCAGAACAGCTGTTTTCGAAAGACGCAACCCTTTCATCATCAGTGCTCATGTGTATTGTGTTTGTCACCACTTATTAGGTGGCTTAGTTGAATTTGATAACAGATAAGTACATGTGAACGTTTTTCCAATTTTTTTTTTATTATTGGTAGCTCAAGTTTTTAAATCTCTTTCTGAGATTTAAAAACAAATTTCGAACAATTAGCCTATAAAATCTTAATTCAATGCAAATTTTCGTTTGGGTGTTTATATTAAAAAAAAAACAAATTTTGAGTTTTTTTATTAATGCTTCAATATAAATATCCAAATGGAAATTTTTATTAATTTTCCAAAAGCTGGCAGTATTTCACCCTTTAAAAACAGAATGTTTCTTGAATGTTGCCAGAAACATTTCAAATGTGTACAACTTCAGCAACTGCGCTATTTCATAAATATGAAATTTGACACAAACATTTCACATGAACTGCTGAACGGAATACGAAACGCAAAACTTTATTCCAAACTGAAATGTACGAGTATTTGCATACAAAAAAAATGGCATGTCAAATTTAAATAGGAAATAAAGTTGAAAAATATAAAAATGCTTACTTGGTGTTGTCACACATACAAACAGCACCATCATATGCTCCGCTTCAAATTGCAGTCATATGCATAAACTCATACCAGCATAAGCACATTTACATATAAATTTATATGCATGTGGAAATAAAAGGTCGGTCGGTCGGTAGGTCGGTCGGTCAGAATGAGTAGAGATAAGATAAGCAACATAAGAGTTGTTTTATTTTTGACAACACCACGTAATATATTGTTTTCTTGAGTTCATGTTTTGTCATGCTTCTTCATAAAATGCCATTCCCTTGCGCTGGCATCTTGCAAAGAATTTCAAACATATTTCTTCTATTCTTCTTTAAAAACTTTTCCGACAATTCCTTTTATTCCTGCGTAACAGTAAAAAAAAAAGGAAAAAAGAAATATTTCTTATACATTTCTATTGTTTTTGTGTGTTCACCGTGAATAGAAGAAAAAACCTTTTGTAGAAATTTCAGCGGAAGAAATATGAAATGATGATGCATATTTTAAGGTTTTTAGAAATTATCAAGAACTCGTTACAATGAAGGATGTATGGAAATATTTGCAATCAGTGCTGCCAACTGCCTTTTTTTATTCCTGTAATCATTATAATTTACTTTGATGTGGAACAAATTGATAGAAGAAAACTCTTTTCTCTTCTAAATTCTAAATAGTAGCAAACTGCATCAAATGTTTTAATTTATTATAAAAACAGTAGTTAAGGGACGGGGGTGTAAATTATTTAAACAAATTTATATATGCCCGTTCTACACAATTTGATGCACTTCTTTTAGATCGTTATACTTTTCCCAACTTTCATGTACAGCATTTCACACAGGGGCAGGTATTCAATTCTTTTTATAACATAAAATAAATAGATGCAGTCACACTTAAAATTAAAATTTTATATAATAATATTATCTACAGATTAAATTGCTAAGTTTACAATTGTTATCCAGGTTCAGGTTCAATTCCGGGAATTTATATATACATTTTTATTTAAAAAATTTGTCTTAAGTAAAAATTGTACTAATCAATTCCTATTCCTACTAACACGTACAACCTTCAAAAGTGAAAAAAACTGAACACAAAATGCTGATGAGATGGCGCACAGTGGGGTATTTTGTGCAATAAGTAATTTTTTCGACGCACAAAATTTAAAAATGTAATGATGCAGTTTTGCAGAAAATTGATTCAGTAAGAAGAATCCATAAATTGTATTCCAAAAAAACGTTAATTTGTCCTTGAAATAATGAAGTAAAGTTACATGTAAATTTTGCTTCAAAATTTTTAAAACTGTTTACGCACTTCTATAGTGTTTGTACGTAAAATAGTTTTATTGCTGTGATTTAAATAGTGTTTTTTTTCAAATATAGACTTTTCTGCGTATTTAAAAAAAATTATAAAGTTCACTCATATGGTTTAAAATATATGATAGAATAAAATTTGTTCCATAATGTACCGAGATTGCAAACTTCCTTGGAAGAAAAACCGGGTTGCTCGGTCGTGCTAGGTATTTCCGCTATAAAGTTATAAAAAGTAAGATTCCATATTATGAATAAAACAAAGTTTAAACATTTAATAATCTTTTATAATATCATAAAATTTGTCTCCAAATTCATGAAATTTTTATAAAATAATTATTTATAAAATAATTAGTTTTGGTAGAGAACCAAAAAGTTGTGGGAAAAATATAGCATGGGTTCTATCGGCGGTAAGTGGTGGGCGTTAATTGAGGTAATTTCAAAAACTTTGGGTCAAAAATTAATTTTGGTTTTCTATTTGCGATGGATTGTGGGCGTGGCCAATTTTGATGAAACTTTATTTTATTCTTAATTTAGGTAATAAAAGGCTCTGTGCCAAATTTCAAAAACTTTGGGCCAAAAATAAATTTTGGTTTCCATGGGCGGAGGGTTGTGGGCGTGGCCAATTTTGATTAAACTTTATTTTATTCTTAATTGAGGTAATAAAAGGATCTGTGCCAAATTTCAAAAACTTTGGGCCAAAAATAAATTTTGGTTTCCATGGGCGGTGGGTTGTGGGCGTGGCTAATTTTGATGAAACTTTATTTTATTCTTAATTGAGGTAATAAAAGGCTCTGTGTCAAATTTTAAAAACTTTGAGCCAAAAATAAATTGTGGTTTCCATGGGCGGTGGGTTGTGGGCGTGGCTAATTTTGATGAAACTTTATTTTATTCTTAATTGAGGTAATAAAAAGCTCTGTGCGAAATTTCAAGAACTTTGGGACAAAAATAAATTTTGGTTTCTATTGGCGGTGGGTGGTGGGCGTGGCCAATTTTGATGAAACTTTATTTTATTTTTAATTGAGGTAATAAAAAGCTCTGTGCCAAATTTAAAAATATTTGGGCCAAAAATAAATTTTGGTTTCTATGGGCGGTGGGTGGCGGGCGTGGCTAATTTTGATGAAACTTTATTTTATTCTTAATTGAGGTAATAAAAGGATCTGTGCCAAATTTCAAAAACTTTGGGCCAAAAATAAATTTTGGTTTCTATGGGCGGTGGGTGATGGGCGTGGCTAATTTTGATGAAACTTTAATTTATTCTTAATTGAGGTAATAAAAGGCTCTGTGCTAAATTTTTAAAACTTTGGGCCAAAAATAAATTTTGGTTTCCATGGGCGGTGGGTTGTGGGCGTGGCCAATTTTGATGAAACTTTATTTTATTCTTAATTGAGGTAATAAAAAGCTCTGTGCCAAATTTCAAAATATGTAAAAATGTGGGCCAGGAATAAATTTTGGTTTCTATGGGCGGTGGGTAGTGGGCGTGGCCAATTTTGAAGAAACTTTATTTTATTCTTAATTGAGGTAATAAAAAGCTCTGTGCAAAATTTCAAAAACTTTGGGCCAAAAATAAATTTTGGTTTCTATGGGCGGTGGGTAGTGGGCGTGGCCAATTTTGATGAAACTTTATTTTATTCTTAATTGAGGTAATAAAAAGCTCTGTGCCAAATTTCAAAAACTTTGGGCCAAAAACAAATTTTGGTTTCTATGGGCGGTGGGTGGTGGGCGTGGCCAATTTTGATGAAACTTTATTTTATTCTTAATTGAGGTAATAAAAAGCTCTGTGCCAAATTTCAAAAACTTTGGGCCAAAAATAATATTTGGTTTCCATGGGCGGTGGGTTGTGGGCGTGGCCAATTTTGATGAAAATTTATTTTATTCCTAATTGAGGTAATAAAAGGCTCTTTGCCAAATTTCAAAAACTTTGGGCCAAAAATAAATTTTGGTTTCTATGGGCGGTGGGTATGAGATGTGACTGTACTTCACTGATGACGTGTTAGATCTCAGACTTGATCTTAAGAATTGCATGAGGATATGAGGCCTTTCTGAGCCTAAATTCGTTAATTGTGTGTACCCACGAAGCCATTCTGGGCTTCGTGGGTACATTCATTTTACCCATTTATGAAGTCGTTGACTTCATTTTCCTTTATTGCCGATTGAAGCCGCTGTTATTTCGTAAGACGTTAAATTACGTTTACTCCAGTTGTTCAGGATTTAACGGCACATTATATCTCCATAAATTTTGTGACGATTCATGCGATCTCAATTTCATTGTTTGCTAAATTATTTGCCACCTGATCTTGCATTTCAATTTTCCTTATATTCACTTTTTCAGAGCTATTATTTTAATTTGTTAACGTAATTTTGACTGTGTTTAAATTATATTCTTACTACTAACATTCAAAATTCATTGTAAAAATTTAAAAAAAATATATCTATATATTTAAAACTGAGCTCATGTCCAAAAGGAATATTAAACACTTAAACACTTTTTCATATTATGGCAGTTATAAAACGGACATCTTTATAATTTATTTTCGATTTTGGAGTCCGTGTCCAACGGAAGGTGTAAACAAGTATTTCTGCTGCCGGACTTCTTCGTCAAGTGATTACAAAACTTAAGTTTTATATCCAGTAAATTTAACAGAGACTGCATTTTAATTAAGTTAAACTACACTCACCCACACACATACACATACAAAAATTAGCAACAGGTACTCGTAGTAAAACTCAACCTTTCATTCATTTGAATTTCCTACTCTCGTATATCCGTATTGTGTTCTCATATGTTTGTGTTAGTTCAAGGAAAACCAGTTTGATTAGTGTCCGCACACACACACACATACACATTAGGGTGTTCTCTAAGCACAAAGTCTGCTATAAGTACCCTCCAAATATTTAGTTAATATATTTAAATTGTTTAATCTGCTGGACCAGAGTTCGTATAGGACATTTTTGTGCCCATATTAAAATCCCCACTTTGGCAGGGTCACTCAGGGAAGGCCCGTGGAGGAGACATCTCCCCGTTGTTGTAAAAACTTAAAAAGTAAATTTTTGGGGTAATTAAGTGATAGAAATAAAATTTTTTTTGATAGGGTCACTTAGGGGCACAGGCTGGTGGAGGGCTAGGGCAGGGGAAGATCAGTGAGCATTTTAATTTCGTCGTAAAAGCTTAAAAATTTACTTTTTAATGATTAAGTATAAGCATAAGGAAAATAATTCTTTTAATATTCGCTCTACTTTTCCATGCAATAGGTTGCTTAAAGGCCCTCTAAAAAGGGCTAAGTCCACAAATGAATTTTTCAAATTTTCTGGCTCAAATTTCAACGCTTTGGACCTTCTTTGACATAAAAATATATTATTTGCTTAACAAAAAAAATAAGAAATAAAAAATATAAAAAATTATGTGTTTTTTAGAGGTCGATTTAGTTCTTTTTGGGGAACCTTTTATCCTCTGGTCCGATTTAGACCATTTACAAAACTAACCTGTGCTATTCTTCAAGACTTATCTGTACCATATATCAAGAGTCTGGGTCTTTTTATTTGGCGTGTATAGTGATTTCCACAAGTAGACGGACGGACGAACGCTCGTGTCTAGATCGTCTTAGATTTGATCTCTGATCAAGAATATACATACTTTATGGGGCTTTTGGGGAATATATCGCTGCGTTACATACGGAATGACAAAGTGAATATAACCACTTCCATGTATTCCAATCGATTTAGAATTTTAAGACTTATGCTAGGAACACAACTGGGACGAACGACGAATTTCGTTCAGTACGACGAATTCGTTGGTAAAAATTCGTTCTATAAATTCGTCGTATGAAACACAATAACAACGAATAAATTAAAATAATAAACAAAACAATTGTAAATTGTAAATTGACAACTAAATTCAATTACTTGAACATAAATAACAAAGAAGCTTTAGTTATCAGCAGCCGATGGCTCTGGAAAAAGCGAAAGAGATACATGGAATATTGGGAATATTAATCGTCAGGGTTGGGGAATTTCGTACTAACCAAAAAGGTAATAACTTAAAAATATGAATGTGGGAACTTCTCATATTCAATTTTCGTTAAAATATTGGTTAAATAGTTGATATTCCTACTAACTAGCACCACTTGCAAAAGTGGAAAAATTGAACAAAGAACGCTGATGAGATGGCGTAGCGGCCTCGGAATCAGTACTGATCCGTTCTGCTGGTTTGATGATTATTGAAAAATATTCTTATTATTCCAATCTTAATATAAATTAATAAAAATAGAATTTGAACAAATTCATTTATTAATAAAATAATAAAAAATGGTTTGCAGTCTTGCAGATTCGAACTTAAGCCCGTTGATAAAATTAACAATTTACATAAGAAAGTTCGACTAATAAAAATTCATACATAATTTAAAACAATAGTAAATTTTGTTAAAAATCTTTGTAATCCTCTGATGCCAGATTCTTTAGACATTCAATAATTAACCCGGTTTCTGTAAATAAATTATTCTTTTCATTTAACAGCTGATGGGGTGACCATATGAAAAAGTAGGAAATAGGAAGAAAGAATATATTATAAAAAGTGTTCAAAATTAATAATAAGTCGTCCGAATGATACATTTTTGTGAATTAGTGAATGCATTTTTAGTATGTACTGAAAATTTTCGTGCTAGATGCAACAATACAGTAGTGAATTATGTTTTCCCACAAAAAACCAATTTGAGTATATGAAACCTGGGCACCTCATATTGATTTGTTCGTCGCTCGCTGACGAAACAAATAACAACAAACCTATTTCAACTTTCGCTGAGTATGACGAATTTCGTCCAACGCCACGATTGTGTGCATTTTCATATACACGAATGTGTTTCATTTTTGGCGACGAATATTCGCAACCAAAAATTTGTCTTTCGTCGCAGTAGTGTTCCTAGCATAAAATATTCCATACATTTTTGGAACGAGATTACGAGTCTGCCTATTACCATTTTCACCCTAATGTTCACATGTTCGTAGGCATACATACACGTATGTATTTACAAAAGTGTATTGCAGAACTGTTTAAGTGCATTTGCATTTGTAAAACGAAATTCGGTCAAGTACTAATTTGTACTCGTACACCACGAAATGATTGCTTTAAATCTATAACACATTGAAAACTAAAAATACGTTTGTGGGTGGCTGTCAAAGGAATTATGGCTGCAACTAAATTTTGTACACAACCAACATGACGCCGGCAAAGCGTTGTAAATTTTCATAGCGCATTGGCCTTTTCCAGTAATTTAAGAGTGCCTAAGATCGATATATTGCCAGTTTGAAGATGGATTAAACTTTGCGTTAGCGTCATGACAACTTTAAATTCTTAGGAATAGGAGTAGAAGTTAATACATGAAAAAAACAAGTGAAAGTGCTGTGCCGAATATTAAATACCCTTCACAGATGTATTTCTTTTTTCTTTCTGAAACAGAAAATAGATTGTATTCACCAAAAACACCATAATAAATAACTTATTTGCTGACTTGTTTGCACGAAAAAATTTCGATTTTCCAACACTGGAAACTAATTTTGAATTTTTTACCTGAATGTAATTCTTACGTACCAAAAAAATGTTCTTGCTTAAACGTAAAAAAGTCTTAATTCACAAAAAAAAAAAACCAGAAGTAGTGACTATTTTCATTATTTTATGTGCCAAAAAAATTTTCCTTCTCCAAACCTGGTGTTGAATATCTAATTTTTTTTAGTTTTAATGCCAATTTAATTCTTTCTGAAGTATATAGGTCAGTTCACAAAAAAAAACAAAATAAGGAACTTGTATGGCTATTTTTATATAACAAACATAATTTGATTTTCGAACCCTGGAATAGAGTTTTTAAATTTATTTATTTATTACATGAATATAATTCTTCCTTGAACATAAAATAGGTTTAATTTACCAAAAAAATGATGACCTAACCAGAATGGTCTATGTATAAACCCCGCTAAATCTAAATGTATTTTGATTTCTAAATCTAGGAGAAATTTCCAGAACCCTCGGTTAAAAATTAACGGAGATAATATAGGTTTTGTTACAACAGCGTCTAATCTGGGACTGATCTTCAATGATAGACTAACTTGGTCTGACTATATAAATGCAGTTGTTGGCAGAGTCTACGGTATAAGTTAAAGATTCAACACCATCTACAATACGTATGTTATTAGCCAAAACGTATCTTATACCATCTCTCCTATACGGATGTGAACTTTTTGCAAACTGTACTTATGAAGACAAAAGAAAGCTTAACGTTGCTTATAACAACATTGCTAGATACATTTTTAATAAAAGACGCTTTGAGCACATTTCGTCATATGCCCATCAGATTTTCCAAACCAGTTTCGAGAACCTCTTAAAATGCAAATGTCTGATGTTCCTGCACAAAATTATTATATCGAAACAACCGACATACATCTATGATAGAATTGTGTTCGCAAGATCTAACCGCGGTAGGAACATTATACAACTGTCTTATATCCAGTCGACAGTTCTTAATTCACACAATCAGTCTTTGGAACACCTTGCCAAACAACATTCAAAAATTAGGCAACGCTAACATATTTAAAAGAGAATTATTTAAATTTTTTATGTAATATTACTTTCTGCTCTCCTTTTTCTATTTAATAATTTTTGCTTACTTTCTCCACTATATTATATTTTTCATCCTCTTATTGCAAATCTGCTTTTGTTATTAAAATCTTGTTTAAAAGAAGCTCCTTTGTTACAAATATTAATATTATTGCTAGCCTTTGAAACCTAATTATATATTATTTATGACTTATCTGTTTTTGTGTAATCAATAGCACTATCATTTATAAGACATCTTGTCTTGTTGTGCTATGTCGCAATTTAAATAAATAAATAAAAAAAATAAATAAAAAAAACAAAATTAGGAACTTACATGGCTGCTTTTATGTACTAAAAAAATTTATATTTCCGAACCCTGGAAGCGATTTTTTTTTGCCAATACAACTCTTAATGAGGTATAAAATAGTTTTATTTAAGAAATACTTAAAATATGTAATCATTTTGGTCAGTTTCATGTAATACACAATATTGCTTGAACCAAAAAAAAACGTTACATGTCCCATCCCTGGAAAAAAAATTTTACTTTTTTAGTTGCTAATACAAATTTTAGTCTTGCCAAAGTATAAAAGAAGTTTAATTAACAAAACAAGCAAAAAAAATAATTGGTTTTTATACCCTCCAAAAAAGAATTTGGAGGGTCATTCCGTTTGTAACGCATCGATATATCCATCTCAGACCCCATAAAGTATATATATTCTTGATCAGTGATGAAATCTAAGACGATCAGAGCATGTCCGTCCATCCATCCGTCCGTCCGTCCGTCTGTGGAAATCACGATTCAATCCAAACGCAAAGAGGTAGACTCTTGAAATTTGATATAAATATATTTTGAAGGATAAAGCAGGTGGGCTAAATCGGGCATGAGGGAAAAAAGTTCCCCTTAAAAGAACTTAACCAACCCAGAAAAAACAACATAATTTTTAAAGTTTTTTGGTTATTTTGTAAAACAAATGATATATTTTTATTTAAAATACAATCCAAAGCGTTTAACTTGGAGTCATACAATAAAATAAAATTATTTTTGGACCCCGCCCACTTTAGTGGGCGTTATAATATGCAAAAATATCATTAAAATTTATAAAACTGTTTTAGTTAAGCCTACATTCCTGAAAAATAACATTTTTTAAGCTTTAATGACCTGGTACTACTCTGCCCTAACGCCTCCTCCCCCTTTGCCCCCTTAATGACCCTATCAAAAAAAAAAAAATTTTTTAAACTTTGAATATATTTATTTTTAGAGTGTTATGACAAAGGTGAAATGAGTCCCCCACAGACCTTGCCAGAGCGACCCCGCCAAAATACAGTTTTAATACCCTCCAAAGAGAACTGGACCCCATAAAGTATATATATTCTTGATCAGTGATGAAGTCTGAGACGGTCTAGCAATGCCCATACGTTCGTCTGTGGAAAACATGATATTGTCTATTTTTGAACCCCGCCCCCTTTAGTGGGCGTTGTCGTACGATATTCGACCCGGTTGAATATAACGTTTTTACTTGTTGCCAGTTAACTTTGCGTTCAGAAATAGGTGCAAACTTCCCAACATTGGAACGATACTTAGGATTTTTCTGAAATTCAATACCATTCTATTTAAGTTCATTTTCAATCCATCAGTCCAAAAATGGGGTCCCTAGCTCTTGTGGAGGCCGATTTCACGAACAGACAGAAGTACAGGAGGACATCGCTCATTCGCTATTGCCATTCATAAGGATCCAGAATATTCCCCTATTAATACTGAGGAAATTACACATGGAGCGACAAACCTATATATTTATCACTGATCAAGTGAATACATACTTTATGGGGTCTTAGAGGGATATTTCTCTGCGTTACATATGGAATAACAAAATGAATATACTGTCCTTTTCTTTTTTATAGGGTATAAGAAAATATTTTATATTTATGGACTGCTGATTGGACAAGAATTTTATATAGAAATTTGTTATATGCGCAGCTAATAAACATAAAATATTTTTTATGATTAAGGCCATCAATGTTTTGTTCTCAGTGGAATGAAAACTGATAAATGGCTCTAGTTAAATTTTCTATTCCTTTTGATACAACATTGTACTTGGCAAAGGCTGTGAGCTTGAAGTCTAATGCTAGGAACACAACTGCGACGAAAGACGAATTTTTGGTTGCGAATATTCGTCGCCAAAAATAAAACACATTCGTGTATATGAAAATGCACACAAACGTGGCGTTGGACGAAATTCGTCATACTCAGCGAAAGTTGAAATAGATTTGTTTCTAATTGTTTCGTCAGCGTGGGACGAACAAATCAATATGAGGTGCCCAGGTTACATATACTCAAACTGGTTTTTTGTGGGAAAACATAATTCATTACTGTATTGTTGCATCTAGCACGAAAATTTTCAGTACATACTAAAAATGCATTCACCAATTCACAAAAATGTATCATTCGGACGACTTTTTATTAATTTTGAGCACTTTTTATTATATATTCTTTCTTCCTATTTCCTACTTTTTCATATGGTCACCCCATCAGCTTTTAAATGAAAAGAATAATTTATTTACAGAAAAAATTTTCAGAAAACAATTACAAAAAGGAGTTTGTTCTGGAAAAAAATGGACACCACCGGGTTAATTATTGAATGTCTAAAGAATCTGGCATCAGAGAGTTACAAAGTTTTTTAAAAAAAATTTACAATTTTTTTGTTTATTATTTTAATTTATTCGTCGTTATTGTATTTCATACGACGAATTTATAGAGCGAATTTTTACGAACGAATTCGTCGTACTGAACGAAATTCGTCGTTCGTCCCAGTTGTGTTCCTACCATAAGATATATCCGATTGTTCAAAAAAATTTACTTTTAGCATTTGATCAAGGCAGCCATGGGAAATGCTATTAAGATAATTAAGATACTATTCATATTCTCTCAACCATACAAAAGCAACGCCTAATCAAATCATTTACTATTAAGAACTAGTAGAAATTTAGTTTTAGGCAAATAAAAAAAATATGTCTTTTAAATCCATTCTTTAGAGGCAACATTTGAATTGGTAACGTTTGCCTTTTTTTAATTTTTTTATTTTTTTTTTTGTAATCTTCTATTCAATTACTTAAGGCTTATTAAGTCTTAGCACTTTTGCTGTTTGAAACAAATTATGTTACCCTCTTGCTACCCTCATGCAAAAGTGTGTTGTTATTATTTTTTATTTTCCGTTCCAAAAATGTACATTTGAAAAGAGCTCATTAAATTAAGCCAGCCTTCTGGCATATAATATACGGCTCATTTATTACACCAATAGGAAAAAAATGAATTGCTGCCAACAAAAAAAAAAAAAAAAAGGAAAGAAAATAAGAAGGAAAAGCCCGTAAAAGTAACATCAAACCACTGCCGTAAAAAATGTTATTACTAATACTTAAGGCTTCGTAAATAATAAAGTCGTTTGCTTCCTTTTCGAATATTCTTAACATTTATTACAATCTTTGCAGAATATTTTAGTACAAGCATTTGTATATGTTGAGTTTTCGCCTAGAAAAATGTCTCTAGCATTCTGCCTATTACCTTGAATACTCGTACAGGGAAATATTCTAGCGTACGTACGCGTACATGCTGCATGCCTAAGATTTATATAGAAAAGTGTGCTGTTGTGCATAAAATCACATAATTTAGAACAAAATTATTGAATTGCTTTTGTATGGAATAACAAGAGAAATAAGATGTTTTGCGTATTTTTATGGAAAAGGTAAAAGTGCAGAAATGATTTTATGCGTTCGTATAAAAGTTGCTCAGGCTTATCTGGCAAAACAGGTGACCAGAGAAGTTTGTTGTCCACAAGAAGGATAAATTACCATCATCCGTTTTACTTATGGATGCCCCACAAAATTTCGTTATTCTTTTATTAAGACTAAAGCAAAGAATATTTTTCACTAATATGAATGTGTTTATAGGCGACAATAAATTTTAAGCTGTTTTTTGTGGCCTCAATCCTAAGCAACAATAGCTGCTGGTACAGAGCAGAGTTGGAAATAGTGTACATATTTTATTCTCTGTACACACACGAGTTTACATCAACGACATTGAAAAACATGGCATTGAAATATGTACGGATGCTTCACTTTATACACAAATAAATCTTGAGTGTACAGGACTGTGCATCATACCTCAAGTGTATACATTGAATTCACTTTATGTACGTATGCACATTTGCGGAGATGATAACATTGTATTTGTTTTGTAACTTCATGAAATTAATGTGTGTATGTGCGCAGTAAAAGCAAACACTGAAAACATTATACATACCCAACAGTTTCAAATTAAAAAAGCATACACACGAGATGTACACGAGTACACTCATAGTCATACATAAGGAGAAGGTGTACACGATGAAAGAAAGACAATCTCTATAGTGTATTCAAGGTGTACATTAAATTTTGCTGTACATTTCTGAGATCTCTGGTACAGGGAAGTAAAATTTATTCCCATATAGGGTGATTTTTTTAAGAGCTTACCGATTTGTTACACAAAAAAAATTTAGAGAAATGTATGAAATCTTTATTTGACTCGATAGAACAATTTGTGTAATTCAGTATCTAAAGATGATATCCTGTAAAATGTGTGGCTGCACCTCGAATTGAACTCAGCAGTTGTGGCATACTCTCTCCAACAAATTGGCTAGTATATCACGAATAAATTCTCCAATATTGATTTCAATTGCGTCGACTGTGGCGGGCTTGTCTTTATAAACCTGATCTTCAACACAAAAAACTATCTGAAGGTGTTAAGTCCCACGATATACACAAAACAGAAATAAACTCAATTGGACGAATGTTTCGTTTTCTGTGGCAACATCTTGTTGAAACTATATGTCAGCCAAATCCAGCTTTTAAATTTTGAGCAAAAAATAAAATCATATATAAAAAATAAACAAGTAAAAACGTTATATTTGACCGGGTCGAATCTTAAATACCCTACAAATATTTAGTAAGTAAAATTAAAATTTCTAACTGGGTGGGACACAGTTCCTTTAAGACATCTCTGTACCCAATTTTAAATCTCTACTTTGACAGAGTCATTCCGGGAAGGGCCGTGGGGCAGACGTTTCACCACTGCAAGATCAGAGAACATCTCAGCTTCTTATAGGCTTAAGGAATACAAATTGTTCAATATTTACACTATTTTTGCATATAATAACGTACGTCAACGCCCACTAAGGAGGGCGGGGTCCAAAAATGGACTACATCATGTTTTCCACAGACGAACGTATGGGCATTGCTAGACCGTCGTAGACTTCATCACTAACCAAGAATATACATATTTACTTTATGGGGTCCAATTCTCTTTGGAGGGTATAAAAACTGTATTTTGGCGGGGTCGCTCTGGCAAGGGCTGTGGGGGAGACATTTCACCTTTGTCATAAAACTCTAAATATAAAAATTGGGGATAATTAAGTGTAAAATTTATTATGTGAATGAAGATAAAAATGCCGAGTTAAACATGTTTTGACGTAAGCAGTTACGTAACAAAGTATTTAGTTGTGAGATTAAATATGTTATGACGTAACGAAATGGCTATCAGTGAAATTTCTTTTTGTTGAAAATGCATATTTAATAAATTTGTTGAGCATTTAGTGAAAATATTTACAGGTCACGAAAGGTCAACTTAAAGGCCAGTGGACAAATAAGGACGTGGCATGCATTGCCAGGAAATAAAAAAATGATTAGGGGGTGTATTCTATCACACGCAACAATTGGAATCGCTGAATTTAGTTTGTGAATATATTTACAGGTCATGAAAGCTCAAGTTACAGGCCATGAGAGTGTGTGTGATCTTGGAGGAATTTTGCCCCCAGTGGCCAAATATGGAAGTGGCATGCATTGCCAGTATATACAAAATGATGTATGGCATAGAAGACACTCCCATAATCATTTTGTATATAAATATGGATTTTCATACAAAAAAAACTTCACTGATTGCCATTTCGTTACGTCATAACATATTTAACCTCACAACTAAATACGTTGTTTCGTAACTGCTTACGTCAAAACATGTTTAACTCGGCATTTTTATCTTCATTCACATAATAAATTTTCCACTTAATTATCCCAAATATTTGTTTTAGGGTTTTATGGCAAAGGTGAAATGTCTCCCCCACGGCCCTTGCCAGAGAGACCCCAAAAATACAGATTTAATGCTCTCCAAAAAAATTACATAAAGTATACATATTCTTGATCAGTGATGAAGTCTGACACGGTTTGGCGATGCCCATACGTTCGTCTGTAGAACACATGCTGTAGTCTATTTTTGAACCCCGCCCCTTTTAGTGGGCGTTGACGTACGATATCATATGCAAAAATAGTGTAAATATTGAACAATTTGTATTCCTTAAGCCTATAAGAAGCTGAGATGTTCTCTGATTTTGCGGAGGTGAAACGTCTGCCCCACGGCCCTTCCCGGGATGACTTTGTCAAAGTAGAGATTTAAAATTGGCTACAGAGATATCTTAAAGGAACTCTGTCCCACCCAGTTAAACATTTTAAATTTACCTAATAAATATTTGGAGGGTATTTAAGATTGGACCCGGTCGAATATAACGTTTTTACTTGTTTTATATTAGAGTGATTATTGAACTCTGTTTTCAACTTTAATATTTTCTGCGAGAGTTTGGTTAAAAATTCCCTGATTATCTGTTTTAGTCCTAGAGGAAGGCACATAGAAAGTATGAAAATTAGCTTTCATAATAAAATTGTATTTTCACAATATTTCATATTAATTAATTATTTATTAAAATAATAATAGATATTTTGATTATTAATTGTGGAATAAAAATTTAATTTTATCTAAGATATTATTCAACTGTTAGAAGGCTACTCTAAAGTCTTCACTTTGAGCCTTATGTAGCGATAAACAGAAGCCGAACGTAAATACAATTATTCGGCGAACGATGCAACACTTTATACGGCCAGACACAAATGGTGTTACTATTAGGCGCACAGTGTTTTTTGAGGGCATGATAACAACTTCACTTCAAATTCGTTATTTGAAAATAATATTGCAGACAATGATTTTTCATTTCCCCTAAATGGTTTTCGTATTTCGTTTAAAAATTTAGCCATAAAACAAATCAAGTCTGCCATCTTTAATTCTCGTTAACACGTACAGTTCCGTAGTCAGGAGCTCAATTTGCTTAAACAAATAAGGGGCCATATTCTCTCGGCCATAAAAATTAACTGTAACAGCTTCCAAAATACTACGAGTATCAAAACTAATTAAGTTTATTTGTTTAAATAAATTTTTCGTTAATTTGTTTGTAAGCAAACTAATGATTTCGAAACGATTTTTCTACTACGTTTTTAATTTGTATGTAAATTAGGGTATATTATTTGCTATTGAAGGCAGTTACAACAACAGGAACAACAAAAAACAGATTACTGATTTTTTACTGAGGCCAACACAAATTATTTCCTTTTTTAATTTATTTGTTAATCAATTTTTTTTTGTTAAATTTCCTGTTCGTACACGTTTTATGAATTTGTATCCAATTCTCTTTTTATTTATTTTTCTAGGTTTTTGTTGTTGTTGTTGTATAAATCAAGCCCGAACGTGACTGACTTGAAATATAAATACCTTTAGGTTTACTTTTTTCTGTCCTACCCACTCCAAGCACTCGGTGCTTTTTGATTTTGGACTGTACACAGAAGAGTTGGGCAATTTTTGAAAAATTTATTTCCTAGTTATTATTCGTAAATTGAAGTGAAAGTATATGAAGGGAGGAGGGTTGCTGTTAATGTATTTGCATATACAGTAACGCATTCAACCCTTTCTGTTTTTGGCCCTTTGATGGCTTAGGATTTAGTATTGACTGCTTGTCATACATTTTTAATAACAAACCATTAAGAAAATTGCATTGAAAACACGGAGAAACAGTATTAATAAACTCCACAGGCAACTGAAACTTAGAAAAATTTGGTTTATGAGTTCTGCTACAGCAAAGTGTTGCATACCAGCATGACTTTCACTGGCACTGGCTGTTGGCAAATTTAATACGTAGAATAAAGTAAATGAGAGTTACTAATCGGAAGTCCTTGCTGAAAATTAAAAAACAATTAATAAATTATTGGATGGTATATTAATCTTGTCATTCCGCATGTAAAGCAGTCCCACTAAGACCCCATAAACTATTCTTGATCAGCGATGAAATCTAAGGCGATCTAGTTATGCCCGTCCCTCTGTGAAAATCCCGATTCAGTCCAAAAGAAAACCCCCAGACCCTTGAAATTTGGCATAAATAAATTTTGAACGATAGCACAGGTCAAGTTTGTAAATGGGCTGAATCGGGTGCTGTTGGCTGAAGTAGTAGAACACGAGACTATGAAGCGGAGAGTCCTGAGTTCGAGCCCCCGCTGAGTCATGAAATATTGTGTTGAATTCTTCTGATCAGCATTAGTGCGTGGTTGTGTTAGTTGTTGCCAGCCTGTTTTCAGTGATGAAGGCATAGTACTGATCACTGGACAATTACTGGCAGCGACTGACCCAATCATGTACTAAAAGCAGAGTAGCAGCACCCACCTTCGTCGGCCCTGTAGCAAAAACTAGCCGGCGAGGTAAAAAAGGTTGAAATAGCTACAACAACAAAAAACTGTCTATCTTCTCATCTTTCCTAATCTGTCCCCTCAGTACTATCCCCTCGTTTTCAGTTCCAGCGCAATGCATTGCATATATAGGGGACATCCCCTGAGTGCTGGTCCTACTCCTAAAAAAAAAAAAAAAAAAAAAAAAAAGGGAAAAAACTTTGCCCTGAAAAGAGCTAAACCAACCTTTAGAAAAAAAAATAATTTTAAAATTTTTTGTAATTTTTGTTAAGCAAATGATATATTTTTATGTCAAAAAAGGTCCAAAGGTTTGAACTTGGACTCGGTATCTTTTAGTGGGCGTTGACTTCAGATACTACATGCAAATATGGTGTAAATATTTAAAGCCTGCATTCTTTAAAATATGTCTGTTTCTAATAAATAACTATTGAAAGGAGTTTCAAATGTGAAGAAGCTTTCAAAACAGTTTAAATCGCAAGCATTTGAAAAAAAAATTTTTTTTGACCAAAATTTTTTGAAAAATGCATATTTTGGTTGAAACACAATTTGTCCCAAAATATGTTTATTTGTCACAAATAGTCCCAAAACATATTTATTTCTAATAAATAAGTATTGAAAGGAGTTTCAAATGTGAAGAAGCTTCCAAAACAGTTTAAGTCGGAAGCATTTGAACAAAAAAATTGTTGGACCAAATTTTTTGGAAAAATCCATATTTTGGTTGAAACACAATTTGTCCCAAATTATGTTTATTTGTCACAAATTGTCCCAAAACATGTTTATTTCTAATAAATAAGTATTGAAAGGAGTTTCAAATGTGAAGAAGCTTCCAAAAAAGCTTAAGTCGCAAGCATTTAAACAAAAAAAATTTTAGACCAAATTTTTTGGAAAGAGTACCCCTTTGCAAAAATCAATTTCTTGGTTAAAACACAATTTGTCACAAAACGTGTTTATTTCTAATAAATAAGTATTGAAAGGAGTTTCAAATGTGAAGAAGCTTCCAAAAAACTTAAGTTGCAAGCATTTAAGCAAAAAAAAATTTTTTCCAAATTTTTTGGAAAGGTGTACCCCTTTGCAAAAATCCATTTTTTGGTTAAAACACAAATTGTCCCAAAACATGTTTATTTCTAATAAATAAGTATTGAAAGGAGTTTCAAATGTGAAGAAGCTTCCAAAAAAGCTTAAGTCGCAAGCATTTAAACAAAAAAAATTTTGTCCAAATTTTTTGGAAAAATCCATATTTTGGTTGAAACACAATTTGTCCCAAATTATGTTTATTTGTCACAAATTGTCCCAAAACATATTTATTTCTAATAAATATATATTGAAAGGAGTTTCAAATGTGAGGAGTCTTCCAAAAATTAATTTAAAAATTAATTTTTAATTTATTTATTAAATATTTGTAGGGTACTTAAGATTCGGCCCGGTCGAATATAACGCTTTCAATTGCTTTATTTATATTTTCAAACTAAATTTTCAATTTGGAAACATTGTTCATGATGACTTGCCAACCCATAATGCACAGAAATGTCAACACACTTTGATATTCTCAGCTGTCAAAACACAAATACCGATATTGAAACCTATAGTTCTAATAACAAAGAGTATTTCAACAAGAACTTGGTTTTCTAAAGCAATATAAAGATTTTATGAAAATTATTAAAATTTTTATTGTATTACGAAGAGAAAAGTTCGACAATTAGGAATGAAAAATTATATCTGGAAAATGTCCACAATGTCAGTGATATACACGTCATCAATAACAGGGCAAAATTGAG
This sequence comes from Linnaemya tessellans, assembly GCA_951800035.1. Classification (NCBI taxonomy): domain Eukaryota; kingdom Metazoa; phylum Arthropoda; class Insecta; order Diptera; family Tachinidae; genus Linnaemya; species Linnaemya tessellans. The sequence goes on from OX637535.1 coordinate 4,205,871, forward strand.
TTGTTAACGTCTCGCATTTCCTGCCGCATCTTCGAAAAAACGGCTTAATCACGCCTCGAGACCACAAAGCGCACCATACAGTGACACTGAGCAGGCAAAAGCTTCTCAATAATCGCTCTACAATTTCAGAAGCCCAAATGCTTATTGACAGAAGGGCTCAGAAGGACGATTTTGTTGTCCGAAAATATCTACTACGAATACGTAGAACAACTAAATGTCAAAACTCGCATGTGGTTGGTGTTGCCACAATTCAAAAACAAAGTTCTTGTTGAAAGACCCTTTAGTACTAAATTCTTTTGTCTACACACCCAAAGAAGAAAACTGTTAAGCTTTATTTAAACTTAGGTATAAAGAAAAATTACTCTGGCAACATTCTTTATTTAATTTCTACTTAAAAAGTACTACATGCGTTCAATTTATTTTCTCTAAAAAAATAATTATTTATTTTTAAATTTTTAAACCGATTATTCTTAAGATTTATTTAATAATTTTTATTCGTTTCTTTGAAGCTCTACACACTTAGACGACAGCAAGCTACATGACTCCGTGACTACAAACGTTGCTAACTACAAATACTTAATTATTTTGAACACGGCAGCTGCACTGTAAGAAATGATTTCTGTGGTTCCACTTTTATATATAATAAAATCGCCTATTCTAAATATATTTATAAATTTTAATGGTTTATTGTAATATTAATCAAGCTTGTGGTCGTTTTTTATAATATATTATATCTTACAATTTTTATTCGATATTTCGTTAAAAGCTTGTTAACATCTTCAGGAAATAAAAATTATTAAAATTTTTATAGAAAAAAAAACATTTTTCTATAAAAATGTTAATAATATTTATTTCCTGAAGATGTTAACAAGCTTTTAACGAAATATCGAATAAAAATTGTAAGATATAATATATTATAAAAAACGACCAGAAGCTTGATTAATATGACAATAAACTGATAAGGTCAATAAAAATAAATCAACGTTTATTGGTTTAAATTTAAAGATGCAATTAAACAAAAATGGTTTAAAATTTTGCCAAATTAATTTTGCTGCTGTGAAATACAATTTTTCCGATTAGGGATGGAATATTATTCCAATCATATGACTGCTGTGGCTGGCCTCACAGTACCCCACTCGATCGAACCAATTTTCGAGCATTTTTTCAATTTCAATGGCATCACGAATGTTGGCCTACAAATATTCAATTATTTCTGGTTTGTTGGCGCCCGACAGAACATCGACCAGCGGTGGCAAATCACAGTTTCTTGGCTGTTAAAAATTTATATACCCATAGAATGCCATTTGAGATAGCCATGTTGTCTATATTTGTTCTATATTATACATGTTATAATAAATAAGAAATAAAAGTTTTGAGCCGCTGCAGTCCGGAGACAGGAAAAATATTACACAATAATTAAAAAAAAAATTAACAGTAATTTTTTATTTTTGAAATGGCTGTCACCTTATGCATTTTTATACCCTCCAAAAAAGAATTTGGAGGGTATATTCACTTTGTCATTCCGTTTGTAACGCATCGAAATATCCATCTCAGACCCCATAAAGTATATATATTCTTGATCAGTGATGAAATCTAAGACGAACTGAGCATGTCCGTCCGTCCGTCAGTCCGTCTGTGGAAATCACGATACAGTCCAAACGAAAAGAGCTAGACTCCTGAAATTTGGCATAAATATATTTTAAAACTTAGAGCAGGTTAAGTTCGAAGATGGGCTAAATCGGGCAAGGGGGAAAAAAGTTCCCCTAAGAAGAACTAAACCAACACAGAAAAAACAACATAATTTTTAAAGTTTTTTGGTTATTTTGTTAAGCAAATGATATATTTTTATGTCAAATACGGTCCAACGCCTTAAACTTGGAGCCATTAAATAAAATAAAAATATTGTTTGACCCCGCCCACTTCAGTGGCAAAAATAGCATAAAAATGTAACAAATTGTTTTACTTAAGCCTACATTCCTTAAAAATATCACTTTTAAGACGAAGCTGAAACGAAACCTGGTACTACTCTGCCCTACCCCCTCCTTCCCCTTCGCCCCCTAAATGACCCTACCAAAAAAAAAAATTTTTTTTTAAATTTTGTATTTAATCATCCCAAGCATTTATCTTTAGAGTTTTATAACTGCCGATTTCTGCCCTACCCCCTCCCCCCTTCTTCCTTTGCCCCCTAAATGACCCTACCAAAAAAAAATTTTTTTTTTAAATTTTGTATATAATCATCCCAAGCATTTATCTTTAGAGTTTTATGACTGCCGATTTCTGCCCTACCCGCTCCTCCCCCTTTGCCTGTTAAATGACCCTATTAAAAATAAATATACATATTTTTTTTATTTTGTGTATAATCATCCCAAGCATTTATTTTTACAGTTTTATGTGTATCTGTTTATGCCCTACTCCCTCTCCCCCTTTGCCCTCTAAATGACCCTATAAAAAAAAAGAAATTGTAATTTTGTATATAATCATCCCAAGCATTTATTTTTAGAGTTTTATGACAAAGGTGAAATGTTTCCCCCACAGACCTTGCCAGAGCGACCCCGCCAAAATACAGTTTTTATAGCCTCCAAAGAGAATTGTGGTGAAGTCTAAGACGGTCTAGCAATGCCCATACGTTCGTCTGTTGAACACATGATATTGTATATTTTTGAACCCCGCCCCCTTTAGTGGGCGTTGACGTACGATATTATATGAAGGAACTCTGTCCCACCAAGTTAAACATTTCAAATTCACTTACTAAATATTTGGAGGGTATTTAAGATTCGACCCGGTCGAATATAACGTTTTTACTTGTTTATTTTCAACAATTTTTATATATTTGGTTAGTCTAAAAAAATTTTTAAGCGCTTATTTATTTAAAATTTTTCATTGTATTGGCAGCACTAATATCTTTATTATCGCCTATGAAAATAGAAAGTACCCTGCAGGAGGATAAGCGTTAATTGTCTTTAAGCTACTGGTAAGATTACTAGTATAGCAAGCACTAGTTCAAAAGGTGATTGAACATATACAGAAAAGTACTAGTACTTCAAGTAGTTCATTTGTAGATTGATTTGACTTGTAGAATTTCATATAATATTTAGATAATGTTTTAAAGCGAATTGCTAATTCGCATTTTCATTTATTTTATTTTTAATTGTTACAATTTTTAAACAAATTCAAATTTGAAACAAAGAATAGTATTAGAAGACTTTGCCACCTGCGTATCAGTTTATTTATTCGATAATTTATGTAAGTAAGCCGCAGTTTTCTTGTGTGTTAAAAAAGTGGCATTTTAAAAAATAAATAAAATTAAAAGCTAATTTTAAAATCTTTTAAACCTGTCTTTTTTAATACTTATGTTCATACGTAAAATCAGCGATCTTTTTTAAAATAATAAAATTGATATATGTATTGCATGTTCATTAATGTTTAGTATATGGTGGTGGAGTACCAAACGTAACTCAAGTTGTACAAGGTGCTAGAGTATTGAGTGTGCCCTGAAGGAACTTTCCATTTCCTCTTATAAACTAAGAATTGATGAACCAGAAATTGCTTGTGAAGACAAAGACTTAACAAATTTCATTGGGTTTAAAAAACCAATAAATTTAGAAATTTTTTATATATAAACCAGTTCTTAATGCAGAACTGATTGTACTAGTATCCGACTAGAAGAAATTATACTAGTACTCATCTAGTACTAATAGTACTAGTATCCCCCTAGTTTCCATCTAGTACCAATGGTACTAGTAATTTTCCAAACACACTCAATGTTAATTTGAGCATTAACATGGTATAGGAAAGTTCACAGTTGGGAACTAGTACTGGTGATTTTTGTACTAGTGCAATACTAATTTGATACTAGTTCGATGTCCTGCAGGGTAGTTTAATTTGATTACAACCACAAAAGTAGCACGGACAACAACCTGCCGTGTAGCCCTGAAAATAATCATTCCCATATAAATACATGTATTCTATTTTTTTGACTGGTTGTAGTCGGTAGCCTGCTGTCGTGAATGTGTTTAATGCATGAGCTAAAATTAATATACATACAGAGCCACACACACACCACTTTAAAGTAATTTATGCTGTTACTAAAAATAAAAACAAATATTTTCGGCAGATAATAGTAAATGTGATAGCGACCAGTTAAAAAAGTCATTGACCACTTGACAATGTCAAGGACATAAAAAAAATATGTACATTAAATCAATACATTTTATTTATGATCTGCCAACAAATAAAATCTAAAGATGCTGCTTGACTGCCAGTCATGTCACAGCGTTCAAGTTAATCTTTACAGATTTTTGTGGTTGTCACATGCGAAAATTTGAGTGTTACTTTGACCCTCATAAAAATAACTTTGACACCATGAAATAAAAAGAACTCATTCAGAGATAAAGAGAATTACTGGAGCTTAAATTATTTTCTGCTGAAGTAACTTGTCTGTGAAATACAGATTGAATTATAAATAATATATACACTCTCCATTAAATTTAATATATTTATTAAAATCATTTTCTATTCAACTTTTTAAAATTAATTAAACATTTAAAAAAAAAATTTTTTTTAATCTTTCAAAATTTTTTAAACAAGTCTTTAACATAAATTTGACTTTTTCCATAATATTTTAATTTTGTGTTGTCACTATAAATGATGAACAAATTTTATTTTTTTGTAACAAAGAATATGCTATCCATTTAATAAGAGAAACTAATTGTGGTGTTACTGCGAAATCTCTTGCATGTGGGCCACCTATTCAAACGCCAATATCACAGACGAACAGAAGACGCAGTAGTTGAGCCAGCCAAAGTGTGTGACTTAACTATTTCATTATGGGACACAAATACATTTGCAAGTGAGCTAAATATTACCCTGAGACAATGATCCAAATTAATGGCGTCATCTGTGCAAGACGGTGGCTGGAGGTGGTGTGTGTGGTGGCATTTAAACTCTCTTTTGCGTGAATTATTTCTTTTTTGAATCCTTAAGCAGTATTTGAAGAAAATGTAACTTCGATTATAATTTGCTGATCATTGAGATTTTTACTTCATTCGATTTACTTGATTTTGATTAAATTAGTAAATTTAAAATCTTTAACTTGGTGGTACAGACTTCCTTTAAGACATCTCTGTAGCCAATTTTTAATCTCTATTTTGACAGAGTCATTCCGGGAAGGCACGTGGCGGAGACGTTTCACCTCTGCAAGATCAGAGAACACCTCAGCTTCTTTAGGCGTAAGGAATAAAAATTGTTGAATATTTACACTATTTTTGCATATAATATCGTACGTCAACGCCCACTAAGGGAGCGGGGTCCAAAAATATATTATATCATGTTTTCCACAGACGAACGTATGGGCATTGCTAGATCGTCTTAGACTTAATCACTGATCAAGAATATGTATACTTAATGTGGTCTAAGTCTGTGTTCATACGAGTCATGTCTTATTGACAAGATTCTTACTTTCTCGTCTTTGAACTTGCATTCGTGTTCACACAATTCATGTCTTGTTGACGACATGTATATATAGTTGTATTCATGTACATATAGTTGTGTGCTTTACGAATGAGAAAGCAAAACGTACTGACGGTACATGCGCATGAGTACTCGTTACTTTTCCCTTCTCCTCTCTAGCCAGCAAAGTCGCAAACATATCAGTAAAACATGACTCGTATGAACCCAGACTAATTCTTTTTGGAGAGCATTAAATCTGTATATTTTGGGGTCTCTCTGGCAACGACCGTGGGGGAGACATTTCAACCTTTACCATAAGACTCTAAAAATAAATGTTTGGGATAATTAAATGTAAAATTTATTATGTGAGTGAAGATAAATATGCCGAGTTAAACATGTTTTGACGTAAGCTGTTACGAAACAACGTATTTAGATGTGAAGTTAAATATGTTATGACGTAACGAAATGGCAACCAGTGAAATTTTTTTATGAAAATTTGTATTTAATAAATTTTTTGAGCATTTTCTGAAAATATTTACAGGCCATGAGAGTGTGTGTGATCTTGCAGGGATTTTGCCCCCAGTGGCCAAATATGGAAGTGGCATGCATTGCCAGTATATACAAAATTATGTATGGGATAGAAGACACTCCCATAATAATTTTGTATAAAAATATGGATTTTCATACAAAAGAAAACTTCACTGATTGCCATTTCGTTACGTCATAACATATTTGACTTCACAGCTAAATACGTTGTTTCGTAACTGCTTACGTCAAAACATGATTAACTCGGCATATTTATCTTCACACACATACATTTATTTTTAATATTTTTTATCTTTTTAGTCATTTAGACATTTTTAGTGTCATTTAGGTGGCAAAGGAGAGGAGGGGTAGAGCAGAGTAGTAAGAGGTTACATCTCAGCTTCTTCATTAAGGCTTAAAAATGTTATTTTTAAGGAATGTAGGCTTAAGTAAAACAACTTGTAAAATTTTTACACTATTTTTGCATATAATAACGCCCACTAAAAGGGGTGGGGTTCAAAAATGAATTGATTTTTCGGCTTCAAGTTTAACGCGTTGGACCTTCTTTGACATAAAAATATTTCATTTGCTTAACAAAATTACAAAAAAAAAAACTTAAAAAATTATATTGTTTTTTAGAGGCTGGTTTAGTTCTTCTAAGGGGAACTTTTTCCCCTCTTGCCCGATTTAGCTCGTTTCCGAACTTGACCTGTGCTGTTGTTCAAAATATATTTATACCAAATTTCACGACTCTGGCTCTTCTCGTTTGGACTAAATCGTAATTTCCACAGACGGACGGATGGACGGACGGACATGCTCAGATCGTTTTAGATATCATCACTGATCAAGAATATATATGGGGTCTCAGATGAATATTTCTCTGCGTTACAAACAGAATGACAAAGTGAGTATACCCTCCAGTTCTTTTTTGGAGGGTATAATAAAAATTGAGATTTTATTTACTAAATATTTATAGGGTATTTAAGATTCGACCCGGTCGAATATAACGTTTTTACTTGTTTATTATTTTATTGGGCATAAAAAGTTAAAATCACTTTAAAGTGCAAAATTATGCCTTCTGATTTCTGGTTTCTTTCATAAGTGAAATTGTTTGCTTATACATTTTGCAAGTCTGTTCCTTCCGGCAGCACAATTTCTTTACTGGGATGCAGTTATTTTCAGATTCGAAAACGCTTTAATGTGAGTACATAAGTTTTTGCTGTGTTTTAGTTACGAATATTTGCTCAAGAACTGAAAATACATGGATGTCAGGCAAAGTATTTATTGCTGTAGCTTTTTTCTCAACCATGATCCGAGTACATGGAAGGGAAATAACAAAACCACACAAGAACAAAGTACTGCTAACGGATTGCAGCTCTTTTTTAGCTCAACTCGTATGAATATTTTATGTGCAGCTTAATATTTACATATAATGTCAGAACAGTTTGTATCTTGCAATAAAATCATATTTTATTCATGAGATTTTTATTTGAGTTAAATCTTTTTTAGATGTATTATATTAAAAAATTGTTGTTGTGAGACATTTTTAAATTGATGAGCCTTCCCTTGCATTAATAGAACAACTGCTGGAGAAATTCAACCGTAAATACACAATCACTTTATCTTGACTTTTTACCCTACGAATATTTTTAATTGGACAGATCGTTCAACCCACAACGAAAGTTTTTCTTTTGTTTAATTAACCGCGTGATTTAAGCTCCTTTTAAACTTTCAGCGGAGGGGAAAAGTCTGATTTGTAAGCTAAAATGCACACATACACACATGTACGAACATAGATGAATATGTAGCCTACCGTGTTTACATTAACGCTTCAATTTGTTTGTACTCGAAATACATGGAAATTACTTTCTGTAATATTGGCACGTGCGTTTTACCTGGCACAAGTTAATTTTGTTTCTAAAATATGTGTGCCTGTCAAAGTTTGTTATTGTAGCTTGCGATTACATTGTCTTTATTGCATTCGTAGTCACAGGTTTTTTCATTATTTGTTTCAGGTATTTTAAATTATTCACGTATGTCGTGAAAAGGAAAAATATTAGCAAAACGGAGTAAAATAAAAATGGGTTTCATATATACATAAATACTCGTATATCTATAATATTGGAGTACAACACTGTACGCCTAGACACGAATAAAATCAAAGCCGTGATGATGTGAATCATATCTAAGGGCACAGTTGTGTGCTACACTAAGCTGAGGGGACCTGTGGCAGGGCTATGCACACAAAACTTTCGGTGTGTGTTTAGCCCTTACAAACTTTGTTCCTATTATCGTAACAGTATGAAACTAAAAACACATATCATCCTAATAAAGTAAACCGTATCTTAAATTTATTTCGAGATATGAGGGTGTAAAATGTACAATTAATGGTATTATTATTCCACTATACCTAAAAGGTCTAAAATTTAGTTCCAAAGTAGATTTTGTTGAGCAACAAATGAAAAATATATGAAAGTAGCACATGCTCGACTGGAAAGACTAAAGGAGCATCATGTTCTTAATGGGTAAAACACCACACACTTTCAAAATACAATTTTTCTAAAAAAATTTTCCATATTAAAACTGAACGAACAATTCACACAAAAACATTTTACATATTAAAAAATGGAAGCATAAATGGTAATCACAAAAAGTGCAAGTCATCATAAAAAGTGCGTCACTATGAAAAGTGCAAGTCATCTTAAAAGTGTAGGTCATAATAGAATGTGCAAGTCATTATAAAAAGTGCAAGTCCCCATAAAAAGTGCAAGTCATCACAAAAAGTGCAAGTTAACATAAAAAGTGCAAGTCACCATAAAAAGTGCGAGTCAACATAAAAAGTGCAAGTGATCATAAAAAGTGGCAGTCATTATAAAAAGTGCAAGTCCACATAAAAAGTGCAAGTCAACATAAAAAGTGCAAGTCAACATAAAAGGTGCAAGTCATCATAAAAAATGCAAGTCACTATAAAAAGTGCAGGTCATTACAAAAACTGAAACGAATTGTGAAAACTGCAGCTCGTTATTAAATATGCAAGTCATTATGAAAAGTGCGACTCAACATAAAAAGTGCAAGTCAACATAAAAGGTGCAAGTCATCATAAAAAATGCAAGTCACTATAAAAAATGCAGGTCATTACAAAAACTGAAACGAATTGTGAAAACTGCAGCTCGTTATTAAATATGCAAGTCATTATGAAAAGTGCGACTCATTATAAAAAGTGCAAGTCATTATGAAAAGTGCAAGTCATTATAATATATGCAAGTCATTATGAAAGGTGCAAGTCATTTTAAAAAGTGCAAGCCATTATGAAAAGTGCAAGCCATTATGAAAAATGCAAGTCAGTTAAAAAAGTGCAAGTCATTATAAAAACTGCAAATCAGTATAAAAAGTGCAAGTCATCATAAAAAATGCAAGTCAGCATAAAAAGTGAAAGTCATTATGAAAAATGCAAGTCATTATGAAAAGTGCAAGTTATTGTGAAAAGTGCAAGTCAGTATAAAAAGTGCAAGTCATCATAAAAAGTCCAAGTCATTATAAAAAGTGAAAGTCATTATGAAAAGTGCAAGCCATTTAAAAACGTGCATGTCATTATAAAAACTGCAAGTCAGTATAAAAAGTGCAAGACATCATAAAAAGAGCAAGTCATTTTAAAAAGTGCAAGTCATTTAAAAAATGCAAGTCATAATAAAAAGTGCAAGTCAGTATAAAAAGTGCAAGTCATCATAAAAAGTGCAAGTCAGCATAAAATGTGAAGGTCATTATGAAAAGTGCAAGTTGTTATAAAAAGTGCATGTCATTATGAAAATTGAAGTCATCATAAAAAGTGCAAGCCATTATAAAAAGTGCAAGTCATTATGAAAAATGCAAGTCATAATAAAAAGTGCAAGTCAGTATAAAAAGTGCAAGTCATCATAAAAAGTGCAAGTCAGCATAAAAAGTGCCAGTCATCATAAAAAGTGCAAGCCATTATAAAAAGTGCAAGTCATTATGAAAAGTGCAAGTCATTGTAAAAAGTGCAACTAATAATTTCGTATGTCCATACAAATTTTCGGCCACCCTTGACCACTTAATAGGATCATTTCCACAAACAAAGACCATCTTGTGTTAATCCTCGGATCTCAAAATATCTCAATGCCAAATTTCATCTAAATTGGTTCAGTGGTTTGAGCGTGAAAAGGTAACAGACAGACAGACAGAGTTACTTTCATATTTATTATATTAGTAAAGAATATTTGACAAATTTATAAAATTTTTTAAACATAAAACGTTTTGTTATGTATTAGGCCACAAATCTGTAATCGTTCCTTGATATATTCAAGTTGTGAATCGTGATAGTAGCATGGCACCAAAAAGGTCGAAAATGTACCATGAAAAGTACATTTGCACCATGGTTTTCATCCGCGGTTCCGTCGCTATGCATTGCATGACCATTCTCTGAGTGCCGGTCCCAGGTGAACATAAGGCAAGACTAAAATCACTTTACAGTGGCTGTTAACAGTTTAATAGATTTGCAATAGCTGTAGTCTCATATCTGAACTTTTCAAGAAATAATTAGGCAAATACTTACAGCCGAAATTTTGTAACAATTTTTGCATGCTGGTAACAAAAACGGTCTCTGGGAACGAAATGTGATACTTTCTTAAATTTTTGCTTAAATTGCTATAATTCAACTGTAAAAGGAAAGTGTTTTATGTTTGAAATTAATGTTTTCACAGTTAATTACTAAAACTCTCAAGTCATTTATTTGCTTATGCCAAAATGTGTACAGGATAATTATGAGCATCCTTGTAAGGACTACTAAATTTTGTAGCATGTGGCCCCCCTGCCACCTTGTGATTACGAGTGGTTAAGTTTATGATAATAATTTCAAGCAAAACATGGCGTGTCAGCTCATAATAATCTTTTAATAACACACTTACACATGTGCTAATTGCTCTCCTAGACAGTAGAACTGCGGGAGCGCACGTAACACATGGCTGTGCAATAATTTGTATGTCTCTTTGAAATGTAAAGCTTAAACTTTCCATGGCAATCTATTTATAACAAGTTGTGATCTTATGTAACACAATTTAAGGTAAGTTGGCTTAAATAAAAATGTTTTTGAATATAATTTAATTAGCTATATAAAATAAATACAAATAGTTAATAGGTAATATTTTTTTTAACGAACTTTAATTTTTATACCCTCCAAAAAAGAATTGGAAGGTGATTCACATAAAATAAATAACATAATTTCTAAAGTTTTTTTGTAATAAATTTTTATTAGTCAAACTTTCTTATATAAATTATTAATTTTTTCAACGGGCTTAAGTTCGAATCTGCATGACTGCAAATGAATTTTTTTTATTATTTTATTAATAAATGAATTCGTTCAAATTCTATTTTTATTAATTTATATTAAGATTGGAATATTAAGAATATTTTTCAATAATCATCAAACCAGCAGAACGGATCAGTACTGATTTCGAGGCCGCTACGCCATCTCATCAGCGTTCTTTGTTCAATTTTTACACTTTTTTGCAAGTGGTGCTAGTTAGTAGGAATATCAACAATTTAACCAATGTTTTTAACGAAAATTGAATATGAGAAGTTCCCACATTCATATTTTTAAGTTATTACCTTTTTGGTTAGTACGAACTTCCCCAACCCTGACGATTAATATTCCCAATATTCCATGTATCTCTTTCGCTTTTTACAGAGTCATCGGCTGCTGATAGCTAAAGCTTCTTTGTTATATATGTTCAAGTAATTGAATTTAGTTGTCAATTTGCCATGAACAAGTGTGCGTGCCTACTAACTAGCACCACTTGCAAAAGTGGAAAAATTGAACAAAGAACGCTGATGAGATGGCGTAGCGGCCTCGAAATCAGTACTGATCCGTTCTGCTGGTTTGATGATTATTGAAAATATTCTTAATGTTCCAATCTTAATATAAATTAATAAAAATAGAATTTGAACGAATTCATTTATTAATAAAATAATAAAAAAAAATCATTTGCAGTCATGCAGATTCGAACTTAAGCCCGTTGAAAAAATTAACAGTTTTTTTGTAATTTTGTTAAGCAAAGCAGGTATAACGCGTTAAACTTGGAGCCATGAAATATATAATAAATAATTTTTGGAACCCGCCCCTTTTAGTGGGCGTTATTATATGCAAAAATAGTGTAAAATTTAACAAATTGTTTCACTTGGGCTTACATTCCTTAAAAATAACATTTTTAAGCTTTAATCACGAAGCTGAAACATAACCTAGTACTACTTTGCCCTACCCCCTCCTCTCCTTTTCACACTAAATGACCCTATCAAAAAAAAAAACAAAAAAATTAAAAATAAATTTATGTGTGTGAAGACAAATATGCCGAGTTAAACATGTTTTGACGTAAGCAGTTACGAAACAACGTATTTAGCTGTGAAGTTAAATATGTTATGACGTAACGACCTGGAAATCAGTGAAATTTTTTTGGTATGAAAATCCATATTTATATACAAAAGGATTATGGGAGGGCCTTCTATCAAATACATCATTTTGTATATACTGGCAATGCATGACAACTCCTTATTTGGCCACTGGGCCCAAAGTCTCTCCAAGATCATACACACTCTCATGGCCTGCAAATCGACCGTTCGTAGCCTGTAAATATTTTCACAAATTCAATTCAGCTATTCCCATTGTTTTGTGTGATAGAAGACATTCCCATAATCATTTTTTATTTACTGGCAATGCCTGCCAACTCCTTTCATGGCCTGTAAATATTTTCACAAAATGCTCAAAAAATGTATTAAATATGGATTTTCATAAAAAACAATTCACTGGTTGCTATTTAGTTACGTTATAACATATGTAACTTCACAGCTAAATACGTTGTTTCGTAACTGCTTACGTCAAAACATGTTTAACTCGGCATATTTATCTTTACTCACATAATAAATTTTACATATAATTATTCCAAATATATATTTTTAGAGTCTTATGGCAAAGGTGAAATGTCTCCCTCACGGCCCTTGCCAAGGAGACCCCAAAAAATACCGATTTAATGCCCTCTAAAAAAGAATTAGACAACATAAAGTATACATATTCTTGATCGATTTCTTTTCTAAAAAAGAATGCTACATTTTTTGCACTTTTCAATGGAAAATGGCAACATTATGACATTTGAAAATAGTGAAGTTATTGGAAATTGATCTACCATCTCTTATGAAGATGTGTTTTAATTTAAAATTGCTCCTAATTGTGGTTTTTTAGAATAAAAATGAACAAAATATATTTTCCAGAAAAGAAATCGCCACAAGACGGTCTAGGAATGCCCATACGTTCGCCTGTGGAAAACACGATATAGTCTATTTTTAGACCCCGCCCCATTTAGTGGGCGTTAAAGTTATATATTGTATAAAAAAATAGTGTAAATATTTAAGAAATTGTATTCCTTAAGCCTATATTCCTTAAAAATGTCATTTATAAGCTTTTACGACCTTTGCCCCCTAAATGACCCTGTCAAAAAAATATTTTTCTACACTTAATTACCCCAAAAATGTACTTTTTTTAGTTTTTACGAAAAATGTTAGATGTCTTCTCCCACGGCCTTTTTCGGAGTTACGCTGTATAGAGTTTTAAAATTGGCTACAGAAATGTCTTAAGGGAACTGTAACCCAGCAGTTTAAACAATTTTTAACTTATCTCAGTCCCTTTTTTGTGCACGTTGATATAAAATATTAATACGCAAGTTTTTATGCTGGCGGAAATTAGTTTCAGACCTGCTCCTCCCAACACATGGGAAACGGCCGCATTAAAATTAATTATTTTTCTTTTTTGCTTAAGCCAAATACCATAAAAATCAAGGGTGTTTTTTTATGAAGTTTTTTTTTATACGAATCACTCTGTTGTCTGACAGCTGTTTTGACAGTTTAAAGTGACGTCTCTACTCAGTATTTTGTTTGGTAAATCATCATGAACAGGTTAACTCCAGAACAACGCTTCCAAATCGTGGAAATTTATTTTCAAAAACAGGGTTCAATTAAAAATGTTTATCCGCTTTTTTACCATAAAATTCTCTTCAGTGATGAGGCGCATTTGGACCAAAAATAATCCACACGCCGTTCGAGAATTACCAATGCATCCCGATAAATGTACTGTTTGGTGCGGTCTATGGGCTGGTGGAATCATCGGTCCTTATTTCTTTAAAAATGAGGAAGGACGACGCGTTACCGTGAATGGAAATCGATACAGAATCATGATCAATGAATTTTTGGTGCCAAAACTTCAAGATATGGATGTAAACGAAATGTGGTTTCAACAGGATGCAGCCACTTGTCATACTGCGGGCGAAACAATGGAGTTATTGAAAGAACATTTCAACGACAACATTATTTCGAGAAATGGACCGGTGAATTGGCCTCCGCGTTCGTGTGATATGACGCCACTCGATTATTTTTTGTGGGGATACCTGAAATCATTGGTTTACGTGGATAAACCAGCAACGATTGACGCTTTGGAAACCAGTATTCAACGTGTCATTGCTGAAATAGGCCCTCAAATGCTTGAGAAGGTGGTCGAAAATTGGACCTCCAGAATGGCCTTTGTGCAAAATAGTCGTGGTGGCCATATGCCCGAAATTATATTTAAATGTTAAATGACAAGAAATTATCTACCAAATGAAAAATTTTTTTTTTTGGCTATTTCAAAATTTGGCATGTGTTTTATTTAAAGCAAGCTCTTATAAAAACACCCTTTATACATTTTAATAAGAATTAAAATAGAGTTTTTATTTACTAAATATTTGGAGGGTATTTAAGATTCGACCCGGTCGAATATAATGTTTTCTCTCGTTTTTTATCGTGTTACAAAATTTATAGGCCGAACCTTGTTTTTTATTTTGCACGGTGGAATGAATATCCTTATAGCCAAATATATTTGATATGAAAAGTTTTTGCTGTTTCTCCTAGATTTCACTATTTTGATCGCTATATTGAGTTTGAAATTTTGTATTGCAGTTTTATAATTAATATTGCCAAGATCTTGGGTAAAATACTACATTTTTAAGGACAATAAATTGTGATTATCTTTGAAGCGCATTATTCCGGATTTACAACAAGAAAATTAAAATTGTTGGAGTCAAAGAATAATAATAATAATATTTAAAGGATCCCAGTTTCAAACGTATTCGCTCTTCCTTGGAGGAATATTCGGGCTTCTGCTAAAATATTATAAATTTTAATTTGTTATGTAATTCATTTTAGACTCACTGAAAGCATTTATTTGCACTTAATTGTATTTGTATTTGTGCCTTAGAAGGCAAGTATTTGTGTATCTGTGACTTTATGTACTCTTCTGTTAAATTTGTTTGCTTATGGGTTTGAAATTTAAATATAAATTGTTTATAATTTTTCGTGTTGTACAAACAAATTCTGTTCTGTTTCCACCTTAAAATTAAATTGAAGTGAGTTCAAGCGTACAACGAACGACTATCCCACAAATATTCATAAAGTGCTAATTTTTATTTATGGTGAATTTTACATGGAACAAAAACTTCTTCTATTATTTCCTTAATACTGTTGCTATATTTTTCTCTTGTTTGTATATTTTGTAAAATATTTCTTAAGTTTGGTTTTTGTTACAGCATTACGTATCTGTTTGTAGTCGTAGATACAGATAAACTTAAGATGTGGGCTGCTGTCTCAGTGCAGACCTGGGGGCGAAACAATGTTTAGTTTTTGTTTGCATATTTACGAAAAGAAATTATTGGAATTTATTGTCTGTTATGAATTTATAAATTATTTACAAACACAACAACAACAAGTAGGTACTCAATTAATACAAGTTTTAGCAACGGAAAATTAGAGTATTTGATAAAAATTAATATATGTAAATGAAAAGTAATTGAGGAGAACTTAAATAACATTTAAAGTGCAATAAGATGGCAGGCGAATGATTTCAAAATGAAAAGTTTTGCACAAATTCCATGGCTGTAATGGGAGAATTAGACAAAAATTGGGTATTCAAACAGATTTTCTTAGTATTTGAATTTAATCGATATTTATTTTAATTGGCTTTAATTACTTTCAAACTAATGCTCTCAATAACTTCCGAAGCAAAACACCAAAAATGAAAATATAAAGTTTATTTACATATATGAGATTAAATTTTATTTATTTACAAAAAAAAATGGTCCAATTCTTTTTGGAGGGTATAAAAACTGTATTTTGCCGGGGTCGGTGTAGCAAGGCCGTGCGGGAGACCTTCACCTTTGCCATAAAACTCTAAAAATAAATATTTGGGATAATTAAATGTAAAATTTATTGTGTGAATGAAGACAAATATGCCGAGTTAAACATGTTTTGACGTAAGCAGTTACAAAACAACGTATTTAGCTGTGAAGTTAGATACGTTATGACGTAACGAATTTTTTTTTATGAAAATCCATATTTAATAAATTTGTTGAGCATTTCGTGAAAATATTTACAGGCCATGGAAGGTCAACTTAAAGGCCATGAGTGAGTGTGTGATCTTGGAGGGATTTTGCCCCCAGTGGCCAAATATGGAGGTGGCATGCATTGACAGTATATACGAAATAATGTATGGGATAGAAGACACTCCCATAATCATTCTGTATAAAAAAGAAAAAATTCACTGTTTGCCATTTCCTTACGTCATAATATATTTAACTTCGCAGCTAAATACGTTGTTTCGTAAATGCTTACGTCGAAACATGTTTAACTCTGCATATACATTTTTTTGTTATCTTGGACCAGCACTCAGGGGCTGACCCCTACATATGCAATGCATTGCGCCGGAACTGAAAACGAGGGGATAGTATTGAGGGGACAGATTAGATAGACAGTTTTTTTGTAGCTATTTCGACCTTTTTTACTTCGCCGGCTTATTTGTGCTACAGGGCCGACGAAGGTGGGTGCTGTTACTCCGCTTTTAGTACATGATCGCGTCAGTCGCTGCCAATTATGTTCAGTGACCAGTGACTATGCCTTCATCATTGAAACAGGATGGCAACAACTAACAGAACCACGCACTAGAGCTGATCAGAAGAATTCAACACAATATTTTATGACTCAGCGCGGGCTCGAACTCACGACCCTCCGCTTCATAGTCTCGTGTTCTACTACTTCAGCCAGCAGCACCCACATTTAACTTCACACATAAATTTATTTTTAATTTAATTTTTTTTAAAGGATCATTTAGGAAGCAAAGGAGAGGAGGGGGTAGGGCAGAGGAGGAACAGGCTAAGTCTCAGCTTCATGATAAAAGCTTAAAAATGCTATTTTTAAGGAATGTAGGCTTAAATAATACAATTTGTTAAATTTTTACACTATTTTGCATATAACGCCCACTAAAGGGGGTGGGGTCCAAAAATTATTTTTTTTATTTTATGGCTCCAAAGTTAACGCGTTGGACCCTCCTTAACATAAAAATATATCATTTGCTTAACAAAAAAAAAAAAAAACTTTAAAAATGATGTAGTTTTTTAGAGGTTGGTTTAGTTCTTCTTAGGGGAACTTTTTTTCCTCTGGTGCGATTGATGGTAGGAACACAACTGGGACGAACGACGAATTCGTTGTTAAAAATTTGCTCTATAAATTCGTCGTATGAAACACAAAAATGGTAAATTTTGTTAAAAATCTTTGTAATCCTCTTATGCCAGATTCTTTAAACATTCATTAATTATTATAATTAGCCCGATGGTGTCCATTTTTTCCAGAACAAATTCCTTTTTGCAATTATTTTCTGAAAATTTTCTCTGTAAATAAATTATTCGTTTCATTTAACAGCTGATGGGGTGACCATATGAAAAAGTAGGAAATAGGAAGAAAGAATATATAATAAAAAGTGTTCAAAATTAATAAAAAGTCGTCCGAATGATACTTTTTTGTGAAAAGGTGAATGCACTTTTAGTATATGTGACGCGCCAAATAGAAAGGGACCTAAGGGTAAAAATCGGTGTATATTTGGTGTACCATCACTGAGCGTGTTGGCGCTTATCTCTGGGAGGGAACAATTTTTGGGGCATGGGATCGGTCTCATTCGATGCTCAGATGTTGTCCACATAAAAAAAAAAAGTGAAAATTGATTTTTTTTTACCCTTAGGTCCCTTTCTCTATGCGCTGTCACATATACTGAAAATTTTCGTGCTACATGCAACAATACAGTAGTGAATTATGTTTTCCCGCAAAAAACCAGTTTGAGTATATGAAACCTGGTCACCTCATATTGATTTGTTCGTCGCTCGCTGACGAAACAATTAGAAACAAATCTATTTCAACTTTCGCTGAGTATGACGAATTTCGACCAACACCACGATTGTGTGCATTTTCATAAACACGAAAGTCTTTCATTTTTGGCGACGAATATTCGCGACCAAAAATTCGTCGTTCGCAGGTGTGTTCCTAGCATCAGCCCATTTATGAACCGAATATGTGGTATCGTTCAAGATTTATTTACACAAGATTTCAAAGGTCTGACTCTTTTTCTTTGGACTGAAGCGTGATTTCCACAGACGTACGGAGGCACGAACATGGCTGGATTGTCTTAGATCTCTTCACTGATCAAGAATATGTGTATGTATACGTTATGGGGTCTTAGAGCGATATTTTGCTGGTTTACACACGGAATGGCAAATTCTTCTTTGGAGGGCATAAAAACGCACTTTAAACTATTAACATTTTTATTAATCGAACAAGATAATTTTTTATCTGCAAGATCTGCAAGTATTTATGCGTTGCTATTGTTAATTTTTATACGAAATTATTGAAAATAATTGAAATCAATTCATAATCAATTGAATCATAAAAAGTCAGTAATAAAAAATGTTTATCACTTATAAATAATTTAGTTATTTTTCACTTAAAAATCTGAAATTATTTGCAAAATACATTAACTTTCGTTTCGCTATTTATACTGAAACAATAATAAAATAACTCTAACCTCTGTTTCTATTTATAACAAAAAGTTGTATCATTTACCAAAAAACAGCCAGTAAATTTATTTCATTTTAAAAGCAAATTGAAGAATTTTATATAAAATAATTTTCGTTTATTTTGAATGGGTCTGGTTTGTTAAATATTCTTGGTTTCTTTTACTTCCTACTTCTTGTTGAAATTCAATTTTTTATTTTAAAATGCTTAAGAAGTTGAAATTTATATATAAAAATTGAGCATGTCATCTCTGAGTATCTGTATCGATTGCAAAAATGCATCGCTTGGAAAACTGCATTTGAAGTGAAGTTCACTTAGAGTCCCCCTCTTCCTTTTTGTGTGTATAGAAAAATACTCTTGACATTTTTTGGAAAATTTTCTTTTAGAGACACTTACAAGTTTGTATTTATGTATATAAAACATGGAGTTGTTGATATGGAAAGACAGAGATTACAATTTAGTCATGTCTGTTTCTGTTATTCTGTTAAAGTACGTTAAAGTAGAGAAAGAAGACTTAAGATGTTATAAGACAAGATATGAAATCAATATTATTCTTATATGATGCCAGAGTAAAAACATGTTTTATAAACTTTTTTTCACTAACCGTAATTATTTTATAAATCGTATGTGTCTGCATATCTTTAATGCATATGC
The DNA here is from genome assembly GCA_951800035.1 of Linnaemya tessellans. NCBI lineage: Eukaryota > Metazoa > Arthropoda > Insecta > Diptera > Tachinidae > Linnaemya > Linnaemya tessellans. The sequence continues at coordinate 4,225,422 of OX637535.1, forward strand.
AGATTTGAATTATAACATAAATAATCAATACCAAATGAGAAGTATTAAAGTATTAATACAACCGTTTAATATGTTGTAATATAAATCTGATATTTGACCTGGTATATTTTTTTTAATAGTATAAATTTAGGGTATTAATGGTTAAGAGTCGTCCATAAGTACGGTAACCAATTTTTAATTTAATTGTTCTTTATTCTACCTTTTTTGATTAATTTTTCTCTAACCTCGAAAATTATAGGCTTTATTTTCTCAACACTCTAAAATTTAATATCAATACAATATAAGTTATAATCAAAAACACAATGAAAATTATAATCGTCATATGAAATAAGCAGAATAGAAATTGTTTTTATTAAATTCGGTAATATGTCTGGTCATATTTATTTTTATTTTTTTTTTATTAATATACATATATGAGTTAAGGTACGTTCACACTTATCAAATATTTGGATAAAAAAGCGTAACCACTAAAAACGAATAAAAAAGTTTTTAATTTAAAAAAGTATTTATTTAGTTAAATAGTATAATAATAGTGAACAAAAGTATTTTTCATTAGCATTTAGTGGTTGCGCTTTTCGGGGTAAATATTTAATAAGTGTGAACATACTTTTAATCTATTATGTATATAATATATTCAAAAAATTTAATAGTAATTTGGAATTCCATCACATTTCTAAACGTCCTTATTTTCGTTGAAGCATTTGGTCACCGTATTGACAGTTTTTTTTACGCGCTTAATAGATAACCGATTAACTGATTAATGAATCAATCCAAAATTGGCTACTTTTCATTAACGACTAAGGTCGGGTTTTTGAGAGGTGGTTTAAGTTTAAACCTAGTTTAACGAATTCTGAAACTCTGATCTTTCCAGCAAACTGCGATTTTTTTATTATCAGGCCTGTTCTGTAAATCACGTCGGTTTGAAGTCGCGTGATTTTAGAAAATTATCTCCACTAATAGAAATATTTTTCCAGACTTTTTCAATATTGCTGTTATATATAGCTTCAAATATCATAACCAGAAGAAAACTGCCGTATCTAATTTAAAGGACGTTTTCAGGACCATGATTTATTTTTGAATTCATGCGATTTCAACCCGACGTGATTTACAGAACAGCCCCGTATATCATTAAGGACACAAATTTTAAGCAAAACTAAGCTGTTCCGTGAAAAATTTTGTATAAAAACTTGATAATAGCGGCAAATATCTGTTTTCAGATTAACCAAACCTAGTTTAACTGAGATCCCAAAAATCCGGTCTAAATAGATTAATTTCGTAAATTAACTGATACAATTTTAAACTGTTTTAGTGCACTTCAGTTTAGATCTTTTTATACCTCCATATACCTATTCATAGTTATATAAAATATGTATGAAATATATTTTAACAAGATTTTGTTTGGAACATTTTAAACAAAAAACAGTTCAAAAATTTAATGAAAAAACAAATAGATTTGTTACGGTTAATAAAAACTATGGATTTACACAAACTCATCACTAAAAAATTATTTACAAAAATATTTTCAAAATTCCTATTTCAGATGATAGTGGCAAAATATATTCAGAAATTTAGTATAAAATCGTAGTTTTCTATGAAAATTTCACAGATCTTTAGGACAAAGTTTTTCTTTTTATTGAATTTTCTATTACACTATAGCACATCCTATTTTTATTTTAATAGTAAGTTGTAAATTAGTATAACTGCCTATTTCTCATTGTCGACTGAATTCTTTCTTTCGTACAAATATATTTAAAACAAAAACAAAATTTTATAAATTGTTTTTGTTTCAAATGTATTTGTACGAAAGAAAGAATTCATTCGGCAATGAGAAATAGGCAGTAAAGCCTCGTGAGGATATTTCTATGCAAATATTAAATAACACAATTCCTAATTTTTTGGATATATAACAATGATTTTTAAAAAATTTCTTAGTAACTATTCATTTATTTACTTACCTTTTAAAAACACATAACAATCAATTCATAAAATTGATTTTAAATGTAGTTATTTTCTTTTAGTAAACGCCCGAACCGATTACCGAACTATTAATTATATTTTATGTAATGGCAACTCTTAATTTAACTAACACTTTTTATTCACTTTTGCTCTGCTTTTCCCTTTATTTTCCTACTCACAAAAATTTATTTTTGAGATCCCAAAATTTAGCATCTCAACAAAAACAAAAACAACACAGATGATGCACTTGTTCTCAAAAAGAGACACATGCCAGCACACACACGCTTTCATAAACACACACTATTCGTTATGAATAAACCACCAGACCAAATCGTCGTAGACGGCTCTGCCGGCAACAATGTATGCAAATTTTGCTACCGATTTGTATGAAACTGTGTGCAATATGTCTTCTACGACATACTATTGCCTGGTACCCATCATTAAATATGTTTTACAAGCCACGGCCAAGTGGGATGTCTCATGCAACCTTCACAATAAACTACCGCTATTCACAAAAACAACAATAGGGACTTTTGAAATTAAACTTTAAAATAGCAGTAGCCAAGTAGCCAGAATGATTTGTGAATTTGTACAAAAATATGTATGTACGTATGTACATACTTAGAGACACACAATTATACAAACATGTGCATGTTTAATGTGGATAGAATGTGTGTACTCGTATGTATATTTTATAATTCTGTGCACATCTATAATTTCAATTATATTCTTTTGAAAAACTTGACAATAACACTTGACATTTCACAGATTGATTTTATTCAATTACATTAATTAATAAATTATATCTACACTTTCACTTTGACTTGATTTAATATACAATTTAACGGGAACGACAACGAAGACCGACTGATGTTAGTGCAGATTGCAGGTGTTCTAAAGTACTTAGATATGACAGCAGAGTTGCCAGCTCCCATAGAACTTGCGTTTTTAGTTATTTACAAGGCGAATTCATGGGAGGGTGGGATTGACAACTAATTTGCCCACTTATTGCTGCTTTAACTTTTAGTATGTTTAACTATCAAAAAAAAATGTTTCAATGGTACTTTAAATATATTGTAATTATTATTTCGGCTTGCTTATTAAAGCAAAGTATTATAATACAGCAATTTTTAATTTCTCACTAAAAAATATATTATTTTCAAAAAAGTGGGATATTACTGGTTTTATTCCGTTTTGAAAAAAACGAGTTTTCATCAGATCTCAACTAGTTGCAGTAAGTATGTGACATACTTATAACTTTTGAACAACTGAAGCGAATCCAACCAAAAAGGTAGCTTTTCAAAGAATTCCTTCAAACTTGGATTTCCTGTGAAGTACAACAAGCTCGTACCGGTAGATTTTCGGATATATAAAAACAACAAAGAAACCGTTTTCTTAGTACTAAGCGTAGAGACCTCATTGTGCTTCTTCTTCTTTTAATACAAAGATGTCAGGTGCAGAGTGATTGAAATGTACTTTTAAAAAGTTTGAAATTTGAGTATATTTGAGTTTGTGGATTAGACATAAATGCGTTATATTTATTAAAAAAGGACACGGGTTGCTGTAATGGAATTTGGAAATATGCATATACTTATATGTATATGTTTACTTACTTATTTCTTTAATGTAAATAATACAATTTACCATTAAGTAGTTCTTAATGAACAAATAGAATAATTATTCTAATTGCATGGCTGTTATATTAATAAGTTTTGCTCTTAACTTCTTTCTGTTGAGTACGTGGTTGGTCCGCGTATGTGTGTACGATTCTTTCGCACAAAATAGTTTCACAGGCATAAATTAAAAGTACATGGCCAGCTTTATAGGGTCCTTCACAAATCATTTTTTTTTTGTTCAGAATAGAAATAACCAGATGCACAATTTAGGTATACTTAATGTCAAATAAAATTTATCTTCAAATATATATGTATTATGCGCTTAGAGGAACTTTACACAAGCAAATTTGACTTAGCAAATTTTAATAAATGCAAGAATAATTACCTCGTAAAGCCAACAAGTTTTGAGTAGAAAAATTTTTATATCGACCGAAAGGCATTATAAGAACCATATAAAGATGATGTATTAATTATTTTTTTTTTATGTGATACCATGGATTTAAATTTTTCATGAGTGCAACATTTATTTCTCTGAACTGATACGGCTTTTCAACGGACGGCTGAGGGATTTTTGTATATATGTACCAAAAATGTTTGTGTTCAAATGTGTTACTCAGTAATTCAAGTTTAGAGAAACTCCTTTCGAATTGCAATATTAATAATATCCCAGCTGAAACAATTTTTCTTTCAAATAGTATTACGGAGAAATCCGCTCTACTTCAATTTCAATGACCAATTATGTCGTCATGTGTAACGTAGTAGCAACATTTCCCAGATGAAAGTACATATTTGATTTATTAATTTGATTACTGGCAGCAAAATGGTTAAAATATGTAAATGTTACAAAAAAAAGTCGAAAAATTTTAAACCTATACATATCGCACACGTTCAACAATACTGTATTAATTAACTCAAAAACTTCAAAGTTTTCAGGAGAGACAAAAAACTGTTTTCTTAACGCTTAAGGAAGTTATCATTAACAAAAGTTCGTCAATATATAGAAAACCCATTAATTATTGTATTGCGCTGCATAACCTTTCTATTTGTTCGTTGTCTGCAGATAGAAAGGCCATTTTTTTTAGCTACTATCATTTTCTTCAATTATTTTTGTTTATAAGAAGTAAATACTTTGAGTTGTGTTTTTTGATGTGAAATTTATTGCTGTATTTAATACATTTTTAAAAAAACCGAAAAACACGATATGAAAAAAAAACTAAAGTAAACAAAGTTTTTAAAGCTAAATAAATGCTAACAACCGCTAAAATTTTAAAATATGTTTTACTAAATTAAGAAAGTTTAAAATATATATTTAAAATTTTTCGTAGTATGCATCGTAATACTTTTTAGGGATTATGTTTCTCTTGACTAGGTCCATAATATCCTTTCTTTTATTTTCCGACAGTGGCATCCTTTTTTGGACAACGCATTTTGTCAATTGAATTAATTAGACTTTTTTATTTCAAATATTGCATTTTTTGCTCAAATGCAAAATGATAGTAATAATATTACAAAGTGTCATTAAAACTATTTTATCAAAACAGAATAACTCAATAAAAACAAGATTATTTCACGAAAAGAGTAACAACCCAAAGAAAAAGTTAGGCATTACTTCATGAGAACAATCATATTTCGAATTAAAACAAAAAATTAACTCAAAATACTACTTTTTACTCGAAAAAAACAATGATTTGTCAATAATGAAAAAGGTCACAACTTGTAATATTATTAAGAAAGAGTAGTCAGAACTATGCGAATTTTTAACCATAGGTAGACATATTTAAGTGTAATGTATTGTTTTTTCGCCAAAAAGATAAACTAAAAAAATATTGAGTTAATACAGTATGTAGTTTCAAAATTATAATGAAAAGTAATAAGAGTATTCGATTTGTTCCTCCAAAGAAGAAACAATAACTAAATTGAATCCACAAAATAACTAAAGCGACGAACCCCATAACAACTGGCAACTCTGTTCTCATTGCCAAAAATAAGATTAGTTCGCAAAGGGCTCAGTACTAAAATTACATAATGTAGACAGCTAGAAGACAGTTGTTCGAGAGGCGCTCAATTATATAACATGCATTGCATAATAAGACGAAAGAGACAGACTTATGACCTTCAATAAGTTTGTTGCTACTTTCGTACAATTGCGGTGATGCTGTTGCATGCTGTGGAGAGTAATTAGTACTCCTTGATCTAAATCAGTCGTTGCTTATATTCGCTCGCATTAACTTCAAGTGTTCTCGAAAAGTCAAAGTGGAAATTATTATTTGTGAATGCACACCTACATACATACTTATGTATGTCCATATGTAGGTATGTATGTACTTCTGTGGGTACGTATGTATATTATTTAATATATTTTAATTAAATATATTAACTAATGTCCTATACATAATGAAAAAGTGTTAATATGTTTAAGTTTTTGTAAAATAAGCAAAAGTGCGTGTGTGCAAACTGCGGTTAATAGCAGAAGTTTCTCAATTATGTGGCAAAAATATGTGTGTGCGTGTGTAGGTCTCTAATTTTGCAAGTTATTTCATCATAAAATGTTGTGTTGTTGCTGTTGATGCTGTCGGCATTCATGCTACACCTAATCCTGCCTTTACACTGTTTATACATTTGATCGAGTAGTACATGTAAATTTATTAAGTGATACATGTTAATAATTTTGTTGCTATATTTTCTTTAATATGTTTCAGGTTTTATTTTGAACATATAAAAGAAATATATTGCGAAAAGTAAATATTCAAAATATTATATAATTAAATTCTTCTGGTTTCTTGACCTCTTTTTAATTATTATTTTATTCTGATATTTTTAAGCTTAAGGTCTCTTTATTTTAATTTAAATTTTAATTTCAATATTTCGTTACTCCTTTGTGTGACTTCTTCAGGAAATTAATTATTTTATTTTATTTATATATAAAATAATTACTTTCCTGAAGAAGTCACACAAAGGAGTGACGAAATATTGAAATTAAAATTTAAATTAAAATAAAGAGACCTTAGGCTTAAAAAAATCAGAATAAAGTAATTATCTAATAATACAATCCTTTTCGGAAAATATATTTTTAGGTCAGGAATAACATTTTTAAGGTGCATGCAACTCTGTGGGGGATACATGAAACAACAAAAACTTATATATAATTGTTATTAACTTGTTGACCTTTATTTTGGTAATTTATTTTGTTATATATTAAGTTCGAGGTCGTTTTTTACATGGAATTTTTAAAATATTATTTAATTATTCAATATTTCGTTAAATATTTGTTAACGTCATCAGGAATAAGTAATAGGAAGCTGAATTTTAACAAGTATAAACATCATATTCGGCCGGGTCGAATCTTAAATTCCCTTTAGTAAGTAAACTTAAAATGTTTAACTTGGTGGGACAGAATTCCTTTAAGACATCTCTGTACCACTACAGGGTTTGGGGTCCAAAAATAGACTATATCATGTTTTCCACAGACGAAGGTATGGGCAATGCTAGATCGTCTCAGACTTTATCACTGATCAAGAATATACATATATATATATATATATATATATATATATATATATATATATATATGTATACATATATATATTCTGTGAGATCCAATTCTTTTTTTAAGGGTGTTAAAACTGTAGTTTGTCGGGGTCTCTGTGGCAAGGACCGTGGGGGAGACATTTCACTTTTACCATAAAACTTCAAAAATAAATGTTCGGAATAATTATATGTAAAATTTATTAAATTTTTATATACTTCTATTTTATAGGGACATTTAGGTGGCAAAGGAGGAGGAGGGGGTTGAGCACAGGAGTGCCAGGTTACGTTTCAGCTTTGTCATTAAGGCTTAAAAATTTTATTTTTAAGGAATGTAGGCTTAAAAAAGACAATTTGTTAAATTTTTACACTATTTTTACATATAATAAGGCCCACTAAAGGGAGCGGGGTCCAAAAATTTATTTTTTTTTTTGGATTTTATGGCTTCAAGGTTAACGCGTTTGATCTTCTTTGACATAAAAATATAACATTTGCTTAAGACAATTACAAAAAAAAATCTTTAAAAATTATGTTGTTTTCTAGAGGTTGGTTTAGTTCTTCTTAGTCGAACTTTTTTTCCTCTTGCCCGATTTAGCTCATTTCCGATCTTGACTTGTGCTATACTTCAAGATACATTTATACCAAATTTCAAGAGCCTGTCTCTTTTCGTTTGTACTAAATTGTGATTTCCACAGACGGACGGACAGATGGACATTCTCAGATCATCTTACATATCAACACTGATCAAGAATATATATACTTTATGGGGTCTCAGATGGATATTCCGCTGCGTTACAAATGGAATGGCAAAGTGAATATACCCTCCATATTCATTTTTGGAGGGTATAAAAATATATAAAAAAAATTCGATTTCCTATTGCATATTCCTTATGATGTTAACAAATTGTTAATGATATATTGGATAATAAAATAAAATGTATGTAATTTTATTTAAAAAACGACCTCTACCATAATAAAGAATAACATGAATTATATCTAAATATATGTATACACATATGCATATATGTATATAAATATATTTCTATTCGGTGTCGCATTTTGATAGTAAACGCATTTTATTGCTTTGTGTTAGTTCAGTATCAGTTTCGTTCGAAGTTATGCTTAATTAAAATTTCTGAAAATTTCATTAATGTATGTATAATCATGTAGAAACAGGATTAGGTGTGAATAATAATAAGAAAATGCAAAGAAAAAGTAGAGCATAAAGAGTATGACATGCTTTTTGTTTTGTAACAAAAACAATGCATCAACTCATTTATGTTTAAGAGTTGCCATTGGCTCAAATTTTATTAATAATACGGTTACGGATTCGGGCAATTAAAATATAACATAAAAATGGTCAAACTAAACATCATTTGAATTTAAGAGGTGAGTAAATGAAAAATTTATTCAAATATATTAAAATTATGTAATTCAATTCCAATATGTTTGCCCATGATGGTAACATTTTAATTTAAATTACATGTTCAAGATTTTTTAGCTTAATAATTGATATTATTTACAAACATTTCTATTTATCCAAAAAACTTTTAATATTATGCGCGCTGCTCTCTGATCTTGCAGAAGAGAAACGTCTCCCCCCGGGCCCTTCCCTGAATAACTCTGTCAAAATGGTGAATTAAAATTGGGTACAGAGATGTCTTAAAGGAACTCTGTTCCACCAAATTAAAAATTTTAATTTACTTACCAAATATTTGAAGGATATTTAAGATTAGACCCGGTCGAATATATCGTTTTTACTTGTTTTAGTTTGAAGTTGGAAAATAATGGGTTTTTTGCGGTCCCTGAATTTTACAGCTCCCAATCAAAGGTTTAGTTCCCTTGTTTCGATAAGACTTTAATTCGAATCTGCAAGACTGCAAACCATTTTTTATTATTTTATTAATAAATGAATTTGTTCAAATTCTATTTTATTAATTTTATTAAATAATCATCAAACCAGCAGAACGGATCAGTACTCATTTCGAGGCCGCTACGCCATCTCATCAGCGTTCTTTGTTCAATTTTTCCACTTTTGCAAGTGGTGCTGGTTAGTAGGAATATCAACTATTTAACCAATATTTTAACGAAAATTGAATATGAGAAGTTCCCACATTCATATTTTTAAGTTATTACCGTTTTGGTTAGTACGAAATTCCCCAACCCTGACGATTAATATTCCCAATATTCCATGTATCTCTTTCACTTTTTCCAGAGCCATCGGCTGCTGATAGCTAAAGCTTCTTTGTTATTTATGTTCAAGTAATTGATTTTTAGTTGTCAATTTACAATGAACAAGTGCGCGTGCCCCCGCAATGTTTTAAATTATGTATGAATATTTATTAGTCGAAGTCTTCTTATGTAAATTGCTAATTTTTTTCGGGCTTAAGTTCGAATCTGCAAGACTGCAAAGCATTTTTTATTATTTTATTAATAAATGAATTTGTTCAAATTTGAACAAATCTGCAGTCTTGCAGATTCGAACTTAAGCCCGTTGTTAAAATTAACAATTTACATAAGAAAGTTCGACTAATAAAAATTCATACATAATTTATAAGACTTTAATATTATTTGAGTTTTTTATATATTAATTTTTGGAAACCCAGTTACACTTTTCGAAGAAAGTAGTGTGACTTCTGTTTCTGATATTTTTCGGTTATTATATCACTAGAGTAATCAAACATTATTTACATTCTACGTGTAGAATGGAGAAGAATTTTAATTTATTGTGCGAAATTCTTAAAAGCCTCTAAATATTCAGGTTATAAAAAATAAATGTTTTTTTTTATACACAAAAATATGTGCCAGAAGCCTCAATATTATAGAATGAGTCATAACCAAAAAGGGTGTTATTAAAACTTTTCTGTAATTCCTATTACTAAACAAAAACTAATATTTTTGCCCATCTGCTCTTATTGAAAATGTGTAGTAAATTTAGACGAGATACCGTTGTTTACCTCATCCATAGATATTGGTTAAAGCGGTTAAAAAACAACAACAACAACAACCGCAAGCAACCAATACAAAACTTAAATACAAGAACTTAACGATGAAGAGCAGCAAACAATATTTCCGTTCTTCATTTATTTCACATCTGGCCTCAAACACATTTTTTCTAATCAATGGAATTGCAATCAATAGAGCTGTAACAGCATGCAGTTGCAGGAAAAAAAAAACAGAAATCTTGTTCACCGACAGCAAATACTCCCGAGTAGGTACAACTTTAACAATTTCGTTGAAGTTTTCCTGATCGTAGTCGTGTTTGCCTATGACAAGATAGTGCAGTTTTGTATAACTTGGCTAAACACACATCCACCCTCAAACACACACACTCAAACACACACACACACACACGCAGTAATGTCCTTGCTCACTCAGTCTCACTACTCAAGTTCAACTTGTATTTGCCAACCTAAAAGCAACAATAACAACGCACACAACCAATGTTCTACTTGTTTATTCTGTGGTTAAAATAAGCAGCTGTAAGCCACACGTACACTTAAAAACAAACATGCACACACACACACACACACACCCCCACACATTTTCAAACTGATATCTCTGTATTGTCAATACATTTAACAAAGAATCGACAAGAAAATTCATCACAATTGATGAAGTTTTTTGGTAGACTTTTCCTTAACAAGCTTATGCCACACGTAAGACTTGCCAAGTGTTCTCTAAAACTAAAATCGTAATGATAATAGAGGTAAACATGGCGATGATGATGATGACGATGCTGATGATGCTGATGATGATGATGATGTTGATGATAATGAAAAGGTGTATTAGCAAAAGGGTTTGTTTCTACAACTTGTTAAACCATAGAGTCAGTTGTTTGTGCATGTAACGGAAAGTGTACCAAAGAGCAAATACATTTTCTATTTTAGAAATATGTGCTTGTCTTGTTGGCAACGTTCCTATCAATCTTAGCTCGATAATGAGCACAAGTCAAACTCTAACAACATCATAATGCCTGGTTTATTTGTATTTCTTTGGGGGCGAAGCTGAACTATTTATTGTTCATATGCAAGAGGAGAGTTTTCCTTGTTAGAAATGAACTTGGCATTACAGTGGTTATTAGGGATTTAATTAATTTGTGCAGTTCAGTTGTTGTGTGTGGTGGTATATGGAGAATAAATTTTTGAAACTTGAAAGCAAGTGTTAATACACATACTCGTAATTGAACGTAGTAAAAAGTTCTTTGCTTATGTGAAAATTGCTCACAAGCCGTCATGAGTAATAAATTCAGTCAAAGGTCTGTGTAATAGGAAATCATGCTTTCGGATTTGATAAAAAAACCGGTTACCGCAAATAATTATAATTTTCAATTTTAATCTAAAAAATTCGAACTAAACGAGAAGTGCTACGTGCGCAAGTAATACACCAAAGTAATCCTAGTTACATCGACTACCTTTAGAGGCAAAAATTTTTATTTGTTTAAGTTTTGTTAATAAAACTCAAAATGACCGATTATTTTTTAAGTTTTATTTATTCCTCATAATATAAAAGTTATTTCTTGATTTTTAATTATTATTCAAAAAATAAAAGTTATTTTTTGGTTTTATTTGTCTCTCACAGAATAAAAGTTATTTTCCGACTTTTATTCATTTTTCGGAATATAAAAGTTATTTCTCGATTTTTAATTATTATCCAGAAAATATAAGTTATTTTTTGGTTTTTATTTGTTCCTCACAAAAATTAAAGTTATTTCTTTATTTTTTTTATTAATCAGAACATAAAAGTTATTTCTTTGTATATTTTAGTCTTCACAAAATAAAAGTTATTTCTTGATTTTTAATTATTATTCAGAAAATAAAAGTTATTTTTTGGTTTTTATTTGTCCCTCACAGGATAAAAGTTATTTTCCGACTTTTATTCATTTTTTGGAAAATTAAAGTGTTTTCTTTGTTTTTATTTATCCCTCACAAAATAAAAGTTATTTATTAATTTTTGATTTGTATTCAGAAAATAAAAGTTATTTTTTGGTTTTTATTTGTTCCTCCCAAAGTAAAAGTTATTTCTCAGCTTTTATTTATTTTTTGGAAAATAAAAGTTATTTTTTGTTTTGTATTTATTCCTCACAAATAAAAGTTATTTATTGATTTTTAATTATTATTCAGAAAATAAAAGTTATTATTTGATTTTTTTTGTTCCTCACAGAATAAAAGTTATTTCTCGACTTTTATTTATTTTTCGGAGAATAAAAGTTATATCTTGGTTTTTGTTTATCCCTCACAAAATAAAAGTTATTTATTGATTTTTCATTATTATTCAGCAAATAAAAGTTAGTTTTTGGATTTTATTTGTCCCTCACAGAATAAAAGTTATTTCCCGACTTTTATTCATTTTTCGGAATATAAAACTTATTTCTCGATTTTTAATTATTATCCAGAAGATAAAAGTTATACTTTGATTTTTATTTGTTCCTCACAGAATAAAAGTTATTTCTCGGCTTTTATTTATTTTTTGGAAAATAAAAGTTATTTTTTGGGTTTTATTTGTTCCTCACAAAAATAAAAGTTATTTCTTGATTTTTTTATTAATCAGAACATAAAAGTTATATCTTGGTGTTTTTTAGTCTTCACAAAATAAAAGTTATTTCTCGACTTTTATTAATTTTTCGTAAAATTAAAGTTATTTCTTGGTTTTTATTTATTCCTCACAAAATAAAATTTATATCTTGGTTTTTGTTTATTATTCAGAAAATAAAAGTTATTTTTAGATTTTTATTTGTTCCTCACAGAATAAAAGTTATTTCCCGACTTTTATTCATATTTCGGAATATAAAACTTATATCTCGATTTTTAATTATTATCCAGAAGATAAAAGTTATACTTTGATTTTGATTTGTTCCTCACAGAATAAAAGTTATTTCTCGACTTTTATTTATTTTTCGGAGAATAAAAGTTATATCTTGGTTTTTATTTATCCCTCACAAAATAAAAGTTATTTATTGATTTTTGTTTTGTATTCAGAAAATAAAAGTTATTTTTTGGTTTTTATTTGTTCCTCCCAAAGTAAAAGTTATTTCTCGACTTTTATTCATTTTTTGGAAAATAAAAGTTATATTTTGTTTTGTATTTATCCCTCACAAAATAAAAGTTATTCATTGATTTTTAATTATTAATAAAAAAATAAAAGTTATTATTTGGTTTTTACTTGTTCCTCACAGAATAAAAGTTATTTCCCGACTTTTATTCATTTTTCCGAATATAAAACTTATTTCTCGATTTTTAATTATTATCCAGAAGATAAAAGTTATACTTTGATTTTTATTTGTTCCTCACAGAATAAAAGTTATTTCTCGGCTTTTATTTATTTTCTGGAAAATAAAAGTTATTTCTTGGTTTTTATTTATTCCTCACAAAATAAAAGTTATTTATTGATTTTTGTTTTGTATTCAGAAAATAAAAGTTATTATTTGATTTTTATTTGTTCCTCACAGAATAAAAGTTATTTTTTCGACTTTTATTTATTTTCTGGAAAATAAAAGTTATTTCTTGGTTTTTATTTATTCCTCACAAAATAAAAGTTATTTATTGATTGTTGTTTTGTATTTAGAAAATAAAAGTTATTTTTTGGTTTTTATTTTTTCCTCCCAAAGTAAAAGTTATTTCTCGGCTTTTATTTATTTTTTGGAGAATAAAAGTTATTTCTTGGTTTTTATTTATTCCTCACAAAATAAAAGTTATTTATTGATTTCTAATTATTATTCAGAAAATAAAAGTTATTTTTTGGTTTTTATTTGTTCCTCACAAAAATAAAAGTTATATCTTAATTTTTTTTTATTAATCAGAACCTAAAAGTTATTTCTTGGTGTTTTTTAGTCTTCACAAAATAAAATTTATTTCTTGGTTTTTATTTATTCCTCACAAATAAAAGTTATTTATTGATTTTTGTTTGTATTCAGAAAATAAATGTTAGTTTTTGGGTTTTATTTGTTTCTCACAGAATAAAAGTTATTTTTTCGCCTTTTATTCATTTTTCTGAAAATAAAAGTTATATCTCGATTTTTAATTACTATTCAGAAAATGAAAGTTATTTTTTTGATTTTTATTTGTTCCTCACAGAATAAAAGTTATTTCTCGACTTTTATTCATTCCTCAAAACATAAAAGTTATATCTTGATTTTTTTTCTGTTCATTACAAAATAAAAGTTTTTTTTTTTGATTTTGATGTATTATTCAAAAAATAAAATTTATTTCTTGGTTTTTATTTATTCCTCAAAAAATAAAAGTTATTCCTTAATTTTTATCTATTCAATACAAAATAAAAACAATTTTTTGATTTTGATTTACTATTCAGAAAATAAAAGTTATTTCTTGATTTTTATTTATTCCTCACAAAATAAAAGATTTCTTGGTTTTTATGTAATCCTCAGAAAATAAAAGTTCTTTCTTAGGTTTTATTTATTCTTCAGAAAACTATAGTTAAAAATTCATAGTACCAATCAATATAAAACGTTTAATTTTTGAGAAATAAATTACAATTAAAAAAAAATTAATAAATCTTATGTTCTGCAGAAAATAAGATTTAGTTTAGATTTTTTTAGATTTATTTTAGTTTTATAAGTAAGAAAATAGTACTCAGGTAATATTTTTAAAATTTTACTTATAACCTTTACGGTCACCACCAACATCTTTATTTGAGCCGATAGAACGATCTATGTAATTCAGTGTCTAAAAGATTATTTCAAGTAAATGGGATTACTTCCCAAGTCCAACTCTTCCAGTTGGGGCAAAGAAAAAAAAAAAAATCTTATCATCGCACTATAGGGATCGCCATTCACACTAACGTTTCCGCTTTCATTGTCTTTGAAAAATTAGACCACCGACCCATAATCTGGCTGCTCTTTATACCAAATGCGGCAATTTCGGTGGTTCACAAACAAGGAAAAATGCACTTGCTTAACAGATCATTATGTTTGATAATAAAATTCAATAATTCATCTTTAATTTATGGGCCAAACTGAACATGTTTAACAGTAACATGTTGCACGAAAACAGCTGAGCTGGCAAAAACAGTGTTGCCAAATAGAAAGTTGCTACAAAATCACTCTTTAATTATTTTAGTCTAAAATTATTAGTTCCAACTATGAAATATTTTTTATGCAGCAAGATTACCATATTGATGTTTGTTCTATTCTTGTTAGAGTATCCCGAGACGAATACAAAATATCATAAGCAACACTGAGTAAAAAAATTATTATCGCAATTTGTACATTGTCGGCACATGATTTTGCGGAAAGGCCAAGCATGACAACATGCATTAACACCTTAACAGACTAAGAAATATAACACAACAAGACACCGAAATAACTTAAAGGACAGCACATACACACATAAACCACTCCCTGTTGTTTACGCATCAATAAAGTTAACATGAAATCAGTAAAGGACACTGGCTTTGAATATCATTGGCCTATCTTTAATGTTGCAGACACTTGAACTTAATATGAATTTAAAATAAAAGAAAGGAAACACATAAAATTATAAAAGGAACGAACAAAAAAAAAAAAAAAAGAAAAAACGAAATAATCCCTAGGTGTGACTTTATTTCAAAGCAAAAGTAATAAAATGAAGTTGACTGGAACAAATAATATTGATGTTAAACCAAAGAATAGCCAGGGTTGTTGCCACATATGAGTGGTAAAGAAATACATCAAGAAAAATATAAAACCAAATAGTTCAAAGCAGCTTTTGGTTGTAGTTTTCAAACAACTTAAAAGGGTTTGTTTAATCGGATTGCAAAGAAAGCCTACAAAATATATATAAAATTCTTATTTTGGGGGTGGGGGGGTTTATTTTTTTTTCTTTACAAAATTCTGTGTTTATTGTCAAATTTTATTGCTTGAATTGATTGTCCGAAACGGCTTCCGTTCTCCCCGTCTTAGGCTTAAAAGGGTCTTGAGGCTTTGAATTTAGATGTATTTATTAATATATTTATTTGAAAGTTATTCATGTGTATGTGAAATTAATGGTTTGGGATTGAACTTTTTGTTGTTGTTGTTGTTTGCTGTGTATTTTACGATTGTTTAGGCTGCTAGCATAAAATAAAAACTGATTTAATCCAAAGTGATTGAGTCCTTTTTTACACGGGCGCCATAGCCCTTCAATTTGCTAGTCACTCAATTATTTTATTTACACTTTCACACGTTTTAAATCCAACACTGAACTACTTTCCATTTTTCTTTTGCATTAGTCTGTCATTTTTTTGGTGACATTTTAACAGCTGATCACAGATAAATTTTGGCAAGTCACTTTAAACAACAGATAATTTGTGGTAGTAAAGGACTCTTCAGAAGTCACAGAAAAAAATCCTTATATTCGACAGGGGCGCATTTTAATTAGCCTCTAAATATTTAGTAAATAAATTAGAAATGTTGAAGCTGCTGGGTCAGAGTTCCTTTAAGACATTTCTGTGCCCAATCATAAAACTTTTCGGTAAGAGCTGAGGGGCTTGGCGGGTGGAATCAGCTTACCTTTGCCAGAAAACACTAAAAAGTAAATCTTTGGGGTTATTAAGTATAATTTTTTGTTAGGGTCATTTAAGGGGCAAAGTTTGGGGGGGTTGGGGGTGGTAGGGTATTGCAGGGAAACATCAGTTTAATCATAAAAACTGAAAAATTTTGTTTTAAAAAAATGTAGGCCTAAGGAATATAATTTTTTAAATATTTACACTATTTTTCCATGTAATATTCAACGCCCACTTAATAGGGCGGGGGTTCAAAAATGGATTTCTCTGATTTTTCGTCTCCAAGTTCAACGCTATGCACCTTCTTTGACAAGAAAATATATTATTTGCTTAACAAAAATAACAAAAAAAAAAAAGATTAAAAATTGTGTTCTTTTCTATAGGTTTAGTTCCTCTTAGGGGGATTTTTTTTCTTCTTGTCCGATTTAGCCCATTTACGAACTTGACCCGAGCTATCCTTCAAACTTTATTCGTACCAAATTTCAAGGGTCTGGCTCGTTTCGCTTGTGCAAATGTCGTAATTTCTTCATGTCACGAGTGATTCACGCATGAATCCGGCGTGTCACGAGTGAATCACGCGTGAGTCACGTGATTCAAAAAAATCAGGCGTGCACGCGTAAACGTGATAAAAAAATTTACATCGTTCGTGATAGTGCGCAATTTTGCAAGATTGTTACCATCGTGCTTGAAAGTGCGTGATAAAAAATAACCCGTTCGTTATCATGCGTGATCGTGAGCTCCTTAAATCTTGCCGTGTGTGAGCGTAAGTGAAAAAATTTCAGTTTCGTGCTCATGCGTGATCCTCAGGATAATATACCTCACGCGCACCTCTCTACTCAGGAGCCTCCGCTTCATGGGCACGTGTTAACTTCCGTAATTTTTTTTTTTTGGTAACCAAAACTATTTTTTATTTCAGTAAGAATCGAATTGGTATTACACAACAATCAAACGGATGATGCCACAGTTGGTCAATTGAATTTTTTTTTGGTACATGAAAATAACTGCAGTCGAATCCGCTTTAGCGCAACACGCTTTATTGAAAAAAACCGGATTACTGAAAGCGATACAAATCCCCGCACTGATTTTAATCGCAGCTAGTTTTATTCACTTCGCTTTAGCGAAACACCGCTTTACTGAAAATATCGTATAACTGAAAACCAAAAGCAAGCCCACAACTACGTTTTGTATGAAACTTACTTCGCTTTAGTGAAAAAATAAACAATGACAAATTTATTTATTAGAAATCGATTGCATAACTTAACGCGGAAAATATTGTGCATTTTTTGCGGGTTAAAAAATTAAATGGCAAAATTTATTTGTCCTTTTCGCTCTTACGTACTTTATTGTATTTTTCTATTACATTGTCAATGCAAGGGGCCAGATATTTTCGAGGAATTCGTGAAAAATTTCAACAACAAAATTAATAATTCTATAAATAATTTTTAAATTCTTCTGGTTTCTTGACCTCTTTTTAATTATTATTATATTCTGATATTTTTAAGCTTAAGGTCTCTTTATTTCCTGAAGAAGTCACACAAAGGCACAAAGGAGTGACGAAATATTGAAATTAAGAATTAAATTAAAATAGAGACACCTTAAGCTTAAAAATATCAGAATATGATAATAAAAATTTCTTTTTTACATTAAATTGACGTAAAAAAAATATACAGATTTGATATAAAAATTTTTGTTTTACTGATTTTCAGCAGTATGCTTAACTGTAACAAATTTCAGTAATCCGAACTACGTTTTAGAGAAAAATCGGATAACTGAAAAAATTGGGTTTTGGCTATTTCCAGTAAAGCAGAGTCGTCTTTACAACAATTTTTTTCTACTTCTTCATATATTGAATTCATTTGAAGCTTTCTGAAAGAAATTCGTTACTAGTAGAAACCAGAGAAGACAAAAAAGGACAGCTCCAGAGCTAGAAAAATTTCTCTTATACGAGATATTTATTTGTTGCTCTCTGCTTTTATTTCAGCAATTTTTCCTGTAGTAGGAATACAATTTGAAGCTATAGTAAAAAGTTTATCAACAATTTATTGTTGTTGCTTTTGTTCCGACATAGTCAATTTAATCCAATAAACTTTTTGTTGGTCTGTGCAAGTGTGATTCTAAAATGTTGTCAATTCGACCACTAAAGCCACTGAAAAGTCGTGTTCGTTGCAAAGCTCCTGTGCTGTTATCAGTGTGTGCTTGTCACTTGGCCAATACGTGCATCGACTTTGAATTACAAGCGTTCACTTAATGCATATCAGGCCACATTCTCTCTTTTTTGTTTTGCAGTTAGCACACAAACAGATTAATTTTAGTACATGCGCTTGTTTGAATAGTCAATAATATATGAGTTACATGTCCGATTGTTCCTTTGATTTCTGTAGCTGTTGGGTTATGATTGATATTTTAAAGCTTTTGGAAGACATTTTGAAAAAGCTAATCAGCACTTTGTTGTTGCTATGGTGTATGTGCGATATAATAATATAAAATTATTTTCATTATTATGAATATCGCTAAATTAACTTTAAAAGTCCTCGAGAACATTTTTATTTTATATTCACAAACGTGCACATTTGTGTACTGAATTGTATCTCCTTTTGTTGTGGTCTCTGCAAAATGTTTGCCAAAATATCAACTGCTTTCGCTACCTTTTTGCTGCTATTGCCTGGTAATCTTTAATCCATTGACTTTAATAGTCAGTGTTTACATTTTATGAATGTGATTTATCCAAGTGAAGCTATTAATTAAAGTTGTATTCGTGCAAACTAATGACTGCATAAATAATAATGGCCAGCCTCGTTTGCCTTAATTGATTTTTAGTTTCGCAGCTACTTTATCGAGTTACTGCGATAGAGATGCACCAGCACACTGCAGGTTAATAGGCATGTTTTTGTAAAATATTAGAATGGCGCTCAGTTTGCATGTAGATAAATGGAAGCAGAATGCTGCGTATAGCCGTTAAAGTGATGCACTAACGAATTCGATTTAAACAGCGTTACAAACGAAGAAAGTCTAAGATTAGATACATGACTGTGAGGTGTTATAGAACGTGTTTTTTTTAGTGTTACCACACAGACAACACGTGCAAATTGTTGAAATTTTTAATCAAAATATTGCTTTATTCGTCAAACTCATCGTACACTTCTTCCATTTTATGGCGTAATTAATAGTCCTTCAGAGCGGCTAATTCGAAGAACAATAGATCGTTTTCGGACCACATTTACTGTAACTGATAATGTGCATCCGCGAGCAACTGTAGTTACTGTACAGGAAAACATTGAAAATTATCCTAATCAATCAATTCGTTGTCGTTTTCAGCAACTGGGGTTGTGTCCTCTTCCACTTTATGGAAGATTTTTTTAGTTGTTGAAAATCGGTGTTGCAGAAATCATATTTAAACATTAATTTTCTTTCCAATAAAACACATTTCATTAAAATATTAAAAATATATATCCTTGTTTTATTGTGTTTTAAACTTGTGTCACTCTATCAAAAAACACTCTTTACCTTTGGCCTTTTGCATTACTTTGCCCTTCAATATGTTTAAAATTTTAATAAAAAATAAAATGAAATTTAGAAAAAAAGTTACTCTCTTTAAACATTTTGTACCTATAATGTATTAAACACATTCACGACAGCAGGCTACCGACTACAGCCAGTCAGAAATAGAATACACGTGTTTATATGGGCATAATTATTATCACGGCTACACGCCGGGTTGTTGTCCGTGCTACTTCAATATAAACTAATTTCCATTTTCATAGGCGGCAATAAATAAATTAGTGCTGCCAACGCAGTGAAACATCTTAACCCTGGAATATCATTCTTTGTCGTTTCGACGACTCATGTTTACGTTTTGTATATCTCACAATAATATGAATGATATTTTAGGGTTAAATAAATAAGCGTTTAAAAATATTTTCAAACTGGTCAAGAATATGAAAATTGTTAAAATTAAAAAATGTAATAGGCCTTTCAAGAATAAAAATTATTTTGTAATATTTACTTATATATATTTTTTGCGTTCTTTCTCGGCTTTTATTTTTTATTTTATTTATTTATTTATTAACTTTTTTTGTAATAACTCCTAGAATATAGGCCCCATATAAACGATCATTTCGAAGTACTCCAAAATAGTTTTCTCTTGTTAGACATATTTTTCAAATTTATTCACATATGGGAAGTATTATTAAATTTTGCGATTTTGTATCTGACTTTTCAAGAGAAAAATCCATTATTTTGAATGCTCTAATTTTGTATATATTTGATAGCCGTTAGCGATAAAAGACATTAATTAGGTCACAAATGAATTAATTAATAAACTCATTTTCATAGTGCCATAACAAAAAAATTACATCAAAATGTATTTATTACAAATGCAAAAACAATAAAGAGCTATAAACAAATTAAGTGTTTTTATTATTAATTTTGTTTCGGTCTATAAATAGATTTAGAATAAGCGCTTTTTTATATATGAAAGTGGCACCACTTAAATGAGTTGTTGACAATGTAGCTCCGGTCCCAAAAATAATTAAGTAGCTGACTACGAGGCGACGATTGCAACCAACGGCTTTTCTAGTCGGTGTTCGTGTAGCCTGCTGTCGTTATTGTGTTTAAAGTGTAGTGCTAGAAAGACATGTTGGAGTACTTTGAAATGATACCCATATCGTTTATATGGGGCCTATATTCTAAGAGTTATTACAAGAAATAAATAAATAAATAAAATAAAAAAGTAAAAATATAAAAGCCGAGAGAGAACGCAAAAATATATATAAGTAAAAATTACAAAATAATTTTCATTTTTCAAAGGGCTATTACATTTTTTTATTTTCAACAATTTTCATATTCTTGACTAGATTAAAAAAATTTTTAAACGTTTATTTATTTAAGACTTTTCATTGTATTTGCAGCACTAATCTGTTTATTGTCGCCTATGAAAATAGAAATTAGTTTAATTTGACTACAACCACAAAAGTAGCACGGACAACAACCTGTCGTGTAGTCGTGAAAATATTTACTATCATATAAACACATGTATTCTATTTTTGACAGGTTGTAGTCGGTAGCCTGCTGTCTTGAATGTGTTTACTGCTTAAATTTCACTAACGCCGAGAAACCCCAGTCCGACTTCGTGCTCAGTCATATGAATATGGCGTTGGTGTTGAATTTTTCTGATCAGCTTTATTATAAACTATATATAAATTTAATTTTTCAGTTACATGAAATTAAAGCATTGAGGCAGACAAGTATTTACGGTTTACACACAACCAACCCCATAAATACTATCAAAGATTTAATGACATCAAAATTTAATGCTGAGCATGAGTGTTGGTCCTACTCCAAAAAAAAAATTATTAAGTGTTGCAGACGACTTTGCCAGACAGCGGTCTATAGCATGAGCGGTAGAATAAAATGCAAGGATCAGCTCTAACGTGTGCAACAAAAGATTAAGACTGATGACTGCAGCAAAGTAGTGGGACTAGAGTGTAATTACTTCGACTTACAAAATGACACAATTACATGCGTGTATAGAAATATACAAAAATAGTAAAACTTATCTATATATACCCTGTAGGAAATGTCAAAAGTGAAATTGTACTTACTTACTAACGACACAGTCACCAGTACTAGTGATTTATAAAAACCCAGCGAATTACATTTACTGTAGAGTTTTACCACGTGCTTGCTATTGCAAATTTAATACGAACACTGGTACTAGTGACTAACTAGTGCTTTTGGGACCATATGTAGACATTGCAACCAGTTATTCAATAGAACATCTGAGTAATTCTGACCTTCAATTTTGATACTTTTTTGTGATATATGGGAGTTCTTTTTTAACAATAACTTGCATAAATTTCGTTCGTAGAACTACTGCAGTTCTATGGATACAGCACATTTTATAATTATTTTATAAGGAGGGCATCTGACTTCCCCCTCCCGTATCCCTAAAAATTTTGCCAAAATATACGAATTGTTTTCAGAGCTATTCACGTAAAATATTGCAATCCTCGCTATTGTTGTTGTTGAGGTATTAATAAATACGTGAAAAAAGATCATTTCAGACCACTGTGCATCGTTTAAAATATTTTATTTATTTCAAAGCTTAACCTATAGTTCATAGTACAAGACTACTAGTGGCATAAGTCAGCTGTGCGAATTACGCAAAAACTTCTATGGAAATCAACCAGTTTTTGCCAAGTTTCCTCGTTTATTAGGGTCCTTCTAAAAGGACAACTTTATTGCCACAAGTCGTCCCATAGTATCTGCAACCCCCCTGCATTCCTTTTCACTAGTGCGTTATTTTAAACTTTTCCCCATATCACAATTTCTGGGAAAATATGTTCTGCTGCGTTTTTATTGATTTTATGTCTGAATTTCAGGGAAATCTATAGAAACTGCATCCATTGTTGTCTTGTTGTTCCAAAAGTATTGTTTTACTTAAATGTCATGTTCTTGTTGCATACAACAATCTATTGTTACTAGTTTTTTTTTTGTTTGTTCATCGCATCTCCTTTATTACTGTATCATTTTATATTGCCATTGTTATCATTGTACGACTCTAGTTATTATCGGCAAATAAGTAGCAAAATAAACTGACGCCTAAAAGTGGCATCAGAGTTTTTCTCTTGTTGTCGTATAACAAAAGAAACCGTTTTAACAATAAGAAAGAAGATATCGGGCTTTGAAAAATGTGTGTGTGTGTGTATAAAAATAATAATGGAAATTAATATATTGCGATTTATTAGATTTTATATTTTTCATTACATGAGTAATTTATATACGAGTGTTTGCTTAAAATTATTTTTTTCTACACTCGTACACACAGTTTCACGTATGTATGTGTGTGTAGTGCATAAGTATGTATGTCAATGTTTAAAGAAAATTAGCTCTTGACAGATATACTTTTAATGATAGCACATGTCAAGTGCTTAAATGCGCTGAATCGGGCTAGAGGGGAAAAAGTTCCCCTACGAAGAACTAAACCAACCTCGAAAAAAAACATTATTTTTAAAGTTTTTTTTGTAATATTGTTAGGTAAATGATATATTTTTATGTCGAAGTGGATGCAAAAAATCTATTATTGGACCCCGCCTTTTTTAGTGGGCTTTGACGTAAGATATTATATGCAAAAATAGAGTAAAAATTTAACAAATTGTATTAATGAAGGCAAAATTTTTTAAGAATTGAATTTTTAAGCTTTAATGACGAGGCTGAGATGTTCTCTGATCCTCCTCTGCCTTATCCCCCTCCCCTTTTTGCCTTCCAAAAAAATTTTTTTTTAACGCTTAATAACCCCAAAAATTTAATATTTAGTGTTTTATAGCAGAGGTGAACTGTCTCCCCCACGGCCCTTCCCGAAGTAACCCAGCCAAAATATATTTCTAAAATTGGATCCGTAAATATTTTAAAGCAACTGTGGCCCGGCAGGTTAAACATGGCTTACGCCAGGGTTTTATTATTTTTGAAATATTGTTCAATAAAGAAGGCATGTTCTATCGTGATCTATCATGCACTGCTCCATTAGGGTTTAAGGTTAAACTTTCGAACAGTTTTTTTAAAGGTTGGCAACACTTGGCTGCACAAATGGCGAGAAATTCAAATATTGAATTATTTTTAAAACGCTTAAGAATATTCCAGGAAAACAAAAAAAAATATTTTTGATTTTCTGTAAAACTAGTAGTTTTTTGTTACATATTTCAGTTAGAAGTCAAGAATTTTTTCTTAAAGAAATTATGGCAACCAAAAGTAATAAAATCAAAAATAGAATCCTTAAAAAGTAAACTTTATTCAAGCTTACCTGCTTTCTATTTTTTATGAATTTTTAAACACAGGGTTTTTTTTTCTTGGACCAGCACTCAGGGAACAATCTCTACATATGCGATGCCTAGTGCCAGAACTAAGAAAATTGGTTATGGGGAAGGAGGATGGAGAGAGAAATGTTTGTGGACATTCGATTTCAAAAACAAAAATAATTATTTTATTAAAATTTTTTGCACCTCACACCCTAGAACTTATCTGACATCTCTCCAAATATATTTAGCCTTTAATAGTTTTAGCCCGGGAGTTGCAATAAAAAGTTATGAATTTACAGTTTACCAGCAGTAAAACAATATCTCAGCTTCACAAACTATTAGAACTGTAGCTGCCATTCAAACAGCAACTTGTTATATTATTCGATACAATACCTTTACACTGTTCGGCATAGTTTTTATCCGCGTTATTCCTATTCGTGGATAACGAACGCTTTATTGTTATAAAACAGTGGATATTTTTGAGCGGTAAATTATGGCAAAAACAAACAAAAACTAACATGATTTTATTTCAAAATGAAAATAAACTTTTTGTAGACAGCAGCTGCTGACAGGCTTATGAATGTTACAAAAAAAAGTGTTTTTTTTTTATGAAAACTTTTACAAAAATTTCTACATGCCCGTCATCGTTCATAAAAATATTTGTTGTTTTTTATTTTTGTTCCACAAACGCTAAAAATCGAGAACAAACAAAAAAGGTTATTGTTGCTTTCACCATATTGACTATGAGAGTATAATTGAAAATAAAATCTAAAAAAAAATAAAAAGTTTTCATTATAGTTTTTCCATTGTTATTTAGCATATTGCTCTGGGGCTTAAAAGGCAAGCAAAACACATCAATAAAATGTTAAATTAATTGAGAGTTTTGGCTTTTCCTCATTTGGTGCACTTCAGCACAGGTAACAGAAATCGATCCTTCCAAGCGCTTGTAACATAAATAAATTTTCCTTGTATTATTTACTGGGGATCAACAAAAAAAAAAAATATTGCGCAATATCTTTTAGCTGAAAAATAAAATTAAACATGAATGTAAATTTTATTTGTCGATCTTCTTCATTTTCTTATTGAGTTACGAATTCCTTTATTGGACTCAAGTTCAAATCTGCAAATTATCATTTTTATGAATTTTTATTTAATTCAAATTATTTTTATTTTGTAGTGAAATATTTGAGCTTGAGTTCATTAAAGGAATTCTTAACTCAATAATAAAATTAAGAAGTTTGGAAAATTTTTTTTTCGAAATTTTCGTTCCCGATATCTCACGAACCGATTTTTACCCGGTTGGAAGTGCTTGACATGGTTTTTGATTGTCAAGAGCGTGGTTTTTGAGTAAGAATCGATGGTAAAAGCCGTTTAAAAGTTATTAAAAAAAACTTCGGAGCAACAAAAAAAAAACATTTATTTTTATTGCTCCGAAAATATGTCGGTCCGAACTGATTTCAATTCACAGAAAATCTAAGTGTAGTAGGATGCGGTTTAGCCGTTCAAATGTTATAAGTATCTCACATACTTATACACACACACACACACAAATACACACATACACACACTATGCCTCGAAGATATACACTTCGAGGACGGTCTCCCTGTTATTGGTGGAATGATGAAATCAGGGAGTTACGATCAGCATGCCTTAGAGCAAGAAGAAGGGCCCAACATACCAGAGCAAGATCATCATGGGAAGATTATCAAGTTAGATACCAAGATCTACACACCCAATTAAGGAAAGCCATAAAGAGAAGTAAGAATCTATCATTCCAACGAATATGCCAAGAGGCAAACATCAACCCTTTTGGAACGGCATACAATTTAGTTTTCAAAAAACATCGGAGCGCAGAAACAGCCCAGATTGGGATGCCCAAATTTGCTTCGGAAGATTATTTGCACCCTGTTTCCACAAGGTCAACCGTATACGATTATAAGGACGGAGACGGCGGCGACTAACACAATCCCAGAGATCACACAAGGGGAGTTGCTTGCGGCATGCGCTAAAATTGGTGATAGAAAAACGCCTGGGCCAGATGGAATCCCGAACAAAGCGCTCAAGTTGGCTATTCAACATAGGCCGGACATATTTGCCACCATGTTCCAGAAATGCCTAGTCGAGGGTATTTTCCCTTGGAATTGGAAGGTGCAAAAACTGGTACTTATCCCGAAACCCGGCAAGCCTCCGTGTGAGCCATCTTCGTATCGCCCAATCTGTCTCCTTGACACGATGGGTAAAGTTCTCGAGCGAATTATATTGAATAGACTTCTAGCTTGCGCTGAAGCTAGAGGAGCTCTCTCCGACCTGCAGTATGGATTTAGGAAAGGCCGTTCCACTGTAGATGCGATTAGGAAAATAGTAGACATAGCAGAAGACGCAATAGAAGGCGGAAGATGGAGACTTGGTTCCAAGGAATACTGCTCGGTGGTCACCCTGAATATTCAAAACGCATTTAATTCCGTGAATTGGGGGAATATTGCCAAGGCCCTTTTCATTATGGGTACGCCGTCGTACCTAATGAATTTGGTAAACGACTACTTTCGGGATCGGAAACTTTTGTATGTGACCGATGATGGCGAAGAAGAATATACAGTCACTGCAGGTGTACCGCAAGGTTCTATTCTGAGCCCTCTGCTCTGGAACATAATGTATGATGGAATACTGCGACTATCCTTACCGGATAAGACTTCCATTATTGGCTTTGCGGACGACATTGCCATAGTCTCAGTGGCAAAAACCGTGGAGGAGGTGGAGATGAAGGCAAATCCGGCAGTCGAAAGGATTGAATCGTGGCTTAATGGGACTGGGTTGACACTAGCTGCCCATAAAACAGAGGCTGTCTTAATAAGTAGCAGAAAAACGGTGGAAAAGATGACTGTAACAGTTGGCGATGCAAGAATAGAATCGAAAAGAAAATACCTCGATGAGAGGCTAAATTTCAAGGAACATGTAAGGTTCATTGTGAAAAAGGCATCCGGCGCACAAGCAGCTCTGGCAAGAATAATGCCAAATACTGGAGGACCAACATCATTTAAAAGAAGGGTAATATCGTCGGTTGTGACCTCGATAATAATATATGCCTGCCCAGTATGGTCTGTAGCACTTTCCGAGGAGACGACAAGAAGAAAACTGTCTTCGGTGTACCGTCTAAGTGCAATAAGACAAATAAGTGTTTTCAGGACAATATCCGATGACGCAGCAATGGTATTGGCAAGAGCAATACCTATAGATATACTGGCGGATGAAATGAGGCGAATCTACTTTCGTCGTCTTGAGGATCCAGGGCAAATTGCTACAATAAGAAGAGAGGAGAGGAGTGTTTCTATCTGCAGATGGCAGTCTAGATGGGAATGCAGTTCGAAGGGCAGATGGACTTATTATCTTCTGCCCACCATAATTCCCTGGCTGGAGGCACAACACTGCGAGCCCAACTTTTATATGACGCAGTTCTTAAGTGGACATGGTTGTTTTAGAAATATCTGCCCAAATTTGGGCACGATAGATCCCCAACATGCCCAAATTGTGTTGAAGAAGATGAGGACGCTCAGCACGTTTTATTTTGCTGCCCGAGATTTAGGGGGCCTTGGGAGTTGAATATTACTCCCCGTCAGCTTCTAGACGAGATTTTGGGTTCCGAAATTAAATGGAACGAGTGCAACCGTCATATATCTGTAGTTATGCAGGAACTACGAAGGCTGGAAAGACAGAGATCGAACGAGCGTTCATAAGATGAAGCGAAATCGCTAACCAGCCCTCCGCGAAGTAATACCTAGCGGCAGTCCCGCGGAGGGAGAGTGGTCGAAGGAAACAGGGGGTGGGTTTAGTACGTAGGCACCAGTGATGGTTAATCGTGCATGCTTCTGATGGAACATAAGTATCTTTTGAAGATTACCACCTCCGGTTCCATACAAAAAAAAAAACACACATACACACTTACACACACACATACACTTACACACACACACTTCCACTGCAGAAAGTGGCGGCTTCCCAGGAATAGGCAGGAAAGCCTCCTAGAAGCTCAAAACGTCGAGATCTGTAGTAAGCTCGATTTTTTTAAAACGGAATAAGACCAGTAGCTTCCCACTTTTTTTTTTAATTTTCAATTTTAAAATAAAAGCAGCAATATGTTATTTTGCTTCAAATTAAAACTTAAGGTGCTTAAGATTCGCTGTGGACGAATCCTGCTATTTGATTGATGAAAGTGATTTCGTTGTAATTTGTTTTAGCATCATTTGTAGCACAATTACAGGCAAAAAAAAAAATAGAAAATTACTAAAATTAACGGGTCAAGACCACAAATAAAACTGCAAATTCAGCTTCTGGTCTAGCACTGATGACTGCTCTTTTTCTTCCTATTTGTATATGTAGATGTGGGCTGCAAATAAAATACTGTGAATGATTTAAAAAAGTTTACAATCAAAGAAAAACCATATTTCAAACAATTTTTAGAAATGAATTAATACTTGTGAGGCGATGTACGAAGAAAAAAAAAAAAAAAAAAAAAAAAAACTGCAACTCACTTTCCTTCATAAGACTTTGCAAACTGTGCCGCTGCATAAATTTCATTTCACTGTTGCAACTTCATTCCTCTGCGTTTCATTTCACTTTCAGCAAAATAATCAATTCTGCAAATTATTTAGCCAAATGGAAACATTTTAAGAAATTATTAAACGAAAAAAATTATTTAAGGCTTTTAGATTTATATTTTACTTAAGCCAGTAGTTTCACTCTTCACTGCACTGCCATCATGTTAAGACATGAACGAACTTGCTGTATTCTGTTGGTAACAAACATTTACATAAATTGTGTCAAAAAAGTTTCTAATAAAACCCAAATGGTAATCGATAGATTTTATGCTCTTGTTCTTTATTTACTTGAACATTTTGCTTTTGTCTGACTGTAAGTATTTGATGCTGACTTGGAGTTGATGTCAGTTATTTAAGTAGCGTATCATGTTACACGCTGATTTTAGCCAGCGTCACAAAGTCAGTTCAAGACGGTGTATTGAATTGTTGTTAAAGGCTGCAGAAATGTGGAACGGAAAATGATGTTAAGGAAAACTTCTTTATTAAAGGAAATATATTTTGATTAGAGGAAAACAGGGAATTTTTTATTCCCTCCAAAAAAGTGCTGGAGATCGTATTCACTTTGTCATTCCGTTTGTGACGCAGGGAAATAACCCCTTAAGACCCCATAAAGTATATATTGTTGATGAAATCGAAGACGATTTAGACATGTCCGTCCGTAAGTCCGTCCGTCACGATTCAGTCCAAACTAAAAGAGCCAGCCATACCCTTGAAATGTCTATTATTTTAATAGGTCACTACAGATTTATCATTAACTTTTGATGGAAAAGGCGCTTAGTGCAAGACCCTTTACTTCTAGGTTCTATCCTGATAATCTAAAGGGTGTTTTTTTATGAAGTTTTTCTTTTATACGAATCACTCTGTTGTCTGACAGCTGTTTTGACAGTTTAAAGTGACGTCTCTACTCAGTATTGTTTGGCAAATCATCATGAACTGGTTAATTCCAGAACAGCGCTTCTAAATCGTGGAAATTTATTTTCAAAAACGGTGTTCAATTAAAAATGTTTATCCGTTTTTTTACCGCAAAATTCTCTTCAGTGATGAGGCGCATTTTTGGTTGAATGGACATGTCAACAAGCAAAATTGCCGTATTTGGAGCAAAGATAATCCACACGCCGTTCAAGAATTACCAATGCATCCCGATAAATGTACTGTTTGGTGCGGTCTATGGGCTGGTGGAATCATCGGAATGAGGAAGGACGACGCGATACCGTGAATGGAAATCGATACAGAATCATGACCAATGAATTTTTGGTGCCAAAACTTCAAGATATGGATGTAAACGAAATGTGGTTTCAACAGGATGCAGCCACTTGTCAGACTGCGGGCGAAACAATTGACTTATTGAAAGAACATTTCAACGACAACATTATTTCGAGAAATGGACCGGTGAATTGGCCTCCGCGTTCGTGTGATTTGACGCCACTCGATTATTTTTTGTGGGGATACCTGAAATTATTGGTTTACGTGGATAAACGAGCAACGATTGACGCTTTGGAAACCAGTATTCAACGTGTCATTGCTGAAATACGCCCTCAAATGCTTGAAAAGGTGGGGTCGAAAATTGGACCTCCAGAATGATCTTTGTGCAAAATAGTCGTGGTGGCCATATGCCCGAAATTATATTTAAATGTTAAATGACAAGAAATTATCTACCAAATAAAAATTTTTTTTTTGCCCATTTCATAATTTGGCATGTGTTTTATTTAAATTTCAAATCAGCAAGCTCTTATAAAAACACCCTTTATTATAGCATCTTACAAATAACCAACCACGCCCTTAATTATTGTATCCCTTAGATTGCCTTTAATACTCTCGAGAGTTAGAAAATATATTTTATTTTCAAGAACATGTCAATTTAGCACATTTTCATGATCATTAAATAATTATTTAATTCAATTAAATTAAATGTTCATTTATTAAACACACATACGCTACGGACATGCATAAAAATAAATAGCTGTTTAGCTTTTTATACGAAAAAAAGATTCATTATCAGCCATTTCTTATAATTAATTTCATTTCGTTTAATTGACAGACTGTTTGTTGTTTTTATGACGTGTTGCATAAATTCATATTAATTTTGATTTTCGACATCATCATCATCATCATCGTCATCTGCAGCAGTTAAAAATTTATTTTAATTTAATAGGGAATTAAGAATTTATTTTATATTGCAATTCGCTTGCGGTTAAGAGTTCATGAATTTATTAGTTGCTGCTGTTTGAAGCCAGTCTGGTTTTTGTGTGTGTGTGTGATGAGCAACGCCGTGTGACAGACACGCATAAATAACTTAATTATGCTACAGAAATAAAATATTAATTAAGTATTGATTTGTTTTTGCGGCTCTTAAGTATGCCTCTGCAGTTAATTAATTTATAGAATTTTTCATAATGAAATTTAATGGCGGCGCACAGTGAATTACAGCACCTCTTTCGTTGGTAGTTTAGATTAGTTCCACAGAACATCGTCTTCTAATGGCAATCCCATTAAACCCTGCAATAGCGAACATCATATTGGTAATCCTCCTCCTCCTGCTCAACAAAACACCATGTGTGCCGCCGTTCTTCCTATGGCCAGGGCAAATCATTGAGAGTTTTATAAATCTTAAAGCCCCATAGGCAGGCGATATCCTTATACAGGCCTTGTTGCATTCTAAGGATATTCGTTTCAATTAGAATAGCTCTGCTTGAAGTCGTGCTGCTTTTAATCAAATGCCAGTAGGAAATGTTCTCCAAGTTTCCCATACAATAAATATCCGCTATAAATCTACTTTTTCATGGCACTATTTTATATTCAGCTCAAATTAATTCCTCTATATATATTTTCATAAAAAAAAAGAAAGAAAAAGAAATATCAAATACGCTTAAACTAAAGAGGATAGAAAGAAACGCACACTAACAGAAAAAAAATGCTTCAAACAAGACGCAAAATTGTGGTTAAAACAATTGCGGTGCGAAGAAGAAAAACTATAGATCAAAATTTCTTTAGGTATGCCAACTTAAACGTTGGTGACTTTTGTTTTTCTGTTTTTTTTTACTTCCTGGCACACAAAACCCATCTAACGCACACAATGATGATATAAATATTTTGGTTGCGTTTTCGTCAGAGAATTCATTGTATTGCCTGGAAACGTGTTGCTTTATTTATTGCCGTTGCTAGTGTGCAGACATTTTTTGACTATGTGATGCCGGTATGCTATCCTGCTGTTCAACACTTTTTTTGGCGGCTGGTTTTTCTATTCGTTAGTTAAAAGAAAGTCTACGACAAATACGTGTTATTTAACTATAAGGCTGTAAGTATAAAGAAATGGCATAAAAGTGGCCAAAAAATTAAAAGGTAAGGCAATAGTCTCAAAGGTGTGAATGGAAGTGAACGTGACTTTTGTTAACCACAGGGCTAATTTATTGTAGCACTAACAACAGTGATAAGACAGATTAAGTAATAGAGAAAAATAAAAGTTTAATATGTAAAAAAAACATGAAAAATGTGTGTAGCATTATATAATATACCATGACATTATATAATATTATAAAATGATATGATATTATAACGTAACATGATATTATAATATAATATTGCAACATAACAGAATATAATATTATAACATAATGAGATGTTATAGCATAAAATATGTTATATTATAACATAGATATAATATAATAAAATATTATAGCAATATGATATTATAATATAATATTACAACATAACAGAATATAATATTATAACATAATATGATATAGCATAAAATATGTAACATTATAACATAGATATAATATAATAAAATATTACAACAATATGATATTATAACATAATATGATATTACAACATAATATGATTTTATGACCTTATATAATATTATAACATAATATAATATACCATAATATAATAAAGCATAATATGATATTATAACATAATATAATATTATAACATAATATAATATTATAACATAATATGATATTATAACCTAATATAATTTTATAACACAATATAATATTAAACCATAATATGATGTTATAGCATAAAATATGTAATATTATAACATAGATATAATATAATAAAATATTATAACAATATGATATTATAATATAATATTACAACATAACAGAATATAATATTATAACATAATATGATGTTATAGCATAAAATATGTAACATTATAACATAGATATAATATAATAAAATATTATAACAATATGATATTATAACATAATATGATATTACAACATAATATGATTTTATGACCTTATATAATATTATAACATAATATAATATACCATAATATAATAAAGCATAATATGATATTATAACATAATATAATATAATAATATAACCTAATATAATTTTATAACACAATATAATATTATACCATAATATGACGTTATAGCATAAAATATGTAATATTATAACATAGATATAATATAATAAAATATTATAACAATATGATATTATAACAGAATAACATTATAATATAACATAATGTAATATTATAACATAAGATATTATTACAACATAATATTATATTATAAAATAATATAATATTAAAGCATAATATTATCTTATGACCTTATATAATATTATAACATAATATAATATACCATAATATAATATAGCATAATATGATATTATAACATAATATAATATAACATAATATGAAATTATAACCTAATATAATTTTATAACACAATATAATATTATACCATAATATGACGTTATAGCATAAATTATGTAATATTATAACATAGATATAATATAATAAAATATTATAACAATATGATATTATAACATAATAATGTAACATAATGTGATATTATAACATAAGATAATATTACAACATAATATTATATTTGGGGTATTCACACTGCGTGCTATTTAGTCATATTGTCATAAAGTCATAATATTTTAGACCAGTTTAAAATTGTTTTTGTTATGCTACCATACAAAAAAGTCATAACATAATAGCACTCTTTTAGGTATGTTTTTGTTTTGTCATAAAATAGCTCTAGAGATCTGAGTCGAACGTTTTTCCGTATGCCGCCGCAAAAAAAAATGTTTTCAGCTTATATCAAGGCAGCTAGTCATATATTTCGTGCTATTATTTTATGACTTATGACTTTATGACTACAATGTGAATCCCCCAATTATAAAATAATATAATATTAAAGCATAATATTATCTTATGACCTTATATAATATTATAACATAATATAATATACCATAATATAATATAGCATAATATGATATTATAACATCATATAATATTATAACATAATATGATATTATAACATTATATAATATTATAACATAAAATAATATTATAACATAATATAATATTATAACATAATATTATATTAAAATGTAATATAATATTATAACATAATATAGTATTATAACATAAGATATTATTACAACATAATATATTATTATAACGTAACAAAATGTTATATAGTATATGATATTATAATACTATAACGTAATATTATATTATAACATAATATAATATTATAACATAATATTAAAGCATAATATAATATAACAGTATAATAATATATTATAGCTTAATAAAATATTATAGCATAATATAGTATTATAGCATAAACTAATATTATAACATAACATAATATTTTTTGCTAAACAGTAGCACAAGTAGTGCTCCAGTGTCTCGTCCTTTATATATAACATAATATAATGTTATAAAATAATATGATATTACAACATAATATAATATTCTAACATAATATGATATAACATAATACAATATTATAATATAATATTACATTGTAACGTAATATAATATTATAGCATAATTTTATATTATACATAATATAATATCATAACATAATACAATATTATAACATAATAGTATATTATAACAATATAATACTATAACATAATATTACATTATAACATAATATTATATTATAACATTACATAATATTATAGCATAATATAATATTGTAACAGAATATTATATTATAACATAATATAATATTATAACATAATTTTATATTATAACATAATATTATATTATAACATAATTTTATATTATAACATAATATTATATTATAACATAATATTATATTATAGCATTATATAATGTTATAGCATAATATAATGTTATAACATAATATAAAACATAACATAACAGAGCAAAAAATTTAAATAACAAACCTAGCGGTGCGACGAAAAACGTTTAATTTTAAATGTTATATCTGCAAAAGTATTAAATAGGAATTTAGGCTAATTTGTAAGCTTCTTTGAGGGATTAAGGCTTGTTGTTGCAATACCATTATATAGATATAAACAGAGGAACAAATTGAGCAGCTGCGCGAAGATATATGTATTTGTATCCCACACGATCACATGATAAGAAATAGTTAAGCTTCTGCGAGATCTGGTGAAAAATTAATTTAAAAAAAAACGGAGTAAAATTAATAACTTTAGGGATGGCCGCCCAAAGTCAATTTCGTTAACCGTGCAATTTTTAAAAGTTTCATGAGTTCATTTTCACAGAAAAAATATTAAAATTAAATAAATGCAAAACTGTTGGGGGAAAAAAATTAAAACTTTAAAACAAATACTCTCGAATTAAAATAATTTTCTATAATTGCAGCGCATTCACAAAACTTTGTGATGCGTGCAGAAAAGTTGTCATACACACAATTTTGAAAATAAATATGATTATAAAGCAAATTAATATATTTTATTTGTGGCATGTGCAGTGCACACTCACAATCCCAGCTCTGCTACAGTTGCATTGTGGCATAATTCTTTGTTTCGAATATTGTACCGTTCACAGTTGTATGACTTTGCCAGAGCTTCTCTATAACTTTGAAGTTTTATTGAGGTGCAGTCTTTCATTAAAACGAATATCAAACGGATTACTTCAACTGGGAAAATGTTTCTATGAATTTGTATTCTATTATCAAACTTATGCAGTCAGTTAGACACAAACAAAGTAAATGGACAGACTTGCTGCACTGTTCACATTGATTTTCTACTCAAGTGATAGGAAGCGAACTTTCTCATTTCGTAAAGGTAAAAATCATACAATGAAAAGCTGCATTTATTTATTAAAGTTAATTTGAACTTCTGGCAAATATTTTAAATTGGAAATTTATTTATTTTTTTTTTGCCAACTATTTATTTTACAAATTTTTATTGTGCAAATAGTTTTGTGGTTTATATCAGTTTGTTACATAACGGCATGCATTAAGGCGGGTTAGATTAAGTAAGAATATTATATTCGACCGGGTCGATTCTTAAATAGTCTTCAAGTATTTAGTAAATAAAAACTCTATTTTTATACCCTCAAAAAAGAATTTGGAGGGTATATTCACTTTGTCATTCCGTTTGTAACGCATCGAAATATTCATCTCAGACCCCATAAAGTATATATATTCTTGATCAGTGATGAAATCTAAGACGAACTGAGCATGTCCGTCCGTCCGTCCGTCCGTCTGTGGAAATCACGATTCAGTCCAAACGAAAAGTGCTAGACTCTTAAAATTTGGCATAAATATATTTTGAAGCTTAGAGCAGGTTAAGTTCGAAGATGGGCTAAATCGGGCAAGAGGGAAAAAAGTTCCCCTAAGAAGAACTAAACCAACCCAGAAAAAACAACATAATTTTTAAAGTTTTTTGGTTATTTTGTTAAGCAAATGATATATTTTTATGTCAAATACGGTCCAACGCCTTAAACTTGGAGCCATTAAATAAAATAAAAATATTTTTTGACCCCGCCCACTTCAGTGGGCGTTATTATAGGCAAAAATAGCATAAAAATTTAACAAATTGTTTTACTTAAGCCTACATTCCTTAAAAATAACACTTTTAAGCTTTAATGACGAAGCTGAGACGAAACCTGATACTACTCTGCCCTACCCCCTTCTTCCCCTTCGCCCCCTAAATGACCCTACCAAAAAAAAATTTTTTTTTTAATTTTGTATATAATCATCCCAAGCATTTATCTTTAGAGTTTTATGACTGCCGATTTCTGCCCTACCCCTTCTTCCCCTTTGCCCTCTAAATGACCCTATCAAAAAAAAAAATTCTTTTTTTTAAATTTTGTATATAATCATCCCAAGCATTTATCTTTAGAGTTTTATGACTGCCGATTTCTGCCCTACCCCTCCCCCCTCTTCCCTTGCCCCCTAAATGACCCTACCAAAAAAAGAATTTTTTTTTTTAAATTTTGTATATAATTATCCCAAGCATTTATCTTTAGAGTTTTATGTCTTTGCCCTCTAAATGACCCTATCAAAAAAAAAAAGAAATTTTAATTTTGTATATAATTATACCAAGCATTTATTTTTAGAGTTTTATGACAAAGGTGAAATGTTTCCGCCACAGCCCTTGCCAGAGCGACCCCGCCAAAATACAGTTTTTATAGCCTCCAAAGAGAATTGTGATGAAGTCTAAGACGGTCTAGCAATGCCCATACGTTCGTCTGTGGAAAACATGATATTGTATATTTTTGAACCCCGCCCCCTTTAGTGGGCGTTGACGTACGATATTATATAAAGGAACTCTGTCCCACCAAGTTAAACATATCAAATTCACTTACTAAATATTTGGAGGGTATTTAAGATTCGACCCGGTCGAATATAACGTTTTTGCTTGTTATTATTATTTTTATTAAAATTACATTTTTTCTTAAAAGCTGCTCTAATTAACGGAAAGCTCGCTCCTGCTCTGCTTAACTTTCTAATCAGTTCAGTCAACAACTCATTTGAATTCTCTTCTTTTTTTTCATTATTTTAATCAAGGTAATCTTATTTGAGAATTACAAAGTTTTTTGAGAATAATTGACAAGCCTTTGATTTAATAAAATTAGTTTTGGCAAACAAACTGCCAACTTCTTACATATTTTTAGTTCTATGGAAAAAAGCAACTATTGCATTACCTTCTAGGAAAAATGCTATTAATTTAATAAAATTTATACAACTTTTCCTCTAATCAAAACGAAATTTCTAATTTCAGGAATACTAATGTTGAAGTTATTTTGGCAAATCTAATAAAACGAGTGAGTTCTTAGCACTTTGAGTTGCTGGTAAAAAAAAGTTGTCAGTTTGTTTTAAATTTTGCTTGAACTATTACAATGACAACTTTTTTTTGCTTCTCAGCTTTTTTTTTCTGCATGTTTGTCACTTTTTTTTTGTGGCTGTTAGAAAAACTTTGTTTGTCTGTAGTGGTTTTAAGTAAAACACTTTTGTGACAACTTTCTACTTATAGGCATTTTCGTTTAAATTTGACAAATTCCAATTGCTAAAGACAACATTAAAAATTCTTTATAACGTAAGGGCCTATAATACCCTACCCCCCCTCCACTCCTTCTTTGCTAGCATTTATTAGTTGGAGCTGTTAAGTTGGTCTAGGGGTGTGAAGTATTTCGAAAGTGTTGTGACATGGAAGTACATGAATTTGGTTTTTACTTCATACTTGTTGCTTAGCCAAGTATCAAACGTGAAGTTTGTAAATTTGTCTTGGTAACACCAGGCAAAAACTGTAACGAACAAATCCTGTTCGATATGAATCCAGTTTGTTTTCCTTACAACCTTCAAAAAAAAAAAAAAACAAATAGATTTGTTTCGAATAAAATTTTGTTGTTGTGTTTTCTGGAATTTGAAATCCTATGGTTTTGCTTGTGTAAAAAAAAATATTTAATATTTTTTTTGGAGCGTTATTATTATTATATCTTGCGGGCAGTAAGAAATTTTAAATCAATGACAAATTAATGAAATAAAGTGTTCCTATATCTGAAAATGATGTGTTCCTTTTTTAAAGTCTCCTGTTGCATGTGGTGTTGAGGCAAGAAGACTACTTAATGGATTGAAAGAAAAAAAAAAGGAAAAAAAGAAAAACATCATCACTTAAATGAAGAAACAACAAACCAACATCAGTTACATTGTTAAAGCACAAGAAAACCCGACAACACTGCGTTACGCAAAGTAGAAAATAATATAGACCTTGTTGATTTCTGGTTTTACATTGTCTTCAGTTTCCCCTCTTCTGAAATATTTGTGCAGCTGTTTGTATGACCTTGAAACTCTGCAAAGTGCGATACGTAGCCACAAATGAACAAGCAACTTTGACGCAAAAACTAAAGGGCGCTTGGTGTGAAAAGAAAATGGGAAAAAGGACACACACCAGAGGAGTACAGGACAATGTAACGACAGGAATAAAAATCGAAGTGGTCAAAAATAACATATTTTACAACTTGTCGTTCTTTAAAACGCAAGGGTAAATAAATACTGCAGAAGTTTTTTTATTTAAGGCAGCTGTTGACAAAAGTGTCGATGGCAGGATATTTTTTCTTTTGGCAGAACAATTTACATACTTTTACAGGGAGCACAACAACATTCGCAATCATCATGTGTATTTCTTTAATCATCCCAGCCAGAATTTTACGAAAATAATTGTCGCACTTTAGTTCCTTTTGTAGGAAAACAGTAACAAAACGTGATCCACTCATTTTGCAATAAATTGTGGAACTTTCCCGACTCGTTTTTGAATATTAAAGATCAGACACTTGATGTGCATGAGGTAATTTGATTTTGTTCCTGGTGCCTTCTGAGTTTGCTACCATACATTAATCCTTCAGACTATTTGCGTTTTTGTAGCCGTCAAATCAATTTTTAACTTTTCGGTCTGTGGGATAAGACATTTTCTTATTGAAATATGTAAAACGTGCTGAGCGTCAAGTGCATTGCAGTTTCAAAAGAAGCTGTTACTGGTAAATTTCGAAACAAGTCCAAAGCAGTTCCCTGTTTCTGCTTGTGTTTGGGAGCGTCGTCATTAGTTATAGCACCACCGGCACTGAAAATTGCTCAACGAATAGTAATACTGTAATAAAAAGGGATTTTTTTGAAATATATTTCATAAATAAAAACTTTTTATTATGTGACTATTTACTGGCTGAAGTTGAAAGACTTTTATTGTAAAAATTGAAACTCCAGCGTTTTGGTATTTTTGCTTGCGTATCCATTTGTCCTCATAGAGAAATTTATTCGTATGACTTTAATTTATTGCGGCCTTCTTCTCCTGTACTTACTTGAATATATTGCTCTTTTTATTGCATTTGAAAATAAACTACCAGGTAGCAGAAGTTCCCCCTGTACCACCAGTTTGGAGTTAGTTGGCTTATGCAATGCGGCTATAGGCAGGCTTTGGACCATTGGTTTTAGTTATTTAGCAAACAAATGTGCTGGAGATTTTATTTATTTTTACAATAAATTCTTGTTTTTTTTTTTTTGTGGCAGAATTTATAGCAAAAGTTTATTAGTGCTGTTCGTTGTGTGCTGCTCTTTTTTTATTTATTTTATTTTTTTTTCAAATATATAAGGAAGTTATAAAAATGCTAATAAGCTTTAGCAAAGAAATCTGTTAAGAAGTTTGAAAAAGAAATTGCTGTGCTACCAATTGTTGTTTGCTGCAAGTTTTGTACACGTATTTTGTTGTAACTGGCTAATATTTCAACTGTCAAAGACTTGTGTGCTGCAATACGAATAGTGCAAACTACACGTAAAAAAAATATACTTTTATAAATTTTTTTCATATAAATATATAGCGTGATAGATACTGATAGGGTATCAAATTTGTTCTAAAAATGAAAATCTAATGTAGGCATTACAAAATGTATAATTATTTAATCGTTATAAAAATATCGTTTCATAGAGAACACAAAAATTCTTTCACTGTATAATAATTTTAAGAAACTTGACCATAAATTACCGTTACAGCAGCTTACAGCATAAATGCGTCTATACAATTTATATATTGGAAAATATCAATTCCTTCCTGCAAATAATTTCAAGTCATTAAAAAAATTATTTTATTTGAAAAAAAAAAATTTATGTTGTGGGATACTTTTATTCTGGTATTAAAGGGCTCTTGGCTAGAAAATTATTACAGAATTATTGTTACAACATGACCTCTTTAAATATAAATATTATATTGACATTTTTCAATAGAATAGGGAAAAATTAACTCTGTTTCCTTTGCATATACGAGCATTAAAAATTTTAATAAATTTCATGTAGAAACCTACACACACACACTACTTATGTATATAGGCTGTCTGGTGGCAAATTTGTACTTTTAAATACGATTATTTCAAAAAGTAATAAATGGTGCAGAGGGAGGGTGGCGCCGCACAGTGGGATTTGTTGTACAATAAGTAATATTTTCGACATATAAAATTTAAATATGTAATGATGCAGTTTTGCAGAAAATTGATTCAGTAAGAAGAATCCATAAATTGTATTCTAAAAAAACTTTTATATGTCCTTGAAATAATGCAGTAAAGTCATATGTAAATTTTGGTCCAAAATATTGAAAACTGTTATAGTGTTT
The DNA here is from genome assembly GCA_951800035.1 of Linnaemya tessellans. NCBI lineage: Eukaryota > Metazoa > Arthropoda > Insecta > Diptera > Tachinidae > Linnaemya > Linnaemya tessellans. The sequence continues at coordinate 4,266,736 of OX637535.1, forward strand.
GTACGTAAAATAATTTTATTGCTCTGATTTAAATAGTGATTTTTTTTCAAATATGTATAGCCATTTTCTGCGTATTTAAAAAAAAAATATAAAGTTCGCTCATATGGTTCAAAAGATATGATAGAATAAAATTTGTTCCATTGCAAACTTCGTTGGAAGAAAAAAAGGATTGCTGTAATAAAATGAAAGGTAAGACTCTATATTATCAATTAAAAAATAATAAAAGTTTAAATAATTAATAATCTTCTATAAAATCATAAAATTTTTCTACAAATTCATGAAATTTTTATAAAATAATTATTTATAAAATAATTAGTTTTGGTAAAGAAACAAAAAGTTGTGGAAAAAAATATAATATGGGTTATAGTGGTAGTCGTTAATTGAGGTAATAGAAGGCCCTGTGCCAAATTTCAAAAACTTTGGGCCAAAAATAAATTTTGGTTTCTATGGGCGGTGGGTAGTGGGCGTGGCCAATTTTGATGAAACTTTATTTTATTTATAGTTGAAGTAATAGAAGGCTCTTATGGCACATTTTAAAAACTTTGGGCGAAAATAAATTTTAGTTTCTATGGGCGGTGGGTAGTGGGCGTAGCCTATTTCAATGAAACTTTATTTTATTCTTAATTGAGGTAATAAAAGGCTCTGTGCCAAATTTCAAAAACTTTGGGCCAAAAATAAATTTTGGTTTTTATGGGCGGTGGGTAGTGGGCGTGGCCAATTTTGACGAAACTTTATTTTATTCTTAGTTGAGGTAATAGAAGGCTCTGTGGCAAATTTTAAAAACTTTGGGCTAAAAATATATTTTGGTTTCTATGGGCGGTGAGTAGTGGGCGAGGCCAATTTTAATGAAACTTTATTTTATTTTTAATTGAGGTAATAAAAGGCTTGGTGCCAAAATTCAGATGAAGAAAGGTGACAAGATAAAAAATATATTGTAGCTATTTGAACCTTTTACTACGCCGGCTAATTTTTTGCTACAAGGCCGACGAAGCCGGCCGACCATGCACGAATGATGATCAACTATGATAAAGTTTAGAGTCAGCACCTGTCACAAGGACCTTATCTGACAATTTTCTCAACATAGTGTGAAATTGAGTGTTCACCACCACCCCCTGTTTGTTCACCTCAGGGGCCACACCTCAGCGACCCTTGAGTCACCCAGGTGGCAATTTCCAGAACATAATAGGGTACTGTTTCATGTCCTAGCACTTTGCTAGAGTGTCGATCCTATCTAGAAGAGTTTAGTTCCATGAGTCACGAAAGTATCCCCATAGAACCTCATTTGGTGATTCACAACAACATATAGATTTTGCCCTTATCTGAGAAATCTCCCACCAATTGGTGTCAATCACAAACCACCACTTGAACTCCCGAAGGAGACCTCAGCAATATCTAGTCGCAGTAAACTGCTGGGCCAGAACTGTAACCCGTGGTACCAGCTCAGAGTACTGGTGAATCTTCGAAAGCCAAACTAGTGTAGGCTCTATAAACTCTCTATTGACTTCAGTTTCTGTTTTACCCAAACTCAGGTGTCCTTACACCTACTGTTTCTTACTCAGACTCGTAGACGAACCTACTTCTTTTAGATTCTTATATGCACATAATGATGATCAGAAGAACTCGACACAATATTTATGACTGAGTGCGGTGTCGAACTCAGGGGACCCTCCGCTTCATAGTCTCATGTTCTAGTACTTCAGCCAACGGCACCCTAAATTAATTTTATTTAAATGCCTCCACCAGTTATTTATTTATATTAACACCTGGTTAATTTTAGTATGTCTTAAACTGCGCTTGACACCATGTTCCCTGGCACAAGATCCTGGAGTAGGATATAGTGTTTTTTAATAGAACTTAATTTTATTACATAAACGTCAAGGAATCCACGTGTAAAATATATGATGTTTCTTTTAAAACAAAAGAAGCCATAATAAATATTAAAAAAAAAAAAATAAGAATATATTTGCCTCTGACAGCCTCAGCAGGAAGTCCTCACTCACACAACAACAATTTCTGTCCTCGTATTAACAACTGCATATGCGTGTGTGCGTGTGCCACGCACATACTCTCATGTATTTACAACCAACCAAACACATCTTATAAATATTTTTTACTTGCTTCTAGTAACAGCAGCATTTTTCCACATGCTTTTGAAGTTGAAGCTGATGAAATTATGGGTGCAGCATTTGATTTTTGTTTTAGAATATATTTATTTTTTACTTCACTACGTTCGCTTTGATATGTCTTTCTCTCTTGTATGGAAATTTATGAAGCCGCCTCAATAACTCAATTAAGACACAAAGGAGTAAAATAATGCAAGAAAAAATGTTTGAAATTAAAAAAAAGAATTCATAAGCAGCGGGGGGAAATGTAAAGTTAAGAGATAGACTTATGCTGGTGCATTCAACGTCAGCTGAAATATTTAAATTATTTGTTAACATTTTAATTTTGTACTGGAGTACAAGAGTACAAATAAGTGTAAATTATAAAGAAATTGAGATAAGAATTCCTTTATTGGGCTCAAGTTCAAATCTGCAAATAATTATACCCTCCAAAAAATAATTGGAGGGTGTATTCAGTTTGTCATTCCATATGCAACGCAGTGAAATATTCCTCTGAGATCCCATAAAGTATATATATTCTTGATCAGTGATAAGATCTAAGACAATCTGGCCATGTCCGTCCATCCGTCCGTCCGTCTGTGGAAATTACGATACAGTTCAAACGAAAACTACCTGATCCTTAAAACTTGGTATAAATATATCCTAAAGGATAGCACAGGTCAAGTAAATGGGCTGAATCGGGCCAGGGAGAAAAAAGTTTCACTAAGAAGACCTAACCAACCCTCAAGAAACAAACATAATTAAAAAATTTTTTTTTTTGTAACTTTCTCGAGCAAATGATATATTTCCACGCTAAAGAAGATCTAACGCGTTAAACTTAGAGCCATAAAATCTTGGAAAAAAGTAATTTCTGGACACCGCCCCGTTTAGTGGGCGTTATTATATGCAAAAATATTGTAAAAATTAAACAAATTGTATTACTTAAGCCTACATTCCTTAAAAATACCTTTTTTAAGTTTTTTGACTAAGCTGAGACGTAACCTGATTTTCCTATGCCCTACGCCCCTCCTCTCACTTTGCTCCTCAAATGACGCTATATAAAAAAAAAATTTACACTTAATTATCCCAAAAAATTATTTTTAGTGTTTTATGGCAAAGGTGAAACGTCTGCCCCACGGCCCTTGCCAGAGAGACCCCGACAAAATACAGTTTTAATACCCCCCAAAAAGGAAGTGGACCCCATAAAGAATATATATCCTTGATCAGTGATTAAGTCCAAGACGATCTAACAAAGCCCATACGTCCGTCTGTGGAAAATACGATATGGCCTATTTTTGCACCCCGCCCCCTTTAGTGGGCGTTGAAGTTACACATTATATATATATTTTTTTTATCATGGACGAGCACTCAGGGGATGACCCCTATATATACAATGCATTGCGCCGGACCTGAAAACGATGGTATAGTATTGAGGGGACAGATGAGAGGATAGACAGTTTTTTGTAGCTATTTCAACCTTCTACTTCGCCGGCTAATTTTTTTCTACAGGACCGACGAAGAAGGATGCTGATGTTACTCTGCTTTTTAGTACATGATCGTGTCAGTCGCTGCCAATTATGTTCAGTGATCAGTGACTATGCCTTCATCATTGAAACAGGATGGCAACAACTAACACAACCATGCGCTAATGCTGATCAGAAGAATTCAACACAATATTTCATGACTCAGTGCGGGCTCGAACTCACGACCTTCCGTTATATAGTCTCGTGTTCTACTACTTCAGCCAACAGCACCCACATGGAAAAATAGTGTAAATATTTAACAAATTGTATTCCATTAGCTTAAAATCCTTAAAAATTTTATTTATAAGCTTTTACGACGAAGGTAATATTTTCTCTGATCATCCCCTGCCTTCACCCCCTTTGCCACTGAAATGACCTTATCAAAACAAAATTTGTTGATTTTTCAATTAAATACCCCGAAAATTTATGTTTAAAATTTTTACGATTTAGATGAGATGCCCTTCCCATTGACTTCCTCGGACTGTATAGAGTTTTAAAATTGGGCACAGAAATGTGTTGCAGGAACTGTGACCCAGCGGGTTTAATATTTTTAACTTATTTCAGTTTTTTTTTGTGCACGTTGATATAAAATAGCAATACGTCAATTCTTCTATGCTGATGGTCCCAACACATTGGAAACGAAATACCATAAAAATTTAAATTTTAATAGGAATAAAAATAGAGTTTTTATTTATTAAATATTTGGAGGGTATTTAAGATTTGACCCGATGGAATGTAACGTTTTTACTTGTAAAATATTGTAAAATATAGTTGGACACAAGTAGACTTGGGTCCAACAAGCTCATTCGCTCAGTTTTGACAAGAACCTTCAATCAAACCTATTTAATTTAAATAGGTTTGATCAGAGGTTCTTGTCAAAACTGAGCGAATAAGCTAGTTGGACCCATGTCTACACACAAGTCTACAACCAGCTAATTCGCTTAGTTTTGACAAGAACCTTTAATCAAACCTATTTAATTTAAATGGGTTTGATCAGAGGTTCTTGTCAAAACTGAGCGAATGAGCTAGTTGGACACAAGTCTAGTGCACACTAGATGGTGTTGAGTGTATTTCTATGCAGCTGTTAAGTTTTTCTGTAAGTACAGAAGTACCTTTTTTTGTCCGTAAGATTACACTCACATATGTCGCTCACACCGATTTGATCTTACTCTAAATTTGTGATTGTATTGTAAAAAATATTTTTACCCCCCAGCGATACATATATATACACATCAAAAATTTTATTTTTTATAATTTGGTTCAGTACGAAATCGAATTCATGAGCTTCGCTTTCGTAGTTAGACTCTTAACTGCTTTAGCCAACAGCACCGACTTAAATTTTTAAGTATTAGTTAGAACCTGCAAGCGTACGTAACGGAGTATTTTTAATTAAATAAAAATCCTATTTGCAAAAAAAAGAGATTTAGACGGACTATATTTAAAAAGGAAACCGAATAGTAGTAGGCCACTGGTACAGAGATGCACTTAGCAATTTAAAACCCATATTGAAGCAATACATAGCCAATACTTTGGCACTTTTCACTCCCTCATCAACATCTTTTCATATTATGAACATCAATCAATCAACCACAAATATTTCCTTGAATAATCGTTGTAATATTCCACTTTAAAACATTTTTTTCTTTTCATGCCTGAGACTTCTTTAAAATGTTAATGCTGACGATCCTTTATTGTCACGTTTAGTTCCAGTTTAAATTATTGTATTTGTGTGTATGCATGTGTGTGTGTGTGTTTGTGTGTGCAGAGTAAAAGAACAGAGTTTATTTGCACTAGCTCGTTATCTGAAGTACCGTACACACTAGACGTATGAGTATTAAATAATAGAAAAAGGTAGAAAGTAAATATAAATCATACGCCACAGTAATATTTTTCTATTACTTTAACGACGAGGCATGACGAAAGAGAGCAGGAAAATGGATTCGCATTATAATTCACAGTCGCTTTTATATGTGAAATGTCTTTGAATTTTTGATTTTATTTTCTTTATTTCCGTCAGAGGTATTTAAATTTTATATAGTGGCTGGGCAAATGCCACATATACTCATGCATGCAATTTAATGTTGGTGTGGGTGTGTGTGTGTGTGTGTGTGCAGAGGCATAATGTACCATTAGCATAATAAATAATTCGAGTTTATTATTTTCTTAAATTGAAATTTATGCCAAAATATCGTTAGGAATTATATATGGAAATATATAAATAAATTTTTTTAAATCACCTATTAACATCCGTTAAATGCTATAAAAGGAGAAATTGCTAAATATTTAATACTTTTATATGAGAATTTATTTTGTAGCAAATAAGCGGCTTGCAACGGCAAAATTGAAAATTTTTAAGGAAATTACTTGTTTTGCTTCCTTCTTTGCTGCAAACTTATTTCTTCTTCTTAAATGCTTAAATATGTAATAACCTGAAGATATTGGATAGGAAACTAGACACTGTCAAGCGAAGTAGTACGATATTAAAGCACAGTGGTTTTACATTGAAATTCTGTGCAAAAAGAAGTAAGAGGATTTAAGTTTTAATCTTTTTTGCTAAAAGACATAATGAATACTTGTAAAAAAGAATATATATAGAGCAAATGTTTTATTGAACAATTTACACTTACAAATTTGTCTCTCAAGGTCATTAAGAGAAGTCTTACGAATAAGTCCAAGAATTAAGTAAATTCAGGACAAATAACAGAAGTCATTAAGTCTGTGCGCTTGAAAACAATAAATCGTTCTTTTGTTAAACACCTTTGCTTTGCATTAATGTGTTTGGAGAGTATTGAAAAGTATTCATTTTTACAATTTCTTATATTAATTTTAGATAATTGACATTCCATGAAGCACTTCGATAGATAGAAGCAGGTACAGTCGAGTCCGCTTTAGCGCAACACGCTTATTGAAAAAAAATCGGATTACTGAAAGCGATACAAATCCCCGCCCTGATTTTAAGCGCAGCTAATTTTATTCACTTCGCTTTAGCGAAACATCGCTTTACTGAAAATATCGTATAACTGAAAATTAAAAGCAAGCCCACAATTACGTTTTGTATGAAACTTACTTCGCTTTAGTGAAAAAATAAACAATGGCAAAAATATATACATTATTAGAAATCGATTGCATAACTTAAGGCTGAAAAAAATTTTCCATTTTTTGTCCCTTAAGAAAATTATATGGCAAAATGTATTTGTCCTTTTCGCTCTTACATACTTTATAGTATTTTTCTATTATATTGTCGGTGCAAGTGGCTAGACATTTTCGAAGAATTCGTGAAAAATTTCAACAATAAATTAAATAATTCTAAATGAAATTTATTTGTTGGTGGTTAAGCAATGTCTATATGCATTTCATTGGTGCTTTACCAAATCGTCAGTAGACTTTAACCACAGTTTTTATTTTTATTTTTTTTTTATTTTTTTATTTTTCATAACAGTTAAATAATTCTATGAATAATTTTTTTTAAATAAAATTTTTACGTTAAATTAACGTAAAAAATATACAGATTTGATATAAAAAATATTGTTTTACTGATTTTAAGCAGTAGATACGCTTAACTGTAACAAATTTCAATAATCCGAAGTACCTTTTAGAGAAAAAATCGGATAACTGAAAAAATGGGTTTTGGCTATTTCTAGTAAAACGGAGTCAACTGTAGATCCATTTAAATTATGTGCTAATTTTTGGCCTCATACAATATTTTTATTTCGGAATAAAAATGAAATATTAATAATAAAATGAAAATTGGTTTATTATATTTCAAAATATTTTCCTTGATGATCAATGATGATCGTGCACACCAATTGTCATAAGTAGCAGTTTTTCCATTCCTCTTGAGGCACCTCTAACACATGGCTTACCTTTTTTTATTGGGGAATAAAAATAAGTTATTGTGTACAAGATCAATTTGATATTTTGATTGCTAATAAACTCATCTGTTTGACGTGATGCATGAGAGTTGGCATTGTCATGATAGAGAATGATTTATTTTTCGAGGTCGATTTTACGAATTTCGGCCAAGACCGAAATAGTCATATATCACCCAGAGTTGACCGTTCTGCATGGATCAAGCAGAACAGTGGGCTCATGACCCATTCGGCCCGAGAAATAGCAGTTCATTTGCTTTGCTTTGTTTCTTCCATGAATAACTTTTGTTGGATTTCGGTCGTCTTGGAATATCCACAAGGTCAATTGCTGTTTTGTTTCTAGGAAAAAAACATTTGTTTTTTCAAAAACCATTCATTTCTCAACATAGTCTACTTTTAGCTCAATACACTTGGTAAGACGATAATCGAACTTTTTTATACCATCTGAATAATACGGTTTTGGGAAACCCTCAAAATACGCCTCAGTTTCGGTAATCACTTCTTCGTTTGAGATGAATGTTTTTCCTGCGAGCCTTTTTTTTCAAACAGGAAAAAGTCACTAGTAGCTAAATCTGGTCTATAAGCTGGATGATCAAGCAATTCGAAGTGTATTTCACGTAATTTTAGCATTGTATCTAATGCGGTGTGAACCGGTGCGTTGCCTTGAAGAATGAACACTTTTTGCTTCTGTAAATGTGGTCGATTTTTTCTTGATCTTTATCCAATAATGCACGATAATATTTTCCTGTGACTGTGGATCCTTTTCCAAAATAATCGATGAGCAATATTCCGTGTGCATCCCAAAATACAGTGGCCGATTTCACTGTCTTCGCCTTCTTCGAAGCACTTCCACCCATTGTTTCGATTGATTTTTGCTTTCAGGTGTGTAGTGGTGGACCCACGTTTCATCAACAGTTACTCGTATTAATCGACTCCAAAAATCAACAGGATTACGCTTTATCATGTCCAAACACCGCTGTGAAGTGCTCTGTCGAACTCGTTTTTGGTCGACACTGAGCAATTGCGGCACCCATTTTGCCGATAGCTTTTCCATATAAAAATGATCATGCAAAATGTTGAACACACGTTCGTATGACATGTTTACCATTTCAACGATCTCACGTAACTTGACTCGGCGATCGATATCGAAAATATTCTTGATATTTTCTTCAGCAACCACCTCTCTTTTGGCCTTATTGTGGATGGTATTGTTGTAGTGCTTGTTCGGCAGCGTTTAAATTTAGCTGTCCAATATTTTACCATGTAATCTGACGGAGCAGACTCACCGTAATGCTTTTCTTTTGTCTCTTTCACCGTTTTCCCTTTCAAATAATAGAGTTTAATCACTGCACGAAATTCACTTTTTTCCATTTTTCAAGAAACACAAGAGATGCTTACTTCGAACGACTACAACAAATAAACTAATCGATGAATTTGGGTGAAATTTTAACAGCTGACGTTTGACAGATCGCAATTTCAAAAAAAATTAATTTGTGTTTGTGCTGCCATCTAGCGCTAGGTAGCTTTAATATCAATCCGCATTCGTATTTATGATCCTTCAGCTACAACGATTTTATACACGTCTTCAGACTATTTTTTTTTACAATAATGAAAATTTTCTTACACCAACTGATTTTGCGGTTATTAAAAATGATGAAAAAACTCTAGTTCGGCTTAAGGTCCGTTCACAAATAAAAACAAAACAATTTGTTTAAAACGTTGTTTTTATTATTTGTCTCTTCCAATATTTCGGTTAACTTCGTTAACCATTATCAAGGAATCTAACAAAATACAAATATAATAGAACATATACCAAAAAATTTTTTATATATCAAACACTAATATCTGTATGTAACTTATTTTAATTAAATCTATATAAAAAACAAAACAATGTCCTACCTCTATGTTGTTTACTTATCGACTAATTATTGTTTCTCTTATTTATGTTTATTAATTATGTGTCGATATAGCTGAGCGCACTTGTCTGTATCTGTCTTGTAATTTAGGCGTTTGTTTGTTGGTACATTGATAATATGTATCATTTCCAATATAAATCTTTTTTTGTAATTTTTCTCCTCTTGTAATATAATCACATTGTCAAAGTCCGGTTTATGACCACTTACTGCACTGTGGGCAGCGAGTGCAGTTTTTTGCTCAATAGGTTTATTGTTGTGTTTTATATCAGATTTGTGTGATGATATTCTTGTTTTTGGTTTTGTCTTAGTCGTACCGATGTACGTTTTGTTGCATGTACTCTGATCATTGCCACTACAATTGATCTGATAAATTAGGTTCGATTTATCTTCTTTTGGTAAAGTGTCTTTCGTTTTACTAAATATTTTCTTTAAGGAGTTATTTGTTTTCATAGCTAGTTGATATTTATTATTCTCATATATGTCAGTGTTTTTAATTCTCTCTGATAGACCCGGTATGTAAGTAACTTGTCTGTATATTTTCCCATTGTTGTCATTGTTTAATATTTTTCCCCGTTTAGATGTAACGTATCTTATGAGTTCCTTTACCGTCTTATATGGATAGTCATTCTTTTGTAGAATATTTACGATTTTTCGTTTATTTTCTTCATGAAATATGTTGTCGCTGATATCAAGGACCCTTTTTATAAAGTTGGTAGCTGTATTAATTATAACGCGCCTAGGATGCTGGGAATGAAAATTTATTAATCTATTTGATGACGTGGGCTTTTGGTACCAATTTACCTTCAGTAAATTGTTGTCTCTCTTAATTGTACAGTCTAGGTATGGCATCTGATTGTCCTTTTCCAGTTCTATTGTAAATTTTATTTGGTTATTGTATTCATTTAATTTAGCCAATGTGTCCTCTACCCTATCTTTTTTCACTACGGCGTATATATCATCAACGTACTTGGTCAATAATCTAGGTCTAATATCCATTTTGTCCAATGTTTCTTCCAAAAGTTCCTCCATTATTATGTCTGCTACGACAGGTGAGATTGGGGATCCCATGGGCATTCCTTTCCGTTGTTCATATGTTTTTCCATCAAATTTAAAATATCTCGTTTATTTTATACAAAAATTTAAAATTTCTTGGAACAGTTCCTGTGGTATATTCGTATATCTCTGTAAAATATTCCATTTCTTCTTTATTGTTGCAAGCGCTAAGTTGACTGGGATGCTTGGAAATCGTGACACTACATCAAAGGATACGAGTACTTCATCGTCATCGTTATTAAAAATTTCTTAAATTTTTGTAATTCAAACTGATCTTAGACATCAGGACTTTAACAAGTTTTTATTTCGTTACTTAATTTCCCTTTAGTTTTCTTTGCCAGCAAACAAGAGTTCCCTTCCTTTCTTTCTATTGCTTGCAACAAAAATATTTTGTCTTATTTTGTGTGTGACTGCCAAGAAAACTCCTTTAAAGTCTACAGTAAAAAGAAAGAATTAATTTTTGCTGTTGCACTTTTAATCTGTTAACAAATGTCACAACATAAATGATTTTTTTTTTGTTTGCAGTGTCAGGAATACTTTCAAGATCTTAATTGTTTGCTAACAAATTCATTTACAATAATGCCAAGAAGTTTTTGTGGCAAAAATAGAATGGAGTTACAAAAAATGTACAAAAAAAAAATAATAATAATAAACTCTACTCAATTTCAGCCATTTAGTTTTAAATTTAAAAATTATTAATGTTACACAGGTATTCTATTTCTGTAGTCGTGTAGTCGGTAGCCTGCTGTCGCGAATGTGTTTAATGCACAATTCTGCTTTATATTGAATTTCTATATTTTCGTTAACGCTTTGGGGCTAGTAGTTTTTTTTTTATATCAAGGCGCAATCCTAAGTAGAATGTATATATTAAATTTATTACAAATGACTTCGAAACAGCTCTTACATGTTCACTGAAATTGCAACTCTATGCAAATAAAATTTCTTTTCATAAATACATTCATCAGGAAATGCCAAATCTCATACATTTCTGCACACAAAACTCATCTCATATACATATATAGTAACGAACACAAATATCGTTTTAGAACTCAATATTTATCAAAAGTCACACACACACAGTCGTACGTACGTACATACTGCAAACTCCTATAGTCAATATCATATAGAAATTGAAATAAAATCAGAAATGCTGAATAAAATGTAAAGCTCTTGCAATTTTCCTATCATATTTGTTGTTATAATAAAAATAGCAGAAACAGATAAAATACTGAAGAGCAAAAAAAAAAAAAAATTCCGTAAAGTCTGTGGAAAATTTCCATTGTATAAGCCATTTGCTGTTATGGCAAGAAAATATGTAAAACAGTACTTTTTACTGGAACTGCATGAATTGAAATAATTCTGTTTTGTCTTAATTGGTGCGCCGTATCTACCAAAAATATATCAATGCTTGTGCATTGATTCTCTGTAATGGCCAGGAAACCACTTGTGTTTACTGGAAATTATAACTAAAGGAGTAGCTGTATGATTGGCTTCTTTTTTTGTTAAAAAAAAATTAACAAAATTTTCTATGAAAAAAATTCAACTTGTAAAGATTTAAATATTCTGCTAGAAAATTTATATACGAGTTTATTTAAAAACAAAACTGTGGCTCATAAGACGGATGAAAATGTTTCCAGACTTTTGGAATGAGTGAAGTACATGCAACTCGAATCAGGCAGCTTTAACTTGTGTGCATATTTTAAAATAACTACTCTCTATTAAGTGTTCACTTTAGTGTCTGTTTGGTTTTAAGGGATGTACTGAAAATATAAAAATATTGTAAAAACATTCATTTGAAAAAAAAATTACCTGGAGAGAAAAAGTTTTATAACTGAAATAATTTTGGAAATCGAATGATATAAATTCGGCCTTGCCGAATCTTAAATACTCTTCACAGATGGATATCTACTTTCTTTTTAAAACAGAAAATAGATTTTAGTCACAAAAAAAAAAGAAAAAAAAAGAGAAATTTACTTGGTTACTTGTACAAACCAAAAAATGTAGATTTTCCAACCCTGGAATCTAATTTCTAATTTTTAAAATTTTTTACACGAATGTAACTCTTCCTTAAGTATAAAAAACGTTTAATTCAACAAAAAAAATTTTAAATAAATATTATAAAAAGTTTGGTTACTTTTACGTATCAACAAATTTTGATTTTCCAACCCTGGAATTGAATTTTCAATATTTTTGGTTTTTAATACCAATTTAATTCTTGGCGAAGTATAAAATAGGTTTAATTCACTGAAAAATCCAAAATTAGGAACTTATATGGCTACTTTTATCTACAAAAAAAATATTTCGATTTCCCAACCCTGGAACCAAATTTAATTTTTTTTTTTTTTGATTTTTAATACTAAGTTAATTCTTGCTTTAGCATAAATGAACCAAAAACCCAAAATTAATTTCTCTATTGATTATTTTATGTGCCATAAAAATGTTCGTTTTCGAACCCTGGAATCGTATATCAATTTTTTATTTTTGGTTTTTAATACCAATTTAATTCTTGGTGAAGTATGAAATAGGTTTAATTCACTGAAAACCCCAAAATTAGGAACCTATATGGCTACTTTTATGTACCAAAAAATATTTCGATTTACCAACCCCGGACCCAAATTTAAAATTTTTTTTTTATTTTTAATACTAATTTAATTCTTGCTTTAGCATAAATGAACCAAAATTAATTTCTCTATTGATTATTTTATGTGCCATAAAAGTTTTCGTTCTCGAACCCTGGAATCGTATATCAATTTTTTTTGGTTTTCAATATCAATTTAATTCTTTCTAAAGCATAAAATAGGTTTAGTTTACAAAATGAAAAAAATTAGGAACTTGCATGGCTATATTTATATAACAAACATATTTCGATTTTCGAACCCTGGGATAGATTTTTTTTAAATCTGTTTATTACACATATATAATTCTTCTTGAATAATAAAATTGGTTTAATTCACTAAAAAACCCAAAATTAGTAACATATACGGCTATTTTTGTTTAACAAAAATATTTCTATTTTCGAAACCTGGAATAGAATTTTTATTTTAATTTATTTATTATATAAATATCATACTTTTTGAAATATAAAATAGTTTTAATTCACTAAAAAACCTAAAATTATGTACTTATATTGCTGTTTTTATGTACTAAAAAAATTTCTGTTTCCGAACCCTGGAAGCAAAATTTTAAGTTTTTGTTTTCTTTTTACGAAAGGAGCTCTTAGTGAGGTATAAAATAGTTTTGTTTAAGAGAAACTTAACATTTTTAACTATTTTGGTTACTAGTACATAAACTACCAAATATTCCAGTTGCCTAGCCCTGGAATTGAAATTGAAATTTTTTTAAATTTCAATACCAATATCATTTTTTCTAAATTCTAAAATAGTGTTTATTAGCAAACAACAAAAAAAAAAATAATAATAATAATTGTTCGTACCGAAAGAAATACTTGTGCAATTTCTCAACCCTGGAAATTTTTTTTTTATTATATTAGCTTTTAATAAAAAATTTTTTTTCTTCCCCAAATATGAAATAGGTTTAATTAAAAAAACAATTTATTTCTGCTAGTTAATTTTGCGTGCAGAAATAGATGCAAGCTTTCCAGCTCTGGAACCGTATTTCGCATTTTTATACCCTCCAAAAAAGAATTTGGAGGGTATATTCACTTTGTCATTCCGTTTGTAACGCATCGAAATATCCATCTCAGACCCCATAAAGTATATATATTCTTGATCAGTGATGAAATCTAAGACGAACTGAGCATGTCCGTCGGTCCGTCCGTCTGTGGAAAACACGACTCAGTCCAAACGAAAAAAGCTAGACTCTTAAAATTTGGTATAAATATATTTTAAAGCTTAGGGCAGGTTAAGTTCGGTGATGGGCCAAATCGGGCAAGGGGGAAAAAAGTTCCCCTAAGAAGAACAAAACCAACCCAGAAAAAACAACATAATTTTTAAAGTTTTTTGGTTATTTTGTTAAGCAAATGATATATTTTTATGTCAAATATGGTCCAACGCCTTAAACTTGGAGCCATTAAATAAAATAAAAATATTTTTTGACCCCGCCCACTTCAGTGGGCGTTATTATAGGCAAAAATAGCATAAAAATTTAACAAATTGTTTTACTTAAGCCTACATTCCTTAAAAATAACACTTTTAAGCTTTAATGACGAAGCTGAGACTAAACCTGGTACTACTCTGCCCTACCCCCTCCTTCCCCTTCGCCCCCTAAATGACCCTATCAAAAAAAAAAATTTTTAAATTTTGTATATAATCATCCCAAGCATTTATCTTTAGAGTTTTATGACTGCCGATTTCTGCCCTACCTCCCCCCCCACCTGTTCCTTTGCCCCCTAAATGACCCTACCAAAAAAAAATTTTTTTTTGTAAATTTTGTATATAATCATCCCAAGCATTTATCTTTAGAGTTTTATTCTGCCCTACCCCCCCCCCCGCTTCTTCCTTTGCCCCCTAAATGACCCTACCAAAAAAATTTTTTTTTTTTTAAATTTTGTATATAATCATCCCAAGCATTTATCTTTAGAGTTTTATGACTGCCTGTTGCTGCCCTACCCCCTCCTCCCCCTTTGCCCGCTAAATGACCCTACCAAAAAAAGAAATTTTAATTTTGTATATAATTATCCCAAACATTTATTTTTAGAGTTTAATGACAAAGGTGAATTGTTTCCCCCACAGCCCTTGCCAGAGCGACCCCGCCAAAATACAGTTTTTATAGCCTCCAAAGAGAATTGTGATGAAGTCTAAGACGGTCTAGCAATGCCCATACGTTCGTCTTTGCATGATATTGCATATTTTTGAACCCCGCCCCCTTTAGTGGGCGTTGACGTACGATATTATATAAAGGAACTCTGTCCCACCAAGTTAAACATTTCAAATTCACTTACTAAATATTTGGAGGGTATTTAAGATTCGACCCGGTCGAATATAACGTTTTTACTTGTTCTATGTAAGTTCATTTCCAATCCATCAGTTCAAAAATGCGATCTCTAGCTCTTCTGGGGACTTAGGAAAACCTACAGACAGACGGACATCGCTCTTTCGTCATCGGTAAGGAATATTTTGTTGCATGTCTAAGGATCCAGGATATATATATTATATATATATATATATATATATATATATATATATATATATATATATATACATATATATATATATATATATATATATATATATATACTTTATGGGGTCCTATATTAATATTGAGGAAATTACTCACGGAATGACAAATCTATATATGCCCTTTCACTTTTTTGTGGGGGGTATAAACAAAAATTTGTTAAAAAAAATTGGCTTGAGAGGGTTAGTGGGGTTGCCACTATAGACAAATGGTGGCCCAGAGAGCCCTTTATATTGCTAATTTAATTAAAAAATTAATATCTTGTGAAATAATACTTAATTCATTTTAGCCAATCGTGCTCCTCGTGCTGTTCATTAAAAAGTATCGCCAGCTATTTATTGAAATATATTTCTTACAATTACTATCAGCACTATGAAGCTCTGACGTTAATGTGCAACAACATTGTTTTATAAAAACGACTTTTATTATATTTAATAAATTTTAATTAAAGTTGCTGTGAAAAAATGTTAATGATATTCTGTTCCTTCCCTATAAAAATAAAATAATAATAAACTATTTTAATATTGACTTCTTGAACACTTTATTATGCCCGGATTATAATTAATACACTGAAACATGCAAACTTACGCACACACTCGTCGCTACACAGACTCATAAACTCATAAACAATAAAGTTTAATGATAGCGGATTTTTCTTGTTTTAATTATTTAAACGAACGGACTAAAGAACAAATAAACGAATAAGCCAGCAAATGCATGACTTAATGGAAAATATTAATGAATGTGCTGGGCACAATGATACTGATATAGATTTTGGGGCGGGGGTGGGAAAATAATGAATGTGAATGTATGTGTGTAGTAAACTATTATTCGCTCTTATAAAGGATTTTATTAAATAATTTTTTATATACTTCATATGATATAATAAAGATCTATACAAAAGCCTTGTAACTACAGGAAAATAGTTGAATTGAAATTTATATAGAAATACTGTTGAAATTGTTAATATCAAATTACTGAAAATATTACACAATTATAAGCCAAAGGACTGAGGCAGTATCCTGTTTTTTATCTTTACCTCGATATTGAACATTTTCTGGACAAATAAATTTTTGTGGGCTTGAACTTAAAAATAGTGCAGTACATCACTTAAATGTCGTTACAAGCTTTAGTTTCATATACGAATTTTTTCGATGAAGAGATGTAATCTGAAGGCAGCATAATATTATATGTCACACTTTGAGCTGATAAAAAGTATTAGGGACGACTATTACAGTGTAAGTGTAATCATGAACGTGTCTGTGGGTCAGGAGTATCTAAATAAGAAAACACAAAAAAGTGAAAGCGTATATAAGGGTTTGAATTTGGCAAGAGGTCATTTGCGCATTTGGTGTCCATGCTAGGCGCATGGGTCTCCCCTACAACTACTATTGCTCCAGCTGAAGTGACGATGAGGAGGAAGAGAGCATTACACACTTCCTCTGTCTCTGTCCTGCTCTGGAGGAGCAGCGCTTACGGTCTCTGGGCAGTACACGTTTTAGAGACATTTCGGAGATGTCAGGTATGGCGCTGAGGAAACTGAGTCTCTTTATTAGGAGCAGTGGCTGTGTGCGGCAGCTGACTCCCTTGGGGCGTGCGTCTACGACCAAGAAATTCTATCTCTCCCTTGTCCTATCTTCTGGCTATTTTATCTACCTAAACTTCGACTATCATTTCCTTCGTTTCTTTTTCATCTATCTTAACTTCACACCTTTCATCTTTCTACCTATGCAGGTAACACAAAGGGATCAAATAATTGGACCCAAGTGGGCTGGACTCTTTCTTTCCCCTTACCAGACACCTGTTAACCTAACCTAAGGGTTTGTCATTCTGTGTGTAATTTCCTCAATATTAATATGGGATCCCATAAAAAATATATATTCTGGATCCTTATGAATAGCGTTGGCGATTGAGCGATGTCCGTCTGTCTGTACGTGATCGCTTTTCCCAAGCTCCTAGAAGAGCTAGAGCCTTCATTCTTAGGATGATAGATTGAGAATGAAGTTCAGAAAAATCCAAAATATGGTTTCAGAGCTGGGAAGCAAAAATAACTGGAAAAAACGAACTATTTTTTTGGTGTTCGTTAATTAAACTTATGAAACTTTTAGAAGATTTAAATATATTATAACAACTAAAAAAATAAAAATTTTGATTCCAGGGATGGGTAATTGAAATATTTTTACTTTTAGTACACTAAATAAATTTTTTTTATATATAGTAATATATTTTTTTCTAATTCAAACTATTTTAGAAGTTAGGAAGAATAAAGTTGGTGTTGAAAATATAAAAAATTAAAATTTTAATTCCAGGGTTGGACAATTCAACTATTTTTTGGTGCATAAAAGTGACCAAAAAGCTTTATAACTTTGAATTTTTAAGTAGGAATATGTAATTCTTGACTAAGAATTGAATTGCTAGTAGAAATGAAAAAAAAACCTCAAATTTGAATCCAGGGCTGGAAAACCTTGTAACCAAAATAATCAAAAAATGGCAATAAATTTTTTTGTGAATTAAACCTTTTTAATGCTTCAGGGAGAATTACGTTGGTGCAAAAAAATTAAACAATAAAATAAAAATTCAATTCCACGGATGGACAATTTAATTTTTATTTATTTGTTTTTGGTATATAAAAGTAAGTCTTTTTTAAAACTATTTCATAAGTTAGGAAGAATAAAATTGGTATTAAAAATTTAAAAAAAGTCGATCCCAGGGTTGGACAATTCAATAAACTTTTCCTGCTTGCCATTTTATCTTACACTCTCTATGCTCAAGGTGTCAATGCAAAAAAATTCCGAAAACTGTTCTAAAGTTAATTTTTCTATATTAAATTGAATTAAGAATCTATAGGGTAATTGTTCGAAATTTTTAATTTAAATCTCAGAAAGACATGATAAATATTCCAAGGCACAAAGGCAAATCAACATCAGTTTTTGTTATTCAACTTACACAGCAGAGCAGAACAGCTGTTTTCGAAAGACGCAACCCTTTCATCAACAGTGCTCATGTGTATTGTGTTTGTCACCACTTGTTAGGTGGCTTAGTTGAATGTGATAACAGTTCCTATTTACACAAAATTTATTGTGAAAAAGAATACGAGAACTGTATCAACCTGATGTTAACATATTATTGTTACAATACCCGTGTTACCGTTTGATTATTTTTCTTCATGTCCCATTTTTCTGAATTTTTTGTTCCATCATACCTAAGTCAAACTTTTTTGGTGACAAACACAATACACATGAGCACTGATGATGAAAGGTTGCGTCTTTCGGAAACAGCTGTTCTGCTCTGCTGTGTAAGTTGATTAACAAAAACTGATGTTGACTTGCCTTTGTGCCTTGGAATATTTATCATGTCTTTCTGAGATTTAAATTAAAAATTTCGAACAATTAGCTTATAGAATCTTAATTCAATTTAATATTGGATTATAATCCCTGGACAAGAAAATAAATATATGAGAAAAAAATCGCCTAGTTGTTTGAAAAATTTTCAACATCAAAATTTCTAAATTATAAAATAAATACAATAATAGATTAGACCTCCGACCTTTATTCCCAAGTAAATTAGAATTTTAATTATTTTTGCAGCGCTTTGCTGCAAATAATCATATACGATAGTGTATTCCAAATATTTATACCCTCGTCTGAAATATTTTTCTTTTATACAAAAAACTAAAAAAGAAATTTTAAATTATTATTAAAATTCGCAAATTATCAATATCTTCCAATTTATTTGTGTTATTTATGAAATGAAACGCATTTTTAATTAATTGCTTGTTCGCATTCCGTTCTTAATTACTTCACTGCAATGTGATATAAAATGTGGAAAATAATCCGAGCCAATATACGAGTTGTACGAAAGTTTATGTATGACGTACACTGAAAAAATATAATAAATTACGATCACTTGGTTTGCCAATTGATAAACATAAAATAGTTTCTAGACCCTTAAAATATATCGTACAGCTGAGCTCATTGGTATTAGAAATCAGAAAAGCCAAAAAAATAGCTTCTGGAATGAAAATTTTACACTTTTTCTTAGATATTAAAATAACTAAATAGCACAATACTGTTTATTTGGCAATTGAACATGTTTCTTTACTTTAGAAGGACTGATTGAAGTACATCAGTGAAGGGTATTTAAGAGTCGGACACTATAACCAGTTGTTCATTTGAATAAATAATTTATTTGTTATGCGTTCCGTTAATTGATGTGACCGCATTTCACTTGAACATGTCGTTCGCTGAAAGTAACACAAAAATTAAATTTACTTATTTCTCACGGTGTCCCCATGTGTGTGTGTGTGTGTGTGTGTATCCAATTAAGCAACAACTGCTCATAAATAGCATTTTATAGTTATTTTAATTGTTTAAAATGAAATTGAATTAAAATGATAATTTGATTGAATTGTCAAAAAATTATTACAAATAATTGATATAAATAATTACCGCAATTATTCTATAAAATTACTATTAACCCGTCTAGTTGTCTGCCCAAAACAACTGCAAAATAATTAACACAGACGCCAGTCGTTTACATCGGATCAAACACACACACACCCATACATAACATTTGTATAGAATAGTTTGTAAACAAGTTCATTTATGCGTATTGTTTCATTGTAATCAATACTTGTTGACCAACAAGTTGTACATTTTAATTAAAATTTTATTGAAATGAAAAGTATCAATCAGTTTTTCTTGGTTTCGGTGTTACTCAAATGCAGGTTTCCATGGCAACGAAAAATTAAAAATAGTAAATGATTGAGGAAAATTAGAGTTTTTTAAAGTAGAAATACGAGTATCCAAATGCTACAGATAAAGTAAACTAAAATAGAATTTGACTCAACGAAGTTATGAAAGTTATTTCCTGAAACAAGGTACTTGTACATACACATACATACATGCATGACTTACAACGTCACGGACGCCGTATAGTGTACGATGGTTCCTTGGTTGATTTGGTGGACGATTAATTGGAGACCGCCTTTCCCGCCCTTTTTATTATTCTTCATTTCTAGCTTAAATTTTTATGATGACTTGCACTTTTTATAATGACTTGCATTTTTACTAATGACTTGCACTTTTCATAATGACTTGCACTTTTATGACGACTTTCGCTTCTTACTATGACTTGCACTTGGACTTTTTATAATGAGTTGCATTCTTTACAATGACTTGCACTTTTTGTAATGACTTGCACTTGTTATAATGACTTGCACTTTTTACAATGATTTGCACTTTTCATAATGACTTGCACATTTTACAATGATTTGCACTTTTCATAATGACTTGCACATTTTATAATAACTTGCACTTTTTCCAATGACTTGCACTTTTTACAATGACTTGCACTTTTCATAATGACTTGCACTTTTTACAATGACTTGCACTCTTCATATTGACTTGCACTTTTTATAATGACTTGCATTTTTTATAATGACTTGCACTTTTTACAATGACTTGCACTTTTTACAAAGACTTGCACTTTTAACAATGGCTTGCACTTTTTACAATGACTTGCACTCTTCATATTGACTTGCACTTTTTATAATGACTTGCATTTTTTATAATGACTTGCACTTTTTACTATGACTTGCACTTTTTACAAAGACTTGCACTTTTCATAATGACTTGCACATTTTATAATGACTTGCACTTTTTAAAATGACTTGCACTTTTCATTAAGACTTGCACTTTTATGATGACTTGCACTTTTTACAATGACTTGCACTTTTTGCAATGACTTGCACTTTTCATAATGACTTGCAGTTTTTATAATGACTTGCACTTTTTACAATGACTTGCACTTTTCATAATGACTTGCACTTTTTACAATGACTTGCACTCTTCATATTGACTTGCACTTTTTATAATGACTTGCATTTTTTATAATGACTTGCACTTTTTACTATGACTTGCACTTTTTACAATGACTTGCACATTTCATAATGACTTGCACAATTTATAATGACTTGCACTTTTTATGATGACTTGCACTTTTCATAATGACTTGCACTTTTTATGATGACTTGCACTTTTTGCAATGGCTTGCACTTTTTATAATGGCCGGCACTTTTTATAATGACTTGCGCTTTTTATAATGACTTGCACTTTTTATAACGACTTGCACTTTTTGTAACCACTATTACTTTTTACAATGACGTGCACTTTTTATAATGCCTTGCACTTTTTATAATTACTTGCACTTTTTATGATGACTTGCACTTTTTGCAATGACTTGCACTTTTCATAATGACTTGCACTTTTTACAATGACTTGCACTTTTCATAATGACTTGCACATTTTATAATGACTTGCACTTTTTATGATGACTTGAACTTTTCGCAATGGCTTGCACTTTTCATAATGACTTGTACTCTTTGTAATGACTTGCACTTTTTATAACGACTTGCACTTTTCGCAATGGCTTGCACTTTTCATAATGACTTGTACTCTTTGTAATGACTTGCACTTTTTATAACGACTTGCACTTTTTGCAATGGCTTGCACTTTTTATAATGGCCGGCACTTTTTATAATGACTTGCACTTTTCATAATGACTTGCAGTTTTTATAATGACTTGCACTTTTTACAATGACTTGCACTTTTTATGATGACTTGCACTTTTTACAATGACTTGCACTTTTTATGATGACTAGCACTTTTCATAAAGACTTGCACTTCTAATAATGAATTACACTTTAAATAATGACTTGCACTTTTCATAAAGACTTGCACTTGTTATCTTTTACCTTTTCACGCTCAAACCGCTGAAGCGATTTCGTGGAAATTTGCCACACAGAGGTTTTGAGGTACGAGGAACAACATAGCCAAGGGTGGTATAAAATTTGTATGGACATATGAAATTATGAACATTTTAAACTTTCATACAGTTGACTTCAAATTGTGTTTGTTTTTGGCACTGACTTTATGAGGGGTCAAGACTGGTCTAAAGTTTTTAGAGAATTATTAAATTATGAAACTACTAACTAAAAAAGTTTTCAACTTTCAAACAGTAAAAATACAAGACGTCGTTGACATAACACACACATTAGCTGAACATTTACTTATTCTTCGCGAACGAACTCGCGCGTAAGGGTAGTGATAAATAAAACATATTTTGTAATTGCTATTAAATCAGTTGTTTCTAAAAAATTTTTCTACTTGTTTCAAACTTTATCTTTTTTCCGTTTTATTTTATTACTCTTGTAGTCGAGGTTGATAATTGATTACCCCTTTCCTCTGCCGTGTTTTTCGTTGTTTCTTTTTGTGCTTCTTCCTTTGAGCAATAAAAAATTTCCCTTTTTTAAATGGAGCACATATTTTCCACAGACATTTTTCTGTTGTTTAGTTGGTAAATTTTCTAGTTCCAATTTCCTTTCTTGATTTCTCTTTAACAATCTAGATTTTTTTACTTGCTAAACATTGCGCTTATTGTTGTGGATTATTGTTGTGTAGCTAGTGTGTGTTTGTGTGTGTGTGTGTGTATATGTGTGTGTTTCTGTTCGTGCATCTTTAGTGTTTGAGAAAAGCGAGTCACGTTTTAGCTTAATGATGAGCTGATGTAAGTAATATAAGCTCAAAGAGGAAGAGACAAAGGATATTTGATGTCATGTTGGGACATGACAAATGTTTGTTTAGAAAATTTTTCTATTGCAGAGAAGTGTGTCTTTCCGTGCATATGCTTAGCAGTCTACTGGTAAAATACCCAAAATGCTGGAGAAAAAAACTCAAGTTCAGATCTACAAACTGCAAATTATTTTTCTTTTATGAATTTTTATTAACTTCAAGTTATTGTTACGAGTATTAAGAGTAGAATATTTAGAATATTTTTATATCATGAAACCAAAAAAACGGATCAGTACTGATCTCGATGGCGTCATGATATCTTATCAGAGTACTTTTTAAACTTTTTCCATTTAATAATATCAACTATTTAACAAACTTTTTTAACGAAATACAATATGAGAACTTCTTATATATATTCTTTAAATTAAATTACTTTTGGTTGGCACGAAGTTCCCCAATCCTGATGATTAATATTCCAAATATTCCATTTTTCTTTTTACTTTTTCCATAACCTTAGGCTGCTGAGATCAAAAGATTATTATTATTTATGTCCATGCAATTGAAATTTTTACTTGAATAGTAGCTTAAATTTTGATTTTTGATTGCAGATTTGAACTTGAGTCTGAATTAAAATTTTTTATCTTAATAATAAAATTATAAGCTCGAGAAATAAAAGTTTAGATATATTCATAAAAAAAAAAAATAATTATCTAAAAATAAGTTTGTAAAACCCACAATAGGGCTGTACAATAGAGCGTCTCCAAAAAAAAGTTCGCCGTACACCGCCGAATATAAAGCATTGTTGCAAGGTGATTTCGAAAGAAAAAAAATTTTTTTTTGCCGAAAGTAGGGGTCGCCAAAATACATTTTTCATTATATCTTCTACGATTATAGTCGGATCTCAAAGAGTAATATGTCGATGTTTTTGTCTTGAGGAGGTCAATGTGTTGCTTTAATAGCCATTAGCCTCAAATATACCGTTCTTGTATTAACCCACCAAATCTTAGTTCCTACTATCCTAATGTGCCACCCTAATATCAGAATATTACATAACGCAAAAACTCATTCAACTTTTGCTAAGGAAGTTTTTCAATAACTCCAACAGAACTATTAAAAAAATAAATTAAAATTTTTTTTTTGCCGAACGTAGGGGTAGCCTTTTTATAATATCATCGATATTAACAGCTGCTTAATTTTTTATTCGTCAATTGCCAGACGACGTACAATAGGTCCTTCGTCCGTCCATAGAAAATAACGCATACTTTTTCCATCCCGAGAATGTTTTGTTATCGATGATAACAGACCAAGATCCGCTAGTGCGTTCAGATGGCTGTGCTAAGATTTTATTAGCCCGAAGTGAAGCAACGGTATACATTCGTCAAATGTTCGGTCCACAGGTTCATAATATCATAAAATTCGAGAGTGACTCATATTTTAATTGGACCAAATTTGAATTGACTGAGCCGCCATGCATTTTTTCTAAACTCGAGAGCCGTCAAAAATATAGCCAACTTGGATCATATCAAAATATGATGATTAAAATTTTTTGATTTTACATACATTTTTTTAATTCTTTTTGTAAAGTTAGGAAATTATGGATAAGTTCTATTTGGGATATGATGGATAAGTACAATGATTATTGAAGAAAAAAAAGGCGAGAGAAAAACATCGATATATCACACTTTAAGATTCGACTATAAATATCGACGATATGACAAAAACTTTAAAAATGCTACCCCTACGTTCGGCAAAAAAAATATATATATTTAATTTTTTTTAATAGTTGTGTTGGAATTATTGAAAAACTTCCTTATCAAAAGTTTAATGATTTTTTGCGAGCTTTAATTTTCTGATATTAGGGTGGTACATTAGGATGGTAGGAACTGAGATCTGGTGGGTTAATACAAGAACGGTATATTTGAGGCTAATGGCTATTAAAGCAACACATTGACCTCCTCAAGACAAAAACATCGACATATTACTCTTTGAGATCCGACTGAAAATGTAGAAGATATAATGAAAAATGTATTTTGGCACCCCTACTTTCGGCAAAAATTTTTTTTTTTTTTAAATTGCCTTGCAACAATGCTTTATTTTCAGCTGTGTATGGCGAACTTTTTTTTGCCTGTAAGGCGAGACGCTCTATTGTAGAATATATTCCGTAAGAGTGAATTGACCGAAAACATAATTTCCTGACGAACGGAACTAAAAAACGATCATTTCAAGCTATTTTTCATTAGAGAAAAGTGAGATATAGATATATTCCACCTTTTTTTAAATTCGGGCAATTACTCAGGGGATGACCTCTACATATGCCGTTTACTGCGCCAGAATTAGAAAGTAGGTGTTAGTATGAGAGGACAGGTGAAGGACATGAATTCACGCAAGAATTTCGTAGGAGGTCAAAGAAAAACATTGTCGATATTGACGGCGACAGGCTTAGGGAATTTTAATTCAATATTTTATAAATAAAGACAAAAATGATTTAATATAAATTAATCAAAATTTTAAATTTAAATATTAAATTTAAATGATTTCACATTTGCTAAGATTTTAAAATAATTTATGTGTCATTTTGGTGTTGTATTTGCTCGCAATATACATTAAATACGCGTAAATGTATTTCATTAAATAGCATTTAATCAACTAATTTGTCACTATTTCAAACAATATTATTATTATTATTTTATTATCTACACAAAGTGGCTAAATAAATGTAATTTAGACATTTAATAGTTTTTGAAATCAAACAATGTTTAATGCCGGAAACGGAAACAATGTTTCTACATAATATTTTCTGGCAGCTATTATTGGTTTTAATTAAGTGACATAATGTTTACATTTTATGTTGAAATTTTCATATAAAAAAAATTTAGTAAAATTGCAGCAGAGAAATACAATTTCTTTTTCAGTTTTGCAGTAACTAAAATGCTTAATTTATTACATTTACAATGCATAAGTTTACTTAAGCAATTGTTTTTTGTAAGGCACAAAATTGTATAGGTATTGGTACTTCTTTTTCCAAGTATTTATTCCGAATTTCGTTTTTTATTTTATAAATACTGCAAGACGCATTTGTAAGAGCATTTCCTTACGTTGCACATTTATATGAAATTATGTTGAGTGTAATACAACCCTTGCATGACAATGCAGTATCACGCATGCCTTTTTCAGCTGCTCTGTCGTGCAGCATGTGGCTCACTCGTACATATAATCTGCACTTCAGTATAAGTGCTTTCAATTTCATAGCG
This sequence comes from Linnaemya tessellans, assembly GCA_951800035.1. Taxonomy (NCBI): domain Eukaryota; kingdom Metazoa; phylum Arthropoda; class Insecta; order Diptera; family Tachinidae; genus Linnaemya; species Linnaemya tessellans. The sequence continues at coordinate 4,293,157 of OX637535.1, forward strand.
GTGGAGTAATAAATAATTGATTGTGTATGTCTAATAAAATTAAAAGTTTTACATTAAAAAAATATAAGGCATATTGATTGCCACGAAGGATGAAAGCAACAATATAATTTTATTCACTGCAATATAAGAAATCTTTTCAAAAATTCTATATGAATTAAACTTTTCGCCTAATTCCTAACACCATATTAAAAATAATATAAAGACTGTAAGTGATACTTGATATTTAAAACGTACACATTAATGTTCGCTTGTCCCCAGTCTTACACATACACAGAAGATAAGGACTAAAAGCATTTTTAATTCAATTTCCTACAACCACAATTGAAACGATGATGGCAGAAGAGTGTTTTAACATTTTTATTATTCAGGTATGAGTTTTCATGCATGTATGAAAGTGTTGAATGCCGGCAAAAAATATTGATAAACTACCCTGCAGGAGATCGAACTAGTATCAAATTAGTATTGCACTAGTACAAAAATCACCAGTACTAGTTCCCAACTGTGAACTTTCCTATACCATGGTCATGCTCAAATTGTGTTTGGAAAATTACTAGTACCATTGGTACTACATGGAAACTAGGGGGATACTAGTACTATTAGTACTAGATGAGTACTAGTATAATTTCTTCTAGTCGGATACTAGTATAATCAGTTCTGCATTAAGAACTGGTTCATATATAAAAAAAATCCTTAAATTTATTCGTTTTTTAAACACAATGAAATTTGTTTAGTCTTTGGCTTCACAAGCAATTTTTGGTTCATCAATTCTTAGTTTATAAGAGGAAATGGAAAGTTCCTCTTATTTAGTTTTTCAAATCTCACAGAAAACTGCGGCTTAATTACATGCATTGTCGAATAAATAAACTGATAGGCAGGGGGCAAAGTCTTGTAGCAATTAAAAATAAAATAGATGAAAATGCGAATTAGCGATTCGCTTTAAAACATGATCAAAAAGTAATATGAAATTCTAAAAGTCAAATCAATCTACAAATGAACTACTTGAAGTACTAGTACTTTTCTGTATATGTCCAATCACTTTTTGAACTAGTGCTTCCTATACTAGTAATCGTACCAGTAGCTTAAGGAAAATTAACGCTTATCCTCCTGCAGGGTAATTACAAACGCACACATACAAATTTACGCAATTGTTCAGTTTGTCGTGTTTGATTCCTAAAAACGTGCGTGTAAATCTGGTTTCGAAGCATCATTAATTAGAAAAACTGTACTTTTTTTTATTGTATAATATGACATAGTCAGTCAGTGTTCAATTTTATCAAAAATCATAATAGGAAAACAGACATTATTGTAAGAAAAATATTTCAAGTCCTTTTTCTGTTTGTTCTTTTATTCTACTTCTTAAGAATAATTAAGTGTGTATTTTCGACCATCGGGAAGTGATCATTAACAAATTCAAGTAATTGATTAGGAAATTATTTTAAAAGCAAAAATAAATAGAAAAGATATATTTGTTTATAAAAAAATATATGTACCTATATGTATAAAAAACATTTTCATAAGAAATAATTTTTATTTCTAAAAAAATTATTTTAGTTATATACATATATTTCTATTATAAAAAAAAATATCTTATTATATATAAAAAAAATATTTTTATTTACAAAAAAACTTTAATTTGCTAAAAAAAAATTTATTTATAAAAAATATTTTTATTCATAAAAAAAAATATTTTTATTTATAAAACAAAATATTTTTATTCATAAAAACTATTTTGATTTAAAAAAAAAAATATTTTTTTATAAAAAAACTATAGTTTTATCTAAAAAAGAATATATTTTATTATAAAAAAATATTTTTATTCATAAAAAAAAATATTTTTATTTATAAAAACTATTTTTATTTAAAAAAAAATATTTTTTTATAAAAAATTATAGTTTTATCTAAAAAATTATATTTTATTATAAAAAATATTTTTATTCATAAAAAATATTTTCATTTGAAAATATATGTATTAATTTATAAAAATATTATATACTCGTATATTAATACAGAGTATTTATATATATAAAAAATATCTTTATTTATAAAAAATATTTTCATATATATATATATATATATATATATATATATATATATATATATATATATATATATATATATATGTATATATATATATATATATATATATATATATATATATATATATATATATATATATATATTATACTTTTATTTAAAAAATAAATATATATATGTTTCAAAAAGTATTTTTATATAAAAAAATATTTTCGCTTATAAAAAATATTTAATTACAAAAAATACTTTTATTTATAAAAAATATTTTTATGTATAAAACAATATTTTGATTTAAAAAACATAGTTTTATTCATAAAAATATAGTTTTATTTAAAAAAAATACCTTGAAATATATATAGTATGTATGTATATGTTTCAAAAATAATTTTATATAAAAAAACATTTTTAGTAAAAAAAAATTATTTTTATTTCTAAAAAATATTTTTCGATTTAAAAGAAATATTTTTATGTATAAAATATTATTTTTATTTCTAAAAATATAATAAATAATATAATTAATTTCCTGAAGAAGTCACACAAAGGACTGACGAAATATTGAAATAAAAAATTAAATTAAAATAAAGAGACCTTAAGTTTAAAAATATCAGAATATAACAATTGTTTTTATTTATAAAAAAAAATTCTCCATAAATTTTTTTTTCATTTATAAAAATATAATTTTTTTTTGTATAAAAAGAATTATATTTGCTGATATCAAATTATTTATATGTACCAAAAATATTTTTATGTAAAAAAAAATTAAAAAAAATAAACGCAAGAAAAATATTTACTCCCCTTAAAAAATCGTTTACAAATACCACAAAACTCATAAGATATTTCAAAAAGAATTGATAGCAATTATAAAAAGTTTTATTAAAAAATCTGTACGCTTTAACGATTTTTAATTTGAAGAATGGAAAAATTATTGAATTTTTCATCTCAAGGATTTTATTTGAATCATGTATAGTTTGTAAACAGGCAACAGCTTCTTTTTTTATTTTATTATATTTTTATTATTTTATTATTTTGAAAGAATGCTTCTGTGTATCCAAGTCATAAAAACCTAATCAACTCATTTGTACTGGCATCAAACCCTAGCAGCGTATAGTAGGCGATTTAAAAAAAGAATAGAAATAAATTTGCATTCCTTAAAAGTGTACCTTTTGCATTAAACCCTCTGATTATTACAACACGTTAAATAAGAAATTTACTGATATCCAGTACATCAGTTACTTTTCACAATAAACTATATTTTTTACATCGTTGCTGAAATTTAAGTATCTAATACGATTAAACAAAAGCTAATACACCCCTTTTTTAATTAATTCACTCAATGACTTTTTTACTTGAACACTTACATGTTTTCGCTTGTAAATTACAAAGTATGAAAGTATAGGAACTGGTTAAGAGGAAACTTAACGAAAGCAAATAAAATATATGGGAGAGAAATATATTCAAACAAATACGTTTCATGTAAAAAAAAGCTCCAACTTGCTGCTCTCTTCATATGGCCGTTCTTATTAACTTATTCTTGTACTAAAACAAAAGCTTTTATTTCATTGACAACAAAAATTTTTTAAATAGTTTAAATGAAAAAAATGTTGCAAAATAAGGATTAAAATTATCCCCAAAAATAGCCTTAATAGACTAAAAAATTTATTTATATATTTATTTTATTACTGAAGTAGGATTTTAAAATAATTTATATTTTGTACCACGAATTGATTGCTCTTTTTTTCACAGAAAATTAATCCAAATGAAAAAAATTCATAGAACACGAATACCTGGAAGAGACAAGCAAAATTTGAAAAATTCAATCATAAATAATTGTTCTTAAGAACGATTTAAATATTATTTTGTTTTAAAAAAATAAATTTAAAACAAGTAAAAATGTTATATTCGACCGGGTCGAATCTTAAATACCCTCCCAATATTTAGTAAGTGAATTTAAAATGTTTAACTTGGTGGGTCGGAGTTCCTTTATATAATATCGTACGTTAACGCCCACTTAAGGGGGCGGGGTCCAAAAATAGACTATATAATGTTTTCCACAAACGAACCTATGGGCATTGCTAGACCGTCTTAAACTTCATCGCTAATCAAGAATATATTTACTTTATGGGGTTCAATTCCCTTTGGAGGATATTAAAACTGTATTTTGGCGGGGTCTCTCTGGCAAGGGCCGTGGGGGAGACATTTCACCTTTGCCATAAGACTCTAAAATAAATTTTTGGGATAATTAAATGTAAAATTTATTATGTGAGTGAAGATAAATATGTCGAGTTAAACATGTTTTGACGTAAGCAGTTACGAAACAACGTATTTAGCTGGGAAGTTAACTATGTTATGACGTAATGAATTGGCAAACAATGATGTTTTTTTATGAAAATTCATATTTAATAAATTTGTTGAGCATTTTGTGAAAATATTTACAGGCCATGAAAGGTCAATTTACAGGTCATGAGAGTGTGTGTGATCTTTGAGGCATTTTGGCCCAAGTGGCCAAATAAGGAGTTGCCATGCATTGCCAGTATATAGAAAATGATGTATGTGATAAAAGAAACTCCCATAATCATTTTGTATATAAATATGCATTTTCATAAAAAAAAATCTTCACTAATTGCCATTACGTTACGTCATAAAATATTTAACTTCGCTGCTAAATACGTTTTTTCGTAACTGCTTACGTCAAAACAAGTTTAACTCGGCATATTTATCTTCACACACATAAATCTATTTTAAATTTTTTTTATAGAGTCATTTAGGGGGCAAAGGGGGTGGAGGGGGTTGGGCAGAGTAGTACCAGGTTACGTCTCAGCTTCGTCATTAAGGCTTAAAAATTTTATTTTTAAGGAATGTAGGCTTAAGTAAAACAATTTGTTAAATTGTTATGCTATTTTTGCATATAATAACGCCCACTAAAGGGGGTGGGGTCCAAAAATTTCTTATTTTTATTTTATAGTTTCAATTTTTATATTGTATTTTAGAGGTTGGTTTAGTTCTTCTTAAAGAACTTTTTTCCCTCACGCCCAATCATCTCCGAACTTAATCTGCTCTATCCTTCAAGATATATTTGTACTAAATTTCAAGAGTCTAGCTATTTTCGTTTGGACTGAATCGTGATTTCCACAGACGGACGGATGGACGGACATGCTCAGTTCGTATTAGATTTCATCACTGATCAAGAATATATATACTTTATGGGGTCTAAGATGGATATTTTGATGCGTTACAAACGGAATGACAAAGTGAATATACCCTCCAAATTCTTTTTTGGAGGGTATAAAAGTAAGGAACGTATTTGGTTACTTTTACGTACCAAGAAATTTTGATTTTCCAACAATGGAATTGAAATTTCATTATTTTTGGTTTTTAATACCAATTTAATTTCAAATAGCTATAAAATAGCTATAATTCACTAAAAAAACAAAATTGGAAACTTATATGGCTACTTTTACATATTACACAAATTTCCACTTTCCAACCCTGGAACCAATTTTTAAATTTTTTTTAGGTTTTAATAAACATTTTATTATTGGCTTAGCGTGAAACAGGCTTAATACACCCAAAAACCCAATATTAGTGATACTTTTTATTATTTTATGTGCTAAAAAAAATTTCCGTTCTCCAACCCTGGAATGGAATATTTACTATTTTTTTTTTGGTTTTTAGTAAAAATTTAATTTTTCCTGAAGTATGAAATAAGTTTAGTTCACTAAAAAATTAAATTAAGGACTTATATGACTATTTCTATATAACAAACATATATCGATTTTCGAACCCTGCTATATAAATTTTTAATTTTATTTATTTATTATACGAATATAATTTTTCCTGAAGTATAAAATAGGTTTAATTCACTGAAAAAGACAAAATTTTGAACTGATATGGCTGCTTTTATGTACTAGCTAAATTTAAATTTCCGAACCCTGGCAGTGAAATTTTAATTTTTTTTTGCTTTCTTTTCATCAATGCAACTCTTCATGAGGTATAAAATAGTTTTATTTAAGAAAAAATTAAAATGTGTAACTATTTTGGTCATTTTCATGTGGTACAAAATATTCAATTTCCCATCCCTGGAAAAAAAATATTTTTTTTTTAGTTTTTAAAACATTATTTATTCTTCCCAAAGTATGAAATAGGTTTAATTAACAATTGACTGATGATGGAGTTCGGCTTAGGCCTAGTTCTGAAAGAGTATGTTCGGTAGGACTTAATATTCCACACATGGTGGCATCAATGCGTTCTTAAAATAAATTGAAAATTCTTTGATTTCATTGTTTTATTTAAATTTATATGTAGGAATATCTTCATGAAAAACTCTTTATATAATTTGCAAAACCTTAAATAATTTTCTATACCTAAAAAAATTTCTTAAAATAAAACGTCTTATAAGGCTCTTTGGCAGCTGGTGGCCAAATGAGTTATAGTGCCATAATATATTGCAAATCAAAAACAAACAAAATTTATAAAATGCTAAACCATTTCTGGACAAATAAAAACTGTTTGGCTATTCACGTCTTATTTTCCTAGGGAAACTTATATTTCAAAAATTTGCAATAGTAATAATCAATTGCTACAGAACATGCTTTGGAAGTTAAATTAAATTGTTTAACCGCAACACATTGGGAATTTTCATTAGAGTTGTTTAACTATTTAACGTTCTTTCTTAGCGTTCCTATTTTTATTAACATGCAAAATATTTCATTATTCCCATGTCTAATTCAAGCACGAATACCACCCTCCCACCACTCGCTGTCTGCCTGATTGGTGCCTCATGCCCATACGGCGTGATGTTACGTTTATTGCATATATAATTGTGAGACACACACACATATAGTCGCATTTATATTACATTTGGGTATATTTCATGTACAGGTGGCCTGTAATGGGAGTAGGCAGCATGTCTTAATTTCGCCAGGTATTCGTGAGAGTGAGTGTGAGTGTGCATTAGCAGAATTAAATCATTCACTGGCTATTTGTACATGAAGAAATATTTTGCTCGTGAGGCAGGCAGCACAAAATAGCCAATTTTCCATCTCTTTCTATATGCAGCTAACGAAACTGTTTCTTCTATAGATTTTTTTTTAACTACACAAGCAATTCACGTGACAGAAGTTACGGGTCACTTAAGCTTGTCGTAGGAAATATCAAGAATGACTATAAAAGTTTCGAATATTTTTTAGTTAATTATATTTTTAATTCCACAATTGCTTACTGAATACGATAAATAAAAAAAAACTTTAAAATTTATTTAATATCTGAAATTAAGTATAGGCTGTTTTTTTATAGCATGACAGAAATTCCTTAACCAAAATATAGCAATTCAGCATAAAGCAGCATAATGCATTAAACACATTCGAGACAGCAGGCTACACGAACACACAACTACAACAGCCTTTCGCTACAATCGTCGCCTCGTAGTCAGCTTCTTAATTATTTTTGAGACGGCAGCTACATTGTCAACATCTCATTTAAGTGGTGCCACTTTCATATATAAAAAGCGCTTATTCTAAATCTCTTTATAGACCGAAACAAAATTTATAATAAAAACACTTTATTTGTTTATAGCTCTTTAATTGTTTTTGCATTTGTAATAAATACATTTTGATGTCCTTTTTTTGTTATGGCACTATGAAAATAAGTTTATGAGTTAATTCGTTTGTGAACTAACTATCGTCTTTTATCGCTAACGGCTATCAAATATATACAAAATTAGAGTAGTCTGGTTCACTGACGGCTCCAAACTGGGAAATGGGGATACAGGGGCATGGATATATGGCCCTAACTTTCAAAGGGCAATTCCCATGGGTAAATACCCTACGATCTTCCAAGCGGAGGTCTATGCCATATGCATATGTGCTAGGAAATGCTTTAGAAGACGATGTAAGAATATTCGTATCTATCTGATGTCTGATAGCCAGGCAGCGCTCAAGGCCATAACCTCGTATGAGATCAGGTCAGGGGTTGTTATGGACTGTGTTATATCGCTGATAGAACTGGGCGCTCAGAACAGGCTGACGTTATGCTGGGTGCCTGGCCATAAGGGCCACGCTGGGAACGACCGGGCTGACTGTCTGGCGAACAGAAGAGCCCATCGTAGATTCTTAGGACCGGAACCCTTCTTTGGCATCTTAGGAGGACATGTCAAAGAACAGAATGACTCATGGGTTTGAGTGGAGTTTAATCGCCACTGGAAAGGCCTTCACGGCCTAAGACAGGCAAAACGATTCATTACGTTATCTCGGAACAAATCCCAAAAATTAATTCTGATGGACAAGAATTATCGCACACTATTAGCGGGTTGGTTTACCGGACACTGCGGTCTCAGACGACACCAGTTTACCATGGGCGATTCTGAGACCAAAGTATGTAGACTCTGCGGAGCAGAGGAGGAGACACCGCAGCACGTTCTCTGCGACTGTCCGGAGGAGGTTCCTCAGAGGCAATTTCATGACTCCAGGGGTGGTGTACGATATCTCACCGGGTAGAGTAATTGGCTTTATTCGCAGCCTCAATCTACATCAGTGAACACTTGGGCTGCACAAAAGATCCTTTGGGTCGCGGTGCTTATGGCCTCATATAATAATAAATAAATAGAGTATTCAAAATAATGGCATTTTTATTTGAAAAGTCAGATACAGATTTTCAAAATTTAATAATAATTCCAATATGGGAATGAATTTTTGAAAAATATGTCTAACAATATAAAGACATTTTGGAGTACTTCGAAATGATACCCATATCGTTTATATGTGACCTATATTCTAGCAGTTATTACCAAAAAAAATTAAAAAATAAATGCCGAAAGAAAACGCAAAAAAATAAATATTTAAAAATTACAAAATAATTATTATTCTTGAAAGGGCTTTTACCTATTTTTATTTCAACAATTTTCATATTCTTGATAAGTTTGAAAATATTTTTAAACGCTTATTTATTTAAGATGTTTTACTGTGTTGGCAGCACTAATTGATTTATTGTCGCCTATGAAAATAGAAATTAGTTTAATTTGTAGACTTGTGTTCAACTAGCTCATTCGCTCAGTTTTGACAAGAACCTATGATCAAACCAATGTAATTTAAATGGGTTTGATCAGAGGTTCTTGTCAAAACTGAGCGAATGAGCTAGTTGGACACAATTCTATTAATTTGAATGCAACCACAAAAGTAGCACAGACAACAACCTGCCGGGTAGCCGTTAAAATAATCATTCCCATATAAACGCAAGTATTCTATTTCTGACAGGTTGTAATCGTTAGCCTGCTGTCTTGAATCTGTATTTTTTAGAAGTAGGACCAGCACTCAGGGGATGACCCCTACATATGCAATGCATTGTGCCGGAACTGAAAACGAGGGGATAGTATTGAGGAGACAGATTAGGAAAGATGAGACGATAGACATTTTTTGTAGCTTTTTCAACCTTTTATACTTTTCCGGCTAATTTTTGCTACAGGGACGACGAAGGCGGGTGCTGTTACTTTGCTTTTTAGTACATGATCGTGTCAGTCGCTGCCAATTATGGTCAGTGACCAGTGACTATGCCTTCATCATTGAAAACAGGCTGGCAACAACTAACACAACCACGCACTAATGCTGATCAGAAGAAATTCAACACAATATTTCATGACTCAGCCCGGGCTCGAACTCAGGACCTTCCTCTTCATAGTCTCATGTTCTACTACCTCAGCCAGCAGCATGCACAGTATGCATTAGACACAATCACAACAGCAGCCTACTGACTACACGACTACAGAAATAGAATACCTGTATTCATATGGGAATGATTATTTTCGCGGAAGGTTGTTGTCCGTGCTATGTTCTTTAATTAAATGATTGATACCAAAATTTATTACCAATTAGAAAATTAAAAAAATAAAAAATAAAAAATAAATGGTTCCCAGATTTGAGCTCAGGCCCTCACGAATATAAACAAGTTTTTCTTTTAGGTGTCATGCGATAATTGAATTGATTCAATTTAGTATATGTGAACAGGGAGATAATTGGGTCAATTAAGTGGGTATTGGCTCAATTAAAAATATATGACTGAAAACCATAATAGAGGTGTCTATGAAAAATACCTTTTGTCAAAATGTATTCGCTAACTGGCAGGAATATTTAGTGAATGACTTAAAAATAGAGATGAGCGCGTGAGTAAAATTTCACTCACGATCATGAAACTTAAATTTTTTCACCTACATTCACGCAGGGGCAATATATCAGGCACTTACATTAACATTGTTAGTAACGTTCTTTCACGCGCTCTAGTAACAATTTTGCAAAATCGCTCACGTTCACATTAAAATTTCTCTCGTATGTGTGTGTACATATACACATACATATAGATATGTATGTGTGTATGTACACATATACAGGGTGGCGCAAAAGTAATCCTCCTATCAGAAAATGGCGCAAAAATAATCTTCCGATGTTTTTTGGCTGTAATTTAAAAAAAAAAGAAAAACTTTGATTCTTCTTGTGGATTATTTTTATTTGGTTTTTTATTTTTTTTTCATCAAGTCGAGAATATGATGTCATGTAAATGGCCGCCGCCACAGTTGATTGTCATTTGTGGCAAAAATTTATAGCATATATTAGCTGATAGGAGGATTACTTTTGCGCCACCCTGTATTTTCCCTAGTATTAAAAATTCAAAAGAAGAAAAAACTTATCTGTGGTTTTGAGCGCGTGAATATTATATAGGGTTATTTTTTATCGAGTGGCACAAGTTGAAATCATAATAAAACTTGGAAATATATTTTTATATTAAAGAAAATTTTATAAAATTAATGTTTAAATATGATCTCTGGCATGTGGCCGCCAGTGCGGGCGCGTACAAGGCCAATTTTAAATAACTAAGAATTCTTCCATAAAGTGGAAGGACACAACTGCAGTTGCTGAAAACGGCGACAAAATTGATTGATTAGGATCATCTTTAATGCTTTCCTGCACAGCGACTACAGCTTCTTCAGGGCCTATCGCGGCAGGCACACTATCAGCAACAGTAAATGTGTTGCGAAAACGATCTATTGTTCTTCGAATTAGCCGCTCTGAAGGACGATTATGGACGTCATAAAGTACAAGAAAAGCACGATGAGTTTTTATGAATAGCAAAATTATTTTGATTAAAAATTTCAATAATTTGCACGCGTTTCTCTCAAGTTGTGATATTCTAAAAAAAAAAAAAATTATTTATTAGCAGGACTGTTTGGTGCCACTGTGCAAGGATATTTGGCTGTTTTTTTTTTTTTTTTTTTTTTTTTTTTGAGATACTCAGAGTTTGTTGTTGCTGCTTTTGACAATAAACCTGTTTAGGTATTTTTATTACATTTTTTTCCCACCATAAGGTGGTATTTACATTAAGGATTTTTACCAATAAAATATTTATGTGCTTAAGCATTAACAAGGTGGCCGGGGAAGCTGACAGAATTCTCCAAGTCATCTTGTTGAAATAAATATGTTGAGGCAAATATTCGCATGTGTGTGTGTGTGTGTGTGTGTGCTGGCTGCAAAGCCTTGTGGATAGCATGAGCAAATAATTTGTGGAAATATCTTATTGTTTCGTTATTGAATGTGTATTCAATTAAAATGCCAGGCACACGGTTTGCTGGCTTTATGGCGCTGAGGTAACTTATTACCGCCTGTCAGCTGTTTGAGTTGTTATTTTTTATTTTACGGCTGATAAAGTTGTTCCACTTGCTGTTAGTTTTACTAGAAATAAATGTTTTACATTTTGTTAAAAGCAGTTTGTAATCATGTTAAGGAAATTTCTCAAAATTTCAATTAGTCTCAGTTTTTTTTTTCTTTTTTTGTTACAAACTTTTTTTTGCTAATATATTTCCAATAAACTCTGCAGTTTTCCTTTGCTCATAAACTAACTTGTGCGAACTTGATATTTTTTTACGACCCAAACTATTTTTCTTTTTATACTTCAACTTCAAATGTTTCAGTAATTTGCTGAAACGAAATTTTTATATTTCCACTCCTCACTTCGTTTATTTGTTCCTTTTCTTTACATTTTCGTCCAAAAAACAAATGCAAATGTACAAAAACAGAAATAAGAATTTCAAGTCGATACGTATGGAAATTGATATGGCTCGTTTGTACAAAATGATATATGACTTGTATTCCTTTTTTAATGTCAGTGTTCAAAAATTTACTAGATACAAGCAAAAGTTTCTTATTTTTTATATGTGATCTGTTTGTTTAAACAATTTTACTTTTTACTTTACATATTTGGAATTTTATTACTTTTTCACTTACAGGCAGAATAAAGAAAAAGGAACTTGTTTGTTGTGCATATTATTTAAATGACTGTTTGCAGTTAAAGTTTTTTTTGATTGACTTGTCTAGCAAGCAAAATTGATATAAACTTAAACCTATACCGTTTCTTCGGCCCCCCGAATTGCCTGCAAAGAATCAGCAAATTTTAAACTAAATTGACGTATTGAAAAATAATTCATAAATTCAATTATAAATTTTACAAGGGCCCTCATAATAATAATCGAGTGGCGTCAAATCACACGAACGCGGAGGCCAATTCACCGGTCCATTTCTCGAAATAATGTTGCCGTTGAAATGTTCTTTCAATAAGTCCATTGTTTCGCCCGCAGTATGACAAGTGGCACGCACCATCCTGTTGAAACCACATTTCGTTTACATCCATATCTTGAAGTTTTGGCACCAAAAATTCATTGATCATGATTCTGTATCGATTTCCATTCACGGTAACGCGTCGTCCTTCCTCACTTTTAAAGAAATAAGGAGCGATGATTCCACTAGCCCATAGACCGCACCAAACAGTACATTTATCGGGATGCATCGGGTAATTCTTGAACGGCGTGTGGATTATCTCTGCTCCAAATACGGCAATTTTGCTTGTTGACATGTCCATTCAACCAAAAATGCGCCTCATCACTGAAGAGAATTTTGCGGTAAAAAAGCGGATAAACATTTTTAATTGAACACTGTTTTTGAAAATAAATTTCCACGATTTGGAAGCGTTGTTCTGGAGTTAACCTGTTCATGATGATTTGTCAAACAATACTGAGTAGAGACGTCACTTTAAACTGTCAAAACAGCTGTCAGACAACAGAGTGATTCGTATAAAAAAAAAACTTAATAAAAAAAACACCCTTTATTTTTAAAGTTTTTATTCAATTAAGTGGAAGTTTGAAATAATATTTTATTTTTAGAAAATTTTGGGTAAAAGTTCCCTGATCATCTGCGTTGTACACAGAAAAATGAGCATAGGAACTTTTTGAAAATCTCCCAAAACTTATTTTGCTTCTTGCTTTAAGTTAAGTAAATCATGAAATACTTGTCTTCATATAGATTTATATAATTGGCACCTATTGAAGGCATAAAATTAAAATTATTGTTCGATTAAAAGACTAGTTGTCTCATTACCATCGTATTTGAAAACACAATTTAAAATCAAGTCTCTCAAAATACACATAATCTGTTTTTGTTTTGTGAAATTTTGTGTTAATATGATAAACAATAAAACAAGGCTTGTGAATAAAATAAAACTTATTGTTTTATTGGATCGGTAAGTAATGTGGGTGATGTTGGCTGAAGTAGTAGAACACGAGACTATGAAGCAGAGGGTCGTGAGTTCGAGCCCGCACTGAGTCATGAAATATTGTGTTGAATTCTTCTGATCAGTATTAGTGTGTGGTTCTGTTAGTTGTTGCCAGCCTGTTTCAATGATGAACCGACTGACACAATGATGTACCCACAAGCATCCTACTTGAATGCTTGTGGGTTACAAGCAGCCACGTATACCATCCTGTACTAAAAGCAAAGTAACAGCACCCTCCTTCGTCGGCCCTGTGGCAAAAGTTAGCCGGCGAAGTAAAAAAGGTTTAAATAGCTACAAAAAAAACTATATATCTTCTCTAATCAGTTCCTGCGCAATGCATTGCATATATAGGGCTCATCCCCTGAGTGCTGGTGCAAGATAAAAAAAAAAACAGTGTGAGTCCGATCACAGGGGAGATGTGTAAACATCTAGTAATGAAAAAGCTATTAATCAGCTGTTTACTGAAATGTAATGCATGTAGTTGTTTTACAGCAATGGCTTTCGAACTGTACAGCGCTAGCACAATTATATGCCAATGAAAATTAGTAGCTACTATTACACACTAGATGGTGCTTACATGCAGCTGTTAGGTTTCTCTGTTCTTCTTGTTGTCCGTATGAATGACAATCTGAAAGACGAAGAAGACTTTTAGTTGGACAAGTTTAGTTTTTTTGTTTTCCTTATTTTGCTTTGTTTTAGTAAATTTCTTATTAAAAGTGCAAAAAACCTTTTTAAAAGTTATTAAAATTAAATGTTTTTGTACTCATTTTATTTATTTGTTTTTATTTGCCTACGATAACATAATGTACGACTACCACTATTGCACACTAGACTTGGGTCCAACCAGCTCATTCGTTAAGTTTTGACAAGAACCTTTAATCATTCCTGTGTAATTTAAATGGGTTTGATCAGAGGTTCTTGTCAAAACTGAGCGAATGAGCTAGTTGGACACAAGTCTATTGCTCACTAGATGGTGTTGAGTGTATGTCTAAGCAGCTGTTAAGTTTCTCTGTACTTCTTATTGTCCGTATGATCACACTAATCCACTCATATATAGCTCACACCGATTTGATCTTACTCTAAATTTGTGATTGGATTGTGAAACATATTTTTACCCCCAGCGTATAGATTTTTACACATCAAAAATAAAATTGGGACCTGTTAAACGTTGACTATAGAATAAAGTGCTCGACACAATATATGCTCATTTTATTGCTGAAGCCTAGTAAAGTTGCATATCTGGGATAATATCATATATCGAACATTAATGTAATCGACTAAGGTCGGGTTTGTGAGAAGAGGTTTAAGTTTAAACCTAGTTTAACGAATTCTGAAACTCTGATCTTTCCAGCAAATTGCGATTTTTTTTTTATTATTTCATTAAGGACACACATTTTAAGCAAAACTAAGCTGTTCCGTAAAATTTGTTTATAAAAACTTGATAATAGCGGCAAAAATCTGTTTTCAGATTAACTAAACCTAGTTTAGCTGAGATCCCAAAAAGTCGGCCTAAACCATATGAATCGTATGCAAATCTTCAGTATTTTTATGTTGCTCATACGCACTGACTGACTACTCTCAGACTACATTAATAAGAGTAGCACTGTAAAGTATGCAATAGTTTTCGTGTGGAGGCATTGCATTTCGCCAAGGAAAAAAACTTGTTATAAAGGAATTTTTCAACAAGAACTTTGTTTTTCAAAACAAAAAATTTTTATGAAGATAATTCAAATTTTTATTGTATTGCGAAGAGAAAAGTTCGGCAATTATGAATCTTAAATACCCTCCAAATATTTAATAAGCAAATTTAAATATTTAACAATATCAAATTTCTATTTTGACAGAGTCATTCCGGGAAAGGCCGTGAAGGCGACGTTTCACCTCTGCAAGATCAGAGAACATCTCAGCTTCTTATGAGCTTAAGGAATATAAATTGTTCAATATTTACATTATTTTTGCATATAATAACGCCCACTGAAGGGGAGGGGTCCAAAAATTGTTTTTATTTTGATTTTATGGCTCCAAGTTTAACGCTTTTTATCTTCATGGAAATAAAAATTCATCATTTGCTTAAAAAACTTGAAACATTATGTTGTTGTTTTAGAGGTTGGTTTAGTTCTTCTTAGAGGAACTTTTTTCCCTTTGGCCCGATTAAGACCATTTTCGAACTGGACCTGTGTTATTTTTCAACATATATTTTTACTAAGTTTCAAAAGTCTAGCTCCTTTCATATGGACTGACGGATGAACAGATGGACGGACGTGCTCAGATCGTCTTAGATTTCATCACTGATCAATAATATATGTATATATATATATATATATATATATATATATATATATATATATATATGTATATATATATATATATATATATATATATATATATATATACTTCTTAGGGTCTTTGAGGGATGTTTCACTTCGTTACATACGGAATGACAAAGTGAATAAACTGCTCGATACAAAACTCACTTCATTTTGTTGCTGAAGACAAGGAAAGTTGTATATCATCGATAATTTCATATATCCAATATTAATTTAATCGACTAAACCATATGAATCGTATAAAAATCTTCACTATTTTTATGTTGCTCATACGCACTGATTGACTACTCTTAGACTACAATAATAAGAGTAGCACTGTAAAGTATGCAATAGTTTTCGTGTGGAGGCATTGCAATTTCCAAAGAACAAAACTTGTTATAAAGGAGTTTTTCAACAAGAACTTTGTTTTCTAAATCAAAATAAAGCAAAAAATTTAGCTGAAGATGATTAAAATTTTTATTTCATTACGAAGAGAAAAGTTCGGCAATTATGAATGATATCAGTGATATCCACATGATCAATAATAGGCGAACATATAGTTGTGAACTTCCCGCGACAGCGTGATGAACGTTACCGCATTTCTAGCCTCATATTCGAAAGCAAAAAAAAAAAAAAACGGCCCATATACCAACTTGACCTGTGATATCCTTTAAAATATATATATACGAAATTTCTTTCTGTTTGGAATGAAGCGTGATTTCCAAAGACGGACGGACGGACATGCTCAGATCGTCTTAGATTTCATCACTTATCAAGAATATATATACTTTATTGGGTCTCAGATGAATATTTTGCTGCACTAAAAACGGAATGACAAAGTGAATATACCCACCAATTCCTTTTTGGAGGGTATAATGATATCTGGCAAATGTCCACTATGTCAGTGACACACAGGCCATCGATAATAGGCCAAAATTTAGTCGTTAGCCTTCAAAAAAAAAATGACCCCATACAGTGCGTTGTTGAGCATGCAAAGGCTTCCCAATAATCGCTCTAGGAGTCTCAGAAGCCAAAATGCGTCTACTTGACTTGTTGACAGAAAGTCTCAGAAGCATGATTTTGTTGTCCAAAAATATCATGAATTTTGCGAAATGTAACTTTAACCGAACCACCATTTTCGATTTTCGAGCGAAATTGAATTCATTGTAACGATGACCAATGCATCTGCTACAAAGACGTCAAAAAACTAAATGTCAAAACTATCATCTTGTTGGTGTTGGCACAGTTGAAAGGTTTGCCTTTCTGCTCTTGTTGGAAAATACTTCACTACTCTCTGGATAAAAATCATGTCCCAATGCTTTTGTAAAGTACTGGAATAATACAAATTGGCTTAAATTGTTTTTTAACTTATTAGAAAGTCTTACTGTCTTGTTTAAAAATGCTTGTGTATTGCAATAAATTTCATATTTTTCGAGATACTTTTTCCCCGAGTCTATGTATCGAAAAATTAAAGTGATTAGTAAGAGGTTTTTATCTGGTGCATCATGAACTTAAAATGAGTAAAATTAAAATCTATATGAAGAATAAACACCATCATAATATTACCGCTTTGGGCAAAAAGAGATTTTGTGTCACCCAGAGGCCATGTTGTCTTTGTGTTGTTGTCATTGACTGTATGAACAACTTTTGTAGAAGCACAATTTAAATAGTGTGAAAGTCTTGCAGTGCAACTTATTTTCGTACAGCACATTACAAAGGCTATAAAATCATACACACACATACACACATATATCCTCCATCTCCATATGTGTATGTGTAATTTAAACATCAGCAACCTACACCCACTCTCACGTACGAGTACATGTACAGAGCAGAGCAGAGATTTGCCAACACTGGAGTAGAGTTGGTTTTGCTAGATTGTTTTGTTAATTTTAACAAATGACAATCGTTTTTCATTCTTTGCTACGAGTAGTTAACATTTTGTCAAGTTTATTTTGAAGAATATAAGAATGTAAATATAAATTTTCTTTGGGAGTAACTGGGGTGTGGTAAGTTGAAACTGTTTTCATTTTGTTTTTTCTTTTTTATGCCACTGACACTCTTAGTCACACTCTTTAAATACACCCCTGCAAAAGTGTGGCAAATAAAAACCACTATTAGCAGCACACACTTCTTGCTTTTCTACTTCATCACAAACTCTGGCAAACACTCTGTCAAGGCACTTTTCAAATTTTTCCAAATGTCTGTGCAATTTTAAAATAACATTAACAATTTGTAAAGGCAGCTGAGATCAGATTTATTTCTAGGATTTTAAATTTTATAGGAATAATTTCCAGCCTACAGGCGAGCATAAAATAGCATATAGTCGTATGGTGATATTAAAGGAACTTTTTCAATGCAATTCCTAAAGCTATTGCAATTTGAGCAACATGAATTTTAGCAAAATTGTTATGAGGCCTGTAAATCGCACGATTAATGAAGTAGTGTAACAAGGAAATTCGTCTGAAGTATATTCAAACTCCAAACCATGCATGATCTATCATGTCTGACTATGTGATGTAACAAAATCAATAATCACTTGTGAGTGCCACCAATAATATATTATAAAATTCTTTTATAAATTTATTTTTGAAGAAAACCATTTACTCTTCTTTACAATTTAATTCCTTTGCAAATACACGGTCTCATAGAATTCAATTAAAATAAACTTTAAGAAATAATATTAATTTCCCATAAAAAACAATTGACGGGAGGAAATAAATCAAAACTTATAGAGAAAATTTATGTCTAGTTCTTAGCTTTTGTATCATTTTATTTATTTATTTATTTTTTAATATTTTTATTTACAGAAAATAGCAAGATATTTGCAGTCTACAAAAAAAAAAAAGAAACAAAAAAGGATGTACATGCTAACATCCTCGCACCAAGTAAGTGAAAAATTTATCTATTCATAATAAAATAATTAATTCCCTGAAGAAGTCACACGAAATATTGAAATTAAGAAATAAAATTAAAATAAAGAGACCTTAAGATTAAAAATATCAGAATATAATAATTTATTCGTAATCCTTTTTTATTTTATAAATATTTGTAAACGGCACATGTCCAGGCAAAATATAAAAAATAGGAGTCTTGACTCCATGTCGTCAACAATCGACTAGTGCTGACTCACAGTCTTTACCTAGTCGCTAACTATAACGCTACTGTCGACTGCTGACATCAAAGAATTCCTTACTCTCTTATTCCCGATATTTCTTAACATGGCATTGAAACCGGTGTCAGAATAAGAAGAAATTAAAAAAAACGAAGCTGAAATATTTATGGGAAAACAGTCACAACTTAAATACTAATTTATACTAATTAACCTAAAGGGAAAAGATCTGTGACAGGTCACGTCACATGACTGGTTCTTAGAGACTAGCAAAAAGTTCCACGTTCTTATGATAGGCACCAGTTACTTTTCTATGGTGTTGTCATTGCAGGGTGTGTCAATTGGCATAATTAAAATACTCGGTGACAGGTTCTAGATTTAACTTTTACGTACTCGTACCAGTGCCTAGTTGTGGCTTTGTAAACACTGCAGACAGAAATATCCCATAGTAAACAGTCTAAGCTTATTCTTTTGTGAATATGTCACAGAATATTTTTTTAAAGTATAACATAAATCATTTTTAATTAATGAATGTAAATTTTTATTTGTCGAACTAGTTAATTTTAATATTAAGATAAGAACTCCTTTATTGGACTCAAGCTCAAATAATTATTTTCTTACGAATTTTTATTATGTTCAAGCTATTTTTGTTACGAGTGGAGTATTACAATATTTTAAATCATCAAACCAGCAGAATGGGATCAGTACTGATTTCAAGCCCGTTACGTCAAATAGAACAAAGAAAAATGCTATAAAAAAACTACTGAATATTTTCTCAAATTTCTTTTTTTATTTGAGAGTACAATCCTTCCGGTTAATAATGGAAAATAATTTCATTCAAATGGCTGCCTCGGCTGGCCATACAGTAGCCTACACGATCGGTCCAATTTTTAAGCACATTATGGATTGTGTGCAGCTGTATTTCACCAATGGCTTCACGCATATTGTCCTTTAAAGCGTCGATTGTGTCTGGCTTGTCGGCGTAACGCTCATCTTTAGCGGCACCCCACAAATAATGGTATCACGGTGTCAAATCGCAGCTCCGAGGTGGCCAAACGACATCAGCTCTGCGGCTGATAATACGATCTTCAAAAACAGAGTGCAAAACATCGAGTGTAGCTTCGGCTGTGTGGCACGTAGCGCCGTCCTGTTGAAACCAAATGTTGCCAATATCCTTCTCTTCAATTTTTGTGAACAAAAATTCGTTCAACATGGCCCGATAACGATCGTCATTGACTGTAACGGCCACTCCTTGCCCATTTTCGAAGAAAAATGGCCCAATTATGCCTCTGGACCAAAATCCGCACCAAACAGTGACTCGTTTTGGGTGCGTCGGCTTTTCAATGTATGCGTGCGGGTTTTCTGTGCCCCAAATGCGACAATTTTGCTTGTTTACATACCCGCCAAGATCAAAATGAGCTCCATCTGAGAAGATGATTTTTTTTTGGCAAAATCGGCATCTTCCGTAAGTCGATCGCAGGCCCACTTAGCGAAGCGAAAACTCATTGGATGGTCCGATATTCGTTCAGCGGAAGGATAACACTAATTATCTGTCAAATCAGACATGAGCTAAATGTTACCATTCACGAAATAAGCACTAGTTGAAAAAAAAAGATGGCGCACCCTTTATTTAGTAAATAAAAACTCTATTTCATATTCTCATTAAAATTTACATTTTCATGGTATTAGGCTTAAAGTGAACAAGAAAAAAATTTTATTTTAAGACGGTCGTTTCCAATGTCTTGGGAGCAGCATGACTGAGACAGCTTGCCGTCAGCATAAAAACTTACATATTAATATATTAAATCAACGTGCAAAAAAAGGTTTAACCTGCTGGATCGGAGTTCCTTCAAGATATTTCCGTTCCCAATTTTAAAACTCTATTTTGACGGTATTACCCCGGGAAGGGCCGTGGGGTAGACATCTCGTCTCTGCCGTAAAAACTTAAAAAGTAAATTTTCGGGGTAATAAAGTGCAAAAAAAAAATTTTTTTTTTGATAGTGCCATCTAGAGGGCAATGGTGGATGGAGGCGTAGGGCAGGGCAAGATCAGGGAATATCTTATCTTCGACCTAACATTTTTTAAATTTAATTTTTAAGGAATGTAGGCTTAAGGAATACAATATGTTAAGTATTTACACTATTTTTCCATATAATATGTTAATTAAATGACCACTAAAGTGGGCGGGGTCCATAATAGGATTTTTATGATTTCCTGGTTCCAACTCTTTGGACCTTATTTGACATAAAAATGTATCATTTGCATAAACAAATTACATACTTAAAAAAATATTAAAATTGATGTGTTTTTTAAAGGTAGGTCTAGTTCCTCTTAGGGGAACTTTTTTCCCTCTGGACCGATTCAGCCCATTTACGGACTTGACCTGTGCTATTCTTCAAAACATATTTGTACTAAATTTCAAGGGTCTAGCTCTTTTCGTTTGGAATGAAGCGTGTTTTCCAAAGACGGACGGACGGACGGACGGACATGCTCAGATCGTCTTAGATTTCATCACTGATCAAGAATATATATACTTCGTAGGGTCTTAGAGGGATGTTTCACTGCGTTACATATGGGATGACAAAGTGAATAAACTGCTCGATACAAAACTCACTTCATTTTGTTGCTGAAGACAAGGAAAATTGTACATCATCGATAATTTCATATATCGAACATTAATTTAATCGACTAAACCATATGAATCGTATGAAAATCTTCACTATTTTTATGTTGCTCATACGCACTGACTGACTACTTTTACACCACAATAATAAATGTAGCACTGTAAAGTATGCAATAGTTTTCATGTGAAGGCATTGCATTTAAACAAAGAACAAAACTAGTTATAAAGAAGTTTTTCAACAAGAACTTTGTTTTCTCAAACAAAATAAAACAAAAAAATTTAGCTGAAGATGATT
Organism: Linnaemya tessellans; assembly: GCA_951800035.1. Taxonomy (NCBI): domain Eukaryota; kingdom Metazoa; phylum Arthropoda; class Insecta; order Diptera; family Tachinidae; genus Linnaemya; species Linnaemya tessellans. The sequence continues at coordinate 4,315,110 of OX637535.1, forward strand.
GAAATTGTTATTGTATTACGAAGAGAATAGTTTGGCAATTATGAATCTTAAATACCCTCCAAATATTTAATCAGCAAATTTAAATATTGAACAATATCAAATTTCTATTTTGACAGAGTCATTTCGGGAAAGGGCGTGGAGGAGACGTTCCACCTCTGTAAGATCAGAAAACATCTCAGCTTCTTATGAGCTTGAGGAATATAAATTGTTTAATAGTTACATTATTTTTGCATATAATAACGCCCACTAAACGGGAGGGGTCCAAAAATTGTTTTTTTTTATTTTATGGCTTCAAGTTTAACACTTTGGTTCTTCTTTGAAATAAAAATATATCATTTGCTTAATAAAATTTCAAAAAAAAATTTTAAAATTTATGTTGTTTTTTTAGAGGTTGGTTTAGTTCTTCTTAGAGGAACTTTTTTCCCTCTGGCCCGATTAAGACCATTTTCGAACTGGACCTGTGCTATCAAGGTATATTTGTACTGAGTTTCAAGAGTCTAGCTCTTTTTGTTTGGACTAAATCGTGAGTTTCACAGGCAGATAAACGGACGGACGGACGTGCTCAGATCGTCTTAGATTTCATCACTCATCAATAATATATATATTTCGGGGGGTCTTAGAGAGATATTTCACTGCGTTACATATGGAATGGCAATGTGAATAAAGCCTGAAATTCTTTGCTGGAGGGTATAAAAATAAAATACTTGCGCACAGACTGAAAAAAAATGTATGTGACCATAAGAGCTCTTCATATAAACAAATATTTAATTGTTTTTATTTTATTTTAATCATCATGTTTGAGAATATCTTCTGGCGATGTGACATTAGCCCCTATGAAAAGCCACTGTGTAAATTCTCTTTTGCCACCTTAAATACTATTTGTAACCAGAAATTTGTTTTTGTTTTAAAAGTTTAAGACCTTTAGCAAAATTTAAAAATAAAAAACAAAAATTAAAAACTATTAAATGCATAATGCTTCAGCTTTAACTTTTAACTCTTGCACATACGGAGTAGCAAGTAATAGAGCGACCGACCCACCATTAGAGAAAAAGTGCTTGAAACTGGAAAATTTCCTGCAAAAACATTAAACTTCAAGCACTTTTGAAATATTCATAACAATTAAGAGCTCTTGCATAACTTGCTGTACTTTAAACTTGTTCCAAAGCTGGCATATGGATTAATTGAAATAATGGAAATTACACTGCAATTTGTTTGTTCTCTTTGTAGAAGAAATTTAGTAATTCGTATAAATTATTCAATACTTTCTTATAAATGCATTAAATGTACACTAATCGGCCAGGAAATTTCATGGAGCAAAAATATGTTTAAGAAGTTTAAATTAAATTTAAAGGTTTTCATTTGAATTAAAAATTGAAACAGGGACTGTAGTATTTATTGCTGCATCAATAATAATTGTAAGATGTAGTTGTTTTATTTGCTTTTGTTGTTTTTAGAAAATCTTCTATTTAATATTAATACATTTTTAAGCTGTTTTTATTTTACAAAATATATCATAAATAATTTGTTAGGCCAGAAGGGGACATTTATTTTATTTAATGCTTTTTTCAGCTCCTCTTCCATAAATTCTATGGCATTAAAGTATTTGCAAAAATTCTAGAACTGAAGCGATTGCCATGAGGTCTTTATAACACTGGTCAGCAACTACTGGCCATAATAACAAAAGCAGAAGTAGTAGCGAAATATGTATTTTTAATTAATCATATTTTAAGAACAAAAAAAAAAAAGAAAATCTAATTGAAATGCAATGAAGCTTGAACATTTCAAAATGAGTGTAGTGTAAATTTACTACCAACACCAACAATAACTGACAGCAAACTGCTTATCCTTTTTATACTCTTCAAAATAGAATTGGCTGGTATATTCACTTTGTCATTCTGTATGTAACACAGTGAAATATCCCTCTAACATCGCATAAAGTGTATATATTCTTGATTAGTGATGAAATCTAAGACGATCTTGGTCAACTTAATCAACTGTCTTTCGTCTTTTTGTAAATTTTTCAGTTATACTTTTGATTTCTAATCTTTACGAATTGTTAAACTGACACAAAGTCTTCAAAGTCTATCAGCTAATTGGGGGTCTTTTCATGTGATTTAATCACTTCTTTTGCTAAAATATAATTTTTAGCTCCTTCTCTTGTTATTTTATGTGCTCTTCTTCAAAGTTAATGTACCTTTAAATTGTGCTTCCGACTTCCTGCAAGTCATTATTGGCTGGACATTATAATTCTTTAGATCGCCAGTCGCACCGAAAAGGATGTAACAGAGTATGGCTGTGGTTGGTTTTCTTTTGGCATTCTAGGTGAAAGTGACATGTGTTAAGTTTTATTTATTTTTCATATTTTACATTTGAATTTAAATTGTTTGTTTATAATTTTTGATGTGTTAACATTTATACGCGCGCCTCTAGGGCAGTAAACTATCAGTTTTCAATACATACGCAAGTGTAAGGTGTAAGGTGTAAGATGCAAGAGTATGTGTTTGTTCGTTGCTTGGCAGTCGGTATTGAAAGTGATTATGAATAGCAAAGAGAATAGTGACGTGGTTATACGTACATATATAAAAATGAGATAGCAAGACAGCAACGTATGTAGCTTATGTACAATCATAACAATGTATGTATGTACATTTGTCTGTTGCTTTGCATTCTCTTTGTTTTTTGTGGGTTTAATATAAAATAAATAAACAAAAAGGTGTTAACACATCGCCCGTGAGTTCGAACACTCATTGATTTTTTTAATGACGATAGCTTAAAGGGTTGCGGTTATATCAGAATATAATATTTATAAGATTTTGCATTAAAATTCTCCTATTTAAAATATTTTCAACTATTTGTATTAAGGGCTAATCGGGTGCCTGTGGTTTGTGAAAATGTGATCCTTCGGCAAAAATAGCTCAACACTCTTGGTAGTTTTTCACGAAAATATCGGGACGAAAAAGCAACTAATTCCTCACAAAAATATGAAATTTATTTGCATGAAAAAATAATTATAAGCAAGTATTTTTTATCGAACATTCATATCGCTATATTACAGTCGAATCCGCTTTAGCGCAACACGCTTTAATGAAAAAAATCGGATTACTGAAAGCGAATCCCCACACTAATTTTAAGCGCAGCTAGTCTTATTCACTTCGCTTTAGCGAAACATCGCTTTATTGCAAATATCGTATTACTGAAAACCAAAAGCGAGCCCACAACTACGTTTTGTATGAAACTTACTTCGCTTTAGTGAAAAAATAAATAATGACAAATTTATTTATTAGAAATCGATTGCATAACTTAAGGCTGAAAAAATGCATATTTTGTCTGTTAAAAAATTAAATGGCAAAATGTATTTGTCCTTTTCGCTCTTACGTACTCTATGATATTTTTTATTATATTGTAAATGCAAGTGGCTAGACATTTTCGACGAATTCGGGAAAAATTTCAATAACAAAATGAATAATTCTATGAATAATTTTTTTAAAAATAAAATTTTTACCTTAAATTGACGTAAAAACAATATACTGATTTGATATAAAAAATATTGTTTTACTGATTTTAAGCAGTACGCTTAACTGTAACAAAATTTCAATAATCCGAACTACGTGTTAGAAAAAAAAATCAGATAACTGAAAAAAATTGGGTTTTGGTTATTTCCAGTAAAGCGGAGTCGACTGTATATTAAATTAAAATTTATAGGCTAATTGTTTTAAATACAGACAGACGTGATAAATATGCCAAGACACGAAGGAAGATCAACATCAACAGAGCAGAACAGCTGTTTTTAAAAGCCGCTACACTTACATCGTCAGTAATCACGTGTATTTTTGTTTATCGCCACTTATTAATCAATAGCTATTTTAATTAGCCAACTTACACAGCAGAGCAGAACAGCTGTTTTCGAAAGCCGCTACACTTTTGTCATTACAACTCAAGTGTATTTTTGTTTATCGCCGCTTATTCCTCAATAGCAATATTAGTTATGCAACTTACACAGCAGAGCAGAATAGCTGTTTTCGAAATCCGCTACACTTTCATCATCAGTACTCATGTGTATTTTTGCTTGTCACCACTTTTTAGGTGGCTTAGTTGAATGTATTAAGAGTTTTTTATTTATACAAATTTTATTAGAGAATTGCACGCGAGAACTGTATGAAACTGATGATAACACATTTTAATGTAATATCCTTGTTGCCGTTTGGTTATTTCCTTCATGTCTCATGTCGAACAATTAGCCTATAAAACTTAATTGAAAAAAATATTTAATTCGCTTTATTGTATATACAATTTTTGTTTAATAAAGAAACAATACTGCCAGTTAGCGTAGCTAAAAATTCATAGAAATAGAATTCTCAAAATTCGCTGTATTCAAAAGATCCTTAACCATCTCCATACACGGCCAAATGTGTAACATATAAATAAATTTCCCTAACTAAAGTTTCGTTATTTTACAACTTAAAAACTTTAATATATTCATAATCGACTTTCCATTTCTCTATGCGACGTAAACAATATTTTTTGGGGTACATCCTTCTGTGTGCAAAACAAATCCTTTTTAAGCTTTACTAAATCTCTGTTAATAATAAAGGATATAAAATCCACTACATAAATAAATTGTAAACCTAATTGCTGATATTAAATTTAAATACATTTAATATGCAATCTTAGGGTCCATTAACTTAATAACAATAAGACAATGGCACACAAGGCGATTTAGTTTAAAGTGCAATTAAGTGGCCCGAATGTCTATATGAACTTTAAGGAAAATGTAAATTTGTATCTGATAAGTTGACAATCTTCTATTGTTAATGATGCTTGAACTTAAATTATATTTTGATCTCTCCTTCTTTTTTTTTTTTGCCTGTCAAATTCTTACAAAGTTTATTAAGTTAAGTTTTGATGGGCAGCAGTTGGTTGGAAATGTGCAAGTGATAGAGAAAGTGGAGTCTAAAATTAATGAAGGTGTCAAAAATTAAATTTTGCTTGATTAAAAATACATAAAACGGAGTTAAATATTATACAGGATAAGTAAAATTAATTTAAAGTGCTGATGCCATATAGAACACTTAGGAACCAATTTTTCCATTGGAACTCTAGGAGTGGCCCCTACAATGTATTTTGCCGGAGCTATAGAAATGAGGGAATAGTGCTGAGAGAACAGATGATGAAGCACAGAAAAACTTTTTTTTAATTTTATAAGAATAATTCCCCGGTATTTGCTACAATGCCAAAAAAAGGAGGGAGGCTGCGTTTTCCCCCTTGTAAGAAGGGCTAGCGTACTGCATCGCAATTTGAAAGGAGGGGGATTATATTGAGAAGGAAAAAGAAAGATGAAAATATAGAAAATTTTTCTATGACTGTTGTTACCATTTTTATATTAATATTAATTTTGGCTGAGTAATTCATGTTACCAATTTTTCGTTTCAATATTAAACAAGTTGTTCCTAATCTACAAAAGTGCAGTTTAAGTCCGTCGGAAAACATTCTCCTTTCTATCTAAAACAGAAAATATATTTTATTCAAAAAAAAAAAAAAAAAAAAAAAATTAAGGGACTTATTTGGTTAAATTTTTTATACCAAAAAATTTCTATTTTCCAAGCCTGGTATCTGCTTTTTAATTTTTTGCGTTTTTTTACACGAAAGTAATTCTTCCTGAAGTATAAAAATTGTTTAATTCAGGAAAGAAAAAAAAATATAAAATCAAAATTAGGAACTTATTTGGTTACTTTTACGTGTCAAAAAATTTTGCTTTTCCAACCCTGGAATTGAATTTTCAATATTTTTAGTTTTAAAATACCAATTTATTTCTTCGCGAAAATAAGTTTAAATCATTGAAAACCCCAAAATTATTACTTATAAGACTACTTATATGTTTCAAAAATATTTCGATCTTCCAACCCTGGAATCATATTTCAAATTCTTTTGGTTTTTAGTACAAATTTTATTCTTGCTTAAGGCGTAAGAAAGGCTTAATGCACCAAAAAAAAGCAAAAGTAGTGACACTTTTGATTATTTTATGTGCCAAAAAAATTTCCGTTCTCCAACCCTGGAATCGAATAGCTAATTTTTGTTTGTTTTTAATACCAATTTAATGCTTTCTAAAGTATAAAATAGGTTTAGTTCACTGAAAAAAGAAAATTGGGAGCTTATATGTCTATTTTTATGTAACAAAAATGTATCGATTTTCCAGCCCTGCAATAGAATTTTTAATATTTTTAATTTTTTACACACATATATATATATATATATCATCCTGAAGTATAAAAAAAGGTTTTATTCACTAAAAAAACTAAAATTAACGACTTATTTTATACCAAAAAATTGTCGATTTTCCAACCCTGGAATCAAGTTTTTAAATTTTTCGTTGTTAATACCAATTGAATTTTTCCTGAAGTATAAAATAGGCATAATTCACACAAAAAATCTAAATTAAAAACTAATTTTGTTACTTTTAAGTACAAAAAAATTTAGATTTTCCAACCCTGGAATCGTATTTTTAATTTTTTGGTTTCTTACACGAATATAGTTCTGCTTGAAGTATAAAAAACGTTTTATTCCCAAAAAAAAAAAAATAAACAAAATTAGGAACTTATTTGGTTACTTTTTTGTATCAAAAAATTTAGATTTTCCAACCTTGGAATCTCAGTTTTAATTTTATTTATTTATTTTTTGGTTTTCAATATTAATTTAATTTTTCCTGAGGTATAAAATAGGCATAATTCATTAAAAAAAAACAAAATTGAGAACTTACATGGCTGCTTTTACATACCAAAAAATTTGTCGATTTTCCAACCCTGTAATCGAATATATAATTTTTTTGTTTCTTACACGAATGTAGTTCTGCTTGAACGTTTTATTCCAAAAAAAAAAAAAAAAACCAGGAACTTATTTGATTACTTTTTTGTATCACAAAATTTAGATTTTCCAGCCATGGAATCTAAATTTAAATTTTTTTTTGGTTTTCAGTATCAATTTTATTCTTCTTGACGCATAAAATAGGCACAATTCATAAAAAAAAAACAAAATTGGGAACTTACATGGCTGCTTTTACATACCAAAAAATTTTTCGATTTTCCAACCCTGGATTCGAATATATATATTTTTTTTTTGGTTTTTAGTACCAAAAAACTCAAAAATATTTTTTTTAATAGATTTTGCAGAGGTATTACCATTTTTTCCTAACCAACCACTGTGCGTAGTAGATATAAGTGAGGGGCTTTCAGTCTGAAAAGGATATATGCGGGAGTCCTATTCTAGCAACTTTTTTTTTTTTTAACTGGCTATTGAGACTTTTTCTTTTTGCACTTCAGAAGTTTTTATTAGAACAATTTTTTTTTTAATTTATAGAATCTTTATAAAAGTCATGCACAGTCCCCAAAAGCGTGGCCATAATATTGTCACCTAATAGTTTTCTATCTATCGCAGTTGCCAAGTAAAATATCTACAACTTTAACTAACGCCTAAATGGCTTGATCAGGATATCGCTGAATAAGTTTTTAAATCGTTTTTTATATATATAGACTGTTTACCAATAGAAGACTCCAAGAGGCGATAAAAGCACTCCACAACCATTTGTCTTTTAAATGATATTAAAAAACAATCGAAAAATAAACTTTGGCAATCAAAACATTACAAACTAAATCCCATAAAACTTAATAATCGCATTATGTTTGCAGAGATATAAACATGTAATTCATAGAAAAGGAGAAATGAAAAATCTGGAATAAAAGTCAAGTGAAAATACAGCAAAAAAAAAAAAAAACGATAACATATAACAATAAAGAATTTAAATTAAAGCTAAAGATTAAAATGAAACAACAACTTTTGCTGGAGCAGAAATAAACACATAAAAAAGGCACTAACAATTTTACACATACAATTTCGTTGCATCTTTGGCTCTTAATATCCGGTAGTCGAAGACGTCTCTTGTTTGTGCGTATGAGCACATGGCAGCCTAGGCAACATCAGCTTCTTGTTATTGTGTGTGTGTGTGTGTGTGTGATGGTGAACATGTGTAAAATACATTTATAAATACAATATATAAAAAAAATTTCTATATTTGTATGTGTACACTAAAGCAAAAAAACAAAAAATGTATAGAAATAAACTTTTTAAAGACGAATTTGTCAACCAATAATCCCTTCTAATGCTAAAGACGCCATAAAGTTGATTGAAAAATAATTGAAAACTGACAAATGTTATATTTACAACAAACAATCCAATAACAATATATAACACACAAATGCAAGTATATGCGCCGTAAGACACATTAAATCCCTATATTTTAGCATGTGTACATATATGTACATGCACATGTACATATATGTACATTTGTACATTTACTCCAGCATTTCGCTTAAATATAAAAGCATACAATAACCTTTTTTTTAAACCAGTTATAAACGAACCCAAATACAATTGTCAAACTTCCCAAAGAGATGTTTACCAACACATCTATGTGTGTGTGTGTGTCTGTGTGTACATAAATTCATATGTCTCGAACTTAAGCATAAGTGTTGTACAACTGCCTCGTATTAGAACACATTTAAAAAAAATATAAGAAACAGGAAAAATATCCTTATAAAAAAAGCACATAATCCCCAAACAAATAAAAGAAAACTAACATTGTCAGTTAAACACACACACACACACACCAACATGACTGCACACTTACACAAGCACACAACTGAGCATATATGTATGTACACAAGAGTTGACATAAATGTACGTGTACGTACTTCCTTACCTCTGTAAATAACTGTGTGTCCCATAAATAATTCTTTTTGATAAAATCCAACAATATACTGGCTGTAAGCAACAACAGACAGCAAGTCAAACTGGTAGAACGCCACCTTCTACCTTCGCCATATTTGTTTAGTATTTATTATACCTTTTCCCCAACACTTCACTTACGAGCAAGAAAATACGTTCTAAAGTGTGAAAATGGGTATTAAAAAACCACTAGACAAACACAAAACATATACTACAGGACACTGGCGATAACAACAACTAAGAGGAGTCGGCAAAACAAAAAAAAAAAAAAAGAAGCAGAAGTTCTCATTTATAACTGATAACTCTACTTTAACTCAGCAATTCGGTGACTAGCCACTCTTGGATGCTGCACATATTTAACGAAAATTTTGACTTGTTTCAAGTTTTTGAATTACACGTCCCTTGGAGACTCGCGACCGGCCTTGTAAAGTGTAAAGGTAGTACTAGGGGCGTATTCCGTTCCCACAACTGAGCTTGAGGACATTGTCTCCATATACTAAAGCATGTTTTTTTCCAGTCCGAAAAAACTAATTTTTTCTAATGTAAGTCGTATTCTTCCTATAAAGTGTGTTTTTTGGAGTGTCGCAATACCAGAGCAACGCGTGCAAATTGTTGAAATTTTTAATCAAAAAAATTGTGCTATTCGTTAAATTCATCGTGCTCTACTTTCATTTTATGGCGTCCAAAATCGTTCTTCATAGCGGCTAATGCCAAGAACAATAGATCGTTTTCGGACCACATTTGCTGTTACTGATCATGTGCATCCCGTGAGACGCTAAACAGTGCGCACTGCAGCAACTGTAGCCGCTGTACGGAAAAGCCTTAAAGATGATCCTAATCGTTGCCGTTCTCAGCAACTGGTTTTGTGTCCTTCTACTTTGTGGAAGATATTTTTTTTTGTGGTTGAAAATTGGCCTTCTACGCCCCCGCCCTGGCGGCCACTTGACAGAAATCATATTTAAACATTAATTTCATAACATTTTCTTTCCAGTAAAGACCGTTTCATTGACATTAAAAATGTATTTCCTTGTTTTATTATAATTTAAACTTGTGTCATTCTATAAAAACCACCCTTTACTTAATAAAATCCTGCTTATGGTCGTTAACGAAGTTAGATGGCGCTTCCAGCACCCCTTTCTTTTCCATGATATATATTTTTTATGATCTTGTGTTTCAAACACACGTTCTACCATTCTCTTACCTTCTTACTTATTCTTAAAAATGTTTTTTTTTTATAAAAATCAGTTGATTAGTCAAAAATGGATTGAGTACAATTGCAACTTTCCAATATTAAATTCAATTCAGAATTTTAGTCTATTGTCCGTAACATAATTTCAATTCAGACAGACATGATAAATATTCGAAAATACAAGCCAGTAGGAATTTTCTTTTCCAACTTGCACAGCAGAGCAGAACAGCTGTTTTAGAAAGCCGCTAAGCTCAAGGGTATACCGAAAAATTCCATATTAGAAATGCCTCAAGGATTGACAAAAATCGCTGAGACAATAATTGTAATACATTTGAAACTGACAAATTTAATGAAAAATTAATGAATAACAAAATATTTTTGTTTATTTTTGGGAATAAGGAAAATACATTAAAATTATTAACAAAATAAGTTAAACCATCTTTTTTAATGGGATCGGCAAACACTTCAATTAAATACCTTTTGAGATATATAAAGAATACTTTTTATATTTTTATTTATTGAAAATATTGTTATATTCTGATATTTTTAAACTTAATGCCTCTTTATTTTAATTTAATTTTTAATTTCAATATTTCGTCACTCCTTTGTGTGAGTTCTTCAGGAAATTAATTATTTATTATTTGAAAATAAAATAATTAATTTTCTGAAGGAGTGACGAAGTATTGAAATTAAAAATGAAATTAAAATAAAGAGACCTTATGCTAAGAACACAACTGGGACGAACGACGAATTTCGTTTACTACGACGAATTCGTTGATAAAAAATCGCTCTATAAATTCGTCGTATGAAACACAATAACGACGAATAAATTAAAATAATAAGCAAACAAAATTTTAATATTTGTTTTTTAAATCATTGTAATCCTTTTATGCCAGCCAGATTGTTTAGACACTCAATAATTACACCGGTGTTGTCCACCGGGATAATTATTGAAATTCCTTTTTGTAATTATTTTCTGAAAAATTTTTTGTCTGTAAATAAATGATTATTTTCATTTAACAGCTGATGGGATGACCATATGAAAAAGTGAGAAATAGAAAGAAAAACTTTGTTATAAAAAGTGTTCAAAATTAATAAAAAAACGTCCGAATGATACATTTTTGTGAATTGGTGAATGCATTTTTAGTATGTACTGAAAATTTTAGTGCTACATGCGACAATACGTTAGTGAACTATGTTTTTCCACAAAAAACCAGTTGGAGTATATGAAACCTGGTCACTTTATATTGATTTGTTCGTCGTTCGTTGACGAAACAATTAGAAATAAATATATTTCAACTTTCGCTGAGTATAACGAATTTCGTCCAACACCACGATTGTGTGCATTTTCATATACGCCAATGTGTTTTATTTTTGGCGACGAATATTCGCAACCAAAAATTCGTCGTTCGTTGCAGTTGTGTTCCTAGCATTAAGCTTAAAAATATCAGATTATAACAATAATTAAAAAGAGGTCTAGAAACCAGAAAAATTTGTTGAAAATAACTAAAATAACCACAATTCTCCTCCAACTGCAAATTAATTAATACATTATTATTATTATTATTATTATTATTATTTAATAATAAAAAAAGTCTCAAGCTAAATATTATTATTAAAAATAATTAATTAATACAAAATGAAAAGATTAATTAATCGTGCGGTTAGATTATTAAAAATAAACTACTGCTGATTTCATACCCCAGAATGTATTAAATTCGCGTGTCTATGCAGTAGGCCAGTGTAGTTTTGATATCGACCACGAATCTTGCATAAAAATCAAGTGAAAACAATTTGTAAAATAAATAAAAATGTCGCCATATCTTAAATATGTTTCTTATCAAGAGCTTTTTTTTAACAAAATTCCCACGCCTCAATTTATTTTGCCCACATAAAATGCTGCCATTTGAAAATTTAAAAACAGTTTCATAAGAGTACAACGTGTGGCTGCAAAATGCCTTCTAGCATTTGCAATACTCCAACCATACATTCGCAAAAAATTAATAAAAAACTTAATAGTTCTCTACATAATGGACTTTATTAAGAGTAATCAAAAGTTTATAGAAAAGTTCGTTACCATACACTTCCGCAATAATTTTGGTTGGTCGAAATACATGCATTTCATTTAATAAGATTTTTCTATTAGTGTGCTGTGTGCAGTTTCCTTATACTTATTAAGATATTATTGTAATTTTCTTTAACAATTTTCTCCAAATATATTTAACCACAGAAACCGCTTGCAACTACGAACATCCTTCACAACTAAATTTCCAACATTAACAGTTATTACCACAGACACATGTACAGCTATGAAGAATCAGTATCATTAAAGAGACAAAACATACGTACAGCAAGTGTAAGCAGACACACACAAACATATACATGCATACATGCGAGCGCATACACCGAACGAAATAGCTACTCGATATACTGTTTCTTCTTTCATGTGGTAGAATCAGAACTTTTGAAATGTAATTCCCCATATTTGTATAGGGTGCGCAATCTACCGTTTTTTTTTCAACTAGTGCTTATTTCGTGAATGGTAACACTTAACTCATGTCTGATTTGACAGATAATTAGTTTTATCCTTCCGCTGAACGAATATCTGACCAGCCAATGCGTTTTCGCTTCGCTAAGTGGGCCTGCGATCGACTTACAGAAGATGCCGATTTTGCCAAAAAAAATCATCTTTTCAGATGAGGATCAAAACGAGTCACTGTTTGGTGAGGATTTTGGTCCAGAGGCATAATTGGGCCATTTTTCTTCGAAAATGAGCAAGAGTGGCCGTTACAGTCAATGGCGATCGTTATCGGGCCATGTTGACCGAATTTTTGTTCACAAAAATTGAAGAGAAGGATATTGGCAACATTTGGTTTCAACAGGACGGCGCTACGTGCCACACAGGCGAAGCTACACTCGATGTTTTGCGCCCTGTTTTTTAAGATCGCATTATCAGCCGCAGAGCTGATATCGTTTGGCCACCCCGGAGTTGCGATTTGACACCGTTGGACTATTATTAGTGGGGTGCCGTCAAAGATAAGTGTTACGCCGACAAGCCAGAGGCAATTGACGCTTTAGAGGACAATATTCGTGAAGTCATTGGTGAAATACAGCTGCACACAATCGATAATGTGCTTAAAACTTGGACCGATCGTGTAGGCTACTGCATGGCCAGCCGAGGCAGCCATTTGAATGAAATTATTTTCCATTATTAACCGGAAGGATTGTACTTTCAAATAAAAAAATAAATTTGAGAAAACTTTCAGTAGTTTTTTTATAGCATTTTCAAAAAAAAAAGTTTTTTGGCGGACCCTATAAAAATAGAAGAGGTAAATAGGGATGGGAATCTAGTTTAAAACCCCTTTATATATAAAAAACCCTTTATATAGAAAATTTTTTTACATAAAGATTTTAATATTTTATTTATTTATATTTTTTCTTTTCATACAATATTCACTAATGCTACGTGATTTATACAATTGCAGTCTAATTGCAAGGTTTCCATTTTCGCCGTACCCTTTTACACCTGCAAAGTAGGATGTTCACACGCTTGAATAGATTTTCCTTTTCAGTGTATCACAGTCTTTGTGCATAAAGTTTTGTAAACCACAAAATCAACCATAGATTCCATATATTTTCTGTATTATTCCAACAATGCTGTACAAATACATGTACGAGTACGAGTATGCATGTGTGTGTGAATGTAAGAGAATTATAATCTTATGGTCGAATACTGCAACGAAACAACTGTATGCTGAATGTGCAATTCAATAAATTAAACTTATTTACGTGGTCGATCTATGAAGTGCTCTTGAACACATAAACAAGCATTTCAGATCTGAGGCATAAGAAGTAGAATATGTAATAAGTCTTTATAAAAAATAAAGTTAATTTTTTATTTAGATAGAAACTCAGGGTATGAACCGCACTAATGCAATGCATTGCACTAGAACTAGAAAAAGAGTAAATAGCGTTAAAAGGCCTGATGGAGAAAATTGAAGAAATAAAGAATTTGTTGTAGGTAATTTAATCTTGACTTTGACGCCGAATTTTGGCTCCAATACGAACGAACGAAGTGCTGTAAGGCGCTTTTTAAAACATCAATGTCAGTGTTGTTGACTTTGAAATGTCCAGGAGCACTAAAACCAAGAAAAAAGAAACCGATTTTTGAAAAAGTCTTTGAATTTAAAATTAAAATTTGACGATTCTTATTTAAAAAGATTTCTTTTGAATATTGAGGAAAAAAAAAATACAAAAACTAGTTTAAACAAGTAAAACTGCTGAATTAGTCTATGCCGAATCATAAATACCGTTCACAGATATATGGATTTTGTACACCAAAAAGCCAAAATAAGAAACTTATTTGTTTACTTCTATATATCAAAAAAAATTTCGATTTTCCAGCCCTAGAATCTAATTTTTAATTTTTTGTATTCTTACACGAATCTAATTCTTCCTGGAGTGTAAAAAAACGTTTAATTCTAAAAGGAAATATTAAAATTAGAATTAGGAACTTATTTGGTTACTTTTACGTACAAAAAAATTTTGATTTACTAACCCTGGAATTGAATTTTTGATTTTTAATACCAATTTAATTTTTCGCGAAGCATAAAATATTTTTAATTCACTGAAAACACCAAAATTGGGAACTTATATGGCTACTTTTACATATCAAAAATATTTCGATTTTCCAACACTGGAACCAATTTTAAAATTTTTTTTTAAATTTTAATAAACATTTTATTATTGCCTAAGCGTGAAACAGGCTTAATACACCCAAAAAACGAAAATTAGTGATACTTTTGATTATTTTATGTGCTAAAAAAAAATTCCGTTCTCCAACCCTGGAATCGAATATTTACTATTTTTTTGGTTTTTAGTAACAATTTAAATTTTCCTGAAGTAGGAAATAAGTTTATTTCACTGAAAAATTAAATTAAGAACTTATATGACTATTTCTATATAACAAACATATTTCGATTTTCGAACCCTGCTATATAAATTTTTAATTTAATTTATTTATTTATTATACGAATATAATTTTTTCTGAAGTATAAAATAGGTTTAATTCACTGAAAAAACCAAAATTTTGAACTTATATGGCTGATTTTATGTACTAGCAGAATTTAAATTTCCGAACCCTGGCAGTGAAATTTTAATTTTTTTTTTTTGTTTTCTTTTTATTAATGCAAGTCTTCATGAGGTATAAAATAGTTTTATTTAAGAAAAAATTAAAATGTGTAACAATTTGGCCATTTTCATGTAGTACAAAATATTAAATTTCCCATCCCTGGAAAAAGCATTATTTTTTTTTAGTTTTTAATACATTATTTATTCTTCCCAAATTATGAAATAGGTTTAATTAACAAAAAAAGAAACAAAAAAAAAATATAATAATTTGTTTTTGCTAGTTAATTTTGCCTTGACAATAGCTGTAAGCTTACCAGCTCTGGAACCGTATTTCGGATTCTTTATTACTACTCTGTTTAAGTTCATTTCCAATCCAACAATGAAGTCTCTAGCTCTTCTAGGGGCTTGGGAAAACAAAAGGGCAGACGGGCAGCGCTCATTCTTTCTCCCTCACACTTTCCCCCTTATTCATACAAATTATGAGAGTCTAATAACAGCGTAATAAAACAACATTTCATATGAAATTTGCTCTTGTACACTCTTATAAGTCTCTCATAATTTTTATGAATAAGGGGGCTTATGTATGTGTAACTATTTTGGCCACTTTCAGGTAGTACAAAATATTCAATTTCCCATCCCTGGAAAAAAAATTATTTATTTAGTTTTTAATACATTATTTATTCTTCCCAAAGTATGAAATTGGTTTAATTACCAAAAAAAAAAATTAAAATAATAATTGGTTTTTGCTAGTTAATTTTGCGTCCAGAAATAGGTGTCAGCTTCCCAGCTCCCATGTGAATATTGAGGAAATTACACACGGAATCACAAACCTATATATCACCCTTTCACCTTTTTGTGAATGAATTTTTTCGTCGATTAATTGAAAAAGCATTAAAAGAGCTTTACAAAGCTGATGATAGTGTCAATCGCTGCTGCTAATGTTCTGTGACCTTTTCTTTGATTTCGCCTTTGAAATAGGACGATGTCAATTAACACAAAATTTCATTATATTCATGGCTGAGTGAGCATCAGTTCAACTTGCCTTAAACTGCTCAACTCTTCTATTGAAAATAATAAGAAGATTTTGAATAACTGTTAACTTCAAACGTGCCACTGTGCAAAGCCTTGCTTTTTTGAGGCAGCCCCACCCCAATGAAAAATTCACTGATACGAGATGGACCTTCAGACTCAGTGCTTGAGATTGAAAATATCTTTCTACATCAATTGTTTACTACAACTTTTTATACTACCCTCGTAGAATTGTATTAGAATGCTTGCTTTTATATATGACTACAAGCTATTTTATGTACGTGTGAGTATTCTAAAGCACTGCAGTAGCAGTATATAAGGAATAAAGAATTATTATTATTGCTCAATAGTTACAAAAGTATATTTTGTATGGTTTTTGCTTAGGAAAGCAACTTTTCATTTTGTTTGATTTCTTTTCATATATTTTGTTTTCCTATTTCTGTGCAGCTCGACAGAATGTGTGTATTAACGAACATGTTTAAAAAACTAAAAGAAACTCATTTATAAAGAAGTTTACAATAGAAGATAATTTATAATTTTTTGTTAATGCAAGTATTTCATTTGATGCAATTTTTTTTTGGCTTCAGCGTGCGAGTAATTTTCATTTTTATTAAATACTGGTAATTGCAAATTTTGTGAATTATAAATGTTGCATTGAATGTTATTTTTGAGAGCACAGACATTTTCAAGGCAACAAACTGCAACGAAAATAATTATACAAAATATTAAAAAGTAATTTTGATTTATAAAAGGTTTATAAAGCAGATATTAATACAAAATTTATTTTATAAACTCTTTTTAAAATACAGAAGTTTTCTATAAACAAGGCAGTATATTTTGGGAGCTTGGATTAATTTAGATGATGCTACAGGAGGCCATTGTATGGTTTAACTTTCCCCATCGCTACAATAGTTTTCCAAGAAGTGCAAAATCTTGTACTCTATTTTACAAAAAAAAAATTACTGTTTCAATATAAATTCCCAAACTGGAAATTTTATTTTATTTACAAAACGGCAGAAGTTAGATTGCGGCTGCGATTTGTAAGCTCCATTCGATTATCTTAAAATTTGGCAACTTTTTCCAATAATTCGGTCCGCTTAGGTTCAATTATAAATATTGTATTTCAATTCATAAAGAGTTGCTGGTTGGACCTAATAAATCAATGATTTAATATATTAC
The DNA here is from genome assembly GCA_951800035.1 of Linnaemya tessellans. Taxonomy (NCBI): domain Eukaryota; kingdom Metazoa; phylum Arthropoda; class Insecta; order Diptera; family Tachinidae; genus Linnaemya; species Linnaemya tessellans. The sequence continues at coordinate 4,332,412 of OX637535.1, forward strand.
ACATTAGAAGTAGTCCAGAGGCGTCAAATCACATGAACGAAGGGGCCAGTTAAAAGTTTCACTTTTAGAATTAATATTTGTCACCAAATTGATTTAAAAGAAATGAAAACGTTACACAGTCGACTCCGTTTTACTGGAAATAACCAAAATCCAATATTTTTCAGTTAACCGATTTCTCTAAAACATAGTTCGGATAACTGAAATTTGTTACAGTTAAGCGTACTGCTAAAAATCAGTAAAACATACATATGTGCACATTTTGTTGTTGAAATTTTTCACGAATTCCTCGAAAATGTCTAGCCACTTGCATTGACAATATAATAGAAAAATACCATAGAGTACGTAAGAGCGAAAAGGACAAATACATTTTGCCATTTAATTTTTTAACGCACAAAATATGGAAAATTTTTTCGGCCTCAAGTTATGCAATCGATTTCTAATAAATAAATTTGTCATTGTTAATTTTTTCACTAAAGCGAAGTAAGTTGCATACAAAACGTAGTTGTGAGCTTGCTTTTGGTTTTCAGTAATACGATATTTTCAGTAAAGCGATGTTTCGCTAAAGCGAAGTGAATAGCTTTTAGAATCAGTGCGGGAATTTATATCACTTTCAGTAATCCGATTTTTTTCAGTAAAGCGTGTTGCGCTAAAGCGAATTCCACCGCGTCGAATCCAAATATTTAGTAAATAAAAACTCTACTTTTAATTTAATTTTCAGGTTACACTGCAGAAAATAATAGCGCTATTTTCGAAAGCTACTACACTTTCATGGTCAGTACTCGTGTGCAGTTTTTGTTTGTTTATTACGTTGGATGGCTTAGATTTTATTTATAAAATTTTTATTCGAATATAGTATACGAGAATTGTATCAATGCTATACACATTAGATTCTTATGTTGCCATATGATTATTTACTTCGTGCTATTAATTTTTCTGAGGTATTGTATCAAATTATGTTTAGAATTGTAAATTGTAACTGATTGTAAAAAGACAATACATATATTTGATAATATCCAGAGTCAACGTAACACTTTGGAAAATATTTTGATATACGTAAAACTGATCAATATGACTTATCTACTAAATATCTTGTAGGGACAATTATTAGTGAAATTAAAAAGTTGCAGTGAATTTATGCTTACCTTTATCATGTCAAATATTCTCCCACTCTGAACTTACTCTAAGGCAGCTGACAGTAAAATGCTATATGAAAAAAGGAAAAACAACAAAGAACATGAATTTTATTTTAATATATAATTTTCTTTTATATTTTTGTAACAACTAAATACGCAACACAAAACATTATTGTTGCTTTATGTCTGCCGTTAGGAGAAAATAAATAAGGAAATACAGTACGAAATTGCAATTTGTCTCGCGTTTGTTTAACATGATAATGACATTTTGTTTCACTTTGCTGATAGTTAGAGGGCTAAGAAGTTTGTGTTACACTCACGGTAGTTGTGCGAGACTTTGTTAAATTTAATATGTATTAAAATTTTATGCACAGTTTTTCTTAGATTTAAATTTAATCTGTTAAATCTGTCATTATGTTAAGGACATAACAGATTTTAGTGTAAATTAAAAGACCTAGTTAATGTATATTATTTATTTTAGATAATAGAAGTAGAGGTTTTAAATAATATACTTATATTATTTACTAGCTTTTACCCTCGCATTTGTTCGCGAAGAATATGGGAAACTTCAGCTGTATATTTACTGTGTCCACGTTTTAAACGTTCTTAGTTATCAGTTGGATAATTTCATATATCCCTCGAAAACTTTAGACTTCCCTTGATCACTCATAAAATTATTGAAAAAACAAATACACTGATAACTCAACTGTATCAAAGTTTAAAAGGTTCATAGTTATCAGTTTAATAATTTCATATGTCCATACCAATTTTTGACCACACTTGACCACTTAATTGTATCATTTCTAGAAACAAAAAACATCCTGTGTTATTCATCGGATCTCAAAATATCTTTATGTCTAATATAATCTAAGTCGTTTAAGCGGTTTGAGCGTGAAAAGTTAACAGACAGACAGACTTACTTTCATATTTATTATATAAGTAAGGAAAAAAGTGCAAGTCATCACAAAAGGTGCACGCTGTTGAAAAAAGTGCAGGCCATCATAAAACGTGCAAGCTATTATAAAAAGTGCAAGTTATTATAAAAAGTGTCAATCATTGTAAAAAGTGCAAGTCAACATAAAAAGTGCAAGTCATTATAAAAAGTGCAAGTCATAATAAAAAGTGCAAGTCATTATAAAAAGTGCAAGTCATTGAAAAAAAGTGCAAGTCATTGAAAAAAGTGCAAGTCGTCATAAAAAGTGCAAGTCATTATAAAAATTTTAGGTCATTGAAAAAAGTGCAAGTCATAATAAAAAGTGCAAGTCATTATAAAAAGTGCAAGTCATAATAAAAAGTGCAAGTCATTACGCAAAGTGTAAGTCTTCATAAAAAGTGCGAGTCATTATAAAAAGTGCAAAACATCATAAAAAGTGCAAGTCATTATAAAAAGTGCAAGTATTTAAAAAAAATGCAAGTCATAATAAAAAGTGCAATTCATAATAAAAAGTGCAAGTCATTGAAAAAAATGCAAGTCATAATAAAAAGTGCAATTCATTATAAAAAGTGCAAGTCATTATAAAAAGTGCACGTCATGTTAAAAAATGCAAGTCATCGTAAAAAGTGCCAGTCATGATAAAAAGTGCAAATCATTGTAAAAAGTGCAAGTCATTATAAAAAGTGCAAGTCATAATAAAAAGTGCCAGTCATTATAAAAAGTGCAAGTCATTATAAAAAGTGCAAGCAATAATAAAAAGTGCAGGTCATTATAAAAAGTGCAAGTCATTATAAAAAGTGCAAGTCATGATAAAAAATGCAAGTCATAGTAAAAAATGCCAGTCATTATAAAAAGTGCAAGTCATTATGAAAAGTGCAAGTTATTATGAAAAGTGCAAGTAATTATGAAAAGTGGAAGTCATCATAAAATGTGCTAGTACTTATGAAATCTTTATGACGAGGCTGAGATGTTCTCTGATGTTACCCTGCCTTACCCATCCACTTTTACCCACTTAAGTAATCCTATAAAAAAAATTTTTTCTGCACTTAATTACTCCAAAAAGTTAGTTTTTATATCTTTAGGGCAACTGGGAGATGTGTCCCCCACGGCTCTTCCCTTAGTGATTTGGTCAATATAGAGTTTTAGAATTGGAAACAGAAACGTATTTAACGAGCTCTGCTCAAACAGGTTATAATTTTTTATTTATTTACTAACTATATGAAAGGAATTTAAGATGCGCCCGGTTAAATATGACGTTTTCACTTGTTTCGTTTAAAACGAAAATACTTATTATATCATTTGCAAGCCATTTTCTTCAAACCTTAAACAATTTAAATCACCGTTTGTTGTGATCTATATTTCAGTTTTAGTCTCTTTTCTTATGGCAGTAATAAAGTTATTGCAGAATATCTATCCGTGGCACCTTTCGATTGGCTCATCCCTCTATCAACTACACTTTTCGCCATAACCTAAATCTGCTGGCATACATTCTGCTTACGAGATGTATACGCCGACAATTAGTTAAATTAATATCTGGAAATAAAAGCACGGAAAAATTTTTGCAACGAAAAATAAAATTCGAAAACAAAAGAATAAATTAACGAAAAGTGTTGCAACATTTTAAGCCTCTTATCGCAGCAGGACAATATTTAGTTATTAAAATTTTAACGTTAAACACAAGACTTAAGCCAATAGCGTAGCAAAACTTTTACTTGGCAACTTTTTTTTATTTTTTATAATATTTAAAATATTCTCTGTGCGATGACTGAGTTTGCTATCAATAATATTTGCAGTGGAAATATTATACACTTTCTGGCCGAAATATGCGAGACACTTGCAAATTATACTCACAGTTAAAATTCAACGATGCATTTGGAATTCCATCTGCTACACTTTGTGGCTATTTCCTATTATTTAAGCATTTGGCCAGACGACATTTAGACATTTTCAGCTTAATGTCATTGTGAAATACAACTTTTCCAAAGGCTGCATTTAGAAGTTTTCTAATTGCATAAAGTCTTTCAAAATAATGCAATAAATTACAGTTTGTTCGTGTGTGTGTGTGTAAAATGTGTTCGTGCACACTTTGTTGTTTTTACTCATTTGTTGCGTAAAAAGTTTCCAGGTTTGCCTACGATGTCTAGCCTAGAGGCATTCGGTCATCTCTTTTTTAAATTCCTGGGATAGAGAAATTTTTTTTGTTTTTATAATCATAATAAAACACTAACTTTTAGTGAGGAATTAGTTGTCATAATTTGTTCATTATGAGGGAACGGGGGATTAGTTGCCGTAATTTGATTAAATTGTGGCCGAGGACGCCCTCTTTCTTGCACAAAAAGTCTCATATCTGAAATACTTTTGGAACTCGAATAATATAAATTTTAGTGAGTCATAAATTGGTCTTTATGTCCATTTTAGTGGGGATTGGTTGTCATAATTTGGTCATTGTAAAAAAACGGGACTGCGTACACATATGCCACTAGGCGGAAATTATGACTGAGGACGCCCTCTTTCTTGCACACAAATTTTGGTATTCAAATAATATAAATTTTAATGAGGACCAGTTGACTCTAAACACATTTTTTAGATTTTTAGGGACGGAACTTTAGCGAGTTACGGAATGTGAGATAAATGCATATTTTTATACCCTCCAAAAAAGAATTTGGAGGGTATATTCACTTTGTCATTCCGTTTGTAACGCATCGAAATATCCATCTCAGACACCATAAAGTATATATATTCTTGATCAGTGATGAAATCTAAGACGAACTGAGCATGTCCGTCCGTCCGTCCGTCCGTCTGTGGAAATCACGATACAGTCCAAACGAAAAGAGCTAGACTCTTGAAATTTGGCACAAATATATTTGAAAACTTAGAGCAGGTTAAGTTCGAAGTTGGCTAAATCGGGCAAGAGGGAAAAAAGTTCCCCTAAGAAGAACTAAACCAACCCAGAAAAAACAACATAATTTTTAAAGTTTTTTGGTTATTTTGTTAAGCAAATGATATATTTTTATGTCAAATACGGTCCAACGCCTTAAACTTGGAGCCATTAAATAAAATAAAAATATTTTTTGACCCCGCCCACTTTAGTGGGCGTTATTATATGCATAAATAGCATAAAAATTTAACAAATTGTTTTACTTAAACCTAAATTCCTTAAAAATAAAATTTTTAAGTTTTAATGACGAAGCTGAGACGAAACCTGGTACTACTCTGCCCCTATCCCCTCCTTCCCCTTCGCCCCCTAAATGACCCCACCAAAAAAAAAATGTTTTTTTAAATTTTGTATATAATCATCCCAAGCATTTATCTTTAGAGTTTTATGACTGCCGATTTCTGCCCTACCCCCCCCCCCCCCTCCCCCTCTTCCTTTGCCCCCTAAATGGCCCTACCAAAAAAAAAAATATTTTTAAATTTTGTATATAATCATCCTTTATCTTTAGAGTTTTATGACTGCCTGTTGCTGCCCTACCCCCTCCTCCCCCTTTGCCCGCTAAATGGTCCTATTAAAAATAAATAAAATTTTTTTTAATTTTGTGTATAATAATCCCAAGCATTTATTTTTAGAGTTTTATGTCTACCTGTTTCTGCCCTACCCCCTCTCCCCCTTTGCCCTCTAAATGACCCTATAAAAAAAAAGAAATTTTAATTTTGTATATAATTATCCCAAGCATTTATTTTTAGAGTTTTATGACAAAGTTGAAATGTCTCCCCTACAGCCCTTGCCAGAGCGACCCCACCAAAATACAGTTTTTATAGCCTCCAAAGAGAATTGGACTCCATAAAGTAAATATATTCTTGATCAGTGATGAAGTCTTAGACGGTCTAGCAATACCCATACGTTCGTCTGTGGAAAACATGATATTGTATATATTTGAACCCCGCCCCTTTAGTGGGCGTTGACGTACGATATTATATAAAGGAACTCTGTCCCACCAAGTTAAACATTTTAAATTCACTTACTAAATATTTTGAGGGTATTTAAGATTCGACCCGGACGAATATAACGTTTTTACTTGTTTAAATTAATAAAGCTGCTTTTTTGTATTATTTGTTACTTCCAATAAAAACTTATTTTAAACAGTCATTAACAGTTATTTTGTTCCCCATTTCTTAAATTTTCTTGCTGTTTGTTCTATCCCTTTCACAAGTTTCGGTTCAACTGCAAAAAAAACAGAAGAGAAAAAAAACACGCATGTCACTGCAGAATTAATTCAAATGCAACTATTTCTTATGCAGTTAATACGAGTACGAGTATATGGAAATGCAAATATGCACACCAATACATATAAAGTTTTATTCACCAGCAGCGATAAGATGAGTATTTTTAATGCGAACAGCTTTTACCAGAATATAATACTCGTACGTAATTCTGCTTTAAATACAAGTAGACTCGCACACTTTCTCTCGGTTCAGGATGATGACTAGAAGATGCTATTCATTTCTTCAGTAAATTGTGCTTTTATATGTAAATATTTGTGTTTTTTCTTTCCTCTTCATGCATTTACATATACATACATATACTCGTAAGTGTGTTTAACCCATACCGTCCCAGAGCTTTTTTGTAGTTAAATGTTAATTTGGGTCCAGAAGATACGAACCAGATGACCGAATTTTTTTTTAATTTTTTTTTACAAATTTTCATTAAAAACTTTTTTAAAAATTTTCATTAAAAATTTTCAATAAAATTTTCATTAAAAATTTTTTTTAAAATTTTCAATAAAATTTTTTTTAAATTTTCATTAAAAATTTTTTTAAAAATTTTCATTAAAAATTTTTTTAAAAATTTTCATTAAAAATTTTTTTAAAAATTTTTATTAAAAAATAAATGTTCTTAGTGTTCCCTAAACAGAGAAAAAATTTTAAATGCTTGAAATTTACTGTTCGAAAAATCGAACACTGGGACGAAATGGGTTAAATGTTTATAGAACAAGAGACATTTGTGTGCTTGTGTGGGAAATTTAAGTATTATTCTTGCTGCTGTAATAACGAAGCACTTGACTTTTAAATATTTGACAAACGTACTTATACAATGCAAACACATTAGCAGGAACACTTGCCTCGCATTCATGTATCCAGTGCCAAGTGCAATGACGGGCATAGTGTCAGCATGTGTGTGTGTGTGTGTGTGTGTGTGTGTGTGAGTACATAAGAATGTATATTTTAATATTATTGGTTTTAGTTGAAGGCATTAAGAAGCCGGTCGGTTAAAAGCAGCAGTTGCACTTAATTATTGCAAGAGTATTTATGGAGTTTTTGTTTCTATGAACCAGTTTTTTTTTTATAAATAAATAAAATTTTTCTTATGTTTTACGATATGACTCGAACATAAAATGTTTCTTAATTTGAACTGTAATTTATCAATGCCTTCGCCATGAACACTGAGAAATAGTCTAGAGCTGTGAAATAGCTCTAGCAAAAGTGGTGTAATGCAGAGGACCACTTTTGCAAGGAAACTTGTCACCAAATTGATTTTGTAATAAATCTGTCTGACTGTTAAGTTTACCAAAACAGTCAATTTTGATAGAAGCAACTATCATTCGTTAAAGACACGGCAACTGTCCCAGCATTCAATATTTCAGTTGCTTATTGACTCAGCCACTTAATCAGAAAAGAGTTCCACTAGGTACAATTCCTGGAAAAAAAATTTTCAATAAGCCTTAGAAAAGAAATAGTTTTGTAAAAAATTTTTAAATAAAATAAAAATTTTTAATAGGGTATTATATATGAAATAACAGTAAAAAGAGCTTAAATTTATTTTTGTTTCAATATAAAATACCAAAGGTATATTTTTATTTTATATACAAAAACAGGACCTTATTATTTTTATAGCCATCTAAAAAAGAATTGGAGGGAATTCTGTTTGTAACACTGCGAAATATCCCTCTAAGACCTCATAAAGTATTTATATATTCTTGATCAGTGATGAAACCTAAGACGATCTTGCCATGTCCGTCCATCCGTCTGTGGAAATCACGATTCAGTGCAAACGAAATGAGCTTGACTCTTAAAATTTGGTTTAAATATATCTTGAAGGATATCAGCGATTAAGTTTGGAGATGGCCTAAATCGGGCAAGAGGGAAAAAAGTTCCCCTAAAAAAAACTAACATGTATGTGCTGTGAATCGCACGATTTTCGAATCACATGCGACTTGAAAAACGCCAATTTCTTTTGAACGATTTTGAGCGATTGCGACCTCTAGCACACCAATTTTGTGACTTCAAATCGAAAACGCTTTATTTCATGCGATAAGCGATTTCTATCACATGGCCGTAAACCAACTTCTAAAAAACAACATAATTTTTAAAGATTTTTTTGTAATTTTGTTAAGCAAGTGATATATTTTTATGTCAAAGAAGGTCCAACGCCTTAGACTTTGAGCCATAAAATTAAAAAAAAGTAATTTTGGACCTCGCCCACTTTAGTGGGCGTTATTACATGCAAAAATAGTGTAAAAATTTAACAAATTGTTTTACTTAAGCCTACATTCCTTCAAAATAAAATTTTTAAGCCTTAATGACGAAGCTGAGACGTAATCTGGTATTACTCTGCCCTACCCCGTCCTTCCTCTGCCCCCTAAATGACCCTATAAACAAAACTTTAAATAGATTAATGTGTGTGAAAATAAATATGCCGAGTTAAACATGTTTTGACGTAAGCACTTACGAAACAACGTATTTAGCTGTGAAGTTAAATATGTTATGACGTAACGAAATGGCAATCAGGGAAGTTTTTTTTTGTATGATAATCCATATTTATATAGAAAAATATTATGTATATAATGGCAATGCAGAGCAACTACTTATTTCGCTACTGGGGGCAAAATCCCTCCAAGATCACACACTCACTCATGGCCTGTAAGTTGACCTTTCATGGCCTGTAAATAGTTTCCCAAAATTTTCAAAAAATTTATTAAATATGGATTTTCATAAAAAATAAACTTCACTGTTTGGCCATTTCGTTACGTCGTAACATATTTAACTTCACAGCTAAATACGTTGTTTCGTAACTGCTTACGTCAAAACATGTTTAACTCGGCATATTTATCTTCACTAACATAATACATTTTACATTTAATTATCTAAAATATTTATTTTTAGAGTCTTATGGCAAAGGTGAAATGTCTCTCTTACGGCCCTTGCCAGAGAGACCCCAAAAACTACGGATTTAATACCTGGACCCCGCCCTCTTTAGTGGGCGTTGAAGTTACATATTATATGAAAAAATGGTGGAAATACTTAACAATTTGTATTTTTCAAGCCTACATTCCTTAAAAAATTTTATATATAAGCTTTCAGGGCGAAGGTAATATATTCTCTGGTCTGCCCCCTGCCCTACCCCTCCACCCGCTTTTTTCCTCTAAATGACCTTATAAAAAAAATTTTTTTTCTACACTTAAAAATCTAAAATTTAGTTTTTAAGCTTTTTCGATTTAGGTGAGATGTCTCCCCCACGGCCCTCTCCGAAGTGACCCTGTATAGAACTTTAAAGTTGGGCACAGAAAGGTCTTGCAGGTTAAATATTTTTAACCTTTTTAAAATATATTGAAATTTCGATCGATATCGAATGCGGTAATTTGGCCCCTGCTCCTCCCAAACGATCGAATTTAAATATATTTTTTTCTTTTTTACTTAAGCTAATTATCATAAAAATGTAAATTTTAATAAGAATAAAAATAGAGTTTTTATTTACTAGATGTGTGTTTTTTTATCTTGGACTAGCACTCAGGGAATGACCCTTACATATGCAGTACATTGCGGCGGAACTAGAAAGGAGGGGATAGTATTGAGGAGACATATGAGAACATAAACAGTTTTTTTTGTAGCTATTACAACCTTTTTTGTACTTTATCGGCTAATTTTTTGCTACAGGGCCGACGAAGGTGGGTGCTGTTACTCTGCTTTTTAGTACATGATCGAGTCAGTCGCTGCCAATTATGTTCAGTGACCAGTGACTATGCCTTCATCATTGAAACAGGCTGGCAACAACTAACACAACCACGCACTGATGCTGATCAGAAGAATTCAACACAATATTTGATGACTCAGCGCGGGCCCGAACTCACGACCCTCCGCTCCATAGTCTCGTGTTCTACTACTTCAGCCAACAGCAACTTCCTAATAAAATTTTTATACAACTAAATAACCTAATAAGAGATGAGAAACCAAAATATACCTGAGTACTCATAATCAAAGTGTAGCGGCCTTCGAAAACAGCTGTTCTGCTCTGCTGGATAATTAAAACTGATGTTGACTTTCTTTTGTGTCTAGGAATATTTATCAGGTCTTTGTGAATTTAAAACATATTTTTCGAACAATTACCCTATCGATCGCAATTGTATTTACTGGCAATAAAAAAAAGTTCGATGCATAATAATTTTTTTGGTGTCTAGTGATTATTTGCCTAATATAAAATAATGAGTTTAAGAGTACTTTCCTTTTTTTTACCTTGGACCAGCACTCAGGGATGACCCCTGTATATGCATTGCATTGCGCCGGAACTGAAAACGAGGGGCTAGTATTGAAGGGACAGATTAGGAAAGATGAGAAGATAGACAGTTTTTTTTTAGCTTTTTCAACCTTTTACTTCGCCGGATAATTTTTGCTACAGGGCCGACGAAGGTGGGTGCTGTTACTCTGCTTTTAGTACATGATAGTGTCAGTCGCTGCCAATTATGTTCAGTGATCAGTGACTATGCCTTTATCATTGAAACAGGCTGGCAACCACTAACACAACCACGCACTTATACTGATCAGAAGAATTCCACACAATATTTCATGACTCAGCGCGGCCCCAAACTCAGGACACTCCGCTTCATAGTCTCGTGTTCTACTACTTCAGCCATCAGGTGTTTAAGATTCGACCAGGGGCCAATTACGGCACTCGATATCGATCGAAATTTCAATATAATTTAAATGGCACTTTCGTTCGATATCGAGTACCGTAATTTGCCCCCAGATCGAATATAACGTTTTTAGTTTGTTTTTGTGTGAAATTGTGCTGGTGGACTTTTGATGCAATTTTCAGCAGCCTCACAGAGTTCTATCCTATTTTTTTTTTTACTTGTGCGTATGGCTGTGTAGGTCAATCATGGCCTTTTGTATAGATCTGTTTTTTTTTTATTAATAATGAATATTTTTGTGTCTGCTGTGAAAATTTTGCAAAGATATCTGACGTTAATGGCACCATTATTTTGTATTTAAGTAGTTAATTTTATTCTCTAGTTCGTAACGATTTATAAACTATAGAGCTGAATGAATAAAACCAGGCAAAAGCTGTGTAGCCTTTCAATATTGAGCCCTTCACTAATTGACTTTGTATTTATTTCTACTACTGATACAAACATATGCTTGAATGTATTTGTGTGCACGTATACAAGTCTTTATCGAAATTATTTCCTGCTATTGCTAATTGTCTGTCATCTTCATCATTATCGACGTTGCCATCGCCATCGCCATAAGTACAGCCATAAGAGCCTCGAAAAAAGTTAAGAAAGTTGTTATAATAGAGATAATAACAATCACCATTCACAGCAGCAGCAGTTGAAACTAAAATTAAAGGAAAGAAAAAAAAAGTTGACAACTGAACGGGAGGAAATTTGGAATAAAAATATAAAGCAGCTCGTTTTTGCCTGCGTAGTGGATGGGAGTGTCTATGGGCACGAGATCATTTTTAATGTTGTCTGTATTTCGTTCTGCCATGATTTTGTTAATTGCAAAAATTGTTGCAATAAGAACGAGTACAATTGTTGTCAGTTGATGGTTATTTGCGGTGGTTAGAAATTGTAGTTTTGCTAATAATGACTGTCAACAAAAAAAAAATAATAGTAAAAATACAGGGAGTGAACACACACACTCACACACACACACACTCTGCAACAATAACAAGTGCGATAATATGGCGAGTAAATAAAACTAGATTATGATGATGTTTCTTTGAGGCAGAACAACTTTGCAAAGGATGCATTTAAGTGATTGCAAACACATGAATACAAACTTTTAAGGCTGATTATACTCGTGCTGTCTCAAAGCATTATCTTTTAAGTTTTCTTCTATATTTTTATTTTAGTCCTTTGCATTCTTACTCGATCGTTTTTTTATTTTTTGTGAAATTGTACATTCTTTGTAATGAAACAACACAAACCAGTCGATTGCTAGTATTTCTTTCTTGTATGTTTTAATTATGGCATTTATACTCAAGCACTTATTTTCTTGTTGTTACATTTTCTTAACACAAAGTAAGTAAAAAAAAAGAGAAAGAAAATACTTAACCTGATTTAGCATTCACAACCAGGTTAGAAGGAAATGAATTGCAGACGGATGACATACTGTTGCAATTTGACAATGACTGCAGCAAAATAATGATTGACAAGAAAAGAAAAATGTTGAAAAAACAATGAAATAATTTTCTAAAAAAAAAAATTCAAGTCAATGGGTAAATAGGTTATTGAGGGAAATTTCCAGATATAAGCAAAGCAATTTTTTACGGCATAAACATCGTTAAGATCATCTAAGCGAAATTCCAATTGCTTCAGAATTTTCATTCATACTTCTGGCTTGTGTAATTTTTTGATAATTAAAGTATAATTCGATTTAATAGTTGCTGGAATAACATTTCCGTGGTGTTACAACTTTTTTATATGGCACAAGGACTCTGCCAAATTCCCACCTAAAGATTGTATTTTATTTTACACACTCCAAAAAAAATTAAAAATTGGTACAGTAGCCAAATATACCTCTAAGACCCTGTAAAGTATATATATTCCTGATCAGAAATGAAATCTAAGACGATCCAACCGCGCCAGATCCAGTCTGTCTGAGTTAATAACAATTCAGTCCAAGTGACTAGCCGCAGACACTGTAAATTAGGTATAGATAAATATCAAGTTCGTAAATGGGCTGAATCGGGCCAGTGCACTGTGGGGTGAAAGCCCTCAAAAGTGGCAATTAATTCAAAAAATTGAAATTAATTTAAAAAAAAAAATAAAATTAAAAAAAAAATTAACCTTAACTTTCACAAACGTATTTGGCACCATATGAAAGTAGATAAAATTCTACATCAATAACTGCAGAAATAAAAGTTCTTGGTAGTTCACTTTATTTGCAGTGTGTGTTCAAATTTCAATCATTTTTGTTATTTTTGGGCGCATTGATAAAAAGAGAAAATTTTCATATTTCAAGTGATTATAGTTTTTGTTAAGACTTCTTTCTATAAGTAAAAGTTTTATAATGGAACCGTCAACTTCAGCTATATGAGCATTTAAAAAATTATTTTTTTTTTAGAAATATTTAAAAAAAATTAAATGTCTCCAAAAATGTGGTATTTTTGATATACACATTGAGTTTCAACAACTTTGCGGATGAGTGCAGGAAAAAATGCTTTTATGCTGTTAAAATATAAGATTTTTGCTAATAAATCCCAGAATACCAATACGCGCATTTGTGCGATTTTTGAGTTATGAAGGTTTTTGTGAGAGAATTCCGGCTGCTAAAAATCAATGTGAAAAAAAAACAAAAACAAAAAAACAAGTTGTTTTTATTATTTTGTCTGAAGACACATAAAGTATGTTCTAATTTACAATTTAATTTACTAATTTATCGTTTTTCGTTCCAAAGTTACAGCAAAAATAGTCAAATAAGACCATTTTCTCCCAAAATACTAAAAAGCCCATAAAAGGTTAAAAAAATTTTTTTCAAAATTTTTTTTTTAAATGCTGGTTTTCTATGTATTTATTAATACTCATTAATAAAAAACAACAACATTTTAACATTACGAGTTCTATGAATTAATCGCCACTTTCTCTACCATTCACCCCACAGTGCAGTGGGGAAAAAGTGCCGCTAACAAAAGTTAAACCAACCTCTAAAAAACAACATATATATTAAAGTTTTTTTTGTTGTAATTTTCTTAAGCAAATGATGTATTTTTATGTCAGAACCATAAAATCAAATAAAATAAAAAATAATTTTTGAATCCCGCCCCTTTTAGTGGGCGTTTTTATAAGCACAAATAGTGTACAAATTTAACAAACTGCATTACTTAAGTCTACATTCCTCAAAAATAAATTATTTAAGTTTTTTTCACGTAGCGCAGACATAACCTGATCCTCCTCTGTCCTATCCCCCCCCTCCCTCTATGACCCATAAAATTACCCTATAAAAAAATATAATAAAAAGAAATTTACACTTAATTATATAAAAAATTTATTTTTAGTGTTTTATGCCAGAGGTCCGTGGGGCCCTTGCCCTAGCGACCCCGACACAATGCGGCTTTAATACCCTCCGTAAAGAGTTGGACCCCATAATTTTTATATAGGGACTTCAATCGACCGTTTTTTTCAACTAGTGCTTATTTCGTGAATGGTAACACTTCGATCATGTCTGATTTGACAGATAATTAGTTTTTTCCTTCCGCTGAACAAATATCTGACCATCCAATGCGTTTTCGCTTCGCTAAGTGGGCCTGCGATCGACTTACAGAAGATGCCGATTTTGCCAAAAAAAAAATATTCTTTTGAGATGAAGTTCATTTTGATCTTGGCGGGTATGTAAACAAGCAAAATTGTCGCATTTGGGGCACAGAAAACCCGCACGCATGCATTGAAAAACCGACGCACCCACCAAACAAGTCACTGTTTGGTGCGGATTTTGGTCCAGAGGCATAATTGGGTCATTTTTCTTCGAAAATAAGCAAGGAGTAGCCGTTGCAGTCAATGGCGATCGTTATCGGGCCATGCAGCCATTTGCATGAAATTATTTTCCATTATTAACCGGAAGGATTGTACTTTCAAATACAAAAAAAGATATTTGAGAAAATATTCAGTAGTTTTTATATAGCATTTTCAAAAAAAAAGTTGTTTGGCGGACCCTATATATTCTTGATCAGTGATGAAGTCTAGCAATGCCCATACATCCGTCTGTGGAAAACACGATATAGCCAATTTTTGGACCCCGCCCCCTTTAGTGGACATTGAAGTTACATATATGAAAAATAGTGTAAATATTTAACAAATTGCATTCCTTAAAAATTAAACTTCTAAGCTTTTACCACGAAAGTGTTCTCTGATGTTCCCCTGAAATAAATTTTCACCCACCTTTGCCACTTAATTATTTCTATTAAAAAAAATAATTTTTTTTCTGCACTTAATTACCCAAAAAAAATACATTTTAAGTTTTTATGTCATAAATGGGATGTCTTCCCCATGCCCTTACCGGAGTGACCCTGCCAAAGTAGAGTTAAAATTGGGCACAAAAATGTGTTAAAGAAACTCTGACCCATCAAATTAAACATTTTTAAATTATTTAAAAAATGTTCTTAAAATCGTTTATTCGGCATATTGTCTGAATTAAATTAGTGCTTTTAATGCAGACAACAATATGTCAAATAAACGATTTTAAAAACGTTTTTTAAATAAATTAAAAAATTGTGCCCATTTTTAGTACAGTTTTATTGTTTGCCAACATCAGACTAATTGTATGAAGATGGAAAAACAAAATTTGTTTGTTGTGTTTTCTTGAATTTCAAATCCTATGGTTTTGCTTGTGTAATTCTCAATTAATTTTTGAGAGTTTATGTATAAGCTGAGAGGTTTTGCTATTTTGGGATTAGGTTAAAGTCTACTGATGATTTGGTGTAAGAACCAATGAAATGCAGGCATATAGACATACTTGGCCACATAACAAACAAAAAGCATTTATTTACAAAATATTTGGAAGTTATTTAAAATTCGACCCGTTCGAATAAAACATTCTTATATGTTTAAATTGAAATTTCTGAAAACCATTTAATACTTAATTAAAACCTAACTGATGCTAAATGTCTTGTTAATCGTAAAAAAGTAAATTAATCATAAATAAAGCCTAATTTATGGTAAATGTATTCACACGAGTATTCGTGCATGACTTAATGTTTAAAATCATTAATGGGAGCGTGTTTGTAATGAGCCTTTGTGGGATTAAGAGCATCTCAAAATTTGTGAGATACACACTCATACATATACAATTTATTACACACACATATATATGGCCTTTAATATAATAAAATGAGAAGACAATAAAGAATATTCATCATCAGTTGCTATTGTGTAAGGAAATCCTTGTAGTGAAAGCAAAATTTTTATATATAATGGGTCTCGTACAGGGTGAATTTTTTAGATCGGGTTTGAAAAATGCATAAAATTAAAAAAATAATTTTCAAAATCTTTAATTCGATAGTTAGATCTGTATAATTAAATTTTACATATGATTTCATTTAAATGTTGACTGCAAGGACGCTCTAGTCGTTGGGTCCAATTTGGTTCTATCCAACATTTCAACCGGGGTATCTCACAATCAAAGTGGTTTAATATCACTATAGATATGAGCCTTAAAGTAGCATACAAAATAAATAAATAGTCTAAAGGCGTTAAATTACACAATATGGCCTGCCAAAAGTTACTTTCTTAAGAATCTGCTGCATCCTGTATTCTCAGGACACTTAACAATATTTGAAGAAATAAACGTAATCAATAATTTCTGTTTTAATTTTAAGACCGGTATTCATAAAAAAATAAAACGTATTTGAAATCTGTTTTAAGAAAATTTTTTATGGAAAAATTTAATCAAAATACTTTTCAAACTCATTTTAAATTTTATGAATACCGGGGTAATAATTTTAGGAAAACTTTTTAAAATGGACATGTACTTATTTGCTAAACAAATTTAAGACACAATTGGTATTAAGGAAACGTTTGTGTAAAAATATTGGTTACACTTATTTCGTCAAATATTTGCTACATGTGAACTTAACTTAAGCAAAAGGTGTTTCTTGTAGAGTGACACGAGGTTAAATCATTCAGCCTGATTACGGTTGGCGATTTTCGCTTTCAAATTCGACAGTTTGTAATAGATTAAAGAACAATTCAACTTTCTGTCTTTAATCTATTACAAACTGTCGAATTTGAGGGTGAAAATCTCCAACCGTAATCAGGCTGATTATAAAACAAGGAAATATATTTTTAATATCAATGAAATGGGCTCTATTCGAAAGAAAATTTTATGAAATTAATGCTTAAATATTATTTCTGCCATGTGGCCGCCACTGCTGGCGCGTATAAGGCGCATTCGGGAACACAGGAACGATGAAACAGAATGCTGTTCCTCTGCTCTTTAGTACATGATTGTTTCATTCGGTGCCAATTATGTTCAGTGACCAGTGCTACGCCTTCATCACTGAAACAGGTTCGCAACAACTTACACAGCCATGCACTAGTGCTGATCAGCAGAATTTGACCCAATATTCATGACTGAGCGTGGAGTCGAACTCAGGTCCCTCCGCTTCATAGTCTCGTGTTCTGCTACTTCAGCCAACAGCACCCTCATGTGAAGTCACACTCAAAATAAAAATTATTGTGCTATTATATTATACTTCTAACCATTTTAACCACATACAAGTATTTATAAAGGGTGTTTTTTTTATAGAGGGACACAAGTTTTTTTTTTTTTTTTTTTTTTTTAATCTTGGACCAGCACTCAGGGGATTACCACTATATATGCAATGCATTGCGCCGGAACTGAAAACGAGGGGATAGTATTGAGGGGACAGGTTAGGAAAGATGAGAAGATAGACATTTTTTTGTAGCTATTTCATTCTTTTACTTCGCCGGCTAATTTTTGCTACAGGGCCGACGAAGGTGGGTGCTGTTACTCTGCTTTTTAGTACATGATAGTGTCGGTCGCTGCCAATTATGTTCAGTGATCAGTGACTATGCCTTCATCATTGAAAGAGGGTGGCAACAACTAACACAACCACGCACTAATGCTGATCAGAAGAATTCAACACAATATTTCATGACTCAGCGCGGGCTCGAACTCAGGACCCTCCGCTTCATAGTCTCGTGTTCTACTACTTCAGCCAACAGCACCCACAAAGTTTGAATCATGATAAAAGAAGATAATATATTTTTAATATCAATGAAACGGGTTCTATGAGAGAAAAAAAATTATGAAATTAATTTAAATATGATTTCTGCCACTCAACATAATTGGCGCGTAGAAGGCGTCATCTGGAACACCAATTTTCTACAACTAAAAGAATCTTCCATAAAGTGGAAGGACACAACCCCTGAGTTGCTGAGAAGGGCAACGAATTGATTGATTAGCATGATCTTCAATGCTTTCCTGTACAGCGGCTACAACTTCTTCAGGGCGCACTGTTCGGCGTCTTACGGAATGCACAGTAACAGTAAATGTGGTCTGAAAATGATCTATTGTTCTTCGAATTAGTCGCTCTGAGGGACGATGATGTAGGCCATAAAATGGAAAAAGTGCACAATGAGTTTGATGAATAGAACAATTATTTTGATGAACAATTTCAACAATTTGCACGCGTTTCTCTGCTGTTGTGGCACTCGAAAAGAAAACGCAATTTTTTTTTATCTTGGAGCAGCACTCAGGGGATGACCCCTATATACGCAGTGCATTGCGCCGGAACTGGAAAGGAGGGGTGTATTTATGGGACGAATGAAGAAAGATGAGAAGATAGAGTTTTTGTAGCTATTTTAATCTTATTACTTCGCCGGCTGATTTTTTGCTACAGGACCGACGAAGGAGGATGCTGTTACTCTGCTTTTAGTACATGATCGTGTCAGTCGCTGCCAATTATGTTCAGTGACCAGTGACTATGCCTTCATCATTGAAACATGCTGGCAACAACTAACACAACCATGCACTGAAGCTGATCAGAAGAATCCAACACAATATTTCATGACTCAGCGCGGGCTCGAACTCACGACCCTCCGCTTCATAGTCACGTGTTTTACTACTTCAGCCAATAGCACCCACGATGATTTGGATTCGTCAAAAACAATACCGTAGTCCTGCCTCGGCCACTGAATTTGTTCACCTGCGATTTTTTCCTGTTTACATGGTTTGTAGAGACCCCTGGGATTTCGTGACAGTTGAGATCTTAAAAGAGCTCAAGAACATGCCCAAAAACGGATATCAGTGCAACTGCTTCGAGGATTGGAAAAAGTCACTAACAAAATAATCCCCTTATTCTGTAACTCTTTGTCAACGTCACCTCAAGACAATGTCAAAAATAGCTCAGTTATATTCCTGTTGTTTACAATAATTGACTTCTGCTGCCAGCCTCTGGCTATTCTTTAATGCCTTGATAATACTGGGAGACTATTAAAAGCAGTCAACTTCTGAAGAAAAGGAATATGTAAGTGACCTATTTTTGTTATATATTGTATTGACGTGACGTTGACGAATAGATACAAAATAAAGAGGAATATCACTTCTGGCTACTTTGAAGGAGGCAAAATAAAAATTGCTGAAGAAATAAACAATTTTGAGAAAAATTAATCAACATTTTAGGACTTCTTAAATAAAAATCAGACAGGGCCTAGGATACATCAATAGTCGATGAAAGTGTTAAGAAAGTGAAGAGAATTGTTATTAGAGTATTATTGAATCGCTATTAGAGCAGAATGTTGGGTATCGGTATAATGGATTTCGTTATATATTTCGTTTTCTTGCTTCATTTGTTTTCTCAATATTATCTACTCCATTGTACAAAAAAAAAAAGATGTGTGGTGTCGTGGGACACCGGATAGGAACGAAGTTTCTTATTGTAAAAATATTAATTTTAAGTTCTATTCGAGGTATAAAGAAAATAATTATTCGGGTATACATATTTTATTATGATTTTTGTTTTGTCGCCGTCCAACGAAAATACAAAATCCATTCTGGTCCCAAACGAAATTGAATTCTGTCACGGCACGGCCGCGTATGATTAATATTTGTTTGTATGGAATTAGTCATACGTTAAACGTTGATTTAAGGCCGAGACACATAGAATCCGTCATACGTTATACGTCGCCTTTTCCAACTGACAGCTGAGTTGAAATACATGCTTTCTTATGTGAGTTGTCACATTCAGTACTTCTGCGTCAAAGCAAAGTACGAAAGTTGGCCAACTTTTAACTTTTGACGTCCGTTGAATACTTGACAGAAATCGATGAGCTTTTCAAATTGTTTTAATCAAATTTTTGTATTGTGTGGTCAGGAAAAATTAAATAATATACAAAAAAATGTTATAAAATATATAAATTTAACATAAATAAATGAAATGGGGAACATACAATTGATTTATAATATCCATCAACAAAGTACTCATTGCGCCAGCCTTTTCCGTCAGTACGTTCATTTCAGTTGAAAAAGGCGATGTATCACGTATGACGGATTCCATGTGTCTCGGCCTTTAGAAACAAAAAACCTTACGTTATGTACGTTTTTTCCCGGTTAAGGTATCCCTCCGCATTGTCCCATAAGGAACTTCGTTCAAAAAATAAAAAGCAGTGCGAGTCCGATCACAGGGGAAATGTGTAAGCATCTAGTGATGAAAAAGATATTAATCAGCTGTTTACTGAAATGTAATGCATGTAGTTGTTTTACAGCAATGGTTTTCGAACTGTAAAGCGCTAGCACAATTATATGTTAATGAAAATTTGTAGCTACTATTGCACACTAGATAGTGCTTACATGCAGCTGTTAAGTTTCTCTGTGCTTTTTGTTGTCCGTATGAATGACAATCTGTTTTAGTTTGGCAAGTTTATTTTTTTTGTTTTTGATGTGTTAACATCTATACGCTCGCCTCTAGGGCCGTAAACTATCAGTTTCAATACATACGCAAGTGTTAGGTGTAAGATGTAAGAGTAAATCATCGTTTGTTTGTTCGTTGCTTGGAAGTCGGTATTGAAAGTGATTATTGGGTGATTTTCATATAATTTTCCCACGCGATTTTCTCCGGAAATTCATAGCCGATTTTATTAATTTTTGGATTAAAACGCTAGTGCGATTTTCGACGAAGAGTTTAGGCCAAAAATTAAGGCGATCCGATATCGGCGAGCGGAGATTTAAGTGTTTTAATTCGGAGTATTAATTTGGAGTAATATTAAAAAAGTGTTTTATGTTGATCTTCGGTTTTATCTTATGCATAGCAAAGAGAATAGTGACGTGGTTATACGTACATATATAAAAATGAGATAGCAAGACAGCAACGTATGTAGCTTATGTACAAACATAACAATGTATGTATGTACATTTGTCTGTTGCTTTGCATTCTCTTTGTTTTTTGTGGGTTTAATATAAAATAAATAAAAAGTATTAAGTATTTTTTTCATTTTGAGTGCATCTACTTAGTGCGTCGGTATTAAAAGAAAAAAGAAAATATATGGCAGAATATCGGAGGAAAAAGAGAGAGCAGGCACAGCTTCTTGCTCAACCAGTCTGTCCAGAATATAATAAAATTTATTCATTTATCACTTCTGCCCTACACCGAAAATGGTTCACGCGAACTAGAAGAGGACTATTTTTCAATGCCAATAATAATGGGTGGTGACTTTAAGACGAATTTTTCAACCGTAGAAGCACTACCTCTTATCGAATTCCTCTACGATAAATTCAAGCTTACCATGAATACTTCGTTGGAGTCCCCAACCACTATCCAAGGAACTACAATTGACGCTGTTTTCTCACGTTATATCGATAGGATACAATCAAAAGTTTATGTTTCATATTTTAGCTATCACAGACCAATTTTAACTGTGTTGAAAACATAACATTAATAAATTATACAAAGTAAAATTACATTTAATAAACTATTCTTTTTCATTAAATACTTTATATTAACTCTACCTCCGGGTTTGTGGGTCTGTGTTCATAGAAATCGAACAGGTACCGTGTAACAAAAAGGTGTTAACACATCGCCCGTGAGTTCGAACACTCATTGATTTTTTTTTTCTTATTTTGCTTTGTTTTAGTAAATTTCTTATTAAAAGTGCAAAAAATCTTTTTAAAAGTTATTAAAATTAAATGTTTTTGTACTTATTTTATTTATTTGTTTTATTTGCCTACCACTAGACTTGGGTCCAACCAGCTCATTCGCTTAGTTTTGACAAGAACCTTTGATCAAACCTATGTAATTTAAATGGGTTTGATCAGAGGTTCTTGTCAAAACTGAGCGAATGAGCTAGTTGGACACATGTCTATTGCCCACTAGATGGTGCTGAGTGTATTTCTATGCAGCTGTTAAGTTTCTCTGTACTTCTTGTTGTCCGTATGATTACACTAATACACTCATATATAGCTCACACCGATTTGATTTTACTCTAAATTTGTGATTGTATTGTGAAAAATATGTTTACCCCCCAGCGTATAGATGTTTACACATCAAAAAAAAAAAAACTTGTGGATATCACAAGGCATCAATTAAATCTGTAATTAATGTTGTAGCTGGTGGAGATGATAATGGCCATGTTTCTGTTGCTGTTGCTGTATTAGGCCGTAAAATCCAGCAACTGAAGCCTTTAGGCTATTGGTAATAATTATTATAAATTGCGATTCCTACTTAAATAATCCTTCTTTCGTCAATAAATGTTAAGAAGACTGACTGCTTAATTAATGTATTTTACATGTAACTTAACAAACTTATATACAAATAATGAGAAATTATTTCAATAAAAATTTTAATCAATTGTGCGGAGACAAACTAATTACATTTTTGATATTAGCTTAAAACCCTTGAAGTTAAAAAACATTTTTTGTCTTACATTTCGGCTGAAGAGCAGCCACAATTTTATGATAAATTTGCTTATTTAGCCAGTGTAAATATTTCACCACGAAATCAGAGATACTAAGAGAAAAAAAAAGGATACAAAGAGTAACTGTAATCAAATACTGTTCTACGTATCCTTTTTTATTTGTTAAAAAAAAAAATTTCTTTTTTGTTTGTTTTCTGTAAATGGTTTTATTATTAAAATCTGAGGTTTTGTTCAAAAGTAATAAAAACCGAGAAGAGCCGAGTGGAGCACACGCACTGTTTTCAATGCATATGAAGAACATAAAAGTTGTGCTTCACAGCAGACCACAAAAAAGAAAAAAAAAGTGGTTTTTATTAAACATGCGAATGTAGAAATCCAAACAAATGAAAATGTTTATTTAAGTGATTACTGTGTGGAAAATTTTACGATGGTTAAATTTGATATTGTGTTATTTTTATTTCGCTTTAATAGGCGACTGGATGTTATCGCCACTATTTTCCTAGCCGTGATACACAAGATATCAGACAATATAATCTTATCCTGCTTCAAATGTTATGGGGCAATAAAAATGAAGTTCTTGTCGCTATTTAAATAATTAATTATATTAATTAATTTTCAACTATTCCTTGCAATAAAATAATCAATTCTGTTCGCCGGGATAGAAATTTTCACTTCATTGATTGCCATCGATTTCAGTGTTTACCAATTTTGGCATGAATAAATGAAGAATTAACAAATAAGAAATTGGTAAGGCTTTTAAATTTTAAAAACTTATAATGCCCATTTTGTTTACATGTGTTTGATTTTCGTTAATGCAACCTTTAAATACCCCCTGAAATATTTTGCCCCCTATCTACCCCTCTAGTATGCATAAAAATTACAAAATAAAGTAAAACAGTAACCATATGAAGTTTGTGCTTTTGTTGGCTTTTTTCCATTAACTTATTAATTTGCATTTCGAAAATGTTTACCAGCAACCTGCACCATTTTAATGCTCTTCAATCGTTGTTTGACCATAATTTTCAGTCATATTTAATTAAATTGAAATTTCAAAAGTTAGTCTCCACAAAGTTTAAATAATTTTTGTGGTTTTATTATCAAAACTACAATTTTAGGTTTTATTAAAATGATGCAGGACATACAAAAAAATCGTGCGGATGCTGGGAAATACAACTCATGCAAAAATTAATTAAAAAGGCAATTAAAGAAAAACTCACAGGGAAGTAGAGCATATTTATGGGAACTAAATTAGTATTGAATCAACTATAAATTTTTAAAATTAGTTAAAAATATTAAAAAAAAAAATAAAACAATATATTCCAACGGGTCTAATCTTAATTACCCTCTAAATATTATATAAATAAATGAAAGATATGTAATCTGCTGGGTCAGAGTTCCAATAAGACATTTCTGTGCCGAATTTTAAAACTCATAGAGTCACTGTGGGAAGGACTCAACTTTGCTATAAAACACTAAAAAGTAAATTCTTGGGGTTATTTAGTATAAAAAAAATTTTATTTTTGAAAGGGTCAGTTAGGGGACAAAGAAGGGGGGAGGGTAGGACAGATTAGAAAACATTTCCGCTTCGTGAAAAAAGCTAAAAACTTAAATTTTTAAAGAATCTAGGCTTAAGTACTAAATTTTGTTAAATATTTATACCATGTTTGACAACGCCCACTAAAGAAGGCGTGGTTAAAAACTAGATTTTTTTGATTTTCTAGCACCAAATGTAACGTATACATAATTTGCTTAACAACATTACAAAAGACAACCCTAAAATCTAAGTAGTTTTCTAGATTTTGGTGGTGCAGCTCTTCTTACGGGAACTGTTTTCCCTCTGGCCCGACTCTGCTCATTAACGAACTTGATCTGTGCTGTCCTTCAAGGTATATATACATATATATACCAAATTTCAAGGGTCTGGATCTTTTCGTTTCAACTGAATTGTGATTTCCACAGACGGACGGACATGAATAGATCGTCCTAGATTTTATCGCTGATGAAGAATATATATACTTTATTGGTTCTTAGAGGGTTATTTCGCTATGTTACACACTGAATGGCAAGGTAAATACCCTCCAATTCTTCTTTTTTTTCTGGAGGGTATAAAAAGAAATGAATATATAAACGAAAAAGCGATTGAAATTTTAAAATTAATGATGTCTTTTGTCCCACACTGTTTAATTAAGTTTTTAAAATTTAATTAAGTCATGTTTGACCTAATTAAAATTTAACAGAGATTCAGAAAATTAGACATGAAAAGAAATGCAGGTCATTATAAAAAGTGCAAGTCATTGTAAAAAGTGCAAGTCATTGTGAAAAGTGCAAGTCATCGTAAAAAGTGCAAGTCATTGTGAAAAGTGCAAGTCATCATAAAAAGTGCAAGTCATTATAAAAAATGCAAGTCATCATAAATAGTGCAAGTAATAATAAAAAAATGCAAGTCATCATAAATAGTGCAAGTCATAATAAAAAATGCAAGTCATTATAAAAAGTGCAAGTCATAATAAAAAGTGCAAGTCATCATAAAAAGTGCAAGTCATCATAAAAAGTGCAAGTCATTGTAAAAACTGTAAGTCATTATGAAAAGTGCAAGAAATTATAAAAATTGCAAAGTAACATAAAAAGTGCAATTCATTATAAAAAGTGCATCATAAAATGTGCAAGTCATCATGAAAAGTGCAAGTCATTATAAAAAGTGCATTTGTGGGTGCTGTTGGCTGAAGTAGTAGAACACGAGACTATGAAGCGGAGGGTCGTGAGTTCAAGCCCGCGCTGAGTCATGAAATATTGTGTTGAATTCTTCTGATCAGCATTAGTGCGTGGTTGTGTTAGTTGTTGCCAGCCTGTTTCAATGATGAAGGCATAGTCACTGGTCACTGAACATAATTGGCAGCGACTGACACTATCATATAGTAAAAAGCAGAGTAACAGCACCCACCTTTGTCGGCCCTGTAGCAAAAATTAGCCGGCGAAGTAAAAGGTTGAAATAGCTACAAAAAAAAAAAAAAAACTGTCTATCTTCTCATCTTTCCTAATCTGTACCCTCAATGCATTGCATATATAGGGGTCATCCCCTGAGCGCTGGTCCTACTCCTAAAAAAAAAAATCATAAAAAGTGCAAGTTGCTATAAAAAGTGCAAGTTGCTATAAAAAGTGCAAGTTGCTATAAAAAGTGCAAGTTGCTATAAAAAGTGCAATTCACTATAAAAAGTTCCGCTCATCATAAAAAGTGCAATTCATTATAAAAATATTTATAAATGAAAAAGTGATTAAAATTTTAAACATCATAGTGTTCTTTGTCCCTTTAATTAAGTTTGAAATACAAAACATTAATCTTTGACCTAAGTGAAATATAACAAACATTTAGAAAATGACTCATGAAAAAGATAATCAAAAGGCAAGAAAAGGATTTAATGCGTGTGAATATTAGTTTAGTATTGTTACAATTCTCGTATATTGTTTCCTAGTAAAATTTTTATAAATAAAAACTGTTGCCACATTCAAATAAGCCACCTAATAGGTTTTGATAAACCAAAAGTAGACGTAAGTACTTGTGAAGCAAGTGTAGTGCCCTTTGAAAACAGTTGCTGTGCTCTACTGCGTAAGTTGATTGGATATTCAAATCGATGTAATTTTTCCTTGTTCTTGGGAACATTTATGAATTTTCATTTAATATAATTTGATTTATATGTATGGGAATTTTCCTTTAACAGTTACTAGTTTTTAATTTTAATTGTTTTGATTCTTTTTTTTTAATTTAAAAATTCAGTATAATTTAAACTCTTGATATTGAGAATTTTTTCTATGACCTCTTTACTAATTAGAGCGCTTATTAATATGAAAATTATAATTACTTTTTTCTTGCTTTCTTAATTTTCAACTATCAAGGGTCGTTTGTATATGATGTGTGTGTATTATGCTAAAACTGTAAGAATGTTAACACGAATATAAACTGACATAACAACCTTAATGCTTTAAATCTAATGGAGACTAGTTTGGACAAAAAGGGCTTTAATTTACATATGTAAAAACAGTTTCCATACAAAAGTCCTGTCTCACGTTATAAGTTTTATGTTTTTTCTTTATTACTTTTGATTCAACGGAAAAAATGCATATTGAGCAATTAAGATATTTTGAGTTGATTAAAATAATTTATTCTTTAGCGCTGTTGACCAGATTGTGGTTGTTTCCATTTTTAAAAATGTTTTGCCCTGCCATGCGAATTCATCTGTATATGTTGCAACAATTTACTGGCAATGCCAACAACATGTCACAAATGTAATAAACAGCCACGACAGCAGCAATAACAATTTTAGCTAAAAGCATTAAGTTGTAAAAATCACTATTTCCATCGTGATGTATACAAAAATCCCATTATAGATCATCCACCTGGCATCGTTTCCCTCTATTTATTTCATATTCCTTTTATGCTGCAACGTTGTAGTCGTACCTACTCGGAAAATTTGCAGAGGTGACAAGCATTTATTAGTTATTGTTGTTTGTATACATATAAACAGTTTATATACACTCACAATCACATGAATACAGTCACTTGAACTTTTTTTATGCAATCTTATATATAAAAATATTTTATGAGAATTGCAATTATTTATTGGTATAGACCCTTGAAATGAAATGAAACAAAGTTGAATTTTTTAAATTGACATGAAATTTAGTTTATTCACAAGTTAATCTTCTGGCATTATAATTTAAATACAACTTCTGGCATATGGACGCCACGGCTGGCTCGGACTTTGTCTAATCTGGAGGTTCAATGCTCGATGGCTTTTTCTAACATTCGGGACCGTATGTCGGCAACAATGCAGCAAATGTTGTCCCCCAAGTAGTCTCTCGTTTGGGGCTTGCCGGCGTAGAATAGCGACTTCACATATGCCCACAGAAAATAGTCCAGCATCGTTAAATCGCACAATGTTGAAGGCCCACTTAAGGATCCGACACTTGAAACTATGCGGTTCCCAAACATTTCCTTCAATATATTAATTGTGGCACGACCGAAGTCTTGTTGAAACCACAGCGTCTGCACTTCATGATTGTTCAATTAATGAATGGATAAGTCAGTAATCATGGCTCACAGCGGTCACCGTTGACTGTAACCTGCTGACCATCATTGTTTTTAAAGTAGTACGGACCAATGATTTCACCAGCCCATAAAGCACACCAAACAATCAATTGATGTGATTTGATGTGATGGTGTCCCAAAATACACTTGAGGATTATCAGTTTATTGACTCGTAGTTTATTGACTGGTGGGACATATATGACCCAGGGGTTGTTGTAGTTAAATCTACTTGTTCTTTGAGTAAATCTTAGTGTTAAAAATTAAATATATTACATAAAAAAAAAAATTAAAACAGGTTTTAATTAATTACATTAAACTCACACGCAGGACAAAAAAGCGATTGCCGAGCTTCTAGGGTTAATATTTATAGTTCCTATTATTAAATTATAAAATATTGCACTTGTAAATAATATTTTTTAAATAGATCTCGTCATATGAACAGAAAGAACTTGACTTTATTTCGTCTCTGTTTGGAAAAGGACCTCCACAGTTGACAGTTGACTTAAGATTTAATGCGGTTTTTGTTATTTTTTTAACCCTTTCCTATAGTAATTAAACTTAAGTTGCTGACAACTTAATCTTCTGATCGACAACTGATCGAGGGTGTATGTTTACAAATAATTCTTTTATTTTATTTCATTTTCATGCCCATAAAAGTTGAAATCTTATTGTGATATTTTTTTTGCTGACCCATTAAAGAGTGTCAGGCAGCAAACAAATTTAGTGGATTGTTGAAATATGTTAACAATAACAACAACATGGGAATCTGTTGGCCATTAAATAAAACCAGTTCATATGTTTAAATATTATTTTCTTGAAAACTGGCAAAGTCTTCAGGAAAAATTTTTAAGTTTTTGCTGCAATTATTGTAAATGAAGGAACATTTTTTTATAGGGAAAGCTGGAGCGCTAGATCGGGGGAAGATCCGAGAACATCTCACCTTCATCATAATGGGTAGAAAATTAAATTTTTAAGGAATGTAGGTTTCAAGAATGCAATTTGGTACATGTTTGCACTATTTCTCCATGTAATAGGTTACTTCAACGCCCACTAAAGGGGGCGGGGTCCAAAAATGGACTTTTCTGATTTTTTGGCTGCAAGTTCAACGCTTTGGACCTTCTTTGGCATAAAAATATTTCATTCGCTTAACAAAATTACAAAAGAACATTAAATATTATGTTGTTTTTTTCAGAAGTTGGTCAAGTTTTTCTTAGGGGAAGTTTTTCACCCCCTTTTCGACTTAGCCCATTTACGAACTTAGCCTGCGCTATCCTTGAAAATTTATTAATACCACATATCAAGGGTCTGGATTTTTCGTTTGGACTGTATCGTGATTTCCACAAACGGACGGACGAGGAAACGGACATGGCTAAATTGCGTTAGATCTCATCACTGATCAATAACATACAGTCGACTCCGCTTTACTGGAAATAAATAAAACCCAATTTTTTCAGTTATCCGATTTTTTCTCTAAAACGTAGTTCGGATTACTGAAATTTGTTACAGTTAAGCGTACTGCTTAACATCAGTAAAACTATGTTTTTTATATCAAATCATAATATAAATTTTTTACGTCAATTTAACGTAAAAATTTTATTTAAAAAAAATTATTCATAAAATTATTCATTTTGTTGTTGAAATTTTTCAAGAATTCTTCGAAAATGTCTGCATTGATAAAATAATAGAAAATTACCATAGAGTACGTAAGAGTGAAAAGGACAAATACATTTTGCCATTTAATATATTAACGGACAAAAAATGCAAAATTTTTTCAGCCTTAAGTTATGCAATCGATTTCTAATAAATAAATTTGTCATTGTTTATTTTTTCACTAAAGCGAAGTAAGTTTCATACAAAACGTAGTTGTGGGTTTGCTTTTGGTTTTCAGTAATATGATATTTTCAGTAAAGCGATGTTTCGCTAAAGCGAAGTGAAAAAGACTAGCTACGTTTAATATCAGTGCGGGGATTTGTATCGCTTTCAGTAATCCGATTTTTTTCAGTAAAGTGTGTTGTGCTAAAGCGGATTCGACTGCATGTACTTTATGGGGTCTTAAAGGGATATTTCGTTATGTTACACACGGAATGACAAAATGAATATACCCTTCAATTCTTTTTTGGAGTTTATAGCAATTTGCAGATCGCGGATTTGAACTTGAAGCCTATTAAATAATTTTCATCTTAGTAATTTAACTAAATTTGTAAAGATTTTCTAAGAGATTAACGTTGCACCGATTTGATGTGGAGGCGGAGAGTCTAGTAATAGAGAGAGGTTTGCAGCTGCTTACAATTGTTAGCAGTGAAAAACGGGATTCTTGAATGCTTTCTACTTATTGAGTAATTCGAAAAGAATGGTATTCGAGCAAAAAATTATCTAAAATGAAATAAAGCTTCAGGGAGTTCATGGTGTGATGATGGCGCTGAAATCGGCAAAAAAGATATCGTAGTATTTTATCCTATTTAGGTATTTCTTCTGTATTATATTTGCTCTTCCTCTCTCTCTCTCTCTCTCTCTCTCTCTCCCGTTCTTGTTCTTAAAGGCTTGCTACCTCGTGTTTCTTTGTTGAAAATTCATATCAGCTCTCTTGCCAACTTCACTTTCTACTGACGATAAGAAAAGGTCGCACCTCGAACCACAAAAGATTCATAATGAATGAAACTGATGTGGAAACTTCCTGAAATTAGAAATCTATACGGAACACAGAGTTTCCTTTTAAAAAATTAAGAAAACAGAAAATTTGCTTTATTTTCAATATGAAATTATGCAAAACTAAATTTTTTTTGCATGCTGCGCTTCAATGCCCATTTGGCTTAGGAAAAGATGTAAGAAAAAGTAGATAAAAGAAAAGAAAAAGCAATTTGTAATCACAGACATGCTAACACTCATACCAAAATATTGTGCATACAAAATTTCCTACCAATTTTTTTTTTGTAATAAACATTTTTTACAAAAGATTTTCTTTGTATCTGTTTTTTGTTGCCATAATTGTATATCCTTCAGTAATGGCTTTGAATACTCGTTAGTATTCCTGGTGAATGGCATGAAAGTGTTTTTATGGTCAACATTGCAAATTGAAAATAACTTAATATTTTTGCAGGCACCTTCTTTCGCTTTATTTTGTTCGTTTTTTTCAGCGGCAAAAATATTATTTTCTTTTGCAAAAACTTTTGTAATCACATTTTTATGGAGTAAAATTGGAAGCTAAACGCTTGACATTAAACAGAACAAGAGGTGTAGACATTTTAAAAGTTATACTATGCAGCCGTTATCTCTTTGTTGTAGATATTAAATTAAAATTTCGTTATAGTCGAAAAAGGAAGGAAAATATAAACTGAAAACGGATTTATTGTAGTTTTGCTCCTCGAAGTTTTCAGCAAATGAAAGAATAATTGCAAATGAAAGGATATTGCATTAAAAGAGTTGTTTGTGCAAGGATTTAAAAGGGGTAAGATGAAAATTAATTTTAGTGCGTCTCTGCCAGCCATTTTTAAGGGATTCATGGCCAAAAATATGAATACAAGAAGCAGTTTCATGGCTATTCGACTCAGCCTTAGAACTCAGAACTTATAAACGAGTATTATTTAAATTGTGCCATAGTAAAAAATTAAACTACGATTCCTGATTTGTATTTGGTGTAAAAGTAGGCTTTTCTAATATATACAATTTTTTTTTTTAAATAATAAATATTCATAGCAATAGTAAAATGATTGAAAATGCTTTACCCGCGACTTTTTCCGCGAATCATACGTGAAACCTCAGCTAATGTGTATGTTATGTCAATGATGGCAAAGGTTAAAACGTTTTTAGCTATTAGTTTCATAATTTTATATATCCCTAGAAACTTTAGAGTACTCGTAACCTCTCATAAAGTCAATGCCAAAAACCAATACATTGTTAAGTCAACTGTATCAAAGTTTAAAATGTTAACAGTTATCAGTTTCATAATTTCATATGTTCATAAAAATGTTCGACCACCTTTGACCACTTGGTACTATCATTTCCAAAAATAAAATCCACCCATTGTTATTCCTCGGATCTCAAAGTATCTCTATGCCGAATTTCATGTAAATCGGTTCAGCTGTTTGAGCGTAAAACGGTAACAGATAGACAGACAGACTTTTATATTTATTATATTAGTAAGGGAAAAAGTGCAAGTCATGATGAAAAGTATAAGTCATTGTAAAAAGTGCAAGTCATTGTAAAAAGTGCAAGTCATTACAAAAAGTGCAAGTCATTATAAAAAGAGCAAGTCTTCATAAAAAGTGCAAGTCATTATAAAAAGTGCAAGTCATTATAAAAAGTGCAAGTAATTATAAAAAGTGCAAATCATTATAAAAAGTGCATGTCATTATAAAAAGTGCAAGTCATTGTGAAGAGTGTAAGTCATTGTAAAAAGTGCAAGTCTTTGTAAAAAATGCAAGTCATAAAAAGTGCAAGTCATTATTCAAAGTGCAAGTCATTATAAAAAGTGCAAGTCCTTATAAAAAGTGCAAGTTATTATGAAAAGTGCAAGTCATTATGAAAAGAACAAGTCATTATAAAAAGTGCAAGTCACTCTGAAAAGTGAAAGTTATTGTAAAAAGTGCAACTCATTATAAAAAGTGCAAGTCGTTATAAAAAGTGCAAGTCATTCTGAAAAGTGCAAGTTATTATAAAAAGTGCAAGGCATTATAAAAAGTGCAAGTCATTATAAAAAGTAAAAGTCGTTATAAAAAGTGCAAGTCATTATGAAATGTGCAAGTCATTGTAAAAAGTGCAAGTCATTATAAAATGTGCAAGTCATTATGAAAAGTGAAAGTCATTGTAAAAAGTGCAAGTCATTCTGAAAAGTGCAAGTCATTATAAGAAATCCAAGACGTTATTCATTATTAAAAGTGCAAGTCATCATAAAAAGTGCAAGTCATTATAAAAAGTGCAAGTCATTATAAAAAGTGCAAGTCATTACAAAAAGTGCAAGTCACTCTGAAAAGTGAAAGTTATTGTAAAAAGTGCAAGTCATTATAAAAAGTGCAAGTCGTTATAAAAAGTACAAATCATTCTGAAAAGTGCAAGTTATTATAAAAAGTGCAAGGCATTATAAAAAGTGCAAGTCATTATAAAAAGTAAAAGTCATTATAAAAAGTGCAAGTCATTATGAAAAGTGCAAGTCATTGTAAAAAGTACAAGTCATTATAAAAAGTGCAAGTCATTATGAAAAGTGATTGTAAAAAATGCAAGTCATTCTGAAAAGTGCAAGTCATTGTAAAAAGTGCAAGTTACTACAAAATGTTCAAGTCATTATAAAAAGTGCAAGTCATTATAAAAAGTGCAAGTCATTTTGAAAAGTGCAAGTCATTGTAAAAAGTGCAAGTTACTACAAAATGTTCAAGTCATTCTGAAAAGTACAAGTCATTGTAAAAAGTGCAAGTCATTATAAAAAGTGCAATTCATTATAAAAAGTGCAAGTCATTATAAATAGCAAAAGCTTATGTGCTCATACCACGATGTATTAAATATCAAAATTGGATTTTTTTTAATTTTATTATCTATTACTTTTCCCTTTACTGTCCGATTGCCAAGGAAACAACTTTCATGCATTTCAAATGTTAGAGTTTCTATTTCCTTTTTTTTTCCTAAAAATATTTAGTTGTTTTAAAAACAATTTATCTTAGAATCACGTTTAAAACTTTTATTATCAGTAAATATTTAATATGGCAAAAAAGAGTTTAGCAAAGGAAACATTTTTTCAATTATTGGTTTCCAAAAATTTTATTTTACTCCAAAGAAAATTTACTAACACTAATGAATAGAAAATGTATAAAAAATAGTAAAAGGTGCTGACTTGTTGGAGATAGCAACTCGAAAGTTGTATTTAAACTTTAAGAAAAGAGAACTGAGTGTTCAAGGATTACCTTGAAATTATTTAATAATGAATAGAAAGGAAGAACGAAAGTAATTTATCTAGAAATAATACAACAATGAAATTATATTTTGTTATTTTAGCTGCTGCTCGAATATATTTTGTTGCTTCTCCACTTACTTTCGAATCCTTTACGAACACATGCAACTGCTCTCAGCAAACTTTTACTTCAAGTCTCTGCTGCAAAACTTCAGCAACTTTTACTTCACATTAAATCCACAATTTAGAAAATTGTTCATTATTGGCGTCGCAATTGCAACAGAATGAAACTGAAAAGTAGCAAAAAGCAAAAAAAAAATCTGTTAAACTGTAATCTTAAAGTTTTCTGTGGCCACTTGAAGATATTCTTATGAATATAAAGTTCAAAACTAAAAGATTATGGAAGAATGCAGTTCTCAGATAATACATCAGATAAAAAATAAAAAGAAACAAAATCAAAGAATAAGAGTTTTGGAGAAAGGATATTTAATATGTGCTTTTAGAAATTTTCTCTAATATAAGAGTATTTGTGTTGGCTTTTTTAATTTGCAAAAGTTATAACTTTAATTTTTTACATTTACATTTTAATTATTATTTTCTACGTTTTATTTTTCGCTAAGAAAATTAAAGTTATTTTCTTTATTCCTCAGAAAATAAAAGTTATTATTTTTATTTATACCTCGGCAAATAATAGTTCTTTCTGGATTTCCATTTATTCAGAAAATAAGAGTTATTTCTTAATTTTTATTTATTCCTAAAAAAATATATATATTTTTTTTAATTTTTATTTATTCCTCAGAAAAAAAATTATTTTTTTGATTTTTATTTATTCCTAAGAAAATAAATAAAAGATTTTTCTTGATTGTTTTTATTTCTCAGAAAATAAAAGTTATAATTTGATTTTTATTTATTCTTTGGAATATAAAAGTTATTTCTTCGATGATTGATTGATCTTACGGATTTCACAGGGTGTATTTGTACGTCTTTTTTTGTCTTGGACCAGCACTCAGGGGATGACATATGCAATTCATTGTGCCGGAACTGAAAACGAGGGGATAGTATTGAGGGGACAGATAAGGAAAGATGAGAAGATAGACATTTTTTTGTAGCTATTTCAACCTTTTACTTCGCCGGCTAATTTTTGCTACACGGCCGACGAAGGCGGGTGCTGTTACTCTGCTTTTAGTACATGAAAGTGTCAGTCGCTGCCAATTATGTTCAGTAACCAGTTCTGTGCCTTTATCACTGTAACAGGCTGGCAACCTGTAGTGGTTACCTTCCTCGCGGCCCAACCCCACTGTGGTCTTAGCACCGGGTGAATACAATGCGTCTACCAACGCCCCCACACGAAACAGAATGTCACGAAGGAGTACCAATATGAAACCATATATTTGGACATGGCCTCCCCCTTAGTTAGGAGCGGAGCCCATCTAAAACTCTTGCCGGTCTCTGGGTCACGACACCCGGTTGCAATGCAACTCCACACTGAGCTAACGCTCTCCCCGCGATTTGGGTTTCACCACACAGCCACCACGATGCTCCCCGAGGGGTCACAAGCATTGCCGGGCAGAAACCAAGTTTCCTGGGCCTCCCGACAACCATGGTACCAGAAACAAGTCTCCCGTCAGACCCCGTAGCCGAAACTACTTCCAGTTTAACTCCAAACAGTTCGGGACTGGTGACCCACACTGGTGCTGATGAGAAGAATTCAACACAATATTTCATGACTCAGCGCGGGGTTGAACTCAGGACCTTCCGCTTCATAGTCTCGTGTTCTACCACTCCAGCCAACAGCACCCATCTCTTCGTCAAATCGTAATTAAATAAATAAAATTCTAGAAATGATTTTTATTTAGTCCATATAACAAGGATTACTTTGATGTACTTGCTGTGCACTTCTCGTTCAGTTTGTTTTTTTTTTTTTATTATATTTTTAGTTTCGAAAATAATCGTTATTTGAGGTTCCCGGTTAACAAGTTTTTCATAACAGAGAGAAGCTTCTATGAAGAGGGCAGAAATAGACATGTCAAGGTGGATAAATAAATATATTTTTTTTAGAAAATTATTGTATTCTGATATTTTTAAGCTTAAGGTCTCTTTATTTTAATTTAATTTTTAATTTCAATATTTCGTCACTCCTTGGTGTGACTTCTTCAGAAAATTAATTTTTAAATTTTATTAAACTAAAAATTATTTCAAAATTTTTGCAAATTATATTAAATTTCATTAAAAAAATTTAAAAATTTTTAAATTTTATTAAAAAAATATTTCAAAATTTTTGCAAATTAAATTAATTTTCATTAAAAAAAAATTGAAAATATTTTAAATTTTTTAAAAAAAAATTCAAAATTTTAGGAAATTAATTTCCTGAAGAAGTCACACAAAGGAGTGACGAAGTATTGAAATTAATAACTGAATTAAAATAAAGAGACCTTAAGCTTAAAAATATCAGAATACAATAATAATTAAAAAGAGGTCAAGAAACCAAAAGAATTTTTTAGAAAATAAAATCCCTGTTTTTTTTTTTTTTTTTTTTTTGAGGAGTAGGACCAGGGGATGACCCCTACATATGCAATGCATATCAAACATCTTCAACAGAATATTGAAGAGGGTGCCTTTGGCTGCTGTAATTACCTCGGGACTAATGGGGTAATTTTCTGTTAACTGTTGTCCACCTGATTTATATGACTGATCAGTTACGAAGGCGTATCACTGGTCACTGAGCCTCATTCAAGGCGGTTGAAGAATAGATATATTACAGGCCCTTAATTCTTCAGTCCAGTAGAAAAAATTCAAAATCAGCTCTAACAAAATCAAGAAGAATATAAATATTTGTTCATCTGTCTTTGCAAAACTACCTTCTCCTTTATAATTCCGACGCAATGCACTGCATACGAGTATGTGGAGGTCACCTCTGAGTGCGAGTCCTAGTCAAAATATTAGGGCAAATTTATCTTATATTATTTTTATATGATTTTTGATAACAAATTTCATAGTAGTGCAAAAAATGTAAAATAAAAATAAAACCAACTATTTGGAATAAATATTTTACTTACTTTTAATGAAAATGTAAATATTTAAACCGAAACACAATAATATTTGACTTAAAGCCAATACAATTTGCAAACCACACGTTTGTATCTGCACATCCGAAAAACATAAAAACAAATTGGTTAAAAATACCAACCTTCTGTGCTCTTTTTTTTGCAAACATGTTAAGCCCATTTTAATAAAAGAAAATATTATAAAAGAAAACATAATCTTTAGATCAGTAACCATCCTCCCTATTGTACTCACAAGGTCTTTTTTCACATCAAGTGTTCTGGAAATTGTTTCCCGCAGACTGGTTGTTGCTTTTCCTTTGAGTTTTTTTTTTTGTTTGCCGCATTGCTAACATACACACACACAGGCAGAGTAATGAAGCATAAAACAAAGATAATAAAATATATGAGAATACAATTGTGCATAAATGATTGACGTTGTTCATGTTTCTACACATCAATCTGGAAATGTAAAATAAGCCGCACTTATCTCACCGCCCACCTTCTGTGCGTAAACATACATATTTATATTGATAGCAGGCAAAGATAGAAAAATAAAAAATAAAACTGCACATACACACTCAAATTATATTTTTATACCCTCCAAAAAAGAATTTGGAGGGTATATTCAGTTTGTCATTCCGTGTGTAACGCAGAGAAATATCCCTCTAAGATCCCATAAAGTATATATATTCTTGATCAGTTATGAAATCTAAGACGATCTGAGCATGTCCGTCCGTCCGTCCGTCTGTGGAAATCACGATTCAGTCCAAACGAAAAGAGCTAGACTCTTGAAATTTGGCATAAATACATTTTAAAGCTTAGAGCAGGTTAAGTTTGAAGATGGGCTAAATCGGGCAAGAGGGAAAAAAGTTCCCCTAAGAAGAACTAAACCAACCCAGAAAAAACAACATAATTTTTATAGTTTTTTGGTTATTTTGTTAAGCAAATGATATATTTTTATGTCAAATACGGTCCAACGCCTTAAACTTGGAGCCATTAAATAAAATAAAAATATTTTTTGACCCCGCCCACTTCAGTGGGCGTTATTATAGGCAAAAATAGCATAAAAATTTAACAAATTGTTTTACTTAAGCCTACATTCTTTAAAAATAACACTTTTAAGCTTTAATGACGAAGCTGAGACGATACCTTGTACTACTCTGCCCTACCCCCTCTTTCCCCTTCGCCCCCTAAATGACCCTATAAATTTTGTATATAATCATCCCACGCATATATCTTTAGAGTTTTATGACTGCCGATTTTCTTAAGAAATGATAATTGCATTTCCTTTGGAATATGATATTAAAAACATGCAGAAATGTATTGAGTAGCAATTAAAATTTTATTTAATTTTAAAAACATTTTTATTCTATAACAGGTTTTGCAAGAAAATTTTAATTCGAAAATGATTGGCTGAAAATGATTTACTTAAGCCAGGCAGTTCTGATGAATCAGCAGTCCTTGTCTATATTTAAATGATAGAAATTGCTGCACACCTCGAATTGTGCAGCCTCAAAATTTTGTTTTTGTATTAAAAAAGTTCTGCCATTTTTGCGGAAACCGCAACATGAATTTTTGCCAATATTGAAATAGACAGCAACATCAAATTGATTTACTCTTCTTTATTGATTTCACTCCGAACTCATTGATTGTATTTTATTGTGTTTTTAATCAAATATATATATTTTATTTTTCTTTTAAATTTATGTGGCTTCCGAAATGGTTTAATACAAAATGTAATATATAAACCACATTTTTAAGTTAAATAATGATATTGATTCGTTTATTTTTGCCAAAGCATTTTTTCTCTGCTACATTTCTTTTAGCAGAAAATTTATTATTTGCATTTATTTTAGACAAATGTGGTATCATTTGTTAAATCAAACAAACAACTTAATAAAATAAAAAAAAAATAAAAAATAAAACAAAGAGAAATAGCAACAGAAAAAAAGAAATGTTGTTGGTTGTAGGTTAACCCAGTAATTTCGGTAGTAAATATTTTACGACTAGTAACTACATATTATTATTGTTATTGTTATTATTATTGCTGAGATGTAGATCCTTTCACAATGCGGTTACTTTGAGCCAAAACAAATAGTGAAGGGTTAGTTGGTGGTATGTGTGAGTGAGTGTTTTTGTATGACCAGTAATCTGAGACCAATAATCCTCTCAAGCCAATTATTTAATCGAGGATTACTGGTCATTATAAAAAAACGGAGCTGAGTACACATATGCCACTACCTAGAAATTGAGACTGAGGACGCCCTCTTTCTTGCACAAAAAGTCTTATATCTGAAATAATTTTGGAATTCGAATAATATTATTTAAAAAAAATAAAAAAAAAAAATTGGCTTGAGAGGGCTAGTGGTCATTATGAAAAAATGAGGTTGGGTACACTTATGCCACAGTATGCAAATGGTGGCCCAACAGGCTGTTAAAAAAGAAAAAGTCCTGTCATTCCAATTCCAAAAATCATTTCAGACATAAGCCTTTTTCGGCTGTATACAAACTCGCACTTGGCATAAAATATAAATTTACACAAGGAAGCGACTAAATATCGAAAAATGATCTTTTTCTATAAAACAAAGAGGCCTTAACGTTAAAATTATTAATTATTTCTCGTGGCTGTTTAAAAGCGCGTATTTTCAATTGTTCAGAAAAAAAATATATTTTTCAAACACAGAACAAATTTTTATATAAATACACTTAATTTTTTGTTCAATACCATTAAATTATTAATTGAAATTAAACATACAACGATTTTTGGTCAAAACAATTATAAATATTGTAAAATGGAAAAGTTTTCAAACAAATTTATTGTTGTACCAACAATTGATGCGCCCATAAGAGACGTTTCTATTATACTGAATCCTGCCGTTGTTGTTGTTGTGACCGAAGCAGGAGTTAGACATTTGCTCACTTTCCTTGCAAATAATCAAATCTGCATTTTTGCATTAATGAAATTTAAATCGCTTCCATGTTTTTCCTTTTTATAGAACTGCCATTAACAATAAAAAAACAAGTGGGTCGAATTTTAAATACCCTCCAAATGTTTAGTAAATAAAAACTCTATTTTTTCAGGGTCGCTGCAGGAGGGGCCATTTGGGGAGACATCTCACCTGTGCCACAAAACGCTTAAAACTCAATTTATCATGTTATTAAGTGCAAAAAAAATTTTTTTTATGCGTAAACATCTATACGCTGGTGGTAAAAGTATTTTAGACATTAAACTTATGTCCAACTAGCTCATTCGCTCAGTTTTGACAAGAACCTCTGATCAAACCTATGTAATTTAAATGGGTTTGATCAGAGGTTCTTGTCAAAACTGAGCGAATGAGATAGTTGGAGACAAGTCTATTGTACACTAGGTGGTGTTGAGTGTATATCTATGCAGCTGTTAAGTTTCTCTGTACTTCTTCTTGTCCGTATGATTACACTAATACACTCATATATAGCTCACACCGATTTGATCTTACTCTAAATTTGTGATTGTATTGTGAAAAATATTTTTAACTCCCCCCGAGGGTATAGATGTTTACACATCAAAAACTTTAAAAATTATGTTGTTTTTTAGAGGTTCCCTGCAGGAGATGGAACTAGTATCAAATTAGTACTGCACTAGTACAAAAGTCACCAGTACTAGTTCCCAACTGTGAACTTTCCTATACCATGTTAATGCTCAAATTAACATTAAGTGTGTTTGGAAAATTACTAGTACCATTGGTACTAGATGGAAACTAGAGGGATACTAGTACTATTAGTACTAGATGTGTACTAGTATAATTTCTTCTAGTCGGATACTAGTACAATCAGTAAAAAAAAGTCCCTAAATTTATTGGTTTTTTAAACCCAATGAAATT
Source organism: Linnaemya tessellans (assembly GCA_951800035.1). NCBI lineage: Eukaryota > Metazoa > Arthropoda > Insecta > Diptera > Tachinidae > Linnaemya > Linnaemya tessellans. The sequence continues at coordinate 4,372,929 of OX637535.1, forward strand.
TGTTAAGTCTTTGTCTTCACAAGCAATTTTTGGTTCAGCAATTCTTAGTTTATAAGAGGAAATGGAAAGTTCCTTCAGGGCACTAGCACCCTGTACAACTTTAGTTACGTTTGGTACTGCACCATATACCATACACTAATGAACATACAATACTTATATCAATTTTTATTATTTTAAAAAATATCGCTAATTTTACATATGAACATAAATATTAACAAAAAAAAAACACGTTTAAAAAATTTTAAAATTAGCATTTAATTTTATTTATTTTTTCAAATTTGAAATTGTTTAAAAATTGTAACAATTAAAAATAAAATAAATGAAAATGCGAATTAGCAATTCGCTTTAAAACATGATCAGAAAGTAATATGAAATTCTAGAAGTCAAATCAATCTACAAATGAACTACTTGAAGTACTAGTACTTTTCTGTATATGATTAATCACCTATTGAACTAGTGCTTGCTATACTAGTAATCGTACCAGTAGCTCAAAGACAATTAACGCTTATCCTCCTGCAGGGTTGGTTTAGTTCTTCTTAGGGGAACTTTTTTCCTTTTTGCCCGATTTAGCCCATTTCTGAACTTGACCTGTGTTATCCTTCAAAATATATTTTTACCGAATTGCAAGAGTGTGTTTCTTTTTGTTGGACTGAATTGGGATGTTCAGAGACGGATGGATGGACGTGCCCAGATCCTCTTAGGTTTCATCACTGATCAAGAATATATATAATTTATGGGATATTTCTTTGCGTTACACACGAAATGACAAAGTAAATATATGAAATTTTTTTTTTTGGAGGGCATAAAAATATATAAGAATTGTCTTTTAAAAATATTACCATCGACTGGCATATATGAAATAAATGAAATATTAACACACACCAACTTCTAATAAAATTAATCTGATTTAGTCGTGTTAATTCTCAGCCATGTTTTTGTAGGAACGACTGTTTTCACTCGTGCAATTTTAATTTTGCAGCATATTGTTGTGTTTTGGTCCTGGATGCCGGCTGCTGTTGTTTTGCCTTCCATGAACTTGTTAATGTATGCAATTTTTCTTCAGCCAAAATAGGAAAATTGTTTGCTTTCCAGCAGCAACTTCAGTACAGTTTTTATTTATTTTATTTTTTCTGTACGGATCTTTCAATCGTTTTCTGTTGCTTGCAAATATTTTTTTTTTATATAATTTTTTTCCTTCTGTTCGTTTTGGGTATAAAATAAATGTCGTCATTGACTTGCAATTGATTGGGCCCGTTTATTATTTGCTTGTCAGTCCGTTTATAAGAAAGTGAAATATTTAAAACAAAATTTAGTTAAGTTGTAATTGCTTTTTTGGTTTTATATTATTATTCTTTTTAAATAATTCACGAATTACTGGCCTGTTATTTAAATTTTGTTGTTGCTGCGCGCCTGTACTCATAAACTGATTTAAATACTTTTTCAGGGTAATCAAGCAGCAAATCATTTGCCTACTTTTAATATATAAATATTTTTTTATATTTTTATTACTTTCTTGCCTTTTGCTTTTGTTAAGAAAGTATTACTTTTCGTTATTTAAGTTTCGAAAGTATTATTATTTAAAATACCTTAGCGTTAAGCTCTATAAGAACAGACTTTGTGCTGCTAAACTTTAGGCACAAAAAGACAAAAAAAAAATATTTAATAATTGCAAATGGTTTCGTTTTTTCTGCATACAATTTATTTAAGACAGTAGTTCTCCTGAGAATCATCTTTATTAAAATACTTTTTTGTTGAGCTGTAAAAAAAAATTATCGCAATCCCACAGATTTTTTTGTTCTATACATACAAACTCTTCTTAGCTGGCGAAGATGTGCATAAAATGGTGAAATATAATACCTTCAGTTGCTCTGCTTCCCTCTGCCACTTTTATATCCGTTTATTTTTACCTAAAAAATTTTGTTGCTAACCAATGGCAGCTGAGCGTAGGAGCTAACGAAAAAACTGTGCGCTGTATTTATTGTAAAAGGACTTCTCAGTATTGAAATACAACTGCTTCTATTGTTCGACTGCTGGCATTTTCATATAAAAAAGCAATGCATGAATTTAGGCGTGTATATATTTTTTGTCTTGGTGTTTGTTAAAATGTTTTTTACATCGCCAGACCAGCTCTTTAGAATTTTTCTCTTCCTGATATAAAATCTAAAAATAAATGATTGGGATGATTACATACAAAATTAAAAAAAAAAAAAATTTTTTTGGTAGGGTCATTTAGTGGGTGAAGGGGGAGGAAGGGGTAGGGCAGAGTAGTACCAGGTTTCGTCTCAGCTTCGTCATTAAAGCTTAAATATGTTATTTTCAAGGAATGTAGGCTTAAGTAAAACAATTTGTTAAATTTTTATGCTATTTTTGCATATAATAAAGCCCACTAAAGTGGGCGGGGTCCACAAATAATTTTTTATTTATTTTATGGCTCCAAGTTTAAGGCGTTGGACCGTATTTAACATAAAAATATATCATTTGCTTAACAAAATAACCAAAAAATTTTAAAAATGTGTTGTTTTTTCTGGGTTGGTTTAGTTCTTCTTAGGGGAACTTTTTTCCCCCTTGCCCGATTTAGCCCATCTTCGAACTTAACCTGCTCTAAGCTTTAAAATATATTCATACCAAATTTCAAGAGTCTAGCTTCGTTTGGACTAGCTTTCGTTTGGACTGAATCGTGATTTCCACAGACGAACGGACGGACGGACATGCTCAGATCGTCTTAGATTTCATCACTGATCAAGAATATATATATACTTTTTGGGGTCTGAGATGGATATTTCGATGCGTTACAAACGGAATGACAAAGTGAATATACCCTCCAAATTCTTTTTTGGAGGGTATAAAAATAGTGCAAATATTTAAAAATTGTATTCCATAAGCCTTGAAAATTTATTTTATAAGCTTTTACGACGATTGTAATATCTTACCCTACCCTACCCTAAATGACCTTATAAAAAAAAAGATTTGTTTCTACAATTAACTATCCTGAAAATTTAATTTTTAACTTCTTACGATTTAGGTGAGATGTCTCCCCTACGGCCTTTGTCAGAGTGAACCTGCGTAGAGTTTTAAAATAGAGCACAGAAATGTCTTAAAAGAACTGTGATCCAGACTGATATAAAATATTAATATGTAAGTTTTTATGCTGACGGAAAGTTGCCTCAGTCATGATCCTCCCAACATATTGGAAATGACCGTTACAAAATAAATTTGTTTCTTTTTTTACTTAAGTCAAGTACCATAAACATTTTAATAAGAATAAAAATAGAGTTTTTATTTAATAAATATTTGGAGGGTATTTAAGATTCAACCCTGTCGAGTTTAACGTTTTTACTTGTTTCCAACTCTATTTGTAGTTATCCGAGGCAAACACCGATGCATGCCCGTTCATGCTGCTGCATCTGTAAGCAATGGGTGTTTAGGTATTGAGTAATCTTAGCATGAAATTTCAGTGTGACGTTCTAAGGACAGAGCACACTTGTCATGTATCAAATGAAACATTTAAGTGTCTCGGCTTGATGAGAGGGTGTGCAACATATTCGTTTCATCTGAGCTCCTTACTATTTGTACCACTTACATTCGACCGAAAATGGAATACAACTCTCATGTATGGGCCGGTATTTCAAGGTGTATTTTTAAGGTATTCTATACCTTCATATCGCCTGAATTTATCAGTCAACAACTCTATGCATTGCAGGGAAAATTCATTCTTTGCCCGGATAACTTGTATGTGGCCCCTGCGGCGGTATTTTCTGTCGTATATAGCACGGAAACATTCAAATCGAATGTTCATTGGCATTTCTCCCTTTATCCTTTTTCACACAAATAATTTTCCTAGTTCCAGCATAACTCACGCAGCAGTAGGGGTCATTTCCTGAGTGCCTGTCCTGGTAAAAAGTCATCCAAGTCTTTTCAGGCTCTATGCCGAGGTCTGGATTTAGCAGTTATTAACAGTGTACTGAACTTTTAGAACTATAATAGAAGGATGCCTTTAAGCCTTAAAAACTGCTATAGAACTTAAAATGCTTGGTGAGAACAATCGTATTACAAGACCAACAATAATTATTCCTTTTGAAAAAATTTTTTGAATTTAAAATAGATATACTAATATGGTGTTCAGACCAGGGACCTAACTGTTATGACTTTTATCAAAAAAATCAAGAAATAAGAGTTATTTTTGATTTCTATATTTTTAAATGAAAAATAAAAGTTATTTTCGATTTTTATATTTTTATATCAATAATAAAAATCAATTAAAAATTCGTGACATAGGTAATATGTTTGTGTTTCCATGGCTTCGAAAATTAGCTTTAATTGTTCATTCTGCACCTGCCAGTCAAGTAATATTGGGAAATTTGAGATATAATATATCTGAGGAACATTCAAAATCAATTATGATGGTAAAATTGAACACCTGAAAACGACCTCTTAACACTGACTTGAATGGCAGCCAAAACTTATAAGCTATTTCTATGCATTCATGTTTTTATAGCTGATAATGGATAAGTCACATAATATATTATATTCATATAGAAATTTGAATGAAGCAGCATATTATAATACATACGGCATCAACAAATAAATAAGAGTTTTGAATTGATTTTTATTATTGATATAAAAATATAAAAATCAAAAATAACTCTTATTTTTCATTTAAAAAATAAAAATCAAAAATAACTTTTATTTTTCATTTAAATATATAAAAATCAAAAATAGCTCTTATATTTCATTTAAAAAAATAAATATCAAAAATAACTCTTACTTTTGATTGTTAAAATAAAAATCAAAAATTTAAAAATCATGCAATATGTTGGAAGCATTTCGCCTAAAAATCATGATGGTGTAATTAAAAGTTTTCTACGATGTTCATTTATGTATGATTTATTTTTTCAAAAATTGAAAAATAACTCTTATTTCCGGTCCGTGGTTCAGACATACCCCTTAATTGAGTTTATCGCAATTAACAGCATTATTGAGCTCAATTACCCATACAAATTTTAAATAGCTAATTAACCAATTAACGCTTAATTGTCTATAAAATTGTGCAAAGCCTAAAATGCAGCACTGTAAAAGTTTGTTTAGTGAGCACCAAATTGCCTACTGAACAAACTTTATAATATATGACAACTCATATGTAAACAAATGCACAGCAAAAAATGACGAGTCAAGTTGAGGGTGAGTTTTTAAAATAAAAATTTTGAATTAAAAATTAAAACAAATGAAAAATAAAAAATTTATTTCGTACAACAACAGGTCCAAAGGCAAAAAGAAAGCTCATATAATGGAAAGAGGCCAGTGAAGCAGCAATGTGAGCAACACCTTTTGTCACCTGCTGTCAAACGCTAATTGCGTTAGCTATATTGAGTATGAGTAAACACTTTTCAATTAACTTATTATTGAGTCAATTAAAAATTCATGTCTGCACAGCATATAAATAATATTTTGCGCTATTTGCAAATTTTTGCGCAGCAAACCGGGCAGCAGGTAGTAAATTATAAAGTTGCCTAAATTTTTATTTATGTTTTATGAATTCAAGCCAAGAAGCAATTTTTTCTTATTTTATATATATATATATATATATATATATATATATATATATATATATATATATATTTTTTTTTTTTTTTTTTTGCTCCAAAGTTTTCATCATCATCACTTTGAATTGCTGTCAGAAAACGTTGCAATTTAAGCTTGTAAAAGTTGTAATTACCCCCTGAGGCGAAGTAATGTGAAAGAAGTGAGCTTGTGTGTGTGTGTGTGTGTGTGTGTGTGTATGTGTGTGTTAGACAATGAATGGCTCAGTTTTTTTTTTCCTAAAATAATATATTCTTACTACTAAATTTTTAACACTCCTCATTTGGCTTATTATTTTGGATTTACATCGTTGTTATTTGATTCTACTGCCGTGGCAGAAAGACAAATAAGAAAATATGATTACGATACGAATATGTGATGTGCTCAGTTAGGAGCTGTGGCAAGATACCAAAAAAAAAAATATATATTTAAAAAAAATATGTAATAAAAAAATAAAGGAAAATATATTACAAAATTATATATTTATACACTGCGTATTCTAACTATAGGCTTAGTTGTAGTATGCAATAAGCAGCACAAAGAACACCTGATGCATATTTCGTAGGACATGTCGCCTATAGGCATTCTTGCTAATATTATTTGGAGTCTCTCAAGCATCATTAGAAAATTGTAAAACTAACCAGAGATATTTGAGAATTAATCATATGTGACCTTCTCCGAGAAAAGGGACCTAGTGTGTGACAATGAAGTTTTGAGAAAAACGCATTTAAAGTTTCATTCATAACGCATTATCACTGTGAACACAGCTTCAGTTGGGAGATGCGATTTTTTGACTGGACCCTTTTCTCGGAGAAGGTCACATATCTGCGATTATTGGTCAAAAGTTGTTCTATACATTAAATGCAATTAAGATTTATATTTATTGTTCCAGATTTTTGTTTTAAATTTAGGAGGTCATGATTAATATTCCAATTAACGAAAGAAAATCAGTAAAAAGCGGTTTAAATTATACCACTTACCCAGCAGAGCAGAACAGCTGTTTTCGAAAGCCGCTACACTTTCATTATCAGTACTCATGTGCATTTTGTTTGTACTCGTGTTACTTAAAACAAAAAAAACATTCTCAGAATTTTTTCCCACTCTAATTGTAGTTATCCGAGACAAAAACCGATGCATGCTCGTGCATGCTTCTTCATCTGTAAGCAGTGGCTATTATAGGTATTGAGGAATCAGAAGCTCTTATTATTCTGGGCATGAAATTTCAGTGTGATATTCTATGGACAGAGCACACTTGTCATGTATCAAATGAAGCATTTAAGTGTCTCGACTTGATGAGAGGGTGTGCAACATATTCGTTTCATCTGAGCTCCTTACTATTTGCAGCACTTACATTCGACCGAAAATGGAATATAACTCTCATGTATGGGCCGGTATTTCAAGGTCTTATTGTTCATTTAATTTATTATTGAAAGTTGTTGTGTGTTCGCAAAAAAAAAATACATTTTTATTAAATTATAAAGGGTGTTTTTTTTATAGACTGACACAAGTTAAAATCATAATAAAATAAGAAAATATAAGCCCTATTCACAATCTTGTGCAAATGGTCGTGCATCATTGCATTTGCAAAATAATTGTACTCTACACTAATAAAATACATTGAAAATGCTCTCAAATACTCTCTCAATTTGCAAATGCTATCAAGCAAGACCATTTGCACAGGATTGTGAATTGGGCTATAGTTTTATTATCAATGAAACGGGCTTTATTGCAAAGAAAATTTTATGAATTAAATGTTTAAATATGATTTCTGTCATGTGGCCGTTACGGCTGGCGCATAGATGGCGCAAGTTGGAACACCAATTTTCAACTACAAAAAAATAAATTTTTCCATAAAGTGGAAGGACACAAGTCCAGTTGGACTAAGATCATCTTCAATGCTTTCCTGTACAGTGGCTACAGCTTCTTTAGTGGGCACTCTTCGCGGTCAAACGGGATGCACTTGATCAGTAACAGTAAATGTGGTCGCAAAACGTTGGACTGCTTTTGGAATTAGCCGCTCTGAAGCACGCTTTTGTACGGCATAAAATGAAAGCAGGGCACGATGAGTTTGACGAATAGAAGAATTATTTTGATTAAAACTGTCAACAATTTGCAAGCGTTCCTCTGGTCTTGTGACACTCTAAAAAACACGCTTTAGAATAAAATATATATTTTCCATTACTTCGAAGTCTCCTTTGAATCGGGTCTTGTTGTTGCTTCGCTGTACCATAAGACACTTTATATTCTTGTCTTAAAGTGTGTTGTATTCTCTAGTTGCATTTGCTGGAGCGTTTACAGTTTCTCACACTTCCCCTTATACCTTAACAGTCTTGGTTGTAAATTAATTTGTTTTTTTTTTCATATTTCCTTAAAACATTTTCCAAAGATACACACACACACACATACTAAAACTTTGTCCACCTGCTTTTAAGAAGACATTAGCGCAATATTTTAATTCCTTTACTCCTGGGGTAAATACCATAAGCCATAATTTAGTGCAAAATGCAATTTTTTATATCATTTTATGGTCATTGTGAATAGTTGAAATTAATATTAAGATCTCTAGCATTAGCAGCATAAAAAAAGTTCACATTCTTTATTTTACTTGTTAAGCAGTTCTCCTTCATGCTTTTAATAAAAATTATTAATAAAATATTAACAAAAGCATTATGAATTTATTACACGAACTAAGTGCTTTTAATAAGTTGAAAAAAGGGGTCTTTTCACTGCTGCTTGCCATTTACTACTCAGCAATCAAATGATTTATTCTGTTAGGAATCTGCTAAATAGTGGGATATTATGAAGTGAAATAAATGAAAATATTATTTATTTGTTTAATAAAATGCAGACTGTGTTTTTGTAGTGAATTTTTTCTTTATAGTCTAATCTAAAATTCAACCAGGTTAGTGTGTATTATAATTATGATTTTTATTATCAAAGTATATGCCATTGATTCATGTCAATTTCTGCCTCTACCTTCCCTTATCCCTCTACTACGTCCAGATTAAATACATAAGACTGCATTCTTCTTTCAATTGTACGTTTGCTGTGATTTACATACTTACATATTAATTAAGCTTAATGGAAGCTGTTTAAGGACACACTGTAATGCAATATCACTTTGTGTAAAAAAAAAATTAAATGAAGGACAACATGTGCAGCAAATGCTTTCTGCGCGCTGTTCATACAGAATGCATGCATTTGCCAAGGAAAATAAATAAAATAGAAATATGAACATGCATTTGAGTTCGTTATTGAAAATATAACAGTTTTCGCAGTTTAACAACAATGGCCGTCAGAAGTAATTGCAAATGCTTGTCACTCATGTGTCAATAGCACATTTTTTAATATAATCTCTTTTTTTCCTTTTTTTTTTGTTCATTTTTCAACTAAAAAATATGCCGTTCGGATAAATTTTGTATGCCAACAATTAATTGTTTAGTGCAACTAATAGGAGAATAAATTGACGTCAGATATTATCACAAAATTTGTAAGCCGAAATGATATGAAAAGGCTAAATTAGCTTGGCTTTAATATCCAAAGTGGCTACTTTTGGGTCTCTATAGAAACAGGGTTTTCAGACTTAAATTATACTCTTTTGTGTCTTCAATTCTATAAATTTGTTTTCCAGCATTTTTTCATATACTAAAGTAATTATGGTGAAATTTTATAAATTTTCTATATTGCACTAGACATTAAAATAATAACTTCTTTGTGACATTTAAACGCACTTACACTTTAGGATAAATGCAATAATGAGTAGAATGCAATAGTGAGTAGATCCTATGTAACCAATTTCATTTATCTTTAAAAATATTTGAGAAAAATGTTTTTAATAATTTCAAAATGTAATAAGAAAGCTCTCAATACCATCCCCTATTTACTAAAGGGTGTTTTCTTATGAAGTTTTTTTTTTTTATACGAATCACTCTGTTGTCTGACAGCTGTTTTGACAGTTTAAAGTGACGTCTCTACTCAGTATTGTTTGGCAAATCATCAGGAACAGGTGAACTCCAGAACAACGCTTCCAAATCGTGGCAATTTCTTTTCAAAAACAGTGTTCAATTAAAAATGTTTATCCGCTTTTTTACCGCAAAATTCTCTTCAGTGATGAGGCGCATTTTTGGTTGAATGGATATGTCAACAAGAAAAATTGCCGTATTTGGAGCAGAGATAATCCACACGCCGTTCAAGAATTACCAATGCATCCCGATAAATATACTGTTTGGTGCGGTCTGTGGGCTGGTGGAATCATCGGTCCTTATATCTTTAAAAATGAGGAAGGACGACGCGTTACCGTGAATGGAAATCGATACAGAATCATGATCAATGAATTTTTGGTACCAAAACTTCAAGATATGGATGTAAACGAAATGTGGTTTCAACAGGATGCAGCCACTTGTCATACTGCGGGCGAAACAATGGACTTATTGAAAGAACATTTCAACGACAACATTATTTCGAGAAATGGACCGGTGAATTGGCCTCCGCGTTCGTGTGATTTGACGCCACTCGATTAGTTTTTGTGGGGATACCTGAAATCATTGGTTTACGTGGATAAACCAGCAACGATTGACGCTTTGGAAACCAGTATTCAACGTGTCATTGCTGAAATATGCCCTCAAATGCTTGAAAAGGTGGTCGAAAATTGGACCTCCACAATGGCCTTTGTGCAAAATAGTCGTGGTGGCCATATGCCCGAAATTATATTTAAATGTTAAAAGACAACAAATTATCTACCAAATAAAAAATTTATTTTGGCCATTTTATAATTTGGCATGTGTTTTATTTAAATTTCAAATCAGCAAGCTCTTATAAAAACACCCTTTAGTTCGAGCGCAATGCACTGCATATGTAGGGATCATCCCCTGAGTGCTGGTCCGAGTTAAAAATAAAATAAGTAAAATTGATATATATGGCTGTGCCGAATCTTAAATACCTTTCACAGATATATTTCTCATTTCTTTCTAAAACAGAAAATAGATTTTTTTGCACAAAAAACCAAAATAAGGAACTTATTTGGGTACTTGTATGTACCAAAAAAAAAATCGATTTTCCAACCCTGAAATAGAATTTTTAATTTTTTGGTGTTTTACATATATGCAATTCTTCTTGAAGTATAAAAAACATTTAATGCACTAAAAAACCAAAATTGGGAACTACATTTACATACCAAAAATATTTCGATTATCCAACCCTGGAATCGAACATCTAATTTTTTGGTTTTTAGTACCAATTAAGTTCTTCCTGAAGTATAAAATAAGTTTAGTTCACAAAAAAAAAATAGGGATTTATATGGCTATTTTTATATAACAAACATATTTCGATTTTCGAACCCTGGAATAGAATTTTTAATTTTATTTATTTATTACACGAATGTAATTCTTGCTGAAGTATAAAATAGGTTTATTTCGCTAAAAAAATTAATTAGGAATTTATATGGCTATTTTTATATAACAAACATATATCGATTTTCGAACCCTGGTATAGAATTTTTAAGTTTATTTATTTATTACACGAATATAATTCTTGCTGAAGTATAAAATAGGTTTGTTTCGCAAAAAAAATTAAGAATATTTATGGCTATTTTTATATAACAAACATATTTCGATTTTCGAACCCTGGAATAGAATTTTTAATTTTATTTATTTATTATACGAATATAATTCTTGCTGAAGTATAAAATAGGTTTATTTCGCTAAAAAAATAAATTAGGAATTTATATGGCTATTTTTAAATAACAAACATATATCGATTTTCAAACCCTGGAATGTAATTTTTAAATTTATTTCTTTATTACACGAATGTAATTCTTGTTGAAGTATAAAAAAGGTTAAATTCACTGGAAAAACCCAAAACTAGGAATTTATATGGCTGCTTTTATGTACCAACAAATTTTCAATTTCCGAACCCTGGGAGCGCAATTTTAATACTTTTATTTTTTTTTTAGCTATGTAACTCTTAATGACTTAGAAAATTGTTTTATTTAAGAAATACTTAAAATTTGTAAAAATTTTGCTCACTTTCATGTACTACCAAATATTGCAGTTATCCAGCCCTGGAATCGAAATTATTATATTTTTAGATTTGAATACTAATTTTATTTTTCCTAAATTCTAAAATAGCTTTTATTAGAAAAAAAATCTTACTTCTATGTACCAAAAAATAAACAGAAATTCGTAATTTCCCATCCCTGGAAAAAAGCTTTTTAGTTTTTAATAAAAATTTTATTCTTCCCAAAGTATGAAATAGGTTTAGTTAACATACACACAAAAAAAAATCATTTTTTTCTAGTTAATCTTGCGTCCAGAAATAGGTCTAAGCTTCCCAGCCCTGGAATCGTATATCGGATTTTTGTAAGCTTCAATACCACTCTATTTAAGTTCATTTCCAATTCATCAGTTCAACAACAAAGTTTCTAGCTTTTCTGGGGGCTGGGAAAAACCGACTCACCTACAGACTGACGGGCAGACGGCCATGGCTCAGGGGGTCCCTTATTAATATTGAGAAAATTACACACGGAATGACAATTTTATATATATCTTTTCACTTTTTTGCGAAGGGTATAAAAAAACTTTAATTTTGAATAAAATGGTTCAAATGAAGTTAAAAGCGATTCATAATTCTCTTGTTTGTTTGCGTGTAAGAATCAAAAAACGATATAACATTGTTTTGTTGTTTGTTTTTGAATCAAATTTAATTCGAGTAAAATATTGCAAATTTTTTTTTTAGCATGCAAATCTACACAAAAATTCTTTTTCTGTTGTTTATATTTCGTTAATGTTGGCAGCCCAAGAAATATTTAAGGTGTACCACAATGTTGTCGCTATTATATAATTTGCTTTTTGCTGGCAAGATTCACATATACATATAAATACATACGCAAAAATTTTATTTCTAAAAAAACGACAATATTTTAAGGAATTAAAATGAATATAATTTAATATTGTAGTTACTGACATGATACTAAAGGCTTTAATATTTTAACAAAGTCAATGTAACTTGAAATTATATAACAAATGAATGGCTTATATATTTATTATCAAAAATAGTATTAGAGTTTAAATAATTTCCATTTAAAATTAATAAAACATACATTGTAGAAAGGCTATCGTTTGTTTATTAAACTATTTTAGAAAATATTTAATAACACTTTAAAGGCAAACTGTCCTGGCTTGCAATTTCGTTTAGAAATGCACAGAATTCAATATATAATCAAATATTTTATATCCATGTCACAGAGCAAATATTTTCCAATGAAATATATTGAATGAATAAAATGGAAAATGGAAATATATATTATTTGACTGTTTCCACTGTTCGCAATAGACTTACATTCCTATTTCACATTGTGTGCAAATATTTTCTCAGGAATTTTCATATGATATCAACCTTGTTTATTACTTTCTTTTTATTTATTCTTTCAGTTTCGTTACACATGAAAAGCAAAAATATTTGCGATGTTAATGGCATAGCCAAACAACTGCAATTTGTTACTGAGACTTTTGCATAAACAATTATTTACGCTTTAAGTTTCAGAAACGGTTTGTTTGTGTGACAGCTCCTTAGGAATGTTTACCTACAGAATAACATTGTTTATTGAATTCTTTAAAAAGCTGTTGAATCTCATAAGTGTTAAGTGTTACAAATTATCTTAATAAAATCATACAGAGAAGGATATAAGGATATAAGGAATAAGGACCGATTAAAAAAAAATTATTTTGCATCCTGATCAATTGTATTCCGGGCACACTTACCAGCAAAATTACTGTTTTACAAATTACAATGTTTTACAGCTGAAATCAAATTATTAGTGTTTATAATTTCACTATCAAATCGAACGGGGAACTTAAGCAATGAGGACCTAGTGTTAGTTTCAATTCGCCAAACTGTTTTTTTTTTGATGTGTTAACATCTATACGCGCGCCTCTAGAGCAGTAAACTATCAGTTTCAATACATACGCAAGTGTAAGTGTAAGAGTTTGTTTGTTTGTTGTTGTTGCTTGGCAGTCGGTATTGAAAGTGATTATTGGGCGATTTTCATATAATTTTCCCACGCGAGTTTCTCCGGAAATTCATAGCCGATTTTATTAATTTTTGGATTAAAACGCTAGTGCGCTTTTCGACGAAGAGTTTAGGCTAAAAATTAAAGCGATCCGATATCGGCGAGCGGAGATTTAAGTGTTTTAATTCGGAGTATTAATTTGGAGTAATATTAAAAAAGCGTTTTGTGTTGATCTTCGGTTTTGTCTTATGCAGAGCAAGGAGGATAGTGACGTGGTTATACGTACATATATAAAAATGAGATAGCAAGACAGCAACGTATGTAGCTTATGTACAAACATAACAATGTATGTATGTACATTTGTCTGTTGCTTTGCATTCTCTTTGTTTTTTGTGGGTTTAATATAAAATAAATAAACAAAAAGGTGTTAACACATCGCCCATGAGTTCGGACACCCATTGATTTTTTTTTTTAACAACAAACACAGCCCGCGAATCGATTTGCTTGTTTGCGGAAAACACCCAGGGTTTTCGGCGGGAATCGAACCCACGACCATTGGACCGACAGGCTGGCATTGCTACCCATCAACCACAGAGGCACCCTTACAGGGTCATTGATAGGGTCATACTATGTTGTTCGCTATAAATCGAAATTTTCATATAAAATACATTTACATATTCAAATGTTGAGATTACGTTGCTGCTTTACAAAAAGAGTTAGAAACCAATTATAATCAGTTTCACTCACCTATTCACTAGGAACTTGGAATTCTTCTAGCAAAACTTTTTGAAGACCGATGCGAGTACTTTTATTTTGATTCATCTCCTAGAAACAGTTGTTGTTCAACCCTGGGCATAGAATTTTGATAAAATTTAAATGGACTTAAAATGCCGCTTTTAAACCTCCAGTTTATATACCCTTCACAAAAAAGTGAATAGATATATATATGAACGTTTGTCATTCTGTGTGTAATTTCCTCAATATTAATATGGGACCCCATAGAGTATATATATTCTGGATCCTTATGAATAGCGATGACGATTGAACGATGTCTGTCTGCTTGTTTTCCCAAGTCCCCAAAAGAGTTGGAGACAATTTTGGACTGATGGATTGGAAATGAGCTTAAGTAGGGTGATATCGAAATTCAGAAAAATCCGAAACACGGTTCCAGAGCTGGGAAGCTTACACCTATTTCTGGACGCAAAATTAACTAGCAACAAGTAACAACGTGATATTCCATTGGTTCGAATCTTAAATACCCTTTAAATATTTAGTAAGTAAATTTAAAAGGTTTAATTTGGTGGAACAGAGTTCCTTTATATAATAATGTACGTCAACGCCCACTAAAGAGGGCGGGGTCCTAAAATAGACTACATCATGTTTTCCGCAGACGAACGCACAGGCATCGCGAGACCGTCTTAGACTTAATCACTGATCAGGAATATATATACTTTATTGGATCCAATTATTTTTGGAGGGTATTAAATCTGTAGTTTTTGGGGTCTCTCTGGCAAGGGCCGTGGGGGAGACATTTCACCTTTGCAATAAGACTAAAAATAAATATTTGGGATAATTAAATGTAAAATTTATTATGTTAGTGAAGATAAATATGCCGAATTAAACATGTTTTGACGTAAGCACTTAAGAAACAACGTATTTAGCTGCGAAGTTAAATATGTTATGACGTAACGAAATGGCAAACAGTGAATTTTTTTAATGAAAATCCATATTTAATAAATTTTTTTAACATTTTGTGAAAATATTTACAGGCCATGAAAGGTCAACTTAAAGGCCATGAGAGTGTGTGTGATCTTGAAGGGATTTTTGGCCCTAGTGGCCAAATAAGGAGTTGTCATGCATTGCCAGTATATACAAAATGATGTATGTGATAAAAGACACTCCCATAATCATTTTGTACATAAATATGCATTTTCATACAAGAAAAAAAAACTTCACTAATTGCCATTTCGTTACGTCATAATATATTTAACTTCACAGCTAAATACGTTGTTTCGTAAGTGCTTACGTCAAAACATGTTTAACTCGGCTTATTTATCTTCACACACATAATTTTATTATTAATTTTTTTTGATAGGGTCATTTAAGGGGCAAAGGGGGAGGGGCAGGTAGGGCAGAGGCGTACCAGGTTACATCTCAGCTTCGTCATTAAAGCTTAAACATTTTATTTTAAAGAAATGTAGGCTTAAGTGAAACAATTTGTTAAATTTTTGTGCTATTTTTGCATATAATAATGCCCACTAAAGGAGGCGGGGTCCAAAAATTTTTTATTTTTATTTTGTGGCTCCAAGTTAAATGCGTCGGACTTACTTTGACATAAAAATATAGCATTTGCTTAACAAAATTACAAAAAAAATTTTAAAGATTATGCTGTTTTTTTAGAGGTTGGTTTAGTTCTTCTTAGGGGAACTTTTTGCCCTCTTCCCCGATTTAACTGATTTACGAACTTTACCTGTGCTATCGTTCGAGATATATTTATACCAAGTTTCAAGGGTCTGGCTTTTTTCGTTTGGACTGAATCGTGATTTCCACAGACGAATGGACGGACGGATGTCAATTATGTATACAGCAGGAAAAGTTTTAAAACTGAAATATTTTTGAAATTCGAATAATAAGACTTTTTCTTTATAAAAAGCCCCCTGGGCCACCATTTGTATATAGTGGCATATGTGTAGCCATCTCCATTTTTCCATGATGACCAGTAATCCTCTCAAGCCAATTTTCTTAAATATATAAATGTCTTATATCATCCTAAACTCATCACATCCCTGCTATTTTTGCTTGAAAAACAATATCTCTGACGGCCAGTGTTACTCAAATTAATTAATATTGAAACAACAAATTTCATTAACACATTCTGTTATCTTTAAACTTGAGCTCGTCACGACTTTTGTTTGATATTTTTAGATGCTCAAAGTAATTAATTATCAAATTTCATGAAAACATTTCTAACTGTAAAACACATACTATTTTAAAATATAATTAAATCTTTAACTTTTGGTTAAATGTTTCTATTTAAATACATTAAACACACACACACACGCACACACGCAGCCTTGTTAACTAATTAACCGTAATGGAATGTATTCACTCACGTATTTCACTCACTTGCCTTTCATCATCGCAATCATTAGCAACTTCCATAAGTATAAATAAATGAATTTTCTACGAATTATTTATTTATTTATATATTTTATTTTTTTTTTGTAATTAATTTTGTTTTCATTTGCTTTATATAAGAGCATAAAAGAATCTTTTAAGTAAATCTCATTAAGTTTTGAAGAGCTGTTGTGTGTTCTTAAGTTTTTCATTAAGCAACAAATATTGTATTCAAATTAACTACAACAGCACAACAGAGAAGTAGCAGAGTGAGAGAGAATGATATTTATGTGCACCAGCAAAAATAATCCAGGGAAAAAGTCTCAAGCAGCATTTCAGTACAGAAGCGTCCCCATGAACATACGCCGAACTGTAAAACATAAACTTCACACAATTAAGTTGAAAAGTTGTTGCAAAAGCTCTAGCAGTTAAGTCAAGTTGAAGCTTAAACGTATTGGGGAAATATAAGTATTCTTAAGATCTTGTGGCAACAAATATGTGTGCTGGGACATTTCTGCAAACAAATTCATAAATTTCATAGATATGTATTAATAAATGAATACTTGTCTGTTAAGATTATTTTTGTTTATGAAGCAGAATTTTTGTTCAAACACAGTCGATTATAAGCAGGATATACTTGCCTTAAATCGGAAGTATTTATAGGGCATGCTTTGCAGAGGTGTTATTTATGTGGATGGAATTCAAAGATGTTAAATAATAAAATCGTTATTGTTGTTTTGAAAATAAATAATTTTTTAAAATTTAAATTAAATTCTTAAGAAAATTTATTTAAATATATACAAAAAGTTTCACCAAAGTGCAGGTCTAGGTAAAAAAAAAAATAAATAAGAACATTATATTGGACCGGGTCGAACCTTAAATACCCTCCAAAAAATTTATTAAATAAAAACTCTATTTTGTAGGGGTCTGGGAGTGGCCGTGGTGAAGACATCTTACCTTTGCCATAAAAGTCAATTTTTAGGGTTATTAATATAAACTTTTTTTTATAGGGTCATTAAGTGGACAAACAGAGGGGAGGGTAGGACAGAAGAAGTTTAGAGAACATCTCAAGACTTCTTCATAAAAGCTTTAAAATTTAATTTATTGCGAATGTGTTTAAGAATTTGTTAAATATTTAAACTATTATTCCATATTAAACGCCCACAAAAAGGGGTGGGGTCCAAAAATCGATTTTTGTGATTTTCTAGCTCCAACTTCAACTCTTGGGACTTTCTTTGACATAAAAATATATCATTCGTTTAACAAAATTCCAAAAAAAAAAATTTAAATGATGTTGTTTTCTAGAGGTTGGTTTAGTTTTTCTTAGGGGAGCTTTTCTCCCTCTGGCCCGATTTAAGCACCTGACTTGTGCTAATCTTCATAATACATTTTTAGCAAATTTCAAGGGTCTGGCGTTTTTCGTTTGGGTTAAATTGTGATTTCCACAGATGCACGGACGGCCGGACGAGGCTAGATCGTTATAGATTTCATTACTGATCGAGATTATATATATTTTGTGGGGTCTTAGCGGGATACTTCGCTGTGTTACATACGGTACGACCAAGTGAATGTACCCTCCAAATCAAAAGTATGTGAAATGTATCCAACAGCAGAGCTACAGGGTGTGCCAACTTGAGGTTTGGAAGTAAAATCAAGTATATAAGCAAGTTCGTTATTGAGCAGCTTCACTGTAACCTTCTGCTAAAGCACTCTTCTCCTCAATGACGTTTTTTTTCATATCCTTCAGTTAAGTGGGCATTAAGAGGACATTAATTTAGGCAAAGCAATGTCTTTGGAACAAAGGACGAAGGATAAGTACAGTGTAAGTATATGCAACAGTTGTGCTCTAAATTATACCGTCTCTTTAGTTTTGTAGCCGCTTGTCTACGTGTTCATGTTCATGAGCTGTTTCAAAAGGGGTCGTTTTTGCTATACGCCGAGTCTTTGTCAATAGACAAGGATAATTTCAATTAGCAAATCATAAATTAAGCACAAACAATTTTAAATTTGTGTTGTTGATGTCGATAAGGAGTAAATGAATTTTCCAACATTAGATTTGTTTAAGTGTAGAAGTGTTTAGATTGCAATAGCTGTTTCAAGTCTAAGTCGAAAGTGAGAGATATTATGGAGATTAGCATAATAGCATATAAATATTTGATCTTATTAGTTTTAGTTGGTTTAGTGTTAGCGATTTTGACTTAACTTGATTTTATTTATTTATTTTTTTATTGCTTTTAGTAGAAGTTGTGTTTGAAAATTCAAGTGGAAATCTTAAATCGTGCTCGAAAATTTTCAAAGTTATTTGATGAATATTTTAAGTATGTCCTGGCGACATTATTTTGAATAAATTTAATAGGACTTCTTAAGCAATTGGTGATATAAAATATTTTATATTTGGCAAATACAATAAAGTAAAAATTTCAAATTATTACGCTAATTCTCAATCAGTCGAGTCTCTTAATATATTATACGCATGACCAAAATGGTTACACAATTTAAGTTTTTCTTAAATGATATTATTTTATACCTCATTAAGAGATTCATTTGTAAAAAAAAATAAAAAAATAAAATTTCGCTTTCAGGGTTCGGAAATTTAAATTTTGTTTTTATATAAAAGCAGCCATATAAGTTGCTAATTTTGGGGTTTTCAGTGAATTAAACCTATTTTATGCTTCAGAAAGAATTATATTCGAGTGGAAAATAAATAAAATTTAAAATTCTATTCCAGGGTTCGAAAATCGATATGTGTTTGTTATTTAAATATGGTCACACAAGTTTCTAATCTAGTTTTTTTTAGTGAACTAAAACTAATACATACTTCAGGAAGAATTAAATTGATACCAAAAACCAAAAAAATTAAAAACTCGATTACAGGGTTGCAAAATCGAAAATTTTTGGTACAAATTAAGTTCTTAATTTTGGGTTTTTCAGTGAATTAAACATATTTAATGCTTCAGGAAGAATTATATTCGTGTAATATATAAATAAAATTAAAACTTCAGTTCCAGGGTTCGAAAATCGATATATGTTTGTTAAATAAAAATGGTCATATAAGTTTTTAATTTAGCTTTTTTTAGTGAACTAAACCTAATTCATACTTCAGGAAGAATTAAATTGGTATTAAAAACCAAAAAAAAAGAAAAATTTAATATTCAATTCCAGGGTTGGAAAGTCGAAATATTTTTGGTATGTAAAAGTTGTGATATATGTTCCCAATTTTGTTTTTTTTAGTGAGTTATAATTATTTTAAACCTCAGGAAGAATTAAATTGCTATTGAAAACCAAAAAAATTAAAAATTTGATACCAAGGTTGGAAAATCGAACATTTTTTGGTACATAAAAGTAACCAAATAAATTTCTAATTTAGTGTTTTTTGGTGAATTAATCGTTGTTAATACTTCAAGAAGAATTACATTCGTGTAAAAAACCAAAAAATTAAAAATTCGATTCCAGGGTTGGAAAATCGAAAATTTTTGGTACAAAATAAGTTCTTAATTTTGTTTTTTTAAGTGAATTAATCCTTTTTTATACTTCAGGAAAAAATATATTTATGTAAAAAATAAAATAGATTAAAAATTCTATTCCAGGGCTGGAAAATCCATAAAGTTTTGTTATATAAAAATAGCCATATAAGTTCATAATTTTGTTTTGTTACTGAACTAACCCTATGTTACACTTCGCGAAGAATTAAATTGGTATTAAAATCCCAAAATGTTGAAAATTCAATTCCAGGGTTGGAAAATTTAAAATTTTTGGTATGCAAAAATAACCAAAAAAGTTATAATTTTTATTTTTTAATTTATTTTGAATTAAACGTTTTTTATACTTCAGGAAAAATTACATTCGTGTAAAAAATTAAAAATTAGATTCCAGGGTTGGAAAATCGAAATTTTTTGCTACATACAAGTAACCAAATAGGTTTCCTTTTTTTTTAATACAATCTATTTTCTGTTTTAGAAAGAAAAGCAAAATAAATTAATTGAGCCATTATATCAAATAAATTACTGTGAGTGATTAAGTGGCTATTTTAATAAGACCATTAAATCATGACAATCTCCTTCAATTATGAAAATTTGTGTACTGGAAAATTACCATCTCCCAGCTTTCAACAAATATTTCCCTATTGTGACCATATTTTAAGCGAACTTCTCAGCAACGTATTCACTTTAATGTTGCCATGACAAAATTCTGTAATATCTAAATATTGCTTTTTATAATTCTAT
Source organism: Linnaemya tessellans (assembly GCA_951800035.1). NCBI lineage: Eukaryota > Metazoa > Arthropoda > Insecta > Diptera > Tachinidae > Linnaemya > Linnaemya tessellans. Next base: position 4,393,851 of record OX637535.1, read on the forward strand.
ATAAAATGGAAAATATTTTCATATTTGAATTCTCCGACAGGCATTTAATATGATTAATTATTTTCATATTTGGTACTGTAGAGATAAAATTTAATACAAGTGTTAAGAACATAAAGAATATTGGCAGAAGCTATAAGTATGACTCGTTTTAATGCCAGTCGTCTGTGCTGGTCTACAGATAATAAATAAATGATGCAGTAACTTTCATTAGTTGACAGCAACAATATGTCTCACAAGTTTTCTTTTTTTTTTTTTTTTTTTTGTTATAAATAAATGTGTTTTGACTAGGACGATGTTATCGAATAATAAAGGCAAAGAAAAAAAATTATTTATAAGAAAATAATAGAAATTGAAGTATCAAATCATGCCAGTGAAATGTCTGGCCACTAGTCTGTTTACAAATAAATATTTTATTTTAAATATTGCAAAATGTCTCACAGCAAATTCATTAAACACAACCAAGTCATACACGATGTTTTAGTAATCGATGAATTAAAGAAATGTGTTTTGTAATTAGCTTTGTGAATTTCCTTTTATATTGTAAAGTGCGTATAGGAAGTAGTTAAAAATCCTTTTAATAATGAATTGGAACTATTTATTAGATTTAAAGGAATTAAAATTAAATTGTAGTTTTAAACGGCAATTGCCCCATATAAAGGGTGGGCAAATTTGAGGTTAAGAAGTATATTGACTTATAAGAACTCCTTCTTCCAAAGAATACAATTTCATAGATGCCAGTGCAAAATAGAAATATGGGAATTAAAAATAATATATGATTCCGGACAAATTTCTACCTCTAGTCCGTTCTTTTCATACAATTTTGAACCACATTTTGCACCAGAGCTTCGCTTATCTCATCAATGCAGCTCCGAAGTTCAACTTTCAGAGTGACGGTTGTTTGTCGTTTGTTCATGTAAACACGGCTCCAGAGATTATAATCCAGTGGCCTTAAATCACAAGATCAAGGCGATTAATTGACATCGCCAAATCGAGAAATTACGCGACTGGGAAATTTCTCATGCAATAACTTGTTTGCTCGGCTGTGTGGCTTATGATGCCGCACAGTGGGATTTTTTGTACAATAAGTAATTTTTTCGACACATAAAATTTAAAAAATTAATAATACAGTTTTGTAGAAAATTGATTCAATAAGAAGAATCCGTAAATTGTATCCCAAAAAAACGTTTATTTGTCTTTGAAATAATGAAGTAAATTTTGATCCAAAATATTGAAAACTGTTAACGCAGTTCTATAGTGTTTGTACGTAAGATAATTTTATTGCTCTGATTTAAATTGTGATTTTTTCAAATATAGCTTTTTCTGCGTGTTTAAAAAAAAATTAAAAAGTTCGCTCATATGGTTTAAAAGATATGATAGAATGAAATTTTTACCATAATGTGGCGTGATTGCAAACTTCCTTGAAAGAAAACAAGGGTTGCTTGGTCGTGCTAGGTGCTCCCGCTATAGTAAAATGAAAGCTAAGACTCCATATTATAAATTTAAAAAAAAGTTTAAATAATTAATAATCTTTTATAAAATCATAAAATTTGTCTCCAAGTTCACGAAATTTTTATGAAATAATTATTTATAAAATAATTAGTTTTGGTAAAGAAACAAAAAGTTGTGGGAAAAAATATTATATGGGTTATATGGGCGGTGAGTGGTGGGCGTTAATTGTGGTAATAAAAGGCTCTGTGCCAAATTTCAAAAACTTTGGGCCAAAAATAAATTTTTGTTTCTATGGGCGGTGGGTAGGGGGCGTGGCCAATTTTGATGAAACTTTATTTTATTCTTAATTGAGGTAATAAAAGGCTCTATGCCAAATTTTAAAAACTTTGGGCTAAAAATAAATTTTAGGTTCTATGGGCTGTGGGTAGTGGGCGTGGCCAATTTTAATGAAACTTTATTTTGTTCTTAATTGAGGCAATAAAAGGCTCTGTGCCAAATTTCAAAGACTTTTGAGCCAAAAATAGATTTTGGTTTTCATGGGCGGTGGGTAGTGGGCGTGGCCAATTTTGATGAAACTTTATTTTATTCTTAATTGAGGTAATAAAAGGTTCTGTGCCAAATTTCAAAAACTTTGGGCCAAAAATAAATTTTGTTTTCTATTGGCGGTGGGTAGTGGGCGTGGCCAATTTTAATGAAACTTTATATTTTTCTTAATTGAGGTAACCAAAGGCTCAGAGTAAAATTTCAACATTCTACGAGCTTTCCTTATATATTTTGCCAAACATTGTATGAACAAATCCCACTGTGCGCCGTCTTCCTGAAACCAAAGATCTCCGATGTCAAGATTAACCAATTGTGGCCACAAAAAAATCGGTTATCATGGTTTGGTAGCTCAGAGAATTCATGGTGACTGCGTTTCCTGGCTTATTTTACAAAAATATGGGTCCATGATGGCATCTGACTACAGACCGCATCATACGGTCACTTTCTTTGGATGGCTTGGTTTTGCCAGGACTCTGTTTGTGGATTTTGTGAGTCCCATATGCAACAATTTTGTTTGTTTACACAAACGCCTTATTGAAAATGGGCCTCATCACTGCAGATGATTTTGTTGAAAAATGCATTGTTTTTGCTTAGTTTTTCAAAAAGCCTATTCACAAACGTTTAAGGCAAATTATGGCCGGCCAATTTGTCGTGTTTAAAATTTCCCAGGATTTTTCTAAATAAATGTCAAAGGACGGCAGAGTTGTATGACTTTTGGAAATCAAAATGTTTTTTTTACAATTTAACTTGTGTTGTTCTTAAACAAACACCCAACTCAGTTCTAACAACGTCAGTAATTATAAAACATTATTAAAATAAAAGTCAAAACATGAGTGACAGAATGATACAAATGAAATGCGTACATGATTAAAAATACCTGAATGTAAATATGAAATGAATATGAGAGAATATGAGAGGGTATGAGCTGGAAACTGTAACAATTCTTTTTTCCTTTGCAGAAAAGCCCACGTAAAATATTGGTTGCGTGAGATTGATTCTGACATTTTTTTTCATAAAATTTCGTTTGCCTTGCCCTGGCATGAAGTAGCAAATATATGATGTTTTTCTTACATATTGTTTGTTACGTTTTTCCATATTGATTATATTAAAAAAAATAAATTAAAAAAAACGAGTCTTGTGTAACTGGTTGCTGTTGAAAGCTGTTCGGTGAGTATTTTATATATTAACTGGAATATAGTCCCAAACGATTTTACTGAAATCCATTTCCCAATTGTTGACCAATGCGTTTTTAGTGAAACATGCAGGAGAAGAGGCAGAGCACTTAGAAATTTTAAATAAATTATTAGATAGTATTTTGAAAGGTTGGGCAATTTTAAGTAAATCCAGTGCTGCTGGCTGTACTAGTCGAAGGTCGTAGGTTCGCTTCCGTACTTAGTGGTGATCATAATCATGAATTCATAGTATTTTGTTTGATTTGCGTTAATGAGTGGTTGTGTTAGTTTTATTTTTTTTATCTTGGACCAGCACTCAGGGGATGACCCCTATATATGCAATGCATTGCGCCGGAACTGAAAACGAGGGGATAGTATTGAGGGGACAGATTAGGAAAGATGAGAAAATAGACTTGTGTCACTCTATAAAAAAACACCCTTTATATATACTTGTATGTGGTTAAAATGGTTAGAAGTCGCTCCAAAGTTGCAGCAAAAATAGTCGAATACGACCATTTTCTCCGATATGCAAAAAAGCCCATAAATGTTTTTTTCAAAACATATATTTTTAAATGCTGGTATTTTATGTATTTATTAATACTCATTAATAAAAAAAATAACAACATTTTAAAATTACGAGTTCTATGAATTAATCGCCACTTTCTCTACCATTCACCCCACTGTGCAGCGCCATGTACTGCATTTATAGAGGCCATCCCGTGAGTGCTAATCCGAGTTAAAAACAAGTAAACACGTTATATTTGATCGGGTCGAATCTTAAATACCCTCCAAATATTTAGTAAGTGAATTTAAAATTTTTAACTTGGTGGGACAGAGTTCCTTTATATAATATCGTACGTCAACGCCCACTAAAGGGGGCGGGGTTCAAAAATATACAATATCATGTTTTCCACAGACGAACGTATGGGCATTGCTAGACCGTCTTAGACTTCATCACAATTCTCTTTGAAGGCTATAAAAACTGTATTTTGGCGGGGTCGCTCTGGCAAGGGCTGTGGGGGAAACATTTCACCTTTGTCATAAAACTCTAAAAATAAATGCTTGGGATAATTGAATACAAAATTAAAATTTCTTTTTTTTGGTAGGTCATTTAGGTGGTGAAGGGGGAGGAGGGGCTAGGGCAGAGTAGTACCAGGTATCGTCTCAGCTTCGTCATTAAAGCTTAAACATTTTATTTTTAAGGAATGTAGGCTTAAGTAAAACAATTTGTTAAATTTTTATGCTATTTTTGCATATAATAATGTCCACTGAAGTGGGCGGGGTCCAAGAATAATTTTTTTTTAATTTATGGCTCCAGTTTAAGGCGTTGGATCTACTTTGACTTAAAAATATATCATTTGCTTAACAAAATAACCAAAAAAAAACTTAAAAAAATATGTTGTTTTTTCTGGATTGGTTTAGTTCTTCTTAGGGGAACTTTTTTCCCCCTTGCCCGATTTAGCCCATATCCAAACTCATCCTGCTCTAAGCTTTAAAATATATTTATACCAAATTTCAAGAGTCTAGCTCTTTTCGTTTGGACTGAATCGTGATTTTCACAGACGGACGGACGGACATGCTCAGTTGGTCTTAGATTTCATCACTGATCAAGAATATATATACTTTATGGGGTCTGAGATGGATATTTTGATGCGTTACAAACGGAATGACAAAGTGAATATACCCTCCAAATTCTTTTTTGGAGGGTATAAAAACAAACCAATAAGTAGATGTAAAATTATTAAAACAAGAGCCGTTCTCATGTGCATCAATACTCACATCCATTCTGACTTTGACTTACTTTTAACTCTGGCAGTTGTGCTTTACCCACTCGCAACAGGTGGTTTAAATCAACATTTTAGTTCACTTGTATTGTACATTCAGTGGGCTATAGCAGAAGCGCGACAACTGGCCAAACAGCGTATATTAATATGTTTTTATAGATGTGTGTGTGTGTATGTGTGTATTGTAAGGACATTTAGAGTCTGTGCAAGTACAATTTAACTCATGCAACTAAAAGTGAGGCAAAAGTAGTTAAATTCGGTCAAGTACTAATTTTTAGTTGGCCAAATGTTTGCATTGAGTCTATAAGTTATTCATAACTTGAAATACATTAGAAAATTGCTGTTACATAATATTTGCTTTTAACTTCATCTACATGACGATATGTGCTTTTGTATCAACAGAATGAAATTATTTAATCACTAATTCATGCGACCTTTAATGTTGTTTAGAAACTTATATGATGGTAAAGGAGAATTAAAAACTACTGAAGATTTTAGCAGGTCAAGTACACTGTCATGATGGAAGTCATAAAAGTAATTTTAATATTATATAAAAATGTTTGCACTTTAAAAATATTACTTTTTGTACAATTTACAATTAAAAAAAACAAATTTGAGAATTTTCTTTTTTTATTATATAAAAATTATACCAAGGAATTTTTTTTTTTTTACAGAACACGAAATACATGCGAGTAGTTTATCAAAGTGCAGAAATCCTTAGTCTTACATTTTATGTCATCCTACAAATCACTTTCGTAACCAAAAACGATTTAAAATGCTAAAAACTGCTGACTCTGGCAATATTTTATGTAAGATTATGCGCTTGATAGAAGTTTGCTGAGAATCTTTAAGGTTTCCTTTGATAAACCTCAAAATCATTCTTTGAAATCTTGTGCTCGCATGGCAAAATATGCACATATTCTGCAATTCCTACAACTAAATCTGCCGGCATGATTTTCATGCACTCGTGCAACGACTGTGTGGCAAGAGAGCACAATAATAATTCGTGTATAATATGTCAGCAACATTTGTTATGTGCTTGTGTTTATCATTATTCACGTTTATGTTGCAACTCTAGCTGCAATGCATAAATAAACAACAGTGTCGAACAAAACTGCTGAGCACAATATTTTAGTTTTTCTTTGGTGAAAAATAGAACTTGGCAATTCTAAATGTCCAATAATAAAAAAATCGCAAAAATTTAAATTTTTTAAGATATACGTGAATTGGAAAAAAGTATTAAGTCTAATTTAAGATTTATGGAAAAAAAGCTATTGCGTCTCTTCTAATTCCTACTATTAAATAAATTGTTATTCGTTAAAATTTTAGCTCTATGCTGTCTACAAAATATACCAAACCGCTTAAGGCTCCTATACTTGGTTCTGTTTTCGCAAACTGTACAAACACACACACATACATACACACACAAACACACAGTTGATAACCTATTAAAGAGTAACGCTGTCATTAGAGATGCTATAAACTGACATTTTTTCATTTTCTGTTTTTTTTTCGCACTGGCAAACTGCATTGCAGATGATACGCATATTTACAACCAGTAATTAAACTTGTACAACAAAATTATGAGCAAGTGGTTGTTTATTTGAAAGTCTCTTTGTGAAATGTTGCAAAAATAAAACGAAATAATAGAGAAGTAAATTATGATTAAATTTCGTTCAAAATCAAAGGCAATTTAGACATATTTACGAATAAAATCCTATTAAATTGAACCTAGCCTCAAGCCAATCACATACCAATTTAACATTTCATTAATAAGAAAAATGCCATCGTTACAAAAAGGAAAAAAAAAACTCTAAAAGTGCTATATTCGGCTATGCCGAATGTTAAATACCCTTCACAGAAGTATTACTTGTTTCTTTCTAAAACAGAAAATAGGTTTAATTAAAAAAAAAAAATTTTGTTCATCCTAAACTGTTAAATAGTTTTAATTCACCTAAAAAAACAACGTCAGTTGGCTTTTTGGTTACTTTTATGTATAAAAAAAATTTCAATTTCCGAACCCTGGAATCGAAATTTTATTATTTTTTGTTTTTTTTTACCAATGCAACTCTTCGTGAGGTATAAAATAGTTTTATTTAAGAAAACCTTAAAACTTGTAAGGGTTTTGGTCACTTTCATGTACTACAAATTCCAGGATTGCAATTGCCCAACCCTGGCATCCGATTATTAATTTTTTGGTCTTTTACACAAATGTAATACTTCTTGAAGTATAAAAAACGTTTGTCACAAAAAAGGAAAATTAAAAATTTATTTAGATACTTGAATTCAGTTACTTTTAAACTAAAGTTTTAGTTAAAATTTCGATTTTCCAACCTTGGAAATTAATTTTTTTTTTGTTGTTTTTAAGACCAATTTAATTCCTGCTGAAGTATAAAAAATTTTTAATTCACCATAGAAATCAAAAATTGAAAACTGTACGGTTACTTTTACATGCCAAAAAAAAATTTCGATTTTCCAACTCTGAAAACTAATTTTTCTTGTTTTAGTTTTTAATACCCATTCCATTATTCCTGAAATATAAAATAGTTTTAATTCGCAAAAAAAACCGAACTTAGCAAATTATATGGCTACTTTTTTATAACAACCCCATTTCGATTACCCAACCCTGCAGACGAATATGTAAATTTTTTGGTTTTTTGCACCAATTTAATTCTCCCTGAAGCATAAAATAGTTATAATTCATTTAAATAAAACAATATTAGGAACTTATATGGCTATTTTTATATAACAAACATATTTCGATTTTCCAACCCTGGAATAGAATTTTTAATTTTATTTATTTATTACACGAATGTAATTCTTGCTGAAGTATAAAATAGGTTTATTTCGCTAAAAACAAATAAATTAGGAATTTATATGGCTATTTTTATATAACAAACATATTTCGATTTTCGAACCCTGGAATAGAATTTTTAAATTTAGTTATTTATCACACGATTATAATACTTCCTGAAGTATAAAATAGGTATGATTCCCTAAAAAAAACATAATTAGGAACTTATATGGCTACTTTTATGTATTCAAAAAAATCGATTTTCCAACCCTGGAATCGAATTTTTAATTTAATTTTTTTGGTTCTTAATACCAATCTTGCGCGAAGTATAAAATTGGTTTAGTTCACTGAAAACAACAAAATTATGATCTTAGTATATGGCACCTCTTATGTACCAAAATATTCCGATTTCCCAACCCTGGAATGGAATACTTAATTTTTTTACCAACTTTTAATGAGGTTTAAATTAGTTTTACTTAATAAAAAAATTTTTTTTTAAATTATGTATGAATTTTTATTAATATTATTTTATTTTAATAACAAAATTTTAATTTTTAGCCTTTTCTACACTTTCATGTTCCACAAAATATTTCAGTTGTCTAAACTTGGGGCCAAATTACCGCACTCGATTCGAAACGAAATTTCAATACAATTTGTATACAAATTTCGCTCGATATCGAATGCCGTAATTTGACCCCTGGAATCGAAATTTGAGCTTATTAAAATTTTAATACCAATTTTTGTTTACCTAAATTCTAAAATGGGTTTATTTAGCAACAAAAAGAAAAAAACTTCATTTTATGTAAAAAAAATAAATTTCCCATCCCTGGAAAATTTTATTTTCATTTTATTCTTGCGAAAGTATCAAAAAGGTTTAATTAGCAAAAAAACAAAAACTAAATGGCTTTTGCTAGTTAACTTTGCATCCAGGAATAGGTGTAAGCTTTCCAGCTCTGGAAGCGTATTTCGAATTTTTCTAAATTTCAATACCACTCTATTTAAATTCATTTTCAAAACATCAGTACTAGAATGAAGTCTCACGCTCTTTTGGGGACTTGGGAAAATGTAGAGCCAGACAGACAGACGGACATCGCGCAATCGTCATGGCTATTCATAAGGATCCAGAATACATATATACTTTATGGGGTCCCATATGAATGTATAATATCCTTTCAGTTTTTTGTGAAGGGCATAAAAAGCCGACAAAAAAAAACATCAAAATACTGTTAAATATTTAATCTACTCCAAAGTCAGTTGCACACTCATTCTGCCAGAAATTATAAATTTACTGTAATTTCTAACCTGCAACACAACATCAAATTGTCACATTAAAGAAAAAAAAGAAAATAATTTTTGCAAAATTTCTAAACATGACTTCACAAGCAACCGCCCCCTCCCCCCAGCAAAAGTTATTACAACTACTTAAGGCTTAGACTGGTATAAAGTTTCTTTTTTGCCTGCTGTAATCTTGTGAATATCTTTAACATTTTGCCATACATTCATAGCAGTTGCTTTGCTCTCTCAAGCACACACACACACACACACACCTTCACACTCACACAAGTATATATTAATAGCAACATATATAAGTATGTGCCCATGTGTTTGAGTAAACTTTTCACCTTTTTTGAGAGTGGAATATTAAGAATATTTTTCATAGTCATTAAACCAGCAGAACGGATCAGTACTGATTTCGAGGCCGCTACGCCATCTCATCAGCATTCTTTGTTCAATTTTTCCACTTTTGCAAGTGGACAATTAATATTCCCAATATTCCATGTATTTCTTTCGATTTTTCCAGAGCCATCAGCTGCTGATAACTAAAGCTTCTTTGTTATTTATGTTCAAGTAATTGAATTTAGTTTTCAATTTACAATGAACATGTAAACAAGTGCGCGTGCCCTCGCAACGTTTTAAATTAATGTATGAATTTTTATTTTAATAGTGAACCTTTTGTTTATGTAAATTGTATTACAGGATGTTAATTTCCCAACAGGCTATAGGTTCAAATCTGCGAAACTGCAAAAAAATTAATAATAAATAGAATGCAATCACGTTCATTTATTAAAAATAAAAATAAATAATAAAAAAAAATAATTTGCAGTTTCGCAGATTTGAACCTATAGCCTGTTGGGAAATTAACATCCTGTAATACAATTTACATAAACAAAAGGTTCACTATTAAAATAGAAATTCATACATTAACTTTTTTTTTTTTTTTTTGAAAATGCTATAAAAAAAACTACTGAATATTTTCTCAAATTTCTTTTTTATTTGAAAGTACAATCCTTCCGGTTAATAATGGAAAATAATTTCATTCAAATGACTGCCTGGGCTGGCCATGCAGTAGCCTACACGATCGGTCCAATTTTTAAGCACATTATCGATTGTGTGCAGCTGTATTTCACCTATGGCTTCACGAATATTGTCCTTTAAAGCGTCAATTGTCTCTGGCTTGTCGGCGTAACACTTATCTTTGACGGCACCCCACAAATAATAGTCCAACGGTGTCAAATCGCAGCTCCGAGGTGGCCAAACGACATCAGCTCTGCGGCTGATAATGCGATCTTCAAAAACAGGGTGCAAAACATCGAGTGTAGCTTCGGCTGTGTGGCACGTAGCGCCGTCCTGTTGAAACCAAATGTTGCCAATATCCTCCTCTTCAATTTTTGTGAACAAAAATTCGTTCAACATGGCCCGATAACGATCGCCATTGGCTGTAACGACCACTCCTTGATCATTTTCAAAGAAAAATGGCCCAATTATGCCTCTGGACCAAAATCCGCACCAAACAGTGACTCGTTTTGGGTGCGTCGGCTTTTCAATGTATGCGTGCGGGTTTTCTGTGCCCCAAATGCGACAATTTTGCTTGTTTACATACCCGCCAAGATCAAAATGAGCCTCATCTGAAAACATGACTTTTTTTTAGCAAAATCGGCATCTTCTGTAAGTCGATCGCGGGCCCACTTACCAGCGTTGTTCAAGCGTATAAACAACCATATTCTTTCAGCGGAAGGATAAAACTAATTATCTGTCAAATCACACATGAGCCAAGTGTTACCATTCACGAAATAATCATTAGTTCCAAAAAAAACGTTAGATGGCGGACCCTTTATTTAAACATTAATTTCATAAAATTGTCTTTCGAATAGTCATTGATCTTAAGATTTAAATTCTCTCTATAAGAAACACACTTTAGCACAATGGCACCACAAAAATGGGACTTTTGCCGGTTGTTATAATTTAAGTAAACTTAATAATATTTAATTTTTAAATATACACTTTTTAATGTATTAAAGCCGTGTACAGACGATTGTTAGATCTATCACAGAAAATTTTTCATAAAATATCTTATAGCCGTGTGAACTTACAATTTTTGTCTTAATACCTTGTCAGAAAAGCCATTGTTTCTATAATCAGCAACTCCCAACGGACTTTAGCTTTTCATCTCTAAATTAGTTTTTTATACATTAAGGGAGTCTCTGTTTAATTTATAAGACAAAATATTTCCATTATATCCTTCAATTTGTTTCAATAGTTTTATTTTATTAAGACATTATTTTTTAAATTTAAAAAATCAAAAGTGACCTAAATTTATCAAAGTTTCTTCATTCGTACCATTTTAAAAATTCTCCCAGGGTTTAAGTATTTAAATCAAATAGAAGTGTAATAAAGAAAATATTTTTGGGTTTGGGGTATAAAAAGCTGAGAAACGCTGAGATCTCTGCTGTCATAAATATGCCAAAAGAAAGTTCAATGGGAACCAACAGCAGAGGAAATAATTTTTTATCAATATAAAAGATTTTTTGAAGGAACTTAAAAGCGAAATTAGTTTTTTGAAGGGGGATGAAGGTTTGAAGTTATTGTCATATTTGTTAGCCCATGAAAAACTTTCCTTTTTAACATACAGGTTTAAGTTTTTGTTAAAAATTATTCAGTGAGACTATTTTATATGAAAAATATTTCTACTCAATCTTTCCCATTTTTTATACCCTTCCCCAAAACTGGAGAAAGGCAAGGCTTGTCATTCCTCATGTGATTTCCAAGAATATTAAATGCGACCGCCTAAGAATATTATGGCTCCTTATGAATAAGAAACTCGAATAAACGATGTCCGTCTGTCTGTATATGAAAAGGATTTTCCGAAGCCCCACAAAAATTTTTGACTTCGGTCTAGGATTAATGTATCGGAAATAGTCCCAAATGGATTGCTATTGAAAATCAGCAAAATCCAAATAAAAAACGGTTCCAGAGCTGGAAAATTATACTTAGTTTTGGTATATTAAAGTTTTTTTGTTTTTTGTTAACTAATAAACTTGTGTTATACTTAAAGAATAAATAAATTGATAACAAAAATCTAAAATACGACTCCAGGGTTGGATAATTGATTTTTTTTTGGTACATAAAAATAACGAGCTAAAATAAATGTTTTCTTTTTTTTAAATTTATTTCACAAATCTGATGTTTTAGCAAAAAAAAATAGAATTAAATATATACATACATATATATGGATTTATTTTTATTGACCTTATCAGTTTATTGTAATATTAATCAAGCTTGTGGTCGTTTTTTATAATATATTATTTCTTATAATTTTTATTCGATATTTCGTTAACAGCTTGTTAACATTTTCAGGAAATAAAAATTGAAGATGTCAACAAGCAGTTAACGAAATATCGAATAAAAATTATAAGAAATAATATATTATAAAAAACGACCACAAGCTTGAATAATATATATATATATATATATATATATATATATATATATATATATATATATATATATATATATATATGATGCCAGGGTTAGGCAAGTGAAACTTTTTTGATACATAGAAGTAACGAACTAAAACATATTTTTATACCCTCCAAAAAAGAATTTGGAGGGTATATTCACTTCGTCATTCCGTTTGTAACGCATCAAAATAACCATCTCAGACCCCATAAAGTATATATATTCTTGATCAGTGATGAAATCTAAGACGATCTGAGCATGTCCGTCCCTACGTCTGTGGAAATCAGAATTCAGTCCAAACGGAAAGAGCTAGACTCCTGAAATTTGGTATAAATATATCTTAAAGGATAGTACAAGTTAAGTTCGGAGATGGGCGAAATCGGGCAAGAGGGAAAAAATTCCCCTAAGAAGAATTAAAGCGACCGATAAAAAACAACATAATTTTTAAAGTTTAAATGATATATTTTTATATTAAAGGAGGTCCAAAGCGTTAAACTTGGAGCCATAAAATATGGAAATAAAAAATTATTTTTGGACCCCGCCCACTTTAGGGGCGTTATTATATCCAAAAATAGCATAAAAATTTATCAAATTGTTTTACTTAAGCTTACATTCCATAAAAATAACATTTTTAAGCTTTGATGACGATGTTGAGACGTAACCTGGTACTACTCTGCCCTAACCCCTCCTCCCCCTTCACCAAATAATTGACCCTACCAAAAAAAAATTTTTTAATTTTGTATGCAATTATCACAAGCATTTATATTTAGAGTTTTCTGACTGCCTATTTCTGCCCTACCCTATCCTCCCCCTTTGCCCCCTAAATGACCCTATAAAAAAAAAAAAGAATTTTAATATTGTATACAATTATCCCAATTTTTTATTTTTAGAGTTTTATTACTGACGATTTCTGCCCTACCCCATCCTCCCCCTTTTCCCCCTAAATGACCCTATAAAAAAAAAAAGAATTTTAATATTGTATACAATTATCCCAATTTTTTATTTTTAGAGTTTTATTACTGACGATTTCTGCCCTACCCCATCCTCCCCCTTTGCCCCCTAAATGACCCTATAAAAAAAAATTAATTAATTTTGCATACAATTATCCCAAGCATTTATTTTAAGAGGTTTATGTCTACCTGTTTCTGCCCTACCCCCTATCCCCCTTTGCCCTCTAAATGACCCTATCAAAAGAAAAATTAATTTTGTATATAATTATCCCAAGCATTTATTTTTAGAGTTTTATGACAAAGATGAAATGAGTCCCCCACAGACCTTGCCAGAGCGACCCCGCCAAAATACAGTTTTTATACCCTCCAAAGAGAATTGGACTCCATAAAGTATATATATTCTTGATCAGTAATGAAATCTAAGACGGTCTAGCGATGACCATACGTTCATCTGTGGTAAACATGATATTGTCTATTTTTGAACCCCGCCCCCTTTAGTGGGCGTTAACGTACGATATTATATAAAGGAACTCTGTCCCACCAAGTTAAACATTTTAAATTCACTCACTAAATATTTGGAGGCTATTTAAGATTCGACCCCGGTCGAATATAACGTTTTTACTTATTATATACTTTTATTGTTTGCCAACGGCAGACTAATTGTATGAAAGAGGAAAAACGTTTTTACTTGTTTCTTTTTCTTTTTTATTTGACGTATTTTATTCTTAAAAAGAAATATATTGTTACTAGGAACGAGAAAGGCCAAAAATGCAAGTCTAGAGTTGGAAGTTGTTTAAAATAGTTCTTGGAATATTAAAAAAAACTAAATAAAATTAATATGTAGTAAGAATTTTAACGAACATATTATATTGATATATTAAATTGAATTAAGATTCTATAGGCTAATTGTTGTTATTTTTTTTTCCTTGTAGTTAAATACTTTTTATATATTTGAGAGAAATAAATTAGTATTGAAAATCAAAATGATGGTTCCAGGGTTGGAATGTCTCTATGTATATATTCCAAACGGTGGGGGGTATATAACATGCGGCACTGCTGAATATGACACTTTTACTTGTTTTAATTAAAATGTTCATCCCATTTGGACAACAAATTGAGGTATTTTTGCGTTTAAAAATGCATTCAATTCGCTTTGTTAGTTTCTGTGGTGTCCTGGTATTTGAAAAAAATGGCATTGTAGTCGATTAAGTGTTTATACTTGTAATCAAAAAACCAACAAAGATTTAAGAAAATTAACATTCTTTTAAAATATTTAAGCTGGCCAATAATGAAACAAAAACTACTTAATTCTTTTTTCTTCTGACATTCGTCTCAGTTAAAGGATGTTTAAAACACACACAGATTTAAACAGGTGCTTGCAAAGTCTACATTTATGTGCAGTTAATCACAGCACTGGCTTTGTATGTGTGTGTGTGTATGTGACAAACTCCTATATGATTTAATGCTTAAATTTTGTACCCAAAGGATATTTTAACAAAATTTACAAGCTAAATTTATAGAAAAGCCAACAAAATTAACATGAAAGACAGAGAAAAATTCGAATCTTACTCATACAGTTTGGCCAAGTAAAACATATTTTATGGGACTAGAGTTGTAGTATTTTAGGTAAACTAATTTATTGTAGAGCAGCGTGTGCTTGTGTGTGTTTTTATATCAAATTATGTTGGACTTTGTTGAAAAGTAAATGTATGTTTCCGGACAGTGTTGTTCTCCCAATGTGGCCTGATACAACAATTGAAACAAAAGATTAATGTAGTTTTAAAACTTAAGCCAAACATTAACTGATGAACTACCACATTGAAAGGTTTCCAAAGAAATAACAAATTGTAAATTAACACAAGGCTAATGAAACACATGTGAGGATGCAAAAAAAATTATACATACGGCCATAGTTTATTGTTTAACTGAATTGCCATATTGGCCAGGTTTAAATAATTTCCCAACTTCAACTTATGGGAGTGAAGAATATTAGCTTTTAATATGATTGTAGATTAATTTTTAAATTAACTGCCTGCTGTATTACCTTTAACTAATTTCCTTAATGTAACTGTAAGTTATTTTATTTTTTTTTAAATTCTCCTGGCAGTAAAGCGTATAAGCAACCCCACAGTAAAACAATATTTCCCTTTAAAACACGTTTTGTAAATTTGTATTTAATATATTTTTTATATTCTGTCGTTAAAAAAGGAATTATGTACGTGACTGCGTTATAATTTAATGTATTCCCTAATTCTTCCAGCTCTCGCTTACCCACACACACACACACACACACACACACACTTAAATGTGCACTTAAAACATCCTACACAGCGCTCAGAATGTGGGGCCAGTTGCTGGAGTATAAAAAAAATATTACCTTTTTTTTGTATTTAACGATTACTGTGAAGGAGTTGAAGAAAAGGGTATCCAAACAAAAATGTAACCCTTTTTCTTTCATTTCTCTTACTTTTATTTATTTGGTTTTTTATTATTGACATCTTGTCATGCAGTTTTAATGATCAGCCATTACGAAAAATGAATGAAAAGTATGGAAAAATGTTTCTATACATTGAATAGGTAAAAACGTAATAAAAGGTACGATTTTACGACTATTATGCCATAAACGTCAGCGCAAATATCAAACAAATTTCCTTAAGTACTTTTTAGCTCATTCCCTTTCATCTAATAACGTTGGCCATTTCTGCAAAAAAAAAAAAAATGAATGCTTAAAATATTATTTAGCTTACAGAAATAAAAACCAAATTAAAGGGCAAACATAAAAAAATGCTTTCAGAATATGTCACAGTTTTTCATGACATATTGACTAAAATTTAATACTAGAAAATGTACAAAAAAATATGTAATAAAAATAAATAATGAAAGTAATGAATCAAGACGACGCACAGTGGGATTTTTTGTGCAATAAGTAATTTTTTCGACACATAAAATTTAAAAATGTAAGGATGCAGTTTTGTAGAAAATTGATTCAGTATGAAGAATCCAAAAGAACGTTTATTTGTCTTTGAAATAATGAAGTAAAGCCACATGTAAATGTTGGTCCAAAATATTGGAAACTGTTTACGCATTTCTATAGTGTTTGTACGTAAGATAATTTTATTGCTCTGATTTATATAGTGATTTTTTAAATATAGCCTTTTCTGCATATAAAAAAAATTATAAAGTTCGCTCATATGGTTTAAAAGATATGATAGAATAAAATTTCTTCCATAATGTGCCGTGATTGCAAAATTCCTTGGAAGAAAAAAAGGGTTGCTAGGTCGTGGTAGGTGCTGCAGCTCTGGTAAAATGAAAGATTAAAAAAAAAGTTTAAATAATTAATAATGTTTTATAAAATCATAAAATTTGTCTCCAAATTCATGAAATTTTCATAACAAAATTATCTATAAAATAATTAGTTTTGGTAAAGAAACAAAAAGTTGAGGGAAAATAACGCACCCTAAATACAAAAGGGGCACAACTCAAAATACTAAAATTTTCAAGAGAGACAAACAACTTTTCATCGCGCAGAAGCACCACACTTAACATTAAAATAGACAACTGTATTTTTTCAGTTAAAGAAGATAGTGATGTGAAAGAAATTTTTGCAGTAGTTAGAGATGTGTATTCTGAATTAATTTATGGAAAAAAGTACGTTTTGGAAAATTTTGAGTTGTGCCCCTTTTGTATTTAGGGTGCGATATATAATATGGGTTATGTGGGCGGTGAGTGGTGGGCGTTAATTGAGGTAATAAAGGCTCTGTGCCAATCTTCAAAAACTTTGGCCCAAAAATAAATTTTAGGTTCTATGGGCGGTGGGTAGTGGGCGTGGCCAATTTTGAGGAAATATTATTTTATTCTTAATTGAGGTAATAAAAGACTCTGTGCCAAATTTTAAAAACTTTGGGCCAAAAATTAATTTTAGTTTCTGTGGGCGTTGGGTAGTGGGCGTGGCCAATTTTGATGAAACTTTATTTTATTTTTAATTGAGGTAATAAAAGGCTCTGTGCCAAATTTCAATAACTTTGGGCTAAAAATAAATTTTAGCTTCTATGGGCGGTAGGTAGTGGGCGTGTCCAATTTTAATTAAACATTATATTTTTCTTAATTGAGCTAATCAAAGGCTCAGAGCAAAATTTCAATATTCTACGACCACTCCTTATATATTTTGCCAGACATTGTATGAACAAATCCCACTGTGCGATGTGTGGTTTTCGAAGTAAATTTTTTATCCAGCAATAAAACAAAAGCCAATACATATTTTTGTTGTTGTTGTTGTTGTGACACGAAAACTGACCACAAATGCTCATAGCAGTTTGCAATTTATACTGATGACCTTGACCTTTTTAATGTAAGTCGTTTAATTAGAAGAGTCTTAGATAATTAGGTGTTCTCTTTAACATCCGTTTAAAAGAACCCAATTAAGTTGTGTTTTATTTGAATAGTTGCTTGTATGCCATTTTTGCAAAATGTAAATTTATGTAAATTATCTTAAACTTTGCGCTCTCACAACATTTCATACCCTCTATTTAATGATACTCTCTGCAAAGTGCACCGGTACGTATGAGAAATATTTGATTGCAATTTCAATAAATCATACGAGCCGTAACTCATAATCTTAAGCGGCCCACTCACTTATTTCAATTGTTAAATTTTTCGTGTTGTACAATCATATCGCCAATGTGTATGTCATATTCGAAAGTGGTACAATATATTGGCACAAATCAAAAGACTTTTGATTTTTATTGTACAAACCAAAAGAAGTGCAATATACGGTGAAATGTGTGTGCAATATTCTACAATATTGTTTTTGTTTTGCTTTTTATTGCAAGAAAATTGTGCCATATTTTATTTGAAACTGTTGCGCCACCTTTTGAATAATAGAGGCCAAAATGGAAATAATATGGCAAATAACATATACAATAATATTGTAAAATGGATGGGCCGCTTTATACAGGTTGGCATATAAATTATCACGCCAATTTGTTTAATAGATTATTTAGTAAATGTTTATATATAAAAAAAATAATTTCAGTTATGCAACTCTATAAATTTATGCAACTTTTAAGTTTTATTTTTGTCAAGTGGATAAGAAGCAGCCGCCAGTGCTGATACCATATGTTTGCCATTTTGTCGTATACATCGCGATTTTCGATAAAATATCGCTGGATAATTATTTTTATTCCTCCTGGATAGTAAACTAAAGCTTTATGATGATCTGACGGTTGTTGGCATGAATTCGCATTTTTAAGTAGCCCCAAAGAAAGAAGTCTGGGATGGTTAAACAGGACGATTTTATTCATAATGGAACGTTTCTCCTGCCATGAGGCTGTACCAGGCCCCGCTCATTCAGTTTTTAAATCAATTACACTGCTCAGCAAAAAATCATTTTTGTTTCTCCTTTAAATAAAACTATGTCGACTATATGGATTTTGATGCGCTAAACTCAAATCCGTTTTCGGTTTTCATCCATCAGGTCGGGATTTTTTTATAGGCGTGGCAATTTTTTCCCCCTAATGTAGTCAGGTACGGGTACATATTTCACCCTAACTAGAGAACGAGTCATCCGATTTTAAAAAGTAAAAATAAGATGTATAACGAACTTGTATTTATTTTAACACAAAAAAATTCTTTTCATTTTATACGTGCTGATTCTTTTCCCAATTTTTTTATAAAAAAGTTCAAAATTGATTATTGAGGGGTTTTAGTTAGTTAATGTGCGCATTTCACTCGGGCTAATGAAGATTATCAGGGAACCTTCACCCAACATTTCTTAGAATAGCTAGAGATATTATTTTAAACTTCGACTCAATTGAATCAGAAGTACAAACAAATATTAAAACCATAACAAGAACTCAATAATCACTTATTCCTTTTTTGTTTTCTTACTATGTCATACTACTGTATTTATTTTAGTTGAATATAATTTTTCTCTATCTCTTATCGTTTTGGAATTATTCAGAAGTTAATGGAAAAAACATTTTTTTGTCGTGCAAAATTCTTATTTTTTTTAATTTAAAAATGGAATTAAAAACAACATAAAGCAAATATTCAACATTTTGCACATTTTCCTGAGAGCTACAAATCTTAAAAATAAAATAAGCTATAAACCATAAAAATCGGTTAAGAAATGTGGATTTTAGTCAATTTACCGCAGGTATTCAATATTGATCAAATGTGTGTAATGCAGCAAAAAAAGCATCAATAAGGCTGACGTCGGAGTGCATGCTACAAGAACTAAAGCGAAATACTATCGTTATATGTAAGGTTGGTTGCATTGCAATATTGGGTACCTGCGGTAAATTGACAAATAGATCCACCTACCGTTCCTGACTAATATAGGGGAAAAAAATTTGCCACGATTTGAGTTTAGCACATCAAAATCCATATAGTCCACATAGTTTTACTTAAAGGAGAGACAAAAAATTTTTTTGATGAAAAATATATTCGACTTTATATTCCATTATTTATCTTTTTCAGTAGAATGTATTTTTAAATCAATACATTTAGTTTTGCTGTTTAGTTTTTGCTGTTTTTCCAATTTTGTTTCTTCCTTCAGAGAACATCTTATACTCGTCATAAAAGCTTATAAATTAAATTTTTAAAAAATGTAGGCTTAAAGAATACAATTTGTTAAATATTTAAACAATTTTTTAATATGTAACTTCAAAGTCCACTAAAGGAGGCGGAGTCCAAAAAGCATTCCTGATGATGTCAGCACATGCGTTGCAATTTTTTTGGAAATTTTATTGCGTGTGACGGCACAGCTCATTCCAAAATTTCTGAATTCTTACAAAAAAAGAAGAAAAAAATCAGTCACATGACAATCGCTCAGTAATAATGTATGGCGTCACCGGCTACCCAGACTTTCATTAAGGGGTCATAACACGGTTCAACCCAAAAAAAAACAAAAATAAAATAAAATTTACGGGACTCCGACGATTGATAATGATAGAGGAGACAAAAAATAATTATAAACGTGTATAAAATGTTTATTACCTTTCCCAGCACTCAGGGGATGACCCCTACATATGCAATGCATTGCGCCGGAACTGAAAACGAGGGAATAGTATTGAGGGGACAGATTAGGAAAGATGAGAAGATAGACAGTTTTTTTTGTAGCTATTTCAACCTTTTACTTCGCCGGCTAATTTTTGCTACAGGGCCAACGAAGGTGGGTGCTGTTACTCTGCTTTTAGTACATGACAGTGTCAGTCGTTGCCAATTATGTTCAGTGATCAGTGACTATGCCTTCATCATTGAAACAGGCTGGCAACAACTAACACAACCACGCACTAATGCTGATCAGAAGAATTCAACACAATATTTCATGACTCAGCGCGGACTCGAACTCCGGATTCTCCGCTTCATAGTCTCGTGTTCTACTACTTCAGCCAACAGCACCCAATGTAAACAAATCTACGAAACGTCGGGAAGAGCTCCAACTAAAAGATGTTTTATTTACATTTAAGAAGCTTCTGGTCAATTAGCAAAAAGGTAACAATTTCAATAATATATGTGTATCATTGCTTTGAAAGATCAGATCGGAATTTTATCTTAGACGCATTTGCAGATAAACGTGCGATAATTTATTATAAAAATCGGACTGGCTCAATTCGAGCCAGTTGGCGAACCTATGCCACGATAACAGTTGTAATGTGTTAAAAAACTGTTTTTGAAGACAGGTATTCCAGCCAATTGGGTTGTTTGGGAATAATTTTCTACTCCAGAGAAACACTCGGTCAAATTTAATATTGTATTTTACATTCAAATCTGTGACTGCATTTTTACCTATAAATAAGTCCGTAGGTTTACAATATTTAAATTGTTAATTTTTTTTTTTTTTTATCGGGCTTAAGTTCGAATCTTGCATGACTGCAAATTATTTTTTGTTATTTTTTATTATTAATAAATGAATTTGTTTAAATTCTATTTATTATTTTATATTAAGATTGGAATATTAAGAATATTTTTAATAATCATCAAACCAGCAGAACGGATCAGTACTGATTTCGAGGCCGCTACGCCATCTCATCAGCGTTCTTTGTTCAAAGTTTTAATTCCGTAGGTTTACAATATTTCTTACAATTTATTGTAGCCTCTTGTGAGATAGAAGGACGCTATTTTTTTTAAATATATCCTTTTGTTAATAAAAGAAATTGCTTTATTTATGGCTGGGTTAAGTATGCCTATACGCCTGTATATCACTGGGTATAATAAACGCAGGCATACAGACACACTTAGCCCGCAACAAATAAAGCAATTTCATTAATAAATTAGTTGCGACAAAATCTCCCATAAATAATCTTAAACAACTTGTTTTTTCTCTAGTAACTTTTACTTCAAGTATCCTTGAACTTTTCGTTTTACCAAAAGGTCATTTTGGTTGATATAAATAATTTCTCTTTCCAGCTCGACTAAATGGACACTTTACGTTATTTTATCTCTTTTCGTCGTTTCATTATTAAACAAAAATCAATTCCCACAAATTTTGTTGTGCTGCTTTGGGAGATTTTATTAGTGTTTCTTTTTTTTTCTTGCCCTTAACATTCATGTTGCAAACAGTGTGACCTTTCTTTTATCTGGAAATGTTTTATTAAAAGTAAAGCAAAATGTTTAGTGTCTACGCTTGACGGGAAAATAAATTAATATTATAAAAGCAAATACCGAGAAAAATAAAAATGAATTTTAGTAAATTATTTTGAAAATTTTGAAAGTTTTATTATTATATTGCAAAAATCTATGGATTTTTTATATATTTGAAATTATTTACTTCTCACTTAAATGTTGTATACAGTCGACTCGCCTTATTGGAAATAAGCAAAAACCAATTTTATTTCCAGTTATCCGATTTTTTCTCTAAAACGTAGTTCGGATTACTGAAATTTGTTACAGTTAAGCTTACCGCTTATAATCAGTAAAACAATATTTTTTATATCAAATTTGTATATTTTTGTTACGTCAATTTAACGTCAAAATTTTATTTAAAAAAAAAATTATTCATTGAATTATTAATTTTGTCGTTGAAATTTTTCACGAATTCCTTGAAAATGTCTAGCCACTTACATTGACAATATAATAGAAAAATACAAGAGCGAAAAGTACAAATACATTTTGCCATTTAATTTTTAACCGACAAAAAATTCACAATTTTTTCAGCCTTAAGTTATGCAATCGATTTCTTATAAATAAACTTGTCATTGTTTATTTTTTCACTAAAGCGAAGTAAGTTTCATACAAAACGTAGTTGTGGGGTTGCTTTTGGTTTTCAGTTATACGATATTTTCAGTAAAGCGATGTCTTTAGTAAAGCGATATTTTCAGTAAAGCGATATTTTCAGTAAAGCGATGTTCCGCTAAAGCGAAGTGAATAAGACTAGCTGCGTTTAAAATCAGTGCGGGGATTTGTATCGCTTTTAGTAATACGATTTTTTTCAGTAAAGCGAGTTGCGCTAAAGCGGATTCGACTGTTTTTTTTTGTTTTAATTTTTAAAAGAATTGTTAAGGCTTTTTTTTAAGCCAGATTAATTTGTAAAATATATGTCTATCCATAATGTATTGAAACACGTGTGTCACGTGCAAAATACTCGTATTTGCCTACACAGATTTATTGGACTCATCATACACCAGATGAAGTACTGAAATAAATTAATATTTTTTATTTGTTTTTTTATTTACATTTCCCACGAAAAATTTATTTAAATTTTTTTTTGCACAGATATATATATATTTTTTTAAAATGTTGTCTTTTTCTTTGCTTTAGTTATTGGTGAAAAATTTTTCTCTGGTCAAACATTTTCAGTGGCTATTAATTTTACTTAATTTAGTTGTTGTAAAACTAGATAAATAACAGATGTTGTTAGATGGTCGTTGACTGAAAAAATTTACCGTGCCATGAAAAGATAAAAATAATATTAAAACTTTACATAATAAGCAAATTTATTAATAAAATTCCAAATATATTAAAACTATTGCATTTATAATAAAATAAAAATAAATTCTCCAATGCAAGGAGATATTATTAACAGGTCATGTATTGTAAATCTATCGTGTAAAAAAACCCTTGGATCTTAACCGAAAAAACATGTTCAATGTATTATGTGAAAATTAATAAAGTCACCAAAACGATGAGCCTGATCCTTTATTTTAAAATTATTCCTTCTCTAATTAAACGATGGATTTGGTGGTTTTCATTGGTGTTTAAGGTGGCAGATGCCCTCTCCGCCTGTGACTAATAACACAAAAGTGTTAAACTGAGAAGAATATATCTAACACGACTTTGGAATTATATTATGAAATTTTTTTTTAATCTCGGCCCACCACTCACATGCAGTGCATTGCGACGGAACTAAAAAGTAAGGGATGGTATTGAGGTGACAGATGAAGAAAGATGAGGAGATAGAGAATTTTTTGTAGCTATTTAAACCATTTTTACTTCGCCGCCAAATTTTTTGCTACAGGACCGACGAAGGAGGATGCTGCTGTTACTATGCTTTTTAGTACATGATCATGTCAGTCGCTGCCAGTTATATTCAGTGAGAAGTGATATGGCTTCATCTTTGAAACAGGCTGGCAACGACTAACAACAACCCTGCACTGATGCTGATCACAAGAATGCAACAGGACCCTCCGCTTCATAGTCACGTGTTAACTACTTCAGCCAACAGCCCCTTACGGAGTTTCTAATTATATATCCGCTTTAGCGCAACACGCTTTACAGAAAAAAAATCGGATTACTGAAAGCGATACAAGTCCCCGCACTGAGTTTAAACGCAGCTAGTTTTATTCACTTCCCTTTAGCGAAACATCGCTTTACTGAAAATATGGTATAACTGAAATCGAAAAGCAAGTCCACAACTACGTTCTTTATGAAACTTACTTCGCTTTAGTGAAAAAATAAACAATGACAAATTTATTTATTAGGAATCGATTGCATAACTTAAGGCTGAAAAAATTGTGCATATTTGGTCCGTTAAAAATTAAATGGCAAAATGTATTTGTCCTTTTCGCTCTTTCGTACTCGATGGTATTTTTCTATTATATTGTCAATTCAAGTGGCTAGACATATTCGAGGAATTCGTGAAAAAGTTCAACAACAAGATGAATAATTCCATGAATATTTTTTTTTAAATACAATTTTGACGTTAAATTGACGTAACAAAAATATACAGATTTGATATAAAAAATATTGTTTTACTGATTTTAAGCAGTACGCTTAACTGTAACAAATTTTAGTAAACCGAACTACGTTTTAGAGAAAAAATCGGATAACTGAAAAAAATTGGGTTTTGGTTATTTCTAATAAAGCGGAGTCGACTGTAATATAATTGTCTGAGATAATGTGTTCATTAATTCCACTGATTATTTGGTAAAAGAGCCAATATATAGATAGCAAAGCAAATAATGGAGCATTCAGTCCCCCATGAATATATCTTTTCTGGTTACCATATCAACCTTGAAAAACCTTTAAGCCAAATAGCATATAATTGTAAATTTTAATAAGAATGGAAATAGAGTTTTTAGTTACTAAATATTTGGAGGGTATTTAAGATTTGACCCGGTCTAATATAAAATTTTTATTAGTTTTTTAACATTGTCATCGGTTTCGAAGTGCTGGAGTCCAGGAGGAGCTTCACATTTTCTCCAACTTTTTGGAAAAAACTTTACAGCCTGTAAACATTTTCTGATTCAGAGTACAATCACCCTATGCCAGGGTCACAGTTTCAGGCTCTTTTAAGAAGTCAAATTTATTTCTACACACAATTTTATAATAATCCTTTGATGCATTTATTTTGAAAACATGAAAATCGCCTGACATTTTAAGTAACTTTTATAACTCTTGAAAATAAACTAAATACTCTAAAAAGCTGAATCTCCGATAATTTGTTGGAGAAAACACGACTTGAATGCATTTATTTGATAATTGAAAATTTTCCTACATGTTTAAACAGACCTCGTACTACGACCTTCGATTATGCACTAATTTTTTAAGAGCCTTAGATAGAAAGGGCATTATACTAATTGACCTGAACTCTAAATAATTTTTCCGTGTTGAGCCGATTTCTACGTATTTCCATTTGGAAGGAAAAATGCTGGTAAAAAACAAGCATTGAATAAGTGTTTTCTATATGGCAAGAGTACTGGGAATCATTTGAGTATTTCCATTTCCAAAATAATATAGCCACGTATATCTCACAGATTTCTTAACTTATTTCCCAAAGACTCTAACAAATTGAATGCTTATAGAAAAAATATATTTAGCAAAAAAAAAACAAACATATAAAAATCTATTTTAATTTTAGTCACACTCTTCTACCAACTTGCATTTGAATTAATTTGTTGTGAATGTAGAATTAATAAATTTCATTCATTTGGATTAAACAATTTCTCTTCTCCTGCCAACAATTATTCTAGTTGCTTCAGCTAAAGCCAGCAAAGGAAATGAAAAAGAATCCCTTTTCTATTTGCAAAAGGCAGCGAACAGCAAAAAAAAAATTAATTAGTTTAATAAAAGAGACTAATTGCGGTGTAACTGTGAAATCCCATTCATATTTGTCACCTACACAACTGCTTTAAATTCACACGAAAAAAAAAAATTGGCTAAATCACAAACTGGTTTGAAGAGCGAGCTGCAACAACAATGGCCATAATGGCCATAGCGGAGTGACAAACTATTTCAATATGCAAAACAAATTCATTTTTCAAACGAACTATTGCCTTGAAACAAAAAAAAGTATTCAAACTAATGGCGCCATTCGCGTGTGTGCGGGTGTGTGGATGCAGTTGATGCTGTGCATGTGTGAATAAGTGGCTGGCTGCAAGTGTGTTCATTTATTTACGCCCAGCAAAAGGTTTACTGGTGGCAGAGACTGCTGCATGTCAATTTTCTTAGTTGCTAGTAATTTGAAATAGGGAGTATAGAAATTTGGTGCCCATAAATTGTGTTAAAATTTATTTTTTAAAACATGGCCTCCAATAAAGAATTGGAGGGCATATTCACTTTATCGTTCCGTGTGTAACGCAGCGAAATATCCCTCTAAGACCCCGTAAAGTGCATATATTCTTGGTCAGTGACGAAATGTAAGACGATGTAGCCATGTTCGTCCGCCTGTATGTGGAAATCTCGAAACAGTCTAAGCGAAAAGAGACATACGCTTAAAATTTATTACATCGGGCCAGGGGTGAAAAACTTCCTTTAAGAAGAACTAAAACAACCTGTTGAAAACAACACGATTTTTAAAGATTTTGTTAGCGAATGGTATATTTTTATATCAAAGAAGATCCAAAGGGTTGACCTTGGGGCCAAAAAGTCGGAAAAATCAATTTTTAGACTCCTCCCTCTTTAATGGGCGTTGAAGTAATACATGAAAAAATTGTGTAAATATTTTAAAAATTGCATTCCTTAAGCCTACATTCCATAAAAGTTAAATCTTTCAGCTTTTATGGAGATCTTCCTATGTCGTACACTTGCCCTCTTTGTCCGCTTAATAACTCTATAAAAAATTTTTTTTAAGTCAAACTTCTTTGCGTGCATGAGAGTAAAATTTTTACGGATGAAACGAAAATGTGGGACGTTTTTGTTTCTAAATACAGTCGACTCCGCTTTATTGGAAATAACCAAAACCAAATTTTTTTCATCAGTTATACGATTTTTTTCTCTAAAACGTAGTTTGGAATTACTGAAATTCGTTACAGTTAAGCGTACTGCTTAAAATCAGTAAAACAATATTTTCTATACCAAATCTGTATATTTTTTACGTCAATTTAACGTAAAAATTTTATTTAAAAAAACATTATTCATAGAGTTATTCATTGAAATGTCTAGCCACTTGCATTGACAATATAATACCATAGAGTACATAAGAGCGAAAAGGACAAATACATTTTGCTATTTAATTTTTCAACAGACAAAATATGCACAATTTTTACAGCCTTAAGTTATGCAATCGATTTCTAATAAATAAATTTGTCATTGTTTATTTTTTCACTAAAGCGAAGTAAGTTTCGTAAAGAACGTAGTTGTGGGCTTGCTTTCCGTTTTCAGTTATACGATATTTTCAATAAAGCGATGTTTCGCTAAAGCGAAGTGAATAAGACTAGCAGCGTTTAAACTCAGTACGGGGATTTGTATCGCTTTCACTAATCCGATTTTTTCATTAAAGCGTGTTTCGCTAAAGCGGATTCGACTGTACATGTTGAAGGCGTATGAGTAATATGAATCCATACAAACAAATATTAATCATACGAAGCCATGCCGAGACAGAATTCAATTTCGTTTGGGAACAGAATTGATTCTGCATTTTGGTTGGTCAGCGATAAACCAAACTATTTTTCAGAATGAACTCATTTGTAATATTAGGCACCGAATTCGCTAAAGAAATCAACAATGATTTCAGTTTTCCAAGAAATAGTTTAATTTTTTAAAGTGAAACTTCTTTGCCCTATCTCATCAGAGTGTCTTCATCAATTTTATATTTGTCACCTCTCAGACCGTGATGCACCGATTGTGCGGGGAGCTTTTGGTTTCAATATATTTGCTTTTGTTAGCCCAATGTGAAATAGACTGGCATGCATGGATTGTGCATCGATTTTGCGTGTCCTGGAAATCCTTGAAGGATATAAAAATAATAAAACCTAATCGTTGATTATATTTTCATACACTGTAGACACCACATATTCCAAAAATTTGTAAAAATATGTAATTCCTGGTAGCTTTGCGCCATGTCTGAAAGGGTTAAGATAATAAAAATTGTAATTTAATAAAAATACTTAAATAAAAAATAGTTTGCAGATTTGAACCTGAACCTGCATAAAAATTTTATCTTAATAATTTTTTTTGTGGCGAAAGAAAGTCATGTGCTAATATTACTTTTTAAATTATTTTTCATTGCAGATTTAAAGGGGCGCGGATTTTAAGATTTCATGGGTAAGTCTTTTTAACTGTAGCCTAAAAATATGTGCAAATATTAAGTTTTATTCTACAAGTTTTCAAAGTGCCACGGGGAAACCCAAATTTATTATTTCCTTATGAGACCCGTAGCCGTTTGTATATCTTTAAGAAATGTAGTTTGTAAAACAACTGACAATTTTTAATAGATACTTTTCTTCAAAAAAAATTTAATATTTAAAATTAAGGAACTTTTTGAATTGTTTTTTACTTAACTTTTTTATTTAATTTTTTTATATGTTTTTTTAATTTTTTTTCCATTTGTTTTTTATTTGATTTTTTTTTTTTATTAATTTTTTTGAGTAGGTTTAGTCAACTTAAAATTTTTTAAATTATGTATGAATTTTTGTTAGTTGAACTTTTTCTTTATGTAAATTGTTAATTTTTCAACGGGCTTAAGTTCGAATCTGCAAATTTTTTGTTCAGAGACCAAATTACGTTTTGTTCATTCGATTTCGAGCGAAAATTCTATGCAATTTAAATAGAAATTTCGATCGATATCGAATGCCGTAATTTGCCCCCGGACCTTGCAAGATTGAGAGCAAAATATACTTCTTTCCATTATCAGTTGCATAGGGTTATAAATCCAAAATGCGCTGAATGATTAAATCACTCAATAATTGTGACTGAAAAAAGCCAGCTTATTCTTGATTTCCTATTTTTCCTCATTCTGAAACCACAGCGCTGTAAAACTACGTGCTAAAATACCCATGTCCGATTAATTAAAGAGCAGATAAAATCGCACTAAAACTTCTTGCTGGGCTGTTTCGCGGTTTGTGTGTGTGTGTGTGTATTAATAAATTGTTCACATTAAAAAATCCATGTTGCAGCAACTATACCATTTCAGGAATATTTTACTCTGTCAGGCATTTGTGGCAAACCCCAACTGTACTTGATTTTTATGGTTGTAAAAGATTTTTGCTCGTTTTGTTCTTTCGTTTTAGTTTCATGTTCTTCATCGCTTTTTCCACTTCATACTTCATTGCTATTGTCTTTATTTGATGTTTGTATAATTTGTGCTGTGCTCGTTTGTTCAAACGTTTTGTATTTTACTCGTATTCTCCTTGGCCCCCAGCCCTCTCCCCCTCCCCATCCACAGCTTTTATATCCTCTAGCTTTGGCAGATATATATTGAAATTGTTTTAAACCGCGTAAACCTACACAACCATAACCATCTACCGCAGCAGCACCATCAATACCACCATCCAACTTCACACTTATCTTAACTGCTTTTGCTACTCTCTTAAACAGGCCAACGGCAGCAGCGCTACTCTTACACATCGTCTAATCTCAAACCAATTCCCTGTCTCATCACTGAAAGCAGTTTACATTATAGGAAACTATTTTTTTATTTTATATATAAAAAAGAACATTTGCTGTGATTGTTTCCGTTTTTTCTTAAGAGCCATTAGTGGCATAAAAATCTTTAGCAAAAAGCAAAACATCAAATGGGGAGTGCGAAACATTGCAATTTATATTGCAGATTCAGGGAAAAAGGGCGAGGCATTAGCAGGCACCTCTCTTCGTATTTGAAACCCGTTTGGTTTTTCTGCTTATCTTTTTCTATTGTAACCAACTTTCGATGCCGTAGCGATTTTTATTGTCTACTTTAGTTAATTGATAAAATAATTTCCGGGTTTTGTCAGATACAAAAGCAAAGAAAAGTTAAACAGAGATATCACGTAAAAATGTATACAAGCTTTGGAATTTTTTTTTTGCTGTCATAACAAAGGGTGTTTTTATAAGAGCTTGCTGATTTGAAATTTAAATAAAACACATGCCAAATTATGAAATGGCCAAAACAAATTTTTCATTTGGTAGATAATTTCTTGTCATTTAACCTGTAAATATATTTTCGGGCATATGGCCACCACGACTATTTTGCACAAAGGCCATTGTGGAGGTCCAATTTTCGACCACCTTTTCAAGCATTTGAGAGCGTATTTCAGCAATGACACGTTGAATACTGGTTTCCAAAGTGTCAATCGTTGCTGGTTTATCCCCACAAAAAATAATCGAGTGGCGTCAAATCACACGAACGCGGAGGCCAATTCACCGGTCCATTTCTCGAAATAATGTTGTCGTTGAAATGTTCTTTCAATAAGTCCATTTTTTCGCCCGCAGTATGACAAGTGGCACCATCCTGTTGAAACCACATTTCGTTTACATCCACATCTTGAAGTTTTGGCACCAAAAATTCATTGATCATTCATTCTGTATCGATTTCCATTCACGGTAACGCGTCGTCCTTCCTCATTTTTAAAGAAATAAGGACCGATGATTCCACCAGCCCATAGACCGCACCAAACAGTACATTTATCGGGATGCATTGGTAATTCTTGAACGGCGTGTGGATTATTTTTGCTCCAAATGCGCCTCATCACTGAAGAGAATTTTGCGGTAAAAAAGCGGATAAACATTTTTAATTGAACACTGTTTTTGAAAAAAAATTTCCACGATTTGGAAGCGTTGTTCTGGAGTTAACCTGTTCATGATGATTTGCCAAACAATACTGAGTAGAGACGTCACTTTAAACTGTCAAAACAGCTGTCAGACAACAGAGTGATTCGTATAAAAAAAAACTTCATAAAAAAACACCCTTTACATATAAAAACATCTAAAAATACAAGGTTGTTTATATAAATATATTTAAACTACTGACTTTAGAGATCCTTAAATAGTTTACGTTTAGCCGCCAGGTTAAAGGTAAAACTTTTGTATATTGATAAATGATTGTTTAATTATAACATTTTTATACTCTTCATTAAGAAATTATAGTTAAATTTACTTTGTCATTCCGTGTGTAACGCTGCTGTTCTTTTGAGACGCCATAAGGTACGAGGACGGATTGATATTGAAGCTACTTAGCGCTAGATGGCAGCACAAATACAAATTATATTTATTTGAAATTGCGGTCTGTCAAACGTCAGCTGTTAAAATTTCACCCAAATTCATCGATTAGTTTATTTGTTGTAGTCGTTTGAAGGAAGCAACTTTTGTGTTTCTTGAAAAATGGAAAAAAGTGAATTTCGTGCAGTGATTAAACTCTATTATTTGAAAGAGAAAACGGCGAAAGAGACAAAAGAAAAGCTCGATAAACATTACGGTGAGTCTGCTCCGTCAGATTACATGGTAAAATATTGGACTGCTAAATTTAAACGCGGCCGAACAAGCACAGCAACAATACCATCCACAAGAAGGCCAAAAGAGAGGTGGTTGCTTGAGAAAATGTCAATAATATCCTCGATATCATTATGAATGATCGCCGAGTGAAGTTACCTGAGATTGTTGAAATGGTAAACATGTCATATGAACGTGTGTTCAACATTTGGCATGAACATTTTTATATGGAAAAGCTATCGGCAAAATGGGTGCCGCGATTGCTCAGTGTCGACCAAAAACGAGTTCGACAGAGCACTTCACAGCAGTGTTTGGACATGATAAAGCGTAATCCTGTTGATTTTTGGCGTCGATTAATACGAGTAACTGTTGATGAAACGTGGGTCCACCACTGCACACCTGAAACCAAAAATCAGTCGAAACAATGGGTGGGAGTGCTCCGAAGAAGGCGAAGACAGTGAAATCGGCCACTGTACTTTGGGACGCACACGGAATATTGCTCATCGATTATTCTGAAAAAGGATCTACAATCACAGGAAAATATTATCGTGCATTATTGGATCAATTGATTGATGCAATCAAGAAAAAAACGACCATATTTAAAGAAGAAAAAAGTGCTCTTTCTCGATTATTTTTTGTGGGGATACCTGAAATCATTGGTTTACGTGGATAAACCAGCAACGATTGGCGCTTTGGAAACCAGTAAGTATTCAACGTGTCATTGCTGAAATACGCCCTCAAATGCTTGAAAAGGTGGTCGAAAATTGGACCTCCAGAATGAATGGCCTTTGTGCAAAATAGTCGTGGTGGCCATATGCCCGAAATTATATTTAAATGTTAAATAACAAGAAATTATCTACCAAATAAAAAATTTTTTTTGGCCATTTCATAATTTGGCATGTGTTTTATTTAAATTTCAAATCAGCAAGCTCTTATAAAAATACCCTTTATATTGCCTTGTTTTATTATGATTTAAGCCTGTGACACTATAAAAAGCACTCTATATGTAATTCTAGTGCTTTGGTTTTTGTATTTGACGTATACGTGATTTTATTCAAAAATCATTCAAGAAATATCACTCATACGCCAGACAGACCA
This sequence comes from Linnaemya tessellans, assembly GCA_951800035.1. NCBI lineage: Eukaryota > Metazoa > Arthropoda > Insecta > Diptera > Tachinidae > Linnaemya > Linnaemya tessellans. Next base: position 4,426,441 of record OX637535.1, read on the forward strand.
ATAAAAATGGTTGTGTAGAATCATACAGCAGCCCAGTTACTATAATTAAATATTCATATTTTAACATAATTTCGCCAATGCGTATGTCGTATTTAAAAAAAACAAAATGGGAGGTCTGTTCAAAAATAATGTATAATCGATGTGTGTTCCTTGCGTTACTACAGTCGTACCGAACATCAGTTGTTAAAAATATTTTTAGGTATTCCAAATTGGACCGTCTACGCGCCAGTCGTGTTAGCCACATGGCAGAAATATTAAATTTCATATTTATTAATTTCATACATTTTTTTTTCAAATAAAGCCCATTTCATTGATATTAAAAATATGTTTCTTGGTTTTATTATGATTTAAGCTTGTGTCCCTCTACAAAAAACAGCATATATTATTAATCAATGATGAAATCTAAGACGATTTTGCTATGTCTCTCCATCCGTCTTTGGGAAATTACGATTCAATCGAAACAATAACAGCCAGACTGATGAAGTTTGATACAGATAAATTTTGAAGGATAGCACAGGGCAAGTTCGTAAATGGGCTAAATCGGATTAGGGGCTAAACAGCTTCCCTAAGATGAGCTAAACCAACCTCTAGGAAACAGCATATTTTTTAAATGTTGTTTTTTATTATATTAGGATATTTTTTTTTTATCTTGGACCTGCACTCAGGGCATGACCTCTACATATGCAGTGCATTGCGCCGGAACTAGAAAGGAGGGGATAGTATTGAGAAGACAGACTTGGAAAGATGAGAAGATAGACAGTTTTTTTTGTAGCTATTTCAACCTTTTTTAATTCGCCGGATAATTTTTGCTACAGGGCCGACGAAGGTGGGTGCTGTTACTCTGCTTTTTAGTACATGATCGAGTCAGTCGCTGCCAATTTTTTTCAGTGACCAGTGACTATGCCTTCATTATTGAAACAGGCTGGCAACAACTAACACAACCACGCACTCAAGCTGTTCAGAAGAATTCAACACAATATTTCATGACTCAGCGCGGGCTCGAACTCACGACCCTCCGCTTCATTGGCTCGTGTTCTACTACTTCAATATTTCGTCACTGCTTTGTGTGACTTCTTCAGGAAATTAATTTTAATAAAAATATCAGAATATAATAATAATTAAAAAAGTGACCAAGAAAACAGAAGAATTTAAATTTTGTTAAGCAAATGATATATTTGATTTGGAACCAAAAAATTTAGAATACTTCTATGGCTTTTTGCGGCCTAATAAATTAAATTAAAGAATTGGCAGAAAATTGCATGTAACGAATGGGATAACATTCTTTGAAGCACTCGAAGTGCTGAGGTTGGCATACGCTGATTGTACTCTGAGGGTCAGAAATATTTTTACAAGTGCTACAGACTTTTCAATGGATGGTCGGGAAGATGTAAGCATTAGCAACCGATGAAGATATTGCAAAATTAAAAAAAAATGGATAGGCGAATTAAAGGATTAATTTTCTCCGGAATTTTGGAACACATTTCCTGATCTTGGCATCAGGATAATGCAGCTGCTCTTTAGTGACGCTGGTTTGAATAAAAAAATAAATACATAAAAAACACTGTAATCCGCCATCTATAAAATACTATAAAGGACATACGAAAATATGAACAAGTACTTCGATGATCTGCTGGCTCTAGGGTATTATATCTGAGGGGACTGCTTGCTCTAAAGGAAACAAAATAGAAATTTATGATTAATAAATATTTTTTTTTAAAGAAACGTTAAAAGGCAGCTAATATTTTCAACCGAGAAACGCATATAAAAAAAGAATTATTTTTAGCAGGAAGTTTGGAGCTCCTTTAGATGTTTAGACAAAAATAAACTGAACTGCAGTTTATTTAAAATGCATTAAAATTAAAATATATATTTTTGCAAACAACACCGACAATTGCTAAATTTATTTATTAAATTCGAAAGAGTTGCTACATAATATATTTTTAATTCCTATGCACGATTTACACACACAACACACACACACTTTTAATTAAGCTCAGAAATGAATAGAGAAATTATTTTTTTCATTTGCATTAAAACAAATTTTCATTTTGAATTGTATATAAAGCATTTTGTTGTAAATCAAATGAACAACTTAGTCTTACATATGCTTTTTATTTGAATATTTTACACGCTTGACTTACTCTTAAGCTTTTTATTCATTCATTCATTGTATTTTGCGTTCTAAAGATTTTTGAAAAGCATAAAGGCATGGGTGGTTGGTGTCTTTTATGCTAAATTATATTCATTTTTATTTGAAATTGTCCATATACACAATTTACATTTGCCTTTTATACAAAAGGGAGATAACAATGTTTTAAAATAACCCAACAAGCAATTGAATGTGACATCTTTATCTCAAAGTTAGCTTAGACTTGATTCTGATTTTTCATAAGTTACTCGTATATGGCGATAAAATTTAAATAAATTATAAGCTGCTGTTTTATTAAAAGCGTTCTTAAGATCGCTTTATTACATATTTGTTTTTTGGATTTAATTTTATTGTGCTTTTTTTTACAGAGTATCACAAGTTTAGGTCATAATAAAGCAAGGAAATATATTTTTAATATCAATGAAACGGGCCTTATTGCAAAGAAAATTTTATGAAATTAGTGTTTAAATATGATTTCTGCCAAGTGGCCGCCACGGCTGGCCCGTAGAAGGCGCAATCGGGAACACCAATTTTCAACAGCTAAAAAATCGTTCATAAAGTGGCAGGACACAACCCCAGTTGCTGAGAACGGCGACAAATTGATGGATTAGGATCATCTTCAATGCTTTCCTGTACAGCGGCTACAGCTTCTTCAGTGCGCACTGTTCGGCGTCGCACGGGATGCTCGTTATCACTAACAGTAAATATGCTTCGAAAACGATCTATTGTTCTTCGAATTAGCCCCTCTAAAAGACGATTCTGTACGCCATAAAATGGAAGAAGTGCACGATGAGTTTGACGAATACAACAATTACTTTGATTAAAAATTTCAACAATTTGCAGGCGTGGCTCTGGTGTTGTGACACTCTAAAAAAAACATATGAAAGACCAATTAGAGGCTACAGAAATTCTATGGGAACTCTGCACCTATTTTAATAGCACAAGTGACGTGGTACGTTTAGGTCACCCAATAGAAATCATCATAAAAAATATTAACCAAAATTAATAAAAAAAAAAATGTTCTCAACATAAAAGCTAATACAAATATGTTTGCTGGGTAACTACACACATTGTAATGTCTCATGAATATGTTGAATTCGCTATCCTTTTTTAAAACGATGTGTGCCTTTATGTTTTGCCTTCTTTAGGCCTAATTTCATGCTTATTAAATTTTTTCTTTCTTTCGTTGTTGCCGTCAAATACCATGTCCTTTGTTATTGTCCCTTTTGTTACCAGCATTTAAAGTTGTTGAAGTATATGAAAATAAAATAAAATAAAATTATAAAATAGAAACTAGTAAATATTAGCACATAATAACGAATAAATATAAAGAATTAAAAGAAATATTTTCTTGTGTACGAGTACTTAGAAAAAAAAAATTATTTTAATATCCAATAGTTGTTGCTGTATCATAGACTTCTTTTAGGCGCATTTTTATTGCTGTTATTTTGGGATTTTTTAGTGCCTTAAAGGGACTATTTTACTAAATTTCGGGATATTTCTTTAATAACTTTTATAATTATGATTTCTTTTATTCACTATTGGGTTTTAAATGAAATTATTTTGAGCGAATATTGCCCCAAAAAAAAATTATTTTTTATATATGTGCTTGTTTATATGGAATCACACTTGTCTCAACCCTTAACTACCAGGAATGCTTTCCTTACGTTACTAACCGATAGTGTGCAAAGGACTCGTTAAAAAATTGAATTGTATTTAGGCAAAAGCTACAACAGCACTCTTTAGAAAAATTGTTTATTCGAATTACTTAGTTATGCTTTTTTTTAAAGTTATAAATCCTACCAACAACAACTTTTGCACAGTGTCCAGGACAGATATTCCGTTTGAATTTACCGCTTCACTATTTAAAAGTTGTAATCCTTTTTTTCTTAACGCATCACTTTCAGATTACTGAGCCGCAGGATTACTTGTTTTAGATATAGTTTTATTTTATTGCATTAAATTGCACAATCTTGTAGGCCCATTTAAGAGTCCGACACTAATCATGGCGGCCACTTTTGCCTGTAATGTTCTCACCGTCTTTGTTTTTTTTAGAAGTGCGAACCAATGATTTCACATGCCTATAAAGCTCCCCTGCAGTAAAGTCATAAGTACTAAGCCAAAATTGCATTATTTCTCAATTAATTCTGAAATAAGTCTAAATGGCTTTATTATCAATGCAGTGTAAAGCAATTATTTTCTTATGTTTTAATGAGTTGACAAATAAGGGAAATTTAGTTTATTACCTATAACTTTATTTCAGTGAGCCGACGAAAATCGGTACATTGCGCCGCTAGTGTGATCTTACCTTAAAACAGATCAAACAGTCAGATTTTGTGGATGTGGGGGTGTCCCAAAATACACTTGTGTATTATTATCATTCCAAATGAGGCAGTTTCGTTAATGGCGTATCCATTCCAATAAAAGTGAGCTTCTTCGCTAAACAAAATTGGCATAAACGGAATCCTGTTTTTTTGCCCATTTGGACAACATTTGGAAGCGTTGTTCAGGCGCCAGTCTATTCATGTTGAAAGGTCAAAACAAACTACAGTCGAATCCGCTTTAGCGCAACACGCTTTATTGACAAAAAAATCAGATTACTGAAAGCGATACAAATCCCCGCACTGATTTTAAACGCAGCTACTTTTATTCACTTCGCTTTAGCGAAACATCGCTTTACTGAAAATATCGTATTACTGAAAACCAAACGCCAGCCCCACAACTACGTTTTTTGTATGAAACTTACTTCGCTTTAGTGAAAAAATAAACAATGACAAATTTATTTATTAGAAATCGATTGCATAACTTAAGGCTGAAAATATTGTGCATGTTTTGTCCGTTAAAAAATTAAATGGCAAAATGTATTTGTCCTTTTCGCTCTTACGTACTTTATAGTATATTTCTATTATATTGCCAATTCAAATGGCTAGAAATTTTCGAGGAATTCGTGAAAAATTTCAACAACAAAATGAATAATTCTATGAATAATTTTTTTTAAACAAAATTTTTAAATTGTTAATTTTTTCAATTGGCTTAAGTTCGAATCTGTATGACTGCAAATGATTTTTTATTATTTTATTAATAAATGAATTTGTTCAAATTCTATTTATTTTTTTTTTATATTAAGATTGGAATATTAGGAATATTTTTCAATAATCATCAAACCAGCAGAACGGATCAGTACTGATTTCGAGGCCGCTACGCCATCTCATCAGCGTTCTTTGTTAAATTTTTCCACTTTTGCAAGTAGTGCTAGTTAGTGGTGCTGGTTTGATGATTATTGAAAATATTCTTAATAATCCAATCTTAATATAAAATAATAAATAGAATTTGAATAAATTCATTTCTTACTAAAATAATAAAAAATCATTTGTAGTCATGCAGATTCGAACTTAAGCCCGTTGAAAAAAATTAACAATTTACATAAGAAAGATCGACTAATAAAAATTCATACATAATTTAAAAAATTTTTACGTTAAATTGACGTAAAAAAAATATTGTTTTACAGATTTACGCTTAACAAATTTCAGTAATACGAACTACGTTTTAGAGAAAAAAATCGGATAACTGAAAAAAATTGGGTTTTGGTTATTTCCAGTAAAGCGGAGTCGACTGTACACATAAATCACATGACAGCTGATAAAATGGCCGCCAGCTAAAAAAGTGTTGCCAACTTGAAGTTTTATGCCTCTATAAAAATCACCCCTTTAAAACCCAATTAAATTCAAATATGTTTTCACAGCCTTTGAAAAGGACTTCTGCCCTCCCACATCCAATTAGTTGTAAAAGACATCCATCTCAGGAAATTGCTATCGGAATTCCCTTTCTGGCTCATAATTCCTTCAGAAAACAAAGATTTGATAATTAAGTAGGCCATTTTTTATTTGAAAGGATTTATTTTTGGTAAAGAAACTCTATTTAAATGAATATAAAATTGAAACTTTAATTTAAATAATTTATAAACTGGCCCACATTCGGGTATAATATGAGCACCATTTGTTACTTTCATGCCCGGACAATTATCACATGTGTAAAGGTGTCATTAAGAGATTATTATGGGCTGGCATGCAACGTTTCGCTTGTAGCCATTACCATCAACAACAGCAACAGCAACATCTTAGTTATCATCACAAACTCACTTGGCTGGCACGTAATACAATATTCATTAAGTAGACATTATAATCATCATTATCATCATAAACACCACGAGCATATTCTGGCTTAAGCAAACAAGCAACTTTAATTAAGTGTTAAAACATCAATCTTAAACTTTCAAAGAACCCTCTGCATTTAGAAATTAATTACAGCAAATTACGTGAATTTGACAATAGAAGAAAATATATTTACAAAAGAAGCAAAATTAACTGCTGCGAAGAAAAGCCCTTTAAAACTATTAACGGCAAGGAAAAACTTTTTTAAATCTTTAGTTTTCCTTAATTAATGCTATCACCTTCAATCATTTTTGCCCGAAGCACTTTTCCACCGAATAATGAAACATTTAAAAAATTCGGAAGCTGTAGCAACAAACTGCCATTAAAAGTGTAGAGTTAACTGAAAATGCAGACAGAAGACGGTATTAAAGATGGCACTAAACACACTAAACAATTAACTTAAAGGGACTTAATCCAAATTTAGAATGCCACTTCATGTTTAAGAAGATTAAAAAAGAGAATCCCTAAATTAGTGAAGCATTAATTTGATGTGGGTTCATTGCAGCAGTAGGAGTAAAAAAATTTTAAAAATGTTACCGGTGAAAAAAAAAATTAACAACAAGAGTACAAGCAGCCAGAGACAACAACAGATATTAACAACAACAACAACAACAATAGACTGTGACAATATGTAACAATTTCCCTGAAATGAAAAAAAAAGAAAACAAAATAAAAATCGAAAAAGAATGTACGCCAGCAGGAAGAGGAAAAAATTCATACAGGAACACGATACGGCTTAACGGAAAGATATTTTGTTCTACATGGCAGAACTGCTTTTGTTTAACTTGACATGACGGCTAGAGCAAAAAAAAACAAGATAAAATTATTAGCTGCTGCAATCACTGCGAACAGAAGTTTCTTTTTTTCAAATGCTCGAGCATAAAAATAAGTTGAATAACATGGTTTGTTATGGCGTACAGGAGTGCCATTGAAATGATATATTTTTATATAAAGACTGAGTTATCACCACTACACGCAAACTAAGTCCACAAATACTAATACAAGACTAATTATTCTAATGCAATTAGAGAAGATGCTAACATTCATTTTTATGCACAGCTGGTTTTTCAATGACAGCGCAGCCGTTTGAGGTCGATGTGCCAACGGATCGCACTACGCAGCACAGAGAAAATTTGTTTCTTGAACGAACAATTTATAGATGCAGCCAACTACCTGCTCCTGTCTTTTTTAGTCACTTATTCGAAAAAGTTCTCTCTCTCTCTCTTTCTCTATTCCCTCCTTTATGCAATTTTCCTTGTTTATTTTTCATATGACCCCTACATATGAAATCTAGTCCTACTAAAACAAACATTAACCCTCAACTACCCACAAGTGTCTCGCGGAAACATTTTTGAATTCTATTGCTCATAAAAGCTTAAGTACTTATTTTTCGGGAAAACTGTTTTACATGTTCCACCTCAAGAGCCTTTGGGATGTAAATGAAAATCTAACTATAGAGTGTTTTTTATGGCGCTATAAAACTTCAAGTTGGCAACACTTTTTGTCAGCTGGCAAATGATTTATATTCAGTTTAGTTTGGCATTTCAACATGAATAGACTAACGCTTGAACAACACTTCCAAATTGTGCCTAAATGGGCCCGAAACAAGACTGCCGTTGATCCCAATTTTGATAAGCGAATTTTGTTTAGCCATGAAGCTTATTTTTGTTGTAGTGGATACGTCAAAAAAACAAAACTGCCGCATTTGGAGTGATGTCAATCCTCTAGTGTATTTTGGGACAGCGTGGCATCCAGAAAATCTGACTGTCTAGTGAACGTTACACAGCCATGATTGCTGACTTTTTCATTCATCAATTGAACAGTCATGATGTGCAGGAGCTGTGATTTCAAAAAGATGGTGCAACGTGTCAAAGAGCTCATGCCGCAATTAGTTTATTGAAAAAAGCCTTTGGTAACCTAATAGTTTTAAATGTGGGACCCCTAAATGGGCCGCTGAACTATTTTCTATAGAGATATTTGAAGTCGCTAGTCTGCGATGTAAAACCCGAAATGATTAATCACTGGGAGGACAACATTTGCCGCGTTATTGCCGTTTAACGGCCCCTAGTGTTGCAAAGAGTCAGATATAATTGGACTTCTAGATTAGAAAACGTCCGAGGCAGCCGTGGCGTTCATAAAACACAAGGCATATTTAAAATTATAAAGCCAGAAGATTATCTTTCGCATAAAGTAAATTTCATGTCATAATTCGTCTTTGTTTTGTTTCATTCAAATGATAAAGTGAAAATAAAAATAAAAAGGATCTGCGTTTACTGTAGTACAAGACGTCATGCGACAGAATTGCCATCTCAAGGTCTAATATTTAACTACTAATCGAATGACATGACCAATAGCGTGTATATTTTCTTGATCTCCCTTTCTCTCAATCCTTCTTAATCGCTTATTCCCTACTCTCGCTCCATGGCCAAGTGCTTCATGCTACGTTCTCCCTTTCTCACTCTCTCTCAATCGTTCTCAATTGCTTGCGCCCTCCTCTTGGACAAAAACGTCCCATATTTTCGTGTCACGTTTCATCCGTGAAAACTTTATCCTTATGCGTTCAAAGAAGTTTCATTTCAAAAATTAAATCATTTGTGATTTCATTAGCGAATTCCGTGCCTGATATTACAAATGAGTTCGTTCTGAAAAATTGGCTGGTTTTTCGCTGGTAAACCAAAATGCAGAATCAATTCTGTTCCCAAACGAAATTGAATGCTGTCATGGCACGACTGCGTATGATTAATATTTTTTTTTGTATGGATTCGTATTGCTCATACGTCTTAAATATATGAGTACAGTCGAATCCGCTTTAGCGCAACACGCTTTACTGAAATATATCGGATTATTGAGAGCGATACAAATCCCCGCCCTGATTTTAAACGCAGCTAGTCTTATTTACTTCGCGTTCGTGAGACATCGCTTTACTGAAAATATCGTATAACTAAAAACCAAAAACAAGCCCACAACTGCGTTTTGTATGAAACTTACTTCGGTTTAGTGAAAAAATTAACAATGACAAATTTATCAATTAGAAATCGATTGCATAACTTGAGGCTGAAAAAATTGTGAATTTTTTGTCCGCTAAAAAATTAAATGGCAAAATTTATTTGTCCTTTTCGCTCTTACGTACTTTATTGTATTTTTCTATTATATTGTCAGTGCAAGTGGCTAGACATTTTCGCGGCATTCGTGAAAAATTCAACAACAAAATAAATAATTCTATGAATAATTTTTTTTAAATACAATTTTTACGTTAAATTGAGGTAAAAATATTTACAGATTTGATATAAAAAATATTGTTCAATGATTTTAAGCAGTACGCTTAACTGTAACAAATTTCAAAAATCCTAACTACGTTTTTGAGAGATAATCGGATAACTGGAAAATATTGGGTTTTGGTTATTTCCAGTAAAGCGGAGTCGGAGTCCCACCTTTTCGTTTCATCCGTAAAAATTTTATATTCATGCACGCAAAGAAGTTTCACTTCAAATATGGAAAAAAGTAAATTTCGTGTATTGTTTAAGAATTAATTTTGTATAAATTCTCGAAAATAATATGAAATCTTTTCACCATATTTTTCTATAATTAAGAAGAAACTGGTTGCAGGTCCCCTAAAAGAGGTCATTACGCCTCAAATCGTCTACAAAAAACGTTTACATGAGTTTTAGACAAAAAAAAATTTTTTTTTAATCGTTAATTTAAATATTTGCTCGATATTCAATGCAGTGTACAGAACATATTTCCTTTGTAAGTTTGTGTGCTGCTACGACTTGATGATACACTTTTTCCTATTTAATTTGTTTGTTACACTTTATTATGCTCAATGTCATTTATCATATTGTGATGAGAATATGATTAAATACAAAATTAAAATCTACTCGCAGCTTTTCAATAGTGGCACGTATTTGCAAACAGCAGAAAAGTTATTAAAAAAACACTCACACACACAAACACACACACATACACAAAATCAAAACGAAACGAAAATAATAAAACATTGAAAAAAGCCATGAATATTGTAATGAAATGAAATTCATGCTGTGAAATGCTTGTAGCATTTGTTTCTTTTCAACGCAACTCATCACATTTTTATTTTATTTTGTTCTATTTTTTTTTTGATTGCTAGAACGCAGTGGAAAAACGAGGAGCGCTGTAACAAAAAATGTGCCAAGAACAATTGTCACCCTTATAATACGGCAAGACAAAAGGGACTTTTTGAAAAATTATCAACAACAGTGCGAACAAGCATCGCAAATCGTTGAATCATTAATAAAACTGTATAAATAATACTGTTGGCAGTCATACGGTATCATCGGCAACTGCAGCAGCCATGGCGGTAGTCTGCGCCGCATTGCTCGTAGGGTACACGTTAAAATGATGGGGTCAGTGGCTTATTAAAATTGAGGCAAATAAATATAGAAATACAATTTCTTTTTTATGTATGAATTTGTATTTTATTGGTGAACTTTCTTTATGTAAATTGCATTACAGGATGTTAGTTTTTTCAACAGGCTCTAGGTTCAAATCTGCGAGACTGGAAATTATTTTTTATTTTTTATTTTTTTTTATCTTGGACCAGCACTCAGGAGATGACCCCTATATATGCAATGCATTGCGCCGGAACTGAAAACGAGGGGATAGTATTGGGGGGACAGATTAAGAAAGATGAGAAGATAGACAGTTGTTTTTGTAGCTATTTCAACCTTTTACTTCGCCGGTTAATTTTAGCTACAGGGCCGACAAAAGTGGGTGCTGTTACTCAGCTTTTAGTACATGATCGTGTTAGTCGCTGCCAATTATGTTCAGTGACCAGTGACTATGCCTTCATCACTGAAACAGGCTGGCAACAACTAACACAACCACGCACTAATGCTGATCAGAAGAAATCAACACAATATTTCATGACTCAGCGGGGGCTCGAACTCACGACCCTCCGCTTCATAGTCTCGTGTTCTATTACTTCAGCCAACAGCACCCACAAATTCATTAATTTAATTAATGATTTTGTTCAAACTCAATTATTATTATTCTATTAATATTCTATTTTATTCTATTCTATTCTATTCTATTCTATTCTATTCTATTCTATTTTATTCTATTCCATTCCATTCTATTCTATTCTTTTCTATTCTATTCTATTCTATTCTTTTCTATTCTATTTTATTCTATTCTATTCTGTTCTATTCTATTCTATTCTGTTCTATTCTATTCTATTCTATTCTATTCTATTCTACTCTATTCTATTCCATTCTATTCTATTCTATTCTATTCCATTATATTCTATTTCATTCCATTCTATTCTATTCTATTCTATTCTATTTTATTCTATTCTATTCTATTCTATTCTATTCTACTCTATTCTATTCTATTCTATTCTATTCTATTCTATTCTATTCTATTCTATTCTATTCTATTCTATTCTATTCTATTCTATTCTATTCTATTCTATTCTGCTCTATTCTATTCTATTCTATTCTATTCTATTCTATTCTATTCTATTCTAGTCTATTCTATTCTATTCTATTCTATTCTATTCTATTTTATTCTATTCTATTCTATTCTATTCTATTCTATTCTGTTCTATTCTATTCCATTTTTTTCTATTTAATTCTATTCTATTCTATTCTATTCTATTCCATTCTTTTCTATTTAATTCTATTCTATTCTATTCTATTCTATTCGATTCTATTCTATTCTATTCTATTCTATTCTATTCTATTCTATTCTATTCTATTCCATTCTATTCTATTCTATTCTATTCTATTCTATTCTATTCTATTCTATTTTAGAAATATACTCTGAAGATTGTATTCACTTGATCATTTCGTGTGTAACGCAGAGAAATATCCCTCTAAGACCTCATAAAGTATATTCTTGATCAGTGATGAAATCTAACACGATCTAGTCATGACCGTCCACCAGTCTGTGGAAATCACGATTAATTCCAAAGGAAACGAGCCAGAGCCTTGAAAGTCCTTAAACGGGCTGAACCAAGCTAGAGGGAGAAAAGTTCCCCTAAGAAGAACTAAACCTCTAAATAAAATAAAATTTTGTTGTTCTTTTCTTTTACTCTATATCTCTGTTATATTTCTATTGACCTTATCATTTTGATGTGCACCTTAAGTCGCTTTATTGTGTTTTTTTTTATTTGTTTTCTCTCAAAAGTGCGAAAGCAAAGATTCATATGCTCACTAATTAAAACAATCTGGTTTTTTTATGTTGAATGTGGAAAAAAGCTGCCTCACCAACAGCTCCGCACTAAAAATATATGAAAAGGGATAGAAGAAAAGTCTTATAGCAACTTTCGTACAACACATTGTTTGAGTTTTAATTAAATCATATACATTGTGCATTGTTTTGTATACAAAGTCATGGTGAACAACTAACAAAAGACAAATAAATGAATTGCCATTATTGGATAAAAAACTTATAATTAAAATTAAAAAGCCTGCCATAGAGATAGGGATAGATTTGTATATACACACATCCGGTTCCTCTCTCTCTCTCGCTCTCTCCCTCTCTTTACATTAAAAACAAATTCTCAACGGCTTTGGTATTAAATTTACTTTGATATTGTGTAGAATGTTCTTACAAATTTTGATAGCCAATTCATAAAAATTTCTTGTTAAAAATATTATGACACGAAATTGTTTAAATCTTGAGTATTTCCATACATTTATTCTAATCCTGATACCTTGTTTTTAATCTTTTGATTTTTACTACTAAGTCACGGATTACACTATGAAACTTTTGTTGCAGCAGTTCTTATTTTGTGTGAAAGTGCTGAAATAAGAATATATACCATTTGTATTCCTTTCTCGCTCTGCCTCACTAAATACTCAAGAGTTGCAGCAACAAAAATTGCAAGTGTAAACGGGGACTAAGTAATTTCTTTCTAAAACATTTTTGATATATTTTGTTAGTTTGATATTTCAAAAAAAAGTTTTTATATTCCAGCTCTGAAGTTGTTTTTTTTCTGATATCTAGTACTAAAGATTTCTTTTTTTTAAATAGTTTAATTGCATGTGTAACGAACAAAGAAAACAAAATAAACAAAAATTTAACAGGTTACTTTTATGTACCAAAAAGAGTTTCAGTTGTCCAATCCCGGAATCATCTTTTTATTTTGTATTGAAATATGATATATTATTTTAAAAGAACTTCCAGCTCTGGAGCTGTCTTCTAGACTTTGCTGGTTCCTAATAACAATATATGATTTTTTTGCAAAAGAATAAACTATTTTAAATATATAATTTGTTAATTTTATGTATCAAAAAATTTTCACTTGTCCAACCCTGGAATCATAATCTGTTTTTTTTTTTTTTTTTTTTTTTTGGGAAAATATCAGATAAGTTAAATAAGTAAAGAAAAAGAAGCAATTTCTTTTAGTTCGTTATATTTTAAACACCAAAAATTTTCAATTGTCCAACCCTGGAATCGTGTTTTTTATTTTTAAAACCAATTTATTTCTTCTTTAATGTCGTTTTCTTTTTTAAAAAAGAATGCTAATTTTTTTGCATTTTTTCAATGAAAAATGGTAATATTATGACATTTGAAAATGGTGAATTATTAGAAATGGATCTGCCATCCCTGTAAAAAATTTATTTAATTTTAAAATTGCACCTAATTGTGATAAAATGTTATATATTTTCGAGAAAAGAAATCGCCATAAGTATAACACAATTTTATTAGTTAACAAAAACCAAACATATTTTAATACACCAAAAATAAGTTTAAATTCTCCAGCTCTGGGACGTTTTTTTTTTTGATTTTGCTGATATTCAATATTAATCCATTTGGGACTATTTCCGATACATTAATCCTAGACCGAAGTCCAAATTTTTGTGGGGCTTCGGAAAATCCTTTTCATATACAGAAAGACGGACATCGTTTATTCGAGTTTCTTATTCATAAGGAGCCATAATATCCTTAGGCGGTCGCATTTAATCACATGAGGAATGACAAGCCTTGCCTTTTAGCAGTTTTGGGGAAAGGTATAAAAAATGGAAAAGCTTCAGTAAAAATATATTAATTTTCTTGCTTTCATATGAAATAGTCTCACTGAATAATTTCAAAAAAAAACTTAAACCTGTATGTTAAAAAGGAAAGTTTTTCATGGGCTAACAAATATGACAATAACTTCAAACCTTCATCCCCCCTTCAAAAAACTAATTTCGCTTTTAAGTTCCTTCAAAAAATCTTTTATATTGATAAAAAATTATTTCCTCTGCTGTTGGTTCCCATTGAACTTTCTTTTGGCATATTTATGACAGCAGAGATCTCAGCGTTTCTCAGCTTTTTATACCCCGAACACAAAAATATTTTCTTTATTACACTTCTATTTGATTTAAATACTTAAACCCTGGGAGAATTTTTAAAATGGTACGAATGAAGAAACTTTGTTAAATTTAGGTCACTTTTGATTTTTTAAATTTAAAAAATAATGTCTTAATAAAATAAAACTATTGAAACAAATTGAAGGATATAATGGAAATATTTTGTCTTATAAATTAAACAGAGACTTCCTTAATGTATAAAAAACAAACTTAGAGATAAAATGCTAAAGTCTCTAGGGAGCTGCTGACTATAAAATCTACAAAAAGAAAGGAAATAAGAAAAACCAAACAAAAAACAAAATTTTTACTTCCAATCAACAGCAGTATGTGTTGCAGACTGAGATAACGAGAATATGATTTATTTACAATGGACAACATTAAATGGCAACCGAAAAGAAAAAATATGAATAATTATGCAGCGAACAAACCCAAATTAAAACGAAAACTCCAAGTCCCACAAAGCAATGGGTTATAAATGAGTTTAAATAAGATACAGAATATTCGGAATAAAAAACCGTAAATATGTGAAACTGCATTGACGTGACTAATTTCAATGTTTTATAGGAGCAATTCTTATAAATAAAAGTCGTCACTTGTATTTGCGTTGCTGGAATAATTGTAAAAACTATAAAGTTGCACGTTGTTTTCATAAAAGTTATTAGACGATTTTCCAAGGACATAAAATCTGTTTTTTATGCAAATAAGAATTAATTTTATTTAATATCTTCACATCCCACATTTTACCCGGGAATCCAACCACATCTTTGTTGAAAGCAACACTGTTTAATAAACCGAAATTGTTGTATGCAACATGAACAGTTTTGTCTGGTTCTGCTCGAAACAAGAATAAGAAAAACTGAAAATAAAAATTATAATAATTAAAATACGAAAACTTTGTGCAATTGGATTTTATTTTATATAAGAGAAGCACAGTTTTCATAAAGAAATTATTTTATTACGTTTTTGTGAAATTTTTTATACCTATTTCCTATTAGGACTCAAGGGGTGACTCTCCTACTCATGCCATGCACAAAAACTTAAATGTTCCAATATAAAATATTGTAGGCTTTTGGAGAAACAACACTAATTTGACAAGTTTTCCTAAATGGAATGCTATTGAAAATCAACGAAATCAAAAATACATACAGAGACATATTTTGCTGCTCCTGTAAAATTTATTCAATGTGACTTTTGGCATTTTTGAAAACATGTGCCATCCATCATGTGCATAAAATTAAAAAACAATCATAAATCTTAATATTTTTAGTCTAGCCGTAGTTTTAAAATTTTATGATCTTTTAAGTTTATGTGTTTTCAGCACAATTTAAGCCTCCCTGGTATTATAATTGTTCTTTAGCCAGTTTAGCATTAAATAAACGTTAATGTAACAGTCACACATTTGGCTTTCTGAAAAAGTTGTATTAACTAAGCGCTCGTTAAAGGCAACTAAAAATTATGATGGTTATTATTTTTGGCAGCAAATTACAAAATATTTGCTGACAAGCCAACGGCAGTCTTGGGATTTATAATTCAGTTCCTTCGTCTCGTTTCTCTTGTACAAAAAGGTGTCAACTCGAGTGTCAGTACACAGCGGCAAATAATTAACGTTATATTTTAGAATTGTTTGAATGGTTTAGACAACAAGACGAATTAATTTTGATAGGCCAATATAATTTGTTGATGAGTTAATTTCACTTCTTGCACACGAGCAGCAGAAGTTTAAACGAATTTCAAATGAAATTCCTCCTGCTAGGCCACGGTTCCTATCGTGTTAAACTCTGAAAGAATAATAAAATATTTAAAGTTGCCGTATTTAAATGCAAGAGTAATAAAAATAAAATTTTGCCTTAACTCGAATTGAGCTGATATCCGAATCCTGAACCAGATCCAAAACAGTAGCCAACAATATTAGGCACTGTCTGCGCTGTGGGTTCTTGTCTTTGGTATGGTTGATAATATTACATTCGGTTTCGGGCAATCATTAACTTGACTATAAGTTAGTTGGAAGTTTCCCCAGTCGAACATTGGAAACATGATGTGCTGAATCGTAATCAATTAAGTAGTTTAATTTTTCGTTTTCGAAAAAGTTATGCTCTCCATCTAATTTTTACTTCATTTTTCAAAATACAACGTAATTAAATGACCGCCTCTGGGTTGGCTCTTGCAGTGGATTCTTTTGAGTTATTTCTTGATACATTTTGGGCGATATCTTAGCGATAACCTGATGACTTGCTGATTATGAAGTGCTCCAATAAAGTCAGAGCACCCTCCTTCGTCGGTCCTGTTGCAAAAAATTAACCGGCGAAGTGACAAAGTTGAAATAGCTACAAACAATTCTCTACCTTCTCATTTTTCTTAATCTGTTCCATCAATACTATTCTCCTCCTTTTTCGATCCGATGCAAGGCACTGCATATGAAGGGTCATCCTCTGAGTGCTGGTCCGAGTTAAAGAAAAACAAGTAAAAACGTTATATTCGACCGGGTCGAATCTTAAATACCCTCCAAATATTTAGTAAGTGAATTTAAAATTTTTAACTTGGTGGGACAGAGGTCCTTTAAGACACATCTGTACCCAATTTTACATCTCTATTTTGAGAGAGTCATTCCGAGAAGGGACGTGGAAGAGACGTTTCACATCTGCAAGATCAGAGAACATCTCAACTTCTTATAGCCTTAAGGAATACAAATTGTTCAATATTTACACTATATTTGCATATAATACCGCATGGCAACGCAACTGAAGGGGGAGGGGTTCCAAAATAGACAATAGATACATATTATGTTTTCAACAGACGAACGTATGGGCATTGCTAGACCGTCTTAGACTTCATCACTGATCAAGAATATATTTAATTTATGGGGTCCAATTCTCTTTTGAAGGTATTAAAACTGTATTTTTGCAGGGTCTGTGGGGGACTGATTTCACCATTGTCATAAAACTCCAAAGATAAATGCTTGTTATGATTATATACAAAATTTAAAAAAAAAATTTTTTTTGGCAGGGTCATTTAGGTGGCAAAGGAAGAGGTGGGGGGGGGGGGGGTAGGGCAGAAATCGGCAGTCATAAAACTCTAAAGATAAATGCTTGGAATGATTATGTACAAAATTTAAAAAAAAAAATTTTTTTTTGGTAGGGTCATTTAGGGGGCGAAGGGGAAGGAAGGGGTAGGGCAGAGTAAAACCAGGTTTCGTCTCAGCTTCCTCATTAAAGCTTAAAAATGTTATTTTCAAGGAATGTAGGCTTAAGTAAAACAATTTTTAAAATTTTTTTGCAATTTTTGCATATAATAACGCCCACTAAAGTGGGCGGAGTCCAAAAATAATTTTTTTTTTATTTTATGGCTCCAAGTTTAAGGCGTTGGACCGTATTTGACATAAAAATATATCATTTGCTTAACAAAATAACCAAAAAACTTTCGAGACTATGAAGCGGAGGGTCGTGAGTTCGAGCCCGCGCTGAGTCATGAAATATTGTGTTGAATTCTTCTGATCAGCATTAGTGCGTGGTTGTGTTAGTTGTGCTGGCAACAGCCTGTTTGAATGATGAAGGCATAGCACTGATCACTGAACATAATTGGCAGCGACTGACACGATCATGTACTAAAAGCAGAGTAACAGCACCCACCTTCGTCGGCCCTGTAGCAAAAATTAGCCGGCGAAGTAAAAGGTTGAAATAGCTACAAAAACAACTATCTATATTCTCATCTATCCTAATCTGTCCCCTCAATACTATCCCCTCGTTTTCAGTTCCGGCGCAATGCACTGCATATATAGGGGTCATCCTCTGAGTGCTGGTCCTACTCTTAAAAAAAAAAAAATTATGTTGTTTTTTCTGGGTTGGTTTAGTTCTTCTTAGGGGAACTTTTTCCCCTCTTGCCCGATTTAGCCCATCTTCGAACTTAACCTGCTCTAAGCTTCAAGATATATTTGTACCAAATTTAGAAAGTCTAGCTGTTTCCGTTTGGACTGAATCGTGATTTCCACAGACGGACGGACGGACGGTCATGCTCAGCTCGTCTTAGGTTTCATCACTGATCAAGAATATATATACTTCATGGGGTCTCAGATGGATATTTCGCTGCGTTACAAACGGAATGACAAAAAAATTCGTCATCATATTCATGACTGAGCGCGGAGTCAAACTCGGTATATTGCGCCCTTCATACTCTCGACAATTTTGCTTGTTTATGAAACCACCGAGTGATTGTTGTTGAAGTTGGAAAATGAATTTCATCGCTAAAGAACATTTTGGGCGATATATTGGCAATGAAATCCCGTATCTACGACGCTGTAATTGAAGGTACACATTCAAATACACTATAAGCAGCCGTTAGAATGGGCCGATTGCAGAGTCACTAAGAGAAGCGATATTGACGACTATTGCACCTGATCACAGTTGTAATGGTTCCAGTTTCTGCAGATTACTTTTTATCGGCAATAAGCCTGAGCACGGATATATATGAATATTTATATGTAAGAAATATCTCTCAATTTTTGTATAATAGCTTATGAGGGTATCGGGCACTTGACTCAGCTCGAAAAAAAACAAAACAAAAAAAAATATTATTGGTAGAATAGGCAGAAGGTTATTTCCATGAAAAAGAGATTCTCTTTTGAAATAAATAAAATATTTAACCCAAGTGATGGTCTTGTCTTATTATAAATAATGAAATAACTTTTTTTTACATGAAAGTCATTTTCAAAGGAAATATCAAAACACCAACACATACACTTGTGTTTGTGTGTTTGTGTGTGCATACATTCGAATAAGATCAAAAATTTTACAAATAGTTTTTGCTACATACAGACAGATATTTACACTACAGTCTTTGTGCAATGGAACGCATCCTTTATCCTTTTGAGCTTTAATTTTAAACATGGACTACCAACTAGAATATGCACTTTTGTTTTGTTTAAATGTTGCCTGCTCATTTTACGAATCGTCTTTCTTTGTTTTCCACCCTCCCACAGTTGGAGCTATGAAAATGAAAACGAAACAGAGAGGAAAAGAGGATAATTCAAAAAAAGTACACATTCAAAAGAAACTGACAAATACTCGTAAGCATGAATAGTAGTAGAAACATTATAAGCTGAAGATTACTTTATGTCGCCAGCAGGTAACAGCCAAAAGTGGCAAAAAGGCAAAGTGTACACTCTTGAGTCAACAACAAACGTTATTTGCATTTTAAAACAGCTTAAACGGAAAAAGACATACAATAACACACACACAAACCAGCATATAATTTTGTTTTTATGTGTGTGTGTGTGTGTGTGTGTGTGTGTGTGAGAGCTTGTGTATTCTATATATATAAATGCATTTAACTTAAAGGGCTTTACAAGAGCTGCAGAAATTATAGCAGAATATGAAAAAAAAGAAAAGGCAAACATTTCATATATTAAAGTAGCTGAGCTTGATGTTGAAGTGCAAAAAAGAATTGCATTTAAAATGTAAAAATATTTAAGCAAACAAACTAGAAAAAAGAGCCACACGAATGAAAAGAAACGTGTTTCAAATACTTAAAAAATATTTCAAGGCAAATAAAATGTTGGTCGTGGAGTGTGTTGCTGCTTTTACATCAGTCTTTTTTAAATTACAACTTTTATTGGCTTTAAACGGCAAAGATAGAATATAATGCAGCGCAAATTTATATGACATTTGGCGTAAGGAATATCTTAAAGCTATTATAGCTCTCTTGAAGATGCTGTGGAAACTAACAATGGCAAGTTTCGTACAATGAACGAGAGATCAAACAACTTATAACCGTTTGTGTCCTGCACATGCATGCATTGTTTGGACTTTTGATCGCAGTGCTATTTTATTTAATATGAGTTATTTGGACAAAGTCAAATTAATATTTTCTAGGATTTATATATATCGCACATTTTTCTAGTGTTAGATATAAAATAAAACAAAATATTTTTTTCTTGCTATGGGAAATTGTCCTCCATGTGCCCTACTCTTCAATAAGTAGACACATCGGTTGGTGGCTGTCCTTGATATTTTACTAATTGCCCTATTCCAATAAAATACTGAACCATTCTCCCTTTATTCACAAATCCAGAAACCATGAAGTATTTCATTTAATTCAAAATTAATTTTGGATTAAATTCAATTCATATTCAGGGGCTGATTGTTCGAAATTTTGTTTTTTTTAAATTCAGGAAAACATGATAAATATTCCAAGGCACAAAGGAAAATCAACATCAGTTTTAATTATGCAATTTACTCAGCAGAGCAGAACAGCTGTTTTCGAAAGCCGCTACACTTTACATCAGTAGTCATATAGTTTTTGTTTTGTTTACAATTTCCTTAAAAGAAATGCATTCGAGAACTTTACCACACCGTTACCCCCGTGCAGTCCTTTGATAATTTTTTCTTCATATATTATTTTCTGACTTTTTTTCCAATGTTCTTATGCCGAATTTTTTCGTTTGAAATCTTTTATTCTTAAGTTTAGCATTTATTTTAGAGTCACAACACCAAAGCAACTCGTGAAATTGTTTAAATTTTTAATCAAAATAATTGTTCTATTCGTCAAATTCATCGAGCACTTCTTCCATTTTAAGGCGTACATAATCGTCCTTCAGAGCAGGTAATTCGAAGAACAATAGATCGATTTCGAACATATTTACTGTTACTGATAATGTGCATCCGTGAGCCACTGTAGCCCCTGTACAGGAAAATATTGAAAATGATCCTAATCAATCAATTCGTTCTCAGCAACTGGGGTTGTGTCCTCTTCCACTTTGTGAAAGATTTTTTTAGTTATTGAAAACTGGTGTTCCAGATGGCGTTTTCTACGCGCCGGCCGTAGCGGCCTCATGGCAGAAATCATATTTAAACATACATTTTTTTTCCAAAGCCTGTTTGATTGATATTAAAAATGTACGGCCTGGTTAGACCCTCCAAAAAAGAATTGGAGGGTATATTCACTTTATCATTCCGTTTGTAACGCAGCGAAATATCCATCTGGGACCATGTAAAGTATATAAGGGGTGTTTTTATAAGAGCTTGCTGATTTAAAATTTAAATAAAACACATGCCAAATTATGAAATGGCCAAAAAAAATTTTTTATTTGGTAGATAATTTCTTGTCATTTAATATTTAAATATAATTTCGGGCATATGGCCACCATGACTATTTTGCACAAAGGCCATTCTGGAGGTCCAATTTTCGACCACCTTTTCAAGCATTTGAGGGCGTATTTCAGCAATGACACGTTGAATACTGGTTTCCAAAGCGTCAATCGTTGCTGGTTTATCCACGTAAACCAATGATTTCAGGTATCCCCACAAAAAATAATCGAGTGGCGTCAAATCACACGAACGCGGAGGCCAATTCACCGGTCCATTTCTCGAAATAATGTTGTCGTTGAAATGTTCTTTTAATAAGTCCATTGTTTCGCCCGCAGTATGACAAGTGGCTGCTGCATCCTGTTGAAACCACATTTCGTTTACATCCATATCTTGAAGTTTTGGCACCAAAAATTCATCGATCACGATTCTGTATCGATTTCCATTCACGGTAACGCGTCGTCCTTCCTCATTTTTAAAGAAATAAGGACCGATGATTCCACCAGCCCACAGACCGCACCAAACAGTACATTTATCGGGATGCATTGGTAATTCTCGAACGGCGTGTGAATTATTTTTGCTCCAAATTCGCCTCATCACTGAAGCGAATTTTGCGGTAAAAAAGCGGATAAACATTTTTAATTGAACACTGTTTTTGAAAATAAATTTCCACGATTTGGAAGCGTTGTTCTGGAGTTAACCTGTTCATGATGATTTGCCAAACAATACCGAGTAGAGACGTCACTTTAAACTGTCAAAACAGCTGTCAGACAACAGAGTGATTCGTATATAAAAAAAAAACTTAATAAAAAAACACCCTTTATATTCTTTATCAGTGATGAAATCTAAGACGATCCGTTCGTCCATCTGTCCGTCCGTCTGCGGAAATAACGATTCAGTTCAAATGAAAAGAGCCAGAGCCTTCAAACTTGTTATAAATATATTTTAAAGTATAGCTTAGGTCGTAAATAGACTGAATCGGACCAGAGGGAAAAAAGTACCCCTAAGAAGATATATTTCTACTTAAGCCAAATACCATTAAAAAGGTAAATTTTTATAAAAATAAAAATAGAGTAATATTTTACTAAACATGAGGAGGGTATTTAAGATTCGACCCGGTCGAATATAACATTTTTATTTATTTTACTATGATTTAAACTTGAGTCACTCTAAAAAAAAAACACCCTTTATATGTGTGCGTTTCATTTTTTTATTACTTATTTATTTTTCTTGGACCAGCACTCAAGGGATGACCGCTACATATGCGATGCATTGTGCCACAACTAGGAAAGTTGGTTATGGGAAGGGAGGATAGAGGGAGTAGTGTTTGTGGGCGTTCGATTTGAACTTCCCCAAGTTAAAACTGACAGGAAAGACCTCTGCTGGAAGTTTGTGCCACATACGAACCGTTCAGCCAAAAAAAACGAATTCTCTCTGTAATGCGTGTTGCTGTTCACTGGCAACTCAGCCACAAAAAGATGCAGCCCTGTGTGAAGTGCGGGTAGCTCGCAAAAATAAACGGGTTTCAGGCACAAGCTCCCTTATTTCACCAGAACACATTTCGTTGTATCTAGTATCGGTAGGACAGTGAAATACGTTGCGTTGATGCTCCAGTGAGTCAATAGAGTTGGCTACCCTACTGTCACCGCTTCTTCGCTCTTTCTTGTACGCGGTCGAGCAACTTCAAAATAGACTTTGAAGCACCGCACCATACATTTTTGGTCAGATTTGGGTGGAATATATAATGAGGAGATCAGTTGGGTTGAAGTCTGTGTTACACCGTCTTAAAAAGCCGAGGCACTTCAATGCCTTCTTTGAAATATTAAAAATGTGATCAGTCCATCGAACGTCACACTGTATTTTCATACCAAGAACATCAAGAGCTTCTGCTCCCACAATACCTATACCATCCATAAATACGTCTACCAGCCGCCTATGCGTAAGCACGCAGCACTGCGTCTTATGAGGGTTAAAGTTAACCCTGTTCGCGAGGCCCTATTCGGAGATTGACGCGAGATCACTTGTGAGCGACTCGTTCATTCTTTGTCTTCTGGCGTCAATCTCCTCCAGGTTTGGCCGGCTCAAGCCAGGAGTTTAAATTTGTAAAAAATGGGTACTGGTGATGAAAATGCAGCGGCTTTCAAAAACAGCTGCTCTGCTCTGTTATGTAATTTTTTATTTTTTATTTTATCTTGGACCAGCACTCAGGGGATGACCCCTATATATGCAATGCATTGCGCCGGAACTGAAAACGAGGGGATAGTATTGAGGGGACAGATTAGGAAAGATGAGAAGATAGACAGTTTTTTTTTAGCTATTTCAACTTTTTACTTCGCCGGCTAATTTTTGCTACAGGGCCGACAAAGGTGGGTGCTGTTACTCTGCTTTTTACTATATGATAGACTATGCCTTCATCATTGAAACAGGCTGGAAACAACTAACACTACCACGCACTAATGCTGATCAGAAGAATTCAACACAATATTTCATGACTCAGCGGGGGCTCGAACTCATGACTCTCCGCTTCATAGTTTCTTGTTCTACTACTTCAGCCAACATCACCCCAATATACTTTAATATAAATACCAACATATGTAATTTGGATAATTAAAACTGATATTGACTTTACATATCAGTACTGATGATGAAAGAGTTGCGGCTTTTGAAAACAGCTGTTATGCTCTGCCTCGGAATTTTTATCATGTCTTTTTGAATTCAAAAACTAATTTCCGAATAAGTAGGTTATCAATCTTAATTTAAAGTAAGAAAACAAAAAAAAATCGATATAAAATTGTTACACACTTAATTTGGCTTGAAATGGCAACACAATTTTTTGGTCTCTGCTTAAAATTCATAAGAAACGAAAAACAAATATGCCGGTCACAAAAAACCTTCCAAAAATTTATTACAACCAAATTGCCACAAGAAGCCATCTGTTCAAATGGAATAAAATATTTGTCTTTAACTTTCTACTTAATGGAAAATTCTCCTCCACACACACATAATTTTACTTAATGAAAGTCAGAGCCCAATTCCACAGTTATTCCTTTGGTCATTTCTATTAAACCCTTTTTTTTGTGTGCTTTGGCACAGGTTAATTATAGTAAATTGCCTTTTCCACAAATAGTTCCGTTTAATTAAAACTCCTAATGCTGCATACGCAGTGAGTTATAAGTTGTCTTAAATGTAATATCAACCGCAATAATTTACCTCCAGCCACCCCAGACTTCAGTATTAGAGAACCGGCACAAGAGACAAGAAAGAGACGCAAGGGACGCCAAGTCTCAGCAGTTCATTTGCGAAATGCGGATTAAACAACACAGCAGGTGGTTGTCCCTTTTCATACATTAAGTTTCATGTAAAAAACTAAAATGGAATTAAAGAGAAAGAAAGGATATTAAATAAATAACGCTGTTTCATTTTTATAATAAAATTGTGTAAAGTACGATGCTAAATGCTTTAAAATATGATCTTTTTGCTTTAATATTATTTAGAGTTTATATGGGCTTGTCAAAAAAGTTTGAAATTAATTTAACTTGAAATAGAAAGAGACAAACAACATTTTATATATTTAACCAGCAGCTGGTGGAAAATATCGTAGACAGGAACTCATTTCAGTGGTTAATAAATTTTTTGAGTCACTTGGCTTACAGGACTTTCCATTTTACGGCCAAGAACTCCTTCTGCAATTTGCTGCTGTATTTCACTTAACTATTATCCAATTTATCTCAATTGCCATGTTCGTTCTTTTTTTTTTTTTATTGTCTCTCGTTCATGTTCAGTTTAAAATCTCAAATCAATTAAATTTAATTGATTTTCATATTTTAATAAAATAAAGGTTTATTAAATTGTTTCAAAAGGATTATTTTTCAATTATTTCTGATGTGGATAAAGTGTGAAAAATATTAATTAACATTTAACGTTAGACTGTTTTCTCTTTCCGTGTATCTCTCAGTTGTGTTAACTCTGTATGTTTCGCAGTCAACACCAGAGCTGCCACAGTAGCAATTCAAGATCTGACAATTGCAATTTAATAATTTTCAACAGTTTAAAAATTATTCTTAGAAATGAAAATAAGCATAAATTTTTAGCTGGCAAAGTCATAGTACGTTTCCATTACAAGCAAATTAAGTAGTTTCGGGGAAATTGTCTCAAAGTGTTTTCATTAAATTATAAGTAATTGTTTGTGTTCGAATTTTCGAAGTCGAATAAGCGATTGTTGGAATTTTGTTCAATAATAACTTAATATAGCAAAATCAGAAAAAACCTATCAAAATGCAAAATAAAATTGATCTTTCAATAAATTATAATCCTGGAAATAAAATTAGCGCCATTATTATTCGTAATTAAATGTCACTTTTTCGGATGTGTAAGTCACCAATAATTGATGCTCCAAGGTTGCATTTGTACGAATAACAGCATCGCAGTATTGCACAGGCAAATTTCGACTTAATTTGAAACAAATTAAATCATTTGGATAATTTGGAAAATATATGGGAAATCATGTCACAAATTACTTAATTCGGGCAAATCAAATGATTCGGTCGAAAATAGGTAAAAAAATCTCTATCTTCTCATCTTTCTTCATCTTTTTTTTTACTATAGAATCGGTACAAAATCAGTTTTAATATATCTATTCTCTGTTCTTGGATGTAATTCTAATGGTCGTGTATTATAGACCAGGGGCCAAATTACAGCATTCGATATCGATCGAAATTTGTATTTGAATTGTATGCAAATTTCGTTCGATACCGAATGCGGTAATTTGGCCCCTGGTCTTTTCCTATTCTTAGTATCTCTTGTCTACCCGGAACAATTGCTGGTATTCATACCGAAAAAAGTTAATTTTTCTATTCCAACTAGGACAGCTGGTAAATAACAAGTGCTAAGATTTCACTTTTCTTATCTCTCTCTCTCTCCCTCTCTCCCTCACACTCTTGTCTTCCTTTATGAAGAGCTCCATTATTATATTATCACATTTTGAATCTTTGTAAAGACAATTATTCAATACAACGTAAAATTTCTTTTATTAATTTTTATCTGTATGGAATTATTATCTATAAAACTAAATTAAAAAATATCCTAAAACGAATTAGCCGTTAAATATTTTAAATGTATCAATTCGGCAACACTGGTTTAAGCCACCAACGGCGTTAGATATATTTTATGTAGGTTTACCTGCATCCATGCAAATGTTAAATAAGTATGTGTTGTCTGAAATTCAATTAATATTTAAACGTTCATTGTAATAATTGTGAATATTTATTAATTTTTTTCCCCATTTAAAAAAACACAAAAACATTTTATTCACGCCGAGATTTGATATTTTATTAACTGCTATTTGTTTCAGCAATCGGTATTATAAATAATAACTATTTAATTTAAATGGAAAACGCATACGAATTATCACAACATATATATTTATAGTTGAGAGATCAAGAACAGGTAAAATTAATTTTTCAGATAACAAATTCCAGATAACAAACTGTGTTGCAGAATAGTACTGAATAGCAGCGGAAAAGTACATGATGTAGGCTTGATCTAAAAGGCTGAATACAGCGATCGCATTAGTGACATACACTTTTCAAAATGACTTGCATTTTTGATAATGACTTGCACTTTTTATAATTACTTGCACTTTTTGTGATGACTTTCACTTTTTATAATGACTTGCACTTTTTATGATGACTTGCACTTTTTGTGATGACTTGCACTTTTCATAGTGACTTGCACTTTTTTATAATGACTTGCACTTTTTTATAATGATTTGCACTTTTTTATAATGACTTGCACTTTTTGTGATGACTTTCACTTTTTATAAAGACTTGCACTTTTTATAATGACTTGCACTTGTTATGATAACTTGCACTTTTTATGATGACTTGCACTTTTTATAATGACTTGTACTTTTTGTGATGACTTGCACTTTTTATAATGACTTGCACTTTTAATGATGACTTGCACTTTTTGTGATGACTTGCACTTTTCACACTGATTTGCACTTTTCATAATGACTTGCACTTTTTATAATGACTTGCACTTCTTTATAATGATTTACACTTTTTTATAGTGACTTGCACTTTTTGTAATGAATAGCATTTTTTACAATGACTTGCACTTTTTATAATGACTTAAATATTTTGTGATGACTTGCAGTTTTTGTGATGACTTGTACTTTTTATAATGACTTGCACTTTTTATGATGACTTGCACTTTTTATGATGACTTGCACTTTTTATAATGACTTGCACTTTTTGTGATGACTTGCACTTTTTATAATGACTTGCACGTTTTATAAAGACTTGCACTTTTTATGATGACTTGCACTCTTTATAATGACTTGCATATTTTGTGATGACTTGCAGTTTTTGTAATGACTTGCACTTTTTATAATGACTTGCACTTTTTATGATGACTTGCACTTTTTATGATGACTTGCACTTTTTATAATGACTTGCACTTTTTGTGAAGACTTGCACTTTTTATAATGACTTGCACTTTTTATAAAGACTTGCACTTTTTATGATGACTTGCACTCTTTATAATGACTTGCATATTTTGTGATGACTTGCACTTTTTGTGATGACTTGCACTTTTTACAATGACTTGCACTTTTTATGATGAGTTACACTTTTTATAATGACGTGCACTTTTTGTGATGACTTGCACTTTTTATAATGACTTGCACTTTTTATAATAACTTGCACTTTTAATGATGACTTGCACTTTTTATGATGACTTGCATTTTTAATAATGATTTGCGCTTTTTATCATGAATTTAACTTGCAATTTTCACAATGATTCAGTTGAGCGATTCAGAAAACATGAGGCAGGGTGAGTGAAGGTGCGATGTTTCACAATCACAAAATAATATGTTTTCGACTAGTTTAGTTAGACTTTAATCAGGGATCCTAAATTACTTTACTTTCCTGTCGTGCAAATTATTCATTAGGATCATAAAGAATTATTTACATTTTATTGTTACCTGGTTTTATTGTTTGACTGGAGTTTCGATATAGTCACTATAAAATTTCATTACATGTTAACAAGGCCATTGGCAACAACTATCTCTTTTTACAAACTGAATTACAATTCATTTAAATCAAATTGCTATATATTCAGTTTTTTAAATCTCTATATATATTTTTATCGTAACGAATTTATTTCCAAATATCTTCCTATTGTGATAAAAAAGATATTGCCTGAAAGTAATCTGCTCTTTTGTTGCTCGTATATAGAGAAATAAATTTTTAATAAACACCCACGTTAACCTTTGAACTACAGTAGCAAATATTTCATCACATGCCTAAAAAAATTTATTAGAATGAACTGAAGCTATAAAGCTGTTTCTTACTTTTCCATAACATATTTTTATCTTCTCAATCAAAATAATTACATATTAGAAAAAAAATATCTGGGAAATCCCAAACAAGCACCAAACTCACTTTTTTTCTAAATAACTCAAGTGTTGCAATAATTTCTGCTAGAATGGGATAACACAAAAATAAATAAATATCATTAAAGGAAACAGATAAAGTTGTTAAACGGTTTATAACACCTTTGGGTGTAACTAATGGCCCCCGAAAAGTTGTTGTGCAAAACTTGCACAAAATCCAATAAACTAAACAATTTATTGGCTATTTGTATTATTACACTATAAAGAATAGAATAATTTAAGAAATTTACACTCATACAAAACTTGTAATCATAAGGCTAATAAAACAAATCAATAGCCATAAACTGGCTGACTTTTATGCTCTGCTCGCATTTGTATATTCTCGTTTATTAGCAGTTATTTTCGAAATTGTTCAAAAAAGAATAGACCAAATTTAGTATTTTCCATCATGGACATGAAAAAGGAACAAAATAATACTTAATTTGCTTCCAGCATTTTTGTTAATGGCCAATAACTATTGGCAAATCAAAAATAAGATTTTCTGTTGGCAACAAAAACTAAAAAAAGAGAGAAAATATTATTAATATTATCGAATGGAATGATTTGTGCGTTGGTTTGAAAAAGAACTTAACTTATTTTTGGAAAATACATATTTTTTTAAATAACTAAGCAACTAAGTTTAATATACATGAAAAAAAATAACTTAAATAAATAAAAAGGGGCTGCGTTTACTGTAATACAAGACGTTATGCGACAGACTTGCGACGTGAAGTTTTAATATTCAACTACTAATCGATTATATCAGCAATAGAGTGTATTTTTTTCTCGATCTTCCTTCCTGTATGAATCTTTCTCGCTTGATGATTATGTGCTTCATGACACGTTCGCCTTTCCTCACTCTCTCTCTCTCCCTCTCATTTTCGTGTCGGGATTCATCCGTAAAAATGTTACCCACATGCGCGCCAAGAAGTTTCACTTCAAAAATAAAACTATTTTTCTTTTCAAATATTAAATAATTTTTTATTTCATTAGCGACAAATGAGTTCTTTCTAAAAAACAGTTTGGTTTTTCGTCGACCAACCAAAATTCAGAATCTATTCTGTTCCCAAATGAACTTGAATTCTGTCACGGTACGGCTGCGTATGATTAATATTTGTATGGGCTGTATGGATTCGTATTACTCATACGCCTTCAACATGTATTTAGAAACAAAAAAATGCCACATTTTCGTTTCATCCGTAAAAATTTTACTCTCATGCGCTCAAAGAAGTTTCAGTTCAAAATTAGAGACGTGTAAGGATCGGGTCGAATCTTAAATATACTCCAAATATTTACCCCCTTATTCATAAAAATTAAACATGGCTGCTGTGTTGCATGTAAATGAAACCAAATATAAATCAGGGGAGAAATCCGGCATTCGATTCAGTCGAAATTTTTATTTAAATTGTATGGAAATTTCATTCGACATCGAATTCTGTAGTAGTTTGCCTCCATGATTTATATTCCCCCTTATTCTGTAACTATTTGTCAACGTCACGTCAAGGCAATATCAAAATTAGAGCACTTCTGTACTCATTCCAGTCAACAATTGTCAATTTCTAACAACATCTTGCTATATTCAACGCCACAAAGAGAAGTCCGACGCTATCAGAAATAGTTAATTGTTATTCACAAGGAGTATGAAAATGTCCTATTCATGATATTGTCTTGACGTGATGTTTACAAATAGTTACAGAATAAGACGAATTATTTGGTAGAAAACTGTATCTAGTAGTTTTTTTTTTTATCTTGGACTAGCACTCAGGGGATGACCCCTATATATGCAATGCTTTGCGTCGGAACTGAAAACGAGGGGATAGTATTGAGGGGACTGATTAGGAAAGATGAGAAGACAGTTTAGACAGTTTTTTTTTTTGTAGCTATTTCAACTTTTTACTTCGCCGGCTAATTTTTGTTACAGGGCCGACGAATGTGGGTGGCTCCCTAGTATCAATATCAACAATAGGACACTTTCATACTCCTTGTGAACAACAATTAACTATTTCTGATAGCGTCGGACTCCTCTTTGTGGCGTTGAATATAGCTGCTGATCGTTCTTGTAAATTTTTAGCAATTCGGTTGGTTTATGGAAAATAAACGAATTGTGAATAAACAACATTTTGGGACCTTTTTCAAGTACCCATCAATCCTGTCGTATTCGTCTATGAGTTTGATGAGTTTTCCATATTATTTACTTGTTTCTAAATGATTTTCTTTTTTGGAAAATATTTGCACACGAAACACATTCAGCCACATATGCGAGTGTGTACGCACACATTAGCCCGCATGTGGTTGTTGGTGTGCTTAGATGTGTTCGTGTTTGTTAATAAATTTAAAATTTGGTCAGACAAGTATTTACCAAAAAAATTATTTTGTTTGAAAATTGAGTTTGTAATATTTTCAACATTTCAATCGAAATTTGTTTTATAAATTATAACCACATAGACATTTTATTTTTGTATGTACGTGAACAGTTTAATATCCCTGCAGGAGGAAAAGCGTTAATTGTCTTTAAGCTGCTGGTAAGATTACTAGTATAGCAAGCACTAGTTCAAAAGGTGATTGAACATATACAGAAAAGTACTATTACTTCAAGTAGTTCATTTGTAGATTGATTTGACTTGTAGAATTTCATATTACTTTTTGATCATGTTTTAAAGCGAATTGCTAATTCGCATTTTCATTTATTTTATTTTTAATTGTTACAATTTTTAAACAAATTCAAATTTGAAACAAAGAATAGTATTAGAAGACTTTGCCAAATGCATATCAGTTTATTTATTCGATAATTTATGTAATTAAGCCGCAGTTTTCTTGTGTGTTGAAAAGTGACATTTAAAAAAATAAATAAAATTAAAAACTAATTTTAAAATTTTTTAAACCTTTTTTTTTAATATTTATGTTCATATGTAAAATCAAATTATACTAGTACTCATCTAGTACTAATAGTACTAGTATTCCCATAGTTTCCATCTAGTACCAATGGTACTAGTAATTTTCCAAACACACTCAATGTTAATTTGAGCATTAGCATGGTATAGGAAAGTTCACAGTTGGGAACTAGTACTGGTGATTTTTGTACTAGTGCAATACTAATTTGATACTAGTTCGATCTCCTGCAGGGATAGAAGAGAGTGTTTGGAAAATATTTACTTATATTTACAGACAGGGTGTAAAGAACTATTAACATTTATTTTTCAATGTTGAAAGATACAGAGTCTTACCCGCATATTCATAAAATTAAAAATTAGTTTAAAATGTATTTTATTCAAATTTTTTCATACAAAATTTTCTTGAAACATTTTTCAAATACATTTTTTTTTGAGAATACGGGGGTTAGTCTTTACAAGTTTAAAAATATATATTCTCTAGAACATCTTGTTGTTACTAAACAGATGAACCACCAGTTGATTTAATTCAATTTAAAGCCTTGTTAAATAAACAATTACACTTAAATGTATAAAAATCAAACACCAGTTGTTTTGCAGTTTAATAAAAAGCTTAAATGTATTTGCCTTTACACCGCCACTGAACCATTAATGAACAAACCATTACCAAAAAGTCAAACCAGATCAATTTAAATTATGGCAGTACTTAACAAAAACATTTGTCATCCCATTAACTGACTCAGCCATTTATTTAGTCAAGCAAAGTTTCCATTCCAATTAAACATTTTGTACGTGGGCTGACACAATTAATCGTTGAAACTGTCCATCCATGTCTTTTCGATGTTTTGCCGCCAAACGTTTGTATTGATGATTGAGAATTGTGTTGACAGTATTTAAAACTTATTTAATTAATTTTGTAAGCCCATACAAACACAACAATTATTGTATTCAATTAGTTGATATGAGATTTTTTTTTTTTTGCAGAGTTCAGAACTTTTCAAATGTCTTACGTTTTGTTTATTGTAGTGTCCAAAAAAGAATTGGAGGGTATATTGACTTTGTCATTCTTGAACAGTGTATTCGTTTCTTTTATTTACTATAAAGAATTAATTCTTAGTCTAAATATATTTAATGACTCACCATCAGCTACCGTAATAATCTAACTTGGCACTGTTTATAACAATTGTTAAGCATATATTAACTGCAGTCAATTGCTGTTTGTGATTTGTTTTTCAAATTAAAATTAAGAAAAACCTTATGTTAATTAAATCAGTAGGAGCAATAAAAACATTTGTTTGTTATTTCTAACATATTTCTCTCTATAATAAAATTATTTATTAAAAACATTATTTATTATGTGTTATTATGCTCTAGAGAATATTGTAATTTAATTTTTTTAGTTGAAAGAAATATTTAAATAATAATTTTTAGAGAGAAATATGATTGGAATAAAATATTTTTAATATAAACTAAACTGGCTGATAATGTTTCAATAAAAAAAAATTATGGCTAAAAACCCTCAATAATCAATTTTGAATTTTTTTTTTTGTAAATTTAGGAAAAGAATCAGCTCGAATACAATTAAAAATTTTGTGTTAAAAAATGTATTTTTCCAAATGAATTATTTTTCCAAAAAATTGGTTTTTCCAAAAAAATATATTCTTCCAATAAAATTAGTAAAGAATTTTTTTTCTCAAATGTATGCGATTTGAGCTTTACCGAAATCTTTCTTACAGTGGTGTGTGTTTTTTTTATAAAGTGACACAAGTTTCAGCAGCACTCATCTTTAAAGTCAACACCAGTTTTAATTATCCAATTAACACACAAGAACAGAACAGCTGTTTTCAAAGGCCGCTACACTTTCGTCATCAGCACTCATCTTTAAAGTCAACATCAGTTTTAATTATCCAATTAATACAAAAGAACAGAGCAGCTGTTTTCAAAGGCCGCTACACTTTCGTCATCAGCACTCATCTTTAAAGTCAACATCAGTTTTAATTATCCAATTAATACAAAAGAACTGAACAGCTGTTTTCAAACGCCGCTGCACTTTCGTCATCAGCACTCATTTTTAAAGTCAACATCAGGTTTAATTATCTAATTAACACACAAGCACTGAACAGCTGTTTTCAAACGCCGCTGCACTTTCGTCATCAGCACTCATTTTTAAAGTCAACATCAGGTTTAATTATATAATTAACACAAAAGAACTGAACAGCTGTTTTCAAACGCCGCTGCACTTTCGTCATCAGCACACATCTTTAAATACAACATCAGTTTTAATTATCCAATTAACACAAAAGAGCAGAACAGCTGTTTTCAAAGGCCGCTACACTTTCGTCACCACTACTCGTCTGTCATATGAATAGCTAAATACAAATGTAAACAACTGGGTTGAGCTAAGAATAAAGAAATAAAACGCACAAATATAAAGGGTGTTTTTTATAGAGTGACACAAGTTTCATTAGCACTAATTTTTGAAATCAACATCAGTTTTAATTATCCAATTAACATAAACGAGCAGAACTTCTGTTTTCAAAGGCCGCTACACTCTCATCACCACTAGTCTTTCATATGAATGCCTAAATACAAATTTAAACAACTGGCTTGAGCTAAGAATAAAAAAAAATTAAAACGCTCAAATATAAAGGGTGTTTTTTTATAGAGTGGCACATGCTTAAATCGTAATAAAACAAGTGAATAATTTTAATATCAATGAAATGGGCTCTATTGGAAAGAAAATTTTTTGAAATTAATATATAAATATGATTTCAGCCATGTGGTCGCCACGGCTGGCGCGTAGAAGGCGCCATCTGGAACACTCATTTCCAACACCTAAACAAAATCGCCCATTAAGTGGAAGGACACAACCCCAGTTGATGAGAACGGCAACGAATTGATTGATTAGGATCATCTTCAATGCTTTTGGGGACAGCGACTACAGCTTTCTCAGTGCGCACTGTTCGGCGTCAGTGCACATGATCAATAACAGTAAATGTGGTCCGAAAACGATCTTGGAATTAGTCGCCCTAAAGGACCATTTTGTAAGCCATGAAGTGCAAGAAGTGCACGATGAGTTTGACGAATAGAACAATTATTTTGATTAAAAACAATTTGCACGCGTTGCTCTGGTGTTGTTACACTTAAACATAAAACGCGCTGTGTTTATTAGAGATAATCAAACATTTTTGGAATACGAAATATTTAAACACAAAGATTTCATTTTTTAAATCACGAAATACAATTTTTCAAAATGAAATATTTTCCAGGGGCCAAAAAGAAATCTTTTAAAAGTACATGAACTTGAATAACGTTGCAAACAATTTGTTTTGCTTTATTGTTTAATACGGACTGTACAACGCTCTCATATATTTATTTTTTAGCTCTAAATAATTGCTTCATTTCACTTAATTTATGTTTCATAAAAATCTTGCTATAAATTCTTGTTTCAACTTTTAATGATACACACATGTGTTGGAGTAGATGTGCATGTATGTGTGCGTGTGTGAATATATGTGTGTATGAGAACTTTTCGTTAACTCCTCTTAAACAATTTATCATTTATGATAAATGACTATTTGATTTTAGTAATAAAAACAATATCTTATTAAAGACATATTTTTCAAACAACTTCTATTAAAGTTTCACTAAATAAAACTACAAAAGACTTATTATTAATTAAACATTTAAAATAAGTTAAATGAAATAATAATTCATGTTTCGGCTGCACTATGTTTCCATCTATTTACGAGCGGCCAGTGCGTGCGTCTGTTGCATAAATTAAACAAGTAGATGCCATATAATATTTTAAATAATCATTATATGTTAACGACAACATGTGTGTGTGTGTGTGTGTGTGTGCGTGTAATAATAAAACAAGTGTTAAAAGCATATTTAAATAGTTCTGTAACATTTAATATTTATAACATTTCATGTGATTATTTATTTATAAATAAATTTCAGTTGTTGGTTTTTAAAATGAAATTTTTCACATAAATCATAATTTACATTAACCCAATTGCTCATTACAAATTGTGCATTCTTTTGCATTCGTTTTTATATAATTTTGAGGCATTTAATTTATTTTTGTCATCATTTCATTTAATTTTATATGTTATTCACAGGAATTTTGTTTGCACAATGCTGGAATGATAAATGAGATTTTCATAATTCAATGTAAATATTATAAGTGTTTTTAGAATAATATATTTTTTTTTTGTAACAGGAGCTCTGATCGCATAGTGTTTGGGGTTTGGAGGTGTTTTAATGACTCTGATCAGCTTAAATATGAAAAGTAGTCCTTATTATTAATTGTCATCGATTTTACTTTTTATACTTTTCTTTATTAAGTTTAAAAAGGAAATAATCGGTCAATCTCTCTAACATATTTCTCTTAATTGGGAAGCTAATAATATTATTTGATATGTTTGCCATCTCTTATATAATACCCATAAATACTGATGATGAAAGTGTAGCGGCTTTCGAAAACATCGGGTCTGCTCTTCAGGGCAAGTTGGTCAATTAAAAATGTTCCTTTATGCATTGGAATATTCATCATTTATCTCTGAATTTAAAACAAATTTTCGAACAATTATACAGTCAATTTAAATTTAAATTAATATAGTAGTAAAAATATAAAAACACTTAATAAAAATTAAACTAGTGGCTTGAGCGAACAATAAAGATTAAACTTTTATAATTAAGTATAAAATAATAAATAAAATATAATAAAAAATAATAGAAAAAATCAGGAAATAGACACGAACAAAATAATCCAACGGTAAGACGGGGATAACAACTGTGTTACCATGGGTTTGATACGCTTCTCGTATGCAATTTTCTAATAAAAATGTTTAAAATAAAAAACGGTTGGTGACATAGTTGAATATGATTAGCCATGTCACCTAATAGGAGGTCGCAAAAACAAAAATAGACATGAGTACTGATGATGAAAGAGTAGTGCCTTTCGAAAACGATGCGAGATAATGAAGTAAAAAATTGTGGGTTTAATTCCGTTTTCAGTTAGGAATATGGTGTCGAAGTTTTTGATCTGCGGACGAATTACAACACCGCCCTTTACCGGAGAGAGATTGAAATAGATATAACCAACTTTCTGTCATCGAATCTTTCTTTATCTTGCCCCTCTACGCTGTCACTTCTTTCCCAGGAGCTTGTCCTACAACAGAAGATCTTAAATCGTAAATACTCTCCAAATATTCAGTAAATAAATTAAAAACTTTTTAAACACTACTTTCACACGGTCAGGGTCGTGGGAGGAGACATCTCACCTTTGTCGTAAATACTTAAAAAGTAAATTTTTGTGGTAGTTAAGTGTTGAAAATAATTATTTTTGGTAGGGTCAGGTACAAGGCAAAAGTGGGGGATAGGGCAGAGGAAGATCAGAGCATACCTCTCCTTCGTAGTAAAGGTGTAAAAAATTTATTTTTAGGAAGTGTAGGCTTAAGTAATACAATTCATTAAACATTAACAATATTTTTGAATATAATATGTTACTTCAGCTCCCACTAAAGGGGGCAGGGTCCAAAAATAGATTTTTCTAATTTTCGTGCTACAAATTCAACGCTTTGGATCTTCTTTGACATAAAAATATATATTTTCCTTAACAAAAAAACACGAAAAATTATGTTCGTAGGTAAATATTTCCTCCAATTTTTTGAGGTTATAAAAATTCTTTGAAGATTTGAGCTGGAGTCTCAATAAACAGAGTTCTTATCTTAAAAGTTTTTTAAAGTTTTGCATGTTTTTTATTTAAAATTTTTTATAGTGAAATTGTATATTTTCCCTTTGCCATGCAAATGGATCTGCTGCATTGTATTGATTTTAAACTGAGAAGATTTCAATACAAGTGCATTTTATTTTATATTCGTTTAATACTCAAACAATGCAAACTTGAATTAATATGAAAATGTGCAGGGAAATGTACCAACATATTGTTTCTATAAGTTTTTCATACACAAATCAAAGTAAATTGAGTTTTCAATAAAGATTTGCAGTTAAATATTAGGGTGCGCCTAACAAATGTCGCTATAATTGTAAATATTATTCAACAATCTTACAATGTTGTTTAATGATCTTGAGTAGTGAAGGTTAGAGCAAATATTTTGAATTTTGTAAGTTTTAATTTAAAGGCCTAATTAATAAAAAATATTTCATGGTGTTAATGTTTTTATATGACATTTTTAAAAATTTTTTTTTTTTTAAATGCAGTTTTTAGAAATAAAATATTTTTTTATAAATTAAGTATTATTGCAATATTTTACTTTTTATTAAAAAAAAATTAAAAATAAAAAAAATATGGAAATCTCCACTGTTATTTGGGCCAGCCTAATGTCTATGCATCCAATATATTGATTCCATATGAGTAGAGCCCAGCAACATATATACGAAGGGGAGGGGGGATGAATGCAAGTTGTGCAAAGGTTGTGTATAAACTGTGTATATTAAAATAAAGAGGACTGCCATTTATCATGAGAAAAGGTAATACAAATAAAAGAATTATTACTCTTGCTTTCTTTTGGCCGTAAGTGAAATAATGGCAAAAGGATGTGGAGTAAATTACACATTTCTGTATGACGTGGAATACACACACACTCGTTTATCTTCTTCAATGTTATGAAAATGGAACTCATATTTTATTAAAACCTTAATCTTATTTAAGGGCAAACATGCAATTATAATTGTGTCTTAAAGAACTGAAAATGGAAAAATGGCCACAATTGAGAGAAATGAAAATATTTATTTTCTATATTCATATTATTTGGTCCACTTTAGAGACTTTAAATAAAACAAAAATATTAATTGATGTTGTATTAATCAAAACAAATATTGCACAATGGGGCCAATTATAAATAGTTTATTTATATTTTTGTTGCTAAAATTAGAATCAATTTGATTTACAGCATTTCGTTTAAGGTCCCGTAGTTAATATTAAATATTCTTTGATTTAGATTTTAAAATTATTTATTATTTATTTGATTTACTAAGCAACTGATATAGTTTTTAGTTTTATTTATTGGTTTCATTGCTCAATTGTATTCAAGTTTTTCACTATTTTATGTTTTGCCATTTTTTTATCTACTATTTGATTGATAAACCAATAAAACATTGCGATGTATTATAAATTTCATAGGAATATATATTATTTTTATCTGTTTTTATTGGCGATTAGCAGAATTGTTTGCTTATGCAAATCATTTTTAAAATATATCGATTTTTTTCAAATGCTAAATTTTATACAAAAAAAGGGAATTGCTTTATTTGTTGCGGATTAAGGTCATCGATATGCTTGTATTTCATAGTCTGTAACACCTAATCAACTTCAATACAAATCCAAGAAATTCAGGATTAA
This sequence comes from Linnaemya tessellans, assembly GCA_951800035.1. Lineage (NCBI taxonomy): Eukaryota > Metazoa > Arthropoda > Insecta > Diptera > Tachinidae > Linnaemya > Linnaemya tessellans. Next base: position 4,465,905 of record OX637535.1, read on the forward strand.
TTGAAACAAGTGCTATATTCGGCTGTGCCCAATCTTAAATACCCTTCACAGATGTATTTCTCCTTTCTTTCTAAAACAGAAAATATATGTTATTCACCAACACACCAAAATAGGGAACTTATTTGGCTACTTGTATGTACCAAAAAATTTTTATTTTCCAACCCTGGAATCTAATTTTAAATTTTTGGAATTTTTTGCAGGCACGTAAGTCTTCCTGAAGTATAAAAAACGGGTAATTAAAAAAAAATTTTACTTTTACGTACCAACAAATTTTGATTTCCAACCCTGGAATTGCATTTTCAATAGTTGTGGTTTTTAATACTAATTTAAATTTTCACGAAGTACAAAATAGGTCTAATTCACTGAAAAAAACCAAATTAGGAATTTATATGTGTGCTTTTATGTACTAAAAAAATTTTAATATCCGAACCCTGAAAATGAAATTAAAATTTTGTGTTTGTTTTCTTTTTACCAATGCAACTCTTAGTGAGGTATAAAAAAAGTGATTTAAAAAAAACTTAAAATTTGTAACCACTTTGGCCAGGTTGATGTACTACAAACTATTGCAGTTGTCCAACCCTGAAATCAAAATTTTTACTTATATTAATTTTTGATATCAATTTTGTTCTTCCTGAATTATAATATTGTTTTAGTTAAAAAAAACAACGTTAGTTGCCTTGTTCTCTACTTTCATGTATAAAACAAAATTCCAATTGCCCAACCCTGCAAACGAAATTTTTGTTTTGTTTTTGTTTTTTTTTTTGGTAATGCAACTCTTCAGGAGGTTTAAAGTCGTTTTATTTAAAAAAACTTTAAAATTTTTAAACATTCTGCTCACTTTCATGTACTACAAAATATTGCAGGCACAAAAAAAATTGAATTTCCCATCCCTGGAAAAAAATTTCTTATTTTTTTTCTTTTTAATACACATTTAAAATATGTTTAATTAACAAACAAGTAAAAATATAAAAAAATTGCGTCCAGAAATAGGTGTAAGCTTTCCAGCTCTGGAACCCTTTTTAAGATTTTCCTGAATTCCAATACCATTCTTTTTAAGTTCATTTCCAATCAGTCCAAGAACGAAGTCTCTAGCTCATCTGGGGGCCTGGGAAAACACGATTTCACGTACAGACAGACGGACAGACTGCCCTCGCTCATTCTTCATCGCTATTCATAAGGATCCACAATATATATTTTATGGGCTCGCATATAAATATAGAGGAAATTATATACGGATTGACAAACGTCATCCCCTTTCACTTTTGTGTGGAAATCATGCAACAAATGCCACTGAGTCTATTCTTCAGTTACTGTAACAACTGAATGCCATATCGCATAAATCATTTCATACACTTTTCACTTTTTACTCTGTTACATGTCTTTCGGTTGTCATGGACCATATGACCTGGCTGGCGAAACTTTCTCTTTGCCGTCACAGTTTCACAAAACTTTTTCTGGCGGCATTTAGCTTCTCTTTTAATGAGAACTCTTATTAAAACTTTTTCTTAATCTTTACTTTTTTCATTATTTAAAAATATCACAAGCAAAAGTAAATCTGCAGTGAAATATAAATCTAGCGAGAAACAAAACTGCACAGACTTTATACAAGTCGCAATAAAGATTTTATTTAAATGTGGACAAGTTTGTTTGAAACTAAAAACAAAGATAAAAAAATTATAATAATAATAATAATATTAATAATAAACCACTTAAAAAGAAATATTTTGGTTTGTGGTCGACAACAAATTAAAAATCATATCAGCAAAGCCTATTGAAAAACTTTGTCTGTACAATCTTTTTGCATTAATTTTGGGCCATATTTCAGCAAATGAAAACAAAACAAAAAACCAAAAAAATTATATATATGAAAAGTTTTGCAGTAGAGTAAAATACTTTTCATAGCAAAAATTTCTATAATAAAAACTAATTACAGAAGAAGTTCTGTATCATGAAAATTCAATTATTAAATTTATTAATAAATAAAATGGAAAGGTTATTTACTAATTTTAAGGCTTAAGAGATTCGCTCAGTTGTCATAGGTTAGGTTAGGTTAGGTTAGAAGGGCTGCCCGCCATAAGCGAGAAAACACTCGGAGGCCATAAAGGCCCATTGTGATAACCAGAGGACTACACCCTACACAATCCTTTCAAAACGAAGTAGTGGTTCCTGAGAACCACCCAGAACTTCTCACGAAGCCCGCCAGGGCAACCAGCGGTGCATTCCTGAGGCAGTCCAGATACCGCAGGAAACGTGAGCCTAGATTTCTAAGCCTACGCTCCTGCAGGGCCGGACATTCGCAAAGAAAATGGTGTACTGACTCCTCTTCCTCCTCATCTAAACAGCTGCTGCAGCGACCATCATGGGGAAAGCCCAAACGCCCCGACATGTGCCCAATTGCACAGTGCCCCGTCAAGACCTCCACAAGGAGTGCCATCGTCTTCTTCCCAAAAGTCAGAAGCTGTCTAGTCCTACCCCTGTCAGGCGAGGGCCATAGAGTTCTGGAGACCCTACAGGTGGTAATACTTGACCACCTGCTTGTCACCTTCCTCTCTGCCCACTCCTGAATCTTATTCAGCAGCTCAACTGAGGGAATGTCAATATCCCTACGTGAGGCTGCCTCATCCAAGGCCGTACCCGCTCTAGCGTATTCGTCCGCCATCTCATTCCCCTGAATGCCTTCCTGCCCTGGAACCCAAACTATCCTGACATCATGTCCCTCAAGTCGAGCCAGAAATTGAATGCATGCCATCACACATCTTGACTCCACTGCTCCCGAGTCCAGGGCCTTAATTGCTGCCAGACTATCCACACAAAAGTCAATAATTCTTGCCTCCAAACTGAGCCCATCAATCCTCAATGGCGCCTCGGTAATGACATAAATCTCCGCCTGGAGAACTTTCGAGGTATCGGGAAGCCTGAGCGATACCGAAAGGTCGAGATCCCCGGAATACACCCCCGAACCAGTGCCAGTGTCCATCTTCGAGCCGTCCGTAAAAACCAAGGTCGCATTGCTGCTAGTCGCGGAGTCCTCCATCCAGTCCTTCCTCTCCGGAAATGCGTCTGAGAAGAAATATTGTCATAGAAAGCCTATATATTGGAAATTTCATTAGGGGATTAATTGATAAAAGAAAAATGTTTTTTAGTACTTTTAGATCATACGTGAATCTTCGATATATTTAATTTTTAAACTTCTTTGTGATAAATTTGTTGCAGTTGATATGAACATGCTGCTGAAACAGGTCCAACTAAAAATACGTTTTAAGTAGGTTTTATCAAATGCAACCTTGTTCTTGGCTGTGCTAAGTTGAGTGCTGCCAAGTTATATACTGGAAACAGCTGTTGTTGTTTATATTGATAAATATATACACTGATGCCTGAAATGTTGTAAAAAACACTGTCAGAATGGATGCAGCCACAAGAAAAATTATAAATTCCAGAAAAAAATGAAATTATGGACGGAGATTAATGAAAATATTTTCATTGAGGTGTGAGAGGAAGAAATAGTCGAATTTTCTTTTTTCCTTCAAACAAAAAATTCTGTTATACAAGTTGTAAAATTAGAGGACAAATTCACATATTTCTGAACGATTTAATATATTTTGAAAAAATTTATTTTACATCCTGTATGTTATTTGCAGTGTGAACGCAAAATCAGCTGTTAATGGTTTTAACTTTCACTGTGAGAACACTATTAAGTAAGAGTGTCTCAAACCCAAATACATCGTTGTTCAAAAGCCATTCATAAATGATATCACACTCGATATTTATAACTTTTAGATTTACCGAAAGATTTTGATATTTTCTAATTAAACGAAATACCGAAAGTACCTAGTTCGACTCCGTCCTCCGTCATGAATATGGTGTCGAATTCTTCTGATCAGCATTAAGGCAAGTAGTTCATCTTGTTATGAAGGCATAGCACCCGTAACTGAATGTAGGTGATATGAATATGTATTAAGAGCAGAGTAGAAGAACTCTCCTTCGTCGGCTCTGTAGCAAACATATTTGCCACCAAGGGCCAAATTACCGCATTCGATATCAACCAAAAATTGAATACATTTTTTTTTTTAGGAGTAGGACCAGCACTCTGGGGATAACCCCTACAAATTCCGATCGATATCGAATGCCGTAATTTGCCCCCAGGATAAAATTTTCTATCTTCTAATCTTTCTTCAGCAGTATTCTCAATACTACCCTCGTTGAATTTCTCGTTACGGTGTAATATATAGAGCTCATCCATTAAGTGCTGCTTCTAATAACACAAAAATAATGAAAAACGATTAACCATAAAGGCCATCCCTGCAACTTCGTGCTAATTTTAACCGCTGAAACTTTTAAGTTTAAAACTGCTGTAACTTTCGAATGGATCAGCCGATTCCTGCGAGGCAAACGGTGATTGATGTAGTTCTCCGAGAACACTGATCGATCGGTCACATATACTCGTATAATTTCGGAGTGTTTTGAAAAATTAATATTTTTTTTGTATTGCGTTAACGATATCTGACGAACATGTAAAGCGACTTTAACCCGATTGGTAGCGCTCGACGTGGATTGTGAGCAAAGTTAATCTAAAAAACCGGTTTGGAAAAAATTAAATTTTTAAAATATTTTTATATAGTCGAAAATATACCGGTCCGAACCTGTTACAACTTGCAGAAATCGAGATTTGAAAGAAACCTTTGAAACGCGACTAGTTTTTGGAATCAGCTCAGCCATTCAAAAGTTGTGGATCATTCTTCTGGTTTCTTGACCTCTTTCTAATTATTATTATATTCTGATATTTTTAAGCTTAAGGGTCTCTTTATTTGAATTTTATTCAGAATATAATAGTTATAAGTGGATCACAAACTTACACACACCCATACATATAGACATAGTGACGTCCTCTCAGGAGTAGTCAGGAAAACTGCCATTTTGAAAACTCCATTTTGTAAAAAAAGGGAGTAAAATCAATAATTTCCAATTTAATTTTTTTTTTAAATTGCAATGTTCTTAGCGGGAACTTAAAAAAAGTAGTTAATAGGCTATTTTTGTGCACAGAGACCTCATGGTTATTAGATCATCGGTAGCTAACAGGGTTGACTGCAAACATTATAGGTCATGGAAAGTTCAGGTATTGACTGAAGATAATACCCGATAATGTGCCCCCTTAAGTTTATTACATCAATCATTATCAATCTTACTTGAAGTTAATTTAGCAATAAAACATTTCAATACAAAATACTTACATGCAAAATTAAGCTATTGTTTTAAAATAACAATAAAAAATTAAACGTACACATATACTCAAGTGTAAAAGAATTCAAACTCAAAAAGTCTGCCTTGAGTATAATGGAATAAAAAATTCAGAAAATGGGACATGAGGAAAATAACCAAACGGCAACATGGGCATTAAAAGTGTGTCACCATCGGTTTGGTACAGTTCTCGTAAGCAATTTTCTAATAAAATTTATTTAAAGAAAATATTGATTTATTTTTATTGACCTTATCAGTTTATTGTAATATTCATCAAGCTTGTGGTCGTTTTTTATAATATATTATTTCTTATAATTTTTATTCGATATTTCGTTAACGTTCACAAGCTTGATAAATATTACAATAAAGAAAATATTTTATTAAATTCAACTAGACCGCCTAATGAGTGGTGACATACCAAAATACACATGAGTACTGATGATGAAAGTGTAGTAGTTTTCGAAAACTGCTGTTGATTTTCAATTTAAAACTGAAGTTGGCTTTCTTTTGTAGCTTGAACTCTTTATCAAGTCTTTCTGAATTTAGAAAATATTTTAAATGAAATATGAATATAGCAATAAAAATATATATTTTGAAAAATCATTTTTTTTACCGTGAAAATCCTTTAAGGTAAACAACGGCCTACAGCAAGGAACAATAAACTCGCCGATTCTATTAAATTTATTTATTTTAGACATGCTTAAAAATATAGATAATATAATTTTTTTTGCAGATAATATAGTTATATATCACTCTGACAACAAGATAGAAAAAATTAAGTCTGGCCTTCAGAATTATTATAATTTCGTTGAACAATATTTTATTAATTGAAACATGTCAATTAATACCACAAAAAGTGAGACTATACTTTTCAGACCGCCGGTTAATAAATGCAATTATGACATTAGAAGGAATTGGAAACAATTTGAAATAAAATCTTTTTTGCATAACTTTGGTGTATATTTGGATAAATTTGTGTACTGTAATCAGCATGTTAAAGAAACACTCATGACAGCAAGAAGAGCTTTCGGTATATAAGACAACGTTTTAATTCAAAATATTTGAAACCTAAGGTAAAAATTATAATGTACCAATCACTGATAAGACCTATTTTAACATACGCGTGTCCAATTTGATTTAATATATCACCCTCAAACATGGAAAAGATAAGAGTTTTTGAAAGAAAATGTTTAAGAGCTTGTACTTCGCTATATAGGAACCCACAAAGTGTTTATATGAAGTACACGTCGAACAAAAAGTTATGCAACAGTGCAAACACCATTCGAATAGACAATTACATAATTAACTTAATAATTAATTACATCTTAAGATGCAAATAACCTCATAATGGCTTCGTTTTATGAAAATGAAAACAACATAATAGAGTGTTTAGAAAACGGCTTTGTTCCTCCTGAAGCTTTTCTTTACCTTAATAGCAAGAACATCATTCAAGAAATAAATGGCATACCGGTCTTTTACCACAATTATTGGCGGGCGAATATTAAAGCAGTTAACTGCAACGTAGATCAATTAAATATAAAATACAGCACAAGTATATCACGCAAAGATTTACGTTTAGTTCAACAAACGAATTCCAATAAATATTGGTGGCTTTCTAAATAATTAATTATTAGCTGTTTTTTGTATTAATTTTATCCCTGGACACTACCTTTGCAAACTTTTTCTTTTCTCATATGCTGGCAATGTTTTTAAACAAAATTTTCATTGCAATTAAAATTCTTTTATAAATATATTTTCATGTAAATAAATAAAACCTAAATCAAATGTTGTAAAAACCAACTTGACCATACTAAAATTATTAGATAGCTCGACTAAGAGACATTGTATATATTGTAAAAAAAAAGTATTTATATTGTTAACTAGTGTTTATATAGTTTAAATATATTCTTATGGCCAATAAACAAAAAAAGAAAAAACCGTGTATGTATTTAAATTTCGAAGTGCGTGCTGATGTCAAATATTTTATAAGTATTAAATATATTTATATATTTCTTTTATGCATAATTTTATATTTAAAGTTTTCATCTAAACTGTTTGAAGTAGCTTGTATGAATAATTTAATACTTTTAAGTTAATATTTAAATATTGATTTAAGCATATGACAACCCAGTGAAATATAGAGCTGCTGTGGAACTGCTTTCTGTAAATAGCTGTTATGAAAGGATGCAGGGTTTTTGATAATGCACTGTAATTTAAAGCTCGGTCATGTGAATAAAATTTCCAGCTACATGTTGCATAGTATCCCAAAAGCTTTTCCAAGTTTTTGGGGTAATATTTGGATATGAAAAAAAAACAAGTAAAAACGTTATATTCGTCCGGGTCGAATCTTAAATACCCTCCAAATATTTAGTAAGTGAATTTGAAATGTTTAACTTGGTGGGACAGAGTTCCTTTATATAATATCGTACGTCCACGCCCACTAAAGGGGGCGGGGTTCAAAAATATACAATATCATGTTTTCCACAGACGAACGTATGGGCATTGCTAGACCGTCTTAGACTTCATCACAATTCTCTTTGGAGGCTATAAAAACTGTATTTTGGCGGGGTCGCTCTAGCAAGGGCTGTGGGGGAAACATTTCACCTTTGTCATAAAACTCTAAAAATAAATGCTTGGGATAATTATACACAAAATTGAAATTTCTTTTTTTTGATAGGGTCATTTAGAGGGGTAGGGCAGCAACAGGTAGACATAAAACTCTAAAAATAAATGCTTGGGATGATTATATACAAAATTTAAAACAAAAAATTTTTTTTGGTAGGGTCATTAAGGGAGAAGGGGGGGAGGGGGTAGGGCAGAAATCGGCAGTCATAAAACTCTAAAGATAAATGCTTGGGATGATTATATACAAAATTTAAAAAAAAAAATTTTTTTTTGGTAGGGTCATTAAGGGGCAAAGGAAGAAGGGGGGGGGGGGGTAGGGCAGAAATCGGCAGTCATAAAACTCTAAAGATAAATGCTTGGGATGATTATATACAATATTTAAAAAAAAAAATTATTTTGGGTAGGGTCATTTAGGGGGCAAAGGAAGAAAGGGGGGGGGGGGTAGGGCAGAAATCGGCAGTCATAAAACTCTAAAGATAAATGCTTGGGATGATTATATACAAAATTTAAAAAAAAATTTTTTTGTTTGGTAGGGTCATTTAGGGGGCAAAGGAAGAGGGGGGGGGGAGAAATCGGGAGTCATAAAACTCTAAAGATAAATGCTTGGGATGATTATATACAAAATTTAACAAAACATTTTTTTTTGGTAGGGTCATTTTGGGGGCAAAGGAAGAGGGGGGGGGGGGGTAGGGCAGAAATCGGCAGTCATAAAACTCTAAAGATAAATGCTTGGGATGATTATATACAAAATTTAAAAAAAACAATTTTTTTTTGGTAGGGTCATTTAGGGGGCGAAGGGGAAGGAGGGGGTAGGGCAGAGTAGTACCAGGTTTCGTCTCAGCTTCGTCATTAAAGCTTAAAAGTGTTATTTTTAAGGAATGTAGGCTTAAGTAAAACAATTTGTTATATTTTTATGCTATTTTTGCCGATAATAACGCCCACTGAAGTGGGCGGGGTCAAAAAATATTTTTATTTTATTTAATGGCTCCAAGTTTAAGGCGTTGGACCGTATTTGACATAAAAATATATTATTTTTTTTAACAAAATAACCAAAAAACTTTAAAAATGATGTTGTTTTTTCTGGGTTGGTTTAGTTCTTCTTAGGGCAACTTTTTCCCCTCTTGCCCGATTTAGACCATCTTCGAACTTAACCTGCTCTAAGTTTCAAAATATGCCAAATTTCAAGAGTCTAGCTCTTTTCGTTTGGACTGAATCGTGATTTCCACAGACGGACGGACATGCTCAGTTCGTCTTAGATTTCATCACTGATCAAGAATATATATACTTTATGGGGTCTGAGATGGATATTTCGATGCGTTACAAACGGAATGACAAAGTGAATATACCCTCCAAATTCTTTTTTGGAGGGTATAAAAATGCCACCAGAGTGACTATATTATCGCTTCGCTGGGAAATGTGCAAGTGAAAATGGTTGCTATGTCCTGTTGTTTAGAGATGAAAATATGGTTTCAACGCAGTAAATTACCATAGAGTAACAGTAAGAAAAGACAGAAAGGAAAAGCCAACCAAACAAACAATCTGAGGAGAAAATGCTGATGTAGTGCCGCTCGTAAATCTCAAACAACAATGTAAATAAAGGCATTTGACACTCCCCAGAGTTTTTGAATAAGTTACGAGCCACAACAGCAGCAACTTAAGTAGTGCACACATACGAACTAAAACAACAAAAGATAACAATAGAAAATTGAAAGGAAATAGTATACAAAATCCAAGCAAAATCTAAGCAACATAATAATGTTACCAAAAGAGAAAAACAAAAAAAAAAATTATAAAGAAAAGGCTCACAACAGCAATATAACACTTCCACAGAATGAAAAGTTAGAAAATAACTTTGCGACTAAAGCCTGTGAAACGCAGTGCAGTTCTTGGGTTGAGCATCTTTCTTTTTTTTTTTGGTGTTTGAGAACAAGAAAATAATAAATTAAGGCAGAGAAATTAAAAACTAATTTAAGACCAAATTTCAAAATGATTATAAATCAAAATGGTTGAGCTCTAAGCACTAACTTACAGGCTAGTGACTAGTAAAACAAATATATTTATCAAAGCCGAGTGTCCTAATTTATTTTCCTGTCCAAATATTTAAAAGGCTTAACATCCTGAGTGCAGCAAAACAGCAGATAAGGGAACAAAATATTTGGATATTTCTACTTCGCCAGTTCCTGCTTTTACTTCAAAGAGAATTTTAAGTTATTTTCATTTATTTATTTTTTTCTTGTATACGCAGCGGCGATAACAATCAATGAGCAGCTCGTATGCTTGAAGGCGTAAAGTGACAAAAAGTGAATTTGTCTGTAGAAATACCCAAATGAGAAATTTCCCTTTATTTGCCACAAACTCTGCTTCATTAAATTAATGTTTGTGCAATTTCTTTTAAATAGCAGACTATTTTTTTATAAAACTGAAAAAAATATTTAGCTTAAGAAATAGTTTTTAAAGTTACCTCCCCCCCCCCCCCCCACTTTCCCTTTTGGCAGTTATTAAAATCCATATTTTTTTTATTCCTAAAAAGCATTTGAATTGTTAAAAATTATTATCTTGTGGTCGTTTTGCTCTAGTCCTTGTGCAATTTCAATTTCATGTTTGAAAAGCATAAAGAAGTTGAAAGATTTCTGAATTTAATATGTCATCTGGGTGCATGTGTTTTGATTGCAGAAATGCATTGCTTGGAAAACTGCATTTGCCGTTAAGCTCTTTTCGTTTGTGTCTTGAGCTGCAATCACTTTTCGATGAAGATTTTCTGCTATAGTTTTTTTTTCTCTCTCTCTCTCTGCTATTTTGTCATTTTTGTGGTAGCAAATCTTAAAGGAAAAGTATTTTTTTTTCTGCATACAACTTCAGTGGCATAGACACGCTGTTCTACCTGCAACGAATCATACACATGCATTTTACTAACTTTGATCTAAAAGATTTTAAATCCCCAGAGATTATATTTCTGCCATAAATTTTTCTGACAATATATTTCAAAGCAGAAGACTTAAAAAGTCGTATATATTTTTCTTAAATCAAATCAATGCATTTCTTGAACAAGAAATAAGGATGAGCTTAAGGCTGCATGAAGTTTCATATAAATCATATAATAATTTTTTCCAACACAATTTGCATTACTTATCTGATTTTAAGCTGCTTTTTAAGAACTTTTATTTGTATTTCATTTGCTATAATCTTTGTTGGGAAACAAATTAATTTTTATCGTAAATTTGTGCAGTTTTTAGGGTAAATTATGGATTCTGGATTTGTTCTTAATCCAGTGAAGGCGTAAGAATATCAAGGACAACATGAGGATTGCAGTCATATATTCTTAAGTCAATCCTGAAATACACGTGGCTAATTTAATAGCTAGTGTACTTTTAATGCTTTAGTTCTGGCGTGTGGTGAGTGCTTCTTAGACAAGTTAATAAATTTGTTTTTGAATAACTCGTAGGCGAACTTATTCAGTGGGAGGCAATTTTGGGGAACTGTGCGTGAATAAGGATATCATGTTTGTTAATTAACTAATAATTACTTGAAGTAAAAGGTAATCATTTTCAAAACGGGATCTCAGAGATCCTACTTGAATGCTTGTGGGATACAGGCAGCCCCGTATACCAAAAGGTAATCACATCTTCTTTTCTCCAAGACATTGTTAAATTTTTCTGCTTGTATCAAAAGTTAACCAGATGATATCTATTGAGCCTCACTAATGTCGTTTACTACACATATGAAAATTAACAAGTAAAACCACTATATTCAGATGTCCCGAATCTTAAATGCATTTCTTCTTTCCTACTAAAACAGATAATAGGTTTAATTCACCAAAGGAACAGAAATTCAGAACTTGAATTTGTTATTAATTAATTAATTCAAAGTCAATTCAATTCAAATGAATTGGAAATGAATTGCAATTCATTTTAATAATTCATTTGAATTAAAAATGATTTGCAATTCATTTTGCCCGATTCATTTGAATTGCAAATAAATTGCAATTCATGTTTGTTATATTCAAATGAATTGATTCAAATTTCATTCAATTCGTTTTTTGTCGAAAAGAATTAACTCAAAATTTTAGCAATTCAGTGCATGAATGATTCGCGAATTAATTCAAAAATGAATGATTCGTTTACAACTCTGTTATTTGGTTATATTTATGTACCACAAAAAAACTTCGATTTTCAAACCCTGAAATTTTAATTTTTTAGTTTTTACACGAAAATTTTTAATATTTTGGTTTTTTTTACACGAATCTAATTCTTCCTGAAGTATGGAATAGGTTTAATTCACGAAAAGAACAGAAATTAAGAACTTATTTGGCTACTTTTATGTACCAAAAATTTTTGATTTTCCAACCCTGGAATAAAATTTTTAATTCTTTAGCTTTAAATACCAATTAAATTATTCGTAAAGTATAAATTAGGTATAATTCATTATTATATTAAATTTTATGTACCACAAAATATTTCGATTTTCAAACCCTGAAATCGAAATTTAATTTTTTGGTTTTTTCACACGAATATAATTCTTCCTGTAGTAGGGAATAGGTTTAATTCACCAAAAGCACAGAAATTAAGAACTTATTTGGCTACTTTTATGTACCAAAAAATTTTGATTTTCCAACCCTGGAATCAAATTTTTAATTCTTTATCTCTTAATACTAATTAAATTTTTCGTAAAGTATAAATTAGGTATAATTCATTAAAAAAGTCTAAGTTAAGAACTTATTTGGCAGAGTTGTAAATGAATCATTCTTTTTATACCCTCCAAAAAAGAATTTGGAGGGTATATTCACTTTGTCATTCCGTTTGTAACGCATCGAAATATCCATCTCAGACCCCATAAAGAATATATATTCTTGATCAGTGATGAAATCTAAGACGATCTGAGCATGTCCGTCCGTTCGTCTGTGGAAATCACGATTCAGTCCCAACGAAAAGAGCTAGACTCTTAAAATTTTTTATAAATATATTTTAAAGCTTAGGGCAGGTTAACAGGTTAAGTTCGGTGATAGGCTAAATCGGGCAAGGGGGAAAAAAGTTCCCCTAAGAAGAACAAAACCAACCCAGAAAAAACAATATAATTTTTAAAGTTTTTTGGTTATTTTGTTAAGTAAATGATATATTTTTATGTCAAATACGGTCCAACGCCTTAAACTTGGAGCCATAACATAAAAAAAAATATTTTTGGACACCGCCCACTATAGTGGGCGTTATTATATGCAAAAATAGTGTAAAAATTTAACAAATTGTTTTACTTAAGCCTACATTCCTTAAAAATAACATTTTTAAGCTTTAATGACCTGGTACTACTCCGCCCTAGCCCCTCCTCCCCCTTCACCTCTTAAATGACCCTACCAAAAAATTTTTTTTTTAAATTTTGTATATAATCATGCCAAGCATTTATATCTTGAGTTTTATGACTGCCTGTTTCTGCCCTACCCCCTTCCCCCTTTGCCACCTAAATGACCCTATAAAAAAAAAAAGAAATTTTAATTTTGTATATAATGATCCCAAGCATTTATTTTTAGAGTTTTATGACTGCCGATTTCTGTCCTACCCCCTCCTTCCCCTTTGCCCCTTAAATGGCCCATCCAACAAAAAAAAATTAAATTTTGTATACAATTATCTCAAGCATTTATTTTTAGAGTTTTATGACAAAGGTGAAATGTTTCCCCCACAGCCCTTGCCAGAGCGACCCCTCCAAAATACAGTTTTTATACCCTCCAAAGAGAATTGGACCCTATAAAGTAAATATATTCTTGATTAGTGATGAAGTTTAAGACGGTCTAGCAATGCCCAAACATGATATGGTCTATTTTTTAACCCCGCCCCCTTTAGTGGGCGTTATTTAAAGGAACTCTGTCCCACCAACTTAAACATTTTAAATTCACTTACTAAATATTTGGAGGGTATTTAAGATTCGACCCGGTCGAATATAACGTTCTTACTTGTTAATGTTAACCTGTAGTGTTCGGACTGCTTTACATTTTTTATATTCTTTAGTAAAAGTAAAAGTTGTCGTATATCAGGACTTTGAGCTCCTTTTTGTTGGGATCAAACTGCCATTATTGTTTCCATTTTATTGCATTTATTATTCCACAAATAAAGACTTAAATTATTATTTCCACTCCCCGGATGCGTAGATTTTGCATGTGTCCGCCATAATTTATATGATGCATTAAATGACTGCTGGACAATACAAATACAATTTTAAGGACAAATTAGAAGCTGAACTTAATAAATAAATAAATAAATAAAGCAATTTATGTAGTTATCTGCCTATAAAATTTAAAGTGTTGTTTAAAATCTTCAAACCATCATCTGTTTCTATTGTTGCCACTTTTTTGAATTGAACTATTTTTTCTTTTTTTTGACCCCCATTTGCATTTAAAATTGCTTTTTTGAAGTTTTTAACCGCTGGCTTAATACAATAATGTTTTTGGTAACTGATATTTTAATAACTGTTGGCCAAGATGACTTTGAAAAGTTGTTCCTTCCTCATTTTAAATGATTTGCATAATTTAAAAACATTGAGTAGAATATTCAGCTGTGTTGCGTTGAAGATAAAATGAAAAATTTACATACAGATTAAAAGTTTGCCCCAGGACATTTTCTTTAAATATGACTATACGACACAAAAAAAAAAGAGACAGAAAAGTTTTTAATAAAAACTGCAAATGGCAAAAGAAGGAAAAAATACGCCGCTTCTTGCCGGAAAACATAAATACAATACATTATTAATTTTTTATGAGTTTGTGAATTTCTTGAAAGGGTTGTTAAAAGGGGTTCTGGTGTGTTATTTTATCGCTCATTATTAAATGTTTATTTACAATTTGTGGCGCAAGCCTTGTGTGTTTAAAAAATTGCCTCAATATAAAAGAGTGCCATTAAAAAATATTTTAGTTGTTGTTGTAAACTTTGTTATTTAACAGACTCGTTTATTATACCACAAACTTTATCTGTAATTCTTTTAGAGACAATCAGGGCTCTCAACTTGATGTGGAATACGGTTTTCGGCGTAGATAAAGATTGAAATAGCTGCAAAAAATGCTCTATCTTCTCATCTTTCTTCATCTGTCCTCTCAATACGATCCCATACTTTCTAGTTCCGGCGCAATGCTCTCCATATGTAGGGGTCATCCACTGAGTGCTGGTCCAAGTTCGAATCTGCGATCTGCAAACTTTCTTTTATGAATTTCGTCAAATTCTTATTTGCTTTAAGAGATGAATATTTTGAATATTTTTTATAGTCATAACGGAACTGCATCCTTTTTTGTTACATTTTTATATATTTAGATTTTTTAATTCAAATATCTAGTTGATTACTCTCAGATTCTAGTTGTATAATGATTGAAAGATTTCTTTAACCCTGCAAGCCTAACCTATTTTAGTAATAAAGGGTCCGTCTTCTAACGTCTTTTTTTTTCAAACTAGTGCTTATTTCGTAAATGGTAACACCTAGCTGATGTCTGATTTGACAGATAATTAGTTTTATCCTTCCGCTGAACGAATATCAGACCATCCAATGCGTTTTCGCTTCGCTAAGTTTGTCTGCGATCGACTTACAGAAGATGCCGATTTTGCCAAAAAAATCATCTTTTCAGATGAAGCCCATTTTGATCTTTGGCGGGTATGTAAACAAGCAAAATTGTCGCATTTGGGGCACAGAAAACCCGCTCGCATACATTGAAAAGCCGACGCACCCAAAACGAGTCACTGTTTGATGCGGATTTTGGTCCAGAGGCATAATTGGGCCATGTTTCTTCGAAAATGAGCAGGGAGTGGCCGTTACAGTCAATGGCGATCGTTATCGGGCCATGTGGAACGAATTTTTGTTCACAAAAATTGAAGAGGAGGATATTGGCAACATTTGGTTTCAACAGGACGGCGCTACGTGCCACACAGCCGAAGCTACATTCAATGTTTTACGCCCTGTTTTTGAAGATCGTATTATCAGCCGCAGAGTTGATGTCGTTTGGCCACCTCGGAGCTGAGATTTGACACCGTTGGACTATTATTTGTGGGGTGCCGTCAAAGATAAGTGTTACGCCGACAAGCCAAAGACAATTGACGCTTTAAAGGACAATATTCGTGAAGCCATTGGTGAAATACAGCTGCACACAATCGATAATGTGCTTAAAAATTGGACTGATCGTGTGGGCTACTGCATGGCCAGCCGAGGCAGCCATTTGAATGAAATTATTTTCCATTATTAACCGGATGGATTGTACTTTCAAATAAAAAAAGTAATTTGAGAAAATATTCAGTAGTTTTTTTTATAGCATTTTCAAAAAAAAAAAGTTATTAGGCGGACCCTTTACATAAGCCATAAATATATTTCTCAGAGACGTGCTTGTAGAAATGATAACCTCTGGGCTTAACTGTATTTAGTTCATTCTTCACAAAAATAAAATTTATTCAAAAACATTTATTATCACACATCAAAAACCCAAAAATGTTTGATATTGGATTTGCGACAAGTGCGCGATCGGCAAGCTGCAGTCGACTACTGACTTGACTAAAAAGCACGATGTGTTAACTTCAGCAGTTTAAAAGAGAAAGAGAGTTTAAAAAGCTATGTATGCTTTGCAGACGTAGGTTAGGCTTCTAGGGTTAAAAAAGGCCTTAGTAACAAGTAATTAAGTTTCGATTCACCTAAGAATATTGGCGTTTTTTTGGTAATACATTTTTTTTATTAATTTTCCTACAATACAAGCATTACGACATTACAAATTTACATGGATGGTTTTATCCATCAGAAAGCTAATGTTTAGTACTACATAAATACAAGAATTTCATAGTCCTGGTATATTTCTCATACTCATCCACACATATTGATGCAACATCATCTTTGTAAAACAATAAAATTCACACTTGAGCAAAATGTCATGCCAGAGTTACGATCTGTTGCTGTAATATTTTATATTCTGTTTTCTGTACCACAATTTTTTATCTCTAGTAAAAAGAAGTCTTGCATGTGAAGGACTAAAGCAGGAGCAAAGGATGTAACATGCATAAGACGCAGTACAACGTGGTAATACAACAATGATTTCATAGAGAACATCTAAAAATTTATCGATAAAGTTTTTATTATAAGGACATATACAAGGGCCGTTGCATAATTTCTTTCATTTCTATTTCTTTTCACTTTTATTTCTGAAAATACGTCCTTTAATTTATAAGAATTCTCATGGGCAAAAAAATTTGTCGATGTTTCAGTGACTGCTTTAATTGACCAAAATATGTTAGTACCCAGCTGTTTACTCAGAAATAAAAAAGAATGCTGGATGTGGTCACAGTTATTGTTCTAGTCTATAATCTTTTGCAATAGTGATTGCATAAGCTCAATCACACAAAGAGCAGCGAATCAGTATCCCCGGACTCATCAATTTGCTTATTTTTCAATACCACCCCATCGATATTATGGGGAATATAAGTAGTGCATAAATATGTGTTTTTATACCCTTCCTAAAAAAATGAAAGGATATATATATGTTTGCCATTTCTTCGATATTAATATGGGACCCCATAAGGTGTATATATTCTGGGTCCTTATGAATTGCGATATCGAATGAGCGGTGTCCGTCTGTCTGTAGGTGTAGGTTTTCCCAAGCCACCAGCAGAGCTAGAGACTTCGTTCTTGGACTGATTGGAAATGAACTTAAATAGAATGGTATTGGAATTCAGGAAAATCGAAAAACGGTTTCAGAGCTGGAAAGCTTACACCTATTTCTGGACTCAAAATTAACTACCAAAAACAAATTATTTTTTTGTTTGTTTGGTTATCAATTACACTTATTTCATAGTTTGGGAAGAATAAAATTTGTATTAAAAACTAAAAAAATAAAAATATAATTTCCAGGGATGGGAAATTGGATTTTTTACAGGCCATGTTTTGTAGCACATGAAACTGGCCAAACTGGTTACAAATTGTAAGTTTTTCTCAAATAAAACTATATTAGAGCCTATTAAGAGTTGAATTGGTAAAAAGAAAACAAAAAAAAAAAATTAAATTTCGCTTCCAGGGTTCGGAAATTTAAATTTTTTTAGTACATAAAACCAGTCATATAAGTTCCAAGTTTTGGTTTTTTCAGCGGATTAATCCTATTTTATGCTTCAGGAAGAATTATATTCGTGTAATAAATAAATAAAATAAAAAATTCTATTCCAGGGTTCGAAAATCGAAATATGTTTGTTATATAAAAATAGCCATATAAATTCCTAATTTATTTTTTTTCAGCGAAATAAACATATTTTATACTTCAGCAAGAATTATATCCGTGTAATAAATAGTAAAATTAAAAATTCTATTCCAGGGTTCGAAAATCGATATATGTTTGTTATATAAAAATAGCCATATAAATTCCTAATTTATTTTTTTTAGCGAAATAAACCTATTTTATACTTCAGCAAGAATTATATCCGTGTAATAAATAAATAAAATTAAAAATTCTATTCCAGGGTTCGAAAATCGATATATGTTTGTTATATAAAAATAGCCATATAAATTCCTAATTAATTTTTTTTTCTGCGAAATAAACACATTTTATACTTCAGCAAGAATTATATCCGTGTAATAAATAAATAAAATTAAAAATTCTATTCCAGGGTTCGAAAATCGATATATGTTTGTTATATAAAAATAGTCATATAAATTCCTAATTTATATTTTTTTTAGTGAAATAAACCTATTTTACACTTCAGGAAGAATTAAATTGGTACTAACAACCAACAAAATTAGATATTCGATGCCAGGTTTGGAAAGTCTAAATTTTTTTTGGTATGTAAAAGTAACCAGAGAATTTCCCAATTTTGGTGTTTTTAGTGAATTATACCTATTTTATACTTCAGGAAGAATTAAATTTGTATTAAAAACTAAAAAAAAATTTTAATTTTATTGCAGGGTTGGAAAATCGAAATGTTTTTGGTAGCCATATATATCCTAATTTTGGGGTTCTCAGTGAATTAAATCGAGTTTATACTTCGCGCAGAATTAAATTTTTATTAAAAACCACGAATATTAAAAATTCAATTCCAGGGTTAGAAAATCAAAATTTTTTAATATATTTTTTCTTGTTGAATTTATTTTTTCTTAATTTTGGGGTTTTCAATGAATTAAACCTATTTCATACTTCTCGCAGAATTAAATTGGTATTAAAACTAATAATATTGAAAATTCCATTCCAGGGTTAGAAAATCAAAATTTAAAAATACTTTTTTTTTGTTGAATTAAACGTTTTTTATACTTCAGGAAGAATTGCAGTCGTGTACAAAATTAAAAAAAATTAAAAATTAGATTCCAGGGTTGGAAAATCGAAATTTTTTTTGGTACAAATAAGTAAACAAATAAATTCCTTATTTTGGTATTTTGGGGAATATTTTCTGTTTTAGAAAGAAATGAGGAATACATCTGTGAAGGGTATTTAAGATTCGGCATATGCGAGTATAGCACTTTTACTTGTTTAATTATTATTTAGGCTCAAAGTTTTAATCTGCGATTCTATAAATTATTTTTATACAAAAAAAAAAATAATAAAAAATATTGGAGGATATATTCACTTTGTCATTCCTTGAGACCACATAGAATGTACGAGTATATATTTTTGATATTTAATGAAATCTAAGACGATCTAGTCACGTCCGTCTGAAATCACGTTTCAGTCCAAACGAAAAGTGCCAGATCCTTGAAAATTACTATAGATTGATTTTGAAGGATACTAAATGTCAAGTTCATAAATGGTCTGCATGGGGCCAGAGGGAAAAAAGTTCCTGTAAGAAGAACTAAACCAAACTCTAAAAAACAAAATAATTTTTAATATTTTTTTTTGAAATTTTGTTAAGCAAAGAAGGTCCAAAGCGCAGAGCTTGAAGTCAGAAAATCGTAAAAATTTATATTTGGACCCCACCTCCTTTAGTGGCCGCTGAAGTAAAATGTTACATGGAAAAATCGTGTAAATACTGTTTGTCTATTGCCTAGGGCTCTGGAAAAAAACAATTCTCACTTTACTGGATATTTGTCACTAATAAATATGGTTAAGACGAACCTGGGGCAAATTACGGCACTCGATATCGAACGAAATTTGTATTTAAATTGTATGGAAATTTCGCTCGATATCGAATGCCGTAATTTGGCCCCTGGTGTTTTTTGCCTTCACTGCACTTGAATTATCAAACTAGCCTCGTTACTATGCATGTGCAGGTGTGAGTGTATGTGCATGTATTGCAAAGCCAGCATATCGTAGTGCTACAAAGCCAAACTAAATCGAGCTGAGTACATAACAATGAACAGTGAACAATGAACTATGGATAATATTGACTTGATTTTGAATTATTTTTCTGTGTTTCCTTCCTGCAGTCATCATTTTATTTCGATATATTTTTCTCTAACTCTTATAACCAGCCGAAAGCAAGATGAGAAGCCAAAAAAAAAATGTCTCGTAAATTCATTCTAAAAGTTAAAACTTCAGTTATTTTGGTTGTATTTTATATTTTATTTGTTTATTTTTTTCTTTGCAACACATAATGACTGCTGTGTGGGAATACATGAATACGTGATATAAAATTAAAGTCTCATGCCTGCTCCCTGTGCACCTTGCACCACTGCTTTGTCTATGATGCCATTACACAGTCTGGTAAATACATAAAATTGTAGAAAAATTTATGTTAATTTATATTTTATTGGAAAGATATCGCTTGCAGTAGAGTGGGTAATGAGAAAGCAATCACCATGGCAAGCAATCGAACACAAATTTCTATTTAATACGGAACCCAAACAAGGATTTGATACAAAGACTGCTTTATTTATTGTAATTTCAAATAATTTGTATGAGTTTTGGTTAGAACATATAAAGAATTTCGTACAAGTTTTTTTTTCGTGGTTTGGCCAATAATTTTTTTTTCAAATGTTGTCTGGATTTATTTGTTGTACATTTTTTGGTACCAGTTAAGACATATAGGCTGAAAGTACCAACAGTAACTTGATTCTTAGCAGCTCTTGTCCCAAATCATCAACAGACTTGATGCTAGTGATTTTTTTATACCCTCCAAAAAAGAATTTCGAGGGTATATTCACTTTGTCATTCCGTTTGTAACGCATCGAAATATCCATCTCAGACCCCATAAAGTATATATATTCTTGATCAGTGATGAAACCTAAGACGAACTGAGCATGTCCGTCCGTCCGTCCGTCTGTGGAAATCACGATTCAGTCCAAACGAAAAGAGCTAGACTCTTGAAATTTGGTATAAATATATTTTAAAACTTAGAGCAGGTTAAGTTCGAAGATGGGCTAAATCGGGCAAGAGGGAAAAAAGTTCCCCTAAGAAGAACTAAACCAACCCAGAAAAAACAACATAATTTTTAAAGTCTTTTGGTTATTTTGTTAAGCAAATGATATATTTTTATGTCAAATACAGTCCAACGCCTTAAACTTGGAGCCATAAAATAAAATAAAAATATTTTTTGACCCCGCCCACTTTAGTGGGCGTTATTATAGGCAAAAATAGCATAAAAATTTAACAAATTGTTTTACTTAAGCCTACATTCCTTAACAATTTTTAAGCTTTATTGACGAAGCTGAGACGAAACCTGGTACTACTCTGCCCCTATCCCCTTCTTCCCCTTCGCCCCCTAAATGACCCCACCAAAAAAAAATTTTTTTTTTTAAATTTTGTATATAATCATCCCAATCATTTATTTTTAGAGTTTTATGACTGCCGATTTCTGTCCTACCCCCTCCTCCGCCTTTGCCCGCTAAATGACCCTATTAA
This sequence comes from Linnaemya tessellans, assembly GCA_951800035.1. Classification (NCBI taxonomy): domain Eukaryota; kingdom Metazoa; phylum Arthropoda; class Insecta; order Diptera; family Tachinidae; genus Linnaemya; species Linnaemya tessellans. The sequence continues at coordinate 4,487,524 of OX637535.1, forward strand.
AAATAAATAAATTTTTTTTTTCCATTTTGTGTATAATCATCCCAAGCATTTGTTTTTAGAGTTTTATGTGTATCTGTTTCTGCCCTACCCCCTCTCCCCCTTTGCCCTCTAAATGACCCTATCAAAAAAAAATTTTTAATTTTGTATATAATTATCCCAAGTATTTATTTTTATAATTTTATGACAAAGATTAAATATTTCCCCCACAGCCCTTGCCAGAGCGACCCCGCCAAAATACAGTTTTTATACCCTCCAAAGAGAATTGGACCCCATAAAATAAATATGTATATTCTTGATTAGTGATGAAGTTTAAGACGGTCTAGCAATGCCCATACGTTCGTCTGTGGAAAACATGATATTGTATATTTTTTAACCACGCCCCTTTTAGTGGGCGTTGACGTACGATATTATATAAAGGAACTCTGTCCCACCAAGTTAAACATTTTCAATTCACTTACTAAATATTTGGAGGGTATTTAAGATTCGACCCGGTCGAATATAACGTTTTTACTTGTTTTAAATTAAATTGCAACACCAAATAAAATTGCTTACATTTATAAACATAAAATACAACAACTACACACAACAGAAATCCAACTTCACTCAACACTTCGTATCGTATAATGCTTTCAGTGAAGTGGTTATTGCCCTAAATTTAATTAGATCAAATGCATCCTTGTGGTAACCATCAAATCAAAATAACGCTCAACTTCAACTTCAGATAGCTGGTGAAAGCAGTTGTTACATGAATGCTAATTTACGTAAAATTTATATGGATTATGCCAATTACGAGCAAGTTTTTAATTCGCAGTTATAAGTTTGAATGAAAAGCAGTCACACAAACAAACAAACAACACAAATAAACAAACCAGCCAACAACGAATGGGTTTAGCATCATCCATCGGCAGTCAACAGCCATCACCATCGTTCGATAATGGCTGCCGGGAATGTTACAAATTAATGCAATTATTGGAAATAATTTATGAAGTACTTTGGAGTTTTTATGCACACATTAAGCAACATGAGTTTATAGCAAAATACTCTTGAAATGAAATTATTCATCAAATGGGTTTTCTTGCTGTGGCAAAAGATTCCAAAGCTGAACTGGGGATAAACAAATTTTCAACTGGATTTGAGCTGGATTGCTGTTTTCGCTGCTGCAAATGTAGTTTTTCCCTTTTCTCTGTTTTGTTTTGTTTTACATTGTTTTCATAACACCTTTTGTAGTTTAATTGAGTTGTTAAAGAAAAAAAAAAATTAAATAAAATTCAGTTGATTGCAAATTTTCTGCAACATTTAAATTGTCTGGCTGAGCACTAGTATTCCATGACAGTACAGCGAAATGGTTGCGTTTTTAATTTTGTATTTTTCCACTTCTTAATGGTATTATACTCGTACAGAAATCATATTTGCCAAGGGGATGTTAATCTTATTTGCACGGATTTGACTTTTGATTCAGATATTGAATTTGTGTTTAATTTAGCCGCTTAAAGATATAAGGATGATGTATAGCGTGTATTTTTTTTAGAACACGTTACTCACTAGAGCGACGCGTGCAAATTGTCAAATTTTTTATTAAAATAATTGTTCTATTTGTCCAACTCATATTCCATTTTATGACGTCCATAATCGTCCTGCAGAGCTGCTAATTCGAAGAACAACTATGATAAAGTTTAGCGTCAGCACCTGTCCAAAAGGACCTTATCTGACGATGTTCTCATTATAGATTGAAATTGAGTGTTCATCACCAACCCCGTGTACCGCAGAGGCTACACCTAAGCGACCCTGGAGTCACTCTGGTGGCAATTTCTAGATCATCATAGGGTAATGTTCTATGCCCTAACACCTTGCTAGAGTGTCGATCCTATCTAGAAGATCTTAGTTCTATGAGTCACGAAAGTACCCCCATAGAACCTCATTTTTTGGTTCACATATAGATTTTGCTACTATCAGCTGGCCCGAAGCCTAACCGTAAAGATCGGTCATCAGCCCTTATCTGAGAGATCTCCCACCAATTGGTGTCAACCACAAACCACCACATGAACTCCCGAAGGAGACCTCAGCAATATCTAGTCGAAAGTAAACTGCTGGGCCAGAACTGGAAACCGTGGTACCACTTTAGACTACTGGTGAAGCCTCGAAAGCCAAACCGGTGTAGGTTCTATAAACTTTCTATTGACTTCAGTTTCTGTTTTACCCAAACTCAGGTGTCCATACACCTATTGTCTCTTCTCTTACTCAGACTCTTAGCAGAACCTACTTCTTTTAGATTCTTATATACACATCCGTTTCACTGTTTTTAGAGATTGAGCAGTAGCATATAAGCTTTAAGGAGCTACCTGCAAAAGTAATGTCTGAAAAGCAGAGTAACCCCTCGAAAGCCAACCATTATAGATTTTAACTTCCTATAGACTTTTGGTTTTTAAATAAAATCAAGGCGTCCTTGAGTCTACTTTCTTATTTCAAACTTGCGTAGGTGGCAGGCCCCTACTACTTTAGATCTCTTTACAGTAGTCCAGCTAAGTTTCCTACTAGGACCTGTCCCGTGTCCTATTCGGCAACTAGGCAGTTACTTATAAGTTTAATTCGAAGAACAATAGATCGTTTACTGTCACTGATCCCGTGAGACGCCGAACAGTGAGTACTGAAGAAACTGTAGCCTCTGCACAGGAAAGCTTTGAAGATGATCTTAATCAATTAATTCGTTGCCTTTGCTCAGCAACTGGGGTTGTGTCCTTCCACTTTATGGCAGATTTTTAGCTGTTGAAAATTGGTGTTTCAGATGGCACATGACAGAAATCATCTTTAAACATTAATTTCATAAAATTTTCTTTACAATAACGGCCGTTTCATTGATATTAAAAATATATTTCCTTGTTTTATTTTGATTTAAACTTGTGTAAAAAACACCCTTCTTTTGTGCATACGCTATAATGGGCATTCACATACGAGAAAAATTTTACTGTGGACGTACGTGATTTTGTTAAATTATTACCATCGTGTATGAAGGCACCTGATTAAAAATAAAGCGTTTGTGAGCGCCTTAAATCTTCCCGTGAATGAGCCGATCACAGGGGAGATGTGTAAACATCTAGTGATGAAAAAGCTATTAATCAGCTGTTTACTGAAATGTAATGCATGTAGTTGTTTTATGGCTTTCGAACTGTAAAGCGCTAGCACAATTATATGTTAATGAAAATTAGTAGCTACTATTGTACACTAGATGGTGCTTAAATGCAAGTGTTAAGTTTCTCTGTACTTCTTGTTGTCCGCATGAATGACAATCTCAAAGATGAAGAAGACTTTTAGTTTGGGAAGTTTAGTTTATTTTGTTTTCCTTATTTTGCTTTGTTTTAGTAAATTTCTTATTAAAAATGCAAAAAATCTTTTTAAAAGTTATTAAATTTAAATATTTTTGTACTCATTTTACTTATTTGTTTTTATTTGCCTACGATAACATAATGTACGACTACCACTATTGCACACTAGACTTGTGTCCAACCAGCTCATTCGCTTAGTTTTGACAAGAATCTTTAATCAAATCTATGTAATTTAAATGGGTTTGATCAGAGGTTCTTGTCAAAACTGAGCGAATGAGCTAGTTGGACACAATTCTATTGCACACTAGATGGTGTTGAGTGTATTTCTATGCAGCTGTTAAGTTTCTCTGTACTTCTTGTTGTCCGTACCCTGCAGGAGGATAAGCGTTAATTGTCTTTAAGCTACTGGTAAGATTACTAGTATAGGAAGCACTAGTTCAAAAGGTGATTGAACATATACAGAAAAGTACTAGTACTTCAAATAGTTCATTTGTAGATTGATTTGACTTGTGGAATTTCATATTACTTTTTGATCATGTTTTAAAGGGAATTGCTAATTTGCGTTTTCATTTATTTTATTTTTAATTGTTACAATTTTTAAACAAATTCAAATTTGAAACAAAGAATAGTACTAGAAGACTTTGCCACTTGCATATCAGTTTATTTATTCGATCGTTTATGTAAGTAAGCCGCAGTTTTCTTGTGTGTCAAAAAAGTGGCATTTTAAAAAATAAATAAAATTAAAAGCTAATTTAAAAATTTTGTAAACGTGTTTTTTAGTTAATATTTATGTTCATATGTAAAATTAGCGATCTTTTTTAAAATAATAAAAAGTGATGCATGTATTGTATGTTCATTAGTGTTTAGTAGATGGTGGAGTACCAAACGTAACTCAAGTTGTACAAGGTGCTAGTGAATTGAGTGTGCCCTGAAGGAACCTCCCATTTCCTCTTATGAACAAAGAATTGATGAACCAAAAATTGCTTGTGAAGACAAAGACTTAACAAATTTCACCGGGTTTAAAAAACCAATACATATAGGGATTTCTTTATATACAAATCAGTTCTTAATGCAGAACTGATTGTACTAGTATCCGACTAGAAGAAATTATACTAGTACTCATCTAGTACTAGTATCCCCCTAGTTTCCATCTAGTACCCACGGTACTAGTAATTTTCCAAACACACTCAATGTTAATTTGAGCATGAACATGGTATAGGAAAGTTCACAGTTGGGAACTAGTACCGGTGATTTGTGTACTAGTGCAATACTAATTTAATACTAGTTCGATCTGCTGCAGGTTATGATTACACTAATACACTCATATATAGCTCACACCAATTTGATCTTACTCTAAATTTGTGATTGTATTGTGAAAAGCCGACGCACCCACCAAACGATTCACTGTTTGGTGCGGATTTTGGTCCAGAGGCATAATTGGGCCATTTTTCTTCGAAAATGAGCAAGGAGTGGCCGTTACAGTCAATGGCCATCGTTATCGGGCCATGCAGCCATTTGAATGAAATTATTTTCCAATATTAACCGAAGGCATTGTACCTTCAAATAAAATAGATATTTAAGAAAATATTCAGTAGTTTTTTTATAGCATTTGAAAAAAAAAGAAAAGTTATTTGGCGGACCCTATATAATCATTATGATTTTATTTATGTAAATATTTCTTTTGCGAAGTCATTATGCATGAGTGTTCACTTCAGAATTTTTTGTTTAACTGTTTAACTTATGGAATTGTTTGCATAAGAGCAACCTACTGCCTGTACACGTATAACATTAATTATATTTTTTATTATATTTGTGTTTGGTAATCTCCAATTTCTTTATTTACATTTTTAGATAACTTTTATCTGCCTAAAAAAACACTCTAGTGGATGGCAGATTATTTTTTATAAGCAACATTCATTGCATTTTTCAACTCCTCGTTATCTTAAAGTTGGTGAGTTTTCTACAGCAAAAACACAAACAATATATAGTAAATTGAATAATGAAAATGAAGAAAAGCTTTGCCAACAAAAATAGCAAAAAAAAACACTAGTGGCACACCAGCGTAGTTTCAAGTAACAGAAACAGTTTTCAAAAGACAGAAAAGCAAAAGAAACCAACTCTAGTCAAGTATTCTCGCCTGGATGTGTTTGCTTTAAGCCATGTCTTGAGTTGCATTTAGAAAGTTAATATAGCAACAAAGCAAACGTAGACTGCTGCTAAGAATCCTCTTGCCAGTCATTTGGCACTTTAATAAAAAGGGTTCTTAAGTGTCAATTGTTCTTCGTTTTGCTTTAAAATAACGAAATGCTCGTATAGAGGGTGTAGTCATGCACACATTTAAGTGTTTGTGTCTTGTGTTTGATACTTTAGAAATTTCCCTTTTAACTTTTGTACACGCAGTAGGGAGAAATCAGGAATATACATATGTGAATATGTAAAATATTTATACATCTTTTAAATACAAAAATTTGTTTTGCAAAAGCTTTTTAAAAAGTTGTTAGTCAAATTAAATCATTAGATTAAGCTAAACTCTTTGTGACTGAAAGTCACTTATAGTACATGCACACGTGTTAGGGATTTTTTTAAATATGTTTATTTAAAAAATTAATATAAACAATATAATTTGTAACTTGCTTATATAAGTATGTGTGTGCGTGTGCGTGTATGTAAATTTTTTTTATAATTTTAATGTGTAAATCCTGCAGGAGATCGAACTAGTATCAAATTAGTATTGCACTAGTACAAAAATCACCAGTACTAGTTCCCAACTGTGAACTTTCCTATACCATGTTCATGCTCAAATTAACATTGAGTGTGTTTGGAAAATTACTAGTACCGTTGGTACTAGATGGAAACTAGGGGGATACTAGTACTATTAGTACTAGATGAGTACTAGTATAATTTCTTCCAGTCGGTTACTAGTGCAATCAGTTCTGCATTAAGAACTGGTTTATATATAAAAAAAATCCCTAAATTTATTGGTTTTTTAAACCCCATGAAATTTGTTAAGTCCTTGTCTTCAAAAGCAATTTTAGGTTCATCAAGTCTTAGTTTATAAGAGGAAATGGAAAGTTCCTTCGGGGCACACTCAATCCACTAGCACCTTGTACAACTTAAGTTACCTTTGGCACTCCACCATATACCAAACACTAATGAACATACAATACATATATCAGTTTTTATTATTTAAAAATGATCGCTGATTTTACATATGAATATAAATATTAACAAACAAAAAAAAAACACGGTTAAAAAATTTTAAAATTATCTTTTAATTTTATTTATTTTTTAAAATGTCACTTTTTTAACACACAAGAAAACTGAGGCTGACTGACATAAATGATCGAATAAATAAACTGATATGCAGGTGACAAAGTCTTCTAATACTATTCTTTGTTTCAAACTTGAATTTGTTTAAAAATTGTAACAATTAAAAATAAAATAAATGAAAATGCGAATTAGCAATTCGCTTTAAAACATTATCAAAAAGTTATATGAAATTCTACAAGTTAAACCAATCTACAAATGAACTACTTGAAGTACTAGTACTTTTCTGTATATGTTCAATCACCTTTGGAACTAGTGCTTGCTATACTAGTAATCGCATCAGTAGCTTAAAGACAATTAACGCTTATCCTCCTGCAGGGATAAAACACAACACAATATAATATGTAACTTGCGCATATAAGTATGTGTGTGTGTGTGTGCATGTGTGTAAATTTGTTTTTATAATTTTAATGTGTAAAATGTTTGGATAATTTTGACACTGCAAACGTGTGTGTGACAAAAGAGTAAATAAATAAAATATTTCAAATATCCTAGAGTAGAATCAGAGCAGTATAAAGAGTTCAAATGTGTGTTTAGATAACTTATCTTTTTGTAGCATACTTTTAGGTACCACAGTAAAACATATTTTCTTAGTGTTTTGAGACTTCTTGGTTGGGAAATTATTTTAAAAACTCAAGTGATGTTTATCGTCATTAGGTTCTAGAAAAGATAAAGAGCAGTGTATTAGTTAATTTAACCCTTTTTGATTAGAATGAAATTAGGTAAGTTTGCCGTCATGTTTTAACACGTATGTACATACTTGGGATGACTTTGTGATTTATATAATGATAATTAATTATTAGAAACGGCTTGTGATATAATAAAAAAACAATTATAAAAAAAAACCTTTTTGATTTTGTTCAAATGGAGGCTTTTCTTTTGATTTGAATAGGGGATAATAAAATAGGTAGTGTGACTTAAAATGAAACAAAACACCTTTGAATAATATATGATCGAGATAATAGGACAAAAGGTATCTGTGTTTGCTCTGCGATTTATTTCAGATTACTTTTTAAAAAGAAAGTAAGTGTTAGGCAATAGGAAGTGGTATTTTCTTTTATCCCTATTGCTTAATGTGCTAAAAACTGTTAACCATACATTAAGAGTAAATAAATACATTTTTTTTAATTAAAAAATCAAATATTGCTATATTAATTTTAATTATAATTATGGCGCTGAAGAAGATATTCAGATTGCTTAAGTTAAAAAAAAGATCCAAAGCTTGATAAAAAATTGCTTGAACTAAAATCGCATCAAGTTCTCAATGTAATCTGCAATCTGCCAGTTACAGATTTGAACTTGAGTCTGAATAAAAAACATTATTATTAAATTATAAATGTCATTTAAAATAGAATTATGGCAATATGTAAAATAAAAAATTTCATGACAATTTATAAAATTCCATAAATAATATAATAATAATTTATATTCATGTTTTTCTAGAACGATTTTTTTTTTTAAAGAGCAGGCTCATGTAGTCAATCGGCTTGGCAGCTCTGAAAACTTTTATTTCTTTCCTTAATACACTGACCAGATAACGTCTTTATATACTGTGTAATTCAACTTTCAAAACTAAAATGTATTTAGTTTAAATATATTTTGAAAAACTGTAGTATTATTTACATTTTCTAGCATCATGTTTCTACAAAATTGTCCTGGCATATCTCAAGGTTATAAAGGGTGCATTTTTATGAAGTTTTTTTTATACGAATCACTCTGTTGTCTGACAGCTGTTTTGACAGTTTAAAGTGACGTCTCTACTCAGTATTGTTTGGCAAATCATCATGAACAGGTTAACTCCAGAACAACGCTTCCAAATCGTGGAAATTTATTTTCAAAAACAGTGTTCAATTAAAAATGTTTATCCGCTTTTTCACCGAAAAATTCTGTTCAGTGATGAAGACTTGCATTTTTGGTTGAATGGACATGTCAACAAGAAAAATTGCCGTATTTGGAGCAAAGATAATCCACACGCCGTTCGAGAATTACCAATGCATCCCGATAAATGTACTGTTTGGTGCGGTCTATGGGCTGGTGGAATCATCGGTCTTTATTTCTTTAAAAATGAGGAAGGACGACGCGTTACCGTGAATAGAAATCGATACAGAATCATGATCAATGAATTTTTGGTGCCAAAACTTCAAGATATGGATGTAAACGAAATGTGGTTTCAACAGGATGCAGCCACTTGTCATACTGCGGGCGAAACAATGGACTTATTAAAAGAACATTTCAACGACAACATTATTTCGAGAAATGGACCGGTGAATTGGCCTCCGCGTTCGTGTGATTTGATGCCACTCGATTATTTTTTGTGGGGATACCTGAAATCATTGGTTTACGTGGATAAACCAGCAACGATTGACGCTTTGGAAACCAGTATTCAACGTGTCGTTGCTGAAATACGCTCTCACATGCTTGAAAAGGTGGACCTCCAGAATGGCCTTTGTGCAAAATAGTCGTGGTGGCCATATGCCCGAAATTATATTTAAATGTTAAATGGCAAGAAATTATCTACCAAATAAAAAATTTTGTTTGGCCATTTCATAATTTGGCATGTGTTTTATTTAAATTTCAAATCAGCAAGCTCTTATAAAAACACCCTTTACAAATTTCGACAAGTGCTGACCCTGATGAAAGTACTGCCATTTGATTTTGTTTGTTTTGATTTTAATGGTGTTTGTATATCGAATATCTGCTATTTCTATTTCAATGATGTTATTTACTTTACATGGCACAGAACTTTCTTAAAACACTTGTGTTCATAAGGACTTTTTATAAACGGAGATTGAAAATAACACGAAAACTAAAAAAAAAATATATATAAAACTTCCAAAGGTCATCTTCAAATATGTAGTAGAATGTATGTATGTGTGTGTGTGCTTTCTAAATTTATTTACAGTCTGATATATTGAAATTTAATTTCAGCCAATTGAAAATTAAGGATTCTACTGAAATTGTAGCAAAATAGCAAGACTAATGCCAAACGATTTAGTTGAAAGAATTCTTTTTCTTTTTTTTTCATTTATTAAAAAAAAGCTCTTTCAAACATGTTTATGGAACAACAATATAAAACTTCAGATTTCAAAACTTTATTGTTGTGCTGGAAAATATATAATATTTTTTTTTATTCAATTTACTTTTATTTAATAACAACAGGAAGTCGCATAGACTTGACTGTGTGTGTGTGTGTGCTTAACGAAACAAACAGACTCCAAATTGTTTCCATTGTAGACTGAAACTAATACTTTTTGTATAAAATATTCGCCGTATTGCCAAAACAAATCGCTATAAATCTTCAATTCAATTACGCGCACCATTTAATAGCGCTACGTTTGTTACGTGCGTTGTTGTATTGTAATACAATATAATTATTTTATTATCGCGTTTTTGCAATTGTTACTTGCGTTATTTTATGTTTAGTGTTGTGATAATAAATTTTTGTTGCTATTGTGAAAAAGATTAAGTGAAATTAAAAAAGTTTTCGCAGGCAAATAGAAAAATATCAATACATTGAAATATTTATATGAAAATTAAGGCGGATATAAGAAAGAGAAAAATATGAACACGATTTGTATAGCCTTCAAAAAAAAAAAAAAAAAAAAAAATAGGAGGGTCTATTCACTTTGTCATTCCTTGTGTAACACAGCGAAATAGCCATCCTAGACCCCATAATATATATTCTTGATCTGTGATGAAATCTAAGGCGATCTAGCCGCCAGATATCCTTCCGTCCGTCTGTGGAAATCATGATTTACGTTAGGTTAGGTTGAAGAAAGGGACATAAGCTATCCCAATCCCTCCAGGATTACACTTAGGCCTCATAGGCCTGTTGTGCGCTCTATAATAAAGAGTTCCTATTCTCCAGTAGGTAGCCTCCACCGTTACCATGGAAACCTCTGAGTTTGATTACGTCAAGAAACGAGATACTTCCCTAAGTCTCTCCAATTAGAACCCCTAAGAAATTCCATTTCGTGTATAATCTCCTGATTAAGTGTTTGTCTTCTGACTGGGATAAAAGCTGGACAGTAGCACAAGTAGTGCTCCAGTGTCTCGTCCTCTTCCTGTCAGGCCCTGCATGTTATATCGTCAACGATACTTATCCGCGCCAGGTGATTCCTTAACTCTGTATGTCCTGTTATTAAATAAATCAATCTCCGTAGTGCTGGCCTGCTCAATGTTAGGATCTTCTTTGTCCTGTTACCATCTAGGACCCCCCATAGAATACTAGTCACCCTGCCTACGGCAGAGTGCTGCCAATCTCTTGTTTGCAATTCTATAGCCCATCGTCTTAGTTCGTTCCTGAAAACCTGAAATGGCCTCGGACTGTCTAGTGTGATGTTCGCCATTAATGCTCCCATCTGCCTCAACATTTCTAGGTATTCCCTGATGTCCTGGAATCCATATTATCTCTGTGCCCTCCCCAGTGCGTGTATCAGTTAATCTCATCCTTGCATTGTAGTACACACCGAGATTGATCAACATGATTCCTCAGGGCCTCGATGACCTTCCTACTATCCGTGAATATACGAACCGGTAATCTGTTATCAGTTTCCTTCAACCATTTTATCCCTTCCGCAATAGCCACGATCTCACCCTGAAAAATATCATGATTTCTTCCAAACGAAAAAAGGCAGAGCCTTGAACTTTGGTACAAATTTATCCTTAAGAATATTACAGGTCAACTTCGTAAATGGCCTGATTCGGGTCAGAGGGAAAAAAGTTCTCCTAAGAAGATCTGAGCCAACCTCTAAAAACAACATAATTTTTAAAAATATTTTTTTTTGATAAAAATTATTATTATTATTTTATTGAGTAGTATTTGAATACTTTAAAAATTTTACATATTAGTTTGGTTGACATAAATACAAGAAAAATCTTAAGTGTTCTGAACTAAATTATTTCTTATGAAATTTACAACATTTCTTCGAAATACATTGCTATTTTGTTCACTTTTAATATCATTTGGCATCATGTTGTAAAGTCTAAGTCCTTTATGAAACAGCGTTCGCTTCATCGTAGTAGTATTAGCCTGTTGAAGTCTGAAGTCATTAGAATTTCTGAGGTTATACGGCTGAGCTTCTCTTACGTACGTTGTCTGGTCAGTTAAATATTGCGGCACATCTCCAGTTTTCAGTTTCTGGATAAAATTTATTGTGTTCAGTTGCAGTCTTTGTTTAACATTTAACCATTTTAAGGTGTTGAGCATATAATTTATTGATGTTAATCGATTACATTTTAATAGCACACGCATTGCTTTATTTTGGAGTTTTTGTAGTCGTGTAATTTGTTGATCATTGCAGCTGGAGTACAGGATTGTTGACATGTATTCAAAATGCGGTTTAATAATTGTGTTGTATATATTTATTGACATTATTATTGATACTTTATTTCTTAATCGTTTAAAAAATCCTATTTTTTTCCCTATCTTTTTACATATATATTCAATATGGTCGTGGAACTTTAAATTTTTATCTATTATAAAACCCAAATATTTGATGCTGTTGACTTTTTCGATCGTTATATTGTTTATTTGAAATGTTTTATCGGTGCTCATATTAATTTCCATCAGTTTTGTTTTATTTTCATTCAGCTTTAATCTGTTCATATTTAACCATTTGTTTATTCTGCACATATCTGCTGTTAAATTTTCATAGCACACATCTTCTACCTCTGCCTCCGTAAAAATTAGTGTGTCGTCGGCATTCATAACTATTACACACTTTTCCATTATTTGTTCAATATCATTTATATAAATAATAAATAGGAGAGCCCCTAGAATTGAGCCTTGCGGCACTCCGTATTCATTTCCCATCGCTGATGATTTAATATTATTAACTTTTGTTTTGTGTTTACGATTTTCTAAATATGATCTAAACCATTTTAACTCAGTGTCTTGGATACCGTATTTATAAAGCTTTTGTATTAATATATTCCTCTCTATTGTTTCGAATGCCCTTTTAAAATCAAGAAAAGTAGCCAATATTTTATTATTTTTCTTTACACATTTCCATCTGTTTACTAAATAGTTCACCGCTGTTTCACAAGAATGTTTCTTTCGAAATCCTGACTGATACTTAGATAGCAAACAATTATTTTCCATATAATCTTCTAATTGATTTTTAACCACCTTCTCCATCACCTTCTCACACAGTTGTAATACATTTATTGGACGAAATTCTTCACATTTGTTTGAATTTTTAACTTTTGCAACTGGTGTTATCATCGATTCTTTCCAATTTTCGGGAAAAGTTCTTGTTTCCATTGATTTATTAATAATGCTCAGCAAAATATTGCCAGTTCTATCCCATGTATCGATAATTATGGTTTTGCTAATTCTTTTAAAGTCTGGTTTGTTATTTATACTCTATACTATTGCTTTTTGTAATTTTTTTAAGCAAATTATATATTTTTAAGCCAAAGAAGGTCCAAGGCGTTAAACTTAGAGCCATAAATTGAAAAATAAAATTAATTTTTGGACCCCGACCCCTTTAGTGGGGAAAAATAGTGTAAAAATTTAACAATTTGTATTCCTTAAGCCGACATTCCTTAAAAATTAAATTTTTAAGCTTTTATAACGAAGCTGAGACGTAACCCGATCCTCCTCTGTCCTACCCCCCTACTGCCTCTTTGTCCACCAAATGACACCTTAAACATTTTTTAAAAATTAATTACCCCTAAATTTATTTTTAATGCTTTATGGCAAAGGTGAAATGTCTCCCCCACACGGCCCTTGCCAGAGCGAGCCGACAAAATACAGCTTTAATACCCTTCAAAAAGAATTGGACACCCATCAAGTATATATATTCTTGATCAGTGATGAAATCTAAGACGATAGAGCATACGCCCATACGTCCGTCTGTGGAAAACAGGATATAGTCTTGTTTTGGACCCCGGCCTATTTAGTGGGCGTTGAGGTTATATGAAAAAATTATGTAAATATTTAAAAAATTATTATCCTTAAGCCTTTATTCCTTAGAAATTAAATTTTTCACTTTTTATGACGGCGGTAAGATGTTTGCTGATTTATCCTACCCTTCCCTTCACTCACCTTTTCCCCATAAATGACCCTATCGAACCAAAAAAAAAAAGTTCTTCTTTACTTAATTACAAAAGAAAATTACTTTTTAAGTTTTTGCTATAAAGGTGAGATGTTTCCCCCCACGGCCCTTCCCGTACTGACCCTGGAAAAATAGAGTTTTGAAATTGTCTTAATGGAACTCTGTTCCAGGCTGTTAAACATTTTCAATTTATTTACTAAATATTTGGCGGGTATTTAAGATTCAACCCGGTCAAATATAACGTTCACTGCTGGGAATAAAATAATCAATGAAAAAAAATTAATCAAAAACTGTTAATTTTATCAACGGGCTTAAGTTCGAATCTGCATTATTTATTAATAAAATAATAAAAAATGGTTTGCAGTCTTGCAGATTCGAACTTAAGCCCGTTGATAAAATTAACAATTTACATAAGAAAGTTCGACTAATAAAAATTCATACATAATTTATTTATTAAAAATAATAGCCCAGCCGCCAAATTCATCAATTCATCTATTGTTTAAAAAATCGTTCTAATTATATTTCCTTTTCTCTTCCTACTCTTGTATTTGTTTATCAAAATGGATAAGAAACATTATTTTGATTAAAATTTTTAAAGAAAACTGTGCTCTGAAAAAAAAAAACAAAATATCCTGGCAGATAATCCTTTACTCAGCCATTGCAATGACTACTTCAATTTAAACGAATTGATAGTCGAGCCTGCAAACAACATAAATATGAAGCGTTAAGCATTTCCTCAAATAATATTATATCAACTTTAAACAGAAAATATTTCTTACATTTCTCTCGATTACAATCTCTGTTTTAAAATCTTGTGCCATTTTCTCTCATTTCATGTGCGAACATGTGTAGTTATTTATATTCTGACATAATTCTTGTATGTGTGTGTTACTGCACACATACGTGTGTACATCACATGTTTTAAGTGCCTGGCTATTTTATATATAATAATATGTCCTTTTGCAAAACCTTTTTAAGGACATTGTGGTCAGTGTTTTCTTGGATGTAATTAAGTAATGCTTAAGGGCAGTTGGATTTGGGTGCATGTTTTATATTAAATAGGTTTTCTGTTTGTTGCTGTAATCACCAGAGTAAAATGTTTTATTTATTTATTTATTATTATTACGAAAAATATTTCTCAGTAAATAACTTCAGTTCGGATCGAGTACATTCTTCAGAGCCCTATAATAGAAAAAAAGTTGTTTAAAAGAGTTTTTAAGCTTTTATGACGAAGCTGGGATGTTCTCTGATTATTCTCTGCCCAAACACACGCCACATTTCGATGATGCTCAAGAGAGTCAATAGAGTTGGCTACCCTACTGTCTCCGATGAGTTTCATAGACCTCTCCTGTACGCGATCGAGTAACTTTAGAATAGACGTTGAAGCACCGGCCCACCCATTAGAGTTGTATTCCTTTGTCGGTCGGATGTAAGTGGATCAGTTGGAGGGATGCATCTCTTTCGCTTGAATGCTTCTTTTGCGACTTGCAAAATATGATCCGTCCACCTGACATCACACTGCACTTTCCTGCCTAGACCATCCAGATCACCTGGCTCCTTCAAACTTGCACCACTCATAGAAAGAGATGAAGCAGCGTGGTCGTACGTATGTCGATGCGTAAACATGGATTGCTGGATCCTACGGGCGTTAAAATCGACCCCGTTTGCTTGACCCCATTCTGATATTTTTACGAAGTCATTATTTAACAAGTCATTTATATTCTGCCTCTCTGTCTCGATTTCAAACGTTGACGGCCTGCAGTTAAATGAGTGAACATGCGATAGGCTGCTATCATCTTTGAAAGAGTGTATAGAACATGAAGTTTGATATAGAAGATCATTAAGGAAAATTAGGAATAGCGTAGGGGAAAGAATGGAGCCCGGCGGTACCAGCTAGTTGACCTTGAACCCGTTTGGATGAGATCCAATTTAGAACAACACGTATAGAGCGATCTCTAAGAAAGTTCGATATAAACCGTTACCAAATGCAACAAGTTTGGGCAGGAGTGCGCTTTATGCCACACTCTAGAAATATCTAGGGCCAGCACGTTACTTTCGCCAAAACGTTGCACAGTGGCATTTTTTGTGCAACAAGTAATTTTTTCGATACATAAAATTTAAAAATGTAATGATGCAGTTTTATAGAAAATTGATTCAGTATGAAGAATCCATAAATTGTATCCCAAAAAACATTTATTTGGCTTTGAAATAATGAAGTAAATTTTGGTCCAACACATTGAAAACTGTTTACGCACTTCGTATAGTGTTTGTTTGTATAAGGGCTCTGTTCCAAATTTCAAAAACTTTAAACCAAAAATAAATTTTGGTTTCTATGGGCAGTGGGTAGTGGGCGTGGCCAATTTTGATGAAACTTTATTTTATTCTTGATGGAAGTAATAAAAGGCTCTGTGCAAATTTCAAAAACTTTAGGCCGAAAATAAACTTTGGTTTCTATGGGCAGTGGGTAGTGGGCGTGGCAAATTTCGATGAAACGTTATTTTATTCTTAATTGAGGTAATAAAAGGCTCTGTGCCAAATTTAAAAAATTTTGGACCAATAATAAATTTTGGTTTCTATGGGCGGTGGGTAGAGGGCATAGCCAATTTTGGTGAAACTTTATTTTTTTCTTAATTGAGGTAATAAAAGGCTCTGTGCCAAATTTCAAAAACTTTGGGCCAAAAATAAATTTTGGTTTCTATGGGCGGTGGGTAGTGGGCGTGTTCAATTTTGATGAAACTTTATTTTGTTCTTAATTGAGGTAATAAAAGGCTCTGTGCCAAATTTCAAAAACTTTGGGCAAAAAATAAATTTTGGTTTCTATGGGCGGTGGGTAGTGGGCGTGGCCAATTTTGATGAAACTTTATTTTATTCTTAATTGAGGTAATAAAAGGTTCTTTACCAAATTTCAAAAACATTTTGCTAAAAATAAATTTTGGTTTCTATGGGCGGTGGGTAGTGGGCGTGGCCTATTTTGATGAAACTGTATTTTATTCTTAATTGAGGTAATAAAAGGCTATGTGCCAAAATTTCAACATTCTACGAGCACTTCTTATATTTTTTGCCAAACATTGTATGAACAAATCCCACTGTGCAGTGTATGGAACTACACCAATTCTCCGATAGAGGAGCCAATAGGCCACCTGTAGTTCGGCCTCTATGGAATTCATACTGACGGTCGTTGAGTAAATTTTTGAACTCTAGACATGGAAGTTAAGCATAGATTCCATCACCTGCGATGTAGCAGAACATATTGCAATAGGGCGGTAATTGCCTCTTCCTTTTTCGGAATTGACGTTACATAAGTAACCTTCCAGCACATTGGAAATGTATCACAGTGGTATAGTGTACCGAAGAGTTTTGCTAATGGATGTACTAGAGTCGAAGAGCACTGCTTCAGGACCAGTGCAGGGGCATCAACCGGCCCAGGAGACTTCTGAGTTATTCGAAATGACTAGTTTTTGCTGAAATTTTTATCAGCACAAATAATTATATAAAATCGCCATCGCATTACACAACTTACTTTTTACACTTACAACGACTCTGTGTGTGTGTGTGTACTCAAGTAAACAAACAGCATTAAGGACTTGTGTGTGTGTGAGAGAGAGAAAGAGAGATAGAGAGAGAGGGAGGAAATATGCTTTTAACTTCTTACATGTTTACCAATTTATATTCTTTCCATTTATTTTATTTCTTTGCACACACACAAATGCATTCATATCTTTGCATTTCATATTCATTCATTACTAGACGGACTGCCTGCGTGCATAAATGTTTTCATTTGTATATGAAAAACTTGTTTCCCAGTCTTAATACATCCTTAATTTATTTTACCCAGATAAGGATTAAAAACAGCATTTATTTATTAAATAAAATAATTTTTTTTTATATACCATCATTCTTTTGTTTTATTTATGAATCTGAACACAAAGAACTTTTAACATCTAGCATGTGCAATATTTACTTGGTAGTTTATTTCCTTATATTGTGCAATTTCATTAAAAATATTAAAGAACAAAAAAAAACACAACATACTGGCTCTTGTTAAGCAAATAATGAATGAATAAACAACTTGTCTGTTGTTTTATTCCTTCATTATTTGGTCAATAAACTGTACTGCCACAAGATGGAAATCCAGATAAAGTATTTACAAATGTAATGGGAAAACAAAAGAAATCCGAACGAGTATCTACTGTTAATATCAGTAATTAAAACTACTTGCTGTTGATGTGTCCAAATTATTCCACTTTGTCCTTTTTCATACCATTAAAATGCATAGGACACAAGTATTATGTTCCAGCTCGTATTTGTTTAAAGTTGAAGAAGTATAATCACTCGTACATGTTTTTAAATATATTAATAGTTCGCTGAAATATTTTCCAGATATTTATTTTCTGATCTTGTATTTATTCTCAGTAACAAGATGTTGTTTAAGAATCGTAATCTATAAAAGCATTTAAATCATTACAGATGAGTTTCTTTTTACTGCTCAATTCTCCAATTAATCACCTAAAGGAAATGGCGTATGCTGTATTAAACAGAATTATTTCGTCTAATTAGTTTGTTACTATTCTCAAATAAATATATTAGATATAAATAGTTTAAATGATTTTTTGTTAGTGATTTAACTCTTCACCCCGAAACACTGTTGGCCCTCCACTCCAATGAGTGGAGATGACTGCTGCAGTCTCTTTTTGGTCTTTAAAAAAAATATCTTCTACTTCTGTTCAGTGGGATTTAAGTATATTTTTAGAATATTTAAGAATTATACTTTCTAAACCTCTGTGAAGATAAATTTCGAATTTTATAACCCTAGACACAAACCAAAAATAGGTCTATAAAGCATGAATTGGCTAAAATCCCCCAACAATCAATTTTGAATTTTTTTTTGTAAATTTGGGAATCAGCACGTATAAAATTAAAAATTTCGTGTTAAAAAACAGATTCTTAAATATAAAACTAACTGAAATATTTTTTTTAAACAAAAATATTTTTATTTCCAATAATGTAGAATTACTTTAAAGTTGAGGGAGATCTATATAAAATAAATTGCTAAAAAGAAATTATTATTAATTTTTCCATCCCAGTAAGCGACTCAATGCCTTGAAAAATTTCCCATCTAGTAAACGATTTGACTAAAAGATTACTTATATTTATTTAAATATTTTCATTATATTAATTACATATTTTTTTGTTGCATTTTAGCTCAATATCTTTCATCTATATTAAAGCCAAAAAATGTTTGCTGGGCATGCACTTGTATATTTATTTACTTACACAAGCCCAACTTGTGTTTGCCAATTTTGTTGCAACAAAAGCGATAAACGTAACAAGTAAAGCTGAATGTCAACGTTTGTTAGCAATGTGTTATTTGTTGATTTTGTAAGGCTTTCTGTGGCTAAAATCATCAGCTGTAAGCCATATGTACATTCAAAGAAACACACACACTCTCATAAAAATTTGACTACACTGTCAATACATTTGCCAAAGTGGCGACAAGAAAATTCATCACTCTCGATGAAGCTTTAAGCTGGATTTTCTTTAAACTAATAAATTCCATCCGTCAGACTTCGCTATAGCAAGATTGATGCAAACAGTTTTTATCGCATACACAGAAAAATAATTTGTTTTAAAATGATCAATTGTTTTTTTAAGCAGGACTAGCACTCAGGGGATAAACCCTACAAATGTGGTGAATTACGTCGGAACAGAAAGCAGGGGATAGAAGAAATGAGGAGATAGAGAATTTTTATCTTAGCTATTTCAACCTTTTACTTAAAAATTGAAAGTCATTATAAAAAGTGCAAGTAATTATGAAAAGTGCAAGCCATTATGAAAAGTGCAAGCCTTTATAAGTAGTGAAAGTAATTCTAAAAAGTGCGAGTCATTGTGAAAAGTGCAAGCCTTTATAAGAAGTGCAAGCCATTATAAAGAGTGAAAGTCATTATAAAAAGCGCAAGTCATTCTAAAAAGTGCAAGTCATCACAAAAAGTGCAAGTAATTATGAAAAGTGCAAGTCATTATGAAAAGTGCAAGTAATTATAAAAAGTGCAAGTCATTATAAAAAGTGAAAGTCATTATAAAAAGTGCAAGTCAATATAAAAAGTGCAAGTGATTGTAAAAAGTGCAAGTCATTACTAAAGGTGCAAGTCATTATAAAAAGTGCAAGTCAATATGAAGAGTGCAAGCTTTTATAAGAAGTGCAAGTCATTATAAAGAGTGAAAGTCATTATAAAAAGCGCAACTCATTCTAAAAAGTGCAAGTCATCACAAAAAGTGCAAGTCATAATGAAAAGTGCAAGTAATTATAAAAAGTGCAAATCATTACTAAAAGTGCATTATAAAGAGTGAAAGTCATTATAAATAGCGCAAGTCATTCTAAAAAGTGCAAGTCATCATAAAAAGTGCCAGCCATATTGAAAAGTGCAAGTCATTACTAAAAGTGCAAGTCATAAAAAGCGCAATTCATTCTAAAAAGTGCAAGTCATCACAAAAAGTGCAAGTCATAATGAAAAGGGCAAGTAATTATAAAAAGTGCAATTCATTACTAAAAGTGCAAGTCATTATAAAAAGTGCAAGTCATCACAAAAAGTGCAAGTCATTATGAAAAGTGCAAGTCATTGTAAAAAGTGCCAGTCATTACTAAAAGTGCAAGTCATTATAAAAAGTGCAAGTCATTATGAAAAGTGCAAGTCATTATAAAGAGTGAAATTCATTATTAAAAATGCAAGTCATTATAAAAAGTGCAAGTCATTATAAAGAGTTTTTATAAACATCATAGCAAAAAGGATCAGTACTAACTTCGGGGTCCCAGCACCATGTTCTAATGGTTCTTTCTTCTACTTTTTTATATCCTATTTGTTAAAGCTAGCGAAATACCTAGAACTTGGTAACTTTTTATATTCCTTTTGTAAGGTAACTCACTTTTGGTTAGTTTGAGCTGAAATTAAATATGACAAAAATGTGTGATAAAATAGTTAATTTCACAACTCACATGTTTAGAGAAGAGGAAAGGTTTAATGCTGATTGTAGTGCAATTTTATTGAACTTTTTAAAAAAAAAAATTTATTAAGTTTCTCACTACGGGATGCATTAGTTTCATGTCGTCACTTATTTTTTATTATTGCTATTTTGGGCATTTTAAAATTTAACGCAGCATTTAGAGATTTAGATATTTTATTAAAAAATTTTATTGAGAAATATTTAAAAATGTCTTAACATTTTCTTTACAGTATAAAGCAATACCGAAGCAAAAGGGTCAATGCATGCTTCAGCAACGTCTTGTGTTGGTAAGTTAAATTATTTCACTACTACTCTTGCATATATGTACAGCAATTTACATGCCAACATTTTTGCTGAAAATGATAAACATAATTTGATTAGTTTTGATGACTCATCGAACAAATTGAGAAATCAATCAAATATCACTAGTCTGTCACACTCCAAATACGGATTGGCATGTGTATATTCATATATAATTTTGTACAAAAGTGGACATGTGCACGTCAACCACTCAAATATGTATGATGATTTATATGTCACCTATGACTTTGGGTTTGGTGGTGATAATCTACAGACAAACAAAAAATTCATAGCTATATAATAATATACATAAGTGCTAATGTGGATTCGGTTGTATTATAACTCATGCAAAGTCATACGTGTGTTTTAAAAATGCGAGTATTAACGCACAGTTTCTATCAGTTTCCGATGACATATTGCTAGACTAGTGTTTTGTTTAAAAAATATATATTTACCCCGGTATTCATAAAATTTAAAATTTTAATAAAATTTTTTCATACAAAATTTTCTTAAAACAGATATCAAATACATTTTATTTTTTTATGAATATGGAGGTTAGAAATTACTAAATTTTGTTTGGACGATATCTTGTAAAAGCAGTGCTTAACATAAATATCGGACTCTAACAATACAAACGCTCATTGATGTGCTTTCTTGTCTTCGACACTAGAATGCATTTTTCTAACGTTATAAAAAGAATTTTTGTTGCTGTGCAATGTTTCCCAATAGTGCACACCGGAGCGTATGAGTAATGATTATGTAAAGGCATTCGTATACCGTCGAATCCGCTTTAGCGCAACTCGATTACTGAAAGCGATACAAATCCCCACACTGATTTTAAACTCAGCTAGTCCTGTTCACTTCGCTTTAGAGAAACATCGCTTTACTGAAAAAAATCGTTTTATTGAAAACAAAAAGCTAGCCCACAACTACGTTTTGTATGAAACTTACTTCGCTTTAGTGAAAAATTAAACAACGACAAATTTATTTATTAGAAATTCGATTGCATAACTTAAGGCTGAAAAAATGGTGCCTGTTAAAAAAATAAATAGCAAAATGTATTTGTCCTTTTCGCTCTTACGTAATTTATTGTATTTTTCTGTTATATTATCAATGCAAGTGGCTAGACTTTTTCGAGGAATTCGTGAAAAATTTCAACAACAAAATGTGCACATATGCAAGTTTTACTGACTTTTAGCAGTATGCTTAATTGTAACAAATTTCAGTTATCCGAACTACGTTTTAGAGAAAAATCGGATAACTGAGAAAAAAAATTAGGTTTTGGTTATTTCCAATAAACGGAGTCGACAGTATATTCAAGATACGCTAATACGAACCATTCCAAAAAGTATGCAACATTTTATATCAAGAGATATACGTTTATGGTTGCGTATACGTGATATTTTATTTACCAAAAGAGAATATTTCCCATACGATATCAAAGATCATATTAGAGATTATTTGTGCAATTTTTTGTATTGCACAAACATATCGTCATTATGTACAGAAATCCCTTGATTTATGTCGCCTCGATTTAGGACGTTTAGATTTACGTCGTATTATATTGTTTAACTTTTAAATTTGATTTGCGTCTTCATTCGAATTACGTCGTCTCAGTTACTCACAACTTTATAGCAAAAACCAGGGGAATACCTGAGTTGTGTTAAAATTTGTTTAGCTATCTTATGCCCAGTTTTTAACTTCAAAATTAAGTACTATTTAAACTTAAAGCCTATTTAAATACAAAATTTTGTTTCTCACTTCAAAATTAAATAAGATTTAAATGGCCCACATTGTACATTTTAATTCAATTTAAGTTTTTCATACAACCATGTGTTTTTCATTGTTTGTTTACATTCAACAACCTGAAAATTGGTACAGCAGCTGTTCATTGGAACAAAACTTCGGTATAAAGGTTCTTGTATTGGATCATTTTCAGTATCTTTCGTACCATTTATTAGTGCTACCATACTTTTATCACAATTAAATACTAAAATTAATTTTAGACTGAAAAACTGAAAGTGTATTTAAACACAACTTAAGTTTATGGAAAAATTAACTAATTTTGTACTTAAATACGAAGTCAAAAACTGGGGGTTAGTAGCGTTGGTTTTCTACTGTTACTACTACACCAACTGTTTTTCAACCTATTGGATGTATTATAATTTTATTAGTCAAACTCAATATGATTTCGATGCACACGTTTAAGTTTTTGCTTTTAAAAGAAAAAGTAGCGATATATAATTTCCAAAACGAACTAAATGGGATAAGGAAGAAAAGAGCTTTATCATTGGCAGCATAATAGAGCTGCCGCTTGTATTAACTTTTTTATAATTAACTATTACATTTTTTAATGTGCTTATAAAGGATTTTTATAAAA
Source organism: Linnaemya tessellans (assembly GCA_951800035.1). Classification (NCBI taxonomy): domain Eukaryota; kingdom Metazoa; phylum Arthropoda; class Insecta; order Diptera; family Tachinidae; genus Linnaemya; species Linnaemya tessellans. The sequence continues at coordinate 4,510,911 of OX637535.1, forward strand.
TAAATTTTTGGTACATATGCTAATACGGAGCTTTCTTTTTTTTACATTATATGTATATTTTTATACCCTCCAAAAAAGAATTGGAGGGTGCATTCACTTTGTTATTCATTAGGTAACGCAGCAATATATGTATGTCTCTGAGAAATCTAAGACGATCTAGCCATGTCCGTCCCTCCGTCTGCGGAGATCACGATTAAGGCCAAAGAAAACAAGCCAGACCCTCGAAATTTTATATAAATATATATTGAAGGATGGCACAGGTCACGTTCGTAAATGGGCTGAATCGGGCCAGAGGGAAAAAAGTTCCCTTAAGAAGACCCAAACCAAACTCAAAAATAAGAAAATAATTTTTAAAATTGCTTTTGTAATTTTGTTCAGCGAATGATATAGTTTTTTTCGTAGCTTTGTTAGGCAAATGATATATTTTTATTTCAAATTATATAATAAAAAAATTAATTTTTGGACCCCGCCTTTAGTGGGCGTTAGTATATGTAAATATAAGTTAAAAATGTAATCAATCGTATTACTTAAACCTACATACATTCCTTAAAACTAAAATTTGTAAGCCTTTATGACGAAGCTAAAGGTGGAAGTCCATACCATGCGTTCATGCGTAGATGCTTTTCATACTTCCTGCGTTCCTAAATTCAAGTTACATGCAAAGCGTTTTATACGCCCACCTTTTTTTCTATGTTTAGTACAAAACATGACAAGAGACAAGGAAATAAGTAATCCACCACTTAAAAATTTTCTCAACTCGCGTGCGACGCATGGAAAAGTAGAAAGTAAACTTACTTTGATGCGTTGATACGTGTATGCATTCTATGCGTTTTGCTGTATACCTTGCCACATACATTTTTTTTATCTTGGACCAGCACTCAGGGGATGACCCCTATATATGCAATGCATTGCGCCGGAACTGAAAACGAGGGGATGGTATTGAGGGGAAAAATTAGGAAAGATGAGAAGATAGACAGATTTTGTAGCTATTTCAACCTTTTTACTTCGCCGTCTAATATTTTACTACAGGACCTACGAAGGAGGGTGCTGCTGTTACTCTGCTTTTACTACATGATCGTGTCAGTCGCTGCCAATTATGTTCAGTGACCAGTGACTATGCCTTCATCATTGAAACAGGGTGGCAACAACTAACACAACCACTCACTGATGCTGATCAGAAGAATTCAACACAATATTTCATGGCTCAGCGCGGGCTCGAACTCAGGACCCTCCGCTTCATAGTCTCGTGTTCTACTACTTCAGCCAACAGAACCCGCAATTATGCGGGTTCTACTTTTTTGTCAGCTGCATAAAAAGGAGAGACGCATGAACGCATGTTATGGACCTTCAGCTTAAAACGTAACCTGCTTTTTAAATTTCCCGTCGTCTTACTGAGTCTTAAACCAATTTTAACCTATAATATTTTTAACAGCGCTTTTATATGTATAACTTCCATCCACACACTTGGTTTTACGTACTCCCAGCCCCTAATCGAGTCACTTTTTTACACTCTCTTGATTGTGCTAAAACACAGTAATTATTTTGTTACTCTAAAACCAAATAAGTAACAGAAAATGAATAGAAATATTAAATAAATTTAAATAACATTCTTTACAAACTGCCAGCCAAGTTCTGGTTAATAAAATTGTCAATTGCCTTGTATGAAGTCATCGACGGCAGTTGTTTTTGCATGAGTCCATTTCAACGTTTGTTTAAATAATGTCTACTTCTTAACTCGACAAACTATTTGCGTTTTGTTTTTTTTTTCGTTTTTTTTTTGTTCTTTATGGCACTGCAAGAGAATCATTTAAACTTTTCTGTGGGATTTCTTTTTGTTTTGTTTTCATATCCTTCTTACTCGTAATAGTCTGCTGGTGTACGCGGAAAGTGCAGTCAATATTAGGAAATAAATGTTGCATTTGAACAAATGTTGCAACAGACGTTGGCACACAAATTGCTCACTATTAGGGGAAGCTGTGCATTGGTAAGAGTTCAAATCGATTTTAATTTAAATAGTTTTTTTCTTTCTATCGCTATGAGAGAGACAGTTAATCTAGTAGTTTGTCAGTGCTGTGCTTTGCCAGTCATTCTAACAACTGAATATTAAGCAATTTTTTGTGGGGTGGTTGATTTTTATCAAATTGTTGTAATAAATTGCAGATTGCTTTCAAAACTTTTTCTGTTCTTAGCAATTGTTGTGTCATTATTATATATAACGTATGTATTTATTTTAGTAAATTTTGTCTTTTTTAAAAAAATTTGCTTTATTTAACGTCAGCAGCATTTTCTTCAGGTGTATGCTTGGCCGTTTAAGTATTTTTTTCGTTTTATATAGATTTTGTATGCGCCAATTGCTTTATGCGAACAATTGCCATTATTTTGATTTCTTATAGAAACTTTTATAAAACTTTAATATCCTGATTTAAGTGGTTTTTCTTCGTTAATTCTTTTCACATTATTTAAGTATTTCTTCGTGTATTATTTTTCTACATCATAAATTTTTATCATCTGTCATTTTTATGACCTGCAATGCATAACTTTTATTGGCAACATAATTTTATGACAAATTGACAAGAGCTGTCAAATAGTCTGTTTTTTTTCTTTTAATAATTTTTCGATGGATTTAGCCAATTTATAGGTAATAAAAAATCAAAAACACATTCGATTTATTGCAACTACTTTTTGCTTTATACAATAACAACTACTGCAATTATGTAACGAGGGACTATTGAAATTGCTGCAATACATATTCAGGAAAAGAATTGATATGTTTTTAGTACAGAACTCTTGTATTGCAACAGGGAGTAAATTTCATGCCATTATCTATCTAACCAAACAAAGTGTGCAGCATTTTAAAATTAATTCAGTTCAAATTAATGCCAAGAAACTGTTTAGCAGAATTTATTGAAACAAGATTATATTTTGTAAAACTTATTAGTACGAAGTTCCAGTGAACTTGCTGAGATTATGTAGTGGCCACTGCAAACCATTTGAAGGTGTACATGCAGTGGATACCAATAATTATTATTGAAGCAATATAATTATTAAATTTAAATTTACAAATATCTTGCAAAATAAGATTATGTAAATCTACTTACTGTTGGTGAAAAAAAAAACGCAAAAGCTCAAGTCGCTTGACATTTTAATTTAAATTTTTACTGTTGGACGCCGAATATAGTGTGTGAGCAATGAAAATGAAAATATTGTCGTTCCACAAAATCCTTAATAATAACTTCATTTTTCATCAATTTTTTTTTAAATTACACTTAAAATGTTGGTAATTAAATAAACTATTTGGTAAAAAAATAAAACATTCCAGATCTTTACTATAACGTAGAAAAAAAACGAAATAAAAATGAAAAATTTTGAAACAAACGTAAAAAATAGGCAAATTTTGAACTTTGAGGTGCCATAACTCAGCCATTTCATGTCAGATAGAAATTTCCAGCATATCAACGGAAAAGACATGCAAGTACCTTTCCAACGATATGCCATTTATTTTGATCGGATTTTTTGGTTGGGCTCCACAAGGGTTTGAGTGGGACCATGCACCGAAAAACACAAAAGTACCGTTATATAAAAAACGGTACTTAGGAAAAAAAAATTACAGCAATTTTCGTGTTCAGGAGGTCCCAATTAACTTATCTAGACATGCAGCGTTCTTGGTATTTTTCCAAATTAAAAATTTGTAAAGCTGTGTTATACACTATGAATGAAAACAATGAATAGAAAATCCTCCGCAGTAGAACTACTCCAAGCACTTAGCGAAAGTAATAAAATTCAATTTGGGGCCTGCCACTTTAAGCTTAATTGTTCTAGGTAAAATTAAAGTTTTCTTAAGAAACTGGAATTTTCCTCTAGGCTATATTTCTGAAACTAATTGATATATCCACTTTCCTTCCTGCAAGTACAGACTACGGAAAAAACTGTATCCAGAACTTGAAAGCCGATAAAATAAAGTTCAAGCTCAATTTTGTTAAATAGTTTGCCACATAAGAATCCTTTTATAAATACAGTCAATCGTCAGGGAATTTGACTAAAAAACAATTAAAAACGTTATATTCGACCGGGTTGAATCTTAAATACCCCCCAAATATTTAGTAAGTGAATTTAAAATGTTTAACTTGGTGAGACAGAGTTCCTTTATCTAATATCGTACGTCAACGCCCAATAAAGGGGGCGGGATTCAAAAATAGACAATATCATGTTTTCCACAGACGAACGTATGGGCATTGCTAGACCGTCTTAGACTTCATCACTAATCAAGAATATACATATTTACTTTATTGGGTCCAATTCTCTTTGGAGGGTATAAAAACTGTATTTTGGCGGGGTCGCTCTGGCAAGGTCTGTGAGGGACTCATTTCACCTTTGTCATAAAACTCTAAAAATAAATGCTTGGGTTAATTATATACAAAATAAAATTTTTTATTTGTTTTTTATAGGGTCATGAAGGCGGCAAAGGGGAGAAGGGTGTAGAGCAGAAATTGACAGCCATAAAACTCTAAAAATAAATGCATTGGGTAATTGTGTACAAAATTTAATTATATTATTTATTGTTTTTTTTTTTGGTAGGGACATTTAGGTGGCAAAGGGGGAGAAGGGTCTAGGGCAGAAATTGGCAGTCATAAAACTATAAAAATAAATTGTATACAAAAATTTTATTTATTTTTTTAATTTTTGTTAAAGGGTCATTTAAGGGGTGAAGGGGGAGGAGGGGGTAGGGCAGAGTAGTACCAGGTTTCGTCTCAGCTTCGTCAATAAACCTTAAAAATGTTATTTGTAAGGATTCTAGGCTTAATTAAAACAATTTGTTAAATTTTTACATTATTTTTGCATATAATAACGCCCACTAGAAAGGGCGGTGTCTAAAAATTTTCTCTCTTATTTTATGGCTCGAAGTTTAACGCGTTGGACTGTATTTGACATAAAAATATATCATTTGCTTAACAAAAAAAAACCAAAAAACTTTAAAAATAATGTTTGCCCAAAAAAACGTAACCGCTAAATACTAATGAAAAGCTTTTAATTCGCTCAAGTGTTTATTGAACTAAATAGTTTCCAATAATATTGGGATCTATGACATTGTCTTTTAGTTTTGTACGAAACTGTCTTACTTAATAAACACGTAACTGAATTAAAATATTTTTCATTAGTAGTTAGTGGTTACGCTTGTTTGGGCAATTGTTCGAAAATTTATTTGAAATTCAGAGAGACATGATAAATATTCCAGCAGACAAAGGAAAGCCAACGTCAGGTTTTTTCAACTGACGTAGCAAAGCAGAACAGCTGTTTTCGTAAGCCGCTACACTTTCATTATCAGTACTCGTGTTTATTTTTGTTTGCTACCACTTATAAGGTGGCTGAGTTGAATATAATAACAGTTTTTTATTTATACAAATTTTATTAGGAAATGGCATACGAGAAGTGTATCAAACCGAATTTTCGAATATGGGCTTAAAATTCATTGAGATCTGATATATATTCCAAGGTATAATGGTAACTCAACATCAGTTTGTAATTATACAACTTACACAGCACGGCAGAACAGCTGTTTTCGAAAGCCGCCACATCATCATCAGTACTCATTTGTTTGCTACCACTTATAAGGTGGCTGAGTTGAATATAATAACAGTTTTTTATTTATACAAATTTTATTAGGAAATTGCATGCGAGAACTTTATCAACCCGATGGTAACACTCTTTTATTTAGTACCCGTGTTGCCGTTTGATTGTTTTCTTCATGTCCCATTTTTCTGAATTTTTTTGTTCCATTATACCTAAGCCAATTTTTTTTTGGTTTCAATTGTGTTGTATTTAAGTACATGTGAACATTTAAGTTTTGATTTTTTCTTTTTTTTTTTAACTCGGACCAGCACCCGGACAGTTCAAGGAATGAACTAAGTTCGACTTGTTACAGTATCCATCTTTCATTAAGTATTCGGTTAATTGCTAACTTTACTTTGTAAACACAGAAACAAAAAAAGGAAAATAAAATGTCGAGTACTTTAGGATATCCTTATGAAGAGCTGGGGCATGGTTTGAGCTGAAAGGATACTGTTTGAAATACATTAAAATATGTTTTCTTTCTTCTTTTAAGATTTATTATCTTTTCCTCGTAAAGTTGTTTGCTGTTCCAGCCATTTTAAACGTTTGTCCATACATTAAACATTCCGGAATTCTGCTTTCTAACTATTTCCCTCATTCTTCCTGCAACTAGAAGTATTTCATGGCAGTTGTATAATATTTATTAGCACATGGTACTTTATTATATTTAGCTTATAGCATGATGTATAATTAATCATTCAGCAAAAACGTTATTAAAATAAATTATGTATGTGCCATGTATCATTTTGAGATGAAGGAAAAAATAATGTTTTATACATATTGTTTTTTTTATATTCTATTTGCTTTTACAATAAATGCGTATAATTTGGCAAAAGTAGTCAAAATATTGACTTTATTATGAAAGCAAGTATGAAGAAGAGAGATGTGCTTCAAAGTCATCATCATATGTGGAATCTGTAGCAACAGTTTGACTCTATTTGGCGTATTTTGTTAACCATTATTTTTGAAGGCAGTATAAACTACAGTCTTTTGTATTTAACTGCATGTTAGTATTTGCAAAAACAACACACTATACAAAAGAAAAAACAAATGTATTTAGAAGTGAATGTTTGCATAGGATTTGCTGAGTTGGAAAAACGATTTTCAGTTCATACCGCAAACATTGTGCACACACCTACATACAAACGACTAGACCATATACTCCCCTCCCCCAGAAAAAATATGAACTTATTTGTTAATGCGTCTATAAGTGAAAGTTTGTTTGACTATTTTTCTATTTAAGTTTTTTTTTTTCTTACATATTTATTTTTGGTCAAACTAGACCCACAAGACTCTGCATTATTGTAATTAAATGGCAGGCGGTTTGTCTAGCAAACAACTCAATTTCACACCAAAGTAATTAAGTTACATTTTGTTTTTCTTCTGAGGTTCATTATCCACACACTCGTACATTTTAAGTGCACAGATGCGTATGGGTTTAGTGTACTTGTGTCTGTAATTACTGCCACAGCTTTCGTTACTGCTCTCAATAATACATGCAATAACAAATGAAATTCCATTTAACATCACAAAGAAACAAAAAATGAAGACTATTAGTTGTATTTGTCATTGTAATGGCGTCAATTTGTATATGTGTACAGTTATATGTGTACGTGTGTGCGTGTATGCCCAACAGTGGCTTTAGATTAGGAAAACGCCTTTTGCAGATCCACACACTTGCTGTTGTAGAATGAGTTAATATGTGGTTTTTTTATTTTTATATATATCTTTTTTGTCATTTTGTGTGTGTGTGTTTTATTTCCTCTTATTTTTAGATTTTATTTTTGGGTTAAGTGTTCAGCTTAGTTGACAAGAAACCTCATTTTTATCATACACTTGACGTACTGGTTTAAGCGCCATGCCACCACTGTAACTATTATACACACCAGCACCACTATTAATGTAATTATCAACATTTATTCGCATTTAGCTTTGAGTAAATACTTGATATACAAACAACAACTACAAAAAAAACCATAAAATCCCAGTTGGAAATAATAAAACATAAAAGCTGAAATACTTATATGTACTCAGTTGTATCGTTTAAATTTTTTAAATATTAATTTAAACAAATAAATATAAATAGTAAAAAATGTTGGTTAATATATTTGAAACTTTATTTTGAAGTACAGCTTTCACTGAGAAACCCAAAACTTTTCAGTGAACTTATAATGGCTACTTTTATGTACCAAAAATATATCGATTTTCGAACCCTGGAATCGAACTTTCAATATTTTTGATATTTAATACCAATTTAATTCTTCGCGAAGTATAAAATAGGCCAAATTCACTGACAAATCCAAAATTATGGACTTATATGACTACTTTATTGTAGCAAAATTATTTCGATTTTCCAACCCTGGAATCGAACTTTCAATATTTTTGGATTTTAATACCAATTTAATGCTTCGCGAAGTATAAAATAGATATAATTCACTGAAAAATCCAAAATTAGTGTCCCTTTTGATTATTTTATGTGCCATAAAAATGTGTGTACTCCAACCCTGGAATAGAATATACAATTTTTTTTTTTTGGCTTTTAATACTAATTTCATATTTTCTAAAGTACAAAATAGGCTTAGTTCACTAAAAAAATTAAAATTAGAAACTTGTAAGGCTATTTCTATGTAACAAAATTTGAATTTCCGAACCCTGGAAGCGAAATTTTAATTTTTTGTCTTATTTTTACCAATGCAGCTCTTCATGAGGTATAAAATAGTTTTATTTAAGAAAAAGTTAAAATTTTTAACCAATTTGGTCAGTTTCATGTGCTACAAAATATTGCACTTTTCCAACCCTGAAATCGAAATTTTGATTTTTTTTAATTCTTGATACCAATTTCATCCTTCCTGAATTATAAAATAGTTTTAATTAGAAAAAAACAACGTCAGTTGGATTTTTGGTTACTTTTATGTATAAAAAACAGATTTAAATTTCCGATCCCTGGAGGCGAAATTTAATTTGTTTTTCTTTTTACCAATGCAACTCTTCATGAGGTATAAAATAGTTTTATTTAAGAAAAACTTAACATTTTTAACCATTTTGGTCAGTTTCATGTACTACAAAATGTTGCACTTTTCCAACCCTGAAATCGAAATTTTGATTTTTTTTAATTCTTGATACCAATTTCATCCTTCCTGAATTATAAAATAGTTTTAATTAGAAAAAAAAACAACGTCAGTTGCCTTTTTGGTTACTTTTATGTATAAAAAACAGATTTAAATTTCCGATCCCTGGAGGCGAAATTTAATTTGTTTTTCTTTTTACCAATGCAACTCTTCATGAGGTATAAAATAGTTTTATTTAAGAAAAACTTAACATTTTTAACCATTTTGGTCAGTTTCATGTACTACAAAATGTTGCACTTTTCCAACCCTGAAATCGAAATTTTGATTTTTTTTAATTCTTGATACCAATTTCATCCTTCCTGAATTATAAAATAGTTTTAATTAGAAAAAAAACAACGTCAGTTGCCTTTTTGGTTACTTTTATGTATAAAAAACAGATTTAAATTTCCGATCCCTGGAAGCGAAATTTAATTTGTTTTTCTTTTTACCAATGCAACTCTTCATGAGGTATGAAATAGTTTTATTTAAGAAAAACTTAAAATGTGTAACCATTTTGGTCAGTCTCATGTACAACAAAATGTAGCAGTTGTCCAACTCTGGAATCGAAATTTCGATTTTTTTTTAATTTCTGATACCAATTTCGTTCTTTCTGAATTATAAAATAGTTTTAATTAGAAAAAAAAAACAACGTCAGTTGCCTTTTTCGTTACTTTATGTATAAAAAACAAATTTCAATTTCCGAACCCTGGAAGCAAAATTTTAATACTTTTTTTCTTTTTACCAATGTAACTCTTCATGAGGTATAAAATAGTTTTATTTAATAAAAAACTTAAAATGTGTAACCATTTTGGTCAGTTTCATATACTACAAAATATTGGACTTTTCCAACCCTGGAATCGAAATTTTGATTTTTTTTTAATTATTTATACCAATTTCATCCTTCCTGAATTATAAACTAATTTTAATTAGAAAGAAAAACAATATCAGTTGCCTTTTTGGTTACTTGTATGTATAAAAAACAGATTTAAATTTCCGAACCCTGGAAGCAAAATTTTAATTTGTTTTTCTTTTTACCAATGCAACTCTTCATGAGGTATAAAATAGTTTTATTTAAGAGAAACTCAAAATGTGTAACCGTTTTGGTCAGTTTCATGTACTACAAAATATTGCAGTTGTCCAGCTCTGGAATCGAAATTTCTATATTTTTTAATTTCTGATACCAATTTCATTCTTCCTGAATTATAAACTAATTTTAATTAGAAATAAAAACAACGTCAGTTGCCTTTTTGGTTACTTTTATGTATAAAAAACAAATTTCTATTTCCGAACCCTGGAAGCAAAATTTTAATATATTTTTCTTTTTACCAATGCAACTCTTCATGAGGTATAAAATAGTTTTATTTAAGAGAAACTCAAAATGTGTAACCGTTTTGGTCAGTTTCATGTACTACAAAATATTGCAGTTGTCCAGCTCTGGAATCGAAATTTCGATTTTTTTTAAATTTCTGATACCAATTTCGTTCTTTCTGAATTATAAAATAGTTTTAATTAGAACAACAACAACGTCAGTTCCCTTTCTGGTTGCTTTTATGTATAAAAAGCAAATTTAAATTTCCGAACCCTGGAAGCGGAATTTCAACTTTTTTGTTTGTTTTCCTTTTACCAATGCGATATCTTAATTTTTTGTCTTATTTTTACCAATGCATCTCTTCATGAGGTATAAAATAGTTTTATTTAAGAAAAACTTAAAACTTTTAACCATTTTGGTGAGTTTCATGTACTACAAAATATTGCAGTTGTCCAGCTCTGAAATCGAAATTTCGATTTTTTTTAAATTATAATAACAATTTTATTTAACCTAAATTCTAAAATAGCTAGTTTTTATTACAAAAAAAATAGGCTACATAATACATAATGGTACGGACATACTGCTCCCACAATATCTCGCACTGACTAAATTCTTAAAAATCAGAGAACTAAAAAAAATAAATAAATTCAATAGAAATAAATTTAAAACTTTCAATAACTACAAGTTGCTACAAATGTTTTGTTGTATTCAGACTAAATATATTGTATTTAATTAAACTCTGCTCTAAATTTAATACAGCATTTAAAATTTAATAGAAGAGAAAAATATATGCACTATATAAAAATACAATCTTCTAATTTGCAATCTGTGCCAGAAATGCTTATATACATATATTTCTCTCTAAGTGCAAGCTTTTTATTTTTGCAGCAAACAAAGCAGTCAAAGATTTCATATATCAACTAATTTAGTAGTTGGATTTTTGTTATTTTTTTAATAAATACTTATACTATATTTCGTTATTTTTTTTCTATCTGCATGTATGAGAATAAAAACAAACAAAAATCCATTAAATCTTTTTAGTTTATATTAGATGCTGTAGCTTTAGTTGATTTGCCCATCACCATCAGTATCATCCTCGCCATCAGTATTATTCTCATTGTCGTTTTTATTATTATTATAATCATTCTTATGGAAAGACCAACATTTACTCTTGCTTTTTGCAAATTCATAAGTATGAGAACATAAATGTTTTTACAAGAATGTACATGAACATGCACATACAAGCAGCGGCATGCCAAGTGCACATATTTTGTGTTGAATCATATGCGACAACATATCTGTTGGAATATATATTTTAGTTTACTGTTTTTGGTAAGTCATGCAACTCAGCAATTACAGTTATATGTTTAAGTGCAAACACAAATGTTTGCTGGGTGAAATTTATATATGTAAGACGAAAACAGCGTTCGGCAAGCGAACTACCAGGAGTCCAAAATGAGCCATGTAGTAGAAATTTGCAGCATGTTTTTATTAAATTGCTAAATGCTTTTAAAATCCCAGATAAAACCAGATTTTCGATGTTACAATAATATATTATATTTTTAAGAATGCAGAGAAAACAAGATTTAAAATTTTATTCATTCGTGATATCTGAACCATAAGTATAAAAATAGGTGATAACAAGGAAACTCTATAATAATAGTAAATAAAACAAGTAAAAACGTTATATTCGACCGGATCTTAAATACCCTCCAAATATTTAGTAAGTGAAAACATGGTGGGACAGAGGTCCTTTAAGACATCTCTGTACCCCATTTTACATCTCTATTTTGAGAGAATCATTCCGGGAAGGGCCATGGAAGAGACGTTTCAAATCTGCAAGATCAGAGAACATCTCAGCTTCTTATAGGCTTAAGGAATACAAATTGTTCAATATTTACACTATATTTGCATATAATATCGTACGTCAACGCCTACTAAAGGGGCGGGTTCCAAAAATAGATTATATTATGATTTCCATAGGCGAATGCATGGGCATCGCTAGATCGTCTTAGGCTTCATCACAGATCAAGAATAATTTATGGGGTCCAATTCTCTTTGGAGGGTATTAAAACTGTTTTTGGGTGGGGGTCGCAACGGTTGTGGGGGAGACATTTCACCTTTGTCCTAAAACTCTAAAAATAAATGTTTGGCATAATTAAATACAAAGTTTAAAAATGTATATATATTTATTTTTATAGGGTCATTTAGGGGCCAAAAGCGGAGGAGGGCGTAGGGCAGAGTAGTACCAGGTTACGTCTCAGCTTCGTCATTAAAGCTTAAAAATGGTATTTTTAAGGAATGTAGGCTTAAGTAAAACAATTTGTTAAATTTTTACACTATTCTTGCATATAATAACGCCCACTAAAAGGGGCGGGGTCCAAAAATTATTATTTTTTATTTTATGGCCCCAAGTTTAACGCGTTGGGCCTTCTTTAATATAAAAATATAGCATTTGCTAACAAAATTACAAAAAAAAAATTTAAAAAATGATGTTGTTTTTTACAGGTTGGTGTAGTTCTTCTTAGGGGAACTTTTTTCCCTCTTGCCCGATTTAGCCCATCGCCAATCTTAATCTGTGTTATCCTCCAAGAAATATTTATATCAAATTTTAAGAGTCTAGCTCTTTTCGTTTGGGCTGAATCAGAATTTTCACAGACGCACGGCTGAACCGACGGACGGACATGCTCAGATCGTTTTAGATTTCATCACTGATCAAGAATATATATACTTTATGGGGTCTCAGATGGATATTTCCATATTCTTTTTTGGAGGCTATAAAAAGAGAGTGATACAAAAAATAGTAGGTGGACATTAAAAATTGCTGTGGAAAACAAAAATATCTTCTTGTAAACTGGAGAAGGAGTCTGTCAAATAGAAATATTAATTTGCTTAGACTTGCAAATTTTACTAAATATAACGTATTATTTTTAGCAAAGCAACAATTGCAAATTGTTGAAATTTTTATCCAAAAAAAATTGCTGTATTCGTCAAACTCATCGTGCACTTCTTGCATTTCATGCCGTACAAAATCGTACTTCAGAGCGGCAAATTTCATGAACAATAGGTCGTTTTCGGACCGCATTTACTGTTACTGATCATTTGGACGACATGGGACTCCGAACAGTGCGCATTGAAGAAGCTGCAGCCGCCGAAGCTGAAGGCACCATTTGGAACACAAACTTTCAACAACTAAAAAAAATTCCATAGTGGAGTTACACAACTGCAGTTGCTGAAAACGGCGACAAAGTTGATTGATTAGGATCATCTTCAATGCCTTTCTGCACAGCGGCTACAGCTTCTTCAGGGCCTCTCGCGGCAGGTACATTATCGGCAACAGTAAATTTGGTCCGAAAACGATCTATTGCTCTTCGAATTAGCCGCTCTGAAGGACGATTATGTACGCCATAAAATGGTAGAAGGAAGGCACGGTGAGTTTAACGAATAGAACAATTATTTTGATAAAAATTTTCAACAATTTCCACGCATTGCTCTGGTGCTATGACACTCTACAAAAAACAGACCTTATAATAAAATACCAAAGTTTATATATACAGTTTACAAGTTAAGATGAAATTGGTTAGACCACTGACTTGGTAATTGAGAAATTTTGCAGTGGAACTCTGGACTCTCCTCTTCATAGTCTAGTGTTAATTAAGTACATCCAACATGAGCACCATTCAACTTTCTCTATGTCTGCCGATCCGTGTTTTAGCCAACGATATTTATCTATATATTTGCTTGTATTTATGCATATTTTTAATGACAGTAATGTTATGTTCTCTTGTGCCTTTCAGTCTACAGTGCAACTATACAAACAAAATTTCTTTTTCAATTTTTGGCAACAAGTTTTATTATGAAACTTGTAAGTTATGACCCTAGAAATGAAATCTATGCCAACAATATTACGATAAAATAAATTTTATATGATGTTTTTTTTTTTTTTTTGTTCGTTTTCTTTGTTGTAAGTTGTTCAACTTGTTTTTACTATTCGTGTTTTACTTTATGAGATGTTGGGAAAGTATGTTGGCTTTGTTGTTTAAAAAATCCATTCAAATATTTTTAAATCGATTCTATATGAGTTGATAATCGTGTCAATTATTTGGTAATAACAGCCATTTTAGCAACAAATCCAATTTTATTGTCTGTTATAATTTCTGGTTTTTTTTCTCTCTTCGTACACGTAAAGAAAATTCAGGTTGCTATAGTCTTAGATAACACTGCTCAGCAAAAAATAATTTTTTGTGTCTCCTTTAAATAATTTCTACTATGTGGACTATATGGATTTCGATGCGGTAAACTCAAACCGTTTTCTTCCATCAGGTCGGGATTTTTTTTTATAGGCGTGGCAAATGTTTTCCCCTAAATTAGCCAAGTACGGAGGACATATTTCATCATAACTCGAGAACGAGTGATCTGATATCCAAAAATAAAACACCAGAAGATGTGAGTTTTCTCTATCTCTTATCGTTTTTCCGAAATTAATTGAGAAACATATTTTTTCTTTTCGTACAAAGTTCGCAATTTTTTTAGTTTAAAAATGGAATTAAAAACATATAAGGCAAATATTCAATATGAGAACTACATATCTCCAAAAAATAAAATGAGCTATAAACCATAAAAATCGGTTTAAAAATTTGAACTTTCTTGTCAATTTACCGCATGTATCCTTATATCCGAAATAAATTTGGGATTCGAACAATCAGCGTTATTCTAAGAAACGCGTTCACCACGAAAAATCCCAAAAATTACATTTCATTATTCTAACAAACGCGGCAGCGATCATCGATATTTTTATACCCTCCAAAAAAGAATTTGGAGGGTATATTCACATTGTCATTCCGTTTGTAACGCATCGAAATATCCATCTCAGACCCCATAAAGTATATATATTCTGAATCAGTGATGAAATCTAAGACGAACTGAGCATGTCCGACCGTCCGTCCGTCCGTCTGTGGAAATCACGATTCAGTCCAAATGAAAAGAGCTAGACTCTTGAAATTTGGTATAAATATATCTTGAAGGACAGAACAGGTCAGGTTTGGAAATCTGCTCAATCGGGCCAGAGGGAAGAAAGTTCCCCTAAGAAGAACTAAACCAACCCAGAAAAAACAACATAAGTTTTAAAGTTTTTTGGTTATTTTGTTAAGCAAATGATATATTTTTATGTCGAGTGCTTTTATTTTTTCATAAAATCGTTTTTTCAGAAATGCCACAATATCTTGTCAATAAAATCAGGTTTGCACGATCAGTTAGGGGGAAAAAGATAATAATTCCTTTACACCGTTTCCTTGTATCTGAATGACAGTTTTTCATACATGCAGCACGTCTCTGGAATATTCTTCCCCAGACACAGCAGCTTAATAGCAACGCAAATAGTTTTAAGCACTTTTTATTTAATTATTTTGCACAGTAATAATAATTAATAGTTATTTTGTTTAAATTGTATGTATAATCAATGTTTCTGCCGTCTGACTTAACTTATGTATACTGCTTTCTTGTACTTTAAATATGAGATTAAATCGTGTTGTACTTGATTTGAACATAAATAAATAAATAAATAAAATAAATATACTAAAATACGGTCCAACACCTTAAACTTGGAGCCACAAAATAAAATAAAAATATTTTTTGACCCCTCCCCCTTTAGTGGGCGTAATTATATGCAAAAATAATGTAAAAATTTAACAAATTGTTTTACTTAAGCCTGCATTCCTTAAAGATAACATTTTTAAGCTTTAATGACGAAGCTGAGACGAGACTTGGTACTTCTCTGCCCTACCCCCTCTTTCCCCTTCGCCCCCTAAATGACCCTACCAAAATAATTTTTTATTTTTAAATTCTGTATATAATCATCCCAAGCATTTATCTTTAGAGTTTTATCACTGCCTGTTGCTGCCCTACCCCCTCCTCCCCCTTTACCCGCTATATGACCCCATTAAAAATAAATAAAATTTTTTTTTTAATTTTGTGTATAATCATCCCAAGCATTTATTTTTAGAGTTTTATGTCTACCTGTTTCTGCCCTACCCCCCTCTCCCCCTTTGCCCTCTAAATGACCCTATCAAAAAAAAGAAATTTTAGTTTTGTATATAATTATCCCAAGCATTTATTTTTAGAGTTGTATGACAAAGGTGAAATATTTCCTCCACAGCCCTTGCCAGAGCGACCTCGCCAAAATACAGTTTTTATACCCTCCAAAGAGAATTGGACCCTATAAAGTAAATATGTATATACTTGATTAGTGATGAAGTTTAAGACGGTCTAACAATGCCCATACGTTCGTCTGTGGAAAACATGATATTGTCTATTTTTAAACCCGCCCCCTTCAGTAGGCGTTGACGTACGATATTATATAAAGGAACTCTGTGCCACCAAGTTAAACACTTTAAATTCACTTACTAAATATTTGGAGGGTATTTAAGATTCGACCCGGTCGAATATAACGTTTTTACTTGTTTAGTTTAAAAATGGAATTAAAAAAACATAAAGCAAATATTCAATATTTTGCAAATTTTTCTGAGAACTACATATCTTAAAAATAAAATAAGCTATAAACATTAAAAATCGGTTTAAAAATGTGCATTTTATTGAGTTGTATAATTTGTTCATTATATCAACTTTAGTGAGGATTAATAGCCATTATTGAGTCATTATAAAAAAACGGGGCTGAGTACACATATACCACCCCAATACCCGCAAATTGTGCCTGAGGAAGCCCTATTTCTTGTACAAAAAGTCTCATATCTGAAATACTTTTGGAACTCGAATAATATAAATTTTAGTGAGTCATAAATTGGTCTTTATGTCCATTTTAGTGGGGATTGGTTGTCATAATGTGGTCATTGTAAAAAAAGGGGGCTGCGTACACATATGCCCCTAGGCGCAAATTGTGGCTGAAGACGTCCTGTTTCTTGCAAAAAAGTGTGATGTTTGAATTACTTTTGGAACTCGAATAATATACATTTTTATGTCGATTTTAGTAGGGATTAGTTGTCATAATTTGGTCATTATAAAAAAACGGGGCTGCGTTCACATTTGCCAATACCCGCAAATTGTGCCTGAGGAAGCCCTCTTTCTTGCTCAAAAAAGCTTATATATGAAATAATTTTGCAATTCGAACAGTATCAGAGTTTAGCGAGGACAAGTTGCCATAATTTGGCCATTATATCTGAAATAATTATGGAACTCGAATAATATGAATTTAAAATAAAAATTGTTTTAAAAAAATGGCTTGAAAACAAATATTTTTAACTGACTAAAACGACATAAATTTTGGATGTCCTTAGGAAATTTGTTATCTAAAGTTAGAAAAGCATTTGTAGTCTATTTAATTCTCATAAAAATGTTAAAAGTGGCTATTATTTAGTTATCTCACTTCAAATACCTATTTGTTTTTTATTTCGAGTTCATTATACGGGTTATATGAAAAGCCATATTTAACTTATTTCCTTAGATAAAACAAACTTGAATATAGAAACTACAAGCACTTTTATTTATGCACTGCATATGAAATAACAGACAAATGTCTTGTTATTATTGTAAGGCAAAGAAAACTGTAGCAGTTTCTTATGAAAGCACTGGTGACCTTTAATGTACGTGCATTAGTTGAAATAAAGTTGTTCTGGCCGATAAACCCATGCAGCAGACTTAAGAAAGGTTGCTGTTTCTGTGTGGAGATGTCCATAAAATAACTATAAAATTTTTTTTTAAGGCCAATAGTTTTGAATTTCATTACTTCTCTAGCATTGTTAGTTAACACAACACCTATCTTTTTTGTTTCATAATAAGCTTTAACTGGAATTTAAAAAGGATACAGTGCTAAAAATATGTGAGGGAAAATTTCAAAGGTGTGACTTGATAACAAAAGTGAGGTAATAAAATCCAGTAAGCCGGAACAAATAATATATTTGTTTTATAGCAAAGTGGCTTTAGAGAGAATGTTACTTTTAAAACATACAGGGGACTGGCATAGGATAGGCAAAACGAAATTTTGTTATTTGGTTTTAATAAAATCCATAAAAGATTCTTCAAATCGGACTTAATATAAAATTTATTGCAGAAATATATGTGTACCCCAGGGCGCCTGCTATTGCTTATTACATATATTTATTTATTTTCGGCCTATAATAGCGGATTATCAGTAAAAGCATTTTTATTGCAGGGGAAAAAGGGTTAAATTTAATGTTGGAAAAAATTAAATTTTTATATATTTTTAACAAAAATGTTTTGGTAAATACTGTTTATCATTTTATTGCAAATGGGTTGTGTGACTTGCTAAGCTCTTTGCAAATAAACTGATGCAATTTTTAAGTTGTTTTATCGACTTGTTTGCTCCCTACCCACCTTGTGTACTAATTAATGTGCGTTTACTAGTACAGTCGACTCTAGATAATTTGAAACTGATGCTAGGAACACAACCGCGACGAACGACGAATTTTTGGTCGCGAATATTCGTCGCCAAAAATGAAACACTTTCGTGTATATGAAAATGCACACAATCGTGGCGTTGGTCGAAGTTCGTCATACTCAGCGAAAGTTGAAATACATTTAATTCTAATTGTTTTGTCAGCGAGCGACGAACAAATCAATATGAGGTGACCAGGTTTCATATACTCAAACTGGTTTTTTGTGGAAAAACATAGTTCACTACTGTATTGTTGCATGTAGCACTAACATTTTCAGTACATACTAAAAATGCATTCACTAATTCACAGAAATGTATCATTCGGACGACTTTTTATTAATTTTGAACACTTTTTCTAATATAGTTTTTCTTTCTATTTCTCACTTTTTCATATGGTCACCCCATCAGCTGTTAAATGAAAATAATAATTTATTTACAGAAAAAAATTTTTCAGAAAATAATTACAAAAAGGAATTTGTTCTGAAAAAAATGGACAACACCGGGATAATTATTGAGTGTCTAAACAATCTGGCTGGCATCAGAGGATTACAATGATTTAAAAAACAAATATTAAAATTTTGCTTGCTTATTATTTTAATTTATTCGTCGTTATTGTGTTTCATACGACGAATTTATAGAGCGATTTTTTACCAACGAATTCGTCGTACTAAGCGAAATTCGTCGTTCGTCCCAGTTGTGTTAATAGCTTGAAGGGACCAGAGGAAAAGTTCAAATAATCGAGTTTTCATTTTAACGAGAATTCAAAATATCGAAAGAGAGACAGAAAAATAAATTCAAATTAACAAGAGTTTTCATAAAAAAAGCAGAACCATTTGCACGCACTAAATTCCGCAAAAGCAAAGTAAAGAAATTTAATTTTTTATGTTAGCAACTGTCGATGTAGTGGTGTATACTAAGAGCGTGGCACAGAAACTAATGCAAACGATTTAAATTTCTTTCAAAAACACAAACAAAATCACATTAGGAGTTGAAATTAAAGAGTGTAGAATAACCGAACTTCAAATTATAGAATGTTGGCATGCAAGATGTCATTTTTGTGGCACATCGCAAAAAACTTAAATAAATGGTTGTTTTATTTATTTTATATTTTGCATAAAACACAGCAATTAAAATAATTCAAATTATAGAGCGTAGAGCCAAAAAATTCAAATTATAGCGAGTCGGCGATCAAAATGCCATTCAAATAATTTCAAATTATTGAGGGGACCAAATTACATAGATATTTTTCAATTTATTGAGTGTTTTTCAAGGGACTTTGGAAAACAGTTCAAATTACCGCGAGATTCAAATTGACGAGTTTCAAATTATCAAGAGTCGACTGTATGTAATTTTTTTATTTTATTTATTTTTTTGTTGAAACACAATTAAATGTAAATACTGTTTCTAAAAAAATCTAAACAAACTCAACTTTTAAATTATGAATGAATTTCTATTTTAATAGTGAAACTTTATTTATGTAAATTGTATTACAGCATGTTAATTTTCTCAACAGGCTATAAGTTCAAATTTGCGAAACTGCAAATTATTATTTTTATTTTTATTTTAATAAATGAACGTGATTACATTCTATTTATTATTTTTGAGCGTGGAATATTAAGAATATTTTTCATAGTCATTAAACCAGCAGAACGGATCAGTACTGATTTCGAGGCCGCTACGCCATCTCATCAGCGTTCTTTGTTCAATTTTTCCACTGTTTCAAGTAGTGCTAGTTAGTAGGAATATCAACTATTTAACCAATGTTTTTAACTAAAATTGAATATGAGAAGTTCTCAACTTTTCTTGGCACAAACAAGAATCTTTAAAATCACTTTGCATTTTGTTACACTAAATACATTTCAAATGAATGATTAACAAGAAAAACAAAAAAAAAAAAAATCAATGAGTGTTCGAACTCACGGGCGATGTGTTAACACCTTTTTGTTTATTTATTTTATATTAAACCCACAAAAAACAAAGAGAATGCAAAGCAACAAACAAATGTACATACATACATTGTTATGCTTGTACATAAGCTACATACGTTGCTGTCTTGCTATCTCATTTTTATATATGTACGTATAACCACGTCACTATTCTCTTTGCTATGCATAAGACAAAACCGAAGATCAACATAAAACACTTTTTTAATATTACTCCAAATTAATACTCCGAATTAAAACACTTAAATCTCCGCTCGCCGATATCGGATCGCCTTAATTTTTGGCCTAAACTCTTCGTCGAAACCCGCACTAGGGTTTTAATCCAAAAATTAATAAAATCGGCTATGAATTTCCGGAGAAAATCGCATGGGAAAATTATATGAAAATCGACCAATAATCACTTTCAATACCGACTGCCAAGCAACAACAACAAACAAACAAACTCTTACACTTACACTTGCGTATGTATTGAAACTGATAGTTTACTACCCTAGAGGCGCGCGTATAGATGTTAACACATCAAAAACATTATTAAAATAAAATGTTAATGTCTGAGAGGCAGATACACTGTCATTGACATTAATAAGGAATTGTTTAAATTTATTTGATATTTCTGGAAATCTATACCACAAGTGTATTGATTAGAGTTAAAATAATTCCATGCCATCACTAGCGAAATTGATTGCCATTGAGTAAAGTAAGGGAGAATAAATGACTCCTTGGAACGGCAAAAAATCACATACTTAAGAAATTGCCAGATCCTATATTCCCAGTGTACTTAACAATATATTACGGAATAAACGTAATCAATAATTTCTGGTTCAATTTCTTATAATTTTAGGGAAACTTTTTAAAATTGGCAAGTGTGTATTTTTTTTTTTTACCATGGACCAGCACTCAGGGGATGCACCCTACAAATATGCAGTGCATTGCGCCGGAAATGTAAAGGAAGGGATAGTATTGAGGGCACAGATGAGAAAATATGAGAAGGGCTCATCCCCTGAGTGCTGGTCCAAGTTAAAAACAAAAACAAAATATATATACAATTCTTGATTTATTTCGTTGTTAGTATTTTAACAAAAAAAAAACTAAACTCGATTTAAATAAATTATGTTAAAAATATATAAACTTCTCTATTATATTGAGTCCTAAATTTGCACAAAAATGTGTTTCCTTCTCTAATTATATTGTAAATATCCCTGATTTGGAAAAATCCAAACAGCTTCTTATTAACGCTTGTAATTTTGTTTTTAAGTTATGAATGTAATACATTCTCATGCATTAACCTCAACCAAAATCGTTTTAGTTTTTCTTCTTACGCTGAAAAAGGACTCATTTACCTTTAACTTCTTACAAGAAGACACAAGCACACACAAAGACACACGAAACTTTTTCCTTTTAAAAGAATACTCATGCAGTTTCTTCTCCTCAATGTTTCACTAAATAAAACTTTCAATACCCTTCACCAATAAGTGAGTCTGTTATATATCAGTTTGTCATTGCGTTTGCTGGTCGTAAAGTAGTTCAACTCTACGAAAGTTCGAAAATCCTGAAGAGTCTAATATTTCATTTAATATTTGGTTTTGGTTTCATACTTCTTACACGCTAGTATGAACGCATAAGCTTCTGATTTTTGTAATGACATGCACTTTTTATGATGACTTGCACTTTTTATAATAGCTTGCACTTTTGATAATGACTTTTTATGATGCCTTGCACTTTTTATAATGACTTGTACATTTTATGATGACTTGTATTTTTTTATGATATCTTGTACTTTTCTTTTTATGATGACTTGCACTTTTTATGATGATTTGCACTTTTTACAAGGACTTGCACTTTTTATGATAACCTGCACTTTTCTTTTTATAATGACTTGCACGTTTTATAATGACTTGCACTTTTTATGATAACTTGCACTTTTTATGATGACTTGCACTTTTTATTATCACTTGCACTTTTTTAAAGGACTTGCACTTTTTACAATGACTTGCCCTTTTTATAATGACTTGCACTTTTTATGATGACTTGCACTATTTATAATGAGTTGCACTCTTCATGATAACTTGCACTTTTTATGATGACTTGCCCTTTTTATGATGACTTGCACTTTTCTTTTTATGATGACTTGCACTTTTTATGATGACTTGCACTTTTCTTTTTATGATGACTTGCACTTTTTATGATGACTTGCACTTTTTCAAAGGACTTGCATTTTTTAATGATTTGCACTGTTTATGATGACTTCTAATTTTTATGATGATTTGCACTTTTTATGATGACTTGCACTTTTTACAAGGACTTGCACTTTTTATAATGACTTGAATTTTTAGTGATGACTTCCACTTTTTATGATGACTTGCACTTTTTATTATCACTTGCACTTTTTCAAAGGACATGCACTTTTTATAATGACTTGCACTTTTTATAATGACTTGCACTTTTTATGATGACTTGCACTTTTTATATTGAGTTGCACTTTTCATGATAACTTGCACTTTTTATGATGACTTGCATTTTTTATGATGACTTGCACTTTTTATGATGACTTGCACTTTTTTAAAGGACTTGCATTTTTTAATGATTTGCACTGTTTATGATGACTTCTAATTTTTATGATGATTTGCACTTTTTTTGATGACTTGCACTTTTTACAAGTACTTGCACTTTTTATAATGACTTGCACTTTTTATGATAACTTGAACTTTTTATGATGACTTGCACTTTTTATTATCACTTGCACTTTTTCAAAGGACATGTACTTTTTATAATGACATGCACTTTTTATAATGACTTGCACTTTTTATGATGACTTGCACTTTTTATAATGAGTTGCACTTTTCATGATAACTTGCACTTTTTATGATGACTTGCACTTTTTATGATGACTTGCACTTTTTCAAAGGACTTGCACTTTTTTAATGACTTGCACTGTTTATGATGACTTCTACTTTTTATGATGATTTTTGCACTTTTTATGATGACTTTCACTTTTTACAAGGACTTGCACATTTTATAATGACTTGCATTTTTAATGATGACTTGCACTTTTTATGATAACTTGCACTTTTTAAATGACTTGCACTTTTTGTGATGACTTGCTGTTTTTTTTCTTACTTATACAATAAATATGAAAGTAGTTCTGTCTGTCTGTTTCCTTTTCATACTCAAACCGCTGAACCGATTTACATGAAATTTTTAGATCTTGGGAATCACATAGGGTTAATTCTGTTTTTTGAACAGATAACTAAGAACGGTTGAACTTTGATACACAAAATATACAACAATTCATTGACATAACAAACACATTAGCTGATGTTTCACATACTCTTTGCGGACAAAGTCGCGGGTAAAACCTAGTTAAATTTATTTCCCATATTGTCTCATTTTTGAAGTCAGTGCAGTGATATTTTGCTCAATTCATAAATATTTTAAGGGTCCTGTGGTCATAGTGCTGAGGGAGTTCCCAGTTTTATTTTGAATCAGTGTGCTGGTTTAATTAACACACATTTAATGTTCTGATTAAACTTAATTTTTTTTCCCACTTTGGAAATATGATTGCATAAGGAAAAAAGTGATTATACTATTTTCTTAAAAACTATTTATGTATAGATCAAAGTGTCTTTTGTATCCTTCGAAGTAGTCGGGACATGAACCAACCTATTTGCCGGCATCATCATCAACTGCTGTGATAGTAATGGCACAAATCTCCATAACACTTTTTTATACTTCAGCAACATTTTGTTCGATGGTTGATGTGTTCGAACATCTAAGACGAGCATCGGCATGTGACCTTATTTTGACCTTGTACCACTTGTAAATATTTTTCTTACTTAATGTACAGTCAAGTCATGCCACTGCTAATATTTTAAAGGTTCTTGAGTATTTCATTCCAATGGTTATGCCAAAATGGATGCCAATTATCCCGAAAACCGAAAATTTAATTTTCCTTTTCATGTTAAGCCGACCTTAAGTGAATTCAAAAAGGGTTGATCCTGCTGCTCGTGGCATCAGTCAAATCTATAGTTTAATGTCTGTATTTTTAGAAGTTTCTCTTTTTAAACATTTCTGTACGTAAATTTTAAATTTCTGTGGAAGAGTTCATTGGTGTTCATTCACTTATATTTTTCGGAAGGGCATTTAGAATTCGGTGCAGCCAAATATAGTCCGCTGAGTTTTACTTAAATTCAAAGAAGCATATAAAAGCGCACTCATTAAAACCAAAAAAGTTTTAACATGAGTTTTAAGGCACACACATACAGACATACACAGAGACACACCCCCACTCACATACTTAAAGCCATACAAAGTGTTTGTGCGGTATGCATTTTGCTGTTTGTATGTATAAGAGAAATCATGCAAGTGGTTTTAATATAAAAGGCCATAAATTCCGGAAAAGAAAGGAGGAGAAAAAAATAACTCATGAAAAGAAAATTTGTAGCGCAAGAAAATTCTAAGGTGATGCAAGAAACTAAAAGTAACACTTGTTTTAAAAGTTTCAAATGTGTTAACAAGCAACAAATTAACACCCTGGAACAAATGTCTTAATGTTCGTAATTAAACGTCAAACAAAAAGGTACCGGATACATAATAATAATGATATATAATATAGTTTTAAGGAACACATTAAACTAAAATACATACGATTAAAGTTTTTGCACAATGGTTATGGTTTTTAAACTTGAATATTATATTAAAGGATTTTTTTTGCTCTAGTGCTGTTGTAGTCAAAAGGAAATTAGAATATTTACACATGACTTGACAATTTTCAATTTCATTTATGTAGCCGTTCATAAATGTTTATATGTGTGTGTGGGGGCCTGCTTTTTTTGGGCTCTTTTTCCAATTTAAAATGGCCTTTGGCTATTTCTCTTCCCACACAATGAATAAAAGTTTCCTTTTTTTATATACTATATATATAATATACTCCTTGAAGTCATTTTGAATTTCAAGGTAGTTGCCACGTCACATGCTGAAAACGAAGGTGAGTCAAAATGCTTGATAATGATGATGATTTTGTAGCTGCAAGGGCTGAGTGTGCACATGAGGCAAACAGAAATAATTTCCTGAAACAAAAAGGCAAATGTTTGTCGCTCAAAAAAACAGACGAAAAACGTGACAAATTTTCAATTTGTTCAATGTAAAACTTTATTTAATTTTGATTATGGCCTCAGGGCATAATATTGCCAAATAAAATTAAATAAAACCATTTAATATGTAATTGACTAGATAAAGGAATATATTTTTAATTAGTCATATTTGATGGATATTTCATGTTGACTTGCAAATTTATTACGTTGCAAAATATTTATAAATAGAATTAATTAAATTGTTACAGCAAAACGCTGCAATATGAGTAAAATAATATTAATTCATTTAATCTGGTGTCAGAAAAAGAAGTCTGTTGGGTTTTTGGGGGAAAAGATAGTCTTATAGAAAGCAAAGTCATGTGTCTGGTTCCCAAGTAGAAATGCTACACTGTAATTAAATTTTCTTATAAATTTTATTAATTTCGACATTGATCCAATGAAAAATTTCATAAAAAATCACACTTCCTTGAATTATTGAAACAAGTTTCGTTAAAGTTAATGTAATGAAAACTTCGTCAAGCATATGAAATACGTTTGTTGATACTATGAACTAATTTAATTGATACAACGACACAGTTGTAATGATACAAGGAAATAATGAAACAGTTGCATTTATTTTGTGGGTGCTGTTGGCTGAAGTAGTAGAACACGAGACTATGAAGCGGAGGGTCCTGAGTTCGAGCCCGCCCTGAGTCATGAAATGTTGTGTTGACTTCTACTGATCAGCATTAGTGCGTGGTTGTGTTAGTTGTTCCCAGCCTGTTTCAATGACGACGCCATAGTCACTGTGTCACTGAACATAATTGGCGGCGACTGACACTATCATGTACTAAAAAGCAGAGTAACAGCACCCACCTTCGTCGGCCCTGTAGCAAAAATTAGCCGGCGGAGTAAAAAAGGTTGAAATAGCTACAAAAAAAATTTCTATCTTCTCATCTGTCCCCTGAATACTATCCCATCGTATTCAATTCCGGCGCAATGCATTGCATATATAGGGGTCATCCCCTGAGTGCTGGTCCTACTTCTAAAAAAAAAAATCAATGAGTGTTCGAACTCACGGGCGATGTGTTAACACCTTTTTGTTTATTTATTTTATATTAAATCCACAAAAAACAAAGAGAACGCAAAGCAACAGACAAATGTACATACATACATTGTTATGTTTGTACATAAGCTACATACGTTGCTGTCTTGCTATCTCATTTTTATATATGTACGTATAACCACGTCACTATTCTCTTTGCTATGCATAAGACAAAACCGAAGATCAACATAAAACACTTTTTTAATATTACTCCAAATTAATACTCCGAATTAAAACACTTAAATCTCCGCTCGCCGATATCGGATCGACTTAATTTTTGGCCTAAACTCGTCGTTGAAACCCGCACTAGCGCTTTAATCCAAAAATTAATAAAATCGGCTATGAATTTCTGGAGAAAATCGCGTGGGAAAATTATATGAAAATCGCCCAATAATCACTTTCAATACCGACTGCCAAGCAACAACAACAAACAAACAAACTCTTACACTTACACTTGCGTATGTATTGAAACTGATAGTTTACTGCCCTAGAGGCGCGCGTATAGATGTTAACACATCAAAAATACTTTATTGATACAGTGAAGTTAATCCAAAGAGAAAATTTCTCAAAATTCTTGAAATTTTCATTGGATTTTTAAAAAAATTATCTTCATGCATTCTATGAACTTCGACACTAATCCAATAAAAAATTTCATTAAAAATCAGTCAATGTTACGCTTGATTGGATTAATAAAAAAGAGGTTTGTTCAAGTTAGTTTAATAAAAACTTCGTCAAACATATGGAATAGGTTCGTTGATATTATGAAGCAATTTAACTGATAAAACGACACAAGTTTTACTTTTTGATACAGTGAATTTAATTTATTGATCAAATAAAACAATTTCATTGATTAAGTAAAGCAGAATCATCAATACAATGAAAAAATTTCACAAAAAAATATCTTCATAATTCTACGAATTTAATTCAATTAAAAATTTCATAAAAAAATCAGCCAATATCACGCTTGGTTTAATGTAACAATTTTCATTAAAGTTAATTTCTGAAAACTTCGTTAAGCAAATGAAATACGTTCGTTGATATTATGAGCTAATTTGACTAATAAAACGGCACAATTTTAATGATAAAAGGAAATAAAATTATCAACAGAAAGAAACAATTGCATTTATTTAATGATATTACTTTATTAATACAGTAAACTTAATTCATTGATAAAACAATTTCATTGATTTAATAAAGCAGGATCATCAATGCAATACAAAAATTTCACCGAATTCTCGAAATTTTCATTGGATTTGTGAAGAAAAATTTAATAAAATTGTTTCGCTGGGGTTAAGAAACAAATTTCTTTTAGTGTAGTATTAAAATCTGAATCATTAAAATGGACAATCTTGGTGGTCATCATTGCATCCAGTTGAATACGCAATTCATTGAAATTTTTAATAAAAATAATTGTTCTATTCGTTAAACTCATCGTGCACTTCTTACATTTTTTGGCGTACATAGTCGTCCTTCAGAGCGGCTAATTCGAAAAATAATAGAGGGTTTTTGGGCCACATTTATTGTTAATGATAACGTGCATCCCGTGAGACGCAAAACAGTGCGCACTGAAGAAGCTGTAGCCGCTGTACAGGAAAGCATTGAAGATAATCCTAATCATTAAATTCATCGCCGTTCTCATCAACTGGGCTTGTGTCCTGCCACTTTAAGAAAGATTTTTTTAGCTGTTGAAAATTGGTGTTCCCGATTGCGCCTTCTACGGGCCAGCCGTGGCGGCCACATGACAGAAATCATATTTAAACTTTAATTTCATAAAATTTTCTTTACAATAAAGCCCATTTCATTGATATTGAAAATATATTTCCTTGTTTTATTACGATTTAAACTTGTGTCATTCTATAAAAAAAACACCCTTTAAATTCAGCAACTACTTAATGGCGTTAGCAGCGTATGAGTAATAAATTGATAAATAATATTTTCATTCGCAGTTTGTTGAATATGAGAATTTTATAGCATACTTTTGTGCGCTGTATGGTACTGGGCATTACAATTAAACACTGACATGTTCTAGACCTAACCTTTACGCACTTGTCTTATTATGATACTCTCTGGTACCAATTGTGGCTTTATAAACAGCCACTTTATTGCAACCTATGATCATAAATAAAAAAATATATAAAAAGAAATACTTAAAATTTTTTCCTACTGAAGGCCTTATATTTATTATATATAAATCCTCCGATGTTACGCACAGTGGGATAGTTTTGTAAGAACTATTACTTTGGTTTTATAATATGTGATCCTTTCACTAGTCACGAGTCAGGAACATTTTTCACATTCTCATTTTCACCGGCAATAGGCAGGTACGTTTAGGACAATTCCACGGCATTTCCTGTAGGGTATTAAAATATATTATGTAAGACTTAGCTGGAATTTCCGCCACTAATTATTTAGAGAATGACAAGAAATCCCGATATTCGGTCACATGTTTTAAGGAAAAAACAATGTTTCTATGAACAATTCACTTAATTGCTAAAGGGCCTATAGACTCAATGGTCTTATCAAATAGTTCATAAGTATTTTGACTGATTTTCTTAAAACCTTTTCATTCATATTTAATCATTTTATGTGTCCCCATGTAAACAGCCAATACTGAAGCTTATATCTCACTGCAGTTCAGCTGACATAAGATGCCTTAATTTGATTTGTGTCTAGTTAAACGTTTGTTTTCAGCACCACTGCAGCCTTAATTGTTGTAGCCAAATAACAAGATTTGCTCTATGGGAGAGGCAGTAAGGGCAATAAAAATGTGTTAATATTTTTTTAAGCTCATACATATTGAAAAGCCAATGGCCATTCTCTCATACACACAAATACCAGCATCATTTACCACTCAAATTTTATTCCTTATAGTGACAACAACTAAACAAAAATCAGCAGCTTATTAAACTAAGTTCCATCTGTATTAAAAGCCATCAGCTTAAATGTTCTTTGGAGCTATAAAGTTTTACGTGGCGAAATTTACATATTTTTTAAGACCTGCTGTTGGTGTTTTGCTTATGCGAATAAACAATAATAAAAGAGAAAGAACAGCGACATTTCGTCATTTATGCAATATATTTTTTTTTCGCCCCCCAAAAAGACTTAAGGGAATATATTAAACGATAAAGTGCTAAACACCACAGCCAACATAGAAATATGCAAATAGACAGATGGCGCGATAGCCACAATCCAGTACCAGCCACTACTCCTCACAGATTTTCCAATTCCGTTGACTATTTTTAATTTTGTCGGCTTAAGGTGGTTTACTTTTATATGAGATCAAGTGCTCAAAGTTGTACGCACTTATTTTGGAAATTTAATTAAATCACATCTTTCGGAGACAGAATTTTTTTTATCTTGGTAATTATTATTGCTCGGCTTAATTAGAATAACTTGGCTTGTGAAATGCTTTAATTCGAAAAGTTATTTTATTAAAGCAGACAACATGAAACGTAAAATTTTAATTAATTTTGGTTTTTTAATTACCAAACCTACTTCTTTGTCTGAAGGAAATATTGCAAATATTTTTCAACTTGTGAAAAAGCTTTCAAAATTTTTTCAAAGGAATGGTAACGGTCATTACACACATTCTTCTGCGTCACCTTTTGCTGTGAATTTTGAAGCAAACGATAATTGAGACCTTCTCACGAGGCTAATAATTTTATTAAAATGGGTGAAATTTCTCGATATATGTGCATATCCTGGGGAGATGTGATCCTATAGGATCTTTGTGGAATATTTTCAAAATAATTTGATCTTGTGGTCACGCAGAGATACACCTTGAATTTCTAGCAAATAATGAAAGAGATTATATTGCAACTGAGCACTTTTCACAGACCAGTCCTTTTAACTTGACGAATGGCGAATATCCTGTGATGGAAGATTTTGATATTTGGTCCTATTTTTAAAATTGTGACGACAATAAATCGTTGCTGTTTGAGCTGTTGCTACTTAACATATTTGAAGGAAGATTTTTCTCTCAATCTTACTTTAGAGGGTCATACTTTTTTATCTTGGAACAGCACTCAGTAAATGACCACTACATATGCAGTGCACTGCGCCGCAACTGGAAGGAGGGGGTAGTATTGACGGGACAGATGAAAAAAAAATGAGGAAATAGAGAATTTTTTGTAGCTTTTTACTGCACCGACTAATTTTTTGCTACAGGACTGACGAAGGAGGGTTCATTTAGTGAACCAGTGCTTTACCATCATCATTAAAAACAGGCTGGCAACAACTAACACAACCATGTAGTGCTGATCAGACAGTATTTCATGACTCAGGGCGGGGTTGAACTCAGGATCCTCCGCTTCATAGTCTCGTGTTCTACTACTTCTGCCAAAAGCACCCACGTCTCTTTTCAAGACGCAATGAAACCTCGATTACATTCCCTACATGCATCAATCAAACCCAAGTCAAGAACATGCGTTATGACTCATAGTGACCAATTAACTGTGCGAATATTTATTTCATTTAATTTACACATACTAAAGGACCTCATAAAAGCGCCTTTCGAATCACTTATCAATCATAATAAAATAAATACTTATTAAAGAAGATAAAAAAAAAACAACAATATAACAAATCAGTGTAAAAAAAACTTATGTTAAAAGCAATTTTAATTGTTGCGCAAAAGACAAAAATAGCTGCCGTGTATCAGGTCAAGGCTAAATCGAACGGGAAAGAGATTAATAATTGTGTTATTATTTTAAACAGATTGGTTTTTATTAATATTTATTAAATGACCCCAAGTGATCCGAGCCGAATTAAGAATGTTGTAAAACAATTTAATGACTGCACGTTTCGCGTACACGCACACGCACACTCACATACAAACACACACACACCTTCAAATAATTAAAATTTTTTGTATGTATGCAAAAGCATAGAACACATGAATATGAAATTCGATAAAGTTTTTAATTTTTGCAAAATGTAATACAATGCCGCATACAGCAGAATAATAATAATGCTCATGACATTGTTGCTCTTGATGGTTTATCATTATTGCTAATTAAAAATTTAATAATGGACAACAGCTAAAAAACCTACAGCAACAGCAACAGCAACAACAAGAAAATAATAATAACAACAAAAATAGCTACAATAGCATTAAAATCACACCCATACACATGCATCACATACGAGTATATTTTTACAATGAAACGATGGATGGCGGTAAATACGCATGATGATTATAAAATGCATACAACAACATGAACGCAGGTAATAGCGAAACGAACGGAAATAACGACAACAACAAACCTGATGATAATGTTGATGAAACCGCAAATGAGCGGTAGACTGCTATTGTATAACATTTGTTTATAATCATTAATTTTGTATGAAATGCTGAAAATATAAATATAGAGTGTGATTAAATGTGCAACAATTGCAGCAGCAACTGTTTATGGATAAATTCAAATTATTGTATAGATTGAATGTGTGTGATGGATAAAATATGCACTGCTGCTGACAAAAAAAAATCGTGCTACTAATTAAAATAATACATTAATAAATGAGTATTACATTTCGTAAGAAGTGAAAAAAAAATCGAAATTTTTTTGCATACAACTATTGTGTTGAGGGCTGCTGTAGTTATTCCGTAATTGCATCCTATTCAACTGAATTTATAAAACGAATGGAAAGATATTTTTCGCCATCGCTAATACATATAACCTGCAGTTATAGCCTATAAGCCTAATTTATAAAAAAAAGTCTGATTTTAAACAAGATAATAAGACAAAATTTTCATACAAAAATTTTTTGAAGCCATTTGCTGCTTTCCTTCAGCCGGTTGAAATTAGCACCAGACCGACAAACGAGAGTTCTCTTATTCTGCCCATTAGATCAAAATAGCGTCAGTCGCTGCCTTTGTCATTGAAACAATCATTCGCAAATGCTGATCAGAAAAATTCGATAACATTTTTAATGCTGAGTGCGGTGCCAAACTCGGATTTTCGGCATATTAGCCTCGCGTTAACTACTTCAGCCAGCCACTTTTTATAATGACTTGCACTTTTTATGAAGACCTACATTTTTTATAATGACTTGCACTTTTTATGATGACTTGCATTTTTATAATGAGTTGCACATTTTATAATGACTTGCACTTTTTGTAATGACTTGATCTTTTTACAATGATTTGCACTTTTTATAATGCACTTTTCTGATGACTTGCACTTTTTATAATGACTTGCACTTTTTATAATGACTTGCACTTCTTATAATAGCTTGCACTTTTTATAATGACTTGCACTTTTTACAATGATTTTCACTTTTTTTTAATGACTTGCACTTTTTATAATTACTTGCACTTTTTCTAAGAACTTGCATTTTTTATGATGACTTTAATTTTTTATAAAGATTTGCACTTTTTATGATGACTTGCATTTTTTATGATGACTTGCACTTTTTATGAAGACCTACATTTTTTATAATGACTTGCACTTTTTATGATGACCTGCACCTTTTATAATGAGTTGCACTTTTTATAATGACTTGCACTTTTTATGATGACTTGCAATTTTTATAATGACTTGCACTTTTTATAATGACTTGCACTTTTGACAATGACTTGCAATTTTTATAATGACTTGCACTTTTTATAATGACTTGCACTTTTTACAATGACTTACGCTTTTTATAATGACTTTCACTTTTTATAATGACTTGCACTTTTTATAATGACTTGCGCTTCTTATAATGACTTGCACTTTTTGCAATGACTTGCACATTTTATGAAGACTTACACTCTGCGTAATGACTTGCACTTTTTACAATAGCTTGCACTTTTTATAATGACTTGCACTTTTTATAATGGCTTGCACTTTTTATAATGACTTGCACTTTTTATAATGACTTGCACTTCTTATAATAGCTTGCACTTTTTATAATGACTTGCACTTTTTATAGTGACTTGCACTTTTTATAATAACTTGCACTTTTTATAAAAACTTGCATTTTTTATAATGACTTGCACTTTTTATGATGACTTGTACTTTTACGTTGACTTGCACTTTCTATAATGGCTTACAATTTTTATAATGACTTGCACTTTTTATAATGACTTGCACTTTTTACAATGATTTGCACTTATTTTAATGACTTGCACTTTTTATAAAGACTTACACTTTTTATAATGACTTGCACTTTTTATAATGACTTGCACTTTTTACAATGACTTTCACTTTTTATAATCACTTGCACTTTTTATAATGACTTACACTTTTTATAATGACTTGCACTTTCTATAATGACTTACACTTTTTATAATGACTTGCACTTTTTTAATTACTTACACTTTTTATAATGACTTGCACTTTTTACAATGAATTGCACTTTTTACAATGACTTGCACTTTTTACAATGATTTGCACTTATTTTAATGACTTGCACTTTTTATGATGACTTGCACTTTTTATGATGTCTTGCACTTCTTATAATGAATTTCACTTTTTTCCTTACTAATAAATAAAGAATTATTGCACTTTATTAAAAATTAGTTGTTTACGACTGTTCACGTAAGATTAAATAAATAAATATATGTTTTGTGGCAAAAAATTGCTTAAATTATGTAAAGAGTTTTCAACAAATTTTTTGTATACATAAAACATTTTCTTATATTATGTAGATTAGATTGATTAAGTTGATACTATGACAAATATGACTTTGACTTGTATTTCAGTATTTACTATTACTTGTCTGCTTTGCTGCAAGATTTGCAGTTGTCAGTAAACAAGGCTGTACATTCCTCAAAAAGATCACCAACAGTTTTTTAAAGTATTTTGTGGCACTATCAGATTACACTGACAAAAACCATATTACGAAAAAAAAAAATGTTTGTAATGAGTTAACGAATAAAATTTTTTCTTTTACAGACACTATTTATTTATTCATAAATTTTTATTTTGTCCCTTTTAAAGTGGGCCTCTTCGGACAATTCTGATATGAAATCTCAGAATTTCTGATATGAAATCTTACAAATATCCTTAAGCTTTCTCAGCGATTCGGTCTGTACCTCCTCCATTCGATGATCTGCTCAAGCTTAGGAACAGCAAAGAATCTGTAAGGGGCAAATCTGTGAAGTATCGTATCTAAGTTATGATTGCAGAGTTTATTTTTGCGACGTGTTTTGTTTTTTGAGCCAGAATCAGTATGTTTAAATCAAATAATTTAACCAACGAAAATTATTGATTCTTTTTTCTATGTGACCTTTGCATATGGAAACATTCAAGAGTTTATAAACTACTTCGTTGTTAAATTATTTTCAATTATTACAAAACTACTAAAAATATTCATAACATTTTTTTTTATATTTTCTGCGTGTATAGAAATTATAAACTAAATGCTGTACTGCATTGTTACGGCTTTTTGTTATTTATTTTTCACACAAAAATTACCGCAACTCAAGTAAACGGAAATAAGTTTCCGGCTTTTAGTAGTTCAGTAGACACTAAACGTGACAACTTAAAATAGAAATATGTAAGAGAAACATATAAAATTCTGTTGTATTTCTAACCTGGCACTTGCAATTTTGAACGACTATTATTGTGTGGGAGAAAAAGCGTGGTTAGACTTTAATTTATCGGGAGCATGAAGTAGTGGTAGTTTGTTGTTTTAATAAAAATAGCTAATAATTTTTAAAAAATTCTTTTATATAAAATTTTAATATTATGAACTTTGAAAATTATTCAGTGCTACAAATAAATAAGGCACAGATTTTTATCAGAAATATTTTATTTTCTGGAAGCATTAGTAATATATTGTCTAGTAGCTTAAATATCTTTTTGGATGCAGATTTAACTTTGGAAAGATGAGACTTCGAGGAAACTCTATTAAAAAAATTCTAATTTTGTGATATCGTAATTTTTTAAATATAATATTTCACTTGATCTACAATAACAAAACTAATCGAAAATTTGTAAAAATATGTTCTGCTACCTTCTAAGAATACAATTTTGCACCTGAATTCAATTGAAAAACTAGAACTAGGGCAGAGCTGCAACTTAATCAGGATATGAAAGTGAAATAAAAAATAGAGCAAAAGGAAGAAAGAGGAAGAAAGAAAAATAAAACGAAAGTTAACTACAAAATGAAGGAGGATGTTAAATAAGTTAATAATGCAAAAAAAAAATTTAATATATAATATTAAATTTTTAAATAGGTTTGTGTAATGCTTAAATAAACAAAAATATTTTTTTTTGCATAAATAAGAAGGTTTACAAAATGTTAAAAAATATTCGTTTGTACATTAAGGTCATCTTTTGAGCTGAAGCAAATGACTGTTCATTTTTATATTATTTAAGGTGCAAAATCCAAATAGGAAAAATGTTTGGTTGTCTTGTAAAAATATAAAACAACCTGCCTGGCATGCACATTCATGCACAGAAAATTTCGAAATAATGTATTTCAATACCCTCCATGCACCATAATATAATTTTGTTAGAAATTAAGAGTTTTTCAACAAGAAATTTGTTTTCTAAAACAAAATGAATAAAAAAATATATATTGATTTCTTTTCTGGAAAAGAATGCAAAATTTTTTACACTTTTTAATGAAAAACTGCACCATTATGCCACTTCGAAAGAATAAATCTATTACAAATTAATCTACCATTGCTTATGCAAATATTATATTGTGTTAAAAGTCCGCTTAAATACAAATTCTTGGATTAGAAGTGAAAAAGTGTTGCATGTTTTCTAGAAAAGAAAACGCCATTAGATAAAGATGATTCAAATTTTTATTGTAGTGCAAAGAAAAAAGTTCGCTAATTATAAAAAAAAACTTATATCATCGTGTCAGTGATATCCACGTCACCAATAATAGGCCAAAATTGAGTTGCTGAAATCTCAAACAAAAACAAACTTCTTGTTGGAGAACCCTTTATATGAATAGTTAAAGTATTATTGTGCGATTTATTTTTATATACAAATTTTGTTAACTTGTTTCAGGCC
Organism: Linnaemya tessellans; assembly: GCA_951800035.1. Taxonomy (NCBI): domain Eukaryota; kingdom Metazoa; phylum Arthropoda; class Insecta; order Diptera; family Tachinidae; genus Linnaemya; species Linnaemya tessellans. The sequence goes on from OX637535.1 coordinate 4,547,414, forward strand.
AAACCCTACCAATAACTTTTTTTAAAGATATATTTGAAAAACTTTTAAATAACTGGCTTGACAGTAGCATACGAATTGAGAATTTGTAATAAATTGCTTTTAAGACAAATTCTTTAACACAATTTTTTTTTATGTAAGAATTCTTAATTGGTAGATTTGAACTTGAGCACGGCTAACAATTTTCAATCTTATTAATCACGAATATTAGTTTCAATAAAATCAAAAAAATTTACTTTTCTTAAATCATGTCGTGGCGCTTCTTTAATTTGTTATATGAAACTGCACTTTGATAAATGAAAATACTAAAACTAAAGAGACTGCAAATACAATTTATCATTTCGAAAATATAAAGCAAAAACCTCAATCTTCTATATTTATGCAATTGTAAAAAAAAACTAATTGCTGTTCTTTTCTATCGCGGTGGCAGAAAATTTACATATAGATAAGGCTGGCAATGGTTCATATCACCTGCATATTATTTGATACTAATTTGCTTGTGTATCTTAAAATAAATTTTGTTTTTCTAGATTTAAACAATAAATGCACACAGAAACTTGTAGACGTACTTTTAAGCACATCTTCCGTTTCTTATCAATATAATGAAACAAAAAGAAGGAAAAATATCTAAGTCGCTCATCATCATTTATGTGCAGACGTAAAATCAATCATAATAATATAAATAAAAAATTATTAAAAATGATATGTGTTATTTTGTAAAAATGTAAAGAAAGCATGTCTTGTCGAACGCCCCAGGGAATATTGGAGAAAACTGTGAAATTAAAGACAGAACATCACAAACACAATGAAATCATAATGTTGTCAAGCCCGGAAAATGATTGGAAGATTAGAAAAAATTTCAAATAAATAGAAATAATAAAATTACTTGGCAAATGTGTTGCATTATGGACGCACAAATGCTTTGGCAACTCCTAAGTACTTCTTCGCTCTTCAATAATACAAGTAAAAGCACTTAAAATTTTTGCTAGGGTAACAACTACATACACACACACACGCATACACGACGCACTCTTTTACAACAACGAAATTTTATTATTGAAAAGTTATTAAAATTAAAAACTTTTGCAACATGAATTGTGAAAATTCAATTGAATTTCTGTTTTATACACGAGCGGTGTGAGAGAGAATTATTGTGTGCGTGTGTTTTTTGTTTTATTTTTCTTTTCATTGTGTTGAAGTTAAAATGTGTGGGAGTCTAAGTGTTTTAAGAGATTTAACAATTTTTCTTTGTATCAGTACCCAGCAAACTGAAACTGAAAACACGCTGTGGTATTTTATGACAGCGCATTTGGGTTGTCAGTTAAGAAATTATAGATATATAAAAAATATTTTTTTTATCTTGCACTAGCACTCCGGGAATGATCCCTACATATGCAGTGCGTTGCACCGCAACCAGAAAGGAGGGGATAGTATTGAGGGGACAGATGAAAAAAGTTGAGAAGATAGACAATTTTTGTAGCTTCTTCAACCTGTTTACTTTACCGGCTAATGTTTTGCTACAGGACCGATGAAGGAATATGCAGTACGCACTATTGTGTTCTCGGCTTAAGTTCTTTCAAAATTAAATGCTGCCTAGAAATATGTTACACAATTAAAAACTGTGATAAACAGTCATATGGTAATGGGATCATATCGGTTCTTATAACACTGTACAACACGAAAAAAATTACAAGGAGACAAAAAAAAAAAAAGACACGTGTATAGGCGTTTTGAAAGTTTACATCTGAATTTCATTTCAGGGTGCATTAAAGTTGTCCAGCTCTGGCACACTCTTGCAAAAAACAACTAGCTGGCGAAATAAAAGGTTCAAATGGCTACAAAAAATTTTCTCTCTTCTCATATTTCTTCATTTATACCCTCGATACTATCCCCTCCATTTTAGTTCCGGTGCCATGCACCGTAGGGGTCATTCCCTGAAAAAAATTAAATTAAAATAAATGCATAACGAACAGAATTTGTTTTTTGTATTTCCAAAAAATTTTTAAACTCACATTTTTCTTATGTAATTTTCAAGAGAAAGTTTTTTTTTATAAACTCAGATATTTTTATACCCTCCAAAAAGGAATATGTAATGCAGCGAAATATCCATCTGAGACCCCATAAAGTATATATATTCTTGATCAGTGATGAAATCTAAGACGAACTGAGCATGTCCGTCCGTCCGTCCGTCTGTGGAAATCACGATTCAGTGCAAACGAAAAGAGCCAGACTCTTGAAATTTGGTACAAATATATCTTGAAAGATAGCACAATATAGGTTCGGAAATGGGTTAAATCGGGCAAGAGGGAAAAAAGTTCTCCTAAGAAAAACTAAAACAACCTCTAAAAAACAACATAATTTTTAAAGTTTTTTTAAATTATGTATGATTTTTTATTAGTCGAACTTTGTAATGTAAATTGTTAATTTTTTTTTTTGGGCTTAAGTTCGAATCTGCATGACTGCAAATGATTTTTTATTATTTTTATTAATAAATGAATTTTGTTCAAATTCTATTCATTATTTTTTATATTAAGATTGGAATATTAAGAATATTTTTCAATAATCATCAAACCAGCAGAACGGATCAGTACTGATTTCGAGGCCGCTACGCCATCTCATCAGCGTTCTTTGTTCAATTTTTCCACTTTTGCAAGTGGTGCTAGTTAGTAGGAATATCAACTATTTAACCAATATTTTAACGAAAATTGAATATGAGAAGTTATCAAATTCATATTTTTAAGTTATTACCTTTTTGGTTAGTACGAAATTCCCCAACCCTGACAATAGGGCAATATAAAATGTTCGTTAAAATTATTACTACATACAAATTTAAGCTATGGCTTGAGCTACCCAATAATAAAAATTGGAAAAACGTTCACATGTACTTAAGTATAAAATTCAAACCAAAAAAGTTTGACTTAGGTATGATGGAACAAAAAATTCAGAAAAATGGGACATGAAGAAAAATAATCAAACGGTAACACGGGTATTATAACAATAACATGTTAACATCAGGTTGATACAGTTCCCGTATTCTTTTTCACAATAAAATTTGTGTAAATAGGAACTGTTATCACATTCAACTAAGCCACCTAATAAGTGGTGACAAACACAATACACATGAGCACTGATGATGAAAGGGTTGCGTCTTTCGAAAACAGCTGTTCTGCTCTGCTGTGTAAGTTGAATAAAACTGATGTTGACTTGCCTTTGTGCCTTGGAATATTTATCATGTCTTTCTGAGATTTAAATTAAAATTTCGAACAATTAGCCTATAGAATCTTAATTCAAATTTAATATAGCAATATAAAATGTTCGTTAAAATTATTACTACATAAAAAAAATGTTTTTTGGACACCGCGCCCTTTAGTGGGCGTTATTATATGCAAAAATAGTGTAAAACTTTAACAAATTGTTTCACTTAAGCCTACATTCCTTGAAAATAAAATTGTTAAGCTTTAATGACGAAGCTGAGACGTAACCTGGTACTACTCTGCCCTACCTCCTCCATACCCTTTGCCCCCAAAACGACCCTATAAAAAATTTTTTTTTTTTAATTTTGTATTTAACTATCCCAAACATATATTTTTGGAGTTTTATGACAAAGGTGAAATGTTTCCCCCACAGCTCTTGCCAGAGCCACCCCTCCAAAATAGACTTTTAATACACTCCAAAGAGAATTTTACACCTTAAAGTATATATATTCCTGATCACTGATGAAGTCTGAGACGATCTAGAAATGCCCATACGTTCGTCTGTGGAAAATATGATATTGTCTGTTTTGGAGCCCCGCCCTCTTTAGTGGGCGTTGACGATATCATATGCAAAATTAGTGTAAATATTGAACAATTTGTACTCCTTAAGGCTATAAGAAGCTGACATGTTCTCTGATCTTGCAGAGGTGAAACGTCTCTTCCACGGCCCTTCCCGGAATGACTCTCTCAAAATGGAGATTTAAAATTGGGTACAGAAATGTCTTAAGGAACTCTGTCGCATCAAGTTAAACATTTTAAATTTACTCACTAAATATTTGGAGGGTATTTAAGATTCGACCCGGGCGAATATAACGTTTTTATTTGTTTGTAATCAGGATGAAGTGTACCTTCAGGTTTGTATTCACACTTAACACTTAAAAAATCAAAGAATATATATAAAATATTAATGGAGATAAAGTCTCAAACAGAAATATTGCTGAATTAATTTTATTTTTTCATTTGAAAGAAAATGTTATTTGTCGAATTTATTAATTTATTAATTTTATTATTAAGATAAGAATTCCTTTATTGGACTCAAGTTCAAAGCTGCAATCCGCAAATTATTTTTTTTCTATGAATTTTTATTAAATTCAAGTTATTTTTTCTTATGACTGGAATATTAGAATATTTTTAAGTCATTAAACTAGCAGAACGGAGCAGTACTGATCTCGTCAGCTTACTTTGTTCAACTTCCACTTTACACAATGATGAAGGCATAGTCACTGATCACTGAACATAATTGGCAGCGACTGAGACTATCATGTACTAAAAAAAAGCAGAGTAACAGCACCCACCTTCGTCGACCCTGTATCAAAAATTAGCCGGCGAAGTAAAAGGTTCAAATAGCTACAAAAACAACTGTCTATCTTCTCATCTTTCCTAATCTGTCCCCTCAATACTATCCCCTCGTTTTCAGTTTCGGCGCAATATATTGCATATATAGGGGTCATCCCCTGAGTGCTGGTCCTACTCCTAAAAAAAAAAAGTTTGAAATAGAATATGAGAATTTCTTATATTAATTTTTAAAATTTTGTTTTATATCTTATTTCGTTATCTCGAAATTCCCCAACCCTGATGATTGCTATTCCAAATATTCAAAGATTTGCTGGGCATTTATTTCAAAACAATTATTTTTTTTAGCCGCCAACATACTCTGAAAAAGCGTTCATAAATTTGTTACAGGTGTTTTCTTTTTTGCAAACTTAAATGTTCTTTATGCTTGTCAAAGAAATACTTTGATTGCAATTGAGTGTGCTAATGTGTGTGTGTGTGTGTGTGTGTCTGTGCGAGAGCGTTCACTCTGGTATGAGAATTGATGTAAAAGCTTTTTGTCACAGGTGTTAAAGTACTCCTGCGTACATAAAAAATCACTCACGAAAATTAAATTATTTTAAACAAAAAAAAAAAAAAAAGGAGAAAAGAAAAGGTTTTTTGATGTTGTTAAAAGAACACATTATGGCATATTACTTTTTAATATATCTTATGGCACTTTATGACAGCAGCCAGCACATACTCGTACCTCACAATCAATTAACTTGCTCTCAGTATCATATAATTGATAATAAATAATTAATTATATATTATGACAAATTTCTTTAAATTTATCACTGCATTTTCTATATGTAAGAGTATTAAAAACTAAGACTATCTCTCGCCCAATCCATTTTAGTAGCTCAACAATTTTATTAAATCACTATTGCCTAAGTTTTTGTGATTATTAAATTTAATCATGCGTTTACTTAAGCAAACAAAATCACATGCTGTGAGCCTGCACCTTGTGTGTGCATGAGAATTTTAAGCCATACAATTGCAAATTGTTGCAAAACAAAACACATCCATTCACAGTTTCCTTGTTGCACCGAAAACTTTACACTTTCAAACATTTTTATGGCTTTTCACATGTGTTTATGTTGTTGTTGTAGTTGTGTTTTAGTTTTTATTTTATTGTTATTTTTTTCCTCAGAAACTTTTTTCAATTTCTCTTATAGTCTACGGGTTTTTTTTTGTGAATTCTCTTAGTTGCAAAACTTTCTGGTTAAACACGCTTAATAAACTTTAATTAAATCTTTTTAATTAATTGAAATTTAAAGCCATTGCAACTACCAAATGTAACAAGAAATAAAAAAAAAATACAGAAAAAAAAACAAAAAAGAATAGAAAATGAAATAAGAATATATTTTATAGTTGCAAATGCCCAAGAGCAGCACCATGAATTCGATCTTCGAGGATATGGGAAAATTTTTTAACTTTTGAGGTTTTTATTTCGTTTCGAATGATCGACAGCCTTTCAAAGTCGAAGGTGCAAAAACTAATAAGAAGTTTATAAATTTAAGAAATATTAAATAAGTCTGCAAACCACAGCAAATTAAATGTAAAACCTATTAAAACTAATCCCGAAGATATGAAACTGCATCAAACATCATTTAGGTTACATAAATTAATGACTCCCGTAAGAAATTATTTAATTCACGGACAATTTGCTTTTAAACTAGCAGAATTTATTCATCATATCGTGACTTGCACTTTTTATGATGACTTGCACTTTTTGTAATGACTTGCTCTTTTTACAATGACTTACAATTTTCATAATGACTTACACTCTGCATAATGACTTGCACTTTTTATGATGACTTGCACTTTTTATGATGACTTGCTCTTTTTACAATGACTTATAATTTTCATAATGACTTACACTCTGCATAATGACTTGCACTTCTTATGATGACTTGCACTTTTTGTAATGACTTGCACTTTTTATAATGCACTTTTTATAATGACTTGCATTTTTATAATGACTTGCAGTTTTTATAATGACTTGCACTTTTTATGATGACTTGCTCTTTTTACAATGACTTACAATTTTCATAACGACTTACACTCTGTATAATGACTTGCACTTTTTATGATGACTTGCACTTTTTGTAATGACTTGCACTTTTTATAATGCACTTTTTATAATGACTTGCGCTCTTTATAATGACTTGCACTTTTTATAATGACTTACACTTTTTATAATGACTTGCACTTTTGACTATGACTTGCACTTTTCGCAATGACTTGCACTTTTTATGAAGACTTACACTTTGCATAATGACTTGCACTTTTTATAATGACTTGCACTTTTTGTAATGACTTGCACTTTTTATAATGACTTGCATCTTTTATAATGACTTGCGCTTTTTATAATGACTTGCACTTCTTGCAATGACTTGCACATTTTATCAAGACTTACACTCTGCATAATGACTTGCACTTTTTATAATGACTTGCACTTTTTATAATGACTTGCACTTTTTATAATGACTTGCATTTTTATAATGACTTGCAGTTTTTATAATGACTTGCACTTTTTATGATGACTTGCTCTTTTTACAATGACTTACAATTTTCATAACGACTTACACTCTGTATAATGACTTGCACTTTTTATGATGACTTGCACTTTTTGTAATGACTTGCACTTTTTATAATGCACTTTTTATAATGACTTGCGCTCTTTATAATGACTTGCACTTTTTATAATGACTTACACTTTTTATAATGACTTGCACTTTTGACTATGACTTGCACTTTTCGCAATGACTTGCACTTTTTATGAAGACTTACACTTTGCATAATGACTTGCACTTTTTATAATGACTTGCACTTTTTGTAATGACTTGCACTTTTTATAATGACTTGCATCTTTTATAATGACTTGCGCTTTTTATAATGACTTGCACTTTTTGCAATGACTTGCACATTTTATCAAGACTTACACTCTGCATAATGACTTGCACTTTTTATAATGACTTGCACTTTTTATAATGACTTGCACTTTTTATAATGACTTGCGCTTTTTATAATGACTTGCACTTTTTATAATGACTTGCACTTTTTATAATGGCTTGCACTTTTTATAATGACGTGCACTTTTTATAGTGACTTGCACTTTTTACAACAACTTGCATTTTTTATAATGACTTGCACTTTTTATGATGACTTGTACTTTTTACGTTGACTTGCACATTTTACAATGCCTTACACTTTTCATAATGACTTACACTTTTTATAATGACTTGCACTTTTTTCTTTACTAATATAATATATATGAAATATGATTCTATTAGGTAATCAAGGATGGTCAAAAATTTATGCAATTATTAAACTGATAACTATAAAGTTTGACATATTCTTCACGGACAAAGTCGCGGGTAAGATCTAGTTGTAAATATTTTACTAAATTTTAATTCATTTTGCTGTTTCAACAAAATATTAATAAAATCATAAGCGAATTTCTTATTATTGAATTTTCAATGCAAAACGTTTTAAAGAGAAAATGCTACTGTGGTTTTGTTACAAATCCTTTTTTTTTTTTTTTTTTTTTTTGTTAAAGAAATGCTTCCAACTTTTTGAAAGTAACTTTAAAATTGGTTTCTTCTTCGTTCGTTTGTAGATTTTTTATTGTGCCTTTTTCGGTTCGTACTTGTAAAATATTACAAAGTTTTACGGCTTAAATTTTGTACTCGTACCTTCAGCGTAGCAAAGCAATAAAAACTGCAAAGGAAGAGAAAAAAATCCGAAATGTTTTATTTGAGTCGTTCTCATTTTCTTTTTTTGTCTTTGAACATGAAGCAAAATATATAAAAAAGTTTGAATAGCAATTAACAACTTGCTTAACATTTGATGGAGGAAAATAATATTTTTGTGTCAGATTTATTTTGCTTTTTGGGGCAAATTACGGTTATTAGTTGTTGGTTATGGGCAAAACATTTGCAAAAAAGTTCATTTGCACACAATTTTTGTTGTTATTATTTTCTTGTTGCGGAGCCAAGTTAATCACAATTTTTACTTGGCTTGTCACCAAGTGTCAAACAAAAGTAGTCAAAGCCCAAAAAAAGTAATAATAACAATAAAAGAAAGAATTAGAACTTTATTTAACAAAAAAAAACTGTTTATGGGTTTGCTTTCTTCTAACTTTCAAGCAATAAAATAATAATTTTGCAACACAAAATCTGTTTGGGCAAATGGCAACCAGTCAAACAGACTTACAAAGCAAAATATTTTAATTAATATTTCTCATGACAAGAAACTTGAGATTGCCAAAACAAAATAATGTTAACTTAATAAACGATTTTCTGGAAATGATTTATTTTCAAATAAATTTTACCTCAAGTATAGGTCAAAGTAAAGCAGAAAAGTTTTAATTAAGTAAACCACTTCAGCAGGACAACAAAACTGTTTTGCTAAATTTCTGATATTACATTCTTAAAAGAAGAGAAAATTTTAAATTTCTGAGTTGACAATCTTTAAAGGCACAAGTGCGAAATCATTAATAATTAAGAAACATTTGCTAATAAATTAACTTTCATAGCTTAAAAGATTAACTGTTGTACATTTTTAAAAGTAGACGCCGCTATTGGACGAATTTTATTTTAGCTATTTAAAAACTATTTTAAGAGCCCTTTCCTAGTCTCTTATATTAAAATAATGATGATAATTTTAAAGTTTGAATATTAATCTCTAACTTTCCGGCTCTGATTTGATCTGTAATTTTTGTTGATTAAGGCTGATAATAGAGTTTGAGCCCCCAAGATTTAGCAGCGTCAGAATTTTGTGCTTGTGAAATGAAACAACAATATTAATATTCATTAAAATAAAATAAATGAACACAAGTAATGGTCACAAGGATCAGGCATAACCCCAGAATAAAATGTTGCTACGTGTTCCAAAAATAAACAGAAAATGAAATAGGAATAGTTGTCTAGCCTCAGACAAACATAAATATCATGCAAGGACATGTACGCACATGCACACATATAAACACAATCATTTTTATTAATGACAATATATGCTTTTGTGTGGGTTTTATTTGTAATGCCAACAAGCCTAAAGTTTGCTTTTGTATCTTTTTTCTGTTCTTTTTTTTTGCAATATATAAAACATCCTTTTTAGTCCCCCTTAAAATACGAGCACAAGGCTAGCTTTTGGTGACAGCAGCAGAAAACAAAAAAAAAAAAAAAAGGATAACAAGTGGACGCCAAGGGATACATTTTATAACACGTTCCTGAAAACAAAAATCTGTTTTGCCTTTTCAGCAGAAGCTTAACTTTTATTTTTGTCTTATGTTTTATGAAAATCATTTTTTTGTTTGTTTAAGAGTTACAGTTGCTTTCCGATTTTGGTATGCCATCCACTGTGTGCTCAACACACTGTAATTGAATCTCCACTTGGTGTATACGCTTTAACAAAAAGCATTAAGGAAAACTCTGAGGCATATGTAAAATGTCAGTCAGGCGTGTAATGTTGTTTCACCTCAGGTTATAAAATATAATAAAAAGAAAATAAATATATAAATAAAAACCTTGTGCTAACAAAGACCGCTGTGCAACGTGATGAAGTGAGTTAACGACCGGCGACCTCAGCCTTTGGACAGTTTCAAAAAGTAGGTCCCCAAATCCATTAAATTTTCAGGACCTGTGTTTCGCTGAGTCCAACTGTTTCCTTTTTAGCCTCATAATCAGTTTCAAACAAAAAGAAATTACTTAAAAATTTCAAACTTCCATTATTAGAAAAGACACAACGATATAATTATTCGTCCTGCGTAGCAATTTGAGACATTTATTTCTCTAATCAATTTAGCTCGTATAAATAACAGTCATTGTTAATTTACAACAAACGTCTATCTATTTTTAAAAATTCTTTGGGAATTATTTATATTGAAGATATTTATTTTCTCGCATTCATTAGCAGGAGTGGCAACTCATCAGCAGATCTCTTCAGTTTGCCTACTTTAATTTTATATTTCGAGTTGCATGATTTTCTGTCTATTGTGCTGTAAAATCTGCACGAATTTGATTTCTTTCTGAATATGTTAGATTTAAATGTTGCAAAATTATTTATAAAAAAAATTCTATACAAAATCATACGAATAAAAATAAAAATCTTTCTGTTAATATAAATTTAGTTGGCATATCCGGTGAGCCACTGAATACTTCCCATTCTTTAGAGCACGTGTGATCGCTCTCTTTAACTCCAGGGTTTTGCTTAAGCCTTCACTTTATTCGAGCTTTCCGCTAATAAAATTTAAAATTGAAAAAAAAGTTGCTGGTTTTACACCGTTTTGAAAAAAATCCAGTGTTCACTAGATCTCGACGTTTTGAGTTCCTAGGAAGCTTTTCTAACTACTCCGCAGAAGACGTCACTATGTCTGTATTAACCCTGCAGGAGGATAAGCGTTAATTGTCTTTAAGCTGCTGGTACGATTACTAGTATAGCAAGCACTAGTTCAAAAGGTGATTGAACATATACAGAAAAGTACTAGTACTTCAAGTAGTTCATTTGTAGATTGAGTTGACTTGCAGAATTTTATTTTTCTTTTTGATCATTTTTCAAAGCGAATTGCTAATTCGCATTTTCATTTATTTTATTTTTAATTGTTTCAATTTTTAAACAAATTCAAATTTGAAACAAAGAATAGTATTAGAAGACTTTGCCACCTGCATATCAGTTTATTTATTCGATAATTTATGAAAGTAAGCCGCCGTTTTCTTGTGTTAAAAAAGTGACATTTTAAAATATAAATAAAATTAAAAACTAATTTTAAAATTTTTTAAACGTGTTTTTTTGTTAATATTTATGTTAATATGTAAAATCAGCGATCTTTTTTAAAAGACTTGAAGACTTAACAAATTTCATTGGGTTTGAAAAACCAGAAAATTTAGGGATTTTTTTATATATAAACCAGTTCTTAATGCAGAACTGATTGTACTAGTATCCGACTAGAAGAAATTATACTAGTACTCATCTAGTACTAATAGTACTAGTATCCCCCTAGTTTCCATGTAGTACCAATTATACTAGTAATTTTCCAAGCACACTCAATGTTAATTTGAGCATTAATATGGTATAGGAAAGTTCACAGTTGGGAACTAGTACTGGTGATTTTTGTACTAGTGCAATACTAATTTTATACTAGTTCGATCTCCTGCAGGGAATGTATGTATGTGCTTGTGTATGTGTGTGGCTAACTCGCCTATAACTGTTGAACGCCTAAACCGAATCCAACCAAACTGGTCCTGTTTCTAAGGGTTCCTTCAAAGTTAGATTTCCTGTGGTCTAACTGGTACATTTTCAGAAATATCCCATATACTGCGAAAAAATGTTGTTTCTCAAAATATATATTTTTTAGAATAAATTTTAAACGGCTTTGCTGATCGATTCCATAAACTAATCAGCTCTTGACAATCCAAAATCACATGGATCGCTATCAACCGGCTCCAAATCGATTGATACGCTCATGAGATTTTGAGAACAAAGAAATTCGAAAAAAGTAATTTGTTAAAAAATTAAACTCTCAAATTATATATCTGTTCAATTAGTTTAAGAATCAGGCCAGTCGCGTTTGAAAGGTTTCTTTCAAACTTAGATTTCTTGTGAATTGGAACTGGTCCGAATTAGTAGATTTCGAGAAATATAAAAAATAAACTGAAAATATTTTTTTTCGAATTTTTTTTTAATAACTTTTAATCAGCTTTTCCGATCGATTCTAAAAACTATTCAGGTCTTGACAATCAAAAACCACGTGAAGCGCTCTTAACTGGGTTAAAATCGGTTAAAATGTGAATTTTTCAAAACACGAAGACCGTGACATGACTTATTTTCAGCAATAACTTAAATTTTTCTCTACTCTACAATTTCAGTCCGTCACTATACGTCCTTCTTAAAAAGTCTAACTTGATCCTAGATAATTAAGGGCATTCCGTAATTAATTACTTTTTTAAAAGTAAACGAAGGACTTTCCTAATCACTAGCTGAAAGCAAGTAGCCAGAACACACTTCTTTAATGCCGTAGAATCTGTATTCAAAGTAGAAAGGGTATTTTTTAATGATTGGACTGTGTGTTGTTGCCTAGTTATTTTATTATTCTATACTGAATGGACGGAAAATATATTGAAGGCATTCAGAGTGATTTATCAGGGCATTTTTAAATTGGCGGAGTGTTTAAGAGCACTATTAATTTATTTTGTTGCTGTAGAGTGCATATATTTTACATTTTCACTAACGCAAGACCGTTTGCACCGAATAAGGAATACAGTCGAATCCGCCTTAGCGCAACACGCTTTACTGAAAAAAATCGGATTACTGAAAGCGGTAAAAATACCCACACTGATTTGAAATGCAGCTAGTTTTATTCACTTCGCTTTAGCGAAAAATCGCTTAATTGAAAATATCGTATTACTGAAAACCAAAAGCACGCAAGCAAATAGGTTTTGAATGAAACTTACTTCGCTTTAGTGCTGTTGGCTGAAGTAGTAGAACACGAGACTATGAAGCGGAGGGTCGTGAGTTCGAGCCCGCGCTGAGTCATGAAATATTGTGTTGAACTCTTCTGATCAGCATTAGTGCGTGGTTGTGTTAGTTGTTGCCAGCCTGTTTCAGTGATGAAGGCATAGTCACTGGTCACTAAACATAATTGGCGGCGACTGACACTATCATGTACTAAAAAGCAGAGTAACAGCACCCACCTTCGTCGGTCCTGTAGCAAAAATTAGCCGGCGAAGTAAAAGGTTGAAATAGCTACAAAAAAACTGTCTATCTTCTCATCTTTGCTCATCTGTCCCCTTAATACTATCCCCTCCTTTTCAGTTCCGGCGCAATGCATTGCATATGTAGGGGTCATCCCCTGAGTGCTGGTCCTACTCCTAAAAAAAAAAAAAAAAAAAAAAAAAAAAATTAACAATGACAAATTATTTATTAGAAATCAATTACATAACTTAAGGCTGAAAAAATTGTGCATGTTTTGTCCGTTAAAAAATTAAATGGCAAAATGTATTTGTCCTTTTCGCTCTTACGTACTTTATAGTATTTTTCTATTATTTTGTCAATGCAAGTGGCTAGACATTTTCGAGGAATTCGTGAAAAATTCAACAACAAAATTAATAATTCCATGAATAATTTTTTTTTAAATACAATTTTTATGTTAAATTGACGTAAAAAAATACACAGATTTGATAAAAAAAAATTGTTTACTGATTTTAAGCAGTACGCTTAACTGTAACGAATTTCAGTAATGCGAACTACGTTTTAGAGAAAAAATCGGATAACTGAAAAAATTGGGTTTTGGTTATTGCCAGTAAAGCGGAGTCGACTGTACTGCCATTTAGTTTCATGTTTTTTATTAACTGGTAACTAAATTGCTAAGTAGATGAACTGTTAAATAATTGTATTAGTTGGGCCTCGAAAATCACATGATTTGATCCCACAGGAGGTAAAGTAAGTTAGGGACCAACACTTGGAATACAACATTTGAACAGATATTTATTTACAATACGGTTGATAAGGCTGGGAAGAGGGTACGGGGTACAACAAAAGGATAGGCAGAGTGCATTATCCTTTGCTAGTTAATCATGGCGGCCGAATGGTCCACATTGTGCTAAAACATTACAGTTCAAAAAAAAGTAATGTTCTCGATAGTAAATACACATACGATTATTTTATTCCCATATCAAGCTTTGACTGCTAAAGAAAACACCCTGTCTTTTTTTTGCCAGTTTTTCATACACAATTTTCATGTTGTTAAAGTATTAGATACAATTTAAGCCAAAGCCCTGTTCTCCTTTCGGACTGGTGTAAATGTAGAAAAATGTGCAGCCATATAAAATAACGATGGCATAGATGCTTAAGAACAAATATATAGAATTCATATAGTAGTTCTATGCCTGCGTAAGCAAATATATGAAAAAGGTACAAAGTAGTTAATGTTAGACACATACACACGTACAACAGCAACAAGGATCTTATTATAATTTCATAATCTATGGTATTTATACTGTAAGCCATTGTGAAAATGAAAATTATTATCATTTATAATCCTACGAATCTACTTTGTTCCAATTAAGGACACACGAACACTTGCTTGCATGAACACACATACAGCAGAAGGACAATGGCTAAACTTAATACTATGGCTTGCTAAACTGTGAATGTGTAAAAGTACGAGCATGTAGGTGAGTTATACATACACATGCACACACTCACTTCGTCATGGCAAAAACTCTGGCCACCCACAACCCTGCCACAATCGCCCCTTCCAATCTGTTGTTGTAGATGTGAAGGCAGATACCTCTGCTGTTTCGAACTAATACCAGCCAGCCACTGGCCGGCACTGCCGAATAGGGCTTTAAGTATTTTGGCTGCAAGTTCAGTGTTAAAACCACAAGCTATGAAATATTTAATGGGCTTTTGTTAAATTGATTCATGTGTATAAAATGCCTGGTGTCTTCTTTATTCTTTGTTTTATTATTTTGTTGTTTTGTATTCCTTTTTTTGTGTGTGTGTGTGTGGGTTTTTTTTTGTTGTAACAAAAACCTTGAAAATATAATTTAGAACTTTGCTGTACATCCTTTTGTTATATCTTGGCTGTTTTAATGGTAAGAATATTAAAGATTTATTTACAATGTGTGGGCTGTTATTAGTTTTAGTTTTAGTTTGTTTCCATTTCCCTTTTTTTCTCACTTTTTGTTTAATTAATAATCATGTGCAACATAAGTAACACATTTGATAACGGGCTTAAGTTAAAAAGATTGATTTTCAAATTGCTTCCGACAGTTTGATTGATGGTATCTAAGCGCTACCGAATTTGTATTCGTATTTGTACAACTTAGTTGGCAGATTGGCTTAGTTTTCTAAATTATTTCGGTCTTAGCCACAAGTGATTTTCTCAATATTTTGTCGCAAGTGTAAATAAATAGGCAAAATCCAGATTTATGTAATTATTTATGGAGATTAATGGCAAAAGAATGCCAGGGGGTTTTGCAATATTTTTATAATTTACGGGCAACACCGTCAGTTGGTAAAAGTCGTTGATATATTTATAAAAGAATTTTCAAAAGGGGCAAACAGGGGGAAGCACTCGTTTTGGAAACTCGATCATATTCCATTTCTCAGGCCGCTTTAAAAATAATGTGGAAGTCTATGGCGAATTACTAAAGGTACGTTCACACTAATCAAATATTTGACCAAAGAAGCGTAACCACTAAACACTAAAAAAAAGCTTTTTAATTCAAAAAAGTATTTATTGAGTTAAATAGTTGCAATAATATTGGATTCCTGATACTGTCTACTAGTTTTGTATGAAATTGTTTTAATTAATAAACACGCATCTGAGCAAAAATATTTTTCATTAGTATTTAGTGGATACGCTTTTCTAAGCAAATATTTGATAAGTGTGAACGTACTTTAAGAGCACAATATTTGTAAAAACAATACCACGAGGTTGGATACCATTTTCAATTCAATTGTATATTGGAACAAAAAATAAATTAATTTTCATAAAAAAATATTTTGTAATTTTTGTTTACACCTGGACACTTATTGCTTAACATAAACAGTCCTTGGGAATAACCCCTATAAAAATATAATAATTTTTATATTAAATTCAATTAAGATTGAGAGGCTAATTGTTCGAAAATTTATTTTAAATTCGAAAAGACATGATAAATATTGCAAGGCACAAAGGGAACCCAACATCAGTTTTAATTATCCAGAAGCAGAGTAGAGCAGATGTTTTCGAAGGCCGCAACACTTTCGTCATCAGTACAAATGTATATTTTGGATTATCACATGATAACATTTTTTATTTATCGAATTTTTTGGAAAATTGCATTCGAGGACTCTATTAAACCGATGGTAACCCCGGTGTTGCCGTTTGATTATTATCTTCATGTCCCATTTTCAGAATTTTTTGTTCCATTCTTCTTAAGACAAATTATTTAATTTGAAATCTTTTTTTATTTTTGATATATACATTGAGTTTCAACAACTTTGCGGATGAGTGCAGGAAAAAATACTTTAATGCTCTTAAAATATAATATTTTAGCTAATAAATCCCAGAATTTGCGCATTTGGGCGATTTTTGAGTTCTGAAGGTTTTTGTGAGAGAATTCCGGTTGCTAAAAATCAATATAAAAAAACCAAACAAAAAAAAACAAATTATTTTTATTACCTTTTTTATTATTTTTGCAAAAGGCACATAAAGTATGCTCTAATTTACAATTTAATTTACTAATTTATCGTTTTTCATTCCAAAGTCAAATAAGACAATTTTCTGCAAAATACAAAAAAGCCCATAAAAGGTTAACAATTCTTTTTAAATTTTTTTTTTAAATGCTGGTTTTTTATGTATTTATTAATACTCATCAATAAAAAATAACAACATTTTACAATTACGAGTTCTGTGAATTAATCGCCACTTTCTCTACCATTCACCCCATTGTGCGGGGGCACTAGTCATTAGGAATATCAATTATTTAACAAAAGTCTTTAACGAAGTAGAATATGAGAACTTTTTATACTCAATTTTAAGTTAAATCACATGAAGTTCCCCAACCCTGACGATTATTATTCCAAATACAGCATTTTTTCTTTGCTTTTTTCAGAGTCATCGACTGCTGAAATCAAAAGCTTTTTGTTATTTATATTGATGCAAAATGTGAAAAAATTGATAGTTTTCAATATGCCGCATGTAAGACAATTTTTTAAAAATAGTACTGCCTATTAATTTCAACTACTTTTTCTCTCCCTCCTCTTCTATCGAATGTCTAACCAATTCTTTCCTTCTTCACTCACTCGCACTGTACTCTTCTTTTTGTACAGATAACTCAAAGGGATCATTTTGGACCTAAGTGATCGAGACTGTTTCTTTTTCTATCAGCAACCTGCTACCTTATTCTAATCTAAAATCGTTTGGTTATTTCGTTTGATCATGATAGTGGATAATTAAACAATTGTTTTTTTCGCTATAGGCTGTTAAAAATAGAAGTTTTTTTTTTAAATTTTTTCTTTTGTTTGCTGTAAAAAACGATGCATTTGTTAAATACAAAGTTTCTAGCTACATGTATATAAACAACACAACCTTATACATGCTTTAATTATTGATCTTGCAGTAAATTCATTTACGTCATAATTGTTATGTATTCTTTATCGACCACGTAGTATGTAATTGATTTACATACTATCCCGCTAAGCGTATAATATTCTTTGCTATATGATTAATTTTTGTATTTCTCTTAGTTAAGTTGTAATAAACCTATGAATGTTAAAGGTCGTGTTTTTTATTTGGTCACTGCGTAGCATATTCGCTAACATTGGTTATGGGCCCAGCGACACGTGTTTTTGTGAAATAGTTATTGTAAAAGTAATTTGTTAAAGTTTTGTAATTTAAAAAACTACGTTCGAGTATGTCGACACAATTAATGCAAATTGAAAAATTGTGTGCAGAAAATTTTTCATCATGGTTGGTCCAGATGAAGAGTCTACTTATTTCAATGGACTTATGGAGTTTTGTTGAAGGAAGTGTACCCGTAAAAGATGAGGAGTATGCCGAGTGGAATAAAGGCGACAACAAAGCATTAGCAGCTATTTTATTGAGCGTAAAGACATCTGAGCTCCATTATATTAAAGACTCTAAGTCAGCAAAAGGAGCATGGAATAAAATAATAAGTATATACCAGGCAAAAGGGCCTGCAAGAAAGGTGAACTTATTAAAAAACCTTGTGCGTTTTCAATTTAACACGTCAGAAAGTTTTTCTATACAACTTAATAGTTTTTGTGCACTTGCCAGTGATTTAAAAGCAAACGATGTTGATATGCCGGAAGATTTGTTGAGCATATTTCTCTTGTGCAGTCTTCCATCCGATTTGGAAAACTTTGTGGTTGCCATAGAAAGTCGTGATTCGTTACCATCATTAGAAAATCTGAAAATCAAAATTTTAGAAGAGGAACAAAGAAGAAAAGAAAAATCAACTTTTGAACACAAAGAGCATGTTCTTGTTTTAAAAAATAGAGGAGGGAATTATTCTAGAAGAACAAAATACCAAAAGGCTGAAGAAAACTCCGAACATAATCGTCGGCGTGATATGAAATGTTACGGTTGCGGAAAACGTGGTCATATCAGAGCAGAGTGTAAGGGCACAAATTATAAAACGACTCCTGTAGTACTATGTGCAAATGAGTTAAAACCGATTGATGGTGATTGGATATTAGATAGCGGAGCATCCTCTCATATTTGTAATGATGAAAAGCTGTTTACGTCATTACACGAACACCGTCAGCGAATATTTTTAGCGTCTGGAGAGTGCTTATTAACAAAAGGGATAGGTAATGTGAATTTGAAATCAGCATTGGCTGACATTACACTATCCGAGGTATTATTTGTCCCGGAATTGCAGTCAAATTTTTTGTCGGTTAGTAAAATAATTATGAACGGTAATTCTATTAAATTTATAAAAGATAAAGCTTTTACAACTACAGCAAATAATAAACTAATATTTAGTGCTCAATTATCCTGCGGAATATATAAAGTAAAATTGAAATCAAATAAAGAGTATGCAATGTCAAGCGTTAACGATTCGGAAAATGAATTATGGCACAAACGATTTGGACATCTAAATTTTAGGGATATGAACAAATTAATACAAAAGAAAATGGTGCGCGGGCTTAATAAAAACTGTATTAACGAATATCAGTGCATGACGTGTGCTAAATGCAAAATAACAACAAAATCGTTTTCGTCGTACAGTAATGTATTCTCAAAGCAACCGCTCGAACTCGTTCATACAGATGTATGTGGACCTTTTCGTGTTCCCTCTCAAAGTCGTTCGGTATATTTCATAACATTTATTGACGATTTTTCGCGGTATATCACGGTATATTTTTTGAAGAAAAAATCTGATGCTTTTAACGCTATGAAAGAGTTTGTTAATCTAGCTGAAAATCAAACAGGGTACAAACTAAAAAAATTAAGAAGCGATAACGGTGCGGAATACTTAAATCGAGATTTTGAAAAATTTACGCGAGAACGAGGTATTTTACATCAAAAGACTGTTGTATACACACCCCAGCAAAACGGTATTGCCGAAAGGGCAAATCGCACGTTAGTGGAAATGTCGCGTTGTATGCTGGAAGATTCCAAGTTACCTCAAAGTCTATGGACAGAGGCCGTTAATACTTCGGTTTATATCCGAAATCGTTCGCCCACGAAAATTCTAGATAACAACACACCATATTTTAAGTGGTTTAAGCGAATACCGTCCGTTTCACATTTTAAAATCTTTGGATGTGATGCAATAGTTCTAGATAAAAAGCCTGGGAGAAACAAATTTTTACCTAAAGGCACTAGTTTATCGTTTGTTGGATATTCTTCCACCAGCAAAGGTTATAGACTCTATGATAAAATACGTAGAAAAATCATCATATCGAGAGACGTCCTATTTTTTGAAAGCTCGTTTAACTATGCAAATGATAAACATCCTAGTAGTGATTGGTTCACTATTCATGGTAACGAATATAAGCCAAATGATGCAGTTAAGCCATATGAGAATTCCTGTTACTCAAACAAAGACATTTTTGATGATGTGCATGTTGAACCGGTTGATGAGAATTTCGATGGGTTAGATGATGACGAGATTCCTGATCCCGAAAATTGTGGAGAAAAACGTAAAAGAGGCAGACCACCAGGTAAATCCAAAGGAAAAGGAACGGAAAGACCTCACAAATACTTCTTAAGAGACAAAAAATCGGACGTGGTGAATAAAATAGCAGAGGAAGGTGTAGAACCCAAAAACGTGCAAGAGGCCATGGAAAGGGAAGATGCGAGCAAATGGAGTTTGGCAATGAAAACAGAGTATGATAGTTTAATAAAAAACCAAACTTGGGATTTAGTGGATCGCCCAAAAACCAAAAACATTATTGGCAGCAAGTGGGTATTTTCAATAAAACGGAGACCAGACGGAGAAATCGAGAAGTATAAGGCCCGACTCGTAGCACAAGGATGCTTTCAAAAACCTTTTATTGACTATTTAGAAACATATGCACCTGTTGTGCGTCACTGTACAATCAGACTAATACTATCATTGTCTGCACGTTTTGGTTTATTAGTAAATCATATAGATATTGTATCAGCTTACCTTAATGGTGAATTAAAAGAAGATTTGTACATGTATCAACCAGAAATGTTTATAGACCAGAAAAATAAACATAAGGTCTGCAAATTAAAGAAATCAATATATGGTCTGAAACAGGCGGGAAAAGACTGGAACCAGAAAATTAACGAAATTTTATTAGGCCTTGGTTTTAATCGGTGTCAAAGTGACAGTTGTGTGTATGTAATGCGAAAAAACGACGAAATCAACATAATTGCTATATATGTCGATGACCTGCTAATAGCATGTAGTAAGAAAAACACCATGGAAGCTATAATAAAAAATCTGAAAAAACAAATTAATGCAGTTGATCGTGGCCCTGTAAGCTATTATTTAGGACTAGAAATTGAACGAGCAAAGGAACGAGGAGAGATTAAAATACATCAAAATCGGTATACCAAGGAATTATTGGAGGAGTGGGGTATGTCAAATTGCAAGCCAGCATCTACGCCGCTGCCTTTAGGTACTCTTTTGTCCAAATGTAAAGATGAATCTTGCAAAGGTGAAAATGTAAAAGAATACCAGTCCCTGATTGGTGGTTTAATGTACCTCGCCACAATTTCACGACCAGACATTGCACATACTGTATCAGTTTTAAGTCAGTTCAGCTCGCATCCACATCAAGATCATTTTTCTGCTGCAAAGCATGTACTCCGGTACCTAAGAAAAACTTCCAATGCTTCATTTATTTATGGCAGAGATGAAGGAATGTTGTGTTACACTGATTCAGATTGGGGATCGAATCAAATCGATCGGAAGTCATTTAGTGCCTTTATTCTTTTCTTCGCAGGTGCTCCAGTTAGTTGGGAATCCAAGAAACAGCACGTAGTCGCGCTTAGCTCGATGGAAGCCGAGTATATTGCCATATGCCAAGGGACAAAGGAGATAGTTTTTCATCGTACGTTGCTAGATGAAATAGGCTTCGAATCTGAAGTAAAACAACCAACCAAAATTCTGTGCGATAATCAAGGTGCCCAATTTCTTGCTAAGAACCAGATGACTCTAAAACGCAGCAAACATATAGATATAAGATTTCACTACACCAAACAGAAAATCCAATTAAATGAAATTTGTATTCATTATATTTCGACTGATCAAAATGTAGCAGACTTATTAACCAAATTATTGTCTAAAGTTAAACATGAATATTTTTGTGAAAAATTAAATTTAAAGTTCTTGTAAATTTCTTTTATTAATGTACGTATATTGTATGTATTTACAGAATTAAGTAAATCAGCATGTTTTGAGGGTTTGTGTTGACGTAGAGTATGTTAAATACAAAGTTTCTAGCTACATGTATATAAACAACACAACCTTATACATGCTTTAATTATTGATCTTGCAGTAAATTCATTTACGTCATAATTGTTATGTATTCTTTATCGACCACGTAGTATGTAATTGATTTACATACTATCCCGCTAAGCGTATAATATTCTTTGCTATATGATTAATTTTTGTATTTCTCTTAGTTAAGTTGTAATAAACCTATGAATGTTAAAGGTCGTGTTTTTTATTTGGTCACTGCGTAGCATATTCGCTAACAGCATTTTCCACTAATTTTTCTTACAAAAGGAAAACACAAAAGAATATTATAGGTATAAAATTCAAAACCAAAAAAAGTTTGACTTTGGTATGATGGAACAAAAAATTCAGAAAAATGGGACATGAAGAAAAATAATCAAACGGTAACACGGGTATTATAACAATAACATGTTAACATCAGGTTGATACAGTTCTCGTATTGTTTTTCACAATAAAATTTGTGTAAATAGGAACTGTTATCAAATTCAACTAAGCCAGCTAATAAGTGTTGACAAACACAATACACATGAGCACTGATGATGAAAGAGTTGCGTCTTTCGAAAACAGCTGTTCTGCTCTACTGTGTAAGCTGAATAAAACTGATGTTGACTTTCCTTTGTGCCTTGGAATATTTATCATGTCTTTCTGAGATTTAAAAACAAATTTCGAACAGTTAGCCTATACATATTATTTCAAAAGAATATTAAAATGTACCACCCTAATATTTTATTTTCCACTTTTTATTTACACAAACTAATTTATAAAGAAGCCATTAATTTATGTTTGTATTAATATTAGTTTTAATAACTCGTTTTATAGCAGCAATATTTTTTTATAAACTATCAACACATTATTTTCTTAATGCATTAGGACTGAAAGAATTAGTTTCCGTACAATCCCCACAAAATAAAAATGTAGTAATTATCAAAAATACAAGCAACTTAATTAATTATTACAATTTGTATAAAACAATAATTGCCAGTAGCGCCCACTGTGCCAAATGCAAGCTCTTACCTATTTCAATGTGTAGATATTCTAAGATTGTGTGTTATAAAGAGTTTTACAAAGTTGTCATTAACATTTGGAATTGACAGTTGCAAACGAACATGTGTAGAAGGTTGTCAAATAAAGTTTTGCTTTTTACCACTTAAAAAAACTTTAGCAACAACTCAAAAACAACTACAAGAATAATAACAAAAAAACAGAAAATTACAAACATAAAAGATGTAGGAATCTTACAAAACAATTATAACAAGGTGATAAAAATGCTAAAGGCAAAACTGCTTCCCAAGTTCACCTCCCCCCCCCCCCCCTGCTTTAACTGAACTAATACAGTTTCTGTAACTGAATTTAGAATTTATTTTGATTAGAGCAAAACTTAGGGAAATTAAATTGGAAAATAAATGAATTTTTTGGAAAAAGTCAAAGTAAAATATTTATACACTTGCAGCCAATAAACTTAATACGAAATTGTTTTATTGTTTGTTGGAAGCACTTTAATTTAAGAAACTATGAGGCATAGAACATAAAATTTTACGGGGGGAGTATATAAGATTATTAAGGAAAGTCGGAGTGTAAAGAATGTGGAAAAAAATATAGTCATGACATCAATTATAGTTTTTGCTCGACTAGAAGGACTCTGCAGAAGAGAGTACTAAACGAAGTATTTGACATGCAGACTTCATGGGCTGTAGGTGTAGACCATTTTGATAAAACCTGAATACACGTATGAATAAACCAAATTTTAAGGCTTTCAATTGGATAGAAAAATTATATACAAACAATTTATTTTGCATTATTTGGGCAGACCAGTTGACGTTAAAGGAACTTATCGTGCGCTTTTTTAAATTCTAAAAAGTGTTTGTAGCCCATAGAAAAACTTTTGCTTGAATAGAAAAAAATTTGACGTGGAAAATCACTGTTATTCCATTAAGATTTATATACTAATTGTTCGAAATTTTTGTTTAAATTCAGAAAGACATTATAAATATTCCAAGGCACAAAGGAAAGTCAACATCAGTTTTTAATTGTTCAGCTTATACAGCAGAGCAGAGCAGAGCAGCTGTTTTCGGAAGCCGCTACACTTTCATCATCAGTACTCATGTGTATTTGGTTTGTAGCCACTTATTGGGTGGCCTAGTTGAATATGACATCAGTTTTTCATTTATACAAATATTATAAGGAAATAGCATACGAGAAGTGTATCAAACCAATGGTAACGCATTTTTATTTAATACCCGTGTTGCCATTTGATTATTTTCTTCATTTCGCAATATTATGAATTTTTTATTCCATTATACCTACTCCAAACTTTTTATACCCTCCAAAAAAGAAAATGGAGGGTATATTCACTTTATCGTTCCATTTGTAACGCAGCGAAATATATCCATCTGAGACCCCATAAAGTATATATATTCTTGATCAGTGATGAAATCTAAAGCTAAGATCACACTATCGGCGCAATGTTCCAATTTTCGTTGGCTCACTGGAATAAAGTTATAAGTGATAAGCCAAATTGGACTTATTTGTCAACTAATTGAAACATAAGGAAATAATTCCAACACACTGCATTGGTAATAAAGCCAGAATTAATTGAAAAATAATGCAATTTGGTTTTAGTACCTATGACTTTATTGCAGTGAGCTAACGAGAATCGGTACATTGCGCCGATAGTGTGATCTTTGCTTAAGACGATCTGAACATCTCCGTCCGTCTGTCCGTCTGTGGAAATCACGATTCAGTCCAAATGAAAAAAGCTACACTCTTGAAATTTGGTATAAATATATATTCAAAAGGATTGCACAGGTTAAGTTAGGAGATGGGCTAAATCGGGCAAGAGGGGAAAAAGTTCCCCTAAGAGGAACTAAACCACCCTCTAAGAAAATATTTAATTTTATAATTTTTTTTTTTGAAATTTTGTTAAGCAAATGATATATTTTTATGTTATAGAAGGTCCAACGCGTTAAACTTAGAGCCATAAAATAACCAAAAAATTATTTTTGAACCACGCCCCTTTTAGTGGGCGTTATTATATGCAAAAATAGTGTAAAAATTCAACATATTGTTTTACTTAAGCCTACAGTCCTCGAAAATATCATTTTTAAACTTTAATGACGTAACCTGGTACTACTCTGCCCTACCCCCTCCTCCCCCTTTGCCCCCTAAATGACCCTACAAAATTTTTTTTTTAATTTTGTATATAATTGTCACAAACATTTATTTTTAGAGTTTTATGGCAAAGGTGAAATGTCTCCCCCACAGCCTTTGAGAGAGCGACCCCGCCGAAATACAATTTTAATACCCTCCAAAGAGAATTGGACCCCATGAAGTATATATATTCTTGATCAGTGATGAAGTCTAAGGCGGTCTAGCAATGCCAATACGTTCGCTTGGGGAAAACATGATATAGTCTATTTTAGGAACCCGCCCCCTTTAGTGGGCGTTGATATTATATAAAGGAACTCTGTTCCACCATAAACATTTTAAGTAGTAAGAATTTTAACGAACATTTTTATATTGCTATATTAAATTGAATTAAGATTCTATAGGCTAATTGTTCGAAATTTTTAATTTAAATCTCAGAAAGACATGATAAATATTCCAAGGCACAAAGGCAAGTCAACATCAGCTTGATACAGTTCTCGTATTCTTTTTCACAATAAAATTTGTGTAAATAGGAACTGTTATCACATTCAACTAAGCCACCTAATAAGTGGTGACAAACACAATACACATGAGCACTGATGATGAAAGGGTTGCGTCTTTCGAAAACAGCTGTTCTGCTCTGCTGTGTAAGTTGAATAACAAAAACTGATGTTGACTTGCCTTTGTGCCTTGGAATATTTATCATGTCTCTCTGAGATCAACATTTTAAATTTACTTATTAAATATTTGGAGGGTATTTAAGATTCGACCCGGTCGAATATAACGTTTTTACTTGTTTAATTTAAATTCTGTACATGCGAAGTACATGCGAACGTTTTCATTTGTTATTTTTAGTTCAAGCCACAGTTTAAATTTGTATTTAAATACTTTTATGGAACATTCATATTGCTATACCTACTAAATTATATTGAGATTTATTGGCAAATTGTTTGAATATTTGTTTAAATTCAGATTTGTCAGATGATTCACTGTTTTTCCTTTCTCCTGATCGAATTTTATGATTTAATTTAGTCAGTATTCAAGGCACTACAATCACTCTTTGCAGTTCTGCTTAAAAGTGTGCGCATTGTGTAAGAACCGTGCCAACTAACGCCTACTACCGAAAGAGCAAATTTAGATATCTGAAAAAGAAAGAATTTGTTGTCTTTTATTATTTTAATTTATAATTTCTGTATGCACTGCAATATGTTCTGTTTTACATTTATGATTGTGACCGTGTTCAAAAACCTTGTGGTAACAACTAACAGAATGCTCTAATGAGGGTGAGATATATCTGTGTTTGGTGCTATAGTCCTGACTAGGCCAGGTAACTCATCGACTTCATGGCCTTCGGCTTCGTATTCTACGCATTGACTATTTCAGTCAGCAACATGCATAATTAATTATGTTTAAAATTAGTTCCTGAAGGGTTGGCAAAATGAATGCTATTGGTATAATAAATGAAAAATAACAGGTATTATTCCATTACCACCTATGCCAAAGGATACACCACATTTTCCCTAAACGATGATGAGTAAAAACTATTATCTATTCGTAACACGTAGCATTTTAATATTCTTTCAAAGGAATTTGATGTTGTACTAAATATATTATATATAAAAATTTATTAACAAAGATAAAAAGCAGTATTAATACAAATTTTATTTGGCTGGCAAGTTGTGTGGTAATGAGGATGTGATGTGGGAGATAAAAATATTAGGATAAGTGACTTTAATACCTTTACAAGTTTTGTATGGAAAAATCTAGCGATTACAGCTAAAACATAATTTTCATATAAACTTTATTCTAAAGTATTCCCTGACTAGAACTATCTCTGAACGCCGCTCATAAGGAATCGGTAGGCAATCCCTTCGGTATACGAGTACTATTGAGAACTGCATTCTTAAGTAAAAGGCTGAGGACAGATGCCGCAGGCACGTGTAGGGTCGCTAGATAAATGCGGAGTTCAATACAACTAGACAAGTTCAATAGAATTAATAAACAGGATCCTTAAGGACATATCGAAGATCGCCGTAGTAGTAACGGGACACTGGATGATTGGCAGACACACGAGTAGCATAGTGAGCTCTGATAACATTGTCGTAAAGAAACTAAGGAAGATACTCTGGGCTCACTGGCTTTCTGAATTTCCAGCTTTACCTTTCTCGAGAAAAATATGTTTAGCCAGGCCCAGAGTTATCAACGATTGATTGGAGACCTGACTAAATATCTCAAAGCGGCAAGTTGGATATATCGGATTTTTCAACAATAACTTTTTTTCTAAAACAAAATAATGTTAGGAACACAACTGGGACGAACAACGAATTTCGTTCAGTACGACGAATTCGTTTTTAAAAATTCGCTCTATAGAAATATTTCCATAAAGTGATAAAATATTCGTTCGATAAAGATCCGTATTCCTGTAGCCTTTCAAACCATAGTTTTAATTTTTTTAACTCGGACCAGCGCTCAGAGGATGACTCTTACATATGCTGCGCATTGCGTCGGAGCTAGAAACGAGGGTATAGTATTCATGGGACAGTTGACAAGATAGAAAATTTTTTGTAGCTATTTTAAGGCTTATATCGCCGCCGAATTTTTTGTCTACAGAGCCAACGAAGGAGGCTGCTATGCCTCTGCTCTTTAGTACATAATAGTGTCAGTGTCGCCGCCAGTAATGTTCAGTGACCAGTGCTATGCCTTTGTCCGTGAAACAGGCTGACAGAAACTAACACAACCATGCACTAATAATGATCTGAAGAATTAGACACTATTTTCATAACTCAACGCGGAGTCGAACTCGGGACCCTACACTTCATAGTCTCGTGTTAACTACTCTAGGCAATAGCATCTTGGAAATATAGTCTTAAATGCCGAAATATTAATTCTGTAGCCTTCCTTTCACTGATTGTATATAAACACATTATTATAATTAATTTTAAAATAAACTCTTATACTTCGATAGATAATTATTTAAATATGTACTCGTGTGTATTATACCCATTTGCCAATTGCCATGAAGTACATGCTTGTATAATCAATTATACGGAATTGCAATCAATTAAAGCTAAAAGCATTTGAACATTAATTACACACAACAGTTTTATACATTTTCTTCTTGATTAAATTTATTTAAAACAAAAATCTTCTATTCAAAGTGCCCCATTCAAACAAACTTTTTCATTTCATTTGAACTCTGCTTAAGGTTGATTTGGACGTATAAGTAATATTTAAATTGGTCATGTAATGGATATTACTCATACGTAAGAAGTGTACTGGAAATAATTTAACAACTTCTACTTTTTTTATTAGCAACAAAATATATAATGAAAAAAAAAAACGAATACTAATTTGATAAAAGTTGCAACGAAACTTTTGCTAAATATTAAACTTTTTAGATGAAAGAAGCTTCAATGTGAAATTTGCCATTCGCCCGTCCATCCAATAAACATCTGTCTAACTCACTGGCCAAGTTATATAATGTAAAGTGTATGTGTATGTTTGTATACAGCAAAAAAAAAAAAAAAAATTCCCAGTTGAACAATTTTATTTGAAATATATTTTAATGAAAGACTGCACCTTAATACAACTTGAAAGTTTTACAAAAGCTCTAAAAAATGCACACAACTGTAAAAACTGTAATGCACAAAACAAAGAATTTTATCTACAATTAAATTTTTAGCAAAGATCAAAATTTCAAATTTTAAACTTTACAATTCAGTGTTATGGAAAAGCACAGGTACTAAATAGTAACATTTACATGCATTTGCATTATGCACTTTATTTGTGTTAATTCGGAAAACATTTGTCTGAATTGTGAGCAACAAAAAGTAATCTATTTTAAAGAAATTTCTAAACAGCAGTAAATTGAAAACTTATTTAAAGTTATAAATTTTTAGGAATATTTGTATAGATTTATTTTTATAATATTTAAAATTTGTTAGTATTTTGTTCTGAATAATGTTTTGTTTTCTTTTCTTTTCTGCTTTTATGTCGTAAAGCTGCCTAATACATCCATTTGTGTTTCAACAGGCTTTGAAACATCATTAAAAAGAACATAAATTTTTACAGCAAGATAAACAATTTATATATAAAATAAAAAGTACGCAAAATAGAAAAAAATATAAAAAAAATATTGTCGGGTTGTTATAAAATATTTTATGTAGAAATTATTGGCAATTCTTAAGCTCCATTGATTAATTATTAACTTTATTAATGGTTCAATTGGTGAGCTTATCATCCAAATATTAAGACTTCGAAATAAGAAATTTTGTCATCTAAGTGTCATACGGCATCGTTATCAAATATAAATACTGGGGATTTTATACGAAAACTAAAAGCAAATTTCAAATTTATTATTATATCCTCCAAAAAAGAATTTGGAGGGTATATTCACTTTGTCATTCCGTTTGTAACGCATCGAAATATCCATCTCAGATCCCATAAAGTATATATATATTCTTGATCAGTGATGAAATCTAAGACGAACTGAGCATGTCCGTGCGTCCGTCTGTGGAAATCACGATTCAGTCCAAACGAAAAGAACTAAACTCTTGAAATTTGGCATAAATATATTCTGAAGCTTAGAGCAGGTTATGTTCGAAGATGGGCTAAATCGGGCAAGAGGGAAAAAAGTTCCTCTAAGAAGAACTAAACCAACCCAGAAAAAACAACATCATTTTTAAAGTTTTTTGGTTATTTTGTTAAGCAAATGATATATTTTTATATCAAATACGGTCCAACGCCTTAAAATTGGAGCCATTAAATAAAATAAAAATATTTTTTGACCCCGCCCACTTCAGTAGGCGTTATTATAGGCAAAAATAGCATAAAAATTTAAAAAATTGTTTTACTTAAGCCTACATTCTTTAAAAATAACATTTTTAAGCCTTAATAACGAAGCTGAGACGTAACCTGGTACTACTCTGCCCTACCCCTCCTCCCCTTCACCCCTTAAATGACCCTACCAAAAGAAAAAAAAAATTTTTTTTAAATTTTGTATATAATCATCCCAAGTTTTATGACTGCCGATTTCTGCCCTACCCCCTCCTCTTCCTTTGCCCCCAAATGACCCTACCAAAAAAAAATTTTTTTTTATTTTGTATACAATTATCCCATGCATTTATTTTTAGAGTTTTATGACTGCCGATTTCTGTCCTACCCCCTCCTTCGCCTTTGCCCCTTAAATGGCCCTACCAACAAAAAAAATTAAATTTTGTACACAATTATCCCAAGCATTTATTTTTAGAGTTTTATGACAAAGGTGAAATGTTTCCCCCACAGCCCTTGCCAGAGCGACCCCGCCAAACTACAGTTTTTATACCCTACAAAGAGAATTGGACCCCATAAAGTAAATATATTCTTGATCAGTGATGAAGTCGGAGACGATCTAGCAATGCCCATACGTTCGTCTGTGCAAAACATGATATTGTTTTGAACCCCGCCCCCTTTAGTGGACATTGACGTACGATATTATATAAAGGAACTTTGTCCCACCAAGGTAAACATTTTAAATTCACTTACTAAATATTTGGTGGGTATTTAAGATTCGACCCGGTCGAATATAACGTTTTTACTTGTTTGACTTCAAACTGATTTCTTTTTTAAATTAACTCAATTTGTTATATATTTTGTTTTCCTTAATATTGTTAAAAAAAATACAACTGCCTGTCCCACTGGAATATCTTCCAATCCTGCACTGTTATACACAGTAAAAACTTTTGAATTATACTTACTACCAAATCTAAAAAATAAGTTCATTCGAATGTAATGATATTTAAAAAAAGGAAGAAACCTTTAAAATTAAGTTAATTTATATTTTTATATTTGTTCTATAAAATTTTAAAACTTAACTCAAATCTAGTTCATAGTAGTACTAATCGAAAAGTTTAAAAATTAAACTACGACCCATAGAAATACGTCAAATAAGGGCTTAATACACATAAATTATTTTTTATAAATAAGGCCTTCATATTTTAAGCTTTTAATGTTGAATTAAAAAACAAATGAATTTGGATTTTAATAATTTGAATTTGCAAAGAAAAACATTGAATTAGAAATGAAAAAAATTTAATTGAAAAAGGAAAATGTTTAATTTGTGCTGAAAATAATTCAAATTACTTTGAAAACAAGTTAATTTGTTTTAAAAAAAGTTGAATTTGTTCCGAAAATGTGTTAATTTGAGAGTAAAAACCTATATATGCTAATAGGACAAATTCTTATACAAAAATTTTGTTTTATAAGACTCCTTTAAAAAAAAAAAATTATTTATAAAATATTCTGTAAATATAGAAAATTGCTGCTGAATAACTAAAATCGATTACATTTCCATTTGCTTTACTTCTTTATTGAGACATGATGATCAAATATTCAAATGATTATAATTGACCAGATTTAAAGAAAAATCCTATAATTCTTTACAAACTCTTTTCTTCCGTTGAAATGAAAACAAGTTACCACGGAACGGGCTCCAGGTATTCTTTAGTAAATAAAATGGTGACAAAATGACAAAGTACCGTCAACAACATACAATAACCTCAGCAGACAATAAAATCAAGAACAAAAAGAAAAAAACCAGCAACAACAAGAACAACCAGGAGAAAGCAACGCATAACAATGAATCCATTTAAGTAGACGACACAAAGATATTCCACCGTATGCTGTTAATGTATGGGTAAATGTATTTGTGTGCTAGAAGCTTTCGTGCATGGCAAAACCTCAGACATCAAAAGTCACCACCTTCAAGGATGACACACCTGAATAGAAACCGTTTGTCGTTCATCTCCTCTCTGCTACTCTTTGGCTACGCACGCATTTGTTTCTGCCATAATTTTATGTCTTGGTTTTGTTTTTAGCTGAAGTGCGGGTGGGTGTGTATTTTCCTGCCATCATAATTTAAGTTCATTTCTTATTTTGTTTTTTCCTTACATATTGTTTTATTTTTTCCTGCAGATTGTTTTCGCAGTCAAAACAAAGTAATTGAAGCTGAGTACGAAATGCTGTCATAGAAAGTAATAATACTGACTTTTTTGCGGCAGTATTTTATGTGCGTTTTCGCTACACAGTAAAAAGTTTTGCTCGTTTTTATTTTAGTAAAATACGGAATTTAAAGTTTTTGATGTGTTAACATCTATACGCGCGCCTCTAGGGCAGTAAACTATCAGTTTCAATACATACGCAAGTGTAAGTGTAAGAGTTTGTTTGTTTGTTGTTGTTGCTTGGCAGTCGGTATTGAAAGTGATTATTGGGCGATTTTCATATAATTTTCACACGCGATTTTCTCCGGAAATTCACAGCCGATTTTATTAATTTTTGGATTAAAACGCTAGAGCGGGTTTCGACGAAGAGTTTAGGCCAAAAATTAAGGCGATGCGATATCGGCGAGCGGAGATTTAAGTGTTCTAATTCGGAGTATTAATTTGGAGTAATATTAAAAAAGTGTTTTATGTTGATCTTCGGTTTTGTCTTATGCATAGCAAAGAGAAAAGTGACGTGGTTATACGTACATATATAAAAATGAGATAGCAAGACAGCAACGTATGTAGCTTATGTACAAACATAACAATGTATGTATGTACATTTGTCTGTTGCTTTGCATTCTCTTTGTTTTTTGTGGGTTTAATATAAAATTAATAAACAAAAAGGTGTTAACACATCGCCCGTGAGTTCGAACACTCATTGATTTCTTCTTATAAACCAGTTTCAAAACGATATGATTTTTGGTAAGCAGAGCTGGCTCATCTATGGGAAGAACAATTATAAGATTACTGTGTGAATATTCCATATTTCATATATTTTCATTAAAAGCAATTAATTATGGGTTTGATGAGTATGTGAAAAACTTAAAAGTACAGCGAAGGTCTTCCCAAAAGAAAATGTTTGTAAATATTTTGCAGCCTCTCATAACTTAATATAATTTTATCACTTCTATTAAAAAAAAAAAATTCACTCACGATACTGTCCAAACGAAAAGAGCCAGGCAATTGAAATTTGGTATAAATATAGGGTCCGCCAAATAACTTTTTTTTTTTTTTTATAAAAAAAACTACTGAATATTTTCTTTTTTTATTTGAAAGTACAATCCTTCCGGTTAATAATGGAAAATAATTTCATTCATGGCCTCTGGACCAAAATCCGCACCAAACAGTGACTCGTTTTGGGTGCGTCGGCTTTTCAATGTATGTGTGCGGGTTGTCTGTGCCCCAAATGCGACAATTTTGCTTGTTTGCATACCCGCCAAGATCAAAATGAGCTTCATCTGAAAAGATGATTATTTTTTTTGGCAAAATCGGCATCTTCTGTAATTCGATCGCAGGCCCACTTAGCGAAGCGAGAACGCATTAGATGGTCAACCATATTCGTTCAGCGGAAGGATAAAACTAATTATCTGTCAAATCAGACGTGAGCTAAGTGTTACCATTCACGAAATAAGCACTAGTTGATAAAAACGTTAGATTCCGGACCCTATATATTTTGAAAAATAGGACAGGTCAAAAAAAATTCCTCTACCCGGTCTTCTACCCGGTCGAATATAACGTTTTTACTTGTTTAATTTCAAGTTCCGATTTTCTTTTACTATTCGAAATGAAACTTAGTGTTTGATATATTACAAGGACATTTTAAAAGCTTATGTTGCTTTAAAAGGCCAAACGGATCCGTACAGGAAAGGCTGAAAGAGTTGAAATTCTACAACAGTGAAAAGAAGGAGGACTGATTTAAAAAGATGGCGTTAGTGTCAGTCCGATGCTCGAAAAGTAGTACCACTTGACCATTTAAGAAATTTTGTTGACATTCTCTTTAATTAGTGAATTTAAATAAACACATTTCAGATGATTATTTTCTTTTAATAAAAAAAATTAATATAAAATATATTTGGGAATATCTAAAAATAAACCGTTTAAGAAGTTAAACATTAAAAACACACAATCTCCATAAATTTATTTATTTATTTAATATATAAAAATAAGATTTAAATTGAAGCCAAATATTTAAAATATTGTCTTTCATGTATTTTCACCACCAATATTGCCGACAATGTTGCCCAAGAGAACAGCAAAGGAAAATATAAAAATAAGTAAAATTTTTTACTTGTGGAAATATAAAAATGACACAAGCAGCTACATCTTGTATATCTCATTGATACTGAAGGATTTCACTTCTTAAAGAACAATTGACACTTGAACCCCTTTGTTCAAATATTTCATTTATTCTTTCTGCCCTCTTCTGCTTTTACAATATTTTTGTGTTGTGCTCTCAGTTGAAAATTCATTGTTTTTAATCAAAAAAAGAGAAAAAAAAGCAAATTATTTCAGCCATTGCATATGCTGTTTAACATGCAGCAGCAACACAACTTAAAAAAAAAGGAGAAGGCAGCATTCGATAGCCTTTACAAAAAGCGATAAGATAGCATTGTTTTAGCACTCCAGCTCACTTGACATTAAAGTTGTGTAGCAGAAATTGAGAGGTGAAGCCATAGAGGAATGGAAAATGAAAAGTTCCTTTAATATAAATTTCACAGCAAAAAGGCAATTTATTAATGGTTTCACTGATAAAATTTTTATAAATTAATTTTCCTTTTAATTCTCAAGTTGAAATGTTGAAAAATAAAATTTGGCTTATAACAACCATTTTGGTACTTTTTCTTCAGTTTTTGTACCTCTGGCTGGGCAATTAAATTTCAATGGCCTTGCGGCCGCTCCAAATATTTTTAATTTGATTTCTAAAACGTGTACAGAATTTATAAAATGCCATTTTAACTTTCGGGTAAAACTGCTCATCACAAATGTTGTTTTGCGGAAGTTAGTGCTGCCCTGTCGTCAGTACCATAAAGAGTACTCTTAGCAAATCATGCAAAATTTAAATAAATATTTACTGACAGTAAAATTGTGATATAAGAAATTGATTTAAAATATTTAAATGCACAACAATGCATTTGCTAATTACATTGAATTATTAGACAGCACAATAGAAATTTGCTGCTTAAACTTTGTGCTGTTTAAACTTGCATTTAGTCATGTTTGTTTTTGTTGTCCTCTGCAAGGACACTATTATTTTCGGTTCGAAAAGCAATCAAGGTGTTTTCATTACAGTTTTAATTTTATTATCGCCAAGCACCATTAATTAAACGTCTCTTGGCACTTTCTTTAGTCTTGTCAATAAGTGCTGAAATGCTTTGCTGTGTAATTAATTGTAAATTTCCGAAACAAAATTCCCGCTTAACTGCTTTGATAACGTTAACTTTAGTTTAGCGGAATTTATTTTTTTTTTCTTTATCTTTTTGGGGGGGGAAATTGCACTCTAAAAACGTACTTTCCATTTGCGCTGTCTCTTAGCCTTGTAAACATTGTTAATAAAACAAAGAAAGAACAACAAGTTTTGCCAAAATCATTGCAAGCAACATTAAAAGTTAAATTAACATGAAATAAATTTTATTGCATTTCCTTTTCCTCTTTTATTTGAGGCATTTAACTGATTTTCTTTTTATTTTTATTTTTGTTTATTTCTCTTCGTTTTTATTACTCCACAATTTCAGTTAGTTATTCCAGCATCGCACCAGGTTACTTATAACACTTTAAACTTTTTTAATTTAGTTTAATGATGTTCTGTATATTTTGTTTTTTTTAATGCTTCAGCATTCACATTTTACAGCTGCTCTTCTGTAGATTTTAAATTGTTGCACAAGTATTAAAAACGTAAGCTGCTGCCCCTTTTTTGGGGGCATTTGCTGGCTTGACTACTCGTATTTCTATTTATGATTGAAAAATAAATATTTTTTATTGTTTCTTACCTGCTGACTTGAATATTTTCTTAAATGCCATTTTAAAACAAAAATATACTTGGGATATTAATTCTTTGGAGGAAATTTTCAATATACAGTGGAACATAGCAGCATACTAGAATATCATACTTTGTCGTTTCGACGACTCATGTCTACGCTTTGTATATCTCTTCCTCTATTTGTATTTACCTATACCTGATTTTTCGTATAGCAGTAGCCGCTGATATGGCCTTGATGTGCGCGCAGTTATAGCCCTCTACATATTGGGCAAGTTTTATTTTTTAGCATATATATCATAGAAACAACGGGTTATACAAAATAGAATTGTGAAATGCATAACATTTGTAAATCATAGACTGACACTATTGAAACCAAGTTCCTTTAATTACTCAATATGTTAATTTTCAAATGCAAACTATTTTTATAAATTCCCATGTCATGTTTTAAAAAATCAGTAGAACAGTAGATCAGTGGCAAATTAATATTAAAACAAGTAAAAGTGCTATATTCGGCTGTGCCGAATCTTAAATACCCTTCACAAATGTAATTCTTTTCGTTTAAATTTTTCGGCTAGGAAGCTAACTGTTTGGCTTTTCTTATTTCTTATACCTCTGAACGTCTTTTAAAAATATTAAATATGTTTAATTTACAAACAAAAAGAAAAAATCCGTTTCATGTGCCTCAAATAGTTCTAATTGTCCAACCGTATAATCGTTTTTTAGATTCTTTTGGTTTTTAAAACCAATTTTTTCTTCCTGATATATAAAGTAGGTATAATAATTCATTATAAAAATCAAAAATAGCAAGTTATATAGTTACTTTAATGAATCAAAAAATGTCGGTTTTCCAACCCTGGAACCGAATTTTTAGTTTTTAAAATGTTTAATCCAATTTAATTATTAACGAAACATAAAATATGTTTAATTCACTGAAAAAAAACCAAAATTGAGAATATATGTGGGTACCAAAAAATTTCGATTTTCCAACCCTGGAACCGAATTTTTAATTTTTTGATACTAATTTAATTTTTTCTGATATATAAAATAGGTTTAATTCACTAAAAACACAAAATTTGGAATTTATGTATGTACTATTATGTACGAAAAATATTTCGATTTCCCAACTCTGGAAGCGAATTTTTATTTTTCACCAATGCAATTCTTAGTGAGGTGTAACATAGTTTTACAAAAAATTAAAATTTTTAAACTTTTTGGTCACTTTCATGTACTATTAAATATTGCACTTGTCCATCCCTGGGTTCGAAATTTTATTTTTTTTTTTAGAATTTTCGATACCAATTTTGTTTTTCCTAAATTATAAAATAGTTTTAGTTAGCAAAAAAGCAACAACAACATCAGTTGCCTGTTTGATTACTTTCACGTATAAAATATATGCAATTTCCCACCCCTGGAAGCAAAATTTTAATTAAAATTTTTTTTTTTTGGCCAATGCAAATCTTCATTACGTATAAAGAGGTTTTGTTAAAGAAAAACTTAAAATTTTTTACAATTTCATTTACTACATGTACTACAAAATACGGAATAGGGCGAAAAAAAATTTTTGTTTCCCATCCCTGGAAAAAAAAACTTTAATTTTTTTAGTTTTTAATAGACCATTGAGGCTTCCTAAAGCACGAAATAGGTTTAATTTACAAACAGTAAAAAATAGTTGATTTTTGGTATAAATTTTGCGTCGAGAAATAGGTGTAAGCTTCCCAGCTCTGGAACCATACTTCGGATCTTTCTGAATTTCGGATCTTTTCTGAATAGCACTCTATTTAAGTTCATTTCCAATCCAACGGTCCAAGAACGAAGTCTCTAGCTCTTCTGGGGGCTTGGGAAAACCGATTTCACGTACAGACGGACGGACAGACGGATATCGCTCAATCGTCATCGCTATTCATAAGGACGCAGAATATATATACTTTATGGGGTCCCATGTGCATATCGAAGAAATTACACACGGAATGACAAACCTTTCACTTTTTTGTGAAGGGTATAAAAATAGTTTATTTATGTTTAATTTGTTTATTAACATACAAAACAAATAATTGAAAGAAATAAGTTTCATTTATTTAGTTGTTGCCGGTCTTCTTTCATTAACTTTCGAATATTGTCGTCGTCGATTCGACGAACTATGACGTTTATGCCAGAAAAATATGTATCATATTCTAGGGTTAAACTATTATCCATTTTGTAAAAATTAAAAATTGCTTTTTAAATTTTTTTGGAATTTTTTGTGTGCATTTTTAAGAAAAGTAACATTTTTATTAAAGGGAAAATTATTAAAATTTAATTAATAGCATGTACGTGACTCCTTGCAGTATCCATGCATCATATTTATTTCATATATTCTGTCAAGGTAGGACTTATACTTATTTTGCTTATTTGTTGTTATAAACAAGCCCACTGTGCAATAAAGTATGCAAGTTTCAGGCTTTTATTTTGGTTGTTATCAGAGACTAGGAAGTCTCTGACAATTTACATAAAATTTATAAAAATTATGCAAAGAGCATTATATTTTAAATACTGCCAGCTAGTATTTTATATAATTACAGAAAAAGGAACGCATTTTGAATAAAATAGCAAGCAACAAAGAAACAAAACAAGTAAAAACGTTATATTCGATCGGGTCGAATCCTCAATACCCTCCAAATATTTAGTAAGTAAAATTAAAATGTTTGACTGAGTGGAACAGAGTTTCTTTATGTAATATCATACGGCAACGCCCACTGAAGGGGGCGGAGTCCAAAAATAGACTACATCATCTTTTCCACAGACGAACGCACAGCCATCGCTAGACCATCTTAGACTGGTCAGGAATATATATATTTTATGGGATCCAATTATTTTTGGAGAGCATTATATGTGTATTTTTTGGAGTCTCTCTGGCAAGGGCCGTGGGGGAACCATTTCACCTTTGCCATAAGACTCTCAGGACAAATATTTGGGATAATTAAATGTAAAATTTATTATGTGAGTGAAGATAAATATGCCGAGCTAAACATGTTTTGACGTAAGCAGTTACGAAACAACGTATTTAGCTGTGCAATTAAACATGTTATGACGTAACGAAATGGCAACCAGTGAAGTTTATTTTTTATGAAAATCCATTTATAATAAATTTTTTGAACATTTTGTGAAAATATTTACAGGCCATGAAAGGTCAATTTACAGGCCATTAGAGTGTGTGTTATCTTGGAGAGATTTTGTTCCAAGTGGCCAAATAAGTAGTTGGCATGCATTGCCAGTATATACAAAATGATGTATGCTATAGAAGACACTCCTATAATCATTTTGCAAATAAATATGGATTTTCATACAAAAAAAATTCACTGATTGCCATTTCGTTACGTCATAACATATTTAACTTCACTACGTAACTACTTACATCAAAATATATTTAAGTCAGCATATTTATCTTCACACACATAAAACTATTTTTAATTTTTTGCATATTTTTTTTTTTTGATAGGGTCATTTAGGGGGCAAAGGAGAGGAGGGTGTAGGGCAGAGTAGTACCAGGTTCATCTCAGCTTCCTCATTAAAGCTTAAAAATGTTATTTTTAAGGAATGTAGGCTTAAGCAAAACAATTTGTTAAATTTTTACACTATTTTTGCATATAATTACGCCCACTAAAGGGGGCAGGTTCAAAAAATAATTTATTTTTATTTTAGCTCCAAGTTTAACGCGTTGGACCGTATTTGACATAAAAATTCATCATTTGCTTTACAAAATTACGAAAAAAAAAATTATGTTGTTTTTAGAGTTTGGTTTAGTTTTTCTTAGGGGAACTTTTTCCCCTCTGGCCCGATTCAGCCCATTTACGAACTTGACCTTTTAAGGTATATTTGTACCAAATTTTAAGAGTTTGGCTCTGTTCGTTTGGACTGAATCATGATTTTTACAGACGAGCGGACGGACGTGCTGAGATCGTCTAAGATTTCATCACTGATCAATAACATATATACCTTATGGGGTCTCCGATGGATATTCCGATGCGTTACAAACTGAATGGCAAAGTGAATATACCCTCCAATGCTTACAATGCAGAGCAGAACAGCTGTTTTCGAAAGCCGCTACACTTTAATCATCAGTACTAATGTGTATTTTGTTCGAAGCCACTCATAAGCTGGCTGAGTTAAATATGAAAAGATTTTGTATCGGCTGTTCTCTTCTGCTGTGTAAGTTGAATAATTAAAATGTGATGTTGAGTTTCCTTTGTACCTTGGCATATTTATGATGTCCTTCTGAATGTAAACAAATTTTGGAGCAACTGTCCTATAGGTCTTAATTGAATTTAATAAAAAATCATATTATTTTTTAAAAGCAAACGTCGTTTGAAAGATGTTTTCCACCCATTTATTTCGACTAAATTTTAAACAAACGATTAATTGATATACAGACGGATGGACTGACCTCAGTTTATCGAAATCGCATTTACCACATTTTAATGTACGCACCTTGTGGCAAAAAGTGTGAAAGCTGTTGTGCTCTTGAGTGCTTCTGGTTTTGCGGTTCGCTTGTTTAGTTTCGCTTATATACGAGTATAATGTTGCCAATACACCTGTTATATAATTGTTACATTCTCCATGATTTTTCTCGTAACGTTCGTTTTAATTAAATTACACATATTTTATATGAAGAAAAAAAACGTGTAAGCTTTCAATCATTTACAAGATCTTAAGGTAATGGAAAAACACTTACACGGATCTACGAAACAGTACACACACATAAAGGTATCAACAATAACGGTATTACGTATATGGAAAATATATTTACACAATAATAAGAGCATGTGTACAAACATTCAAATACACTCACACACAAACACACACATACACACACAGTCAGCTGTATATATGCATCAATTACTGATGCATGCAACAGTAAGTGTTCAAAATACACTTGAGTAAAGATGCTGGCAAATGTAATTTAATTATTAACAAGCATAAAACAAGTACAAATGTGCATGTATATGCAAGCACACATATTTGCATATGTATATGTGTATAAGTGTATGTGTGTGTATAGTAAAAATAAACACTGATACCTAAAGCTTTCACATATAAAAGTGTGCATTCGTGTATCTGTGCACGCGCAAGCACGTTTAAAAGACAAATATACATATATTTAGCAAATGCATTTGTGTGTGTGTGTAAAAACAATTTATTGCAAAACGTAAGAAGCAGCAAAAGTGCAGGACAAAAAAGAAACGCTTTAAAAGAAATAGAACGACTACATGCACATTTACAGCGATGCGAGTACATCAAAGCATGTCTTTCACAAACATAAACGAAATCATACACAAAGAGGAAAAATATGAAACGAAATGAACTCTAATTCTGTTCACATCTAAATGTCATCTTTTGCACAATGAATGTTTATGAACGTCTAAAAATCTTAGAAATAAATTACATTAGTCTGCATTTGAACACTTGTGTGCACAGCGGGACGATGGGTGGTGGCAGAAGAGAAAAAAAAAATCACTTCAGCTCATTATCAACACCAGGCAGCAAAATTGAAACAATGAGCAAATTCTTATGTTAATAATAAAAATGGCAACAAAAATAAAGCAAGTAAACATTTTTTTAATAATTGTTGGTTAGTATTCTTTTAATAAGAGAAGGTCTATAAAATATTCAACTTGTGAAGAGAATAAAATTCAAGTGTTCTATTATTGACATTGACAACACTGGGAAATAAAGGGTGTCTTTTATGAAGTTTTTTTTTATACGAATCACTCTGTTGTCTGACAGCTGTTTTGACAGTTTAAAGTGACGTCTCTACTCAGTATTGTTTGGTAAATCTTCATGAACAGGTTAACTCCAGAACAACGCTTCCAAATTGTGGAAATTTTTTTTCAAAAACATTGTTCAATTAAAAATGTCTATCCGCTTTTTTACCGCAAAATTCTCTTCAGTGATGAGGCGCATTTTTGGTTGAATGGACATGTCAACAAGCAAAATTGCCGTATTTGGAGCGAAGATAATCCACACGCCGTTCAAGAATTACCCGATGCATCCCGATAAATGTACTGTTTGGTGCGGTCTATGGGCTGGTAGAATCATCGGTCCTTATTTCTTTAAAAATGAGGAAGGACGACGCGTTACCGTGAATGGAAATCGATACATAATCATGATCAATGAATTTTTGGTGCCAAAACTTCAAGATATGGATGTAAACGAAATGTGGTTTCAACAGGATGCAGCCACTTGGCATACTGCGGGCGAAACAATGGACTTATTGAAAGAACATTTCAACGACAACATTATTTCGAGAAAGGGACCGGTGAATTGGCCTCCGCGTTCGTGTGATTTGATGCCACTCGATTATTTTTTGTGGGGATACCTGAAATCATTGGTTTACGTGGATAAACCAGCAACGATTGACGCTTTGGAAACCAGTATTCAACGTGTCATTGCTGAAATACGCCCTCAAATGCTTGGAAAGGTGGGGTCGAAAATTGGACCTCCAGAATGGCCTTTGTGCAAAATAGTAGTGGTGGCCATATGCCCGAAATTATATTTAAATGTTAAATGACAAGAAATTATCTACCAAAAAAAAAATTTTTTTTTGGCCATTTCATAATTTGGCATGTGTTTTATTTAAATTTCAAATCAGCAGGCCCTTATAACAACAACCTTTAGTTTCACAGCAACAGGGATACATTTTTGTATATTTTTAATTAAAAAATCGTGAATGGTTCATCGCAAGTAACTCAAAGACTTTGCTTTCGTTTTACTTTTGGCAATCTGTTCTTTATCACAAACTAACAGGTTTTACTATTTTATTTAATTAAATTTCAATTGTATCATAAAAAACTTCATTGCACCACTTTTCATAATGTTTCATTAAAACAGCAGCCAGTCGAAAGCTGCTAATTTATAGTCGTAA
Organism: Linnaemya tessellans; assembly: GCA_951800035.1. NCBI lineage: Eukaryota > Metazoa > Arthropoda > Insecta > Diptera > Tachinidae > Linnaemya > Linnaemya tessellans. The sequence continues at coordinate 4,590,250 of OX637535.1, forward strand.
ATCAATGACAATTTAAAATACTGCAGCTCTGTGTATGCAATGAAAATATTATTTTATGTGCGACTGCCACACATGAAAACGTCTGTTTAAGACTGGCACATGTCATGTTTCGAATGGTTAAAGATGAATCAAAAACTGCTAATAAACTCATAAACTCATAAGCGAACAATTATTTGAACACACAAATAAACTCATTTAATAGATATAATTTCTTAAATGCACACTGATGATGATGTTTAAAATTAAAACAAATAAAATGTTTTGCAACAACAAATTAATTCAAGAGTCTGTCAATTAAAAATAATAGACATGCAGCCAGCAGATTATGTTAATTTTTTAAAAACGTCCAAATGACTCTAAGAGGGGATGATTAGAGTGTTTCATTATTTGAAAGAGTTTGAATGCACCCACGGTATACCAGGGGGGTTACTCTGTAATGCAATACGAGTGGAAAACTGATTGCATTTGTATGCTATTAACATTAAAATGCGAAAGCAATTCCTTTCGCATCGCATTACAGAGTAACTCCCCAGGTTATTGAATAGACACTTTTTTAAAATTAAACTATGAATTATTATCACATTATCAGGATCAAGTTCAAATTGGCAAGTAAACGATTGACGCCATTATGTACTGAAAGACGAAATAGCAGCACCCTATTTCGTCGGCCCCGGAGTTATGGCTAAAACTATCTACAACAAATTATCAGCCTTCTCATCTTTATTCATCTCTTCCTTTCTAGTTCCGGAGCACTGACTAGCAGACCTGAAAAAGAGATGGAAAACGTTTGAAATTAAATGCCATCCCTGCAACCCCTCTGCCATAACTTTTTTTTTTTTTTTTTTTTAGGAGTAAGACCAGCACTCAGGGGATGACCCCTATATATGCAATGCATTGCGGCGGAACTGAAAACGAGGGGATAGTATTGAGGGGACAGATTAGGAAAGATGAGAAGAAAGACAGTTGTTTTTGTAGCTATTTCAACCGTTTTTACTTCGCCGGCTAATTTTTGCTACAGGGCCGACGAAGGTGGGTGCTGTTACTCTGCTGTTACTTTTAAATGGATCAGTCGACGCCCGGTGGTAGGCGTAAAGGTGATTGATGTAAAGGGGGTTTTCAATAACAATTTTGTTTTCTAAAACAAAAAATTTTTATACAGCTGATTAACATTTTTATTGTATTACGAAGGGAAAGTTCGGCAATTGCGAATGAAAAATAATAGTATCTGCCAAATGTCCACCATGGCAGTGATTGCAACGTCATCAATAATAGGCCAAAACTGAGTTGTTAACATCTCGCGATAGCGTGATCCATTTCCGGCCTCATCCACGAAAAAAAGAGCCCTATCACGCCTGCCGACCACTTAGTGCACCCTACAGTGACATGTTGAGCAGGCAAAGACTGCTCAATAAACACTCTAGGATTTTCAGAAGCCCAAATGCAGCAATTTCGTTTATTGACAGAAGATCTCCGAAGAACGATTTTGTTTCCCGAAAATATCCTGAATTTTACGAAATATGAACTTTAACGGAACCACTATTTTCATAGTGCATTTAAATTATTTTAATGTGTTTTTCGAGCAAAATTGAATTCATTGTAACAATTGCCAATGAATCGGATACAAATACCTCAAAAAAAAAAAAACTAAATGTCAATACTATCATGTTGTTGGTGTTGCCGTAATTGAAAAACAAAATTCTTGTTGAAAAACCCTTTAATTCGTCGATACTTATAAAAGAATCGAGAATTAAACACATATATAATATCGGAGTGTTTTGAAAAATTATTTTTTTTTTTCGAATTATTCGTTCACAATCATCCCTATCATGAATAATATTTCCCTCGAAAATTTTCCCTTTTCCCTAAAATTGCAATAATGACAAAATTCCCCGTGAATAATTTCACGCTAAAATTAAATTGCCCTGGTCGTGAATGATTTTTTTTTCCGCGAGTTTTTTCACTTTCCCTTTAATTTATTCACTTAGTTTTTGGTGGGGAATAGAGTAGAAAATGTAAGTATTTTCTATTATCATTCGAATATTAGAGTTTGCAAATTTTATTTTATTGGCAAGACCCGTTAATAAGACACAAACTTATATATTTTGCAACAAAACAAATGCCTGCGTCTTTGTAAAACTTGTTGCTCAAATTCTAAAGATTAACCCCCTTATTCATAAAAATTATGAGAGTCTAATAACAGCGTAATAAAACAAAATTTCATATGAAATTTGCTCTATTACACTCTTATAAGCCTCTTATAATTTTTATGAATAAAGGGGTAAGAATATTTTTAATATGTTTTGTCTGGTTTTCAAAATGTATCCAAATTATTTGACTACTAAATATTTTGTCATAATTTTTTTAAATTATTGCATATAGTTTGATTGTTCATGTTGTTTTCGGCTTCTTCTCCTTTTTTTGCATTCACTGAGAATTGATAGCGGGAATAATTTCTTACGGGAGATACCATTTTTCTCTTCGACTGGAATAAATATTTCATGTGAACAAAAATTCCCCCTGTTATTCACGATAGGGGTGAATATCTCAAAAACGCGTGAACCGATTTTGATCTGGTTGATAGCGCTTGACATGATTTTTGATTGTCTCTTAAAAAGTTATTTTAAAGAAACACTTAAAAAAAATAGTGTTATCAGTTTTTTTGATGTTTCTTAAAATTTACTGGTCCGCACCGCTTTCAATTCACAGGAAATCGAAGTTTGAAAGAAATCTTTAAAGCGCATCTAAATTTGTTCGAACACTAATTGATCATTTCAGAGTTTTCTTTAAAAAATCACTTCTTAAAATTTGTTTGTTCATAAAATCTCATGGACGCAATAGCCGTTTTCGATCCGCTTGCATAATTATTAGTTTTTGGAATCGATCGGTAAAGCCGTGTAAAAGTTATACAAAAAAAAGCGCTCTTGGAAAAAAAATTTCAGTTTTTTTTCACATAACCGAAAATGTACCGTTTCGAACCGGTTCCACTATACAGGAAATGTAAGTTTGCAAGAATCACAACTAGTTTGGTTGGATTAAGCGATTCATATATTTACACAAACCCATACACGTACTCACTTATATACAGACATGGTGACATCTTCTCAGGTGTAGTTAGGAAAACTTCCTAGGAACTCAAAACGTCGAGAAAACCGGTAAAGTTTTTGAAAATTTGCCATTTTTTTAGATGGAAGTTAACAATAAAATATAAAACAAGTAAAGACGTTATATTCGACCGGGTCGAATCTTAAATACCTTCCAAATATTTAGTAATGTATTTTAAAATGTATAACTTGGTGGGACCGAGTTTCTGTATATAATACCGTACTTCAACGCCCACTAAAGGGGGCGGGGTTCAAAAATAGACAACATCATATATTCCCCAGACGAACGTATGGGCAGTGCTAGACCGTCTTTGACTTCAGCACTGATCAAGAATATATAATTTATGGTATCCAATTCTCTTTGGAGGGTATTAAAATTGTACTTTGGCGCGGTCACTCTGCCAAGGGCTGTGGGGCAGACATATCACCTTTGTCATAAAACTCTAAAAATTAATGTTTGGGATAATTATATACAAAATATAAAAAAAAAAAAAATTTATAGGTTCATTAAGGTGGCAAAAGGGGAGGAGGGCGTAGGGCAGAAACAGGCAGTCATAATACTCTAAAAATAATTGCTTGGGATGATTATATAAAAAAATTTTTAATTTTAATTTTATTTATTTGATAGGGTTTTTTTTGGAGGGTGAAGGCGGAGGAGGGTTTAGGGCAGAGTAGTACCAGGTTACGTCTCAGCTTCGTCATTAAAGCTTAAAAATGTTATTTTTAAGGAATCTAGGCTTAAGCAAAACAAGTTGTTAAAGTTTTACATTATTTTTGCATATAATAACGCCCACTAAAGAGGGCGGGGTACAAAAACTAGTTTTTATTTATTTTATGGCTCCAAGTTTAACGCATTAGACCGTATTTAACATAAAAATATATAATTTGCTTAGTCTGTGTTCATACGACTCATGTCTTATTGACAAGATTCTTACTTTTTCTTCATTGAACTTGCATTCGTGTTCACACAATTCATGTCTTATTGACGACATGTACATACAGTTGTATTCATGTACATATGGTTGCGTGCTTTACGAATGAGAAAGCAGAACGTACTGACAGTACATGCGCATGAGTACTCGTTGCTTTTCCCTTCTCCCCTCTCGCCTACAAAGTCGCAATCATGTCAGTAAAACATGACTCGTATGAACACAGACTTAACAAAATTACAAAAAGAAACTTTAAAAATTATGTTGGTTTTTAGAGGTTGGTTTAGTTCTTCTAAGGGGAACTTTTTCCCCTCTTACCCTATTTAGCCCATCTCCGAACTTAACCTGTGCTATCCTTCAAGATATATTTATACCAAATTTCAAGAGTCTAGCTCTTTGTTTTTTACTGAATCGCGATTTCTACAGACAACCGGATGGACGGACATACGGACATGCTCAGATCGTCTTAGATTTCATTACTGATCAAGAATATATATACTTTATGGGGTCTGAGATAGATATTTCGCTGCGTTACAAACGGAATGACAAAGTGAGTATACCCTCCATATTCTTTTTTGGAGGGTATAAAAATAAAAATTCGACTTTTGGCATAGAGGCCATCGTTCCACTTTATTTAGGAAATTGCTGTTTATGGTAGGAAAAATTTCAAGTTTTTCAAGGTGACGTATTTTGCCATAATAAATTGGAATTAATAAAAAATGCATTTAAATCTTTTTTGTAAAATACGAATGTTTGCATTTTCTGTAATGATATACACTTAAGGTGATTATACATTAACAACTTTTTATATGAAATTAACCCTACGGTCAATGACCAAAAATATGTACGTTAGTCAATGACCGGGTACCCTGGTACCCCTAGTTACTTTTTTGCATATTTATATTGAAAATTATATATTTGTGTTAAGTAATTGTTAAAACATATAAAATAAAAACAATTTCGTTGTTAGTGTTTTATTTAAAGTCGCTGTGTTTCCATTTTTCATCTGTCGCTACGGTGTATGACTATATTTTTCACTACTTTTTTCATGCTATATAATGGTAATTAACAGATTAGACTACCCCGTTCCGTGATATATACCCTCAAAGCCAGAGAAATATGGACTAAGGTTTGGTGGATTTGTAATTCCAAGAATTCTTAACCACTCCAAGCATTAAACTGGCAACGGGTCATGAGACAAGGCAAGGGGAGAGAGTTGTTAAGGACTTAACAGGTCTATTCCTTTGAAGTGGACGCAATATCACGATTGATAATTTGTTCACCAATCTTGCTCTGGCGGAATATCTTCTTTCATGTAACCTGACAATGCTGGGTACTTTTAGGAAAAACTACCCATATGTACCGGACGTAATGAAGAATAAAAGACGAACTATTGGGTCATCTGTATTTGGCTTTTGGGACAATGTGACAATATATTCATATATGCAAAGAAATACAAATTCTGTAGCTTTGCTATCCATAATGCACAACGACAACACTTTTTAATAAAACAAAAGGAGGTGTAGATGTTATGGACCAAATGCTAGGTCAACAAACAGATGGCCACTTTCACTATCTTATTATATAATTATTTCAGCGTTTGCAGGATATATTAAGTGTTGTGAAAACAACACCTGCTCTCCATACAAAATGTACAGAGAAAATGCTTTTAGCAGAGGTTCAGCGAGGAGCTTTGTATGCCTCTTATTGCAGAACGTGCAGCAAGCAACCATATTAGGCGTCACTTTTCGTCAAGGTCTCTCACTGAATGCAATTTGGGCAAATTAATACACACATCCACAATCTGGGAGCAACCATCAACCCTCAACCGCATTACTGGCAAGAAGTCCATTACTGGTTTTTCGAGGGATAAAAACCAGAGAATCATACATCGTATATGATAAACCAGTACGCGACCAAAACATAAAAACTATTTCAAAATGTTTTGCATGTGCGTAAATAACTATAAACCAATAAACTTGTAAAAACGAAAAATAAAAACCTTAAATAAAAGTTGAGTCAAATCAAAAGAAGGTTTCTAATAATAAATGATGGGAGAATAAAAAAACAAATAGAAATTGAATGGGGTACCGGGGTACCCGGTCATTGACTCGCGTAGGTGTCGAACTGAAAACCATTTTAAATATTGAAGAAATTAATATTATTAACTTTTTGTTTTTTAATAATGTTTATAAACACTTCAACCGCGACGATCTAGAGTTTCAACACCATATCGCCATTATTAAAAAATTGAGAGCATTTTTAAATTGAAAAGGTACCTGTGTACCCGGTCATGGCCGTTTTGCTAACTTTTATGATATGAGCATGTAATAATTCTGATCCCTTGATTTATTGTAGGCCATTATTGTTTTATTTTATACACAGTTATATTACAAGTTTGCTAATTAAAACTCTATTAAAATATTTATACTAAAATATTAAAGTCTAACATCACTTTTATCAGCTCTTATGTATGTATGTGTGTTAATACCTGCCTATGGAAGTAGTAAAAGTCCTGCTTGTCTCCTCTGTCTGGTAAATTTATTCGTAGGAGTTGGTTTAATGTGAAACTCTGTTCCTCATTGAGCAAATAGTAACTCAACATGTTGTTTGTTGTTGTAGCAGCACATAAAAATATAAATACATGAATAAAAATACATAAGCATGCTTTTCTAGGGTCATGTCAATATTTGTTTTAGGCCTAACGTGTTATTTTGTCTGACTACGTGTTTTTGTATGCAGACAGAATACAATAGCATTCCATAAGTACTGGATGATGATCCATTTTAATAATTGTAGTCTTTGTAGTTGGGAAATATATACATACTTTTATAAAAGCAAATTGAAAAGCATAACATGCTTCATTTTGAGGATAAAGTGAAGCCCGTCTGTTAAAAGTTATTCCCAAACATCAGCTGCACCTGAAACAGAAGGTGGAAAGTAAAAAGTGTAAATATTCTTTTATTTGTGAATATCCCGTACACATTTAGGGGAATATCCAGTCGGAAAAGAATGTACCACAACTATCGTTTTACGGGTTTCTTGTAAAAAGCTTTGTTTGGCCGGGCTGTTTGAGTTCAAGTGAAATGGCAGATTAATAGAGACAAAGACTACGTGTGAAATAAGTTTTATGATTAGTTACAGCCATAAAAGTTTTAAGGTCAAAATAAATAGTTTGATTGACGTAAAACATGCAGCCCATAAAAACTTATCTCCTCTGTAGACGGCAGGAAGTTTTGTTTAACTTTGAAGGTATTAGTTTCCCGTATAGCGCACATTAAAAATTGGCTCTGTATTTTTCCATATTTTTTTCCTTTCCGATTGTGTTAGTTTTCTTTGATTTTATTACATCTTTTAACGTACAAGACAATGGAGAAATGTGTGCAAAGGAATTTTTATAAATTTTTATTGGCTATAAAATAAACAAATAAACATTTTGTTATATAAATGAAATCGTTAAGTTCTTGCTTTTGATAGGATTTAACATTTTGACATTTTCGTTTTCTATAAAATGTATTTATTGTTTCCCTTTCTTTAATCTTAAACGTTTTATGGCCGTTTTCTGTGTTGATGGCCTGCGAATGTATTAAGAATTCGTTTCTTTTTTATGTCTAAGCCTTGACGTTTTTGGCATTCCTCTTGTCTAAAATAAGGCCCTAAAAGCTGAGCGTCCAATATATATTTACGATATTGAAAAATAATTTAAGTGCCATTCTAAAAACGTCCAGAATTTTTTAATTTCCAAGCAGTTTAAATAAAATAAAAAAAAGAGTAGGTGTTGTTGCCTACAAAGCTGAAGGTCGTGGGTTCAATATCATACTGAGCCTTCAATATGGGATGGAATTTTCCAGATCTGCATTAATTGTTTTATTGCTATCGGCCTGTTTAAATAGGGAAGGTTATTGAACAATACCAACAGCGATGCACACTATCGTGCAAAAATTTTCCAAAAGCTGGCTGCTCTTTCTCTCTCTCTCTCTCTTTGTCTGAGCCCCTAGCATCAGCGATGCCAATTTAGTGCGTTTCGCGCTAGTTTTAGCGCGATTCAACCATGCAAAACGCGCTGTTTTTGGCCTTAGCGCGTTTAATAAAAAACGCGCTAAATTAGCTCGTTTTTGGTACACTGATTAAAAACACTTTAATTCAACATTTTCTACTTATTTTGCATAAATTTTTCTACTACTATTTTTTACAACTGTTTAATCCATTTTGTGTAGTTTCATTCATGGCCCAATATTAGGTCGATGAGCCAGATGGTTTAAATGAAAGTATTTTTTTTATCGACAATTATCAATCTTAACTCCACTTTTTTAAGTTATTTTTATGAATTGAAAAGTTCGTTATTTACGTTTTTAATCAGTTAGAATATTAAAAAGTTAATTTAAATAAAAAAGACTGAGCAATTGATTTAATATTTGACGGATTTTTGTTAACGTTTTTTATATAATGTTTAAAACATCCTAATATTTTTTGATATACCAAAAGAATATTTTAATATTTTGTTATCGTTTTAAGGTTCTTACATTTTGCTTATAAGTATCTAATTTTTGTACCTGAATTAATTTAAAAACAAATATGTAGATATTTATTTATTTTGTTTCAATAAATATTGAATTTTTTCTAATATATGTATTGATTTTTATTCAAATAAAATTTAACGCGTTTTTGAATAGCGCGTTTTGGTTATAAATATTTGTTAACGCTGTGATCTAGCGCGTTTTAGCGCGTTTTGAGAAGAGCAAAAGCGCGTTTTAGTTATAAAAAGTTGACAACGCTGCCTAGCATAATGCAGTACAAATTTACTTTAGATCAATGGTGAACATCACGAAGCAAATTTTTGCAAATCGAATTCACACGTTTTCTTATTCTCTTTTTTTTTATTCTTCTCTGAGAACAATTTTTTCTCATTTTACCCATACACAATGGGAGATATTCCGCACGTTGTATGAAATATTGTTTTATGTGAAAGAATAAAAAATAAAATGCATTTTTCTATAGGAAAAAATATTATTTTTTTATAGAAAAAATAGATTTTTAATAGAAAAAAGTAGATTTTCAATAGAAAAAATTTTTTCGGTTTGACTTTTCTTTGCCTTATTAATTAAGTTAATATTGCATCGAAATTTATAAGAATTAACAGCTATAACGAAGGCAGAGTGAATATTAAAGAATATGGGGGAGACTACAACTCACTCTTTACAGAAAATTTTTAAGATGCTGATATCTCTGAAAAAAATATTGAAACTACAATGAATTAATTTTAGATAAAACAATTCATTTAACATTAAAAAAACATACAAATCTCCGCCTTACATGTATAAATATAGAAAAAGAATCAATTTACTAGGTATGACCCATTGTGCTTTCTGTTTGACTCATTTATGTTATTGTATAAGTGAGCGAAATTTTACTGATCATGTCTGCTTTAGATTTAAAACTAAAAAAATATTTATGTCCTTAAATCAGTGATGTGCACTAACACATAAACACAGTTGCGCTTGTGTGTGGCGCAGAGCAAAATGAAAAGTACTAGTTATCGATCGCTGCTCTACGTTAAAGAGAAACCAAAATCTATGGAGAGCGAGAGAAACAAATTTTTTTTTCGTGTACGTATTTGTTTGATGCGTAAGCAAAATTTGTGTTATTCTTGCTTTCCTACAACGCGTTATAGGGCAAGAGAAGCATCTGCGCTTTAAATCTGTGATGTGCACTACCACATAAACACAGTTGCGCTTGTGTGTGGCGCAGAGAAAAACCTCTGCTTAGTTTTAACAGAGGTGGAAATGTTTCTGAAATTCCTTTCTGTTTATCAAAAAAACTGAAGACAGAAATCTACAGACTGTATTCAATTTTTGGTACCACATATAATCGTGAAATAGCATGTTCTACCATGAAAATAGTTCTAAGCAAAGCACGCAAGAACAAAAGAGTACCCAGGCCATATAGATCTGGATGAGCTAATATATGTATATTTATTTAAAATAGATATTTATTATAAACGAGTTTACAAAATAAATACAATTTTCATCAGTCAGATGCTAATAAATAAAAATATTGCGTTATATACAATAAATACAACAGCAACAAGCCCTTCAACTCAAAATATAGATAAAATTGAAAAGTACTTGTTATCCATCCCTGCTGTATGCTAAAGAGAATCCAAAACCTAAGGAGAGCGAGAGAACAAAATTTGTTTCTTCGTATACAAATTTTGTTTGCTGCGCAAGCAGAATTTGTGTTTTTCTTGCTCTCCTACAACGCGTTATAGAGCAAAAGAAGCTTGATCATCTATGCTTTAAATATTATTTTACAACCGAAACCACCACCTTTTCATAATTTCATTTGTTTAGAAAACTGTTTTTCACCAAAAATATTTTACAAAATAAAGTTTTCAATAATTTGCTATCGCTGTTACATCTGGAACATATTTATTTATATATTTCTAAAATATTTTGCAAAGTTAATTTGCAACAAAAAGATAATTGCAAACAAGGCTTGAGATTGACAGGATCAGGCTTGCTTGGCGACTGATATGGAATACATATTTTCATTAAAAAGTGGTAATCCACAAAATCATTATTATTATTATTATTATTACTCCTGCCAAAGTATCTAGAAACAATTGGAAAAACTTTTGATGCGACCTACTTTTCCACCTGAATTATAGCGGAATTCAAACATTTTTATTCCCATAGCTTTTTATAAACTCCAAAATATTATTGGAGGGCGTATTTACCGCGTCATTCCGTCTGTAACGCAGCGAAATATTCCTCTAAGATCCCATAAAGTATATATATTATTGATCAGTGATGAAATCTAAGACGATCTAGTCACGTCCCTCCGTCCGTCCGTTTATGGAAATCACGAGTCAGTCCAAACGCAAAACGCAGAGCTTTGAAATTTTCTATAAATAAATTTGGAAGGATAACACAGGTCAAGTTCGTAAATGGGCTGAATCGGGCTAGAGAGAAAAAAGTTCCCCTAAGGAGAACTAAAGCAACCTCTAGAAAACAACATAATTTTTAAAGTTTTTTTTTTGTAATTTTGTTAAACAAATGATATATTAGTGCTTTTTGTTTGTTATGTGGTCAAGTATGTCTATATGCCTGCATTTCATTGGTTGTTACACCAAATCATCAGTAGACTTTAACCTAATTCCAAAATAACGAAACCTCTTAGCTTATACAATAACTCCCAAAAATGAATTGAGAATTACACAATTCTTGAATTTCAAATCCTATGGTTTTGCTTGTGTAATTTTCAATTCATTTTTGGGAGTTATTGTATAAGCTAAGAGGTTTCGTTATTTTGGAATTAGGTTAAAGTCTACTGATGATTTGGTGTAAGAACCAATGAAATGCAGGCATATAGACATACTTGACCACATAACAAACAAAAAGTACTAATTTAATTGAGACATTCGCCCTTATTATGAATGACGACGTCGACGTCACATCAACTCAACAGCAAAAAATTCTCAATTGTCTACTAGTTGCCGATAATAATTAATTATTGTTGATAATCTTTTAGTATTCTCTAAGGCATATAGGACGTCAATAGTAGTCAGTTGCTGTCGATGAAGAGTAGGAAAGCGACAATTTTTTGCTGTCGTCTTGAGGCGACGTCAATGTCGTCATTCATAATAGGGGCTAATATGTCGAATAAACGATTTTAAGAACAAATGATATATTTTTAAGTCAAAGTAGATCCAAAGCGTTGAATTTAGAGCAAGAAAATTACATAAATAAATTTTTTGGCCCCGCCCCTTTAGTGGGCGTTAACGTTAGATATATGCAAAAATAGTGTAAGAATTTAACAAATTGTATTACTTAAGCTAACATTCCTTAAAAATTAAACTTTTAAGCCTTTATGACGACATTAAGATGTTCTCTTCTATTCTATTACTGTCCTACCCTTCCACCCATCTTTGCCACCTAAATGATCTTATCAAAATAATTATTTCTTTCTACACTTAACAAAACAAAAATTTACTTCTTAAGTTTTTACGATTTAGGTGAGATGTCTGCTCCACGGCCCTTCCCGTAGTCACCCTGTATAGAGTTTTAAAATTGAACACAGAAATGTCTTAAAAGAACTGCACCCTAGCAGTTTAAACATTTTTAACTCAAATCAGTCCCTTTTTTTGCGCGTTGATATAAAATATTAATACGCAAATTGCTTTTATGCTGATGGAAAGGTGCGTCAGTCATGCTCCTCCCCACATTGGAAACGACTTTATTAAAATAAATTTTTTTCATGCTTACTTAAGCCAAATACCATTTTTTTTATTTTTTATTTTTTTGGGTAAAGATTGGAAAATGCGTTATGCATCCAACCTGGATCGTCGTCCAAACCGTATGCCGGACGGCAATACCTAGTTAACGGTTAAAAACCCTCCTCCAATGAGCTGGGGATGTATTTTCCACCTGGGTACCGCTTTCGCATTACTTCCGGGTGGATCCCCTTGATACGTGTATATATTTACCTCTTCCTTTATTTCCTACGTCTAGGCTCCCATTTGTACTGTATTGACTCTATTTTCTAGAACCGCACGGGTTGCAACAACAGCATCCAAGTAACGTTTTTTCCATTCTGAGTACGTACTCGACGAAACCTGCTATGGCCCAATTTACACCATGAATTTTAATTCATGAATATTTTTTATCTTTCTTTCAAAGCATCTTCTAAAATCCTCTAGCATTTATACGTTGATTTATAATTCATGTATATTTATATTTCAGGGTTGATTTTTTTTGGCTAGCTATCGCTTAATTTTCTTTGTTTGATCGTTCTTATTTTAGCATTAGTGATTTATATACAAGAAAATATAATATAATATAAAATAAAAACTATTGTACGATGACGGAAAAAATATTGGAAATTTTTTCCTTTAGTAATTTTTTTCCCTTTTTAATAAAACCACATGTAGATATGATGTAGTCACTTTGAAAGACGAAAAAGAATAAAACAAAACAAGAAGAACGAAAAGTAGTGCGAAAGGCAATACAAAAAAATTCATGATAAACAGAAATTGTGCAGTTTTTTCTACACCTACTTCGTCTCTACACCGCTCACCAACAAACAAAAACAGCATGAATAATATTCATGAATAAAATTCATGGTGTAAATTGGGCCTATTACGTTCCAGCTTTCTTCGCTACAAGTCATCTTTTCTACGATGTTCTCGGCAATTATTTCACCAATCTGATTTTCTATGCCAATGCGCCTTTCTGTCCATCGACAACAGCGGTAGATCGTATGCGGAACATCTTGAGTTTCTGCTTCCTCATATATGCAGAATGGGGTGAAGCCAAATGCCATAAAAATGTAAATTTTAATAACAACAAGTAAAAACGTTATATTCGACCGGGTCGAATCTTAAATACCCTCCAAATATTTAGTAAGTGAATTTGAAATGTTTAACTTGGTGGGACAGAGTTCCTTTATATAATATCGTACGTCAACGCCCACTAAAGGGGGCGGGGTTCAAAAATATACAATATCATGTTTTCCACAGACGAACGTATGGGCATTGCTAGACCGTCTTAGACTTCATCACAATTCTCTTTGGAGGCTATAAAAACTGTATTTTGGCGGGGTCGCTCTGGCAAGGGCTGTGGGGGAAACATTTCACCTTTGTCATAAAACTCTAAAAATAAATGCTTGGGATAATTATATACAAAATTAAAATTTGTTTTTTTTTGATAGGGTCATTTAAAGAGCGAAGGGGGAGAGGGGGTAGGGCAGAAACAGATACACATAAAACTGTAAAAATAATTGCTTAAGATGATTATACACAAAATAAAAAAAAATTTATATATATTTTTAATAGGGTCATTTAGCGGGCAAAAGAGGAGGAGGGGGTAGGGCAGCAACAGGCAGTCATAAAACTCTAAAGATAAATGCTTGGGATGAGTATATACAAAATTTAAAAAAAAAAATTTTTCTGGTAGGGTCATTTTAGGGGACAAAGGAAGAAGGGGGGGGGGGGGCTAGGGCAGAAATCGGCAGTCATAAAAGTCTAAAGATAAATGCTTGGGATGATTATATACAAAATTTAAAAATTTTTTTTTTTTTTTGGTAGGGTCATTTAGGGGGCGAAGGGGAAGGAGGGGGTAGGGCAGAGTAGTACCAGGTTTCGTCTCAGCTTCGTCATTAAAGTTTAAAAGTGTTATTTTTAAGGAATGTAGGCTTAAGTAAAACGATTTGTTAAATTTTTATGCTATTTTTACCCATAAATTATTTTTTTGGTAGGGTAATTTTAGGGGGCAAAGGAAGAAGGGGGGGGGGGGCTAGGGCAGAAATCGGCAGTCAGAAAACTCTAAAGATAAATGCTTGGGATGATTATATACAAAATTTAAAAAAAAAATTTTTTTGGTAGGGTCATTTAGGGGGCAAAGGAAGAGGTGGGGGGGGGGGGGGGTAGGGCAGAAATCGGCAGTCATATAACTCTAAAGATAAATGCTTGGGATGATTATATACAAAATTTATAAAAAAAATTTTTTTTTGGTAGGGTCATTTAGGGGGCGAAGGGGAAGGAGGGGTTAGGGCAGAGTAGTACCAGGTTTCGTCTCAGCTTCGTCATTAAAGCTTAAAAGTGTTATTTTTAAGGAATATAGGCTTAAGTAAAACAATTTGTTAAATTTTTATGCTATTTTTGCCTATAATAACGCCCACTAAAGTGGGCGGGGTCAAAAAATATTTTTATTTTATTTAATGGCTCCAAGTTTAAGGCGTTGGACCGTATTTGACATAAAAATATATCATTTGCTTAACAAAATAACCAAAAAACTCTAAAAATTATGTTGTTTTTTCTGGGTTGGTTTAGTTCTTCTTAGGGGAACTTTTTTCGCTCTTGCCCGATTTAGCCCATCTTCGAACTTAACCTGCTCTAAGTTTTAAAATATATTTATGCCAAATTTCAAGAGTCTAGCTCTTTTCGTTTGGACTGAATCGTGATTTCCACAGACGGACGGACGGACGGACGGACGGACATGCTCAGTTCGTCTTAGATTTCATCACTGATCAAGAATATATATACTTTATGGGGTCTGAGATGGATATTTCGATGCGTTACAAACGGAATGACAAAGTGAATATACCCTCCAAATTCTTTTTTGGAGGGTATAATAAGAAAAGAGTTTTAATTTACTACAATAAATATTTGGAGGGCATTTAAGATACGACCTGGTCAAATATAACGTTTTTACTTGTTTCAATTTCAGTTAACAGTAACTATAGAATTAATGTTGCATCAACACATATTTGCTATTAATGAAAACATTATATATGAAAATTCATTGAAATAATTGTTTAAATTTAATCATAAAAAATTTAAAATATAAAACAGTAAAAACCATATCTATGTTCGTATGCACGTTTGCGTCGTATTCCCTAATTGAGTTACCAAAAAATTTATAAAACCTTGCCAGTCAGTCTGTCAGTCAGTCAGTCGTCTGTAGGTTTGTCCCTATACGAAATCAATGAAAAGTCTGCTATTCGGTAGCATCATTATGCAGCATATTTTTATCAACGTTTTTTTTTCGATTCACAAACAATTATGCAAAAATATCACCATCACATACAGTTTTTTATGATTGTATGCGTACCTGAATATTCGTAATTTAATATCACTTTATTTGCCGGCGTTTTTTCTTTTTTATAACGTTCAGTGAACACGTAAACGACTGTCTCATTAAGTGTATATATTTCCACCGGTAGTGGTGCGATTACGTACGGCAAATACAATAAGGTTGCAAATTGGTTGAAACAGTGGAATGAAAGAACAAAACAGAAATTTTGTTCGTTTGAAATGCTCAGGCAGGCAGCAAGAGAAGAGCTGAATAAATTATACATGTGTCTAGGTTTTAAATCAGGGAAGGAAACCATGATGCAATTGTACTTTTTTTTGGTACAATTACGACTTTGTTGGTACCGTGGTACTACCACGACTAATTTGGTACAATTTAAATATCTCAATCAAAAGCTTACACCTAGTTCATAAAAACGTTTTATGCTTGAACATTTTTCTTAATTTCTCAGTGAATCAGTTAATAAACATGAAATATTTCTGTGAATTATACGGTTACATAATCAAAGATTTTGTGTCAACTTTTTATTACATACAGTACGAGTATTCCAGTCAGCACTTCATGAAATTTTCGCATCATTTCTTACTCCTCTGCTTGTTCTATATATTTATTTTGTCGTTTCTTTTTGAAAATGATCTTTCGAGAGAAAACGGTTCTCTACACCCTAATCTTTCAAAATAGTGTCTTATGTCTCATATTTCTGCTAAATTATGGCTCATTTAAGTAACGGACTTGCAATTATTTGCTATAATTTTTCGCAACAGAAACATTTTTCATCGTTAGGCTGTCTTATATTTGATTCAAAAACAATCACGTTGAAAAAGGGTATAATAATTGATTTCCAAATACCGAAAAAGTTTTCAATCAATGTCTCGTTTCCTCAATTTTAAACTACCAGAAAATTTATTATCATAAATTTTAAGACTTTTTGAATAAACTTTAATCAACTGATTCCTAAATTTTTATATATAATATTTTTTTTTTGTATACATGTGTAGAGAAGTTTTTGAATTTCTATTTATAAAAATATAAGAAATATAAAAAAATTGTACCGTCATGGTATGAAAAGTACATTTTATTTAGTTAATTGGTACAAAATCAATATAGCCCTTTTCCATCCCTGGTTTAAATGCATGTATACTTTTTTTTGTTTTTGTACACACACATATGCAAAAAAAAAACATGTATGTATGCATGTGTACATCTTCATTTAATTTCTATATTATAGTCCTGATACTCGGAGTAGTCATCAGCAGCCATTTTTTTGTCTACTAAGATTCTGTGCACAGATGATGATATTATTGACAGAAATATTTTTTCAACAAACGTTTGTCTGTTTCCAGATTTATATTGTCAAAAATGGTTTTAAATTCCCAGCAGACTGGAAAATATTTCAATATATGATATTGTTCTTTAATTGCTTTTATTTATTCAATTGTGTATAACAACTGACTTTAATTAGTTGTAATCACGTTTGGTAGAGTTAAATGATGGCCAGAAAGTCATATGCTGTTGGCTGAAGGAGTTTTAATGGTTTTCACTAATTTTACGTTTTCTTTTACAAAATCAAGAAGTTTTTTGACAGTTTTATTAAATCAATTTCCAAAATGATTTTTTTTTAAGTTATTAAATTGTTTGTGTTTTATAAAGGGTTTTAAATTAAACTTTATTTTATTGTAATTATTAATTTATTTATTGCCTTTAAATTTAAACAAGAATAAATTAACAGGATGTAATACTTCAATAAAACTTATAAAGGGTGTTTTTTATGACGTTTTTTTTTATACGAATCACTCTGTTGTCTGACAGCTGTTTTGACAGTTTAAAGTGCCGTCTCTACTCAGTATTGTTTGGCAAATCATCATGAACAAGTTAACTCCAGAACAACGCTTCCAAATCGTGGAAATTTATTTTCAAAAACGGTGTTCAATTAAAAATGTTTATCCGCTTTTTTAGCGCAAAATTCTCTTCAGTGATGAGGCGCACTTTTGGTTGAATGGACATGTCAACAAGCAAAATTGCCGTATTTGGAGCAAAGATAATCTACAAGCCGTTCAAGAATTACCAATGCATCCCGATGAATGTACTGTTTGGTGCGGTCTATGGGCTGGTGGAATCATCGGTCCTTATTTCTTTAAAAATGAGGAGGGACGACGCGTTACCGTGAATGGAAATCGATACAGAATCATGATCAATGAATTTTTGGTGCCATAACTTCAAGATATGGATGTAAACGAAATGTGGTTTCAACAGGGTGCAGCATCCACTTGTCATACTGCGGGCGAAACAATGGACTTATTGAAAGAACATTTCAACGACAACATTATTTCGAGAAATGGACCGGTGAATTGGCCTCCGCGTTCGTGTGATTTGACGCCACTCGATTATTTTCTGTGGGGATACTTGAAATCATTGGTTTACGTGGATAAACCAGCAACGATTGACGCTTTGGAAACCAGTATTCAACGTGTCATGGCTGAAATACGCCCTCAAATGCTTGAAAAGGTGGTCGAAAATTGCACCTCCAGAATGATCTTTGTGCAAAATAGTCGTGGTGGCCATATGCCCGAAATTATATTTAAATGTTAAATGATAAGAAATTATCTACCAAATAAAAAATTTTTTTTGGCCATTCCATAATTTGGCATGTGTTTTATTTAAATTTCAAATCAGCAAGCTCTTATAAAAACACCCTTTACCATTAAATTTATTTAATTATCAATAGCTAAGGGTACTGTTGGCTGAAATAGTTAACAAGAGAGTATGGATCTGAAAGTCCAGAGTTGCCCTCCGCGCTCAGTCATTAATATTTTGTCGAATTCTTGTGATCAGCATTAGTACGTGATTGTGTTAGCTGTTGTCAGCCTGTTTCAGAGATGAAGACATATCACTGGTCTCAGAATCTAACTGACAGCGATCATGTACTAAAGAGCAGAGGAACAGCAAAAACTTAGCCGGCGAAATGAAAGATTGAAATATCTATAAAAAATTCTGTATCTTCTTATCTTTCTTCATCTTCCGCTCAATACTATTCTCTCCTTTCTAGTACCGGTGCAATGCATTGCATATGCAGGGGTCATCTCCTGAGTGCTGGTCCAAGCTAAGAAAAAAATAAAAATAAAATAATCTAATAGAATTTGTTTAAATAAGAACTATTATCACATTCAACTAAGCCACCTAATAAATGGTGACAAACACAATACACATGAGCACTGATGATGAAAGTGTTGCGGCTTTCGAAAACAGCTGTTCTGCTCTGCTGTGTAAGTTGAATAACTAAAACCTGATGTTGACTTTCCTTTGCGCCTTAGAATATTTATCATATCTCTCTGAGATTTAAAAACAAATTTCGGACAATTAGCCTATAAATCTTAATTCAATAAAATAATAATAAAAGGATAAGACACGACTGTTGTAAACAACCATCAAGCAATGGAACCTTATTTCTGTCTATACAAAAAGAAACCTATTTTTACATCTATTACTGTTGTATTTACAATAAAATTTTTTTATAAAAATTAAATCAACCAAAAACAAGCAAAAACGTTATATTCGACCGGGTCGAATCTTAAATACCTTCCAAATATTTAGTAAATCAAAACTCTATTTTTATTATTATTAAAATTTACATTTTTATGGTATTCGGCACCTTTCCATCAGCATAAAAGCAATTTGCGTATTAATATTTTTTATCAACGTGCACAAAAAGGAACTGATTTAAGTTATAATTTTTTAACCTGCTGGGTCCTACTTCCCTTAAGACATTTCCGTGGCCAATTTTAAAACTCTATAGCAAAAGAGCTAGACTCTTGAAATTTGGTATAAATATATCTTGAAGAATAGCACAGTTTATGTTCGGAGATGGGCTAAATCGGGCGAAAGGGAAAAAAGTTCGCCTAAGAAGAACTAAACCAACCTCTAAAAAACAACATAATTTTTAAATTTTTTTTTTGTAATTTTGTTAAGCAAATTATATATTTTTATATTAAAGCAGGTCCTACGCGTTAAACTTGGACCCATAAAATATAATAAAATTATTGTTGGGTCCCGCCCCCTTTCGTGGGCGTAATTATATGCAAAAATAGTGTAAAAATTTAACAAATTGTTTTACTTAAGCCTACATTCCTTAAAATTAAAATTTTTAAGCTTTAATGACGAAGCTGAGACGTAATCTGGTACTACTCTGCCCTACCCCCTCCTCCCCCTTCACCTCCTAAATAACCCTATAAAAAAATCAAAATTACACTTTTTAAATTTTGTATATAATCATCCCAAACATTTATTTTTGTAGTTGAAATGTTTCCCCCACAGCCCTTGCCAGAGACACCTCGCCAAAATACAGTTTTAATACCCCCCAAAGAGAATTGGACTCCATAAAGTATATATATTCTTGATCAGTAATGAAGTCTCAGACGGTCTTGCAATGCCCATACGTTCGTCTGTGGAAAACATGATATTTTAGAATTAAGATTCTATAGGTTAATTTTCGAAATTTTAATTTAAATCTCAGAAAGACATGATAAATATTCCAAGGCACAAAGGAAAGTCAACATCAGTTTTTGTTATTCAACTTACACAGCACAGCAGAACAGCTGTTTTCGAAAGACGCAACCCTTTCATCATCAGTGCTCATGTGTATTGTGTTTGTCACCACTTATTAGGTGGCTTAGTTGAATGTGATAACAGTTCCTATTTACGCAAATTTTATTGTGAAAAAGAATACGAGAACTGTATCAACCTGATGTTAACATGTTATTGTTTTAATACCCGTGTTACCGTTTGATTATTTTTCTTCATGTCCCATTTTTCTGAATTTTTTGTTCCATCATACCTAAGTCAAACTTATTTGGTTTGAATTTTATACTTAATAATATTTTCTATTTTTGAACCCCGCCCCCTTTAGTGGGCGTTGACATACGATATTATATAAAGGAATTCTGTCCCATCAAGTTAAACATTTTTAATTTACTCAATAAATATTTGGAGGGTATTTAATATTCGATCCGGTCGAATATAACATTTTTACTTGTTTCATATGATATGTAACTTCAACGCCCAATAAAGAGGGCGACGTCCAAAAATTAATTTTTTGGATTTTATGGCTCCAAGTTTAACACATTGGACCTTCTTGGACATAAAAATATATCATTTGTTTAACAAAATTACTAAAAAAAACTTTAAAAATTATGTGGTTTTTCAAAGGTTGGTTTAATTCTTCTTAAGGAAACGTTTTTCCCTTTGACCCGATGCACAGTTCATTTACGAAGTTGGCTTGTGTTATCCTGCAAATTATATTTATAACAAATTTCAATAGTCTGGCTCTTTTCGTTTGTACTGAATCGTGATTTACACAGACGGACGGAGGGAACATAGTTAAATATTCTTAGATTTCATCACTGATCAAAAATATATATACTTTATGGGGTCTTAGAGGGATATTGGAATTGTAAAGTAAATATACCCTCCAATTCTTTTTTGGAGAATATAGAAAAGCTTTGGAACTGAAAATCCCCTAAAATGGTAAACCCATAGCATTATGCAGCAGTACATGCAAATTGGGAAGCAGAACTAAATAATGAAACAACAGCGTTTGATCCCTTCACAACTTGAGCATCATATTTATTTGCAGCTGTTTTTATGACTCTTACATGTCCGTGTAAATAATTGCAAACATATTGATAGCTTCATTCTATTTACTTGTTCGTTTGTATCTATCGGATTTAGTAAAATTAAAATATTTGCTTTGATTTTTGATTTAACAAATACAAATACGGACGCATACACACACACACACTAACTTGGAAATGATACAGATTTTATTTCTGCGCATACAAATATGAAATTTCATACTTATTATTCAAACATGTGCATTTATATTAGGGCGGTACATAATGCTGAAGCAATTTTTTTGTTATATCACTAAAATGTCTTTCATGAAATTTTTATTTGACATATTGTTGTCACAATACTATTTTAAATGAAATTTATTTGTTGGCAATGTCTATATGAGTTTCAAGGCCTACTATTCTTATTCTGTTGTGACTTTTGAAAATAGTTTGTAATTTACAAATTGTGAATTCTCAGATGGTTTTCAGAAGTATTTGCATAAGATAAGAGATTTTTAACTCTTCAAAACTGTGGTAAAAGTCTACTGATGATTTGGTAAAGCACCCATGAAATGCATATAGACATCGCTTGACCACCAACAAATATATTTCATTTAAAATGTCTTTAATTTTTTTTGAAAGTTTTTAGTCATCAATCCTTTCTGAAATAAATTAAAGCAATAATTTTTAATCGAGGGTGCTGTTGGCTGAAGTAGTTAACACGAGAGACTATAAAGCGGAGGGTGTCCTGAGTTCAATGCCGCGCTCAGTCATGAATATTGTGTCGTGTTCTTCTGATCAACAGTAGTGCAAAATTGGGTTAGTTATTGTCAGCCTGTTTAGGGGATGAGGGCATTGCACTGGCCACTGATCATAATTGGCAGCGACAGAAACAATCATGTACTAAAAGAGCAGAGGAACAGCACCCTCCTTCGTCGTGTTTTCAACAAAAAATTAGCCGACGAAGCAAAAGATTAAAATTTCTGACAAAAATTTTTTATCTTCTCATCTTTCCTCTTAATACTGTCCCCACCGTTCCAGTTCCAGCGCAATGGACTGCATGTGTGCGGGTCATCCCCTGAGTGTTGAGCTAAATTAAAAAAAAATTAATTCATTGTAAAATGTGGGTGCTGTTGGCTGAAGTAGTAGAACACGAGACTATGAAGCGGAGGGTCGTGAGTTCGAGCCCGCGCTGAGTCATGAAATATTGTGTTGAATTCTTTTAAAACAGCATTAGTGCGTGGTTGTGTTAGTTGTTGCCAGCCTGTTTCAATGATGAAGGCATAGTCACTGATCACTGAACATAATTGGCAACGACTGACACTATCATGTACTAAAAGCAGAGTAACAGCACCCACCTTCGTCGGCCCTGTAGCAAAAATTAGCCGGCGAAGTAAAAGGTTGAAATAGCTACAAAAACAACTGTCTATCTTCTCATCTTTCCTAATCTGTCCCCTCAATATTATCCCCTCGTTTTCAGTTCCGGCGCAATGCATTGCATATATAGGGGTCATCCCCTGAGTGCTGGTCCTACTCCTAAAAAAAAATGACAAACCAAGAAATTAACCACAAAGCAACCTTTTTCTATCGAGTGGGTTCTCACAAACCCCATTGCAGACAACGCAGCGATATGAATCTCCAAAAAAAGTGTTTCATTCGGCTATTGCTGCTTGGGAATATCACCAAGTTGTTTTGATACCAGCCTAACTTTACATGCTGTTGTTCCCTGTCATATCGTTTATAATATTTTTTTTTTGTTTTTCAAAAATAAAAAATATTATGGTTATGTAAATAAATATGTAAAATGTTAGGTTTTATGTGCTTCCCTTGCTTCACTATCTGCATCCAGTATATCCATTTCTGTTTGTATTTGCACTAATAATTTATTGTACTTGTTCTATGCATGTTCTCGCATAGAAATATATCCATATAAAAATACATACTTCTATGTATTGACTATTTGTTGCGTTTGTGTTTTTGCTCATGTCGATGTCAACCCTTTATTCTAACTATTTTTATTATTATCATTTCCATATAAATATTGAAAAGGGATATTTTACATCATTTACAAATATCGAATATTTTCCATGTTAAATTATATTTTTAGCAACTTGTGGGGTCTGTAGGGACACGAAACTCTTTCTAAAAAAATTTTGGAAACCGGTTGACCTTAAAGGACATCCCTGCAGCTTTCGGCTAATTTTACAGTTGAAAAAGTTATTATTTTAATTTCAAAACTGCTATAACTTTCGAATGGATCAGCTGATTCCCTCGTGATAAGCGTTGATTGATGTAGTTCTTCAATACCTATAGAACAATCGAGAATACTAATTGATTTCCTATATAATTTCGCAGTGTTTTGTAAAATTAACTTTTTTCGCATTTTTAGTTCAAGAACGCATTCACCGATTTCAATCAGGTTGATAACATTCGACGTGATATTTTATTGTCAAGAGCTGATTAGTTTTTAGAATCGTTAAAGGTTATTCAAAAAAAACACTGTAACCCTTAACTGCCCAGTATGCTTTTGTAACGCAACTGACCAGTAGTGTCCAACGGACTCATTAAAGTAATCAATGAAACAAAAACGGTATACATTGTAAAAATCTGTTATTGATATTATTTACTCAGTTAGTTTGTTTATTTATCTTTAATTAATTATTTTTTGAACAAATTTTACAAATAATGTTTTTTATAGATTGTTCAGAACAGACATTCCGTTTGCATTTCTCGCAGCACTTTTTCAAAACTGCTGGTACAAAAACTAATATTGTGACAAAATGTGCTCTGCGATTTCTTGATGTATTACAAATGCAAACAAACAACCTGTTCAAAGAAAGAAGAAGAAGAAGAAGAAGCAATGATTTAAACGGCGACTTAACTGTTTCAGAACGGTGGTCACTTGTATAAAACTTGGCCGCCTCATTTCAAACAGTGTATTAATGTGGCTATTGGACACTGGGGGGTTGATGCGCTGCTGT
Source organism: Linnaemya tessellans (assembly GCA_951800035.1). Classification (NCBI taxonomy): domain Eukaryota; kingdom Metazoa; phylum Arthropoda; class Insecta; order Diptera; family Tachinidae; genus Linnaemya; species Linnaemya tessellans. The sequence continues at coordinate 4,614,458 of OX637535.1, forward strand.
TTTTGTTTATTAATAATAAATAAAAAACTATTTATGCTACAAATATTTTTGTTGCACATTTCTATTCTCAATGCCATCGCTGTAGAATAGGTAAAACGGAATTTCTCAAGAATAAATACTTTAGCTTTTATGAGCGATGTAATTCAAAAATGTGTCCGCGAGACACTTGTGGGTAGTTAAGGGTTAAAAAGAAATTTAAACATGAATATAAATTTTATTTGTCGCACTAATCAATATTAATATTAAAATTAGAATTCCTTAATAGGACTTAAGTTCACATCTGGATATAATTTTTTTATGAATTTTTATGAAATTCAATTTACTTTCATTAAGAGTAGAATATTACTAGTTCAATTGTCACGTGTTAACTTAGTCAAATTGCAGGATTGTAAGTAACAAAAAACTTTTGATCACAACAGCCAATGGCTGTGCAAAAAAGATAAAGGAAAAATGGAATATCTGCAATAGTAATCGTCAGGGTTGGGGAAGATCGTGCTAACCAAAAGTGATTTAATTTGAAATTAATATAAAAGGATCTCATATTCTATTTCGTTGAAAACTTCTGTTAAATAATTAATATTCCTAATGACTAGTACCACCGTGGAAAGAGGAAAATGTTGATCAAAGAACGGTGATGAGATGGCGTAGCAGCCTCAAAATCAGTACTGATCCTTTGTGTTAGTTTGCTGATTTAAAACCTTCTAATATTCCACTCTTAATAAAATATAACTTAAACTAAAAAGAAACAAAAAAAAAACATTTGCAGATGGCAGATTTGAACTTGAGTCCAATCAAGGAATTCTTAACTTAATAAAATATTTTTTTAGTTGTTTTGATATTTCCGGTCCAAAGCGATTCCCATTCACAGGAAATCTAAGTTTGAAGGAATCCTTTGAATGGTGGCTAGTTTTGTTGCATTCGGTTCAGTCGTTCAAAAGTTATAAGAGGGTCCATTACACACACACACGCACAAACACAGGCACACACAAAGGCACACACACAGACACACCCACACACAACCACAATCTACTTTCGTCGTCTTGAGGATCCAGGGCAAATTGCTACAATAAGGAGAGAGGAGAGGAGTGTTTCTCTCTGCAGATGGCAGTCTAGATGGGAATGCAGTTCGAAGGGCAGATGGACTTATTATCTTCTGCCCATCATAATTCCCTGGCTGGAGGCGAAACACTGCGAGCCAAACTTTTATATGACGCAGTTCTTGAGTGGACATGGTTGTTTTAGGAAATATCTGCACAAATTTGGGCACGATAGATCCCCAACATGCCCAAATTGTTTTGAGGAAGATGAGGACGCTCAGCATGTTTTATTTTGCTGCCCGAGATTTAGGCTGCCTTGGGAGTTGAATATTATTCCCCGTCAGCTTCTAGACGTGATTTTGGGTTCCGAAATTAAATCGAACGAGTGCAACCGCCATATCTGTAATCTGTAGTTAATGCAGGAACTACGAAGGCTGGAAAGACAGAGATCGAACGAGCGTTCATAAGATGAAGTGAAATCGCTAACCATCCCCTCCGCGAAGTAATACCTAGCGGCAGTCCCGCGGAGGGAGAGTGGTCGAAGGAAACAGGGGGTGGTTTTAGTACGTAGGCAGCAGTCATGGTGAATCGTGCATGCTTATGATGGAACATAATTATCTTTTGAAGATTACCACCTCCGGTTCTATACAAAAAAAAAAAAAAAAACACAAACACTTACAAACATTGTGACGGTCTCTCTAAAATTCTCAGGAGAGGATATTAGAAACTCAAAACGTGGAGATCAGGTGAAAACTCGATTTCTTCAAAATGGAGTAAATCCAGTAATTTCCCACTTTTTTAAAAATGTTAAATTTTCCCAGCGGGAATATAAAAAAATTTAACATACAAAAACTCATAATTCTACATGGAACCAAAAGATCAATGTAAGAAATCCATATGAAGTTACATACGGAATTATTGCAAACTGCTTAATTTAATATAAACACAAAATAGTATTTTAATTAAAAATTAGAATTACATGAAATATTGTAAAACATGTCACACCACTTAAGCCAGTTTTGCACCTAAACTTTATTTAAGCCCATTAAAAGCTATTAATTAAATCATCGCTACATGGAATTAAAGTTAAAAAAAAACTAAACTTCATAAATGACTGGCACTCAATTAATTTACCAGCAATACCTTTTGCATTAAATGCATTCCCTTATTTACCAGTAAAAAATAATAACTAGAAATAATATTTACATTTACCGCCAGATAATGATGTTAGAAAGGAAATTGTATTAAATGACATGATAAAAGCATTTCATAGTTTTCAATTCCACTCTGGCTTCAGTTGTCATTCACGTAACCTGCTGTCAATGCCAAAATGTGACTGTTGGTCGGTCGTAGGTGGCGAATAAAGAAAAACACTTTAATTACACTAACATCCTTGGTTGAGTTCTTGTTTTCATTTTTTTTTGTGTACTGACTGTTTACTTTCTTTTTTAATATTTTCCATCATAACAAAAGCATTAACTTTTTCACAACAATATGAACAACTTGTGCACACATGCAAACGTACACTTATTGAATTATGTTTATGTGCATGGTTGTGTACATGCATGTGTAAACGGTATAAATGTTTGCAAGTGTATGTTCACAAACAAAAAATTGTATAAAAACATATTCATAATGTCGTAAATTGTTAAATACATTCTGGTCCTCACAGTCAGAGGCAAATATTTATAAACGCAGCTTTAAGGTAGTTTTTTAATTTCTAAATATGAATCAGAAATAGGCGAATATTTAATAATGAAAATAATACTAGAATATGCAATAAAAAATTAACGCCGATTTTATTCAAAATTGTGATATGTATAAATATTTGATTTGCGTCTGCACAAAATTGTACACAAAAAAAATTTCAACTTTCTAAACATATTAAAGTAGTTAGCAGCAATAGAGTCCTTCAAAATCAGGAAGTTGTTCTGATTTTGAAGCAATGTCTTGACGTTGACGTCGACAAATAGTTACAGAATAAGGATAATTGTTTCAAAATATGTTGCCACCAATTAAATAGCTAAGCTGGATTAAACTTCTATAGAATTCTACATCAATTTATTTTTCATAGCTTCAAATTTGATGTCATATATAGAGGAAATATAGCAAAAGATTTCCCAAATTAATAGCAGACACCAAGACGAACTCCTCTGTTAAAATGTAAATTTTATTTATGATTATTTTTTCATATATTTTGCACTACACGAAAACGTCTGTAATCGCAACAAGTAGTAGTTGCTATTAAGAACGATCCGATCAGATGTCTGTGTATAAGTTTTAAATTGCATACACTCCCAGCAACAAATAAATAGCCTTAATTTGTGGTGTAAGAATTATATCACATATTATAAATTTGTTAGAAACTTGAGACAAGTTTTTTTTTAATAAAATTTTAATGTGATAAGAAACTATTTTTGCCCTCAACTGTACACTTTGATATTTGTGTAGTACAATGTACTATATAAATATATTTATTTTAAAATAAAGTAAAGAATAATATTAAGAATTGTACGCATTTCCCCATAGATTTCCTTTTTCTAGCAAAATCATCTGAATATTCTATGCTTCCATTTTCAATACATTTTACCCATTTTTTTTCTTCTCTTATTTTTAGCGTCAGTGATATACACTGGTTTGGGATACTTCATATACGGATGTTATTGAGCCAAAGCGAAGCTCCGTTTGAGTTAATTTACCAGGATACGGGAATTGATTGCCTACAGGTAAGAAAAAAATATATATTCATATAGAAAAGAATTTGTTTGGTATAGTTTTAAAAATTTGCTCTTTCTGGTGTAATTCTTAAGTGGTTTGTAAGAGCATATTTTTTATCATATAAACTTACAACAAACCCGCAACAAACACAGCTATATAGGATAATTTCCAAAAACAACAACCACCCTATGTTATTCCTCGGATCTCAAAATATCTCAATGCCAAATTTCATGTAAATTGGTGCAGCCGTTTGAGCATGAAAAGCTAACAGAGCGGCAGAGATACTTTCATATATATTATATCAGTAAAGAATAAAGTGCAAGTCATTATAAAAAATGCTAGTCGTTATAAAAAGTGCAAGTCATCATAAAAAGTGCAAGTCATCATAAAAAGTGCAACTCATCATAAAAAGTGTAAGTCGTCTTAAAAAGTGCAAGTCATCATAAAAAGTGCAAGTCATCATAAAAAGTGCAAGTCATCATAAAAAGTGCAAGCCATTATAAAAATTGCAAGTCATTATAAAAAGTGCAAGTCATCATAAAAAGTGCAAGTCATCATAAAAATTGCAGGTCATTATAAAAAGTGCAAGTCATTATAAAAAGTGCAAGTCATCATAAAAAGTGCAAGTCATCATAAAAATTGCAGGTCATTATAAAAAGTGCAAGTCATCACAAAAAGTGCATGTCATCATAAAAAGTGAAAGTCATCATAAAAAGTGCAAGTCATCATAAAAAGTGCACGTCATCATAAAAAGTACAAGTCATCATAAAAAGTGCAAGTCATCATAAAAAGGGCACGTCATCATAAAAAGTACAACTCTTAAAAGAAAAAGTGCAAGTCATCATACAAAGTGCAAGTCATCAAAAAAAAGTGCACGTCATCATAAAAAGTACAAGTCATCATAAGTATTGCAAGTCATTATAAAAAGTGCAAGTCATCATAAATATTGCAAGTCATCATAAAAAGTGCACGTCATCATAGCAAGTACAAGTCATCATAAAAAGTGCAAGTCATCATAAAAAGAAAAGGGCAAGTCATCATAAAAAGTGCAAGTCATCACAAAAAGTGCAAGTCATTATAAAAAGTGCAAGTCATCGTAATAAGTGCAAGTCATCATAAAAAGTGGAAGTCATCACAAAAAGTGCGTCATTATAAAAAGTGCAAGTCATTATAAAAAGTGCAAGTCATTGTAAAAAGTGCAAATCATTAAAAAAAAATGCAAGTCATTATAAAAAGTGCAAGTCATCATAAAAAGTGCAAGTCATTATAAAAAGTGGAAGTCAGTATAAAAAGTGCAAGAAATCATAAAAACTGAAAGTCATTATAAATAGTGGAAGTCGTCGTAAAAACTGAAAGTTAAGTGCAAATCATCATAAAAAGTGCACTTAAGGGGATTATTTCCAAAAACGAAAAAAGTAACAGAAAAAGGGATACTATGATTTTTCTTAAGTAATTTGCAATGAGTTCTGGAACTGGCATAACCTTAAAGATTTTCTGACTTTTTGCCATAAAGTTGAAGTCCCCTGACACTAACAGCCAACGGAATGCAGGCATATAAACATACCGAGCCCGTCAGAAACAAAGCAAATGTTTAATAACTATTTATTCAACATTTTTTATCCGCAGCTCTCGTAGATTAAAGGTTTTCCAGAAACCTATTTGCATAACAGACACACCCTCAATTATAATACTTCAAGACACGCTCAGTCTAAATAAAATATTTTCCAACCACTGTGTGACATTAAAACCACTGTGATACAAAAAAAGGGGAAAAATGGCAAAAACACAAACATTATGTAGAAAAGCTTTTAAAGTGACTTGTATATTGTGCGGAAGTATGTATGCACGCGTGTATGTCTGTTTATGTTATAGCAATAGAATATTTACTTTTTAGTTGCAGTGGCAAATGTGATCATCAGCAATAATAATGACTGAGGCGATGGTGATAATAATCAACATCATCATCTCCAGTATTATCATGCAGGCGAATAGAGTCCCAAGAGTATTAAAAATACCTTTCAACTATAACCAATCGATGTATAAATTTGATTTGAAATCCATTAAAATGTTACACAGCAACGCTGTTAACAAATTTTGCAATAAAACGGCAACAACAAGTGAAGTACAAATAAAACCATGAACGTCACCTTAGCAACGACTACAACAAATTCGAATGAATGTAAACTTTCTTTGACAACTTTGAGGAAAATTATTGGTAAAAAAATATGAAAATAAAACAGTTGCAAAAAATAAAGTGGTTTGTAAAATGATTACACAGAGACAACAATGACATCGAATGGAAGTAGTGAAATCTACTTCTTTTTTTTCATGTTTTTAAACTGTTAAATTAATATTCACGGTATTATTTATTATGTCTTGGGTCAAAGGACCATTTCAATATGAATTTTGTATTGTGGAAAATATTAATAGGGATTTTTACTTTTTATAACTTTGCTGCTTATATATAAAGCTGCTAAATAAAATTTCAAATAGAAATCAACTTTGAATAGAAATAGGAATAAAATATTTTTTAGCTGCCTTTTATTTGAAACAATTTTTAAGAAAATCATTTTATGCTTCTGACTGTTGGTTAACGGGACAATTATATTTAACCCTAGAAAGATAATCATATTCCAACGTAAAAGGTAATCATTCGGAAAATTTACGTATGATTTTCCAAAAACATATTGTCTTATTTTTTTAATTAATTTGGATCAAAGTTAATTTTTTCCTATGAATGAAACTAAAATACCCATATTTTGAATATGTTTCTATGTATATATTTATTATTGCAAAAAATACTCTTTCAGTCAAACAGGGTATTAAATAAAAGTGCGTTACCATCAGTTTGTTACACTTCTCGTATATAATTTCCCAATAAAATTTGTATAAACTGTTATCACATTAAACTAGATCGCTAAATAAGTGATGACAAACAAAATACACATCAGTACTGCTGATGAAAGTGTAGCGGTTTTCGAAAACAGCTGTTCTGCTCTGCTGTGTAATATTAATAATTGCAATTGATGTTGATTTTCCTTTTGTGCCTTGGAATATTTATCATGTCTTTCTGAATTTAAACAAAAATTTTCGAACAAATAGCCTATAAATCTTGACTGAATTTAATATAAGAGCATTAATCATTCTTCAGTAATCAAGTAAACATAGAAATCAAAAAAAAAAAAAAAATTTTTTTCATTGAAAGAAAACATAAAAAATAATAACAATTTCCTGAAGAAGTTAACCAAAGGTTAACGAAATATTGAAAGATAAATATATATATCATAAAGACCTTAAGCTTAAAAAATATTGTATTATTATATATAAAAAAAAAGGTCGAAAAATTAGCAAAAAACAAACAAATATTTTAATAAAATTCATTTATGCAATCGAACGTTGGCTTATCGTCTCCTTAAAGAAACAGTAAACTGAAATGAGAGCTTAACTGGCGTGATTGATTATAACATTGATTTGTAAGGCATTTTAATTTCTTAAACTTTTTTGTAAAAATTTGGTGAAGTACAGCATATTTTATTTGAATATTAGAGATTTTATTATTTCTTGGAATAAGCAAAATTTAAAACAAAATTTCAATAAACTGCACCGGCGGAATCAAATTCATTCCAACCGAAAGGTGCGACATGACTGCAAAATTTTATTTTATTTTTTATTTATTTTGTTTTTGTTTCTGTATATTTTAAAATTTCCTGTTTACTGTCTTTTTATTTTGCTAGAGACATTTTTCAGTGAAATTGATTGAAATTTCATTATAATTTTAATAGAAATTTCTATAGATTTCCTGATTGACTAATTGGCAGCGACCGACACTATCATGTACTAAAAGCAGAGTAACAGCATCCACCTTCGTCGGTCCTGTAGCAAAAACTAGCCGGCGAATTACAAGGTTGAAATAGCTACAAAAACAACTGTCTATCTTCTCATCTTTCCTAGTCTGTCCCCTCAATACTATCCCCTCGTTTTCAGTTCCGGCGCAATGCATTGCATATATAGGGGTCATCCCCCTACTGTTGGTCCAAGATAAAAAAAAAAGAAAATCAATAATTATTGAAGTGATCCACTAAGGCACGTTTTAGTCACATTTTATAAATAGCGTCCTGTCTGTGCAAATACCACTCAGAGCGATAAATAATCTAATCTAATCTGAGCCTGACACTAACTCTATCTCTCTATGATGCATCAATGTGAACAGGATATGAGCATGAAGACGGCAGATCCACGATATATGTCCATGTGCATGTATTTAGCGACTACGTGTAATTTTGAGGTTGTGCAAAAAGAGAAACAAAATTATCTTTTAATCGCATTTAAAGTTTAGTAGGAAATTTTTTTTTATTTATTTATTTATTTAAATATATAGTCAATGGATATAATACTTACAGACTATTAGTATAATTTTGGAACAAAAGAAAAATAAAGTACAAAATATATGAATTAAGATAAACAATAATTTTAGGTTGCACAGCATTGGAACTTAAAGAATAATTAACGAATTCAGACAAATAATTATATTCACGACATAACCTCAAAAATGTCTCAGCAAAAGCATAGTTAGATCTACAAAAATTAATAACAAGAGGATTATAATGACGAGTAGTACGAGTAGGAATGTTAAATTGGACAGAATTTATCAGATATTCGGAACAAATGCTGCCATTAATAAGGTTTATCATAAAAGTCAAATTTAACATTGTACGACGGCTTTTAAGAGTTGGAAATTTTATTAATGCTAGTCTACTAGTGTAGGATGGAAGATTTTGTGGAAGAGCTGCATTGAAGGCCACGTAAACAAAACAATAAAAATTATTTTTGTACAGACTCAAGACTATTATTGTAGATACTATAATAAGGATCCCATATGATTGAACCATATTCCAAAATAGGCCTCACTAAGGCTGCTTCGTAATGTAAGTGTCAGAAAACTCCTTTGCCCAGCGTTTTATGAAGCCAAGAGCACCTCTAGCTTTGTTCACAGTTAGTGTAATGTGAGAAGCAAAATTCAAAAATCAAGAAACGAGTCCACCAACTCCAACTGATGACCACCCAATGAGTAGTTAACAGAAATAGCTTTGGTTCTAGAAAAACGCATACATTTACATATCTTTAGATTCAACACCATTAAATTATAAATTTGGAGATAAATATGGTCAGCAAGGAAAACATTGATGCTTAGCCATATGTGCGAACATCCATGTCAAAGCATGGCACGAAACATAGACATGAATAATCTACATTAGCCATATTCGATGTCCGTCATGATGCTCATGGCTAGTGGAGACGGGAAGTAAGGAGAAAACTTATACAATGCCTATTAAGATATTCATAATAAAATGCTTGTATTTAACAATTATAGAATATAATAAAAATTAATTAACGAATTCAGACAAATATTTTTTCATATCAAACAAAATAATTAATTTCCTGAAGAAGTCACACAAAGGAGTGACGAAATATTGAAATTAAAAATTAAACTAAAAGAAAGAGACCTTAAGCTTAAAAATATCAGAATACAATAATAGAAAATAATATATTCACAAAAAAATTTTATCCTTCTTCCTTCTTCTTCTTATATTTTCTCATAAAGTTAAAGTTAAAGTTGCTATAAATTTTTAATAGAGTTCTATTAGTTATTTTACAAATGGAACAGTGTCGCTACATTTTGACAAAATGTCTTCTCTTTAGAAGCATAAATTCCTCCAAGGATGAAATTGTGCAAGAACATTATTTAAAAATTATTTCCCCGAACCACTCTAATTCTTTATTATTGGTAAATAATTTCAGAGTCTTAAGTACTCTATCTCAAGGCTAAATTAATTGTTTTAAAATAAATAAAGAACTTGGAACTTTTCACTGTGTACGTGGTGTTTAAATACTTGCCAAGTACAATCAAGACAGCTTCAATGTATTGTAAAATCCAAAATTATTTACTTTCTTTCCCCCTAATATGACAATTCGACTATGATATACCTTTTGCTCTTAAAGTAATAAACTAAACAACAAAATAACAAGTCATACATTAAGAAAACAACACAAATATGAACATGAAACTCTGCTTTAAACAGCGAAAACAAAAAATAAATAAAATGAATGTAAATTAAAGCTGCCTTGCTGCTGCAAATGATTTGGAATATAATGAGTAAACTTGAAAACGGTTACTAGGTCAGTAACATTTACATGACCAACTCAACGAAATAGACACTAAAAGAGGCAACACATACGGGCTCATACGAACGCATGAAAGCCGAAAGCTTGACGACATTACAAGAGAAAAATCGAGAGACAGTTAAACAGATATACGTACAAGTGTGTAGGTGTGTGCAAATAAATTGACAATTATAAAAAAGGAAAATACTGGAGAGGGAGAGAGAGAAAGAGAGAGAGAGAGAAAGCTGAGAAGAGAGATATGAGAAGCTAAAATAATATCAAGAGGATATTTACTCATTTTAGTACCAAAAGCATCCTTCAAGTACTAAAAAAAAATGTTACATGAGTTGAGTAACTTTTAGAGATGCACACTCACACACACACACACTTTCAAAAGGCTGCCCTTAAAGGCCAACAATCTTTAAATGCCGCTCAGTTGTGTTGTAAATGTAACTGGAACACACACACACACACACTCAAAAATGGCAATCGAAAACACGAACTCCGTGGAAGAATAAATGCCAACGTTTATTACTTCTGCCGAAGTTGGAGAAAAATTATGACACAGCAATTGCTTTTATGGCTGCTGTCTGTATTGCTCTTGTTGCCGTAGCAGTTGATGCTAATGCGATGTATTCTGAGCCAGCAAGAGACTACTTGTTTGTACAGACAGCTACAACAAAAAGGACATTCGTGGTGTTGTGAGAATAATTCGGCTTTTACGACACAATACAATCAAATATTTTACGTGACTGTTTATACGTGTATGCGTGCGTATATGCTTGTTGGTATCTCAGTACGATGCTGTTGTGTGCTGTATGCTGTTGATGTTTTATATCAAATAAAAAAACCAAAAAAAAAAGCAAAAAGCACACATACACAAAATAACAATAATAACAAGAAAAACTCTTGTTTTGGGGTTTAAGCAACGGTATAATTCTAAAATACTTTTAGTACTTATTAGAAAGTGTAATGTAACGGTCGCTTTTTCACATTACGAGCTAGAATTATTTAACATACAGAATGTTGTAAACGGGTAGATTCTGTTTTCTAATGAAAATTGGAAAGGAAAAATATGCATGTATCTCTACTGCTTACTAAACGAGTGTGTAATTGTGTGTGAAGTTTTTTTTTCTGCTACAAATTCTTTGTATGATTTGCTGTCAACTGTGGCTTAAAGTGAAATACTAAATAATTAAATATAAATTTAAAAGAGAAAAAAAAAAATACGAAATGGAAAATTTCAAAAATTAAACCAGTTTTCAGAATGCATAAAACGAAAGTGTAGTAAAAAGTGCTTAAAGCAACTGCAATGAAAATGATGATGGTAAAAATAAGAATAAAAATCGCACTATATACGAGTGCATACAAAAACAGTCATTTAAAGCATATTACAGCTATTTAAAAAAAATAATTAGCAAAGCAAAAAAAAAAAAAGATAATAATAGCAGTTCCGCCATTCAGGATCTCTGGCTGTCATTACACTTGTAATTTATAACGCAATTATATGAAGATAAAATCTACGACTACAGTCTACAGCAACATTTCAGCGCAGCAATTAAAGTTTTTTTCGGTGTTTTTCATCTTCTATTTTAAAATTTCTTTTTTTTTCCTCTCTAAACCGCAAATAACAGCATGAAGCCATTCAAATTCCACTTTTTTTTTATTTTCACTTTAACGATGTTGTTTCCTTTTTATATTTTATTTTAATGCTTTTCAACATAAAATTACGATGCTAAGGAAGTTTTTATAGGAAGCTTCCTTTCAACCAAAATTCTTTCTTCGTTGTACACAAATACACATGTACATATGTATGTGTGTACTTGTGTTAAGCAGTACACGGAGAAAAGTTTCGTGTAGAGTATATAAATTTTTAACAGTTTGTTTTTGTGGGCAAACTTTTATTTTCAAGTCCCGAAAATTGTTTACACAAGCATAATTATATTTTCGGTGTACTCGCTCTACTTACTGGTATAAAAACAAAACAACATATTTTTATTTAACGCGAAACAATACAAGAATATCAAAATTTAACTACAAACTAAACATGGCAACTAACAATTGTGTGCTAAGTAATAAAATTTATGTAAAAATAAAATAAGTGTCCGAGTAATAACCGGCAGCAGTATTTTATGCCCAGAAACTTTAAAGCGTTTATGATTTAAAGTACCTGATTTTCATAATAAATTGGAGTTTTTCAATATGCTTTACGTTAATAATGCCTCTTAATGAAAATCATAGTTATTAGGGGCTAAGCCTCTATAAATGTCTGCCTTTTGCTATGGCAATTGTAAGATCACCACTACAACTTAAGACTTGTATACAAAACGAGAGAGTCAGTTATAACAGTTAAACAATCTCCCTTATTCTGTAACATTTTGTCAACGTCAAGTCAAGACAATATTAAAACTAAAACATCTGAATATTATTTTTTCTTCTTGTTTAATTTCTTTTAACAGCCTCTTGGCATTTTATAGGCCTTAGGGAATAGTCAGAGGCAGTCAGCTGTAATCAATTGGTACCCACAACCAGGGTGCAACTGCCCTATTTTTGATATTGTCTCATGGTGACGTTGACAAATAGTTACGGGATAATGAGGGAATAATTTTATCTCATTGGATTATTGCTTTATTTGTGGCAGGTTAAGATCTCTATGTGAACATGTTTTATTGAATTTTATATGAAAGTAAAATTTGATTTAACGCAAGATCATAAGCACATTTAATTTGCTATAAAGAAAACGTTTTGCTCATAAATGAATATGGGAATTACAAAAGTCAGTTAAATGACTAATGACTTCGTTTATTTAACGGCCGAAGTAATGAACTTCAGTCTAACAAAAAATTGCAATTTAAATACATTTTTTCATGTATGAAATCCTTGTAAATCCTTATGGTCACATTAAAATGTAAGAATGATTTAAATGCTTTTAAGTACACTGAAAAAAATTGCAGCAAATCACAAGCACATATTTACGATATATATATATATATATATATATAAATATATATATATGTATATATATATATATATATATATATATATATATGTATATATATATATATATATATATATATATATATATATATATATATATATATGTATATATATATATATATATATATACATATATATATGTATATATATATATATATATATATATATATATATATATATATACGTATATATATATATATATATATATATATATATACGTATATATATATATATATATATATATATATATATATATACGTATATATATATATATATATATATATATATGTGTATATATATATATATATATATATATATATATATATATATAGATAAATAGATAGTTATTTATCAGATTTTTTTACAAGTCTTTCCCTCTTGGAAATGTTTATGAAAATTTTCATAAATTGCGAGCCAGATGTTTTCCCATGATTGATATATACCTGCAACGCCATTTTTAACAGATGTTTTTCTTTAAATTCTCAGTTATTTATGTATACAAAGAATTTTCCAACAAGAACTTTGTTTTTCAACTGTGGCAACACCAACAACAGGATAGTTTTGACATTTAGTTTTTTTTTAAGGTATTCGTATTCGATGCATTGGAAATTGTTACAATGATTTCCGTTTCGCTAGAAAATCGCATTAAAATAATTAAAATCCATTATGAAAATAGTGATTCCGTTAAAGTTCATATTTCGTAAAATTCATGATATTTTCGGACAACAAAATCGTTCTTCTGAGACCTCCTGTAAACAAGCAAAATTGGCACATTTGGGCTTCTGAAAATTCTACAGCAATTATTGAGAAGCCTTTGCATGCTCAACGTGCCACTGTACGTATAATTAATATGACAATTGAATTGAATAATTTAAAAATGAAGAAATATTTTTCTAACAAACTGTAATTGATACAGTATGCTTTGTTATGAGCGACGCTCAAAATCAACAAATTGTTCACACATGTAAATACATCTATATGTAGGTGAAGATGTATGGGCATATGAGTTTCTAATTTAAGCATGGAAACATAAAAACTTTCTATAAAAAGGTTTAGTAAGTTTTTACTTCCACATGCAAGTATAACTTTTTGCTGTTGCCGGTTGAAATGGATAACGCGAGAATAATAAACCGAACATCCCGTGCTGGACTTCACTCTGAATCAAAAAAATAAAAAAAATACAATAAAAATAAGGAGGAACATCTTACAATATTAACATGTAATTGTATTGACAAAACTCGGTGTAGGTGTTCTATCAATTAATAATTTAAATGTATTGACAAAAAAATTAATTGTGTTTACAAACAATTATTTTTAGTATATATAAAAACATTTACACCTACTGTGAGTAATTTCTTTTCCGAAAGGTTTTCCATTTTCCTTCAATTGCACTCGTGAACAATTTTTCTTATAATTTTTTTTTTTAATATTTTTGAAATCTTTTTCGGTTTCAAACTTTTGGCATTTAGTTTCCCTCTGCTTTTCGAATAGAAATTCCACATGAAGTTCACGATTCCTATTTGCACGTGAGGTGGAATAAAAATTTCTCGGCATCAAACTTTTCACTTGTTAATCAGTATAAGGGTAATGAGCATATGTTTTTATAGCTTTAAAAATATTTAAAGCACAAATACTATTATAATCTTAGCAAAGTGTTTTAAAAGGTTCACAATTTTCGGGGAAAATTTGCATATGCAACTGCTTAAAGCCTTGACTAACTATCCTACACAATCGGACGCTTCATTCACAGGAAAATCTGGCAAAAGCCTGACAGATTTAAAAAAAAAAATCATTGTATTCTGATATTTTTAAGGTTAAGGTGTCTTTATTTTAAATTAATTTTTATTTTTAATATTTCGTCACTCCTTTGTGTGACTTCTTCAGGAAATATTTAATTTCCTTAAGCTAAAAAAATATCAGAATACAATAATAATTAAAAAGAGGTCAAGAAACCAGAAAAATTAAAAAAAAAAAATCTGTTAAAAATGGCGTTGCAGGTATATATCAATCATGGGCAAACATCTGGCTCGCAGTTTATGAAAATTTCCATAAACATTTCCAAGTGGGAAAGACTTGTAAAAAAATATGTTACAAGGTTACGTTTTTAAGCCACACTATTATTATTTTTTAGCACATATTGTGTAAAATAGTTAGTCATGGCCTTTAGATATTTTGTAGAATGTGGAACAAAAATAGAAGAAAAGTTGAATACCTACAAACAACATTTCTATTTACTAATAAAATTTGTTTAAATATGAACTGTTATCATATTCAACTAAGCCACGTAATAAATGGTGACAAACACAATACACATGAGCACTGATGATGCAAGTGTTGCGGCTTTCGAAAACAACTGTTCTGCTCTGCTGTGTAACTTGAATAACAAAAACTGATGATGACTTGCCTTTGTGCCTTGGAATACTTATCATGTCTTTCTGAGATTTAAATTAAAATTTCGAACAATTAGCCTATAAAATATTAATTCAATTTAATATAGCAATATAAAAATGTTCGTTAAAATTCTTACTACATAATTAATTTTATTTTTTTTTAAATTTTAGCACTTTAAGACTTCTATAGTGTTACCAACTCACCTACTGCATGGCAAAGTTCATATTAAGATGCAATGACGTCATGATGTTTATGTCCCAAGAATGATTTTTAACAAACCGATTTTTTCACTCTTATAAATTCAATTCACCGTGACATGAATTTAAAGTGAAAAACATATTTTCTATTAAATTTGGGGAAAAATGGTTTTCCAAATAAAATTGCAAAGACTCCTTTTTTCCTTTTGTTAACGATTTAGTTGCTGGCTCTAAAATTCCTCTCCGAGTTTAATTTTATTATGGGTCTCTAAACAATCTAACTTACATAATTAAACTGTTAATATAATAACATGACATTAAGAAAATATATTTCCGAATAGCAGCAGAACATTATGAACTCATTCATACAATGAAATATTGTTATAATATTATGCCCAGTGGTTGTTTATATACTGCCAGCTTTACTAAAACTATATACGTACTTATATAAATGTATGCTGTATATAAAAGAAAACAGCTTTTCCTAAACAACTTTTTGTCTGGTTTATTTTCTTTGTTATTCCCTTGGGTGTGCCATATTTCTTATCAGCAATATCTATACCTAAACGCTGGAAACGGGTACAATGTTTTAAGGTTTCAATAACAACACATGGACAAACAAACAAACAAACAAACGAACTGAAAAACTTATAAACACAAAACTTAAACTAAACAGACGACAGGAGCTCTTAAGATGAGATCAGAAGAATTCAAATATCTGCCAACTTAATAATACAATTAGTTTCGCCTACTTTTTTTCTTCTACAAAAGACAGACAAAAAAATTTTTGTTATACTTTCACAGTCACATGTACTAGAGTATTTAATCCAATTTCGGACTAAAAACGTATCGCCAGAGAAGCCAGTTTTTGCAAATAAAATTAAAATTTTCGTTTGGGATTTTATATTGAAAATAATAAAAAAAAATTTTAGTTTCTTAATGCTGTTTCCCAGACAAAAACTTTTAATTTTATTTACAGAAACAGGACCTAAAATAGAAAATAGTGAAGGTTTTCTTTCTAAAATTCACATGCATACAAACATTCTTATATAACAATGAAAAAACAAAGAATTTGAATTGAATAGAATTAAAGTCAGCATTTATTCTGACTTGGACAAAAACAGAGCAGCGCTAACACTTCTATTCATCTCAAATTCTGCGATCAATTTAAGAGTAATGGAATGCCACTCCAAGTGGGATTTGCAGCCCGTATACATGGCGAGCAAATCTTATAGTTCTCATTAAAAAATATGTAACATTTTTAATGGCAATATAACTTAAGGTGCCTTAATCGTAATATTCTCTCTGGCCCACGATGTCACTCGATATCGTTTGCTCATATAAATACATTTAAAACAAAAACTAATTTCCAAATTTTGTTTTTGTTTTAAATATATTTATATGAGAAAACGATATCGTGGGCCAGGCAGATTATGTATTAGTCACTTAGATCCCTTGAGCTCTAAGCCCCTATATTAAGATAAACCTGCAAACACCATTACATTGATAATGAGGGCGAAGTGGAGTGTGAAAACATACTTCTGCTGCTCTCTCTTCTAGGATGACTAATTAATTGATTCCACAATTCATTAGCTCAGTCGCATCGGAAGAAAAAGAAGATTTTTGCTTATAACCTGAAGAAGAGAAAAGTTATATGTGATCTTTCTTTAAATTTGAATAAAATAAATTGACTCTGGGATATCATTTATTTTTAATTTTATTGATTTTTTTGTAATATCTATTGATGCCATTATGTGTGGAATACAACATCTTTCACATCACCACTACGGTTTCTTTGGGGTGAATCGCATGTCTAATTTTTAATGACTCTGTAACATAAAACGGGCTGAATTTGGCCGATGGTTTGTGTTTAATTTTCTTACACCTGGGACTTAAGAAAATCTTACAAGAAAAACTCTAATTGGTTCTAATCGCACAATCTCGGTAGACTGCTCACAGCACCAGCACGTGAAATGTCTTCAAATCTTCTTTGGCCGAACGGTTCGTATGTGGAACAAACTTCCAGCAGAGATCTTTCCTGCCAGTTTTAATTTGGGAAGGTTCAAATCGAACGTTCACAAACACGGTTCCCACTGAGTAAAAAAAATGTCTACCAAAATTTTCCGAAAATGTTACCAAAAAGTTACTAAAATTTTTTTTTTTATAAAAACAAAAATTTCTATTTTTATTATAATAAAAACAACAACTTTTAACATAAAACGTTTTAATTCATTTTAGAACATAAATAAATATTTCAATTCATTATACCTACGAATTCCGCATTTAATTTAAATAAATTATTTAATATTGCAGTCGTTGAACAATTTGTCGCACATTCACACAGTTGTTTTAATGATTTTTTTTCTCAGTGTTGAGTAATGCGGAAAAATGATAAAAGAAAAGCAATAATTTGATAGTTTGTCAAGCCTTAAAAACAAAGTTACCAACCCTAAAGAAAATTACCAATTTTGGTAGAAGGTTACCAATTATGGCAACTGTGTTCACAAATACTACTCCCTCTATCCTCCTTCCCTTAACCAACTTTGCTAGTTCTGTCACAATGCATCGCATATATAGAGGTCATCCCCTGAGTGCTGGTCCAAGAAAACAAAATCGGTTGTGTGAAATATCTAATCTGACATGGGGCATTGAAACCAAATGTTGGTGGGTGTGCGGTTCATCGAATTCAGGCTAAAGGAAGTTGGTAACCATCAACCTTTAGCGCTCGCTCGGTCTGTCCAATGCCGTTCTTAAAGGAATACAGAACGATGTTGCCTTAGCAGAAAATCCACACCAAACAGTGAGTCTTTTGCAATCATTGGACGGTCTTGGATTTCATTTGGATTTTCCCAAATTTCACAATTTTGTTTGTTCACGTACCCATTTATCCAGAAATGGGCTTGATGGCGTTAGAAAATTTTTAGTTGAAAATTAGGGTCAGTTACCTATAAAAAAAAAGTTTATTATTTGCCCGTGCTGTTGAATCCTATATCAAATCCTAGATGATTTGGCAAAATTAACTGAATACATGACAACTATTTTTAATGAACAAATGACCGCTATCAACTGTCGATTTTTGGAAGTCCTTGTTGGAAGACTCCTATTTTCAAATGTAAGAAATTTAAAATGTTGATTCAATACAGTCACTTCTATATTAAATTGAATTAAGATTCTATAGGCTAATTGTTCGAAATTTTAATTTAAATCTCAGAAAGACATGATAAATATTCCAAGGCACAAAGGCAAGTCACCATCAGTTTTTGTTATTCAACTTACACAGCAGAGCAGAACAGCTGTTTTCGAAAGACGCAACCCTTTCATCATCAGTGGGCATGTGTACTGTGTTTGTCACCACTTATTAGGTGGCTTATTTGAATGTGATAGTCACTTCTAGTTTAAAGTCATATATGAAATTTTTTATTGTCACAATTCTATTTTAAATGAAATTTATTTGTTTTAATAATTTGTAATATACAAATTGTGAATTCTCAGATGCTTTTCAGAAGTATGTGCATAAGATACGAGGTTTTTGACTTTTAAAAACTGTGGTTAAAGTCTACTGATGATTTTGTAAAGCACCAATGAAATGCATATAGACATCGCTTGACCATCAACGAATAAATTTAATTTAAAATTAAAGTCTTATAATTAAACAAGTCTATGCGGTAAATGATTTTGCTTAAAATATATTGAATTGTGTATTGTTTATATCTCGTTAAAAGGAGTTTATTTTCTGGTATTGATTGCCATACATTTATTACCTATTTCATAAAGTCGAATAAATTCTTTCTTTCGTAGAATTATATTTGATGCAAAAACCAAATTTTATAAATTGTTGTTATTTCAAATGTATTTACACGAACGAAAGAAATCTGTTGGCAGTGCGAAAATGGCAATTAAATATTTTTTACAAAATTAATCTATCAAGTAGAATATTCTCATTAATATAAACATTTTGATTTAGTAGTTAGAACATTGTTAAGAAAAATAAATTAATACTGCATAATTATACGATAACATACACTTATACTATTTATGGCATATTGTGAATTGAACAAATTTAAATTTGCCTCCTGCATTTTCAATTGCCTCAGCTCCTCTAGCTCTGAACATTGGATGCTGCATGAGATCAGTTATTAAGAACACAACCACTAGAGTTGTTTGTTAAGTTTCCTTATATTCCTCAGTTACCCATTAATTGCTACGAATATTTTTTTTAATAAAAACCCAAATCATTTTAATGATAGCAAAACATTTTTTATTACTAATTTTAGTGTCAGTGTATAGTTGCTTGAAAATGTTATTCATATAATTATTCAACTTTTCTAAAGTTCAAGCATAAGTTTTAAAATGGTTTATAATTGTTTTTACTAATTTTTCTGCACGCAAAAGTATTTCAGAAATTAAACTTTGCCAAAACCGAAAAGTTTTTCGCTAGTTTTAGTAAATCAATTCCCACAATGAATCTCTTGAAATTATTAAATTGCTTTTATTTTAAAGAAAGATTTATAAATTGAACTTTATTTTACGGTAGTCACTAATTTTATTATTGCCTTTAAAATTAAACAACAACAAATTAACAGGATATAATACCTCATAAAACTTGAAGAATTAAATTTATTTATTTATCAATATTTGAAGGTGCTTTTAGCTGAAGTATTTAATAGGAGACTATGATTTGGAGGGTCCTGAGTTGGGCTCGGCACTCAGTCATCAATATTGTGTCGAATTCTTGTGATCAGCATTAGTTGTGTTAGTTCTTGTCCGCCTGTTTCAGTGATAAAGGCAATACACTGGTCACTTAACATAACTGGTGGCGACTGACGCAGTCATTTACTACAAAGCAAAGGAACAGCACTCTGCTTCGTCGGCCCTGTGGCAAAAAAAAATTAGACGGCGAAGTAAAAGGTTCAAGTGACTACAAAAATTCTGTATCTTCTCGTTTTCCTTCATTTGTTCCCCTCCTTTCTAGTTCCGTTGCAATGCACTGCATATATAAGGGTCATCCCCTGAGTGCTGGTCCGAGATAAAAAAAAAAATTCATAAAAAAATATATAATTTGCAGATTGCAGACTCGAACTGAAAGCCTTTTAAATAATTTTTATCTTAGTAATAAATTTTATATGAAATAAATTCAATACCAATTAAAATTTGTTTGAATCCATATCAGTTAGTATTCAATATAAGCCTTTCTTGAAAAGTCAAATTTTTGTATGTAATTCTCGAATAGTCTATGACAGTTTGCGCAACATTTGATGGTTTTCAGAATAAAGTTAAAGTCTACCAGTAAGTGATTCATGGATGGTTGTGCTGGTTTTTCCTGTTTCAGTAATTTAGGTATAACACTGGTCACTGAGCATAATTGGCAGCGACCATCATGTAGTAAAAAGCAGAGGAACAGCATCTACCTTCGTCGGTCCTGTACAAAAAAATATTTGCCAGCGAATTACAAGGTTGAAATAACTACAACAACTTCTGTGTCTTTTCACCTTTCTTCATCTGTGTTTAAATAGTATTGCCTCCTTAGGAGTTCGCACTGCATATGTAGGGGTCATCCTCTGAGTGCTGGTCCGAGTTAAAGAAAAATAATATGCAAAATCAATTAGAAGACAATTGAATTTCAAACGAAATATAAGAATTCTAAATGCTTAATGCATGAAGCATTAAACACATTCAATACAGCAGGCTACCGACTACAACCTGTCAAAAATAGAATACATGTGTTTATATGGGAGTGAATATTTTCAAAACTACACTGCAGGTTGTTGTCCGTGCTACTTTTGTGGTTGTAGTCAAATTTAACTAATTTCTATTTTCATAGGCGACAATAAACAGATTAGTGCTGCCAATACAATGAAAAATCTTAAATAAATAAACGTTTCAAATTTTTTTGAATCTAGTTAAGAATATGAAAATTGTTGAAAATGAAAAATGTAATAGCGCTTTCAAGAATAAAAATTATTTTTTTATTGTTAGTTTTATCAACGGGCTTAAGTTCGAATCTGCAAGACTGCAAACCATTTTTTATTATTTTATTAATAAATAAATTTGTTCAATGGCACGCGCATTTTTTCATTGTAAATTGACAACTAAATTCAATTACTTGAACATAAATAACAAAGAAGCTTTAGTTATCAGCAGCCGATGGCTCTGGAAAAAGCGAAAGAGATACATGGAATATTGGGAATATTAATCGTCAGGGTTGGGGAATTTCGTACTAACCAAAAAATGTAATAACCTAAAAATATGAATGTGATAACTTCTCATATTCAATTTTCGTTAAAATATTGGTTAAATAGTTGATAATCCTACTAACTAGCACCACTTGCAAAAGTGGAAAAATTGAACAAAGAACGCTGATGAGATGGCGTAGCGGCCTCGAAATCAGTACTGATCCGTTCTGCTGGTTTGATGATTATTGAAAAATATTCTTAATATTCCAATCTTAATATAAATTAATAAAAAATTGAATTTGAACAAATTCATTTATTAATAAAATAATAAAAAAATGGTTTGCAGTCTTGCAGATTCGAACTTAAGCCCGTTGATAAAATTAACAATTTACATAAGAAAGTTCGACTAATAAAAATTCATACATAATTTTTAACTAATTTCTATTTTCATAGGCGCCAATAAATAAATTAGTGCTGCCAACACAGTGAAACATTTTAAATAAATGAATGAATGAAACTTGTTGAAAATGAAAAATTTAATAGCCCTTTCAAGAATAAAAGTTATTTTTTTTATATATTTATTTATTTCTTACATTCTCTCTCGGCTTTTATATTTTAATTTTATTTATTTATTATTTTGTTTTTTAACTCCTAGAATATATGTCCCATATAAACGATATGGATATCATTTCAAAGTACTCCAAAATGTCTCTTTCTATTATTAGACATATTTTTCAAATTTAATCACCTATTGCAAGTATTATTAAATTTTAAAATTTTGTATCTGACTTTTCAAGTAAAAATGGCATTATTTTGTATATTGTATATATTTGATAGCCGTTATCGATAAAAGACGTGAGTTAGGTCGCAAATAAATTAATTAATAAACTCATTTTCATAGTACCACAACAAAAAAAGGACATCAAAATGTATTTATTACAAATGCAAAAACAATTAAAGAGCTATAAACAAATAAAGTGTTTTTATTATTAAATTTGTTTCGGTCTATAAATAGATTTAGAATAAGCGCTTTTTTATGTATGAAAGTGGCACCACTAAAATGAGATGTTGACAATGTAGCTGCTTTCTCAAAAATAATTAAGTAGCTGACTACGAGGCGACGACTGTAGTCAACGGCTTTTGTAGTCGTGTGTTCGTGTAGCCTGCTGTCTCGAATGTGTTTAAAGCATTAAATTCGATTAGTGCAATTTTAAAAGAATTAAAACTGGGACTGTAATAAGAAGCCTTTTATTTCGTTGTACTCTCTTGTACTTTGTTGGCCGTGTTGGTATGTGTGTGATAACAGATTATTTTTTCAAGTGCTTCGGTGAATTTTGTAAAGTCCTTGTCTGCAGTTAAACAAATACTATAAATGGTTATAGTACTGCATTTTAAATTGATCTTGAAACTGGCACAAACACGCTTAAGTACCATAACGAATTTTCAAAATATTAAATATTTCCTTAACATGTTTTAAAATCGTGTAATAGACAACCAGCAATACTTCTAAGGCATACAAAATAGATAAAAACTATTTTCCCTTAAAGATAATAATAACTTAAAGTAAATGGAGGAAAAACTACTAAGACAACACAAACTGGCACAAGCCTACAAATATGTAAATGTTTGTGGCTGTTATAAAGCACAGAAAATTGTTTGAAGCAAAAAATAAAATAAAGTAAAAAAAATCGTAGAACTAGGAGAATAAAAATAAGTTGAAAGCAGCAACATTAGCGCTTGTCATGGATATACTTGTTCCACGCTTGGCCAGCGAAGCGTAACGATGAAGAACAAACAAAAAATTTTATTGACAATTTTTTTACGCATTATGCAGCACTATTTTGTGGCAATAAGAGTATCTAAATGAAGAAATTTTTTTAATGTGGTCGGCCCTACACACAAGGACACAAAATGCTATAAATTTTTACAAAAAAATATATTTAATATTTCACCCACAAAGACAATTACGCGCGTATAATTACGTTTAATTTAGTTTATTGTAACTTTGGGTCGCATCTTTTGCTTCTTTAACATTCCTGGTACTCCAAATAAATACTATTGAGAAGAAAAAAAAATATATATATAAAGGAATCGTACATATTTTTTTAGAAAACAGCTCAAGTGAAGTTATGAGTTAATGAAGCATAAAGGTCATCAGCATGACTAAAAAGCCCACAAGGCCAAGAAAACTTGGAATAAAGAATATAAAAAAAATATCTTCATTCAAAGTGTAGCTTAATGAAATATATATTGTGGAAATATTTCATGTTGGGGCAACATAAGAAATAAATAATGATAGCAGATAATACGGAAACCAATTTGTTTTGTGGAAACTCAGTTTGGTAATGCGAAAAGAAAATTCATTAAATATTTATAAAAATAAAAAAATCACCGTTAAGTAGTTTGTAGTTACAAACAGGAAATAGAAAACAAAAAATGGGATACTAGCCAGAAAAACTCATATCAAATTGTTTCAAAACCGTTACACTTTTATTGCTGACAAATAACTTTAAGTAGTGGATTTAATATTTTAAAATTGTAGCATTTCAATCAAAAATTTTTTTTGCAAAACGGTTTAATTGCATTTTTTTTAGACCTTTGCTTCACTTAACTTTCATCACAACAAATGTTAAATTCATAGAAATTTTAATAGAAAAGACAGCGTGTTGTTTCATCAATGATTCGGCTAATCAATTGCTTCAGTCATAATAAATATTATATTACCAATTAATTAAAAAATATTGTGTTAACATCAGGTTGATACAGTTCTCGTATTCAATTTCCTAATAAAATTTTTTTAAATAAGAACTGTTATCATATTCAACTAAGCCAGCTAATAAGTGGTGACAAACACAATACACATAAGCACTGATGACGAAAGCGTTGCGGCTTACGAAAACAGCTGTTCTGCTCTGCTGTGTAAGTTGAATAACAAATTTTGAACAATTAGCCTATAAATCTTAATTAAAAATAAATATAATTTTTCGCCCCTAATTTGAATTCGAATCTATAGTTAATTTGTTATTCAGTTTAAATTTCATAATAAAATAAAAATCATGAAAAAACGCTTTATGTAATATTTGAACATACGCCGACTAGTACTTTTAATTATTTCAGACAACAATTAAAATTAACTTTTTAAAAATCGATAAATAATCAAAAAATTCAAGTTCAAAATGTAAAAAATTATTCTGCAATGGCAGAGTGTTTTTACTTACACACCATTTAACTATTGCTCATACGCCACAGCCGACAACATTTAAAACATCATATACAGTCGACTCTTGATAATTTGAAACTGAAGGGACCAGAGAAAAAGTTCAAATAATCGAGTTTTCATTTTAACGAGACTTCAAAATATCGAAAGAGAGACAGAAAAAATTCAAATTAACAAGAGTGTTCATAAAAAAAAGCAAAACCATTTGCACGCACTAAATTCCGCCAAAGCAAAGCAAAGAAATTCAATTTTTTATGCTAGCAACTGTCGATGTAGTGGTGTATACTAAAATCGTGGCACAGAAACTAATGCAAACGATTTAAATTTCTTTCAAAAACACAAAAAAAATCACATTAGGTGATCAAATTAAAGAGTGTAGAATAACCGAACTTCAAATTATAGAACGTTGGCGAGCAAGATGTCATTTTTGTGGCACATCGCAAAAAACTTAAATAAATGATTGTTTTATTTATTTTATATTTTGCATAAAACACAGCAATTAAAATAATTCAAAATTAAGAGCGTAGAGCCAAAAAATTCAAATTATATGGAGTCGGCGATCAAATAATTTCAAATTATTGAGGGGACCAAATTACATTGATATTTTTCACTTTATTGAGTGTTTTTCAAGGGACTTGGAAAACAGTTAAAATTACTGCGAGATTCAAATTAACGAGTTTCAAATTATCAAGAGTAGACTGTACGTACACTTCCCTTCGTACATATATGATATTTTGTACAGCACGGCGTATAATTAATGGCGTACTTATGTATGCGATTAGTTACTTTTGGGTGTAGATACAGGCCTACATGTTTATCGTCATTAGTATGTAAAAGTATGTATGTATACGTGTGACACCTAATTTATATGAACATCTAAAATAATTAAGTTAATTTATTTGTTAACACTAATGTTATGGATTTACTAAATTAATTCTACACCCACGCAATTTGAATTTCAAATAACACTGTGCACAATAAAAATTTTACACATAACGATTTTAATGCATACGAATTTCAAACTACATTAAATGGTCAGGTGAAATAAACGGAACATAAAGTGTTTTCACACGACCGAATCAGTTTAATTTACCTTTTTGTTTTCTTCGTAAAATGAGTTGAGTTTGGAGAAAATGGATCCAATTATCTTGATGTTTTTCGTTGTTTGTCAGTGTATGTAGCTTTAGAATTATTGTTCCTTTTTTCGTTTAAATGCTTAGCAGTTTAACTCTTTGCCACTTGATGCTATTACAGAGTGAAGGGCAATTTGGTATTCTGTTCTTTCAATTAATTGTATTGATGGAACAGCATCAGCAGAGACGATGTTTTATATTTAAAATAAAGCTTATTTATTACATTATTACCATGAAATCTTACTGTTGGCTGAAGTAGTAGAACACAAGACTATAAAGCGGAGAGTCCTGAGTTCAAATCCGCGCTGAGCCATGGAATATATTGTTGAATTCTTCTCATCAGCATTAGTGCATGGTTGTGCTAGTTGTTGCCAGCCTGTTTAAATGATGAATGCATAGCACTGGTCACTGAACATAATTGGCAGCGAGTGACACTATCATGTACTAAAAGCAGAGTAACAGCACCCACCTTCGTCGGCCCTGTAGCAACAATTTGTTTGCTTATAGGTTATGTTTACGTTTTATTGTAAGAAAGTAGTGCCATATTTTGTTTGAAACTATTGCGCCACTTATTGAATAATAGAGGACAAAATGGAAATAATATTGCAAATAACATATAAAATAATATTGTATAATGGATGGGCCGCTTTTGATGTTTCTGAAAAAAATTCGCGGGTAGTAGATATCAGAGAAGATACAGCTTCAGAGCTGGAAATTTTTTGTGGAATATCCCAGTAACTAAATAAAACTAGTTTTTTTCTTTGGTAGCTAATCATGTTTTTCTTTATTTTAGAAAGAAAAAAGAAATATTATTGAAAATCAAAAAGGTTAAAAAAAAATTAGTTCCAGAAGTGGAATGATAATATGGATATGGTCCTGACGTCGGTGAAGGGTATATGAGATTCGGCACAGCCGAACATAACACTTTTATTTATTTAAGCTGCCGCTGAAAGTTGAACCGCTTTTTTTTAATTTTTGAAACCTACATAAATTGATTTTTTTTTTCTTAATATACATAGGCATATATTTTCACTCAATGTTTAATCATCATTTTTGGGGTTTTACACACTAAAAGGAATATTAAAATTAAAATTTCATTTTAACTTTATTTTTCTTTTTCTATTATTAAATTGATTCTATAATGAAGTGGATGACAATAATATAAAGTTAACATAGATGTAAAATATATTTAGAATATTTTAGTAAAAACGCAATTAAATCCCATAGGCGTATAGCCTGAGCATAATAAATACCGGAATATTAAAACATTTTTGCATCCTCATTGTACACATTATTTCTCCTAAAAAGGCTACAGGGTGGTACTTATAGACAAGTTAAAAAAAAATTATTTATAAAACAAAGCTAATTGTAGGAATCTCATTTCAAGAAGTGAGATTAACTTAAATATTTCTTTTGCGAATGATATATTTTTATTGATACTTTGTTGCTCAGTGTATTCTAATGCCTAATTAATTTTAATAGATTGCAGTGTATATAACTGGAAATGTAATTGCGCTTTTTCAACCATTTGCTAACATTTAAATTTCATGTAATCCACACATAAAACACAATTAAAGCTCATAAATAAATAACAAAAAAAAAGGTCCAGTTGCTTGTGAGTTATTTAATGAAATTGCTTTTCGAACAAATAAATTAATTAGCTTTTAACTGAAAACACAGATACATATATCTTCTGTGAAGGCAAATTCAAAATAAACTTTAAATAAAATTAAAACCCACGAAAAGTAAATATGGTATTATACAAACAATAAATTAATGCCTTTTTATAGCCTGAAAACAAATGACTGCTGCATGTCGTTACGCGAAATGGCAATAGGGCTCTGAATCTATTATTGGCCAAGTAAATTTTGTGCTAAAACAGCTAAATAAAGCTGAAACCAATGAGTTGTCAATGTCAATTATTAATATAAAATCACTACGGAACTATAAATAAATTCGCTTACACCTACAATTACCAACAGTTTTTCTTTTTTTTTAATTCCAAACAACTACTTAAGCTAATTAATAACAATAATGCAAATAAAATGCTGGTAAAGAGGAAATAATAGAAAAACAAACACTAATTGAAAATACACAATAAGTGTTATTATTTGCCAAATCGCATAAATAAATGAAATTTGAGGCAGACGTTATAATTTTTATAATATCATGTAGAGAAAAAATGTATAGTTTAACATACGTTTTTATGGCAGCAGAATTAATTAATGAAACATTATTAATAATGGTTTATAAATAACAGCAATATTATGAGTTAATAAATTAATTTTTCTACAATTGCAAATGACACGTTTGCCTTTGATTTTTATAAAATAAATAACAAATTTTAATGGAAAACAAATTTTCAATTAACAAAAATTAAATTTTAGGAACACCTATCAAATATTTTAATGAATAAAACAACAAGAACTTTTTTTTTTTATCTTAGACCAGCACTCAGGGGATGACCCCTATGTATGCAATGCATGGCGCTGGAACTGAAAACGAGGGGATAGTATTGGGGGGACAGACTAGGAAAGATGAGAAGATAGATAGTTTTTTTTTTGTATCTATTTCAAGCTTTTACTTCGCCGGCTAATTTTTGCTACAGGGCCGACGGGTGCTGTTACTCTGCTTTTAGTACATAATAGTGTCAGGCGCTGCCAATTATGTTCAGTGACCAGTGACTATGCCTTCGTCATTGAAACAGGCTGGGTTGCCAGCCTGATGATGATCAGAAGAATTCAACACAATATATCATGACTCAGCTTGGAGTTGAACTCAAGACCCTCCGCTTTATAGTCCCGTGTTCTACTACTTCAGCCAACAGCACCCACTTTGTTTTCTAAAACAAAATAAACCATAAAATTCAGATGATTCAAATTTTTATTGTATTACAAAGAGAAAAGTTCGGCAATTATGAATGAAGAATAATATCTGGCCAATGTCCAATGTCAAATTTGGTATAAAAAAAAAATCCAAATTTCGAATCCAGGGTTGGACAAGTGCAATTTTTTATAGTTCATGAAGGTGACCAAAATTGTTCAAAATTGTAAAGCTTTCGTAAATAACACTACTGTATACCTCCTGAAGAGTTGCATTGGTACAAAAACAAAAACAAAATTAAAATTTCACTTCAGGGCTGGGAATTTGAAAGTTTTTTTTTGGTACATGCAATATATTGTAGTACATGAAAGTGACCAAAATGGTTGCAAATTTTAAGTTTATCTTAAATAAAACGACTTTATACCTAATGAAGACTAGCATTGGTAAAAAATCATAAAAATTCGCTTGCAGAGTCACAACCAATTTTCCTAGTTCCCGCACAATGTACGTATGAGTAGGGGTCATCCTCTGAGTGCCGGTTCTATTTAAAAATATAAAACATTTAGATAAGTTTTTATTTACCTAAACAGTCTCTAATTCTTTTTCTATGAAACTGGTTTACTTAAAAAATATGTTTCTGAATTAAAATATTTTTCTTTGGTATTGTTATAAATTTAATTTTAAGAATTTAATTTATGTGGCTTTTTCAGACAATATATATTGACATGGGGAAATACATTTTATCTGTGGTCACATGCATGTGCTCTAATATTGCTCTTACAAACTTTATAATTAAATTTGAGAAAAGAACTTTACTTTTTTGTTATCTAATAATAATTCATTACTGATTTTTTTTCTTTTTGTTTATCATGCTCTGCTTTGTGAAGGGCCACATTATTAATATCTTGAAAAAAATGTTGCACAATATTTCATACACTTGATATGGAGAAATTGTGCTTTGATTATGTATCAGCTATCTTTCCAGAGCAATTGTTAATACACAGATATAAATATGTGCCTGCAAACATGTGACTACATATTCCCCATACATTGTCATACTTGATTTCCAGTTCAGTGACTAGATTTGTGCCCTGTAATGCAAACAGACTGATATGCACGCTGCCACTTACACTGAGCAAATTCATTACATTCACATTCGTTTCACTAAAGTGTAAAATTTTCATGTTCACTTTTTCCCTTTGCTGACATTAGTTTCATTTTTTTTCCCCATCACTTCTGTCTGTCTGTCTGTCTGTCTGTTTGTCTTTTTTAACCTGCTGTTCCTTATAATTGAAAACATGAAATAAATACCATTTTTACAACAATGTGCCCCCGTAGCTGATGTTTTTTACTGTTGCTGCTGTTTTTTTTGCTCTGCTTCTTTTTTTTTTTTTTTTGTTGCTAATATAACTTTTTGTTACTGTTGTTTTTGCTTTGTTTCCTCGTTAGTTAAGGCAAATCAGTGTAAACGTGTGTGTTAAAATCAGGTGCAAGTGGCACGTGCGTGTGTTTTTGTTTTCTTTTCAATTTATATTTACAATAAAAATAACAACAACAGCACATGGCTTCCCTAAAATATACAATTTTGAAAATAAAATGATAAATAAGAAAAAAAAACAAGAACAGCAAACTAACGAGGAAATAAACGACACATTCAGTTCCAAGTTTATTTAGTGTCTCTATAGAAAAATACACAAATGTGCGGGTGTGTTTTAAAAAATTATTTTTACATCGTTATATTCTTATCAAATTCCTTTAGGGTTACGCAAATAGCTGAAGAGTTAATATAAAATTAAATTGCTTGATTATGTTTAGTAAAAATTGTTTATGTATAAAACAATTTTAATTAAAAAGAAAAAGTTTTAATAAAAAACATTTAATAATCCGAGTTGTAGATCATTTCTAACTTTACATATAACAAGGTGTGACACTATTTTAAAAACTAATAACTATAAATTTAGTTCATTACGGATTTCATTGCAGTTAAAATAAATTACCTGCTAGATTATATGTTTTAATATATTACATGTACACCCTTAATAAAAAAATATCAAGAAGATTACTTTACAATATCTGAAAATTTACTTTGAGATAAAAAACGTATATAAAAATTTTTTTTCAAAAGCCTTTGAAAGCTAACAAGACGAATCGGCTCGTCCCCATACCCAACAAAATATATACTTAAAAATTTTAAATCATACATTTCGTGCTCTTAAAGGGTAATCTGTTTATAACGATAAGTATTTGCGATAAAGCTGAAGGCAAGGCAAGACGTTTAAAATGTCGCAAGTTTTATTGCGATGTTATCGTAAGGGAAAGACATTAATAGCTTTAAAATTGAATTTAGTAATTATAAAAATAAAAATTATTGATTATAATTTTTTTTTTTTTAAATTTCTTCTTAATTAATATATTTATAAATTCTTTATTTATACTCGTATTTCATCGGTTCTTACAGCGAATCAATCACTGGTAGACTTTAACTTTATTCTGAAAATCAGCAAAAATTGCACAAACTGTCATAAACTATTCGAGAATTACATTAAAAAAAATTTGACTTTTCAAAAAAGGCTTATATTGAATACTAACTGGTATGGATTTAAACTAATTTTAATTGGTATTGAATTTATTTCATATAAAATTTATTACTAAGATAAAAATTATTTAAAAGGCTTTCTGCTGGAATCTGCCATCTGCAAATTATATATTTTCTATGAATTTTTTTTTTGTATCTCGGACCAGCGCTCAGGGAATGACCCTTATAACCAGCACTCAGGGAATGACCCTTATATATGCAGTGCATTGCACTGGAACTAGAAAGGAGGGGAGCGGATGAGGGAAAACGAGAAGATAGAGAATTTTTGTAGTCACTTGAACCTTTTACTTCGCCGTCTATTTTTTTTTTTGCCACAGGGCCGACGAAGCAGGGTGCTGTTCCTTTGCTGTGTAGTAAATTATTGTGTCAGTTGCCGTCAGTTATGAGGCACTGGCCAGTCGCCTTCATCACTAATACAGGCGACAACAACTAACACAACCATGCAGCAATGCTGATTAGAAGAACTCGACACAATTTTGATGACTGAATCAATTTTGATGTGCTGAATCGAACTCACCGCCCTCCGCTTATTGGTCCCGTGTTAGTTACTTTAGTTTTTTTTTTGTCAAATTCTAATTTTTATTAAAACTGAAATATTTTGAAAATTTTTTATAATCAGCTATACAGCATAACATATTTCGATGTCGCTAAGCCATCTTATCAGCGTTCTTTGCTCCATTTTTCCAGTTGTGAGGATGACACTAGTCAACTATTCCTATTCTATATTAATATTTTAACAAAATTATTATATTCTATTTTTAAACTTGAGGTCACTTTATTTTAATTTAATTCTTAATTTCAATATTTCGTCTCTCCTTTGTGTGACTTGTTCAGGAAATTAGTTATTTTAGTCACAAAGGAGTGACGAAATATTGATATTAAGAATTAAATTAAAATAAAGAGACCTTAAGCTTAAAAATATCAGAATATAACAATAATTGAAAAGAGGTCAGACAAATTTTTATTTTAACAAAATTTTAATATGAGAAGCTCTTATATTCATATTTAAGTTTTATATATAAGTAACTAGGATACTTTTGGTTATTGCGAAATTAGACAGCTCTGATGATTCAGAAATCAAATATTTATAAAAATTCCTATTCTGCTATTTATAAAAATTTAATTAAAATAAAAAATATTCTAAATATTCCACTTTTACTAAAATTAGTATTTTAATAAAAGAGATTTAAAAATTATCTTGAAATTTTATAGTACTGTGGTAATACTGGTCAGCGACCATGAGCACAGCTAGAATTAATGTCACGAATTTGCTCAACAGTTTTTGTATTTTTATAAATTAATACACATAATTTTCCATTAACTTTATAATATTTATTTATTTTATTTTGCAATAAGTTTTTTATACATTAAATGCGTTATAATACTGCTAACACTCATACGCCCAAGTGCACTTTTTCAAAAGTGTTAAATAAACTCATTATAGATCAACAATGCGAATAATTAATGATAGAATAATAATTAAGTGTGTACGTAAAAATAAGTTGCATCTAGTTGGAAGTGCTCTTGAGCTACAAGTACTGGCATCTTAAAGATTTTACATTTATGTGAGAGCATAAAGAACAAGTTAGTTGTAATAAGTAAAAGAATATGTAAATTAGCAAGGGAATTCATTTGTTTACTGCTGTGCTGCTATCTTGTATAATTAAATATTATGTAAAATAAGATATATATATAGAAGTTTGTCGTTTCATAAATACTATTTAATCTATTTTTGAAAAAAAAAAAAATATTGTGATTTGGGAAGAAATATTTAATACCCATAAAAAAAATTAATTCTTTCATTCCACGTTTTCTGTTTTTGCACATGAGAAACTTGTAATACAAAATTACTGGTCTAGTTGCTGAAAGTGTTGGCTTTTGTGGCTTTACCTATATATTTCTAAGAAACTTAAATGAAAATTTTTTATAAAAAATTCTGAATTAAATACTTATCAAACTTTTTTTTAATTTTGGGAATAGAACAATATATTTGCTCTACCAGTAGTTGTAAACATTAATTAAAAAATTTATATTAACCAATCGGACTTATCTATAGCATACATTTAGGCTTGTACAGCGGAAACATACTCTTTTTCACAATTTTATTTAACCTTTAAGCTATACAATTTAATACTGGTATAATTTTGAATTCTGTACACAATTGTTAGTTAAATATATGAATTAAATTTATAAAAAAACAAATCTGTTTATTTCAGGAAAGGTAAAGTCAGTGTAAACAAATCAAAATAAAACTATAATCGGATATTTGTTTAAGCCTACAAAAACTAGTTGTTTTTTAATTCATCATGGCAAAACAAATATCAATAAAAAATCCGAGGCAAAGAGGACTATGATAAACAGCAACTACGTGTATTTTATTAATTAATAACAAACAACTTCACTGCCAACTTAATTAAGTAAATAATGATTATTTGCAAAAATAAAAGCCAATGTTATACAAACAAAATCTTCCATTAAAAATATTATAAAAAATAAAAGTTATACTATAAATATTTTACAAAATAAAACTGTTTGAAGTGTTTACTTGGCTCTTGAGCTGTGTCAGTGTTTTGATGAACTCAAATTATCAGCCAGTTTTTAAATCAACAAACTAAATGGCTAAGACTGTGGTTTTTGTAATACATGCCAGTGTTTATTTAACAATATTTGGCAAACGTGAAATATATACGAATTAAAACAAAAAACAAACTATTAAACACAACATTAAGACAACGTGGTGGCTTTTGCTGCACCACACAATAAAACAGCAGCAACAATATTCTTAACAGCAACTACAAGAGAACTAACAACAACAACAACAAAATGCCGTTTGGATTAAGATTTTACACGTTTCTGTGGATAATGCTTTCAAACTCATGGCTGCCACTCATGCCATTAAAACCATCAACGTCGTCTACATCAACGTTCTTTATAGCATCATCATCATCATCATCGTCGTCATCAGCAGCCTCAGCCCCATCACCAGCCCCAGCTCCAGTACCATCAACATTATTCTCATCAAGTGGCAACTTTTACTATCACAATTCCATGATGGGGGCTGAGGCACAACCATCATCATTTACCGAGAAGATTCCATTAGGTAAGTGAAAAGCTTTAAAGCAAGTGCTTGAAAACAATATAGAAATGTATACCACCGCATACAACCACTAGCAGATAAACGCAAACACACAGCCTTAACAAAATAAATCTTTGCTGAAATGTTAAAATAATAATAAAAAAATAAAATAAAAAAATAAAACCCAAAGAATGGCAACGCGTTAGATACACCAGCCAGCCTGCCAGCCACTGGCTGAAAGGCATATGTGTGCCATTTTCAGTTCAATGTTTTTTCTTTCCCTACTTTTTCTTTTTCTCTTTTTTCTGTTCATTTGCTTTCTTATTTTTCGGTTTCTGCTGCTGCAATATATAACAAAAAATAATAGACAAAATAAAAGCTGAATAAAGCCGACTGGTGCAACTCTACTGCAAAAAAATATCGCATTTAAAATACATCGACAAACCATGAGTGCATATTTGAAAACAAGCATTTGCCCAAACACTTACAATTCGGTAGTTGGTGGTGGGTTAGTACAGCACAGAGCATTTGTATTTAAATGTGCGTGTGTGTGTGTGTGCGGGTAAGCAGCTTTTATCGAACTTCTTTAACAGAAGTACAAAACTTGCCACAATAAATGCCAAATGTTGCAGCATTTTGGTTTTCCACTACTACAAAACTCAGCTTCAAATAAAATTGTTAGCAACTCATAAGTAAAATCTGGCTTTAGCTAAAACTGAATAACAACTTTGAAATATGAAAGAAAATGCCAAGAAAATATTAACGACTTACTAAACGATTTGACAAGATTTCCCTATAGAGTCTAGGTATCTGCTATATTTTAATCGATTATTTGCTCACTACTGTACGGTTTTATAAACCATTTCTTTGAAAGTTTATTTTTTATGAATTTATACAAAATCTTTTCTCTAAATCAAATTATGAAAAAGGAAAATTTAGAAATCGTCTTTATTAAAATGGAGGTTTCTTCAACAAGAACTTTGGTTTGTAAAAAAAAATTAAATAAAAAAGTTAGCTGAAGGGGATCAAAATTTTTGTTGTATTGGGTGATCCATTTCGAGGTTCCCTACTTTTTTAAAGAAAAAAACACATAAAATTCAAATTTAATGGAGAATGTTTATTATCATTTGAAAGAACATTCTTTGGCATTTATTTTTTGAAGATTATGTCTATCAAATGTTGGCCGTTGCTACGTCGCAGATGGTCCATCCGTTGAGTCCAATTTTCGAAGACTCGTTCGAGCATTTCGATTGGTAACTGGCGAATGACACACGTGATGTGTTCTTCCAAGGCCTGAATCGAAGCAGGTTAGTCCGCATAAACTTTAACTTCAATTTCAGGCAAGTCGGTTATCATGGCACGATAGCGGTCTCTATTGACGGTTACGTTCGCTGTACACTTTCAGCTACGGCCGCTATATTTTTTTCACAGCGTGCTGGTCTATTCGGTCGAATATTATCCAATAATTAATGCTGGGTCTCAAACTGGGTGATGGTGTTGCGAATAGTACGCCCAGTAGGCCGATTATGTTGACCATAAGTTCTGCGTAGTGCACGAAAAACATTCCACACAGAACCTGAATTTTCGTAATAAAGTTGAACGATTTGTAAACGTTGTTCAGGCGTAAGTCTTTCCATTATGAAATGCCAAACAATACTAAACAAAAATAACATGACAGCATGACACGACTCGCACGTGATCTGCCAAAAAAAAGCTATTGAAAAAAGTATCTCTACTTGAATCACCCATTATTATGAAGAGAAAAGTTCGACAATTAAGAATAAAAAATGATTTCTGGAAAAATATACACCACTTCAACGCTGGCTTCAAAATCAAATCCTTACACAAAATTCACCATATGGGAGTTTTTTTTTTTTTTAGGGGTAGGACCAGCACTCAGGGGATAACCCCTACATATGCAGTGCATTGCGCTAGAAATAGGAAAATAGATTTTGGGAAGGAGGATAAAAGGATATTCGATTGATTGTGGATATTCGATTTGAACCTCCTCAAATTGTAAGTGGCGGGGAAGACTTCTGCAGGTAGTTCGGCTAAAAAACGAACAACCCCAATGGTTGGAAACATCGAGGAATTGACAAATTTGGATCTGCTTCAACGCTGCGGTTCAAATGAAAGATCCGGTCGAACACGCATTGGCATATTTTGAATCGTGCCTGTCGGCTCAAATTTAAGGACCAAATTCTTGAATTTTAAGAAATATCATTTTAAATTTTAAGAAGTGTAACTTTAACATTTTCATAGTGGATTTTAGTTATTTGCATGCGATTTTAGAGCGAAATTGAATTCATTGTAACAATTTCCAATGCATCGAATACGAAAACTATCATGTTGTTCACGTAGCCACTATGGAAAAACAAAGTTCTTGTTGAAAATATATATACTCTCTCGCTCTCTGTCTCACTCTCTCTCTCTCTCTCTCTCACTTCTCCCTGGAACCAGGGCTGCCAGAAATGCCGATTTATCGGCATTTTGACGATTTTTTACTTCAAAAATTTTAATATGCCGATTTGCCGATTTTACCCCTAAAAATGCCGATTTTTTAATAATAGTGTGGAACATCTTTTATTATATAATTCTATTATTATATAATTCTTCTTTTAATAACAATTCAATTGCCTTGTTGTAGGTGTGCACGAAATTCCGATGTTCCTTAGAAAATAAAACTTTAAAAGAAGGAATTCTTTATTCTAAAGATTATTTGAAAATGAAAAACTCTATTGCGAGTGCTGTTGGCTGAAGTAGTAGAACACGAGACTATGAAGCGGAGGCTCGTGAGTTCGAGCCCGCGCTGAGACATGAAATATTGTGTTTAATTCTTCTGATCAGCATTAGTGCATGGTTGTATTAGTTGTTGCCAGCCTGTTTCAATGATGAAGGCATAGTCACTGATCACTGAACATAATTGGCAGCGACTGACACTATCATGTACTAAAAGCAGAGTAACAGCATCCACATTCGTCGGCCCTGTAGCAAAAACTAGCCGGCGAAGTAAAAGGTTGAAACGTAACGTAACGTAAGATATTTTGTTTCTAACTCAATGTTTAAGACGTATGAGTAATACGATTCCATACAAACAAATATTAATCATACGCAGCCGGGCCGTGACAGAATTCAATTTCGTTTGGGAACAAAACTGATTCTGTATTTTCGTTGATCGGCGAAAAGAAAAAATCCTAATAAAATATGTATACCCGAATAATTATTTTCTTTATACCTCGAATAGAACTGAAAAATAATATTTTTATAATAAGGAACTGCGTTCCTATCCGGTGTCCCACGACACCACACATCTTTTTTAATTATATTATACTGTTTTATAAAAAGCAAGTTGATCTTATGTATTTTTTGTAAGTAAAAGTCATTCTAAATGAATAAAATAACAAATCGTTTCTTTTAAATTGCCAATTGGGAGATTAAACGAAACGCCAAAATAATTTCAAACCTTGTGAGGTGCAAATTTATTGATCTATACATGCTGTTTTATGTATAATATGTAATAAATTATATTGAATTGTTTTTGTTAATATGTCAAAATAAGTTTTTTAATTAATGCCGATTTTTTGCGGATTTTAAGAAATGAAAGTGCCGATAATGCCGATTTTTTTTGGGAAATTTGCTGATTTTTCACGAAAAATTTCTGGCAGCCCTGCCTGGAACATTTACTTGCTTATTTAAGTCCAGACATGATCAGAAAAATTTCGCTCACTTATACAATAACATAAATGAGTCAAACAGAAAGCACAATGGGTCATACCTATTAAATTGGTTCTTTTTCTATATTTCTACATGTAAGGCGGAGATTTGTATGTTTTTTTAATGTTAAATGAATTGTTTTATCTAAAATGAATTCATTGTAGTTTCAATAATTTTTTCAGAGATATCAGCATCTTAAAAATTTTCTGTAAAGAGTGAGTTGTAGTCTCCCCCATCTTCTTTAATATTCACTCTGGCTTCGTTAAAGCTGTTAATTCTTATAAATTTCGATGCAATATTAACTTAATTAATAAGGCAAGGAAAAGTCAAACCGAAAAAATTTTTTCTATTGAAAATCTACTTTTTTCTATTAAAAATCTATTTTTTCTATAGAAAAATAATATTTTTTCCTATAGAAAAATGCTTTTTATTTTTTATTCTTTCACATAAAACAATATTTCATACAACGTGCGGAATATCTCCCATTGTGTATGGGTAAAATGAGAAAAAATTGTTCTCAGAGAAGAATAAAATAAAAGAGAATAAGAAAACGTATGAATTCGATTTGGAAAAATTTGCTTCGTGATGTTTACCATTGTTTAAGTCTATGAATTTATACTTCTCACAAGTGCTTCCTGTATATATAAATGCAAAAGGTAAAAGAGGATTTTACAAATATCGCAATTGTAAAACTCAATAACATCACCAACAACCTGTCCAACTAGAGAAATGTTTTATAATATTTTAAAACTTTACACAGAATCATTCCATTTTTGCAAATAACAGCCATCATTCAACTATGACAGGCGAACCCACTGCTCCCAATAATTGCAGTTCCACCATTCATTCTTTTAAAGATATAAAGGCCTGCACGGATAAAGTATCTGCCATTATAAACATATTTAAACAAATATATCTCGAGCTAACGACCAAATTAATTAATTGTACAATTAATTGTAAATGCCTAAAAGTTCTACCAAAGAGAGGAATGATAGGCGATTATATAACAACGATAATATAGAGTTGTCTGTATTATTTTTCTAAAATTTAAAAATGTGCTATAGTTGTGCCTATTTTGAAATCCGATCAATGTTTTATATATTAATCAAAGGATTTCTATTAAACGGTGATTCTTTTCATTGTAGAAGTGACTGCCTGTGAGCCTACTTTATAAATATTACATTCTGTACTGCACAATTTGATTGTAGATTTTATAGGCAAGTCCATCGTATGTATTGATGGAGTCACACTTACTGCCCATTATTATTATATTTTTTTTAATTTAAAAAATATCAAGTCGACAAGTTCATTTGCATACTGTAAGTGATATTATTATTATGTCAATCTACTGTTGTTGCCCATTTACTTTGTGTATAGCAACATCCACTGTGTTTAAGCATTTGCACATGACCCCAACCAAACTTACCCTGCTGCACATATAAATTGAATAGCCCTCCCACACACATACACACACACACACCCAAACACACACACCCACAAGCACATCTGCGAGGATGTATAAAACAAAACTCTTATTTAATGCACATTCTCATGCATACTAAAATACTCTAGTGCCTGCTAAAACGGATGTATGTATTAAAAACGAGAGCTTTGGGAAAAAAGGCACACAGCAAATTGTATCCATAGCGAAGCGACGACGTTAGTGTTTTTGTGCTCGCATACACAATTTAAAATATTCTACTGCACTGGCATATCATAAGCCGTGTTTCTACCTACAAAACAACAACAACAACAGCTGCACAACACTCAGGTGTCATATGCGGCTGCTGTTCAGGTCTGTTTTATGTGCATTTTACTTTTGTTGAGAATTTTCCATGTTCATTTCTTTTCTAAATTGCAGTCACTGCATCAACACTTCGAATTTGATGGCTTTCTATAATACAATCTAAGCAAATTTAAAACATTTTATTTTGAAATGAAAAGCAACAACAAACAGCCAGCAAACAACACATTCAAATCTTATACTCGTACATACAAAATGCCCGCACTCATTTCCACTCGAAAACAAACAAAATTTGCCCTCATATGCAAACTGAACAAATTGTATAACCATAGAAATTGTTGCCAGTAGTTGTAACAAATTCTGAAAGTGCATTTTAAAAACGTGACATAAAAACTTCATGGCACACAAAAAGCCTGAATTTAAACAAAATGGAAAATGTTGTAAAAGTTTTTGTTTAAAATTTAGTTCAAGTTCTAATTTCTATAGAGCATAGAAACTGGAAAATATGTACAACGAATTAGAAAGAAAATACGAGTAGTTGACATATTGTTTTGTGCTCTCTGTAACGGGAGGGAGGGGAAGTGCAGTGAAAATATAAAATTTAATTGTATGTAAAATAAAACGATTTTTCATAACAATTTAATTCAACTTTTATTTACCATTTCTTTTACTTTCTTCAAACAACACCAACAACAACAACAGGCAAAATTTATTTAATTTTGTATAGATTTTATTGACCTGATTCATTTTCTGCACAGCAATCAGAAGCAAAACTCGAGAGGAGATCTTTGAAAGAAACCAACAAAAACATTGTATGGCTTAATGGAAAATATTATTTTGTGCTTTCAATTGCACATTTAATACAGTTTGAAGTGAAATGAATTATATTGAAAATATGTATAAGGAAGACTCTCAATCCTTGGAGAGTTTCAGATTGTAGGTCATATTTTTTGGCAGGTTTTTAGTTTGTGTTGATTTCACTTAAATTAAAAACTGTTTGATTAATATAAAAGATAAATTTATAAGCTTCTGGCAGAAACATATTATATTATTTGGCATTGGAAAAAATGTATTCCTGGGAGAAAATCTGTTCTTGAGATAAATTGTGTTGCTGTAGCAGCTCTCGCACTTGCTAGGCAGGGAACATTACGGGCACAAAACTTTGACAAAACATATACGCGTAGAAGTGCTTCATGTCAGTTATGTTAAAAATCTAACTTGATTTAATTTGATTTGATGTGCCCTTAACAAATTTATTATTGATTTGCCAATTTTTCCCTCACAAAATTTATTTAAAAATATATCACTCTTTTAGTGTTAAAATTAATTTAGTTCTCCCATGAATTGTTTGATAATTGATGTGTTCTAAAATCAGCTCAGCTAATATTGCAGCATACTTCACTAGAACTCTACAAACTCCTCTGACGAACAAATAAAAACTTTCTTCCAGCTACACTCAGGTCTCGTTTTATGCGATAGATGTGTTACAAAAAAAAATCGGATAATTTGAATTCGCCTAAAACGATGCACTAGCTTCATATCAAAAATAATGATTCGTTCTACATAAATTTAAATTTTAATTAATAAATCAACATAAAATCGTATAAAAAATCAACAAAAATATATTTATTTTATTGCTATTAACCTTTTGACCTTTATTTTGTTAATTTCTTATATTTATTTTATACTTTATTAAGCTCGTGGTCGTTTTTTTATATAAAATTATTTCAGTTTTATTTTATTATTCAATATTTCGTCAACAATTTGTTAACATCATCAGGAATAAGTAATAGGAAGGTTTTATTTACTTTTGGCGATTTCTCTTTTGGAAAATATGTAACATTTTGTCACTTTTTATTCTAAAAAACCACAACTAGGATCAATTTTAAAATACAACACATCTTCATAAGAGATGGTAGATCAATTTCACTATTTTCAAATGCCACCATTTCTATTGAAAAGTGCAAAAAATATAAAATTCTTTTTTAGAAAAGAAAACAACATTATACAATAAAAACGAAACAAATAAAAAAAAAATATTATGCTAGAAACACAACTGCGACGAACGACGAATTTTTGGTCGCGAATATTCATCGCCAAAAATAAAACACATTCGTGTATATCAAAATGCACACAATCGTGGCGTTGGTCGAAGTTCGTCATACTCAGCGAAAGTTGATGTAGATTTATTTCTAGTTGTTTCGTCAACGAACGACGAACAAATCAATATAAAGTGACCAGGTTTTATATACTCAAACTAGTTTTTTGTGGGAAAACATAGTTCACTACTGTATTGTTGCATGTAGCACGAAAATTTTCAGTATATGTGACAGCGCATAGAGAAAGGGACCTAAGGGTAAAAAAAAATCAATTTTCACTTTTTTTTTTGATGTGAACAACATCTGAGCATGGAATGAGACCGATCCCATGCCTCAAAAGTGTTCCCTCCCAGAGATATGCTCAACACGCTCAGTGATGCTACACCAAATATACACGTATTTAAATCTTAAAAATAGCTCTCCTGAATAAAACCTGTTTTTACCCTTAGGTCCCTTTCTATTGGGCGCGTCACATATACTAAAAATGCATTCACTAATTCACAAAAATGTATCATTCGGACGACTTTTTATTAATTTTGAACACTTTTTATAATATAGTTTTTCTTTCTATTTCCCAATTTTTCATGTGGTCACCCCATCAGCTGTTAAATGAAAATAATAATATATTTACAGACAAAAAATTTTTCAGAAAATAATTACAAAAAGGAATTTGTTCTGGATAAAAATGGACACCATCGGGCTAATTATTGAAAGTCTAAAGAATCTGGCATCAGAGGATTACAAAGATTTTTAACAAAATTTACCATTTTTGTGTTTCATACGACGAATTTTTAGAGCGAATTTTTACCAACGAATTTGTCGTACTAAGCGAAATTCGTCGTTCGTCCCAGTTGTGTTCCTAGCATTATATTAATAATTTATTACTTACAAAAAAAAAACAGAAAATTATCAAAAAAAAAAAATAAATAAATAAATAAAGAAGAAAAAATATAAGCAAAAACTTTTTTTAAGAAAGTTGTGTAAATATGAGTGATAAATCTGTATCACTGACTAACTGTCTCTTCATCACGAGATGATATAATCATATTGTCATCATATGGTAAAATATCACTTTCATCACTAGAATTTATCTCGTGAATAGGGGACGAGATCAAACAATTTTAGGGGCTGCAATACAAACTTTGACATATTGAATTTTTAGTTTTCTTATGCAATTCTTGGTATCCGGAAAATAGAATCTTTAATGCTCTTCCCGTATGTGGATACATATTAAAAATTTAACTTAAACTGCACTCGACTGACTCACTCACTGAACCAACTGACAAAAAGAGCGATTCCAACAACACACATGCGTATCTTCTGTGCACAGAACACAACACCAGCTATTAAGAAGGGTAATCCCCAATTTGCACTTTCAATAATAACATACACACACAACACTCATACATACGTGTCGTCAAGGCATAGAAAAATAATAAAATAAAATAAACTATAACGATTATAACAGTGATGCAAACTTCGTTTAATTTAAAAACGGTAAAAAACTTAAAAAAGATCTAAAACTGACAAATCGGTTAAAATTCTAAAAAACAATATTAATTTAAAAATCACAAATTTAAATTCGCATAAAAAATCAGCATCAAACGAGATCTGAGTGTAAAACCACACTTAAAAAACATTATGTTAGAAAACTAAATTTTCTACCTGTAGACTAGCTGCAGCAGTACAAAGAAAAAACATTTTAGAATTTAGCACCAAATATTTTAGCAAATTGTATGTTTAAAAATATTGTGGATAGATCAGCAATTCAATTTGCATGTTAAACAATTTTTCAAATTAAAGCAATAAGAGTCCGTTTTATATACAAAATCTCAAACATTTAAAAATATATAAATGAATTTTCTTTAAATTAAAAAAATATATGACATTCTGTAAGAGATTTTAATGCAATTAGGTCAAATTTATTTTTTACTATTTTAGACATGAATAGTTTTGTGCAATCGTATAACAAATGGACATAGAGTCGTTCAAACACACACAACCAAATATGCTAATATATAAAAAAAAAACATTCGTATTTAGATATTTTTTCCGTTTCATTTATTTATGTGTATTAAGGGGTCTCAAAAAATTTTCTAAAAAATGTCTAGTTGCTTTATTCTGGCAGCGGAAATAGGGGTGATCAATAGAATGCACTATAGGTGAAATGACCACATTTTCTGGCCAAAACTATAAGGAATCACTGAATAAGGATAAAAATCGGTATACGAGAGTTTTGAAGGTTGCTGATTTCGAATCTGAGGTAAAATTTTTCAAATTCAAAATGGCGGATCCAATATGGCGGCCTAAATTTTTAAATTTCTTCAGATTTACATGAAAATCGGTACACAGGGGTTTTCAAGGTTGCTGACTTCGAATCTGAGATAAAATTTTTCAAATTCAAAATGGCGGATCCAATATGGCGGCCTAAATTTTTTAAATTTCTTCAGATTTACATGAAAATCGGTATACAGGAGTTTTCAA
Organism: Linnaemya tessellans; assembly: GCA_951800035.1. NCBI lineage: Eukaryota > Metazoa > Arthropoda > Insecta > Diptera > Tachinidae > Linnaemya > Linnaemya tessellans. Next base: position 4,659,019 of record OX637535.1, read on the forward strand.
GGTTGCTGACTTCGAATCTGAGATAAAATTTTTCAAATTCAAAATGGCGGATCCAATATGGCGGCCTAAATTTTTACATTTCTTTAGATTTACATGAAAATCGGTATACAGGGGTTTTCAAGGTTGCTGACTTCGAATCTGAGATAAAATTTTTCAAATTCAAAATGGCGGATCCAATATGGCGGCCTAAATTTTTAAATTTCTTCAGATTTACATGAAAATTTTTACAAAAAAATCGCACTTTCTCCTTCACATAAGCAGATTCCTCATTAAAAACATTCCCGCATTCAGCTTTACCAACAATAAAATTGTAAACAGCAGCATTCTTCTCCTCTTTCTTCTGCTTATCCAACCAAACTTCCACAAGTTCGCTATTTTGCAAGCGGAGGCTGCCTACAAAAAATGATATTTCTCAATAAAAGCAAAAAATCGCAACATGAAATTGACAAAAATAAACTCAAAATACTTCATTTAATACGTTTTTGATTGTTTTAACACGGCCGAATTGGGCCATTTTTTTAAAAGCTTATCCAAAATTCAATTTTGAGAAAACATACTTTTATTAAAGGTTATGTCCGAAGTATGAGTTTTTTCGTAAAAATAAAATTTTTTTTAACAAAATCTTTCTCTTAAACTTTTAACCACTTACTACCACTTTTGTTTTCCATATTTGATTTAAATTTATGTTTGTTTTATAACTATTTAAAGAAACTTAAAAATTATACCAAATCGCACTTTATATACTGCATACAACACTTTGCTCACAAACAATGATTTTGAGCACCTGCTAAGCAGTCGTCGTTAATTTTTTACAAAAACAAAACATGCCGTTATTAGCTTTGATGTGTTCTTTATCAAATACCAACAAAAAAATTGCATTCTTGAAAGTTAGAAAAATTACTTTTTGCCACAAAAATGAGTCAAATTACCTATAGTGGAATGGTGCAGGGCGAATGGGGTATTTTTGGCTATTGCCATGCCGCACTTTCATCTTGAAGATAATATAATATTTCCGTTCAAATAGCTACAAACAAATTCTCTACCCTCTCATCTGTTTTCATTTGTCCCCTGAACACTATCCCCTCCTTTCTAATTCCGGCGTAATGCACTGTGTATGTAGAGATCATCCGCTGTGTGCTGGTCCGAGTTAAAAAAAAATTAGTTGCAATAATTGTTATTTGTCACACCTAGTGTGACAAGAGTACAAAAACCTCATGTTTATAACCAAAGCCGTTGAATTGTTAAAATTGTATTTATTTATTTTGAATGACTCAACCCTAATCTGCTGCACAAACGAATTTCAAACAAAAAGAGTTTTTTAATTCATAAATATGCAGTATGTCCACTTTTTATTTAGAGGAATGTAATTTTTGTTGCGACTGATATTAAAATGCAGAATATATTCAATAAATAATTAAAATCTTGAAAAAAATTTTTAAAAGAATTTTGACAGATTATTTGCATAAATTCTATTCAAATTAAATTTTTAGGTTTTAGCTTAGGCATTTTTTTTTACCACAACATGTTTTGGAATATAACCATTGAATGACAAAAATTATTTAATCAGCCAAATGAAAACTGTTATTGCTATTGTTTAGAAAATTAGTATTTCTTTTGACCACAATTAGATAAATATAATCGAAAAATTATTGAATTAAAGGAATAGTTAGATAGATGAGGTGAATGTACAAGTTTTATTAATATTCTCAAAATAGCACTGTACAACACAAAAAAAAAATTACAAGGTCCGACCTAACAATTTTGATAGAGGAGACAAAAAAAGAGACTCGTGTATCGGCGTTTTGAAAGTTTACATCTGAATTTCATGTTATTCCACAAAAATGTTCTCCGTAACATTTTACATAAATTTGCTGAACACATTTTGTACCTAAAATGTAACGATCACATGGATTCTTATGCCGATTAACAATAAGAATGTGCCAGAGCTGGGAAACTTTAATGCACCCTCGAATGAAATTCATATGTAAACTTTCAAAACGCCGATACACGTGTCTTTTTTTTTTTTTTTTGTCTCCTCTATCAACATTTTTAGGTCGGACCTTGTAATTTTGGAAAAAATTTGATTTTGTTGTACAGTGTAATTACTGCGGTTCTTATACCCTCAAAAAAAAAAAAAAAAAGAAATGGAGAGTATATTCACTTTGTCATTCCATGTTTAACGCAGCGATATATCCCTCTAAGACCTCATAAAGTTTGCATATTCCTGATCAGTAATAAATTCTAAAACGATCTAGCCAAGTCTGCTCGTCCGTCCGTCTGTTGATATCACAATTCAGTCCAAACGAAAGGAGCCACACCCTTGAAATTTGGTACCGATAAATTGAAGCATAGCACAGGTCAAGTTCGTAAATGGGCTGAATCGGGCCAGAGGGAAGAAAGTTCCCCTAAGAAGAACTAAACCAACCCCTAAAAAAAATCATTTGTTTATTATTATTTTTTTTTGCAATTTTTTTAAGCAAATTAAATATATTTCTGCCAAAGAAGGTTCAAAGTGTTGAACTTGCAGTCATAAAATCAGAAAACAAATTGTCTTCCTTAAGCCTACATCCTTAAAAATAAAATTTTTAAGCGTTCATGACGAAACTGAGACCCGCATCGATCCCGGCAAAATAAGATTTTAAAATTGGACACAGAAATGTGTTAAAGGAACTCTGACCCAACAGTTTAAACATTTTTAATTCATAATTAATTTTTTGTATATTATTCGACCCTATTTTTGACTAAAATTCTTATCTTCAGGCTATAGGTCTAAGAATTGAAAATAAAACTCCTTTTATTTATATTTTATTTTCGTATTTATTTATATATTTTCTTTCAATATTTCAAACACCTTCGGTGTTTTTTCTTCAGGAAAAATTCAGATTAAATCATCCACTTAGCAATAGCAATAGGGTGAATTGTTTAGAGTAAATGAATACGAAAATAATATATAAAAAAACGGAGTTTTATTTTCAATTCTTAGACCTAGAGCCGGAAGATAAGAATTAAGAATTTTAGTCATTTCTAATTCATTTACTAAATATTTAGAGGGTATTTAAGATTCCACACGATCGAATATAACGTTCTTACTTATTCTTTTTCGGTTTAACCAGTAACTAGCATTTACTGAGCGGTAGGGCGTAGTCGTAATTTTTTTTTTTGGCCAGCCACAACTACCACGTGTAATGCCGAAGAAGACCTCTTCGATATCCGCATACAACTTCATCCAAAATTTTACTGACGAACTCCGACAATCGTGAACAATTTTTTAAGGGATAATTTTGATAGTAAATTTAAGCGGACTTAAGTTATTGTGCTTGCTTGCAAGCACCATGACTTACCCTGTAAAAGGACTGGCATCTACGGTACGTACTAGATCCTGTGAGTCGAAGTTCAAAATAATATCTTTGGTTATTCTAAGAAATGTCCAAATCAACTAGATACAACTTCTCAATAATCCATTTTGAACTTTTTTTTCTTCTAAATTTGGGAAATGGAATTAGCACAAATAAAATTAAAAATCATGCTACCGGTATTAGGTTGCTGATCCAGCCCTCAAGGATAACCTCTGGATGTTATCTTTCTGTCGACTTTGATTCCGTCGATGTCTTTCTACCGTTTACCAGATTATTGTAGACAAACATAATTTCTTTCAAACACTTATAAGAAGCACACCGATCTTCTGCTACTTCAGATATTGGGCAGTATCCCACAAACCACATAAAACTTTGGAATCTTTCGCGGCAGTTATAAACTCCAAAAAGGTATGGGGTTTAACCAATTTTCCTCTTATATCCTCGTAAGCAACGAAAGCAGTTCAGATCCCATATTCAAGACTGTGTGCAGGATCGAACTCGAGATCTACGGCTTCACGTTAATTATTTTTGTCTACACCATCCACAAGAATAAATGTAAACAACTAAAAACTATATATTCGACCGGGTCGAATCTTAAATACACTTTAAATATTAACCCCCTTATTCATAAAAATTATGAGAGGCTTATAAGAGTGTAATAGAGCAAATTTCATATGAAATTTTGTTTTATTACGCTGTTATTAGACTCTCATAATTTTTATGAATAAGGGGGTTAGTAAGTAAATTTAATATGTTTAACTGAGTGAAACAAAATTCCTTTACTTAACATCGTTCGTCAACGCCCACTAAAGGGGGCGAGGCTCAAAAATAGACAATATCATGTTTTCCACAGACGAACGTATGGGCATTGCTAGACCGTCTTAGACTTCATCACTGATCGAGAATATATAATTTATGGGGTCCAATTCTCTTTGGAGGGTATTAAAACTGTATTTTGGCGGGGTCGCTCTAGCAAGGGCTGTGGGGGAGACATATCACCTTTGCCATAAAACTCTAAAAATAAATGTTTGGGATAATTGTATACAAAATTAAACCAAAAAAAATTATAGGGCAAAGGGAAAGGAGGGGGCATTAGTACCAGGTTACGTTTCAGCTTCATCATTAAAACTTAAAAATTAAATTTTTAAAGAATTTAGGCTTAAGTAAAACATATTGTTAAATGTTTACACTATTTTTGCATATAATAACGCCCCTAAAGGGGCGGGTCTAAAATTTTTTTTTATTTCATGGCTCCAAGTTTAACGCGTTGGGCCGTCTTTAATATAAGAATGTATCATTTGCCCAACAAAATTACAAAAAGGCTTTAAAAATTATGTTGTTTTTAGAGGTTGCTTTAGTTCTTCTTAGGGGAACTTTCTTCCCTCTGGCCCGATTGAGCAGATTTCCAAACCTGACCTGTGCTGTCCTTCAAGATATATTTATACCAAATTTTCGTTTGGACTGAATCGTGATTTCCACAGACGGACGGACGGACAGACGGACAGACGGACAGACGGACGGACATGCTCAGGTCGTCTTAGATTTCATCACTGATCAAGAATATATATATGAGGTCTCACATGACTATTTCGCTGCGTTACAAACGGAATGACAAAGTGAATATACCCTCCAATTCTTTTTTGGAGGTTATAAAAAGGAATCGTCGGATTTGAATCTTTTTCAAAAGCTCCGCAAGCAGATTCTACTATGATTTCCTCATGTAATTCTCAAATATCTTTTGAAAATTTGTTCATAAGCTAAAAGGTTTTGGAGCTTTTCAGAAATACATTCAACTCTGCTACTGATTTTTGTTTAAGAGCCAGTGAAATCTAGGCATATGTAACGATGGCCATGTAGACTCACAATACATGGAGCAGTTTTTATATACTATATTCTGTATTTTTTGCGATTTTCAATATGCCTGCATTTCATAAGCACTCGCACTAAATCATCATTAAACATCAACCTAATTCCAAAAAAAAAAAATTTTTATATTCTTTTAATTAGACTAATGTAATTCAAACCAAATTAGCAACTAACAGGCTTTTAGCAATTTTCTTTGTATAACTGATTTTTATTTTAAAAATACTTTTGTTTACTTATATTCTTCGAAATGCTGAAAATTCTTCAATAGCCTCCCAACGTTGTATCCAGCTTCAAGTAAACTTTATTATACTGTTAATATATTCAATTATTCTTTGTTAATTGAAATGTATTTTGTTTTACTTTCAAAGGATTAAAACGCATTATTTATTTAAAAGCTACTCCAAAGTGCTTTAACTAATATAATTATCTAAAATAGTTTCTGTGTATGTGTGATTACTTTTTTTTAAATTTCATCAAAACTATTTTTATACTGTTAAATATACTAGTAGCATTTTTCAGATACATTAGCTAAAATTTAGGTGCAGTTGCCTGTGCATTCAATTAACATCATTAAGCAAAAGTGCAGTGCCTACATTTTAATTATCGAACAACTGCGCAATTTTTTTTAAATAAGCATTTAAAAATCTACTTGATTAAATTTTTTTATTTTAAATAGCAGAAAATATAAGAGCGACTGAAGGCTTCTGTCATGGACTTATTTTAAATATAAATGCTGTAATTTATAAAAAAAATTTTGTTGGCTGCGCTGCCTTGCCGTCCCAGGATATGAATGTAATCATAATTATTTGTGCCGTTTTAAAATTTGTTTCATTTGTTTTAGTTTTACTTTTCTTTTTTTTATAATTTTGTAAAACCCAATTTCGTTTTCAGCATCCTTCTGTTGTTGCTAACAAATGAATTGCAAGTTTTAAATCCCTTGGTTTTTCAAATGCATTTTATTACGTTGTGAAGAAAAAACTTAAAAAAAAATCTGAAAAGCTGAGAGCAAAATTTTTTGTATTTTAATTTAAAACAAACAAAAAGAAAATGATAAAATTTTTTATCACATCCTTTTTGAAAATTTATAAATATTGTACTTTTGAAGCGCTTTGGTGTCATGTAATTTTGTTTATTTTTATTTAACGTTTATTTTTTCTTGTGTTCCTCATCTTTTTTTTTTTTGTGTTAAATACAAAAGTACTTGTGATAATATTTGTTTAAGAGACAAAACACCAAAGAGTTTTTGTTGATGTTCACTTTCTTTTTTTTTTAATTTTATATGTTGCATGACCGTTTGGGAATACGTTTTTGTTTTCAGTGTCCCCGTTGTGTTTGTTTAAGCCGCAGCATTAGTGTGACAATTAAATTTTTTGTATGCCTTCATTTCATACCCTTAATGTGTCTCGCTGTTAAGTTTTTGTCACAATACATGAGAGTGTTTGTGTGTGTGTGTTTAAATGTAAGTGCCGTTCATTACAAAGAGGCAACTAGAAAAAAGATAAATATATTTATTTTATATGACACTTGAGCTTTTAACTGCGGCAATTGCTTTTGCATATTAAGGTTTTCCAAATGTTCGTTTCACATACATTTGCATTAAATTGCACACATAAATAATTAAGGCAGCATATATTTGCGGCATGCCTGGCTCCGAATGTAGACAAAGGCAAGAACTTGTACGCATTAAAACAAATTTAAGTGAGCAAGTACGCAAATGAGTAAAAGCTTTGTGCAACAATAATGCGTTTGTTGCCGTTGCTGAGGATTTTGTTGCTGCCTTTAAGTGTTGTGATATACAGGCCCCTGATGATAATTAAATGCATTTCTGGGACACAATTATATGCGTGCATGCACACGCACACACACACACACACAAGCGCAAACATATACACAACAATAACCAACACATTTGTTCGTTTGGGAATTTTGTGGCTAAGTGTCAAAAGAATTATGCAATTAAAACCACATTGAGTGTTTTAATTGCTGTTAGTATAATGTTGCCAACGTTAGTTTTATATTTGAGCCGAATTCGGTGGGAAGAAAGTTGGAAAGGATATTAAGCATTCCAAACCAAAATAATTAACCAATAAAAACCCTAAAACAACTAAAACTATTGAAACAAAAAAATGTATGGAAAACAATTTTTAAAATTTGTGGTTAATAGTTTTATTTGCAGTCGAAAAATTTATGTGGTTTTGTTAAACAAAACAACATTTCCTCTCTTACATAATTTTCTAATATCTTCTGTTAATTGTGTGTTGGATTATTGATAATATGGTTTAGTAGATCCAAAGCAAATGTTATTATACACATTATGAAATACAGATATATTTATATATGAAGGTAGTTTGAGTTTTATGTATGTTAATACCAATTTTAGCAGAATATTCAAAATATGTGAAAAAGAAGTGGCATACAGTACAACTGAATGAAAGGATGATTTAGCTAAAAGTTGTATACATAAATATTACGGAGTCCTGAGTTGCCTTTTAGTTGCGCAAAGTTTATCATTCATAAAATCGATAAAAAAAAGTTAAAATATCTATAAGATCTAGGGTTATGCAACTGATGCAATGGTTTCTGCACAATTTCATTAATTATGTTGTGACTACCTCCAAGGATCTACAAAAGTAACTTAATAGACAGGAATACATGTTAATTTAAAATGTCATCTACTCGGTTTGGTTCATATTTGGCATGAGTTAAATAAAAATCATTATTAAATAAACTTGGTTCTGGTAGGTAGCCTTCCAATAGAACTTGAATGCGATGATGGGAAGTCACAATAAACAGCTCTTGCATCGGAATTTAAAGCTATACTTTATCAGCTGTAATAACTATAACATAAACAAAGTATAAATATATTATTTTTTATGCCATCCAAAAAAGAATATGGAATATTCACTGTGTCATTCCGTTTGTAAAGCAGCGAAATATCCATCTCAGACCCCATAAAAATATATATTCTTGATCAGTGATGAAATCAAAGACGATCTGAGCATGTCCATCTGTCCGTCCGTCCGTCTGTGGAAATCACGATTCAGTCCAAACGACAACAGCTAGACTCTTCAAATTGAGTCTAAATATATCTTGAAGGATAGCACAGGTTAAGTTCGGAGATGGGCTAAATCGGGCAAGAGGGAAAAAAGTTTCCCTAAGAATAACTAAACCAACCTCTAAAAAGCAACATCATTTTTAAAGTTTTTTTGTAATTTTGTTAAGCAAATGACATAATTTTATATTAAAGAAGTTCTAACGCGTTAAACTTGGAGCCACAAAATAAAAAAAGAAATGTTGGACCCCGCCCTTTAGTGGGCCTTATTATATGCCAAAATAGTGTAAAAATTTAACACATTGTTTTACTTGAGCCTACATTCCTTAAAAATAATTTTTTTAAGCTTTAATGAAGAAGCTGAGACATAACCTGGTACTACTCTGCCGAACCCATCCCCCCCCCCCCTCTCCCCCTTGGCCCACTAAATGACCCGATCAAAAAATGTTTTTTTTTATTTTGTATTTAATTATGTCAAACATTTATTTTTAGAGTTTTATGACTATGCTGAAATATCTCACCCACAGCTCTTGCCAGAGCGACCCCGCAAAAATACAGTTTTAATACCCTCCAAAGAGAATTTGACCCCACAAAATATATATATATATATATATATATATATATATATCTTGATCAGTGATGAAGTCTAAGACGGTCTAGCAATGCCCATACGTTCGTTTGTGGAAAACATGATATAGTATATATTTGAACCCCGCCCCCCTAGACGGCATTGACATACTATATTATATAAAGGAACTCTGTCCCACCAAGTTAAAGATTTTAAATTTATTTACTAAATATTTGGAGGGTATTTAAGATTCAAACCGGTCGAATAGAACGTTTTTACTTGTTTTTTATAAATTTTATGGAAAGTTTAAATATCGTTCAATATGATAATTTGGTCGCAGACTTCAATTACTGTATACATTTATAATATCTTCCAAGGACGTTTACCTAATATAGAGAATGGATTAGGCAATACTATTCAGACGAAAGTTAATCTATAGTATTAATCAAGCTTGTGGTCGTTTTTTTTATAATATATTATTTCTTATTATTTTTATCTTCAGGAAATAATTTTTATTTCCTGAAGATATTACCAAGCTGTTAACGAAATATCGAATAAAAATTATAAGAAATAATATATTATAAAAACGACCACAAGCTTGATTAATATTACAATAAACTGGTAAGGTCAATAAAAATAAATTAACGTAAATCTATAGCATACATTTTAGACAATAAAATTTTATTTCATATTCAGAAAATGGACAAAAAGCTGCAGTACATAATGTAATAAAAATCATTAACATTTTTAAAGAGCATCACAAAATAACATGTCCAGTTAATATAAAAAAAATTATTAAAAGTTAAAATGTTATTGATTTTTTATTTATAATATTGCTTGCTTTTTATTCCATCTGCTTGTGGAACAGTTGTCCCAAATAATGTTGTATGAGTGATATACGCTGCTATGATTATTAAATATCACGTATGCGTCATGATGTACAAAAAAATTAAAGCCTACTTTATATTGACAATTAAAGAATTAAACATGGGTACGTATGAGTTATATAAATATGTGCTACCAATCTTTATATTGCAGTGCATTGATAGTGCAAAAACTATAGCATAATTTTTTGGGACTCCAGTAAACTATTCTTTATAGTGTTACATAAAAAGTAATAATAATTGTGTAGCTTCTAGATTATTCAACGCATATTTAAAATAATTCTCACACTTGTAGAGGATGAGGCAAAGTTTCAGATTTATATCGAGAGATTTAATTAAATTCATAAACTGCTAAGTCTTAGCTCGAGCATAAAACTCGTGCAAAAATTTAATGAGAAAATTCTTGATGAAAAAGTAACATAGATATAAATAATTTTTTAATTCTTTCGTACGTAATTCTTAAGCAGGCTAAATGTTAGAAAACGATTTAATTGGTAATTAAGATGAGATGATATCCAAACTTGACTTCATTATATGATAATATTTTTTTAAGAAATACGTAATATTATATTTAATATATAGTGTAACATAAAATAAAGATTTAAATAAGAGCTTTGAAATAAATATGAAGTTCTATAAAAATGTTACTTCAGGACAAGCTTTTCTATTCATTCATTGAAAAGTTAAATTTTCTACTTATCTTATTTTTTAAGACAAAAAATAAAAATTTTGATCTTAAAAGCATTTTAAAATTGCTAAAATATTAAGTTATCATTCCTATATTTTCCACAACTTTCCTTCTCCATGTTATTAAACGAATTTATATCGTTTTCATCTAATAATACCAAAAAAAAAAAAAAAAGAAAAAGAAAATCAATTTAAATAAAATGCATGCTATTTTTTTATTCAGATTCCTTTCACATTTAACAAATCAATAAGATAACTTGGGCATTTGCAAGCATCAACTAACTTTTTGACACTAGCCAAAGCCATCCAGTAACATAATATGCGATTCAAATTGCTACCATATAATCCAGGCCAGAACAAAACACTTTTACCCAAACAAGCAAACAGAGTGAGAGTCCAACAAATATGGAAAATAGAGACCCAGAAGAAAACAACCAAATCAAATCACCAGCATTTTCCATTTTATTAAAAACTTTTGACACAATTTATGCGTACATTTGTTAAATCTGAAATGTTGGAGACTTTTTATTTTATTTTCTATTTGTTTTTTCTACGGAAATCTATTAGAATAAAGGCATTACAATGCAAAATCCTGGCTTAAGAGAAAAACAGCAAGCACAGAACTTTTATTTCCATTAATATTTTTCTCGTTTTTATATCTCCACTAGTATTTAGGCGACTTCGTATGTATGTTTGCATTTGATATAAAATATTTGTAAAACTGAGTATTTTTCTAGGAATTGAAAAAATATATAGCAAAAATTTATTAAAGAAAAATTATACTTATACTCTGACATACTCTGGAAATTGTAGAAGAAAGTGAAATGAAGTTGTGTTGTTTGATAGCGAAATTGTTTACATAATCAGACTTTAAATAAAAACCAACTGCTTAAAGAACGGCACTGTTTTGTTCTACACAGCCAGTTTTCGTCAACTGCAATTTACTGTTTCTTATGTTATTGCCATTTTATGGTGTTTAATAAAGCCCAGTTTGGAGGAGTATAATAAAGTATGTAATATCACCTAAATATTTTGGGTATCAAATCTGATCTTAATTTCTTTGATCCTTTTATTTTGCTCAGTGTAATTTTAGCGAGCTTTAGAACTACTTTATTTTAAAAATTACTTACATTTTTTAAATAAACTGCCGTTCTTTTCTTTTTGTGTTATATTCTCGTAGGGGCATTAAATTAATTGATTGCTTACATTATGATTTCAATTACTAAATTGAATGTGCCTGAATATTGTTGTGTATAAGAAGCAAAAATTTCTGGACATTTTACTCGAGTCTAACTTTATAGTGGCGGTATTCAGTGTTCTGTGCAAAAGGTCTTGCACAACTGCAAATGCAAATTGGGAGTAATTGCCATGCATTTTGTTTGTGTTGTGTACAAATAAAAGATTTTTGAAATTTTTACAACCTTTTATTTGCAACACACATTTATTTGGAAATAACAATGCATTAAAATTAGCGGGTCAAGACCACAAGTAAAAGCAGCGAAACTCAAACAAATTTAAACTAACTACAAACAATTATACAAACAAAAAGTGGAAAACAGCCCCCACCTCAATAAATTTAAAACTTGACTGTGTTTCCATTCCTGCTCTCCGTTCTAAGCCAGCAGTGAAAGTACAACAAAAACAAAACTAAAAAAATAAAATAAAAATATAATACAAGCCCTTTGTAATTTTTTAACAGTTTTTTAGATATTTTCAATTATGCTCTTGTTGTTGTAACATATACACAACAACAACTTTAGTTTAACATGTTTTAAAGTTTACCAAAACAACAACAACAAAAGTATTTGTTTTTTTATGAATGATGACTGCATGTGGAAATTTTTAAAAGTTATTTTTTTTATTAATTTATTTTTTGTTTTCCATGCATGCGCCTGCCTTCCTGTGTATGCGATCTGTGCGTATATTTTGCTGTCTGCACAAAGTTATTTTTCATTTAAAATAAAATGTTGTTTGTTTCTGCCATAATTTACCACTCACAGATACGTAGTGTAAAATGTACAAACAAATCGTTCGTTACCCAAAGCAAAAGCAAAATAAGAAGAGAAAAAAAAATAAAGCATATCTCGGCCAAAAACTATGGAAAATATTACCAAAGCTATTGTGTAGAATAAAACTACAACTCGTATATTACTTGTTGGCCAAAGTTTTAATGGTTTGTGAAGCCAAGGGATTTTGCAACTTTGTATATGTATAAATTCATAAATTTTTATTACAACTTTTATTACAATTCCTGAAGCAAAATTATTAAAGGTAAAAATTTACTTTGAAAATTAAGAGATACCTTTGAATGCAGATATTTATGGCCTAGAGGGAAATTTAATTTATATATATTTTAAATAGCAAAAAACTCATATTGCTGCAGTTTTTAGTACTTTTAGAGAAATATTAACTAACAGTTATTTATTACAGAAAATGGTCTTGAACAAATTTATTAAAAAAAAAAAAAAAAAGAAAATAAATAAATATTGTAATATTAATCAAGCTAGTGGTCGTTTTTTATAAAATTTAAGTTTTTATAATATATATTCATTATTTCGTTAACAGCTTGTTAACAATTATATTGCAATAAACTGATAAGGTCCAGAAAAACAAATCAACATTTGAAAATAAATAAATTTAGAATTTAAATACTTTTTGAACTAAAATTTATATAAAAATACATTTTTAATACGCAATTGCAAATATTTGCCAAAGCAAAAATAAATTAAACCCATTGTTATTATTATTCTTATTATTTTCCAAATTTAATTTAATATTTGATTTTTTTTTTGACGGCCGAGGAGGGTTTAAAATGCCTTCACACTTGCAGTGACCGTCGCCAAATGCGCCGAGTTAAGTTTCCACTAAAACAATCCCTCCTCATTTTCTGGTGTGTTTGCCTTCACGGGACTGTTTTCTGGATCATTTCGTGAAGGCCCAAAAACAAGGTCCTGGAAAGGACTCTTCTTTATGTGGCCACATCTGGGTCCGCCATACGCAACCATTGTGGAGCTTCTACTCGATTATGCTGAGGATCTATAGGTGTGGACTCGTTCTATAAATGTTGGTCGAGGTGCTTTTTATTATTCTTATTTTATGATTATTATTATATTACATTTGTTCTTTTTTTGAGAAACAATTTTTTTTGATGTGTTAACATCTATACGCGCGCCTCTAGGGCAGTAAACTATCAGTTTCAATACATACGCAAGTGTAAGTGTAAGAGTTTGTTTGTTTGTTGTTGTTGCTTGGCAGTCGGTATTGAAAGTGATTATTGGGCGATTTTCATGTAATTTTCCCACGCGATTTTCTCCGGAAATTCATAGCCGATTTTATTAATTTTTGGATTAAAACGCTAGTGCGGGTTTCGACGAAGAGTTTAGGCTAAAAATTAAGGCGATCCGATATCGGCGAGCGGAGATTTAAGTGTTTTAATTCGGAGTATTAATTTGGAGTTATATTAAAAAAGTGTTTTATGTTGATCTTCGGTTTTGTCTTATGCATAGCAAAGAGAATAGTGACGTGGTTATACGTACGTATATAAAAATGAGATAGCAAGATAGCAACGTATGTAGCTTATGTACAAACATAACAATGTATGTATGTACATTTGTTTGTTGCTTTGCATTCTCTTTGTTTTTGTGGGTTTAATATAAAATAAATAAACAAAAAGGTGTTAACACATCGCCCGTGAGTTCGAACACTCATTGATTTTTTTTTATTTATTTGTTTTTAAATAAGACCTAATCTACATATTTTGTTTAATTTTCTGGTCTCTATTTTATATATTTATTGTATTCACTTTTCAATATTTCGTTAACCTTTGGTTAAGTTCTTCAGGATATTTTATATATTGTTTTATTTTATATTTTCTTCTATTTTTCATTTTTTTCTTTCAATCAAAAATTTTTTATATATTAACAAAGAAGATATCAGATTTCCTGAAGAACTTAACCAATGCTTAACGAAATAGTGAAAAGTCATTACGATAAATATAAAAAATATAAACACAAAGTTAAAAAAAATATAGTTTGACTACTTAAAGAAAAGGTGCAAATATTATAATAACAAATTTGAAAAGTTTAACTAATATGTTTTTAAAAAGTAAAGTTGTTCAACAATAGTTCGATCTAAAGTCAGTTTAAAAAATGTGGACATTTGTATCATAGGTGCATTAAAAAGCTCAAATAAGGACGACTAGTCCAATAATTATCTGAAGATGCAGCATAAATTCAGCTACAGAGGTCCTGGAATGTGTTGTAAAATTAACTATTGGAAACTAGAAACATGAGAGATCTGTGAGACCGCACATTTACAATTAAAGGTTAACCCATTTCATGCCCCTGGGTTATAAATAGTAACTTTCGTTTGCATACCAGCAATATTTTCTCAGCTATTGTAAACACATACTATACATACACTAATATAAAAATTACTATATAATAAATTTGTCTTCACTTGTTTTATTGCAGGTGCCATCTTTGAACAGGGTACTGATGAAGTACAATCCGCCTTCAAATATGCCATGTTAAATCACAATCTGAATGTATCCTCACGTCGCTTCGAATTGCAGGCTTATGTGGACGTCATAAATACAGCGGATGCATTTAAACTATCTCGTTTAAGTAGGTGGTCAATGAAAACAGTAAAAAAAAAAAACAAACTTCAATTAAAGTATTTATTTCATGTTTCACCCATTCCGTTATTTAACATTCATTTTATTTCGCCTCACTTTTAATTTCGTGTACATTAAATAAGGTCAGCAAATGACGCCGATTCATTTTTAAAATTAATTTTTATGTTTCTTATATTCGTCGCTCTTTTGTAAATATATGTGTGTGTGTGTGTGTGTGTGTGTTGAAATTAATGTGCATGTATGCCATTGAAATATATTAGGGCTGCATGCAACATCATGCACTAATACGTGGTTCACGGCCAGTTTAAAAAATAAGTAAATAAATTATAAATTTTCGTGTGGGAGTTTGTAATGAAACGACAATAAAAAAAAACTCAAATTTTGTTGTTGCTCTTGCTATGAAATTCCAAATGAATATTTTATTATTATTTACAAGAACAGGCAGGTAATGCCTTGAAAATTGTATAAATATTTATAAATATATAAATATAATATAAATAAAATATTGTATAAATATTTATGAAATGAAATTTTAAGAATTTTTTATACAGTTCCTTTTTTAATTGGATCTCCATTCATGTTATTTATTTGGCATACAATAGACCAATTGGAAATACAAAAGGCCATTTTTTTATAACTAGACTTGATTTATATCGATATAAAAATCTAAAATTAAATTTTTCCTTCAATTGTTAATACACATAGAAATATTTTGTTTTGGAGGAGCGATACTCGAAATAGAACTCTGAAAATTACTTAAAATGCTCTTACAGCCCCTTTAACACAAATAATGTTTTTTTTTTATTGGACCCAACGTGGCCAAAGTGCATAAAGATGATATGGTCGTTATGGCAACCGACAAGAAAGTAACTAAAATCACTTCATTGCAGAATAGAAAAAATTTTAAATAATTATTTGCAATCAGGGTATGACCCCTACATACGCATTACATTGAACCGGAACTAGAAATGAGCGGATAGTACTAAAAGGACAGATGAAGAAAGATGAGAAAATACATATTTTTTTTAGCTATTTGAACCTTTTACTTCGCGGCTAATTTTTTGCTACAGGGCAACGAAGGAGGGTGCAGTTCCTCTGATATTTAATACATGATACTGTCTATCGCTGTAAGTAATTGTCTAGCGACCAGTGCTATGCATTCATCCCTGTAACAGGCTGGCAACAACTAACACAACCATGCACTAATGCTGATCATGACTGGGGACGGAATCAAACTCAGGACCCTCCGCTTCATACTACCTCAGCCAACAGCAGCCTCATTCTTTATAATCTTGCGAAGTCCGCCCAGAGTAAGTCGATTACAACGATGAAAATCAATACGTGTTGTTCGAAAAAAAACCCGTTTTGAGGCAAAAGTTTCACATAATGTATAACACTTCAGGTGACAGCCAATTAACAGCTGACAGTCGTGCCAGAGTGGCGGCTTCTACCATTAAATTTATAACCTGTTATAATGTAAAGAAGGGCATACCTTAATGCGGGATAAGCAGAAACTCAATTGCAAACTTAAAAGACACTGAAGTAGTTAACACAACACTATGCAGCAGGAAGTTCTAAATTCGATTCCGCGCCAGGCATGATTATTGTGTCGAATCCTTCAAATCTTTATTAGTGCAGTAATTAAGGCATACCACTGGTCACCGAACATGACTGGCAGTGACTGACAGCATCATGTACTAAAATAGCACAGGAATAGCACCCTATTTCGTCGGCCCTGTAGCAACAAATTAGCTGGCGAAGTTAAAAGTTGAAATAGCTAAAAAAAATTCTCTATCTTCTCATTTTTCTTCATCTGTCCTCTCAATACCATCTCCTCCTTTCTAGTGCCGGCTCAATGCACTGCATATATAGGGTTCAAACCCTGAGTGCTGCTGCGCGTTAAGAAAAAGTATCTGTGTCAAAGCCAGTATATCACACATATATTAAAGCCAAAAAAGCTCCAACAACTATTTCCTTTGGGCACCTTGACTACGAAGCTAACGAGGGCATTACAGCATCAGCCTTCATCGGTTGTGTAGCCAAAATTAAATTCACTTTTACAAAATTTTCTCAGTTCTTGTTTCTCAATACGATTTCCAAGTTTTCGTAGTTCCTTCACAGTAGACTGTAGGAAGAGAGATCGTATTCTCAGTGCCAGGCCTAGTTAAAAATAGTAAATATGTTCAAGCATTCTGATCTCCAATAATTATTGAGAATGATATCTCTATCAAACAAAATTTGTGGTTTGACACCCACTGAAATTAGCTAATTATTTTCTTAAATATTTAATAAAATAGACTAGACTAGACTGCTCCCTAATAATTGAGTTGAGTGTTATGCTCAGTAGTGTAATTTTATAGATGTGACAGAAATGCACTCATTGCTGTCGTAAGCAAATGACGCTTTACCATTAATTATGTTTGAATGTGTACATGCAGTTGTATGTTTTTGTTATTGTAGTTGTTGTTGTCGCTGCTGCTTATTGTTGCTTGTTGTAGCTTTTCATTTTCAATTTAGTCATTTTTCTTATTGTTTTTATTGTTTTGTTTGTAGCAGCACTTGTTTTTCTTTATTGAAATTCGTAGCGAAATTCCGTTTAATGTTTGTTTTTAATTGCTTTCCGTTTGTATGCATTTATATCATCAGATTGTATTACCCACTCCTGTTGTTTGTCCTCCGTACTCGAGCATTAATATCACCCACTGTTTTTCTGCTGATATTTTCCGTTATAGATTTTTCGCTTAAATTCAGTTTTGCTTTTGTTTAAATTTGCAATATTATTCTTGTTTTATGTGCGAGTATGTGTAAATGCAAACACATGTATTGTCATACATATATTCAAGTGCGTGTGGGTGTGTGTGTGTGTATGTGTGTGTGGGATGTGTAGCTGTCTGACTATATACAAATATGATTCATATATAGGCCATTTTGTTTAACTGAAATAATTCAATATTGTTGTTGATTTTCTGTGTGTGTGTGTGTGTACGCTTGTTTTCATTTGCGAGTGTATTTTTTTCTTTCTTCCTATTTTGCAGTATGCAATCAATTTTCTCGTGGCGTTTATTCAATGCTGGGCGCTGTTTCGCCGGATTCATTTGATACTTTGCATTCGTACAGCAACACTTTTCAAATGCCATTTGTGACACCATGGTTTCCGGAAAAAGTAAGTACACATACCGACTGACACTGACACCGAACAAACTACTGCAGTTCTAAATAACTGCAGAGACTTTAAAAATTATTTAATTTTTTTCTTTTATTTTTGGAGTTTTATTTAACTTTTTATAACTTTCGTTATTTTCGGTTTTTATTGCATAGAATTTTATATTTATTTTTTGCTAATGAGTTTGTTTTGGAGTTTTATTATTGGCGATTAATCTCTTAGTTGTTTCAACATAAATGAAAGCGTAGAATTTTTCAGCAAATGGTTTTGGAAAATCAGTCATTACTTTTTATGAAGATCATATAAAAGCAGGTAGTATTCAAAAATACTGCCCGAGCTACGATGGGCAATTTATAATTTTAATTAAGTAGCAAATTTCTTATATCAGACTTTCAATTGCAAACTGATATAGAAAAGATTGATCAGAGAAATAAAGAATACAGGTATAGAAAATCAGAGTTGCCAATGTAGCGACTTAAACGCGGCGCTTTCTAGCAATTGAAAAATTAAATTCTTTTGGTTTCTTGACCTCTTTTTAATTATTATTATATTCTGCTATGTTTAAGCTTAAGGTCTCTTTATTTTAATTTAATTCTTAATTTCAATATTTCGTCACTCCTTTGTGTGACTTCTTCAGGAAATCAATATCCGGAAATTTTGAATTTTTTTTTTTTTAAATTTAAAAATTTTTCAATTTTTTTTTAATGAAATTTAATTTAATTTGCAAAAATTTTGTAAAATTTTTTTAATGAAATTTAATTTAATTTGCAAATATTTTGAAATTTTTTTTTAATAAAATTTATAAATTTATAAATTTTTTTAATGAAATTTAATTTAAAAAATTTTGTAAAATATTCTTTTGATGAAATTTAATTTAATTTGCAAAAATTTTGAAATTTTTTTTTTAATAAAAAGTGTTGAAATATTGAAATTAAGAATTAAATTAAAATAAAGAGACCTTAAGCTTAAAAATATCAGAATATAATAATTGAAAAATAACTTTAATTTTTTTAAAACAACGATGAACTAGAGCCTGGCTCTCAAAATGTTAGAAAATATATTTTATATTATCGATATGGAAGTATTTTCATTAAGGACATAAAGACTTAAAAATCAAAAATATCTGTTTAGTTTAACCGCTTCCATTTGACCCCAGAAAATAAAAATATATTTTCGCATGCATATCAAGGAAAAATAAATTCATAGTTTTAAAAAAGTATATCTACAATCCAAAGAAAACAGATACAGAAAAATATCGGGACTTTTTAAAAAAGCGTTTTTTTAGGAAAGATCAAAGCAACACTCAGTCTGTACTCTCTGATTTACTAAAAAAAAATACTTCTGCCATAGGAGCCAATTCAGTCGGGCCCTTTTATTTATGATAACCCAGTTTTTAGAACCAGTAATTCCTCTGCTCCAAATGAATAACAAACTTCATTTAACATTTTTTATCTCCTCCCTAATAAACCTATACCTTTTTACAACACGAAATGTCATTAATTTTTTCTTCTTCTATCAATTTATAGTACGTTTTGCTGCAGGATGATACTTATGTATTTATTTAACGCATATCAATTTAATTTTTTCCATAATCTCCTGTGTCTCATATGTTTTATACTTTAATGTTTTTTCCATTTATTTATTTATATATGTTTTTTCTATAAATAAATTGTTATTATTAGTTTTATAAACGTTTTGTGCTCTCATTTAGGTGCTTACACCATCATCCGGTTTTTTGGATTTTGCTATTAGTATGCGTCCGGACTATCATCAGGCTATTATCGATACGATACAATTTTATGGTTGGCGTAAAATAATTTATCTCTATGATTCTCATGATGGTGAGTAACAAGAATGAAAAAAAAACAACAACTTTTTAACAAACAATGACAAACATTTATTAAATTGAAACACAAACAACAAACTACGAATTTGTTAAACAGCTATGAATGGAAAATATATACGATTATTATAGATACAGACTATAATAATGATAATAGATAAATGTAATTACAGTGGAACAGCAGTATTGATACTGAAATTGCATAAATACATTTTATAAATTATTAACAAAAGACAGTTTGTCCCAAATAAAAACTAATACAAATAAAATGATAATAAAAAATTCAGAAAAATAGGACATGAAGTAAATAATCAAACGGCAACACGGGTATTAAAACAAAAATGTGTTACCATCAGGTTGATACAGTTCTCGTATGTAATTTTCTAATAAAATTTGTAGAAATAAGAAGTGTTATCACATTCAGCTAAGCCACTAATAAGTGCTGAAAAAAAAAATACACATGGGTACTGATGATAAAAGTGTTGCGGCTTTCGAAAACAGCGTTTCTGCTCTGCTGTGTAAGTTGAATAATTGAAAACTGATATTGGCTTTATTTTGTGCCTTGGAATGTATATCATGTCTTTCCTTTTTTTTATCTTGGACCAGCATTCAGGGGATGACCCCTATATATGCATTGCATTGCGCCGGAACTGAAAACGAGGGGATAGTATTGAGGGGACAGATTAGGAAAGATGAGAAGAAGCTATTTCAATCTTTTACTTCGCCGGCTAATTTTTGCTACAGGGCCGCCGAATTTAAAACAAGCATTTCGAACAATTAAATTACTGTGTTAACCCTAAAAGCTTATTCTAAGCTTGTGAGGCATCTCATATGTAAACCTCATATTTCTTTAGTGCAAATGGTAACCAGGGGCTTTTCATTTGCCGATGGTGTTGATACTAGTGAGTAAAATGAAGCTATTTTAGAGTTTTTAAGGCACAAAAGGAGACTTGCTTTTAAAATGTATGTAACTTTTCATTACGTCTGCATAGTTTAATTTTTGTTTATTTCATACAACAGAAGCACAATGAGAGCTATGTGGCGGATGAAATGTATGAGTAGGTTGAATTTTAAGCGCAGAAAGATGTGCGCTGATTTAATTTTTTTTAACTGAAAATTGCCTCTAGACGGATATATACGTGCAAATGACGTTGGAATCTTTTAAAAGACGAAGAGCTCTAGCACTTGAAATGTTTATTACAGGGTCTTATAGCTTGAAAGCCAAAGTCCTCAAGCCCAAAATTAGTTATTTAGTTTGAAAGCTAACTATGACTCATATGTACAGCCTAATAAAAGCTGGAGTGGTTTCATTTGATTTGATTCGCCTCTAAATGGCATGCAGCCGTGAGACTGTATGTTACTATTGGACTTTGCAAGTACGACTACAATTTATATCCTCAATATTGTAGCAAAGTACAGAAAAGCTGCTGAATAATAGAGAATACATGAAACAGCTCTATACAGACTTAATGACGCCTTTTATTCCTGACTTCGAACTCCGACTCGGTTTATTAAATACAAAAAAAAAAGCAAACAAAAAAAATTAAATATTTGACTCATTTATTTAATAATAAACAGTACGTAATTATTATTAAGATAGCGTTCTGCATCTGGTGTTTCATCTAAAGCTATTTTAAATTTTTTACCACATTAAATTTTTCTTATCACTAAATACGAGTTTTTTTTTATTACCTTATGTATTAAACCTAAATTTTATAAAAATCAATATAAGTACCCTGCAAGAGATCGAACTAGTATCAAATTAGTATTGCACTAGTACAAAAATCACCAGTACTAGTTCCCAACTGTGAACTTTCCTATACCATGTTAATGCTCAAATTAACATTGAGTGTGTTTGGAAAATTACTAGTTCCATTGGAACTAGATGGAAACTAGGGGGATACTAGTACTATTAGTACTATATGAGTACTAGTATAATTTCTGCTAGTTGGGTAGTAATGCAATCCTTTCTGCATTAAGAACTGGCTTATATATAAAATAATCCCTAAATTTATTGGGTTTTTAAACCCAATGAAATTTGTTAAGTCCTTGTCTTCACAAGCATTTTTAGGTTCATCAATTCTTAGTTTGTAAGAGGAATTGGAAAGTTCCTTCAGGGCACACGCAATCCACTAGCACCTTGTACAACTTGAGTTACGTTTGGTACTCCACTACATACCAAACACTAATGAACATAAAATACATATATCAATTTTTATTATTTTAAAAAATATCGCTAATTTTACATATGAACATAAATATTAACAAAAAAACACGTTTAAAAAATTTTTAAATTAGCTTTTAATTTTATTTATTTTTTAAAATGTCACTTTTTTAACACACAAGAAAACTGCGACTTACTTTCATAAATTATCGAATAAATAAACTGATATGCAGGTGGGAAAGTCTTGTTATACTATTCTTTGTTTCAAATTTGAATTTGTTTAAAAATTGTAACAATTCAAAATAAAATAAATGAAAATGCGAATTAGCAATTCGATTTAAAACAGGATCAAAAAGTAACATGAAATTCTACAAGTCAAATTAATCTACAAATGAACTACTTGAAGTACTAGTACTTTTCTGTATATGTTCAATCACTTTTTGAACTAGTGCTTGCTATACTAGTAATCGTACCAGTAGCTTAAAGACAATTAACGCTTATCCTCCTGCAGGGCAGTTATAATTTATTTCACGTTTATGCCTTTGAGCATAAACGTGAAATGTATGTGTATGTTTAAGCTCTATGTGTTACTAAAACATATTAGGCTTCTAGGGTTAATTGCACGTCCTTGACATAAGCGTAAATTAGGGAACAAAGCTTAAAGCTAAAGTGCTCACCCAACCAAAAATAAAACGACATATGGAACGGGAAACACTTTAATAAGTATATATTCGTACATCTGTATGTATATAGATATTTTACCTGCTTGTATTTACATACACACACCAGATTGTAGTGCAATCTTTCCACTTGACAGCATGACAATAATGACTTAAACATTTAAAGGCCACAATAGAAAGCAACTTATATACAAAACAAAAAGAACGAAATAAAACGTCATAGAGGACAAGTCGACAAGGCGATGAAATGACAACATGTTTGATTAATGAACTAGAATAAGAACAACAACGAAAATCTGTTGAGAGTTCAAAGTGTTTCATTTGTTTTGATTAAATGGAATTGTTATTTTAGGAATATATTTACTATTATTCTTAAAAGCATGACAAAAATAAACACCAAAATGAAAAGAGCAGAAAGAAATGTTAATCAAAAGTATAATAAGAAACACTAAAACGCAATCCGAAATTGAGAAATATAATGTTTATCCAACACTTTGCCTGTCACATTGTAACTGTGGGAAAGAAAACATGGGACTTGATAACTTGACAGCAACAAGAGATACTTTCGCCACAAAAGGTTAAACATGTTGAATTTAAAGGTGGCTGAGAAAATTAATATTTAGAAAGAAAAATTTCATCAAAAAGCAATACGCAAGAGATCTGTAACCCTTGACTTGAATTCTGTTTTGTAAGTTAAACAGTTTTAGCCAAGGGATAAACAGCTAAACGATTATTCTATTTTAACTGGAAAAAACTAGACAGCAGGCTTTAGGTTGGGTTAGGTTCGGTTGAAAAGAGGGGCATAAGCAAGAGCTGTACCAATCCATTCAGGATTACACTTAAGCCTCATAGGGCTGTTGTGCGCTCTATTTTAAGGAGTTCCCATTCTATTATAGGAAGCCCCCATTATAGACCATAGAAACCTTTGAATTGGATTACGTTAAGAACCTAGTTTCTGCAATGTATCTTCTTAAGTCTCTCCAATTAGAACACAATTAGAATACATTCCATATCTGGTATAATTTCATGATTAAATATTTGTCTCCTGACTTGACTAAAAGCTGGACAGTAGCACAAATAGTGCTCAAGTGTTTCGTCATCCTTCTAACAGGCTATGCATGTTATATCGTCAACGATACCCATGAGTACCAGGTGATTCCTTAACTCTGTATGTCGTGTTATTATATTAATTTCCATAGTGATATCCTATTTAATCTTAGGATTTCCTACTACAGGATTTTATACTGCATTTTAGCAAGCCATACAATTGTTACTTCCACAATAACTTGCATAATAACATTGTGGACCACAGATTGTGGCGGATAATTGCGTTCATAATACGTCTTTTAGATCCACGACTGTAACTAAAATTTAACCAACTACAAATCGATTTAACATTTCATGCTGTCTTCCATGTCGCTGTAGTGTTGTTTGGTTTTTTCTAGACCTGCCATGGTCTGGGCAATTCAGTTGAGTTTTGGCACTTGGGACAGGCCGTAGGGAAATAATATTTCATGATGAAGTAGTATTTGACACTAGTACAGGTGTATGAAATTTTCGCATTTTTATATCCTCCAAAAAGAATTTTCATTTTCGTGTTTACTTTGTCACTCCGTGTGTATCGCACCTAAATATCCCTCCAAGACCCCAGAAAATATATATATTGATCAGTGATGAAATCTAAGACCATCTAGCCATGTCTGTCCCTCAAGTCCGTTCATCTGTGGAAATCACGATTCAATCCAAAGGAAAAGAGCCAGACACTTGGAATTTGCTACAGATAAATTTTGAAGGATGCTACAGGCTAAACTGGGCTGAATCGTAGCAGAGGGAAAAATGC
This sequence comes from Linnaemya tessellans, assembly GCA_951800035.1. Classification (NCBI taxonomy): domain Eukaryota; kingdom Metazoa; phylum Arthropoda; class Insecta; order Diptera; family Tachinidae; genus Linnaemya; species Linnaemya tessellans. Next base: position 4,683,758 of record OX637535.1, read on the forward strand.
TTCTCACAGAACTAAAACAACCTCTAAAAGACAACATTGACTTTTAAATTTTTTTTTGTAATTTTGTAAATCAAAGGTTATAATTTTATATCAAAGTAGATCTAACAGTTTACTTCAAGCCCGAAAAGTAGAAAAATAAATTTTTGAAGCGGAGATGTTGTCTGATCTGGCGGCATGAAATAACTCCCCACGAAATAAGTCCAAAAAATTAAAATGAAATAACTCCCCAAAAATATATACGAGAGGCAAAAACAACGTTTTCTGGGGATTTATTTAATTTATTTTTTGGGACTTTTTTTTTTTTTTTTTTTTTTTTTAGGAGTAGGACCAGCACTCAGGGGATAACCCCTACATATGCCGTGCATTGCGCTGGAACTAGAAACGAGGGGATAGTATTGAGGAGACAGATTAGGAAAGATGAGAAGATAGACAGTTGCTTTTGTAGCTATTTCAACCTTTTACTTCGCCGGCTAATTTTTGCTACAGGGCCGACGAAGGTGGGTGCTGTTACTCTGCTTTTAGTACACGATAGTGTCAGTCGCTGATCAGAAGAATTCAACACAATATTTCACGACTCAGAGCGGGCTCGAACTCACGACCCTCCGTTTCATAGTATCGTGTTCTACTACTTCAGCTTCATTTTTTATATTGGGGAATTATTTCATATGAAATAGCTCCCCAAAAAATTCTGAAATGAAATAAGTCCCTAAAAATATTCGCGCGCACTTTTAATTGTCTGATAAATTGCACTGCAAAAAAGTTTTCTTCAATAATAGTTTTATTTTATGAAGAAGTTTTTTGAAACTTTATATTTTACGTTTCATTTCTGCCAAGCTATTAGGAGAAATATATGCAAACGAAAGACTCTACTTCATTATATACGCTCCCAAAATTGGGGAATTATTTAATTTGGATTTGGGGAGTTATTTCGTTCCCTTAGGGTTTTATTTCACTTAAAAAGTGAGGATTTATTTCATATGAAATAAGACAGCGAAATTGGGGAATTATTTCGTGGTATTTTTGGGGTGGGGAGTTATTATATGCCGCTGTCTGATCTTCCTCTGGGACTCCCCCTTTTTTTTCTCCCCTAAATGATCCTATCGAAAACAATTTTTTTCTATATTTAACTACACCAAGAATTTACTTTGTTAGTTTTAACGATAAAAATGAGATGTCTTCTCTACGGCCCTTCATATAGTGACCCTGTCAAAATAATGTTTTAAAACTGGGCATAGAAATGTCTTACAGAAAGTATGACCCAGCAGTTTAAACCTTTTTAATTCATTTACTAAATATGTGTAGGGTATTTAAGATTCGTCCCGGTCGAATAAAACGTTCTTACTTCTTTCAAATTTTGAAGTCATGCACAATATCTCTAAAGCCGGTGTGAGGCTTGTTATTTAAAATATTATATGATTATGTGAATCTGTGGTCCGCTAGCAGACAATCCTAAAACGCAAATTTATTTTTGATTAAAATTATTTATTATTTAAGCCTGCAGAAGCCTTCAAGACATCTCTAACCAACTTTACAATTTAATTTATGCAAATCGACTAAGAGGCTTAGCAGTTCCAAACAGTAGATTTACATTGAAAATTAAGTCCAAAGCTTGAAGGCAAACAACAAACGTATGTTATCTATAATAAAATGCAATAGAGAAAAAAAAAACTGCATGGATGCATACCAACAAAATGAAGTGTAAACAAAATTTATGATGAAAGTGATTTAAAAGTGAAAGACATGATAATTAAATCTGCTCAGCTCTGCTTCTATTGTAATAAATACGAATGCAAGTTTGTTAGATTCTCTGTTCTGTTTTGCATTCATGTCCCATAACATTTTATTGTGCCATGCTATTCATGCAATTTGTACATGAAAATATGTATAAATGACAATATTAGGAGCATGTGACATACACATCCTTGGCACGACCCTTGAACTCGTTGCTTCTTTATTCCCTGCATTTACCATCATCTTGTGCACCCTTTAGATGTGTGAGTATGAAAAAATTTAATATTTACTATTTATTTGTTCTCTTTTTTTTTTTGTTCTCTTCTTATGCACATGCATGTGTTTTTATAGTTCATTTATATATTTCATAGTTTTAAAAAAATATGTAACAACAAGTAAATACAAATGTCAACAGTATTTATATGCATTTCTGCAACATCCTTGCGAACCAGTCATGAAATAAAGAACAAAAAAACACACATGCATGTGTGCTAGTGTATATGCATGCAGTTGCACCAGTCACATCTTTTCACACACTTGCCTTATGCATGAGCAAGTGTAAAGTTTACTCAACCATGACTTGGGAAAGCGAGACACAAGAATAGTTTATAACAAAATATTGTACTATTACATATTTTTAAATACGTTTTGCATACGTGGATATGACAATGCATGAGTGTACACGTAAATATGCACACACGTGTGAACACAAATATGCATTCAGACAGCAGTGAGTATTAAAGTGAGTTTCTAGAAAATATATTTAAATTTTAAATAAATTCTACTGGAGGTCTTTCTGAAACAATTAAGTATTAAAATTGGTATTGTAACAAGTTTCTACAAAAAAGGAGTTTAACACAAAATGAAAAAAATAAAAAAAATCAATGAGTGTTCGATCTCACGGGCGATGTGTTAACACCTTTTTGTTACACGCTACCTGTTCGATTTCTATGAACACAGACCCACAAACCCGAAGGTAGAGTTAATATAAAGTATTTTTTATTTATTTTATATTAAACCCACAAAAAACAAAGAGAATGCAAAGCAACAGACAAATGTACATACATACATTGTTATGTTTGTACATAAGCTACATACGTTGCTGTCTTGCTATCTCATTTTTATATATTACGTCACTATTCTCTTTGCTATGCATAAGACAAAACCGAAGATCAACATAAAACACTTTTTTAATATTTCCCCAAATTAATACTCCGAATTAGAACACTTAAATCTCCGCTCGCCGATATCGGATCGCCTTAATTTTTGGCCTAAACTCTTCGCCGAAACCCGCACTAGCGTTTTAATCCAAAAATTAATAAAATCGGCTATGAATTTCCGGAGAAAATCGCGTGGGAAAATTATATGAAAATCGCCCAATAATCACTTTCAATACCGACTGCCAAGCAACAACAACAAACAAACAAACTCTTACACTTACACTTGCGTATGTATTGAAACTGATAGTTTACTGCCCTAGAGGCGCGCATATAGATGTTAACACATCAAGAATCCAACAGTTACTTACAATTTTGTTTTCCGGAGGGTTTTAAGAGAAGATCGTGAGATTTTAAGTAGTGACCACCCCTAAGAAAAAATAAATTAAATAGCTGATTGTTTAGAGGGAAATGCAATTGGCAGCTAAAAAAATATGAAGCCGAAAACTGCGTCTTTGATGCTGTCCTCAGTCATGAATATGGTATGGAATTTTTCTGAACTGCTGTAGTAAATGATTATTTCAGCTGTTTTGACCACTGAACACCACTCGCAGCCATTGAAAGACTCCTACACTAAAAAGCTTCTTTCCTGCGTACTACTGTTTCTTAAAACTGTCCCTTTCTCCCTATAGTCTTGGTACTGTGTTCTAAACGGGCAAGGGTTATCCCTTAGGAGTCCGATCCAAGTTAATAAGGAAATAACAGTTTTCAATGCAGTAAATTACCCTAAAGTTATTGTGAAGTTTTGGGTCTCAAGGTTTAAGCAAATTGATCCTGAACTATAAGTAACACTTTCCGCTTGATAGCTTTACTAATCATTAAAACAGCTGCCTCTGAATTTCTGTGTTTGTTTTTAGGGCAGTAGATCTCCATCAATCGTTTAAACGATGCAATATTTCTTTATGCTGAAACTAGGAAGTGGTTTCAATAACCCAGTATCACATGACATGCCGACCATTAAACAATTACTCGCTGAAATTATATAAAAGTGAAGTGCTTTTGGCTGAACACGAAAAGTGGCTATAAAGTGGAGGGTCATGAGTTCAACCCCGCGCTCTGTCATGAATATTGTGTCGAATTCTTCTTATCAGCATTAGTGCATGATAGTGTTTGCTGATGTCAGCCTGATTCAGTGATGAATTCATAGGACTGGCCACTGAGCATTTTTGACAGCGACTAGTATCATCATGTACTAAAAGCAGAGTATCAGCATCCTCCTTCGTCCAAATTTGATATAATTTGGACACCCAAATAGAAATACGTATCAAGTCAACGATCAAACTGCTGGGAAGCGGTGCACAGCGGTAACGTATGGTTGTTGAAAAAAAGGGTGGGGGGTAATTCGCGGAAGTGTTTACTATACCGTAGACGTCAACATTTTGTCCCTACTACGTACTTAGATTTTCACTTATTGCCGCCTAAATACTTCGACTCGACCACTGTGCGTCGGTCCTGTAGCAAAACTTTAGCCGGTGAAGTAAAAGGTTCAAATAGCTACAAACAATTCTCTATCTCCTCATCTTTTTTCATCTGTACCCTGAATAATAGCCTCTTATTTCTAGCTCCGGCGCAATGCACTGCATGTGTAGGGGACATTCCCTGAGTGCTGGTCCGAGTTAAAAAAGAATATGTCCTTCCACAATCTGCAGAACTAATTGCCTATTGTGTTGCTCCATATGATGTTCTGCTTTATACCTTTTGCTAGGCAATGTAAAAATACACAATCTACCGATCAAAACCCTCTTGTTGAAGACTAAAGTTGACTCACGAGTTGAAAAAAACAAGCGAATGTATGTTTGTTGGGTAAATGTTTGCGATTTCTAAAACTACTTTTAAGTGTAGCCAAGAAATAGCAAGGGGCTTTGAAATTATCCAGAGTATTTAAATAGTTTTACAGCACAAAGAATTTATGTTACCGTAATATGCAACGAACTATTGCAGCAAAAATCGTTCTAAGCCATTTAATAATATTACAAGCAGAAATGCAGGCATACAGACATACTTGACCACATAACTTAAGAGCACCAACAACAACTAGTTTAATGCCTCATAAATAAGTTTGCCTTCATAAAATATAAACTAAACATTTTATTAGTCTTTTGTACTACTCGTGATGTCAATCGAAGTGGGATGTTAGACTACCACACAAGACATTAAAAATATTTTGTTACATGCAATCTGAAAACTTCATTACAATTACGATCTGTCTATGAAGGCCAGTGAATGATTTCCAACACAGAAGAAAATATATGGCAGAAGTTTTTTTAGCTCTCCAAATAAATTAAGATTTTATCGACTACATCGCTTATATCTGTAGTATGTACTGGTCTGCAATTATAAGCTCAAACTTTGTCGATGGATGTGCTCGCCTTAGCTGAAGGTCCTAATACCAGCCCAGTAGAGTGTCTCGAAAAAAGAAGTTCGCCGTACACCGCCGAATATAAAGCGTTGTTGCAAGGTGATTTCGAAAATAAAAATTTTTTTTTGCCGAAAGTAGGGGTCGCCAAAATAAATTTTTCATTATATCTTCTACATTTGTAGTCGGATCTCAAAGAGTGATATGTCGTTGTTTTTGTCTTAAGGAGGCCAATGTTTTGCTTTAATAGTCATTAGCCTCAAATATACCGTTCTTGTGTTTACCCACCAGATCTTATTTCCTACCACCCTAATGTGCAACCCTAATATTAGAATGTTACAGCACACAAAAAAACATTAAACTTTTGCAAAGAAAGTTTTTTAATAATTCCAACAGAACTATTAAAAAAATATATATATATATATATATGTGACCTGCTCCACGCAAAGGGTCCTCTGCGCCGAAAAGAAGTTATTGAGAAAAACGCGTTTAAAAAAAGCGCTACGTTTCTCCGTGTTTTGCGCATGGTTATGCAACTTTTCTTTCAACCTGATGTATTTCGACTCTTTTTTTTTTTTTTTTTTAGGAGTAGGACCAGCACTCAGGGGATGCCCCCTATATATGCAATGCATTGCGCCGGAACTAAAAACGAGGGGATAGTATTGAGGGGACAGATTAGGAAAGATGAGAAGATAGACAGTTTTTTTTTTTTTTTTTTTACCTATTTCAACCTTTTACTTCGCCGGCTAATTTTTGCTACAGGGCCGACGAAGGTGGGTGCTGTTACTCTGCTTTTAGTACATGATAGTGTCAGTCGCTGCCAATTATGTTCAGTGACTGGCCGACAACAACTAACACAACCACGCACTAATGCTGATGAAAAGAATTCCACACAATATTTCATGACTCAGCGAGGGCTCGAACTCAGGACCCTCCGCTTCGTAGTCTCGTGTTTTACTACTTCAGCCAACAGCACCCACTTCTCTGGTACTTTGTATGATGTTCACTATGCAGTGTTGCCTCTATGAAAATTATTTCTAACAGTTAAAAACCTGTTTTTGCTAATTTTGTTTTCAAAATTACTAGAGCTGTTTTATTCCTTATCAAATTATCAATGTTTTGGTGATTTGCAAAAAAAAACTAAAAGACATAGAAACTTGCGGTTTGCGGCATTTGAAAGAGCGTTTTTTTCCCTATAAGAATCACTCAAAAGGTAAAAAAAAATTTCGGTCCCTTTTCGTGGAGCAGGTCACATATTTTTTGCCGAACGTAGGGATAGCCTTTTTATCACATCTTCGATATTTACAGCTGCTTGATTCTTTATTCGTCAATTGCCAGACGACGTATAACGCGTACTTTTTCCATCCCGAGAATGTTTTGTTATCGATGATATCAGACCAAGATCCGCTAGTGCGTTCAGATGGCTGTGCTAAGATTTTATTAGCCCGAAGTGAAGCAACGGTATACATTCGTCAAATGTTCGGTCCACAAGTTCATAATACCATAAGCTTCGAGAGTGACTCATATTTCAATTGGACCAAATTTGAATTGCCTGAGCCGCCATGCATTTTTTCTAAACTCGAGAGCCGTCAAAAATATAGCCAAATTAGAACATTTCAAAATATGATTGATTAAAACTTTTTGATTTTAAATTAATTTTTTTTTAATCCTCTTTGTACAAGTTAGGATAATAGATATGGGTAAGTTCTATTTGGCATATTATGGGTAAGTACAATGATTATTAAAGAAAAAAAGGCGAGAGAAAAACATCGATATATCACACTTTAAGATCCGACTATAAGTATCGACCATATGACAAAAAATTTAAAAAGGTATCCCCTACGTTCGGCAAAAAATATATATATATTTCTTTTTATTTTAATAGTTCTATTGGAATTATTGAAAAACTTCCTTAGCAAAAGTTGAATGATTTTTTGCGTTCTGTAATATTCTAATATTAGGGTGGCACATTAGTACGGTAGGAACTGAGATCTGGTGGGTAAATTCTACAAGAGGATATTTTAGGCCGATTACTACTGAAGCAAAACATTGCCCTCTTCTAGACAAAAACATCGATGTATCACTCTTTGAGATCTGACTGAAAATGTAGAAGACATAACGAAAAATTTATTTTGGCGACCCCTACTTTCGGCAAAAAAAAATTTTTTTTCGAAACCGCCTTTCAACAATGCTTTATATTCGGTGGTGTGCGGTGAACTTTTTTTTGCCTGTAAGACGAGACGCTCTACAGCCCAGGGCTATTCCAAAAGTAAACCAGTGTGACATGTCAGAAAAATATATTAAGTGGTTGCTTCCATCTGTTAGAAATATTTTGCTCAGGTGATCGAATTATCTAAGCTTTTACTAAATATCTACGTTACTTCCGTATAGGCAATAACCGAAGAAACATTAGCAAATTAGATGTCTAGAAATCGCAGACTGGTCTTCCGCAGGCACCAATACAGCTTCTGCTGTCTTATCAACAGAACAAAAAAGGTTTCTGCTATGATTTGATCCATAGTGCGCCCAAGTCCTAGCCCTGAACAGTCATCACTCTTTAAACCACCATTCCTGCGGGCAATATATGATGAAGAGCATAACTATAGTGATGGGAATATATAATTCGATACGGCCGTTTTTTGTGAGGACAATAACACAAGAGATGCAAAAATTCTTTTAGTAATACAAATACATAATGTCTGGCATCCTTTTGTTCAGGATTCTGTATAGAACAAAACAATATTAAAATTTGCATGTCATCCAGTTTAAAATTTCAAGTATTTATGGGCAATTCAAGATCCAAAGGATTCCAACGAACTGCTACTCAAGGCATCTAAAAACCTATTCTAATATTAACACGTCATAAAATGCAAGCACAGTTCAAGCCACTAAAACTTAAAACTTTATATTCTAACAGCCATATAACTATATAAAAATGTACATCCATCTGCAAGATATGCTTTCATTTTATTTCATTTTATTTTATTTTATATAAAAAGCAGAACGATGCTAGAAGCAGTGGTTAGCATCACATTTCGTTAATAGTTTTTGCACTTTATATCCATTTTTGGACAACTAAACTAATGTAACTTAAAAACAACTTCATGCATTTTGCTTACACATAAACACACACACACACACACCGCCAGTCTGCTTTATGTACAATATCTAGTATAAATAAAATCTATCCAACTTCATTAAAGCGATTATTTTCCCAGCATTAATGCAGCAGAAATAAAAGAATAGAGAAGATGAAAAATGAAACTTGTGCTCCACCGAAACCATGATGCGTTCATTCGTTCGTTCGTTCGTTGTACTCTTTACATTTATGCAATAACGTTCTGTAAAGAATCTTTGCAGAGTTTTTATAGCTTTTCATGGTCTTGTTGCAATAGATTCTCCTCTTTCGTTTTGCTATGCTATCTTTAAACTAACAACAAATCGTTGCAAGAAACACCCATACCGTAGGATAAATAACAACAACTAAAAGGTTTTTCAATAAGGATATTTTAATTTTTTTTTTCTTAATACAAAATACAGAATAATATTGTTTGTTAAGGTTTGAATATTTGATGGTGCAATGGATTATATTTTTTTTATTTGGCATTAACGCATGAGTTTATTATTTGTTATTGGCCTGCTTAAACAACCAAGGCTAGCACTGGTCATGGAATAGTACCGCCAACTATTGGCACCCTCGTGCCTCCTTTAGAGCTATTGTAGCAAAAGTTCACCGAAGTAGTTGGATATTAAAAAAATAATCTCCCTTATTCTGTTACTATCTGTAAAAGTCACGTCAACACAATATCAAAATTAGAGCACTTCTGTACTCATTCTATTCAACAATTATCAATTGCTAACAACCTCTTGCTATATATTTAACGCCATAGAGAGTAGTCTCCGGCTGTCAAAAGTAGTTAATTGTTGCCCACAGGGAGTATGTAAGTGTCCTATTTTTTTTTTTTATATTGTCTTGACGTGACGTTGACATATAGTTACAGAATAAGGGAGATTATTTTTTTACTATTTAACTTCGCCAGCGAACTTTTGCCACAATAGCTCTGAAGGAGGCACGAGGGTACTACTCCGTGGCCAGTGCTAGCCTTCGTTGTTTAACCAGACCGATCTTTCTAATAATTTTTCTCCTATCTGTCCTTTAAACTTTATGGACTCCTTTTCACAGTTTTGACCAACAGCATTGCGTGACTAGCAGTCATCCTCTCAGAGGCACTCCTATTTACAAGAAAACTGCAAGTACTTTAAAATTAATGCATTAAAGACTTTCAAGACAGCAGGCTACCGACTACACGACTACAAAAATAGAGTATATGCGTTTATATGGGAAACTTAGCACGGACAACAACCAATCAATTTGGTGTACCATCTTTGCTTTCGAAAGATAGCGCAGGTCAAGTTCGTAAATAGGGCTGAATCGGACCAATGGGAAAAAGGTTCCCCAACCATTAGAAATCAATATAATTTTAAAAGTTTTTTTTTTTAAATTTGTTAAGGATATGATATATTTTTAAGTCAAAGAAGATCCAAAGCGTTGAACTTGAACTCAGAAAATTAAATAAATAAACTTTTGGACCTCGCCTTGTTTAGAGGGCGTTGAAATAACATATTACATTCAACAAATAATGTAAAAAATAAACATATTGTATTACTTAAGCCCACGTTGCACACTGGGGATTTTTACGGAAAAAAGTGAAATTGTCAACATACTCTTCATGCAATATGCAGTGATATTTTGAAATTTTAGACTAAATGATACAATCAAATCAAAAAGTATTACTCCGATCTGACAGCATGTTTTTTTTAATAACGGCCTCAAACTCAGTACTTGTACTGTTGTACCGAGCCAATTTAATTTATACCCAAGAATTTCAAAACGAATATTATTTTATTATGTTTTTTTTTTTTATGAATTCATTTTATTTACAATCTATCCACGGATAATAAGTAAATTTTTTAAAATAAAGAATAACATTCAGTATTGAACTCCAATAAGAACAACAATATACAATACAAGAATTGTTAAAGTTCTTTAAAAAAATTTATAATATATACATTGTATACAAAAATCTTAAAGTTTTATCTATATTAATATTTACATATATGTATGTACCCAGAATTATATTTATGTGTAATTAATTAAGTACGAAATGGCAAGTCTAATATGTGATTTTTTTTCAGTCTTCTTACTTCATTTGTTTCATCTAATAGCATTATTGCCAATGGGTTACAATGATTAGTCAGCCTCTCCAAGTAATTTTCACTATATTTTCTGACTTGTTCTTTAACCATCGGAATTGATAGGTCATCATGAATTGTTTTTTTTTTTTGATACACACCATGGAGCATTAACTAAGGACCTCAATGTTTTCGACTGGAACCTCTGTAAAATTTCAATGTTAGAATTGCTGGCCGTTCCCCACAGCTGTATACCATATGTCCACACTGGATTTTATTATGTGAACTAACATTTTTCTTTTTATTTTTTATTTCAGTATTCTAAAATTGAAAAAATAAACTCTGCAGAGATTTAAGTTTTATTTTTGTTTGTTTATTTATATGAACATATAACAAACATTTGGGCCTATAATTTCAGTCATACTTTCCCACAGTTGGAAATCACTACTAATACATTGTTTCATTACTATATAAAGAAAACTAAATTTGTGATGAAATCCCAAAATTTTTTGACAAATCTATTTTTTTCCTCACCTCAATACAAAAATCCCCAGTACGCGTTGTTTTCTAAATTTAACATTACGACTGTCAGCCTATGAATTGTTGATTGAATTTCAAATATAACAAAATATAATTTTTTCTCAATCGGGGGCCAAATTACGGCATTCGATATCGATCGAAATTTGTATATAAATTGTATAGAAATTTCGTTCGAAATCGAATGCGGTAATTCGTGCCCTGGTTTTGTTTGTCGTTGTGCTGGACGGGAAGTAAAGCTTCAAAATGTTTCTAGCACAGGCTGTTATTGCTGATTTGACTGAGGATCGCTTTTAGTGCGTTTAGTAGCCTTTTCCTTTTGCGAAACTTGTCGCTTAAAAAACATTAACATTTTACCTAGATATACTAACACAATCCATCCTGACATGTACGTACTAGTATATCGATATTGTGTATTGACAAGTTGTCGTACATGATTCTAGAATTTATTATAATAAAACTGAATTCAACGTGTCAAAAATATAAATTATTACCTTGTTATAAGGCGATTTTTCATATAGGTTTTTTTTTTATTTAAAAATATGTATATATAATTCTTTCTCATATTGACAGAAAAATGGTGGTCTTTATTGAAAAAGTCTTTACTGCCAGTCCCATGGCCTGGCAGCCAAAACAGTATATGCTGAGGCAGGAGCAACCGCTTTCCATAGCAGCTTTATGAATTATATACGTTGAGATGAATGTAAATGTGGGCGAAATAGTGTTAGTTTGTGTGAATTTGGCAGGATGTGCTCCATTTATTATGTTTCATCGTTTTAGAGTTAAAATTCAGTTTCTTACTCTTTTTTTTTTACTTTTTTTTGTATTTTTGTTGAGTTTGGTTTATAGTACATAAAAGCACATTCAATAACACACACATAAATATACATGCATAAATATATATGTATATGCAAGTATGTGTGTGTTTGTGTATGTATGCATGGGTGTGTGTGTGTTTAAATGTGTGTGTCCTTTATTGAGAACGAATTGTTAAGATGAAGTGCTGTATAATCTTAAATTTAATCCATAAAGTGTAGCTTTTTCTTGTTTTTATTTTCGCAATTTTCCATTTTTGTAAAACTACACCAAAAATACCGGATGTTAACTTAACGAGCACCAATACACACACACACACACCACACACACATACGCACAGCCATTTGTATACGAGTACATGGCTGATTGAGAACGAAGGACGTCAAACCAAAAAATAAAAAATAAAATAAAATGAAATAAAACTGAAAATGTATAAAATAAAAAAGCACATTGGCGATGGTCCATTTTCTGTAATAAAATATAACAAGTAAATTTAATGAATTTTAAGAGATACGCCAATTTTACTTAAACATTTTACTTTTTCCGAGTTTGCAAAGCATCTCATGTAACGCTGCTTAAATTTATTTTTGCGGGAATCAATAATATCTACTTAATATTTAAATAAACATGATTTTAGTGGCAGGCAGTAAAATATTTATATATCTATTTGGAATTAATAAAAATTTTGTATAATGCTAGGAACACAACTGGGACGAACGACGAATTTCGCTTAGTACGACGAATTCGTTGATAAAAAATCGCTCTATAAATTCGTCGTATGAAACACAATTACGACGAATAAATTAAAATAATAAGCAATCAAAATTTTAATATTTGTTTTTTAAATCATTGTAATCCTCTGATGCCAATCAGATTGTTTAGACACTCAATAATTATCCCGGTGTTGTCCATTTTTTTCAGAACAAATTCCTTTTTGTAAATATTTTCTGACAAATTTTTTGTCTGTAAATAAATTATTATTTTCATTTAACAGCTGATGGGGTGACCATATGAAAAAGTGAGAAATAGAAAGAAAAACTATATTATAAAAAGTGTTCAAAATTAATAAAAAGTCGTCCGAATGATACATTTTTGTGAATTAGTGAATGCATTTTTAGTATGTACTGAAAATTTTAGTGCTACATGCAACAATACAGTGGTGAACTAGGTTTTTCCACAAAAAACCAGTTTGAGTATATGAAACCTGGTCACTTTATATTGATTTGTTCGTCATTCGTTGACGAAACAATTAGAAATAAATGTATTTCAACTTTCGCTGAGTATGGCGAATTTCACACAACGCCACGATTGTGTGCATTTTCATATACACCAATGTGTTTTATTTTTGGCGACGAATATTTGCGACCAAAAATTCGTCGTTCGTCGCAGTTGTGTTCCTAGCATAAGTTTTCAAAATAAAAAAATAAAAAAATTTACTCTCAAAAGCCCTTATATACATATATTTTTTTAATATATTCCTATTTCATATTAGAATGATTTGTTTGAGCCCATCATGAGCCGCTAAAACCATTTTAATTGATTTTTTTCTTGAAAAAAATGTTTCCTTGGAAAAAAAATTGTTTCCTTGGAAACTCTAATAAATCCCAAAATTTCCAAGTGGATATTTATTTATTTGCTTTCTCACACTATTTATAATATCTGATTAAAGTTTTGCCAAGTGGCTTTTAAAAACAAAATAAGATTTTTACATTAAATAGAACGAAAAAAATCTTGCAAATTGTAATTTCTTAAATTACTCTAACAAAACAAAAAACAAGCAGCTTTCAACAAAAAAACATTAAGTTCGAGAGTAGCAAATATCCATTTATTTTAAGGTCTAAACCATTTTAAACAAATATTTGCCAACACTTGAAACACGAGCAGTTGGTTGCTAAGCATTTCCCTGCAGCCCCATACAACGAACTCAACAAAACAAAATGTTAAATTTCAGTTCCGTTCGGCCTGAAAATCTAAATAAAAACTGCTGCTCGTATTAAACTGACGATGAAACTTTGTGTTTAAATTGTAATTTTTCCTAATTCTCTTTGAAAATATCTAATAAATGGCAAAAGCAGCTACAATTTGGCTTTCGCATAGAAAAGCACTGGGATTGTTAAAGGGCCTGCTACGTATTTGTTTTGTCCTTATTTTTCCATTATATCCATATAAAGTTTAGATCTGTTGATGGGTTTTCTTATCCATTTAACTTTTTGTATTGTAAAGTAAATAAATATTAGAAAGCATTTCCGTCTTCCGGTTGCTTATATTTAGCATCTTATCAAATTCATTTCGCATTAAAACTTTTTCGGGAACTAATAACAAAAACAAATTATAGGCAAAAGTAGAAAAAAACAATAACAAAAACAAACAAAATTACTTAAAGGCTCCAATATCTGTTTATTTCAACGTTGGCAGGACAATATGTTTTTGCTGTTGGCATCGCATTGGCTCGAACATGATGTTTTTGTTTTAGTTTATATTATTTTATGTTTTAAGTTATTAATTGATATCTGTAGCCATCAAGTTTCTTGTTTGCGTGGTATAAACAATTTCTCGTATTAAAGTTTTTAAAATTGTGTCTATTTATTCTGTATAATTTAAGAACTCGACCATTAAAAACATAAGGAGCCTGATGTGGCAATATGTTGAGCTGAAATAGTTTTACAGTTAAAGCTTTTAGTGTTTCCGATTGTAGGCTTTTATTTCTAATATAAAAAGAAATATTAAAGTGCTGATATAACAACACCTTCGTCCTTTCGTGCTTAAACTGTTAATAGAATTATTGTGAGTGTATGGGGGGAATATCTGGCCATAACTGTAACGGGGCTTTTTTCGAATTCGTGATATGCCTCAGTGGAGGATTGTTTAATACACCACGGGTTAGACATTCCCATCACTGGGACAAGAGCCAAGATCGCATTTTATTTTAGGACTAGCACTCAGGGGATGACCCCTACATTTGCAGTGCACAGATGCACACCAAAGAGAAGATAGAAAATGTTTTTAAAGTTTTTTTGAACTTTATTTCGCCGACGAATTGTAGCTAGAGAGACGACGAAGGAGTGTGCTGTGCTCCTCTTTTTAGTGCATGATAATGTCAATAGCTGCCAGTAGTTACTGTGCTTTGCATTCGTCACTGAAACAACTACCAAACCCATGCCCTGCTGATCACAAAAATTCGACATCATATTCAAGGCTGATGCTAGAGTTAATGTCGACGTCGTCGACGGCGTCAAATATCAAAAAAAAAAAGTTGAATCGTATGAAATTGTATGAGAGCAGTTAATCTCAACGCGTTGCAACGCCGTAAAAGTTCAATCTATTTCAACGGCTTCGACATTAACTCTAGCATGAGTGCGGTGTCGAACCTGTAATTCTCGTTTTCTTAATCTTGTGTTCAGTACTTCAGCTAGCGGTCGGCTGGTAACTATCGACCTACATTTCCAACAGAGTGTCGTTAGTTAATTGCCAGCATCTAAATTAAGCTGAGCTACCCCTTAACCTCCACTACTAATATGAGTTGGGCAGCGGCACCATGTTCAAAGCTAGACACCCACACACTACATGGACTACTGTGTCAGCTTCTTCTAGGCATAGTCCACAAGTATCACCTCACAGTATTTTTGTCTTCCCCATACAATACCTGAAGGTTTCATATCCTGTAGTTAATGCCATCAACCATTCTAAGGCTATTCGGTTATGCCTAAGAAGTTTGTTAGCTGTCCCATTTCTGGTCTTCTTCGATCAAGTGTTTGGAATTGAAACTCTGCAGAATCATAGTTCTAATCGTATCATACCACATAGCCATCTTGTTTTCCGGTTCCAAAAATGGTATAACAGATCGCCGTTTTGAGAGTTCATCTCTTGTTTGGTTTCCCTTTATTCTAACTCCTTAACAGAGCCATACTTATTAAATTTTGAAGCACATTTGATCACTAATTTTGAATATAGCTTTGCTTGCTACTTGCATCTTGCCACTGCCTGATAATCAGGAGATCTAATGCATACATCATTCCAAGCACTTCCGCCTATTAAACGGACACGTCCTCCTCTAAACTTGAGAAACTGGAGAGATTGAACTCAATTGAGTGATACCCTGCTCTTCCGTTCCTAAGGTATTCATCATTATAGACGCTGTTCATTCACTCACTGTGGGTGTCATATCCCCCGGGCGGTACGATAGACAACTTGGTGATTTCCACACCTTGTTGCAGTGCAGTCCGGGGGAAAGGGTTATTCAGTTTTTTGGCGACACTTTTGGTTGATAACTCCTAGAACTTATATCTCCCTGCCCAATCCCTGGAATTGCAGTTCAACGTGTATAAAAGAAATTAAACAAGTAAAAACGTTATATTCGACCGGGTCGAATCTTAAATACCCACCAAATATTTAGTAAGTGAATTTGATATGTTTAACTTTGTGGGACAGAGTTCCTTTATATAATATCGTACATCAACGCCCACTAAAGGGGGCGGGGTTTAAAAATAGACAATATCATGTTTACCATAGACGAACGTATGGGCATTGCTAGACCGTCTTAGACTTCATCACTGATCAAGAATATGTATATTTACTTTATGGGGTCCAATTCTCTTTTGAGGGTATTAAAACTGTATTTTGGCGGGGTCGCTCTGGCAAGGTCTGTGGGGGACTCATTTCACCTTTGTCATAAAACTCTAAAATTAAATGCTTGGAATAATTGTATACAAAATTACATTTTTTTTATAGGGTCATTTAGAGGGTGAAGGGGGTGGAGGGGGTAGGGCAGAGTAGTACCAGGTTTCGTCTCAGCTTAAAAATTGTATTTTTAAGGAATGTAGGCTTAAGTAAAACAATTTGTTAAATTTTTATGCTATTTTTGCATATAATAATTTATTTTTATTTTATGGCTCCAAGTTTAAAGCGTTGGGCCGTATTTGACATAAAAATATATCATTTGCTTAACAAAATTACAAAAAAAAATTAAAAATTATATATATTTTCTGGGTTGGTTTAGTTCTTTTTAGGGGAACTTTTTTCCCTCTTGCCCGATTTAGCCCATCTCCGAACTTAACCTGCTCTATTCTTTAAAATATATTTATACCAAATTTTCGAGAGTCTAGCTTTTTTCATTTGGACTGAATCGTGATTTCCAAAGACGGACGGACGGAAATGCTCAGATCGTCTTAGATTTCATCACTGATCAAGAATATATATACTTTATGGGGTCTGAGATGTATATTTCGATGCGATACAAATGGAATGACAAAGTGAATATACCCTCTAAATTCTTTTATGGGGTCTGAGATGGATATTTCGATGCGCTACAAACGGAATGACAAATTCTTTTTTGGAGGGTATAAAAATAATTGGATTTTGCCTAGATGTCAATAAGAAAAGCAGGTGAACAGGCAGGGTTGACAAGCCTATATTAGTTTGGCCTCCAACAGTAACCTAGCATTGGTACCACAGGCGCCGGTATGCCCCGCAAAGGAAATACCAACCAGGAGGGCAAGGCGATGATGTTCGCCAGTAACCAAGTGGTGAGGCCTCCTCAGGGAGTCCACATGCTGGCCGTGGTTTGTCTGGTAGGGACTGATGCTCAACATGTGCTAGTAACATGCAGTAGCGGAATGAACAGATGCTTTGGAAGGGGTGGCCGTAAAGTTGGTGCTGGGAAGGCCTGGCAAGCTCTCATCTATATTGCAGACTTTTGTCTTGATGTTTTTGTTTCCTAGAAATTGCAACCTGAGCGGACGTATGGGCCGCCGAGGTGGCCCCTATTCTAACCGGGGGTGGGTGATGGACACCTAATTTCACCCGTGTGTTAGGAGCCATCATCTGGTTAGTTGTAGGTGTCACAATCCACGATGAGTGTGCAATACCATTCTTCGAATATCCTTCTTCTACTCATGAGTCTCAAGCAAACTTGAATCTTCCCTAGGGCATTTGAGTATCCCATTTGAACCTCATGTGTGGGCAGCGCCGATATTATTGTCATCTTTCTTATGAATAGGTCCATTGCTTTTATTACTTGTGTCGGTGTCATGAACATTGGCCACCCCACACACACATTTCTATAAAAGCAGTTCTTTGAATCCCAGCTTAGCCGTCTTCTGAAAAGTTTTTGGCTCAAAATAATGAATCGTAAAATATAAGAAATAAACTCCTCATATTGTATACTTCAAGAGCCATAATAATACAGAGATATTACTTTAGGAGTAAATCGCCAATATATTTCAGAGATAGCACTTCGAAAGTAATTGACATGACGAAGATTTTTTCCACTTCAAAAACATATTTTTTGCTTGTGAGCAGTACTCGTCTAACTATACAAATATGTTAATTCTTCTCATCTATTTAAATTTTATTATTTAGCAAGTTCTTTTAAAACAACCAATTTCGCTTGTCATTGTTGATAATGTGATATCCGTTTAGGACCCCGTTTTATATCCATTTACATAATTTCTATACAGACATTTAGTTTCTTTCTTAGTTGCTGTGTATGTTACGCAGTAGTTTTCAACTACGAGTGTATCTCGTTTCCTTCTTAATGTTTAACAATACAAAAACATGATGTTATCTTGAATACGAGTTTACTTTTATTTGTATGAAAATTGAATTGTTTATTGTTTTTTCTTTTGAGAGAAACACACACACACACACAATATATAAAATCATATGCATGTGTAATATCCCAGTGAACAAATTTGATGATGTAATATCTTATGAGCTCCAAAATGCAAAAATATTTGATATATTTGGTAAAGCCATTTCATTTTAATTATTTCATTTCTATTTATTTTATCATTGAGTTCGTTTTTTATATAAAATTATTACAATATTTCGTCAACAATTTGTTAACATCATCTGGAATAGGTAATAGGAAACGCTTGATGAAATATTGAATTATTAAGTAAAATTGTAATTATTTTATCTAAAAGCTACCTCGAGCTTAATAAATAAAAAAATAAATTATCAAACTAAAAGTCATTATATTCAGATATTTTTAAGCTTGAGGTCTCTTTATTTTAATATAATTTTTAATTTCAATATTTTGTCACTCCTTTGTGTGACTTCTTCAGGAAATTACTTATTTTATTTTATTTTTAATTAATTAATTTTTTTTTTTATTTAATTTCCTGAAGAAGTCACACAAAGCAGTGACGAAATATTGACATTAAAAAAAAATTTTTTTATCTCTACCTTGGACCAGCACTAAGGGATGACCCCTATATATATGCAATGCATTGCGCTGGAACTGAAAACGAGGGGATAGTATTGAGGGGACAGACTAGGAAAGATGAGAAGATAGACAGTTGTTTTTGTAGCTATTTCAACCTTTTACTTCGCCGGCTAATTTTGCTACAGGTCCGACGAAGGTGGGTGGTGCTGTTACTCTGCTTTTAGTACATGATAGTGTCAGTCGCTGCCAATTATGTTCAGTGACCAGTGACTATGCCTTCATCATTGAAACAGGCTGGCAACTACTAACACAACCACGCACTAATGCTGATCAGAAGAAATTCAACACAATATTTCATGACTCAGCGCGGTCTCGAACTCAGAACCCTACGCTTCATAGTCTCGTGTTCTACTACTTCAGCCAACAGCACCCATAAAATTAAAATAAAGAGACCTCAAGCTTAAAAATATCAGAATATAATAATAATTAAAAAGAGGTCAAGAAACCAGAAGAATTCAAACTAAAATTCAAAAAGTTAACAATTATTTTATTTTTATAATTTTTTTTCTGGTTTCTTGACCTCTTTTTAATTTTTATTGTATTCTGATATTTTTAAGCTTAAAAATATCAGAATACAATAATTTTTATAATTTTATTTTATTATTAAGAAATTCTTGTAAATGAAAATTAACTGCCTGGCCCACAATGTCACACGATATCATTCTATCGAGTAAATACATTTAAAACAAAAACAAATCTCAAAATTTTGTTTTTGTTTTAAATCTATTTATATGAAAGAACGATATCGAGTGACACCGTGGGCCAGGCAGTAAATAAAATAAAATCAATGTAAATTTTTGTTTTTGGAATTTATTGATTTTATTATTATTACAAGAATTTTTTATTCAGACTCAAGTTAAAATCTGCAAATTATTTTATATGACTTTTTTTATAAAATTCAAACTATTTTATAAAGAGTGGGTTGGCGTAGCGGCCTCGACATTATTACTGATTCATTCTTCCAGTTTGTTGTTAAGAAAAAAATAAAAATTAATGAAAAAAAAACTTTTTAAATATTATGTGCAGCTTGCAGATTTGAACTTGAGTCTGAATAAAAGATTCTCATGTTAATAATATAATTAATAAGCACGATAAATAAAAATTTACATCGGCTGCCTCAGCTGTCTCCTCGACATTTCGAAAAATAAACTCACACAAAAAGTCAAATATCTGGTCTGTCAGCCATCCACTTAAATGTCGCACGATTTTCCGGCCACTTTAAAACCAACTCGATAATATCTATGAACTCGTTAATTAAATTCGCACAACTTTCGCTGGGAAGCCACATATTTGTTAGTGTAAGAACAAATGTGTGTGCGTGTGTTTGTGTGTTATTTATAGTTTCTATGATAAACTTTTTCTTGTCTTGCAGTTATTTTTGGTGATTTGTTGTTGTTTCTTACTGCCTTCTGCTACCCACAGCACAGCAGCTCATATATTGGTGTTCCATTACAAAAACATTGTTTTCCTTAATTGGTTTTACATCTAAGACTATATTTTCTTACAAAAACAAATGAAGATAGTCAAGAGTGAAATTTATTTTTTTGTTTTTCTTACGAGTTTATTTGCCTTTTTGGTAGAGTAAAACTTTTTGCAATTGTTGTCTTATTATAAAAGCCGCAAGAAAGTCTTGGAAAGTGTTGGTTCCAGTAAAATTTAATACGAAATTTATTGTTAATGGAAAAGCTCTCCTTATAATCACTGAATAAAAATATTTATTGCTTTGTGCTCGTTACTCTGTGATACTATTTTAACATTTTTTTTTGCCGTCTTTATTAGAAAAATGTTGGTCAACAGACGGCAAAGGGTGTCTAGAAAGAAACACATTAACATGTAAAAAAAATATTGTGATTATGCAAATTAACAAATTTAATATATTTTAACGATATATTTTTATAATAAATGAAAAGCATGGGTGTTTGCAGTAGAATTTACAAACAATTTTAAATTGAGTATTATTTCCAGACTATACAAATATAATACAAAAGTCCTTTAAAATTAAACAGTTTTTAATCCTTAGCTTAGATTGTTATAAACTCCCCCTATTTCATTGAACAGCTTTCTTTAATAATAACGATTCTAAGATTTTAAGAAGCAAGCAGCACTACGGATAAAATAAATTTTGGTACACGGAATTCCACGGTGCCAGCAAATTTTAGATTTTAGTCGTCCTATTCGCCATATTTGAGATTTATTATTTCATTACATGAAGAGCTATAAAACAATATATTTCATGCTCTTGTATTCAATTTCAATAATTTATTTAAAATAGAAAAATAGCCAATAATTGGCAATAAAAAATTTAATAAAATTTTCGATTGAGTTATTTCGTTTATTGTATTTTCAACAAATTTCGCTATTAGAAATAGACAAAAAAACACACACACACACACACACATTGAATTTAAAAAGAAATTTTATTTATATTCAAATATATAAATACATGCAGGTCAAGGCTTAAATGATTTGCATAAAAAATTTACCAAACGATTTGTCTAATAAAATATTTGCAATTCAAATGAAAAACCAACATGAAATTTGTTTGTCAAAATTAAATAAATAAAAATCACTTTTATTTTAATTTGATGAGTGCGAATCGTTAGAAAGTTTTTATTTAATTTGCATAGAAAAAGTTTTAAATAATTGTATTTAAACTTGTTCAGGTGCACATACTTTTTCGGTAAATTTAGTAAATTAAAACTTCTCTTAATAAACATGCAAATAAATTCCTGTTTTAAGAATCGAGATATACACATTTTTAAATGTTTGCCCCATTATAATGGTGACTTGCACGAATAGAATTCATGGCCTAACTGTCGGCCCAAATGACGACTCAAGTCGTATGATCCCTAGCAAATTGTAATACATTTTAAGCTACTCATGATGTTTGCTTTTCAATTCCAAGAATTCAGAACTTGCATGTGATATATTATTGTATTTTTTACCAAGTTTCTAATCATCTAAATGGTAGTGTAGAAATAAATAAATATTTTCGAATGCTTTAAAAATATATACAAATACTAATTCTTACTCACATACTTGTATACAAGTACTTGGACTTTTTGAAACCAAAATGTCATACACTTTATCCCAAGGCCTTCCCAATTGTCTGTCATGTGTGTAACACAACTGGCAGGCCTTAATAAAAAGTTTACTATTTAACAGCCCATTTTCACCCTCCTACTCTCTTTTGTTGCTTTTAAACACTTTTCTTTCTGAAACACTTCACTTATCAAAATGAAATCAGCTTTATGCGAAAATCAATAGAAATATGCGTTGATGTGTTGCCGTTTGCAAAGTGCTATTGTTTTTCAAAGACGACGACATTTTCTTTGTGAATAGGACTATCAATTGTTACTTTTTCTTGATATTGTTCTTATTTTTATGTTTTTTTTTCTTTCGCTGTGATTGTTATTATTTTTCTTTTAAAAACATTATCGGCAAATAAGTGGTAGCATTATGCTTTGAGACATAAAAGATCATATATCCAATTGTTGTTTCTAATAACAACAACAGCTACAATACAAAGGCAAACAATATACATTTCGTTACTAAGCAAGATTTTTTCAAATAAAAATAATTAACAACGTTGTATTGGACCGCTGCGAATCTTAAATACCCTAAAAATTTTTAGCAAATATAAACTCTATTTTTATTAGTCAATCTCCTAATAATTTTCCATTGTCTTGTATCTATGAAGTCTAATGCGTATAAATACAAATCATTAATGAATCCATGACAATATCAATAATTTTGCCAATCAGTAAAAATACAAGGACACCTGGTGCTTTTGACTTTGGAAAACGTTCACTCCATTATCTTCCATTGGGGAATTCATAGTTCATCTTAGATTTCATCACTGATCAAGAATATATGTATATACTTTATGGGATCTCACAAGGATATTTTGCTGCGTTACACATGGAATGACAAAATGAATATGCCTTCCAATTCTTTTTTGGAGGATACAATAAAATAAAAAAATTTATTGGAAAATATTTTATTGTGCACTTCAATTTACAATTTAAAATATATGAGTAATAAGTATAAATTTCTTTAGGTTTTTAACAGCAAAATTAAATTTGGCTTTTTAATATAATAAAAAATAAATAAACTTTTTATATTGGCATGACAAGCAGATATTGTATCAATATGAACTCAGTTACATACTTATTTATCATTACGAGCGAAAAAAGTCTTTGGCTTTCATAAAATGTCATAATATTCGAAGGCTGGAGAAACCAATTTCATTGAAATGTAAACCCTCCTTGAGATTTATCTATTAACAGTGAAAAAAAAAATAATTAACAATTTTTAGGTATAATAAAAAAAATTTTCTTAAGCTTAAAGCGATTTTATTTTATATAAATATATCATATATTTACCAATATTGCACTTCGATTTTGTGTGGTTTCTTCAGGAAAATACATTTATTATTATTATACAAAAGTTTTACGCCCGACTTTATCCGCGAAGAACATGTGAAACTGCATCTAATGTGTTCGTCATGTCAACAGTTTGTTGTACTTTTACTGTATCAAAGTTTAAAATGTTTTCAGTTATCAGTATCATAATTTCATATATTCCTAGAAACTTTAGACCAGCCTGGACCCCTCATATTATTCCTCGAATTTTATGCCAAATTTCAAACAGACGGAAATACTTTCTTATTAATTATATGAGTAAGGAAAAAAGTTCAAGTCATTATAAAAAGTGCAAGTCATCATAAAAAGTGCAAGTCATTATAAAAAGTTCAAGTCATTATAAAAAGAGCAAGTCATTTTAAAATGTGCAAGTCATTATAAAAAGTGCAAATCATTATAAAAAGTGCAAGTCATTATGAAAAGTGCAAGTCATTATCAAAAGTGCAAGTCATTATAAAAGGGGCAAGTCATTATAAAAAGTGCAAGTCACTGTAAAAAGTGCAAGTCATTATAAAAAGTGCAAGTCACTATAAAAAGTGCAAGTCATTATAAAAAGAGCAAGTCATTTTAAAATGTGCAAGTCATTATAAAAAGTGCAAATCATTATAAATAGTGCAAGTCATTATGAAAAGTGCAAGTCATTTTAAAAAAGAGCAAGTCATTTTAAAAAGTGAAAGTCATTATAAAAAGTGCAAGTCATCGTAAAAAGTGCAAGTCATTATGAAAATTGCTGGGTGCTGTTAGCTGAAGTAGTAGAACACGAGACTATGAAGCGGAGGATCGTGAGTTCGAGCCCAAGCTGAGTCATGAAATATTGTGTTGAATTCTTCTGATCAGCATTAGTGCGTGGTTGTGTTAGTTGTGGCCAGCCTGTTTCAATGATGAAGGCATAGTCACTGGTCACTGAACATAATTGGCGGCGACTGACACTATCATGTACTAAAAAGCAGAGTAACAGCACCCACCTTCGTCGGCCCTGTAGCAAAAATTAGCCGGCGAAGTAAAAGGTTGAAAAAGCTACAAAAAAAAAAAACTGTCTATCTTCGCATCTGTTCGCTTAATACTATCCCCTCGTTTTCAGTTCCGGCGCAATGCATTGCATATGTAGGGGTCATCCCCTGAGTGCTGGTCCTACTCCTAAAAAAAAAAAAAAAAAAAAATCATTATAAAAAATGCAAGTCATTATGAAAAGTGCAAGTCATTATGAAAATGCAAGTCATCATAAAAAATGCAAGTCATTATAAAAAGTGCAAGTCACTGTAAAAAGTGCAAGTCATTATAAAAAGTGCAAGTCGCTATAAAAAGTGCAAGTCATTATAAAAAGTGCAAGTCATTATAAAAAGTGCAAGTCATCGTAAAAATTGCAAGTCATTATAAAAAGTGCAAGTCATTATAAAAAGTGCAAGTCATCAGAAAAAGTGCAGGTCAGTATGAAAAGTGCAAGTGATTATAAAAAGTGCAAGTAATTATAAAAAGTGCAAATCATTATAAAAAGTGGGAAACATTATAAAAAAGTGCAAGTCATTATAAAAAGTGCAAGTCATTTTAAAAAGTGCAAGTCATTATAAAAAGTGCAAGTCATCGTAAAAAGTGCTAGAAATTATGAAAAGTGCAAGTCATTATAAAAAGTGCAAGTCATTATAAAAAGTGCAAGTCATTATGAAAAGTGCAAGTCATTATAAAAAGAGCAAGTCATATTAAAAAGTGCAAGTCGTTATATAAATGCAAGTCATCATAAAAAGTGCAAGTCAGTATGAAAAGTGCAAGACGTTGTTAAGTCCACTGTTTTATAGTTTAAAATGTTCATAGTTATCAGTTAATAATTCCATATTCCTAATATTATCATTTACAAAAACAAAAACCACAATATGATATTCCTCGGTTCTCAAAATATCTCCATGCCAAATTTCATCTAAATCGGTTGGGCGGTTTTAGAGTTGAAAGGTAACAGACCGACGGATAGACAGACAGAGTTACTTTTATAAAGCTAAGCTAAAAAAATTAAAAATTATTACTACAAAATTCTCTATTCTTATCAAATCAATTGACCCTCTCAATGATATCTCCAGCTTGATTTACTTCTGGCACAATACATTAGATCAGTAGGGGCCATCCCTCCTCCGACTTCCCGTAGAAAAACATGAGAAGTGATGTTGGAAGAGACTTTATTTTGATAAAAACTTTAGTATGTGCCCTCGTATAGCCCGAAAAGTGTTGAACCCATTGTTTGTTCTCTGCATTATTCTTTATATCACGTCATGAACCTCCGCCCAATGCGACTACATCAACAAAATTACTCGTATCTTATTTTTACTACAGACTTTTTTCAATCTCCAAATCAGCTAATTGTTCAAATTAACATTTCGCCTTATCCTTAAGACAAACCAAAGGAAAATGTTTCCAACCAAACTTTCTTAAGACTTTAATTCCGCCAGCGATTAAAGTCGTTTAGCTGGGCTGCATAATAAAAAATAAGCATAAACATAAACTTTTATTGTAATAAACTTAATGTTTTTATGTACAAATATAAATATAAAATATATTTATATAAAAAGAAATTTAGGATTATGGAGCGAAGAAGAAAAAAGCGTAATAAGGTCGATAACAAGGCACTTTTCCACCAAATTTATGCCAACAAGATTGTGATAAAATTTCTTTTATCAATATTTGAATTTGTATGGGTGGTTAACTGGGCGTTTAAGTGTGTTTTTGCATGAGAACACAACAACAACAGCAGCAACAGCAACAACAACAACGCCGTCTATTGATAACAAAAATATGTACCATAAGCAGAGCCTTTAATTTCACATCGTTCATACGCTCTCACATCATCTTACTAGTCTCCCCTGCACGCACACCAACACATTATTTACTTTCACATGCACATTTAAATTGAGCCATTTTTGCTGGTACACAATTTTCTTTCTACGTATCCGATATCTATGGATAGATTTATTTTTATTTTACTACTTTGTGCTGTTTACTTAAACAAATACACATAAATAGCAAAATAGCAACACCATTAATGAATATGTGCGCTACACCAATACAGGCACAAAAAATAGCTGCCTTGTGTGTATCTATCTATATTACACTTTAGCATCCAACACCCGCTAGTGTACGGGATTGCGTGCCTGGATTAAAACAAATTTTCCAGCTAATATGCTCTTTAACGCTAAACGAAAAAGTTTCTTGTTAGAAACTTTTGAAAATGTTTTTATTTTCTAGCGTATTTCAAGTTACATTGTCTTTTTGTATAAAGTCTTAAATATGACTGACATCTGTTAAGAAAAAATAAGATAAATTTACATTTTTCTAATAAAAATATTTTATAATTCATCATTTCTGCTTTGTTTCCTTGGAAATAGTCCCCCTGTTGTATCACCGTTTTTTTTTTGTGTTGTCCTTGAAGTGGTTCTCATTTAAAATTTTTGGTATTTCCAAGAGTTTTTTTTAAAGATTCTGTTTTTATCCCTTCACTAGCCGCAAAATGTCGCCCTTTTACGGGTTTATAATCTTTTGAAAAGAAAAAAGTCGCAGAATGCTAAATCTAGTGAATATTAGCTGAAGCCTGACTGCGGTATTGTTTTTGGGCAAGACATTGAAACTATATGATTGTGACTATGCGAGTGTTTTTTTTTGTTTTTTTTTTTTTGGTAAAAAAAATTCACTGCCACGCACTTCATGCCCAAAAGTTTCGAAAAAACTGCTTAGCTGGAGCCATATCGATTTTGGACATTCACAAAAACTATTCTCCGGTACAATTTCCTTAATTTTTTCATTATTTCCATCGTTTAGTGATATACTGGAACATCCTGGACAAGCATAATCATTAATTCTTCTTGATCTTCTTGTAAACATACTTCTGGATGACAAACAAATTTTCTCCTCTTGCTGCATATGTCTTCTTAATACTATTCCCCCTCCCCCCCCTTTTTCTAGCTCCGTCGTAGTGCAATCCATATGAAGGGGCGACTACATGAGTGCTAGTCCTACTTAGAAAAAAAAAATACAATCACCGTATATTTTATACAAATAATTTTATACAAATTCTTTGAAAGATTTTTTTAGACAACAGAAAATTTAAAATTATTTTTTACTTTTTTATACTCTTACTCGAGGTTGCTGTTGCCTTAAGCAGCTAAAACGAGACTATGAAGGGGAGGTTACTGAGTTCGACTCCGCATTCAGTCATGAATATTTCTGATCAGCATTACTGAATGGTTGTGTTCCAGTTATGAAGGCAAAAAATTATTCGACGAAGTAAAATAGTTACAGAAACTTCTGTATCTTCTCATCTATCTTCATCTGTTCTCTTAATACTATTATCCCCTTCTTTCTAGTTCCGGCGCAATCCATTGCATATGTAGTGGTTATCCCCTGACTGCTGGTGCAAGTTAAAACAAGAAAAGAAAAATACAAATCGATTAGTAGCAAATAGTTTTATGCTGTCATGAATAGAGGCAGTTAAAAATTTTTAGCAGGTTAAATTTAGGCTATTTTTGCAACCGGAAACGAAATTGCTCATATAAAATATAGTCACAGAAAGAAGAGTAAGAACATTGGAAATTAGGGACAGATGACGAAACCTAATAACAGAATTATGTTTTTTATATTAATTTGCAGAGAATTTGTTAAAATATCCACCAAGAAGAGTGGTTGATAGTACATGACTACATGAATTGTTCTCCCCTGAATAGAACAATAGAAATTAATTATAAAAAAATACAACAAAAATTTTTCAAAATTATAATTTAGAAAGCCTAATAACTGATATATCTTTCACATGTAATTTATTAACACACAAGTTATTAGCAGATTTATATGTTTAGATTTTAAAAACTTTCAGTGTACGAATTATTTGTCTCAGCACTACAGGGGAGCTGAATATTCATACAAACAAAGTCATAAAAGAACTTTGATATATAGACAAACAATAAACGTAAACAGAAATGATTACTTTATGTCGAATAATTGCGTTGTTTCCGTTGGCGATATTTTCGCCACATTGCAAAAATGGTGCAAATGAGACAAAAAGCCCAAAATGGAATGAAAATGTGTTTAAAATGTTACATATAAAAACCACACACACTCACACACACTTTCTCTACAAACGCATACGTATAAGGCTTTTACAGCAACCGAAAAGTTATAAAAAACAAACAACATCACTGTATACCAACACATTACTTTTTGGTAGGTCATGCTGAAAATTGTATTAAATTTATGTTTCACTCTGCAGCCAAACAGTTTTATTTTCGTGATAACTTTTTAAAGTAAAAAAAATAATAATAATAATAATAGAAAACACCATATCCATAAATGGACATAAGAAACGGTCATTTATATGCATGAGTTTTTTGCCACACTTTTTATGAATACGAGTATTTTAAAACAAACAACCATTTTTATCTTTATATTTTAATAATAAAACATTTGAACAACTTAATGTTTTAACCCAATTGGGTTTTTAAGCACAAAACATAGCAAATTTTCGGTTGCCAACAGCTTTTTTTTTGTTTTTGGTAAAACCGCAAAAACTAATTAATCAATGGTGCTTTAAAAACAATTAACAAATATTAAAATGCAAAACATAAGCCACTTCATATACTAAAATACAGGTTAATTAATATGAATGGCCAACTGGTAACTGAAAGAAAAACCAGATTTATTTGGCTTATACAGGGTCCACCAAATAACTTTTTTTTTTGAAAATGCTATAAAAAAAACTACTGAATATTTTCTCAAATTTCTTGTTTTATTTGAAAGTACAATCCTTGCGGTTAATAATGGAAAATAATTTCGTTAATTTTTCAACGGGCTTAAGTTCGAATCTGCATGACTGCAAATTATTTTTTGTTATTTTTTATTAATAAATGAATTTGTTTTTAAATTCTATTTATTATTTTATATTAAGATTGGAATATTAAGAATATTTTCATTAATCATCAAACCAGCAGAACGGATCAGTACTGATTTCGAGGCCGCTACGCCATCTCATCAGCGTTCTTTGTTCAATTTTTCCACTTTCGCAAGTGGTGCTAGTTAGTAGGAATATCAACTATTTAACCAATATTTTAACGAAAACTAAAATAATTTCATTCAAATGGCTGCATCGGCTAGCCATGCAGTAGCCTACACGATCGGTCTAACTTTTAAGCACATTATCGATTGTGTGCAGCTGTATTTCACCAATGGCTTCACGAATATTGTCCTTTAAAACGTCGACTCTGGTTTTCGGCGTAACACTTATATTTGACGGCACCCCACAAATAATAGTCCAACTGTGTCAAATCTCAGCTCCGAGGTGGCCAAACGACATCACCTCTGCGGCTGATAATACGATCTTCAAAAACAGGGCGCAAAACATCGAATGTAGCTTCGGCTGTTGGTCCTGTTGAAACAAAATTTTCCCAATATCCACCTCTTCAATTTTTGTGAACAAAAATTCGTTCAACATGGCCCGATAACGATCGCTATAGACTGTAACGGCCACTCGTTGCTCATTTTCTAAGAAAAATGGCCCAATTATGCCTCTGGACCAAAATCCGCACCAAACAGTGACTCGTTTTTTTTAATGTATGCGTGCGGGTTTTCTGTGCCCCAAATGCGACAAATTTGCTTGTTTACATGCCCGCCAAGATCAAAATGAGCTTCATCTGAAAAGATGATTTTTTTGGCAAAATTGGCATCTTCTGTAAGTCAATCGCAGGCCCACTTAGCGAAGCGTTGTTCAAGCGTATACACAACCATAGGATAAAACTAATCATCTGTCAAATCAGACATAAGCTAAGTCTTACCATTGACGAAATAATCATCACGACTGACACTATCATGTACTAAAAAGCAGAGTAACAGCACCCACCTTCGTCGGCCCTGTAGCAAAAATTATCTGGCGAAGTAAAAGGTTGAAATAGCTACAAAAACAACTGTCTATCTTCTCATCTTTCTTAATCTGTCCCCTCAATACTATCCCCTCGTTTTTAGTTACGGCGCAATGCATTGCATATAGGGGTCATCCCTTGAGTGCTGGTCCAAGATAAAAAAAAACGTTAGATGGCGGACCCTTTATTATCATATCAAAATGAATTTAATAGACAAATTTGTAGTTTTAAAAGAATTTAAAACAAATCTGCAGTTAAAAGGCGCATATAATTTTATAAACGCCATCATAAGTGTATTTTGCTAGTCTTCTTATCAGGGGAATTTTTAAAAATTTTTCAAAATAAAATAAATATATATACGCTAAGAATGTTATATTAAAAGCAAAACTTGTTAGAATTTCAATATATTTTAAATATCCCAATTTATTCAATTTTGAAATTTTGTTTATTGTGTTGAAATTATATAGAAATATTTGTAACGAAAATCATGCAATTTCAGTGCAGGTTTTTCAAATATAATATTCCAATTTTTTTTGTTTAAAGATTTAAGATTTATTTTTTGTTCAAAGATTTTGTTTAAAGATTTAAAGAGGAACTAAACTTAGCCTCCACTATCTAATCAAATTTAAAATACCAAGAAAAATTAGCCAAGTGCTGCTACAGATTTCCTATATAAAAATGCTATTTAGTGCAAAATATATAAATTTTTTTATTAGTATTTTTGTTTTGCACAAAGCAAAACTTGATTTATATAAGCTCAATCTTACTTATTTCATTTATTACACGTTTTCGCAAATAATAAATCCAAAAAGCACATGCACAAATATTTGCTGCTATTTGTAGTAATTATGGCAAACATGTGTATTAAACGCTTATCTTAATTATATATTTTAAAATCAGGATTTTGAATTATTGCCAACTTCGAACAGACTGCGGCAGCATTAAGCGATATAAAAAAAAAATAACATACAAAATTTCAAATGAATAGTTGTACTCATGGAAAAAAACACATGCACCATGAGTACTATTATATTTATATGAAGAAATATTCAGAACAAAATATAATGAATGCAATAGATATATACACAGAAATTTTGTTCCATTCATGTACGTTTTTTACTCGTAATGACAACTAGACGATGATTTGCATACGCACCCAGTCAGAGAACAACATGCTCCTGCATACACACATGCATACTTGCATATGCTCTTGGAATATATTCACAATACCTAGTAACCAATATAATTTCTAGTCGTACAAGTCATGCAAACATAAATTTATACTGTTACGATTTTCATATGAATAGGTTTTTGAGGCGCAAACGAAAATAAAAATAAATACATAAAAAAAGAAAGAAAAATCCAAATGATTGCATTTTATTTCAACTCATGCAAACATTTCCAAACTCAGGCACACATTTCAAATACTTGCGAATTCTGTGGTATGTGTGACTGTACGTGTGACTGCATGTGTTTTTATTTCGTGTTTAATTCATGACATTTGATACCGTACACACAAAAAGTAGTACAACATCGTGTGCTAAAAGACGGTATGGATTTTTAAAAATTTAAATTTTTTAAAACTGAAATTTCAAAACTTTGCCAAAAATACTTATTTTTTTGCTAAAAAAAATTATTTTTTTTTAAAACGACTGCTCAGGTTAAACAAAGTTTTCGTAGACAAAGACAATTTTATTGTGGAATTTCGTCTATTTTATTTTATCCAAAAATATCAATTAAATATAAATACTAGCTACTTGGACCCGACATTGGCCTAGTTCCCCAATTAATCGACTTTGTACAAAAGGTTTTCATTTAATGCTTTGCATCCACCTTCTAGAAAATTAAGAACTGTTTTGATGTATTTTCAGTATAGGATAATTGTTCGAAATTTGTTTTTAAATCTCAGAAAGACATGATAAATATTCCAAGGCACAAAGGAAAGTCAACATCAGTTTTATTCAGCTTACACAGCAGAGCAGAACAGCTCGCAACTCGAAAGACGCAACTCTTTCATCATCACTGCTCATGTGTATTGTGTTTGTCACCACTTATTAGGTGGCTTAGTTGAATGTGATAACAGTTCCTATTTAACAAATTTTGTTGTGAAAAAGGATACGAGAACTGTATCAACCTGATGTTAACATGTTATTGTTATAATACCCGTGTTACCGTTTGATTATTTTTCTTCATGTCCCATTTTTCTGAATTTTTTGTTCCATCATACCTAAATCAAACTTTTTTGGTTTGAATTTTATACTTAAGTACATGTGAATTTATATTTTTTTACTTAAATATTTTCGGATTATATGGGCGAGGTGTGTTGGAGGTGGCCTATTTCTATGATATTTTCCTGACATGTTAACTTCATAATACTGATAACTTGTGGCAAGTTTCGTAACTTTTGTTGAAGAAACAAACATTTGGGTAGGAAAAATATTTTCAGGTTATATGGGCGGGAAGCAATGGGCGTGGTCATCTTAAAATATTTCTTTACTGAGTTGATCAAAGGATCTGTGCAAAATTTCAGCGTTCTATGACCTCTCGTTATACTTTTTGCCATGAAATTCCATGGGATGTATGAAGAAATAACACTATGTGCCACACCCACTTGACGTATCAAAAATAAAATTAGTCTATTTTACCCCCAAGATATCCCGTAATGTTCTGTTAAAATTGTATATGTGTAACTTCAACGATATTTGCGGCGCACGCCAAAATATGACGCCGATTGCCGAATTTTTTCCTGCTTACTTGACACTTATCGTTATATTTTGGACAATTTACACAATATCTTTATAAATTATAGCCTATGCGTTATTCTGATGTATAAGCTAAATTATTATAAAGTTTCATTAAATTCCAATCAGTAGTTTTTGCGTGAAAGAGGAACAAAGATCCACACCAAGAGTTA
Source organism: Linnaemya tessellans (assembly GCA_951800035.1). Lineage (NCBI taxonomy): Eukaryota > Metazoa > Arthropoda > Insecta > Diptera > Tachinidae > Linnaemya > Linnaemya tessellans. The sequence continues at coordinate 4,717,055 of OX637535.1, forward strand.
ACCTAACAAACAGTTGGCACCACTGGTTTCCGCTTACTCGAATTAGATTTAACCGCCAGATGGCTCACTTGTCGGATTTTTATCTAGACCAATATAATTCTCATTATTTCGTGATACTCTAGAGTTTGAGCACTTGCAATACAGAAGATGAGCTTCGAGATGTCTGGGTACCATGGGAGTCAACATGCACCGAACTTTCATTTTGGTAGCTGATATAATTTTTTCTTGCAGTGTGTGTTGGATTTGAAAACAATACCTAAATACTTCATGTTTTTTGTAATTATGGTCGCTTACCAATCAACAAATACTTTTCTAGAGACCAATTGCATTGGGCACTAATTAACGAGCTTTACAGGATAAAATGATTTACCTAAAGAAATTATGCACGCGGCGGAATGAACTCATCATTGCAAAATATTTGGTGAGTTTTAATTTTTCTCAAAAATAATTTTTCATTCATCAATTCTCTATTTATTCTAAGACCTCCCTCAAGTGTAATGCAGTTGTGCTATCAATCCTCGAAGTATTTCTGATATTTGCTTTTTGGCATGTCCTTGAGCTCTCACAGCGATTCGATTCTTAACTTCTACACTCTCGCAAATCGTTGTGCTGTCATGTGTCTCTTCAGTTTAGGAAACAAAAACTGTCCCACGGGGCCAACTGTTGTGAATACCTTTGCTGAAGAAGTCATTATATTGCTGTTTTTGGCCAAAAGGATATGACAGAGATTTTTTATCAATATCAGATTTGTTAGATTAAAATAATTCCTTCCCGAATTCATTATCATTTGACGTATCAAATTTATTAAACTTTCCATATGTAGGCACATACATATATAAAAAATAATAAAAAGGTAAATGTTTCTTAAGTTGTTTTACATTTTAAATGCACTCTTTAAAAACAAATAAATAATAAAACATGCTATCGTATCCTTGCATAAATGTTATGCATGAAATTCCACCAAGTCTTTTAAAATATGAGGCCAATTTGATCATCAAAAATAAATTTAAACTAAAAGCTTAGTTATTTTTATTAAGAAACTTTAAAAAAAAATTTCATATAAATGTTTTTGAAGTTATTGTGAAATAAAAAAATTAGTAAAAAATTTATTTAAATTTAAATCGGCCTCTTTTGTGCGCCCCAGCTAAAACAAAGTATTTGAAAGATTACTACTGTGCGCTCCCCTGCCATATTTAAAGGCCGCAGGCGAGATTTTTAAATGAGAATTTCCGTTTACTTTTGTGCCAGAGCAAAATATTTAAGTTCTTGCACATTCTCGTATTCAAATTCCTATACGAGTAAAATTGTATATGTGTTTATATGTGGATAGTTTTTTTTTTCATCATCACGAAATTGCATTGACAGTAGCAAAAATAAAATTCCATTCTCTTCTTGCTTTGATTTTTTTTCGGTAGATTTATTTGCTTGTGGGTGCTAAATAATATTCAAATAAAATTGGGAGAAATGCATATGTATGTGTATTCGTTTATTGTATGTGTGCTATTGTCATATGTGCGCCATAATTTAAAGATTTTTTTTTTCATCAATATTATTTTATTTTTAAATTCATATGCTGCAGTTTTTGCTGCGACATTTATTTGAATGTATGAACATGATCTGTGTGTGTGCATTCACTGAACTCACGAAATTGACTTTATGACATTTATTTTCAAATTATTGAACAATTGATACGATATTTATATTACGTTTTCTTTCACTAAGCTTATTGCAAGCTGATTGCTATTGTTTTTATATACGAGTATTAGATGTGCACGAGTATAAGTTTACGGATGTCGTTTACATCATCCTTTTTGTAAAAATAAATTGGCACCATATCCTGGAGATATATTATTTTTCGTCCTTCATATAGTATTTTAAAAGTTATTAAATATTATACAGTTTTAAAAATCCGTTAATAATTCTTACTAATATATATATATATATATATATATATATATATATATATATATATATATATATATGAAAGTAAATCTGTCTGTCTGTTACCTTTTCACGCCTAAGCCGTTGACCGATTTAGATGAAATTTGGCATGGAGATGTTTTGAGATCCGAAGAATAAGTTAGGGTGGCTTTTATTTTTGGAAACGATCCCTTTAGGTGGTCAAGGGTGGTCGAACATTTTTGTGGAAATATGAAGTTATGAAAATGACAGAGGGGTGAGGGATGCGCTAAAATTTCTAGGGATATAAGAAATTGTAAAACTGATAAGCATGAAAACTTTACCCTCTTATACAGTTGAAAATACAACAGTTTATTGATATAACCTGTGGCTGAAGTTTCACATATTCTTCACGGGCAGAGTCGCGGGTAAAAAGTATAACAAAGTTAAAAAAATCGAATTTCAGCACTTCATACACGCTGCTATGAGCGCATAAGCTTCCGTGTTTTATACGGAGTTACTCTTATTATAATGACATGCACTTTTAGTGATGACTTGCACCTTTTATAATGACTTGCACTTAATGACTTGCACTTTTTATAATGACTTGCACTTTTTACAATGACTTGCACTTTTCATAATGGCCTGCACTTTTTATGATGACTTGCACTTTTAACCTTTAATTAGGCGCATTAAGTAAATCACACAATTAATCGCATGGGGTCTCACGTGACCCCATGTGATTATTGCAAGTGTTGGATTACAAAAAAATAAAAATCAGTATGTTTTGTTAAATTTTCAGAGATATTTATTTTAATAATGTATAAAAATACAAAAACATAATATTTTTTCATTTAAATACATAAATTAAATTCAGTACTGGTTTCTTACAACTATTTTAACAGTTATTTGTAAAAAAAATCAGTCAGACTCATCAGCAGGTTGTGATGTTCTGCATCCAGCGCAGAACATGAAAACATGTTGCTGACAAATAAATTTACCACATTTATTACATTTGGTTGAAACTTTTTTGTCGATTTTCCTTGGGCACAAAGAACAGCGCCCACGCTTTGATGTTGAATGATATACCTCGTCCTGTATATCTTGAACCTCGCGAATACGTTTTTTTGCTCTGCCTGATACAGCACGCTGCTGAATTCTGCATTTCTGGTGCTCTTGAACAAGCTCTGTTGCCAATTTTTTCAAAAAAATTCGTCTTACGTATGTGTTACTCTTTTCATTATTTGAACGGTGAATGACTAAAGCATTGATACCGGATACATTAACAAGATGAAAAAATAAAGCTAGCGACCATCGTTTTGTTCTTCTTCCAACATTATAAGTCGCGCAAAGTTTGTCATTACAGTCAACACCGCATTTTGTGGCATTGTAAAATGTCACAATTTCAAAAAAAAGTTACACTATTAGTCGCATGGGGTCAACATGTATTAGTAAAGCGACACGTGTGTACGCGTTAGCGATCTAATTGCAACTAATGTACGTTCTCTTTTTAAATGTATGAAGCTATAGAAAAAACAAGTTCGCTCCGAACATTTTAACGTATAAATTTTTCAATTTTAATTTCTCTTGACCCCATGCGCCTAATTAAAGGTTAATGATGACTTGCACCTTTTATAATGACTTGCACTTTTTGTGATGACTTGCACTTTTTGTGATTACTTGCACTTTTTGTGATGACTTGCACTGTTTATAATGACTTGCAGTTTTTATGATGACTTGCACTTTTTAGGCTGACTTACACTTTTTATGATGACTTGCACTTTTTAGGATGACTTGCACTTTTTATGATGACTTGCACTTTTTATAATGACTTGCACTTTTTAGGATGACTTGCACTTTTCATCAGTCATTATACTTGCACTTTATTCTTTAATAATATAATACATATGAAAGTAACTGTGTCTGTTACCTTTTCATCCACAAACCGCTGAACCGATTTAGATGATATATTACATAGAGATATTTTAAGATTCGACGAATGATATAGATTTGTTTTGGAAATGATTCTACAGAGTGGTTCAGGGTGGTCGAAAATATGTATAGCCGTATGAAATTATGAAACTGATAACTAAGAGCGTTTCTAACTTTGATACTGTAAAAATACAACACATGTTTGACATAACATACAAATTGGATTAAGTTTCACATATTCTTCGCGGACAAAATTGCGGGTAAAGGCTAGTTACAAATATTTTAAACGCAATAGTTTAAAATAATTGTTATTACCATCAATTGAGCTGTAAAAATTTAGCTTATATCCCTGCATGTGTTTTAACTAAAGCTCATTCTACTTCCACTTCCGTTCATGTAATATATTGATTACTTACTAAAGAAAAATTTTATTTATTTCGTTTTGATTGTACACTGAGTCGAAGAAACCTTTGCAAGTTCGAGAAGATGTGGAACGTGATGGTCGTCCTGGACGCCCCAACATATAAAAAGCCGATGAAAATGTTGGTAAAGTGAAAAAAAATTGTTGTAAAAAAACGTCGACTAATTACTAAAGAGATAACATATCGGTTATCTCATGTAACGTAATTTTTTCTGAAATTTTTATAATGAAATGTGTGGCAGCGAAGTTCATTCCGAAAATTATGAAGGCAACTAAATAAAAAAAATTTTTGTCCCTTTTAAAGGGCTATAGTCTATGTTTTTTTTTTTAAATAAATATTGTATGGAATAAAAAACAAATATATTGAATGATGAAAATAAAGTTTATTTTATATTATTTGTTTGCATTAATTATAAAAAGTAATTTAAATTAAATAATAATCGTTTTCTCTAAGGCAAAAATTTGCTCTTTTTATATCATTTTTCATTACTTTGCTCAGTGTTTTTTTGTAGAATGCGATTAATCCCTTTTTGAATGTTGTCCTTTGAGATAATAAAATTTCTGGTGCAGACTAATTATGCGAACTGTATGCATGTCGGGCATTAGTTATCGAACGAGTTTTTTCAATAGAAATATAATCTTAATTCTCTGCACAATATTATAGCATTCCATTTTTATACATTCTCCCAAGTTTAATTACTGAAATAGAAATAAAAATAGAAAAAAAAAATTATATGGACACAAACAAAGAAAATACAATATTTTTGCTTCATATGAAATGTAATAACAGTATCCTAAAAGTATGTTATGCTATTAAATTAAAATATATTTTAGAAATTCTAAATCATTTAGCTATAATTTTCTTTTAATTTCCTTTTTTTTGGAAAAAAATTTTCATTTTATCTACTGGTCTTCAATTATAAGTTGCACTAGCAATAAGCCAGTTCAAAATATTAGTGTTAACTCCTGCAAGCAAATCCTAAAAAACCTTCATTTGTACATCAACAAGCACATATCTCAACAATTTATAAAAGCAATAGCTGCAGTTTTTATCAAAAAAAATTATTTAATAAAAAGTCCAACACGAAAAAGTTACAATTACCATGTACAATCATTAGTCAGACCTGTTACTCGTATGGCATATGGATGCAAATATGGTTTAATATTTCTCAGATGTCGATGTAACGAAAATATTACAAAATGTAAGCTTTTTTCGTGATAAAAATTGATGAAGGCTTTTATAGACGAGCCAATATAAATATAAATAAATTTACACCCAATAATAATCCTTTCGATACAAGTGCTCGCATTTAGATAAACACATCAAACCAAATTTAAATAGTGAAATATATTGGCTGAACCTCACATTTAATTTCCATAATACGACAGTAGATTTTTTCTCCTATGAATATAAGTTTATTGTACTAACAAATGATTATTATAGAAATAACGAAGTAATTGATGCAGATTATACTATTTCAAAATCTTTGAAATTCTAAAGGCTTAGCAATTCTTTGTTAGGAGCAAATTTTTTATCATTCCAAAGGATATAGTCCATCAAATTTTGTTTAATTGTTTAATATTGAGGGTTTAAGGAACAGGATATTACGAAAAATTATATAAAAACTAATAAATATAGCGTTTAATAATGTCAAATTTAATATACCAATCCCAAACTCATAACAAGCAATCTAACATTTCATGTGATATTACATTGGCTGCATGTCAAATATTAAAAAGTGCATATTGTTTTATACGTTTTTGCTCTTAAATGCATATGTTCACTTATACAAATTCTTTTATAGACATTCATATGTGTGTGTATGTAAAACTTAAAAAGAAATCAAAACTCACGGAATAGTTTCTTACAGAAAAATCAATTGTCACACGTGGGTATTGATAATTTTTATGGGTTTTGGTTTAAATATCTCCCTTAGTATAAAAAGTGGAATTTTTATTGTGAAATTTTATGCTATAAGAAATGCACAAAGAATGTAAAGTATGTCTACATGAAATAAACACGCTTTGGGCAAAATTGATTTACAATCAAAATATTGATTTTAGGAAAGAGGTACCCCTTTTCAAAAACTTTAGCAAAAAATTTGTTTTCTTCAAATGCTTGCGACGTAAGCTTTTTCAGAAGCTATTTATAAATAAATACGTTTTATCAATGTTGTGTTACAACCAAAAAATTTATTTACAACCAAAATATTGATTTTAAAGAAGTGGTACCCCTTTCCAAAAAAAAATTGGCTAACAATTTTTTTTTGCTTAAAAGCATGCGGCTTAAGCTTTTTCGGAAGCTTCTTCGCATTTGAAACTTCTTTCAATACTTAGTTATTAGAAATAAACGGGGTTTGATCAAAATTGGGTAAAATTGTGTTTCAACCAAAAAATTGATTTTTAGCAAATAGGTACCCCTTTCCAAAAAAATTGCCCAAAAATTTTTTTTGCTTAAAAGCATGCGGCTTAAGCTTTTTCGGAAGCTTCTTCGCATTTTAAACTCCTTTCAATACTTAGTTATTAGAAATAAACGCGTTTTGATGAAAATTTGGGTAAAATTGTGTTTCAACCAAAAAATTGATTTTTAGCAAAGAGGTACCCCTTTCCAAAAAAATTGGCCAAAAATTTTTTTTGCTTAAAAGCATGCGACTTAAGCTTTTTCGGAAGCTTCTTCGCATTTGAAACTACTTTCAATACTTAGTTATTAGAAATAAACGCGTTTTGATCAAAATTGGGTAAAATTGTGTTTCAACCAAAAAATTTATTCTTATCAAAGAGGTACCCCTTTCCAAAAAAATTGGCCAAAAATTTTTTTTTGCTTAAAAGCATGCGACTTAAGCTTTTTCGGAAGCTTCTTCGCATTTTAAACTCCTTTCAATACTTAGTTATTAGAAATAAACGCGTTTTGATCAAAATTGGGTAAAATTGTGTTTCAACCAAAAAATTGATTTTTAGCAAAGAGGTACCCCTTTCCAAAAAAATTGGCCAAAAAATTTTTTTGCTTAAAAGCATGCGACTTAAGCTTTTTCGGAAGCTTCTTCGCATTTGAAACTCCTTTCAATACTTAGTTATTAGAAATAAACGCGTTTTGATCAAAATTGGGTAAAATTGTGTTTCAACCAAAAAATTTATTCTTATCAAAGAGGTACCCCTTTCCAAAAAAATTGGCCAAAAATTTTTTTTTGCTTAAAAGCATGCGACTTAAGCTTTTTCGGAAGCTTCTTCGCATTTTAAACTCCTTTCAATACTTAGTTATTAGAAATAAACGCGTTTTGATCAAAATTGGGTAAAATTGTGTTTCAACCAAAAAATTTATTTTTAGCAAAGAGGTACCCCTTTCCAAAAAAATTGGCCAAAAATTTTTTTTGCTTAAAAGCATGCGACTTAAGCTTTTTCGGAAGCTTCTTCGCATTTGAAACTCCTTTCAATACTTAGTTATTAGAAATAAACGCGTTTTGATCAAAATTGGGTAAAATTGTGTTTCAACCAAAAAATTGATTTTTAGCAAAGAGGTACCCCTTTCCAAAAAAATTGGCCACAAATTTTTTTTGCTTAAAAGCATGCGACTTAAGCTTTTTCGGAAGCTTCTTCGCATTTGAAACTCCTTTCAACACTTAGTTATTAGAAATAAACGCGTTTTGATCAAAATTGGGTAAAATTGTGTTTCAACCATAAAATTGATTTTTAGCAAAGAGGTACCCCTTTCCAAAAAAATTGGCCAAAAAGTTTTTTTGCTTAAAAGCATGCGACTTAAGCTTTTTCGGAAGCTTCTTCGCAATTGAAACTCCCTTCACTACTTATTTATTAGAAATAAACGCCTTTTGGGTAAAATTTGGTAAATTTGCGTTTCAAGAAGAAAATTGATTTTTTGCAAAGAGGTACCCCTTTCCAAAAAAATTGGTAAAAATTTTTTTTTGCCTAAATGCATGCGATTTAAGCTTTTTCGGAAGCTTCTTTGCATTTGAAACTCTTTTCAATAGTTAGTTATTAGAAATAAACGCGTTTTGATCAAAATTGGGTAAAATTGTGTTTCAACCAAAAAATAGATTTTTAGCAAAGAGGTACCCCTTTCCAAAAAAATTGGCCAAAAATTTTTTTTGCTTAAAAGCATGCGACTTAAGCTTTTTCGGAAGCTTCTTCGCATTTGAAACTCCTTTCAACACTTAGTTATTAGAAATAAACGCGTTTTGATCAAAATTGGGTAAAATTGTGTTTCAACCAAAAAATTGATTTTTAGCAAAGAGGTACCCCTTTCCAAAAAAATTGGCCAAACATTTTTTTTGCTTAAAAGCATGCGACTTAAGCTTTTTCGGAAGCTTCTTCGCATTTGAAACTCCTTTCAATACTTAGTTATTAGAAATAAACGCGTTTTGATCAAAATTGGGTAAAATTGTGTTTCAACCAAAAAATTGATTTTTAGCAAAGAGGTACCCCTTTCCAAAAAAATTGGCCAAACATTTTTTTTGCTTAAAAGCATGCGACTTAAGCTTTTTCGGAAGCTTCTTCGCATTTGAAACTCCTTTCAATACTTAGTTATTAGAAATAAACGCGTTTTGATCAAAATTGGGTAAAATTGTGTTTCAACCAAAAAATTGATTTTTAGCAAAGAGCTACCCCTTTCCAAAAAAATTGGCCAAAAAATTTTTTTGCTTAAATGCATGCGATTTAAGCTTTTTCGGAAGCTTCTTCGCATTTGAAACTCTTTTCACTACTTATTTATAGAAATAAACGACTCTTGGGTAAAACTGGGTAAATTGCGTTTCAAGCAAAAAATTTATTTTTTCCAAAAAAATTGGTCAACAATTTTTTTTCTTCAAATGCTTGCGACTTAAGCTTTTTCAGAAGTTTCCTTACCTTGAAAACTGCTTTCATTAAGTATTTATTAGAAAGAAACACTTTTTTTGTAAAAATATCATTTATTTCTTAAATGATAAAAATAAAGTTTATTTTATGTTATTGATTTACATTAATTATGAAAAACATTTTTTATAGCATTATCCTTTACTTTCGTGATTGCTTCTCCTCTTGGATCCTTTAGTAGCATCAAGGTTTAGGGCTGCTTATTCACATAAACTTTGTTTTTAAGATAGAAAAAATGTGGTGCAGGCAAATCTTGAGATTGATGTCCAGGAATAGAAACAGGGTCTTAGTTCTTTGTGCAATTTTACAGCTTTTCATTTTTATATATCTTCCCAACTTTGATTCCTGAAATAGAAAAAAAAATTTGAGTCACAAATAAAGAAAATAAAATTTTTTTGCAGTTTTTATTTTTCTCTAAAATCCAACATCAAAAAGTTACAATTACCCTGTAAAAATCATTAGTCAGACCTATTATGGCAGCGATATGGATGCAAATAGGTTTTAATATATTCCCATCTTACGTAGAAAAAAAATTAGAATTAGAAGCAGATTGCCTGGGATGTTTTACTGCTTTATATAGATCACGAAGTGAAACACGAAGTGAGAACTTCAAAACAGGCATATAAAACATAATTGTGTAAAAAAAGGTAAAATCACTAGAATAGACATTTTTATTAAATACTTATTAAAACAACCTTATAATAGCCTCTTATCATTTCTCAGCTGTGATATTACAAAATAGTTATATTCTACTCGGAGGCTTTCGTTTTCGTGATAAAAATGGATACCTTCTAATCGATAAAAGCATTCCTATAATATATCACATTTATAGACGAGAGAATTGCAAAGATATAAATAAGGTTATACCCGATAATGATCCGTTCGATGCAACTCCTCGTATTTAGATAAGCACATCCAACCGAATTGAAATACTGAAAAATAATGGGTAATCCTCACATTTGATTCCCACAATAAGAAATTAGGTTTCTTCTTAAGTATATAAGTTTATTGTACTTACATATGAATTCTATAGAAATAACGATATGATCGATGCAGATTATATTCGAGAACTATATATCATACTGTTATTTTATATTCAATTAAGTCTATATAAATTTCTCAATAAAAAATAAATAAAAAAACTTAAAAAATTCATAATAAATTGATGTTTTATTGCTAAAAAAACTAAACTCAGGAACTGCTGTCCTTTAAAAGTTAGAAATTGTATTCTAAAAGTATGTTAAGCTGTTAAGAAAAATTTGCAACCTCTGAAGGAAATCTAAATCATTTGTTAGAAATATTGTTTCCATCCTTTTTTCGGAAAACACTTTTTTTATTATACGTTGAGAAAGTTGAAGCCAAAATTGTCCGTAAATTTTAAATGACATGCATTTCGAAAACTTTTTTAGTTTAAAACTCTACAAATAATATTTGTTAGAAATAAATAAGAGGTACGAGCCTCTTTCCAAAAAAATTGGTCAAAAATTTTTTTTGCTTAAATGCATGCGATTTAAGTTTTCTCGGAAGCTTCTTCGTATATGAAACTCCTTTCACTACTTATTTATTAGAAATAAATGTGTTTTAAGTAAAATTGGGTAAAATTGTGTTTCAACCAAAATATTGATTTTTGCAAAGAGGTACCCCTTTCCAAAAAAATTGGCCAAAAAATTTTTTTGCTTAAATGCATGCGATTTACGCTTTTTCGGATGCTTCTTCGCATTTGAAACTCCTTTCATTACTTCTTTATTAGAAATAAACACCTTTTCGGTAAAATTAGGTAAAATTGTGTTTCAACCAAAATATTGATTTTTTGCAAAGAGGTACCCCTTTCCAAAAAAATTGGCCAAAAATTTTTTTTGCTTAAATGCATGCGATTTACGCTTTTTCGGATGCTTCTTCGCATTTGAAACTCCTTTCATTACTTCTTTATTAGAAATAAACACCTTTTCGGTAAAATTAGGTAAAATTGTGTTTCAACCAAAATATTGATTTTTTGCAAAGAGGTACCCCTTTCCAAAAAAATTGGCCAAAAAATTTTTTTGCTTAAATGCATGCGATTTACGCTTTTTCGGATGCTTCTTCGCATTTGAAACTCCTTTCATTACTTCTTTATTAGAAATAAACACCTTTTCGGTAAAATTAGGTAAAATTGTGTTTCAACCAAAATATTGATTTTTTGCAAAGAGGTACCCCTTTCCAAAAAAATTGGCCAAAAAATTTTTTTGCTTAAATGCATGCGATTTACGCTTTTTCGGATGCTTCTTCGCATTTGAAACTCCTTTCATTACTTCTTTATTAGAAATAAACACCTTTTCGGTAAAATTAGGTAAAATTGTGTTTCAACCAAAATATTGATTTTTTGCAAAGAAATTGGCCAAAAAATTTTTTTGCTTAAATGCATGCGATTTACGCTTTTTCGGATGCTTCTTCGCATTTGAAACTCCTTTCATTACTTCTTTATTAGAAATAAACACCTTTTCGGTAAAATTAGGTAAAATTGTGTTTCAACCAAAATATTGATTTTTTGCAAAGAGGTACCCCTTTCCAAAAAAATTGGCCAAAAAATTTTTTTGCTTAAATGCATGCGATTTACGCTTTTTCGGATGCTTCTTCGCATTTGAAACTCCTTTCATTACTTCTTTATTAGAAATAAACACCTTTTCGGTAAAATTAGGTAAAATTGTGTTTCAACCAAAATATTGATTTTTTGCAAAGAGGTACCCCTTTCCAAAAAAATTGGCCAAAAATTTTTTTTGCTTAAATGCATGCGGTTTACGCTTTTTCGGATGCTTCTTCGCATTTGAAACTCCTTTCATTACTTCTTTATTAGAAATAAACACCTTTTCGGTAAAATTAGGTAAAATTGTGTTTCAACCAAAATATTGATTTTTTGCAAAGAGGTACCCCTTTCCAAAAAAATTGGCCAAAAAATTTTTTTGCTTAAATGCATGCGATTTACGCTTTTTCGGATGCTTCTTCGCATTTGAAACTCCTTTCATTACTTCTTTATTAGAAATAAACACCTTTTCGGTAAAATTAGGTAAAATTGTGTTTTAACCAGAGTATTGATTTTTTGCAAAGAGGTACCCCTTTCCAAAAAAATTGGCCAAAAAATTTTGTTGCTTAAATGCATGCGATTTACGCTTTTTCGGATGCTACTTCGCATTTGAAACTCCTTTCATTACTTCTTTATTAGAAATAAACACCTTTTCGGTAAAATTAGGTAAAATTGTGTTTCAACCAAAATATTGATTTTTTGCAAAGAGGTACCCCTTTCCAAAAAAAATTGGCCAAAAAATTTTTTTGCTTAAATGCATGCGATTTACGCTTTTTCGGATGCTTCTTCGCATTTGAAACTCCTTTCATTACTTCTTTATTAGAAATAAACACCTTTTCGGTAAAATTAGGTAAAATTGTGTTTCAACCAAAATATTGATTTTTTGCAAAGAGGTACCCCTTTCCAAAAAAATTGGCCAAAAAATTTTTTTGCTTAAATGCATGCGATTTACGCTTTTTCGGATGCTTCTTCGCATTTGAAACTCCTTTCATTACTTCTTTATTAGAAATAAACACCTTTTCGGTAAAATTAGGTAAAATTGTGTTTCAACCAGAGTATTGATTTTTTGCAAAGAGGTACCCCTTTCCAAAAAAATTGGCCAAAAAATTTTTTTGCTTAAATGCATGCGATTTACGCTTTTTCGGATGCTACTTCGCATTTGAAACTCCTTTCATTACTTCTTTATTAGAAATAAACACCTTTTCGGTAAAATTAGGTAAAATTGTGTTTCAACCAAAATATTGATTTTTTGCAAAGAGGTACCCCTTTCCAAAAAAAATTGGCCAAAAAATTTTTTTGCTTAAATGCATGCGATTTACGCTTTTTCGGATGCTTCTTCGCATTTGAAACTCCTTTCATTACTTCTTTATTAGAAATAAACACCTTTTCGGTAAAATTAGGTAAAATTGTGTTTCAACCAGAGTATTGATTTTTTGCAAAGATGTACCCCTTTCCAAAAAAATTGGCCAAAAAATTTTTTTGCTTAAATGCATGCGATTTACGCTTTTTCGGATGCTACTTCGCATTTTAAACTCCTTTCATTACTTCTTTATTAGAAATAAACACCTTTTCGGTAAAATTAGGTAAAATTGTGTTTCAACCAAAATATTGATTTTTTGCAAAGAGGTACCCCTTTCCAAAAAAATTGGCCAAAAAATTTTTTTGCTTAAATGCATGCGATTTAAGTTTTTTCGGAAGCTTCTTCGCATTTGAAACTCCTTTCATTACTTCTTTATTAGAAATAAACACCTTTTCGGTAAAATTAGGTAAAATTGTGTTTCAACCAAAATATTGATTTTTTCCAAGGAGGTACCCCTTTCCAAAAAAATTGGCCAAAAAATTTTTTTGCTTAAATGCATGCGATTTAAGTTTTTTCGGAAGCTTCTTCGCGTTTGAAACTCCTTTTACTACATATTTATTAGAAATAAAAGCCTTTTGGGTAGAATTGCGTTTCAAGCAAAAAATTGATTTTTTCCAAAAAAGTTAGTAAAAAATTTTTTTTGCTTAAATGCTTGCGACTTAAGCTTTTTCAGAAGCTTCGTCACTTTTGAAGCTTTTTTTAATATGTATTTATAAGAAATGAACACGTTTTGGCCAAAGTTGTGTTACAACAAAAAAATTTAATTCAAAATAGAGTCTGCCTCACCGGCTCATATATGAGAATTGTATTTTATTTGTGGTATAGAATGAGTACGCACCACACCTGAGTTCTCGTTAAAGAAAATATATTTTAATTTCTTGCCGTATTGCGTGCAACGTATCAACTTAGCTTAATAGATCTTTCATCGAACCTACCGAGATCTTGATCAATTTTGTAGGTGTATGAGTAGTAAGACATTTTCCAAATTGTCTTAATTTTCAAAGACGTGTATTATAGTGCTATTCTCTGAGTTGATGTGCTCATGGATATTATTTTACGTGATTATCATAAATAAAATGTTGATAGTAAAGTCGGAATGGCTTATGGTTTATTTCCAAAATAATAGTCAAGAGGCCGATTGGTGGCATCGAAATAGTCATCTTGTATTAGTCGTACGATAAGTCATACTATTCATTACTATTCGTATGCTTACTTTGCTATTGAGTAAAATATGGCATTGTAATTTGTAAATATTTAAGAAATAGTAAGCAAAATCTGTCCCGAACCATAAAATAACATAGAAACAAAAAATGTATATGACAACAAAAATTTCCACATGTCATATTAACAACAAGTTACACGGTGCTTAAGCACAAACAGCATTTTGGATATTTTAATAAACCATTGATTTTCTATAACTTCGTTAACAACTTGATCCTTTTGATTCGAGTGTTTTGTTAAACATTTTATTGTTGCCTACTTTTTGACTGGAAATTGTTTTTATCATTATTGTCACTTAAGTGTTCAATAGTGTGTATTTGGTGTACATGCACAAGCAAGTGTGTAGCACAGCTTTGTTGCCATTTAGGAAATAAGTACAAAAACGATAAAAGAAAATAACGACAAGGACACAAGCAATTCAGCAAAACAAAAACGAATTTAATGAAAAACTTTCATGTTTTTTTTTTGTATGAGTGTAAGGGCACAGCATACACGCACACACTCTTGCCTAAAATAAAACAATACAAAAATCTATAAAATAGTGTGTCGAAGTTTATTAACTTGAAACAATAACAAGAACAGCATAGAGGGATGTGTTCATAAAAGTTTGTCGAACAGTCACCAAATTTCTATTTTCGGACCAGAAAATTTCGGCTATACAGTGCATAAGTGGTAGAAGTGTTTATTTGCAATAAAAAAAAATATTCCACATGGTTATTTTGAATTTTTTTGTATGTTGGCTTTTTATCTTCTGTTTGAAGAAAATTACATTTAGTTAAACCATGCCAAAGCTTTCAACATGCTCCCATGTAAATGGCTTAAAATTAAGTAAAAATTGGAAGGAAAAACATGCTCCAGCAAAGATTTTAAGTGATAAAGTGTTTCGATAGATTAAGGGAAAATGTGATTGAGGTCTGTTTTTTTTTTTCAAGTTATTTTCAACAACAAAAAAAGTATAAGATTGAAAAATTTTTTGTACTCTTTCTGAATTAAAATAGCAATTTGAGTGATCAACAAAAGATTGGCTAAACTTAAGTGATTAAATAACTTTTGCGAAGGCTGCCTTTTTACATGCAAAAAAAACTCAAGCAGTTTAAAGTGGAATGGCACACAAATTTTCAAGTGATGAATTGTTGTGACAGCTTTGAACTTTTGAAATTTTTCTAAATAATAACTATTTAATTACACTTACATTTATTTATTTGCAATTTATTTAATTAATTTTTAAACAATTTCTACCAATTGGTTAGAATTGAACTTTCGCAAAGTGCGTTTTTTCATTCCACTACACAAGTACGCTTTCTTGTCCAATTTTTAAAACTACTGCTCTAGTTCTTGAAAAGCGACATTCTTCTATTTCTAAAATTAGTATATATTAGGATTTACTGCTTTGTCCAAACTGTTATTCTAATCAATTGTGTCATTTATACAAGACTGTGTTACAAAAAAATTTGTTGATGCAAAGGAATTTAAGTATTTTTAATAAAAAGTTAGTAACTTCTAACTCTTGGTTTAATTAATCATTCAATTTCACATGAATTTGCAACAACAATGTGACAAATGCATATTCAATAAGCCCCCCTGTACGTATGAGTAATATGAATCAAACCACATACGGGATAAGAACACTCATACGTCCGGGTGCCAGAAATAAATACAGGGTATTTTTTATAGATTGATACAACTTTGAGTTGGCATCACTGCTTTATTTGACCATCCATTTAGCAGCTGCTAGTTGCTTTTTGTTTAGTTTGCTTTGACATTTCATTATGGAGCGACTTACACAAATTGGGGAAATTGTTTATCAAAATAATGGTTCTGTTCGTCAAACTTATCGTGCACTTCGTCCATTTTATGGCGTACATAATCGTCCTTCAGAGCTGCAAATTCGAAGAACAATAGATCGTTTTCGGACCACATTTACTGTTACTGACTGATAATGTGCTTCCCGTGAGAGCCCGAACAGTGCGCACTGAAAGCATTGCAGATGATCATAATCAATCAATTCGTCGCCATTCTCTGCACAACTAGGGTTGCTGTGTCCTTCCACTTTATGGAAGATTATTTTAGTTATTGAAAATTGGTGTGTCAGATTGAGTCTTCTATGCGCCAGGCGTGGCGGCCACATGGCCGAAATCATATTTAAACTAGGGATGTAACCGATACCGATTCCGATATATCGGCGATACTTCTGATTTGCCGATATATCGATATCGGGGATATTTTAATGTCGATACGACGATACTTCTTAAATTTTTTTAGAGCTCTTTTGAGCAAACAATTAAATTTTCAACGCTTTTTACTAACCGTTGTATTGAAAATTTGGATGATTTTAGAAAATAAACAGTGTGACATTCAGTTTGAATGGACTCATTAATAATCGCTTACACTATTATTTTGTTAAAAAAAAATAATTTGTTTTTGTTAATTTCAGAATGAATTCAAATATCAATTTTAAATATTAATAATCTCTTACACTGTAATTTTGTATAATAAAAGAATTGCTCTACTTGAGTTTTGTTAATTTTAACTTGAGCTCAATTTCAATATGCGTATCGGTATCGGAATCGGTATTGGCGATATTTCTTTTTGAGTATCGGTATCGGTATCGGATCGGCAAAACGGCGTATCGTTACATCCCTAATTTAAACATTAATTTCATAAAATTTTCTTTCCAATTAAGACCGTTCCATTGATATCAAAAATATATTACTATGTTTAATTATTATTTAAACTTGTATCACTTTATAGAAAACACCCTATATTTCCATATTATTTCATCATTTGGTTGCACCTTCTCACAATAAAGCAATTTTTGCACACGGTATAAAATATGTAAGAATTCACAGCCACTTGCGGAGTGGCGGCCGGTTGAAGTTTTACGTCGACATAAAATCACTATCTTTCACTCATTCAACAACGTCGGTCCTGTAGCAAAAATTAGCGAAGTAAAAAGGTTGAAATAGCTACAAAAAAAAGACCCTCTATCTTCTCATCATCCTTCATCTGTCACTTCAACACTATCCTCTCCTTTCTAGTTCCGGCACAATACACTGCATATTTAGAGGTCATCCCCTGAGTGCTGGTCCAAGATTAAAAAAAAAACTGTCTCATTAGAGTGTTTATAGCCCCATTAATGGAACCTATAATAGAAAATTAATAACCTATTGGTACGGCAAGGGCTTATTATGCTCTTCTTCGGTGGTGTTTGAAATCATTTCTACTCAATTTTCAGCATCTGTCTTATCAACATCAATCGCAACCCTCCATAATTTCGATTCGATTTAATATTTTCCTATTATAATTTTTCAGCATCTTTTCAATTATTTTTATTTAAGCAACGGGTCAATTATATTTCATAAAAAACTTTGTTTATTCCCATATTTCTCCACTTCTTTGTGTAGCTAGAAGAAGTCAAATAATTTACCTCTGGCTTAAATTAATAAAATTCATGACTGCGAGTGCAGTGGAAATCGGGATTCTCAGCTTCTTAGTCGAAAGCAATTTACACTTTCTAATTTTGTATGCTTTACACCGATTTTGAACGCTTTACACTGATTTTAGTTTTTGTGAAGCACTTATAACGCCATTAAAGCGTGAAATGCGTGCTACGGATTTTCAGCTTTATTGCCATGGATGAGTACATGAATAGAAATATTTTTTATATATTTATATAAATTTACATTCTCGTATACATTCTATTTATAATCAATATTTTGTTCTATTATTATTTATATGATATTCTCTGTATCTGGACCTGTAAGCATACCTAGACCCTTCTTAACGTATTTTGTACACTAATATGATTTTATGGATGTATGATGCAACATACATTTATTTACACAATATGTCCCCATTCCTTAGAGTCTTTGCCTTTATTCTTCCTGAAATCCGTTTTGTGTTTTGTGTTTAAGTAAAAAAAAAATGCTACTTAACAGACTCTGCACCAGAACAAAAGATGTGACAGAAATAAACGGAAGAGCAACAAAAAAGAAACAATGACAGTAACACTAACACATATAGCTCCCTAGAAATCTACAATACACATGAATAGAACAGCAGCAACAACAACAGCCAACAGCCAACAGCAACAACCAATCATAACACTAACAATAGCGTACAAAATAACAACAGAAAATGAAAGAGTACCAAACAAACAAATATAAACTAAACACTTTGTTGACTTTTGGTTTTTTAAACTTTTATCGTTGTTGAATTTCTGTTTTTCCTTTTTTTTTTTGCAAGCATTTAGTCACGTAGCCATACCATACACAAACATGGTGACAAAGGGAATGTCCTCTTTATAAGTTTAATGAAAACTAATGACTTTCTAAGCTCACATTAAATTTGCTACGTCAGGGAAACCTGAGCAGGTGTTGGGCTAAATGACATAAACCTTATTTTTGAAACACTTTTGTCAAAAATTTCAGGGATCTTTGACCTAATTTCATATGAACAATTTGTCCTCAGCTATCGCTCGTTTGCGCAAATATTATTTTATTATCCAGTAGGATAGTAAATAATATTATAAAGCCGAATGTTTGTGAGTGTGGATGTGTGGATCTTTGTTTCACGCAAAAACTACTGAATGGATTTTAGTGAAACTTTACAATAATTTAGCTTATACATCAGCATAACACATAGGCTATAATTTATAAAGATATTTAGGGGATTCACACTGGAGTCATAAAGTCATAAGTCATAAAATAATAGCACAAAAAATATGACCAGTGTGAACAATCCGTCATAACTTAATATGCTATTTCAAACATCGATCAGCTGCTGCCTTGATATGAGCTGAAGAAATTTTTTTTTGCGGCGGCATACGGAAAAACGTTCAGTGGCTGCCAGCTACGTAAATTAAACGAGAAAAATCATTCACTTGTATATATTTAGTTTTTGCGATTTAGTTCTCTTTTAATTTTTTTATGTTATAAAAATGTGATTTAAGGTACAGACATGTAGGTATGAATAGTTTTTTAGCCGTTTTTTAATCGTGAATCATATATGTATAAGTAACGGCGGCAGACATATACTATCGCCGTCTCGCCTAAAGATTTTCAGCCGTTCGACTCAGATCTCTAGAGCTATTTTATGACAAAACAAAAACATGCCTGAAAGAGTGCTATTATTTTATGACTCTTTTTTGTATGCAGCACAACAACAACTTTTTTAAACTGCTCTAAAATATTATGACTTTATGACAATATGACTAAATAGCACACAGTGTGAATACCCCAATTGTGTAAATTGTTCAAAATATAACGATAAGTGTCAAGTAAGTAGGAAAAAATTCGGCAATGGGTGATATGTTTTGGCGTGCGCCGCAAGTATCGTTGAAGTTACACACGGGTTTCTAAAGCACAAAATCTGCACATTTATGCTGAACGAAAAAAATCGTTTAATATAGTTTGTAGGAGTACATTGCAATAGTTACATATAACTTTTGTATTACCACCAAATCAATCCTAATAAAATAATATATTTGAATGTGAATGTTGAAATCGTAATGGGTTAATGGCTATACGAATACATATTTCCAGTTAGAGACAATATATCTCTCAACACATGGCCTACTTTTAACCCGATATTCTCACGGGGTATAGACTTACACGGGTGAAACCGCGGGGCGCAGTTCTAGTTTTAAATATAAAACAAATTCTAAAGCGAAATGCGCATAGGAATTAGCTGAAACCCCCTCAGAGAACACTTTGAATTTCTTACATTCCCTTAAAAAATTAAATTAAAGAGTATAATTTTTTTTGCGCCTTCGCCGGAAAAGGTGATTTTTCCTTATATAATCATTTCTCCTATTTTTATTAAATTTGTCACAGAGGTGATTTTATATCAAATTTGTTACTTTGAGTGATAATTTTAACACAAAAGCAGCATCTTTGTAGTGTGCTAAGCTTTTCGATAGGCCAGCCATGTTGCCATTGTGCGAAGAAATAATTGTTGAATATTCAAATGTAATCAGTAACATTTTCATGTATTTAAAAAAAAAAATTCTTATAACCAGCTGCCACAATTAATACTGAATATATTTATTTTAATTTTATACTAAACAAAATGTGCATTCATCACAGAAAAAGTACCAATACAAAAGTACAATTGCTATTCCAAACCTGATTGGCATTTAAAGGGTACATAAAGAAAAAAGAAAAAAAAACACATACACATATTAAAAGGAATGCCAAAGGAGTCCTTTTTCTATATTACCACACCATAACCCAAATGTAACAACATCAGAGTGTATTGTCATCAACATTGATTAAAATGGAACAAAGAACGTGTTGATGGCATCTAATACAGTCAGTCCAAAGAGAGCAAAGTGAAAAAGTTCGAAAAGTGTATGTATGAGTGCATAAGAATTGAATAAGACTAAAACAAAAACAAACATTGATAAAATCAAAGTGGTCAAAAATAACAACATTTGGTACGACAATGCATTTTTAAAAACTCAAGGGTAAAAACAACAGTGATTTTGATGATGTTTGTTGATGTTGATGCTCATGATGATGATAATGACAATGCTGATGATTATGTTGATGATGATGGAAAGGACAAAAAAAAAACAAGTAGGACACAACAAATTAGAGTTGCCAGAGATTTTGAAAGGAAAATCATTATACGGCGGTAAAAAAATCATGGCAGTTTTATAATTCAAATTTCGATTTGTATAAGATATCTCGCCGATATACTAGCAGATAGTGCTTTTCTGAAAATTTCAATCAAAACTTCTTACAGCAGGATGAATTTTGTAGCTTTAAAAGTTAATTTTGTAATTTATCTGATAGAATTTTTTTTTTTAAATATATGGGGTCCGCAATCTAACGTTTTTTTTCAACTAGTGCTTATTTCGTGAATGGCAACACTTAGCTGATGCCTGATTTAAGAGATAATTACTTTTATCCTTCAGCTGAACGAATATCGGACCATCCAATGCGTTTTCGCTTCGCTAAGTGGGCCTGCAATCGACTTACAGACGATGCCGATTTTGCCAAAAAAAATCATCTTTTCAGATGAAGCCCATTTTGATCTTTGCGGGTATTTAAACAAGCAAAATTGTCGCATTTGGGGCACAGAAAACCCGCACGCATACACTGAAAAGCCCACGCACCCAAAACGAGTCACTGTTTGGTACGGTGTTACAGTCAATGGCGATCGTTATCGGGCCATGCAGCCATTTGAATGAAATTATTTTCCATTATTAACCGGAAGGATTGTTCTTTCAAATAAAAAAGAAATTTGAGAAAATATTCAGTAGTTTTTTTATAGCATTTTTTCAAAAAAAGTTATTTGGCGGACCCTGTATATAACAACTTTTAGGGTTAAAGCACCATGAATGTTATTAGTTGAAGCTTAGGAAAATGCAAAGCCTGAGCTAGCAAAGTGGAATTTTCATTCGATAGCGAGCAACATGTAGCAGTTCTAATTAAAAAATGTCTATAATTTTTTATTGCAATATAATTTAAAGCAACTAATTCTCAATATTATGTGCAAGTCCTTTGGGTCCCTTGTACTCGAGCCTTCTTATATGATAGGTGAAAAGATGTTTTTTGTTATCAAAACTTTTAAATGAGTGCCGTGTCATTAACTTTGGCATAGCAGCTCCCCTTAATGACGAACATTGCCGAAAGCGATTGACACTATTGCTTAATAAAGGCCGCTTAACAGGATCCTCCTTCCTCGGTATTGTCAACATTCAAAGTCTCCATTTAATCATACATTCTTTTCAACTTTATCCGCCATATACTTAGTTCCTGCACAATGAAACGACTATAATTTTGAATTACTTACCTCAAAAATTTCACGAGATCTATGGTTTCAAAATAATTTCTGTCACATGGCCTTTGCACTAACATTTTATGCAAAACCATCCAGTCGGTCCAAATTTGCAGTACTTTTTTAAACACAATGTGAGTGCTGTTGGCTGAAGTAGTAGAACACGAGAATACGAAGCGGAGGGTTCTGAGTTCGAGCCCTCGCCGAGTCATGAAATATTGTGTTGAATTCTTGTGATCAGCATTAGTGCGTGGTTGTGTTAGTTTTTGCCAGCCTGTTTCAATGATGAAGGCATAGCACTAGTCACTGAATATAATTGGCAGCGACTGACACCATCATGTACTAACAAAAAGCAGAGTAACATCAGCATCCTCCTTCGTCGGCCCTGTAGCAAAAATTAGCCGCCGAATTAAAAGTTTGAAATAGCTACAAAAACAACTGTGTGTCTTCTCATCTTTCCTAATCTGTCCCCTCAATACTATCCCCTCGTTTTCAGTTCCGGGGCAATGCATTGCTTATATAGGGGTCATCACTTGAGTGCTGGTCCCACTCCTAAAAAAACACCCTGTTTTATTTGGGTAATAGCATGTGTTCTTATTGATTAATCAAAATAAAGCAGTTATATCGCTTATTTCCATAAAAAAAGAGTCCAAACATTTCAAGGAAAACGAATGATGTGTCCAAATCACAGGTTCGTTACTTGAGATAATTCGGTGATCAAATTTGCCTCGACAAACTTATTGTACCGTCCTTTTGGAGCATTCTCTCCTTCAAATTAAGTACTATAAAATGACGAATAAAACAGTCACGAAACACTTGCGTATAGCGTTTCCTATTAAATGTAATTTTGGCCAGATTCTGATTTGAAGACAAGTAGGCAAAAAATGCCTTCGATATGTACACTGCGCCACACAGTGAATTATTCGAAATTCTGTCCCTAGTTGGGCAAATTCTGCTTATTTACATTGTTGTTACCATAAAAATTAGCTTTTTAATTTGCCGATAATATTATGGTTCAACATCCAGATGATTATCCGTCCGTTTGCAGTGAAATTGAATAACCGCTGGTTTTAATACTTTCAAACAATACATTAGATCTTATCCCTCTGTATCATACTGTAGACAGTAGGCAACAAACCTTTGGGGTGCCTCACAATTAATATAGATAAATTTGCTTAATATAATCGCTCACTGTAGCCGGTGGTATACAAAGTGATCTAACAAACTTGCACCAAAAAAACCAATTAGTTGGCACTACTTGCCGAAAATTGGCATTTGTTATTTGACCGCTGGTATTTTCGCACAGTCACCATCAGCCGCGATTTCAAAATATAATAATAATAAAGTCTTATCCACGTGTTTTATGTGTTATCTTTATAAATTTGAGAGATAGGTGCTTACATTTTATTGTGAAACACTGTTCTTTAAATTTTTCCATTTGGTTGTGTTTTTTCTGGCAAATAAGGAGTGTTGCAACACACACTTTTTGTATCATTTTTTCCTTAAATAATAAATAAAAATAAAAAAATACGTATATTTTACTTTGTTGTTATCGTCCCCTATTCGAAAAATCAGATAAATCGGTGTCTTTGAGTGATAGAGGGTTATATGACCTTTCCTAAAAATTTTCCATGTAATGGACGAGCAGAGACCGGGTTGTTGAAAATGGCAGCGCCTTAATAAATTTGAATAGAGTTCCTTACAGAAGAAGCGGCAACGACTGCTTCTGGAAACACCCTACGGACTCGATTTGGATGAATAGTATCGATTAGTGTAAATGAGGTGCTGAATCGAACTGTGCGATTTGTTGGTGAACATAGTATTTTATTAGCCTGACAGCTGGTTTTAACAGTTATCCCTATTAGTTCAATACATCCAAATACTAAATAATTGGAGAATTTGATTTATAATTAAAAGTAAAAGAAACAAGAGTTACAAAAAAAATACCTATTGCGAACAACACCAATTTGTAAAGAAACTGATATAGACATTCATGATTTTCAAACACGATTTCATGAACCACAAAATTTGCTTCTCTTGATTAAATCTCTTTGAAATTTTTAAATTTTAATTTTTCTTCTCTTTAATCATTTCACAAAATCCAAAATGAAATAAACTCAGCATCGTTGAGTAAACGTTTTGTTTAAGTGTTTCAAAGTCAGATGACAAAAAAGTGTTATATTGACAGACTTGCAGAGATCAATTACAAACAGCAGCATCATGTTTAATTTCGCTTCGTTGGTATGTGTGCGTTTCATTTTTGTTTCTTTCGACAACGTAGATTTGAGTTTTAGATTTTTGGTATTTATCCTTTAACGAAGCAATCATTGTTGAGCCCAGTCAATAAGAATCTGAATTAGAGTATGAAACTTCACGATGATTAAATTACACAGCCAAAAAGTTGATAATTGTTTGGAGGATTTAAAGTCAACAGCAAAGGTGTGTAGCTGAATGGGTTTGGTAATATGAAAGAAAAAGATCTTATAGGATAGAATTGATTAAAACTGAATGTTTTTATATCATCCATTCCTATTAGTGGTATCGGCAGAAATTCCGCCAGTCAAAAATATCTTAAAAACAAAAACTGTAGTACTGGCAACGTTGGCTCTACTAACCAGCACATACACAAACTCATACACATGAACAGAGAATATATGTATGTGTATGGGTAACCGATGTATGTGGTATATTAATTTGAAATTGCTGCAGTTCCTGCAAGTACGTGTAAATAAATGTGCTGGAGGATTCTGCTCTACGCTGGGTTTGCACAATTGTGGAATTGCATTTGCAGTGACAAAACAATTCAATTGAAAACAATAGTTATCAACTTTTATCAAATTGAAATAAATGAGCCTTTGATTAGATGTGACACCACATCATCCATGTACTGGCAAATTCAAAGTTTTTTCATACGAAATGAACTCAAATGTACTTGTATGGTGTTCTACATGAGACTGCCACAACTCAGGAGGGCAGAAACGAGCAAGTTAAAAGGAGTTTAAGAAATTTTGAGTAAAAGAAATTTTTCAATTTCCATTTCTATGCTGTACAGAAAAATGTGGGTATTTTATAATATTTCTGATACAATGACACACACACAATTTTCAATCTGATTTTGCCCTTGTGTGCAATACCCACATTTTCTACGTAAAAACATTTCCGATTTTACAACCATAATTTCCCTTATATAGATTTAGCCATTTTTTATACATTTTCTTTTTTTAATTTTTCTTTTCTCTATTTTTATATATAATTCAAGGTCTTTTGCGGTTGCAGCAAATCTATCAAGGCTTAAAGCCCGGAAATGAATCATTTCAAGTTGAGATGGTAAAGCGCATTGCCAATGTTACCATGGCCATTGATTTCCTGCATACTCTGGAGGATTTGGGTCGCTTTACAAATAAATATATTGTACTTGATTGCCCAACGGAAATGGCCAAAGAGATTCTAATCCAGCATGTAAGAGACATTTCATTGGGACGTCGCACATACCACTATTTGCTTAGTGGTTTGGTAAGTACATCCACAATAAACTCACACACACACACACACATTCACATATACTATATGTACATACTCGCCTACACAACTACCCTGCCCACAACCACATGAAAGCCACATGTGTAATACGATAGCAAACACATGCGAAATGTTCATGGTACTGGCAAAATGGTTTTAAGCAAATCAGCATTCTTTTTCTATTCAGTTTTATTATATTTCAGTTTGTTTTTGTTAATTTTATGCTTTTGTATCAAACAAAATCCGACAACCGACCGCCTTTGTTAAATGAACATGAAAATAAATTAAAAATACACCCGGACGTTGTGATGAGCTGCATACTCGTATACAAATAAGAGCATGTGCTCGTGTCCTTTCCTGCATAAAGAAACTAAAGTTTATAAAAATTATGTTCGTTTCTGTACATAAGGAGTGTAGCTGTATTTTGTTAAGGTAGAACCCTTTAAATATGCTTTAGATATTTTAGATATTGTTCAGTGGTGTATGAGACTCGTTGCTATTAATTCTAATAAAACAGACAGACAACTCAAACATGAAGCTTTGCTTTGACTACACAAACTTTGGCCTTCACAAGTCTGCAACTGTAACACGTCAACACATATTTATTACACATCCAGTATCTATAGCATACAATACGAGTATCTGTAAAATTGTGTGTGTAAGGATTTTCAAAAAAGTCTATTGTTAACATGTGTATTTCATGCTGTTTGTTATTTCTATTTGTTAAGTGAAATGATGAACAAATGCAGAGGGGAGGGGCAGGTTCACTCAATAGTTTCTAAAACTCTACTGTTATTAATACACAATTAAGCAACATTTTGTGTTAACTGCCTGTCTGCTACTTCCATTTTCCGCTATCCCTGTGCCACATATGATTTATTTATTTTTTTTTACTATTATATTCTGATATTTTTAAGCTTAAGGTCTCTTTATTTTAATTTTATTCTTAATTTCAATATTTCGCCACTCCTTTGTGTGACTTCTTCAGGAAATTAATTATTTTTATTTTTTACAATAATTTTTCCACAGGTAATGGATGATCGTTGGGAGAGTGAAATAATAGAATTTGGCGCCATTAATATAACCGGATTTCGTTTGGTGGATACCAATCGCCGTTTGGTTAAAGATTTTTATGACAGCTGGAAACGTTTGGATCCGGTGACGTCTATCGGTGCAGGCAGAGAATCTATATCGGTACGTATCACTAAGCGGTCAAACAGACTGCACAAGCGCACTAATAAACATTAATGGGGCAATATAGGGAGTTTAAATGTGCCGGCGATGGTTTAATGCAGTTCTCGTATGCAAGTTCCTAATAAAACTTGTGTAAATAAAAAACTGTTATCTCACTCTGAAATAAAAGCTACCAAATAAATGGTGACCAACAAAAATACACAGGAGTACGTATAATGAAAGTGTAGAGGCTGTCAAAAACAGCTGTTTTGATCTACTGTGTATGTCAAAAAATTGCAATTGTTGTTGACTTTCCATTAGGATCTTATCCAACGAGGCGCTTAATAAAGAGTGAAATTGGGTGTTCACCAACACCGCTGCTACGGCTCAGGGGTCCTGCCTAAACGACCCTTGATCGTCCAGGTGGCCATTTCTAGTACATGGTCAGGTGATAACCCATGCACTAACACCTTGATAGACTATTCGATCCTATTTTCTTTTTTTTATCTTGGACCAGCACTCAGGGGATGACCCCAACATATGCAGTGCATTGCGCCGGAACTATAAAGGAGGGAATGGTATTGAGGGACCAGATGAAGATATAAGGAGATAGAGAATTTTTTGTAGCTATTTCAAAATTTTTACTTCGCCGGCTATTTTTTGCTACAGAACAGACGAAGGAAGGTGCTTCTATTACTCTGCTTTTTAGTACATGATCGTGTCAGTCGCTGCCAATTATGTTCAGTGATCAGTGACTATGCCCTCATCATTGAAACAGGCTGGCAACAACTAACACAACCACGCACTAATGCTGATCAGAAGAATTAAACACAATATTTCCTGACTCAGCGGAGGCTCGAACTCACGACCCTCCGATTCATGGTCTCGTGTTCTACTACTTCAGCCAACAGCACCAACAGATCTTTGCTACTTTAAGACACGAATGTACCAGAAGAAGCCTCTGTTGATTCACAACAACACATAGATTTTGCTACTATCACCCGGCCCGAAGCCCAACCGAAAAGGTAGGCCATCACTCTTTATCTGACAAATCTTCCAATAATTGGTGTAAACCACAACCACACGTGAACTCCCGAAGGAGACTTCACCAATATCCAGTCGCAGTATATACTGCTGGACGAGTACTGGATCCCGTGGTACCAGTTTAGACTACTGATGAAGCCTCGAAAGCCAAACTAGTGTAGATTCTATAAGGTGGCGCAAAAATAACCTTCCGATGTTTTTTGGCTGTAATTTAAAAAAAAAACATGAAAAACTTTGATTCTTCTTGTGGATTATTTTTATTTGGTCTTTTAATTTTTTTACATCAAGTCGAGAATATGATGTCATGTAAATGGCCGCCGCCACAGTTGATTGTCATTTGAGCCCTTTTTATGGCATTTTCCATCAGTTTGGCCAAAACTTCCGGCGATAGGTCCTCACATTTTTGACGGATATTGTCTTTAAGAGCTGCAAGAGTCTGAGGCTTGTTGAGATAAACCCGCGACTTCAAAAAGCCCCACAAAAAGAAGTCTGCAGCGGTCAAATCAGGCGATCTTGCTGGCCAGTGCAAATCGCCAAAACGGGAGATTAGGCGCCCGGGAAATGCATCCTTCAGCATATCGGTTGTGGCACGTGCAGTGTGTGCCGTTGCACCGTCCTGTTGGAACCACATGTTTTCCAATCCCAATTCATCAAGTTGCGGCAAAAAGAACTCGTTGATCATTGCTCTGTAGCGCTCACCATTCACAGTAACCGTTTGGCCCGCGACGTCGTCGAAGAAGAAAGGTCCGATGACTCCTCCAGCGAAAACAGCACACCATACAGTGACTTTGAGCGGGTGAATTGGCTCTTCGTGGGTTACACGTGGATTTTCAGTGCCCCAGAAGCGTAAATTTTGCTTATTTACGTTCCCGCTAAGATGGAAATGGGCCTCATCACTCATGATTACTTTTGATGAAAAATCCTGTTGGTGGTGATTAAGGATGGCTTGAGCGTATGTTAGACGCGATTGGCGGTCAGCAGCTAACAGCTGATGCACCGTCTGGACTTAGTACGGAAACATCTTCAAATCTTGCACCAAAATTCAGCTGATACCGATTTGCGTGGCACGTCGTCTGGTCTATGTCGACGGCGCTTCCATGACATCCTCGGTTACAGCAGCAATATTCTCTGCAGAACGGCTACTCCGGGGTCTGCCACGCCTGGCAGCATCTCGTGTTGTGCCAGTCTCTTCGAGGCGAGCGGCTAAACGTCGCAGTGTTTCACCAGTAGGCGTTGGACGGCCAGGAAATCTGCGACGAAATGCACGTTGTGCCAAAGTCACCCACCGATTATTGGTCAAATAAATAGTCACCAATATTCCGCGTTCTGGAGCAGTGTAGCGTAACATTGTTTATTAACGTGTATTTCGCATGTGTTTACTACACAAATGTCAAAACAGAACTGACATTAGGGGCCCATCGCAAAATTTATAGCATTTTCTGATAGGAGGATTAATTTTGGGGCACCTTGTATAAACTGTCTATTGACTTCAGTTTCTGTGAAAACTTTGGTGTACTTGCACCTTTTGTTTCTTATTCAGACTCGTAGGACTAGTGCTGATCAGAAGAATTCGATACAATATTCATGACTGAGCGCGAAGTCGAACTCTAGACTCTTCTGCTAACTACTTTAGCCAACAGCCCTTCTGTGGGAACCCAATAAAATGCGTTTGTACCAACGTTTTCTCCAATCCTCTAAACTGTGATATGCACTTATTGGTATGTCCTTGATCCTTCCCAGTAATTCAATTTTTACTCTCATGTGTCTCTTCAATCTTGGTTACAGGAAAAAGTCATACAAACGAATTTTGTTACCACAGGCTTTATGACCAAAATGATAAAAAAAAAGTTGCATAGCATGAGCCGACTTAAATGCCGGCAAATTAAAAAAAATCTTCTTCATAACAATTTCCTTCATTTTCTCGCTAAGAGTGGAGCCTCAAAATTTTTTAGATCTATTTGACGCATAAAAACTATTATTATTCATTTACAATAAAATTCAATATATAAATAATGATACAATTCGTAATAACTGTGTTTGTTTTGAATTAAATGACTCCTTCGGACTAATAGGTAAAAAAATTTTTTTACTTCCGGTCAAAAAGTAAATTACACTGCTCAGCAGCAAAATCCTGCTTTAAATAAAACTATATGGACTATATGGATTTTGATGCGCTAAACTCAAATCCGTTTTCGGTTTTTTTCCATCAGGTCAGGTTTTTTTTTATAGGCGTGGCAAATTTTTTCCCCTAAATTAAGGCAGGTATGGAGACATATTACACCCTTACACGAGAACGAGTCATCCGATTTCCAAAAGTAAAACACCAAAGGATGTGTAACAAAATTGAATTTATTTTAGAAGAAATTCATTTTTCTCTATCTCTTATCGTTTTGGAATTATTCAGAAATCAATGGAGAAAACAAATTTTTTCGTTCGAAATTCGTATTATTTTTTTTTTTAGTTTAAAAATGGAATTAAAAGGATATAAAGCAAATATTTAACAGTTTGCACATTTTTCTGAGAGCTAAAAATCTTTAAAATAAGCTATAAACCATAAAAATCGTTTAAAAAATGTGGATTTTATTGTCAATTTACCGCAGATACAGACAAAAAATTATTTTTTGCTGAGCAGTGTTATTGTACATGAGTTTATACTTCAATGAATATAAAGGGTGTTTTTTTATGAATTTTTTAAATGAATCACTCTGTTGTCTGACAGCTGTTTTGGCTGTTTAAATTGGCGTCTCTACTCAGTATTGTTTGGCAAATCATCATGGACAGGTTAACTCCAGAACAACGCTTCCAAATCGTGGAAATTTATTTTCAAAAACAGTGTTCAATTAAAAATGTTTATCCGCTTTTTTACCGCAAAATTTTCTTTAGTGTTGAGGCGCATTTTTGGTTGAATGGATATGTCAACAAGCAAAATTGCCGTATTTGGAGCAGAGATAATCCACACGCCGTTCAAGAATTGCCAATGCATCCCGATAAATGTACTGTTTGGTGCGGTCTATGGGCTGGTGGAATCATCGGTCCTTATTTCTTTAAAAATGAGAAAGGACGACGCGTTACCGTGAATGGAAATCGATACAGAATCATTATCAATGAATTTTTGGTGCCAAAACTTCAAGATATGGATGTAAACGAAATGTGGTTTCAACAGGATGCAGCCACTTGTCATACTGCGGGCGAAACAATGGACGTATTGAAAGAACATTTCAACGACAACATTATTTCGAGAAATGGACCGGTGAATTGCCCTCCGCGTTCGTGTGATTTGACGCCACTCGATAATTTTTTTTTGGGGATACCTGAAATCATTGATTTACGTGGATAAACCAGCAACGATTGACGCTTTGGAAACCAGTATTCAACGTGTCATTGCTGAAATACGCCCTCAAATGGTTGAAAAGGTGGTCGAAAATTGGACCTCCAGAATGACCTTTGTGCAAAATAGTCGTGGTGGCCATATGCCCGAAATTATATTTAAATGTTAAATGACAAGAAATTATCTACCAAATAAAAAATTTTTTTTGGCCATTTCACAATTTGGCATGTGTTTTATTTAAATTTCAAATCAGCAAGCTCTTATAAAAACACCCTTTACAAATTTCGAGAAGACTGCAAATGAAATCAAAATTCTTACACTAAGTGTAAGATCCCAATATCGACACAATGTACCGATTTTTGTCGGCTATCTGCAATAAAGTCATAAGTACTAAACGAAAATTGCATTATTTCTCAATTAATTCTGGAATAAGTCTACTATATGGCTTTAGTACCAATGCAGTGTGGTGCAATTATTTCCTTACAATTCAATTAGTTGACAAATAAAGCAAATATAACTTTACTTATAACTTTATTGCAGTGAGCCGACGAAAATCGGTACATTGCGAAGACAGTGTGATCTAGTCTTAAGGCGGTATTGTCATGATATGCAATCATTGTGAAATTAAGCTTGCTGTGCTTTTAACAATATGTTAAATTACTCGTATGAATTTTGTTTATATTTTAAGTACTTAATTGTCTTTTTTTTAATGTCCTCTCCATGCATTTACTTATTTGTTTCTAGGCCCAAGCAGCGCTCATGTACGATGCCGTGTTTGTTCTAGTTGAAGCCTTTAATAAAATTCTTCGCAAGAAACCTGATCAATTTCGCAACAACATTAGAAGAGGCCAGACTTTAATTGCGGCCGCATCAACATCGGCCAATGCCACAGGTTTGCCAAATGGCGGTGGAATGGGCGGCATGGGCGGTTCGCCCAATTCTAATGGTGGCAATGGCATGGGCGGTGGCGGTGGTGGCAATGGTGGCAGTAGTGGCAGCAACAATGTGCCACGTGCACTAGACTGTAACACGTCGAAGGGCTGGGTAAACCCTTGGGAACATGGCGATAAAATTTCGCGCTATTTGAGGAAGGTAAGTGAGCCAACAAGCAGGCAAATAGGCAGCAGCAGCAACAACATCTTTGGTGGCATCAAATTACGGTTGAAGCAAGTCAGGCCAAAGTAAGCATTGCAGAAATGTGTGAAAGTGGTGGAGTGTAATGAATGGAAAATGTTATGCTACGATTGTTAATTTGCTTTACTTTACTTTAAGAATGTACATGAGAGTGCCTGTGTATGTGTGTGTGTGTGTGAGTTGTGCAGTTGTGCTTTAATATCAAAAGAACCACTTAAATTGTTTTTATTTAATTTTTTTTTTTTTAGTTCTTTAATATTTATGATGAATGCCATTTTTCGTTGTATTTAATTGAGCTTTCGGCTTTATTCTTAATTGACTGGAAGGCTTAATAAAAACAAATTGATGTGTCATTTACTTTATGCCACTCAACAAATGAAACATGACGCCTTTCGCAATTACACATTTTCCCCCATTTATTGTTTATGCATGACAGTTTGTATTTTGGTTCCCCTTCAGTTAGTCTGTCGCCTTTGTTTTTCGGCAAGAGAAAGCTGAAACAATTTTAGCAATTTTCAAATGCTTTCAACTTTTATATGAATTAAAAAAAAGAAAATGATGCCGCCAAGAATGATGTTGATGGCGTAAAAGAACTCAGTTGACTTGAGGCAATATTTGCAATTACAGGTTGAAATTGAAGGACTTACGGGCGATATTAAGTTCAATGATGATGGTCGTCGTATTAATTACACTCTGCATGTGGTTGAGATGACGGTGAACAGTGCGATGGTAAAGGTGGCCGAGTGGAGTGATGACCTGGGGCTGCAGCCTTTGTCGGCGAAATATGTAAGACTGAAGCCGCATACGGAAATTGAAAAGAATCGTACTTATATTGTGACCACAATGCTGGAGGAGCCGTACATTATGCTGAGAAGACCCACTGTGGGTGAGGCAGTGGACGGCAATGACCGTTTTGAAGGCTATTGCAAAGACCTGGCTGATTTATTGGCCAAGAAACTGGGTATTAACTGTAAGTGAAAGTCGCAAAGAAATTGTGAATTGAAATCCTGTTCTCATAAGTGAAAGGCGAATTGCAATTTCGCAATGCGTGTTTCACAATTTGCTTATGGGGCATTTCTGTTCCCTGCACTTGTTGGCCAATATTTTTTTTAATGGTCATTAAGTGTTTCAGTGTACAAGCATTAATTTTATGGTTTCTTACTGTTTTTGTGGGCTGGTGTCTCGCCAGCAGCTTCATTTATGTATTGATTTTTT
Source organism: Linnaemya tessellans (assembly GCA_951800035.1). Taxonomy (NCBI): domain Eukaryota; kingdom Metazoa; phylum Arthropoda; class Insecta; order Diptera; family Tachinidae; genus Linnaemya; species Linnaemya tessellans. The sequence goes on from OX637535.1 coordinate 4,750,506, forward strand.
TTTGTGTTACTTTTTTGTCAGGCCACACTTTATTTATTCGCACATCCAGTTTTTATTTATACAATTTATTATTTTTCAGATGAAATGCGTTTGGTTAAGGACAATACTTATGGCTCTGAAAATCCGAAAGTTCATGGCGGTTGGGATGGCATGGTTGGTGAACTTGTGCGTCGCGTAAGTTTAATATACACCTTATTTCTCTTTGGGCCTCAGTCGTTAATTTGTTCGTTTGCTTTGACTTTAATTTTTTATTTTATTTTGTTTTTATTTTTCACTGCTACTTGCCTACTCGCAGAGAATTTAAAATTAACGTGTTGTTTTGTTTGTGTTTGTTGAAACAGGAAGCGGATATTGCTATTGCTGCCATGACAATAACTGCTGAACGTGAGCGCGTCATCGATTTCAGTAAACCATTTATGTCGTTGGGCATCTCGATAATGATTAAAAAGCCAGTCAAGCAGACACCGGGCGTTTTCAGTTTCATGAATCCTTTATCGCAAGAAATTTGGGTAAGTTTTTATATATTGCGGCATGCGACATGCGTTATGTTGGCTAAAGTGTGACTGGTGGAGTGTGCCACGGCTAGATTATTTAAGAACTCCAGACACAAATTTGTCGTTTTAAAGGTGACTGCCGCTGCGTTTATCTCAATCACTTAATATCCTTCCTTTTATTCTGCTACTTAATTTATCCTGCGAGTTGTTTTTTTTTTATTTTTATTATAGTGCGTAAGTGAAGTTTGCCAGTTAAGTAGGTTTATTTTATTTATAAACGTGTATTATTTTTTAACATTTACTTGAAAAAGTCAATGTTGCAGAAATTGCACTGCATACAAATGAGAAAACTTAAAAATTTATTTCCACAAACTTGTTTTTTTTTTGTGTGTTCCACTTTACTTTTACGGGAAAAGTTTCTGGAATTATTTCCTTTTTTTTCCTATAGCATTCAGTTTATTGTAGTTTACTTAAAATTGGCTTAAAGAAAGCTTATAAAGTTTAATAGAGTAAACAGCAAAGTTTTCAGCACATTTTTCAAACTGAAAACCAGCATCAATTCATGTTTCATTTTTTCCTCTCTCCCTCTCTTTCTCTCTCTTTCTCTATCTCTCTCTCTGTCTCTATACATCAGCTACGACTAAAAGTTTAATGTTTTTAAAAAGAAGTCAAATTTCGTTGGTATTTCATACCACGTTTCTAAGCGTTTAAAAAAAACTTTCATTATATTTATTTGTGTGTGTATGTGTGTGCGTGTGTACATGTACATATCAGCACTTATACCACTTTTGCAGTTAACAGCTTTTGGCAAAATACATACAATGAAGAAGGTTGAAAAATAGCAGCACAAACTAAGAGTAAAAAATATATCTTGGAAAATGAAAGAACTTTAATCCTTAAGCTGACGTTTCTCTAAAGTTTAAAAAAGTTAATGCATGCATGAATGTTATTTTATATAAAAGTATTTTTATGTAATTTAATTTCGTAGCAAAAAGGGTAACAAATTTCCTTAGTACCCAATAAATTATTTATTTAACTTTATTATTTATGGAAGGCTTCTATGACTCTCAATACACGAGTTGTAAGATGATTTTTAAAAATTCATCAAAGCCGGCAAAAATAAATGTTTAATTAAAAATATTGAACCATAGTTATGGCCAAAGCAAAGGGAACCTTAAGAATTTTATTTTGTACAAAAACACTGACTTTAAACTCTTAAAGTAGACTTTTAAAGTGACTATGAGTTTCGGCTACTGTTTTCAATATTTCAATTAGAAGTTTACATTCTCTTGCAAATTTTTGCCAAATTTTTAAAGTCATCTTACATCTCGTTATTTAAGTAGAAATTCTCTCGGAATTTTTTATTGATTTCTTGGTTGTATTAAATTTAAATTATAAATCTAATGCTTTCTATAATAATAGGTTAGCCTCTGTCTAATTATTTTCGGAATATTGCTTAAAGAGTTTTTACAATCTAACCCCGTATTTTAAACAACAAGCATCTTAAACACGAATACATGATTCAATTCTAGGAACTCATCGATCATTATTACGTGGCTTAAAAACTGACTTTGTTTTGAATTATCAGACTTTGTTTTGAATTATTAAATAATAGACATATTACACTTGAAGTGAAAAAAAATTAAATACTTTTCGATATCCATTTAAATATATTTCGAAGTTCAATTAATTGCTATGAAATTCAGAAAGACACGATAACTGTTGCACGAAAATCAGTGGAAATCAACATCAAGATAATTATCCATCTTACCCATATAATATACCAATACGTATTAAATGCAGTTTTTGTTTTTTTTTTTAGGAGTAGGACCAGCACTCAGGGGATGACCCCTATATATGCAATGCATTGCGCCGGAACTGAAAACGAGGGGATAGTATTGAGGAGACAGATTAGGAAAGATGAGAAGATAGACAGTTGCTTTTGTAGCTATTTCAATCTTTTGACTTCGCCGGCTAATATTTTTGCTACAGGGCCGACGAAGGTGGGTGCTGTTACTCTGCTTTTAGTACATGACAGTGTCAGTCGCTGCCAATTATGTTCAGTGATCAGTGACTATGTCTTCATCATTGAAACAGGCTGGCAACAACTAACAGATCCTCACACTAATGCTGATCAGAAGAATTCAACACAATATTTCATGACTCAGCGCGGGCCGTTTGATTATTTTTTTGTCGTCCCTTTTTATTCACTTCAAAAAAGAATTGGAGGGTATATTCACTTTGCCATTCCGTATATTGCATATTCTTGATCAGTGAAAAAATCTATAGGCGGATTCATCCATTGATTGTGAAGAAATTTATTTTCCTGAGAATAATATTTTTAATGAGAGTTTTCTGGGGAATGATTCACTCATTTAAAAAATTATATGAAGAAAATCAAAGCTGCCGCATGTAAATAAAATGTATTCGTTTTAAAAAGTGCTAGAACTGATTTTTCTTTAATTTTTTTAGGCGATATATTCATTGTTCTTTATGTTTATGCTTAATAATTATTTTATATGGGAAATTGTCACTCACAACCACTTGACAACTTCACAGCTCAAAATTATTATGTAAACTTCAAGATGGGGCAAGCCAATTCAACTTTTATTTAGTTTATAGGCATCTCATTTCAAGTGTGTTCGGAATACATATAAAATTAAACCAATTTAACTGAGAGTTCTCCGGAAAAAAAATAATTCGTCTCTACTTCTCTGAGAAAGACGTCAAACTGCGTAAGAATTTTGTCCGAAACAAATTTTTCTTACGAAAGCATGGGTGACACCGCCATAACACGATCTTGCCATGTCCGTCCGTCTGTAGAAATCACGATTTTGTGCAAACGAAAACAGCCAGACCCTTGAAATTTGGCATAAATACATTTTGCGGGATTGCCCAAGTCTAGTTTATAAATGGGCTTAATCGGGTCAGAGGGGAAAAAGTTTCTCTAAGAAGAACTAAAGCCACCTCAAAGAAAACAGCATAATTCTTAGAACTTTTTTTACAATTTTGTTAAGCAAATTATATAGTTCTATGTTTAAAAAAAGGCTCAAAGCATTAGACTTCCAACCAAAACATCAGAAAAATCTATTTTTGGACGCCGCACTGTGGGTTGAAAGACCTCACAAGTGGCGATTAATTCAAAAGATTAACTTTAACTTTCACAACTGTATTTGGTACCATATGAAAGTAGATAAAATTCTACATCACTAACTTCAAAAATAAAAGTTCTTGGTAGTTCACTTTAATTGCAGTGTGTGTTCACAATTCAATAATTTTTGTTATTTTTGCGCGCATTGATTAAAAGAAAAAATTTTGATATTTCAAGTGATTATAGTTTTTGTTAAGACTTCTTTCTATAAGTAAAAGTTTTATAATGGAACCGTCAACTTCAGCTATATGAGCATTTAAAAAATTATTTTTTGTTTAGAAATATTTAAAAAACAGAATTAAATGTCTCCAAAAATGTGGTATTTTTGATATACACATTGAGTTTCAACAACTTTGCTTATGAGTGCAGGAAAAAATGCTTTTATGCTGTTAAAATATAAGATTTTAGCTAATAAATCCCAGAATACCTATTTTTCCGCATTTGTGCAATTTTTGAGTTATGAAGGTTTTTGTGGGAAAATTCCGGTTGCTAAAAATCAATGTGAAAAAAACCAAACAAAGAAGCCAGTGTTTTTTATTATCTTTTTTATTATTTTTTCTAAAGACACATAAGGTATGCTCTAATTTACAAATTTAATTTACTAATTTATCCTTTTTCATTCCAAAGTTACAGCACAAATATTCAAATAAGACCATTTTCTCCAAAATACAAAAAAGCCCATAAAAGGTTAACAATTTTTTTTTCAACAACTCTTTTTAAATGCTGGTTTTTTATAAATTTATTAATACTCATTAATAAAAAATAACAACATTTTAAAATTACGGGTTCTATGAATTAATCGCCACTTTCTCTACCATTCACCCCACTGTGCACCCCACAGTGCGCCGCCTACTTTAGTGGGCGTTGACGCAACATTTTATATGCAAATATAGTGTAAATATTTAACAAATTGGATTACACTCGTTACAAATAAAATTTTTAAGCTATATCGACGAAGGTAAGATGTCCTCTGATCTTCCTCTGTCCTAGCTCCCCTTCTCCCATCTTTGCCCCTAAATTACCGTATAAAAAAAAATTTTTTTTTACACTTATTACTTTAAAATTTTTACGACAATAGTGAGAGTCTCACGACTCTTCTCGGAGCAACCCTGTCAAAATATAGTTTTAAAATTGGGCACAGAAATGTCTTAAAGAAACTCAGTCCTTGCAGGTTAAAAATTATTTATTAAATATTTGGAGGGTGTTTAAGATTCGAGTCGGTGGACTATAATGTTCTTACTTGTTTCTAAATAATTTGTGAAGTTCCATTTCAAATAAATTTTTTTTGGTTTAAATTTTTTACCTCAGCATATTTTTATATTTCCAATGTTTCTTTAAAGATCAAGCCAGCAGCTTAGGTTGTGCTATAAATATTTTCAGACTTGTAATTAGCAGTCATTGTCAAAAACACCGTTATTTATAGATGACAATTCAAAGGGCATATGGCGTGGCTGACGGCCAGCAATACTCGCCCGACAGTCCGATGGTCATGTATTCATCTACTACCGGAAACCTTATGAGTTTCCCATTGAAAGAAATATCGTTTCGAGGGTTACGTTGTGTTGTGTTGTGTTGTGTTTAAAAATAAAACAAAAAATATATTCCACAAACGATTTTATTAGATTGTATAATTGGATTCTTAAATACTCCAAACAAAACTTTTTTTACTTCGTTACAATTTTCCCCGCCCACCAAACGATACATAACAAATAAATATTTAGTTCTTGCTAGCACAATTACTATTTTATTGACATCTCCTTGTTAATTTATGCTTTCAATTTCCTGTGTTTCTCCCTCAACACACAATTCGCTATGCTGCTCGTTATTGTGTGTTTGAATTTTAAAGAGCACGTCTAATATAAATGGCTTCATAAAACGAAAATAATTATGAGTGAAGAGCATAAAGGTTATATTAAGCATATTAAATTAGAATTTCCACAGAACATCCATACAAATGAATAATCATAAGCAAACGGCAGCCGTAAAGCGGCAAACGTACAAGTAAATGAAATCAAATATGACTAAAGAACTGAAAATAACAATGAAATAAAGAAATTATTATCTTTAATGCAGGAAACGGATATTAAAATGTATGTGCACAAACATGAATTATTTGCTTTGAAATTATTATAGCAACAACAACAACAACAGGTGGTATACACACACACACACACAGCCTGAAAAACTGCGCACACGCCCTTGTAACAACAAAATAATATTTGTAACGTTAACGTGAAGGGTAAATTAAGAACTCAAGATAACAATCAAAATTTATTTGTATCTAGTGTAATTTTCTAGCAAGAAGGCGACAGGTTAGTTGTGAATATGAGATGGGTGTGGGTTTTGTCGGTTCAATTCCTGCCGAAAATCGTGGTCTGTTTTGCTACAATAAAGGAGATGGATTGCGGACAAAAATAATTCTATTTTCTTCACTTGTATGGCCTCAGCTATTCGGTCTTTGTCGAGCAAGTGGCTTTTCAGTAACGATTTTATAGTCATATTCCAAAAAGTACAGCCCCAGCAGCTCTTTGAAGATTATTATATATTATCTATAAGAAGCAAAACTTTTAATGCGATTCCCAAAGAAAGAATCATCAATTGAAAACTTCTTTCTTCACTAGAAAAGACAACAGCTGAACTATTTCTTCACATGTAACACTCCGACTTGATTTTCTCACCTCCAAAGAGTGTTTAAACACCATTTTGCAAATTACACCAAAAATCCAACAATTTATGGCAGCACAAATCAATATTACCAACAACCACACCTTCATGAAATGAATTCAAATTTTCTGTATTAATGAGCTCCTTGAAATTTCTGTTCTTTGTTGGTTCTTAGGCATTTCTGTTCGCAACCGTTCAAATATTTTTGGTTCTTCGCGTGTAGAAGTCGTCGGGAGGGGGAGGGGATGTTGGCAGCTAATAACAAAACATTTAACAGTAGATAAAGTAACAACAAGTAATTTGACTTAAATTAAATGAGCAATTTTGTTTAATATTGCGCTGGTTTTTATTATGTTTTCCTTTATGTGCTGCTGTATGGTTACGATGTCCTTGTTTGTGAACGTTATGTGTGTGTATGTGCACTTAAAAACAGCAATATGAGTTGAACAAAGATTGTTTCGCTAGGTACCCAGTAGTTCACATATAACATCTTGATAAGTGTGTGTTGGTTGGGAACAATTACTTGGATAAATTATTTGCTAAATTAAGTTGAGCAAGCGAACCAGCGGGCTTTGACTTGGTTGCTGGTGTGTGTGTGTGTGTGTGTGTGAGTTAGAATTATTATTCTTTTTCTTTTAAACAATTTCTGCCATTTATGGGAACACACTTGTCAATGCGTGTATCTGACAGAAATTGTAAAAATTAACACACACACACATAGCAATTTCCCTTCATTCTTACATACTCTTACTCACACACTTGCACACGTATGTAAATCTATTGCCGAGTAAATTTTAACAAGTTCATAACATTTTTTCCGGTATTCCATGGCTTGAGTTTGTTGTTATTTCTATTCCCATAAATATTTCATCCAAGTTAATGGGGGAGACTGACTGGAATAGTAGCAACAACAATTTTAATAACAAGACAAACACAATTTGTGCAAAAAAATAATAAAATGGTAATAAAAGTTTCTAAGGAAAATTGAGGAATTATAAACACAAGCAGGCGGCAAAATCTTGCGAAATGCGACAAATTATTATTAGACACTGACGACTACTGATTTACTTTCTACTTAATTTACATACATTTACGTGTATGTGTGTGTGTGAGTCTGTAAGTGTGATTGGGCAATTTGTGTACTTCCATTTGTATCCTATTTGATGGCATGCCGATAACATGATTTATACTAAAATATTATTTTATCTTTGTTAATGTGCTTTTAGGTCAGTGTGATATTCAGCTATATCGGTGTCAGTATTGTGCTATTTTTCGTTTCCCGTTTCTCACCATATGAATGGCGTATTGTGCAGTATCAAACAGGTAAGTTGGGCTAAGTTTTTTATAAAATATAAAATAGTGATTTGCGTTATCTAGAAAGCAAATATATTAGCTTTATGAGAAGAAATTATGTATGAATTTTTATTAGTCGAACTTTCTTATGTAAACTGTTAATTTTATCAACAATTAAATTATTTAAATTATTTTTATCACTTGCAAAAGTGGAAAAATTGAACAAAGAACGCTGATGAGATGGCGTAGCGGCCTCGATATCAGTACTGATCCGTTCTGCTGGTTTGATGATTATTGAAAAATATTCTTAATATTCCAATCTTAATATAAATTAATAAAAATAGAATTTGAACAAATTCATTTGTTAATAAAATAATAAAAAATGGTTTGCAGTCTTGCAGATTCGAACTTAAGCCCGTTGATAAAATTAACAATTTATGAGAAGGAGATATAAATTTTTATTTTTTTGAATGTTTAGAAAAATATTTTATGCATTTAATACAGACTGTCATCCATGTTTAATGTGACCATTCGTCTCGATTTCGTTGGGAAAACTTCCAAAAATTATTTTCCCGGTATCCCGCATAATAGCCTTAAAATAATAAACGCTTGCCTGTAGCATAATTAACACAAAATTGAAATATTTTTATTACCGCTAAGAGCATTAACATTTTTCAAAAAAGTGGGAAGTTACTAGTTTTACCCCGTTTTGAAAAAATCACCAGATCTCGATGTTTTGAGTCTATAGGAAGCATTCCTGACTATTCCCGAGAAGCCATCACTATGTATGTGTGTATATATGTATGTGTGAGTGTGTGTGTGTATAACTTTTATAACATTATAACTTTGGAACAGCTAAACTGAATCCAACCAAACTAGTGGTGATTCAAAGGGTTCCTTCAAACTTAGATTTCCTGTGAATTGGAACCGGTTCGGACCTTTACATTGTAGATTATATCAAAACAACTGAAATTATTTTTTTCAAAAGTGTTTCTATAAGCTCGCCTCTAGGGCAGTAAACGATCAGTTTCAATACATACGCAAGTGTAAGTGTAAGAGTTTGTTTGTTTGTTGTTGTTGCTTGGCAGTCGGTATTGAAAGTGGTTATTGGGCGATTTTCATATAATTTTCCCACGCGATTTTCTCCAAAAATTCATAGCCGATTTTATTAATTTTTGGATTAAAACGCTAGTGCGGGTTTCGACGAAGAGTTTAGGCCAAAAATTAAGGCGATCCGATATCGGCGAGCGGAGATTTAAGTGTTCTAATTCGAAGTATTAATTTGGAGTAATATTAAAAAAGTGTTTTATGTTGATCTTCGGTTTTGTCTTATGCATAGCAAAGAGAATAGTGACGTGGTTATACGTACATATATAAAAATGAGATAGCAAGACAGCAAGGTATGTAGCTTATGTACAAACATAACAATGTATGTATGTACATTTGTCTGTTGCTTTGCGTTCTCTTTGTTTTTTGTGGATTTAATATAAAATAAATAAACAAAAAGTTGTTAACACATCGCCCGTGAGTTCGAACACTCATTAATTTTTTTTTTTAATAACTTTTTTCACAATAAAAAATTAGTTCGACTGCTACCAACCGGGTCAAAATCGGTTAATTTTTTCGTGAGATTTTTTGACTGAAAAAAATTCGAAAAAAGTAATTTTTTAAAGAAAACTCTGAAATTATATATCTGATCAATTAGTGTTCGAACGAAGCCAAATTAGCGATCCAACCAAAGTTTTCGTATAACGTATGAAAGATTCTATGTGCCTCGGCCTTAAGTTCTATTTCTTTCTTTCTTTATTTAGTTCCATGAAATATAAATCTTTTCAGACTAAGATCATAGTAGCAGGATTTATTTATATACAAAATATTTTCTCAATTCCCTGTATCATAATTCTCAGACATAATAATTACACTATAACCCTATTCACAATCTTGTGCAAATGGTCGTGCATCATTGCATTTGCAAAATAATTGTACTCTACACCAACAAAATGAATTGAAAATGCTCTCAAATACTCTCTCAATTTGCAAATGCTATAATGCAAGACCATTTGCACTGGATTGTGAATTGGGCTTATATGTATTTCTTGCAATTAATTTACTACGTTGAAAATTATTAACCAGACTTACGTTCACGCTGCAGAATTTAAAAACTGCCAATTATTTTAAGAATTCAACTTAAATTGACATGTAATTTAGAGTCGCTACGCCAAGTCAACTGCCTTATTTCATCAAATACATTAAACTGTCTCCATTACATTTCCTGTTTCATCGTGTGCTATTCATTTTTAAATAGCACAAGAGTTATTGTCTGTAGCGAAGAAGAATTAATAATGTAAATATGTGTGTATATGGGAAAACCGAAATTGTACATGTTTATAAAACAATTTTGTAAAAATCAAAAATTAAATATGCAGCAAAATCTCAAATTAAATTAAGAAGATTTGTATTCTCACTACAAGAGTCATGCACTACACAAAATAGTTATAGCTGCACTTCTAACAAAGACGATATATAAAATTTCATTCGTTAGTGCTTCTGTTGAACAGAGATTATCAGTTTAGATGTTAATTGTTATTAGATAATACTTATTAACTGTAGAAACGTTATACTACAACAGAATTGTTTTCTCTTGGGTTTTGCTTGGCATTTTACACTACAGATATGCAGCGTATATATTTGCCAAATGTAGCCCTATTTTAAAAAATTTTTTATTTTATAATTTGAGTAAGAAATTTATTGAACCGCTTCCTAAGAAGGTGAATTATTATATATACTTTCTTTAAGATCGTAAGACATACACCCAACTAGTTCACTTAAATTCAGGATGAGACTATAACTTTGATGCGTGGTGTACTTGTATGCATGGCTGAGGGTTGAGCTTGTTCAAGCACTAGAAAGTAAACAAACAATAAAAAGAAAAGACACAACATACGCATACATACATACATATGGACGTACATGTGTATGTGTACCCATGCACATGTAAAAATATCTCTATACATAAAACACATGTACTTTATAATGATGGCACAGATGCATGCATACAAATGTACGACTGACTGTATGCCTTAATTTAATTTCAGCGTAAGGATAAATAACACAAACAGCAATAGTAGCAACAAGAAAAACTTCTCTTTTCTTTCGTTATTTATTTTTTATAAAAACAACAACATTTTGTTGTATGCCAGGCAACGTGATAACCTCGAATGTGAAAAAAAACTCAATTGAATGAAACCCCTCACATAAATACAACAAGTCATATCTCAGCGTATACGAGTAGAAGAAAAATAAAAATATATATGAAAATAAAAAAGAAAATATTTGGATAAATTCCCCAACTGAAAGATATGTGTAGTCATGAGGAATAATAAGTCAAAGGCACAACCATCAAATGCCACCATTTACTGCACATACACACTTTTTTCATGTTTGCGAGATGTTTTTGTTTGTTAACAAAAATAATAGCAGAAAAAATATTTTGTATAAAACAAATAAAATTGAGCGAAAAATCACTATTGTGTGGTTTGATTTTTGTTGTTACAAGTATATTCGATTAGCAATTGAGTCGAAAATGGAAAAAGAGATATAAAATTATATAACAATATGAATAATAATAATAATAATAATAATAATAATAGCAAATTTACAGAAATGCAAAGGCAATCCTTTTTAAGGCATTATCTATGATGAGGGAAACATTAGAATAACGCATTACGGTTACAAATATAATAATACATGTGGGTGCTGTTGGCTGAAGTAGTAGAACACAAGACTACGAAGCGGAGGGTCCTGAGTTTGAGCCCGCGCTGAGTCATGAAATATTGTGTTGAATTCTTCTGATCAGCATTAGTAAGGATTGATGTTCAATCCTTTCGGTTGGAATTCGGTCCGGCTGATAGTAGCAAAATCTATGTGTTGTTGTGAATTAAAAAATAGAAGATCATCTAGATAGGATCGGCACTCTAGCAAGATGTTAGATCATGGGGCTTACCAAATCATGTTCTAGAAATTGCCACCTGGGCGACCCGAGGTCGCCTTCGTGTGGTCTCTTGGGTGCTAAGAGGGGTGCTGTTAACACTCAATTTCACCCGATGTTAAGAGCATCGTCAGGTTAGGCCGCAAGGCAGGAACTGACGTATATCAAAGGTATATTTGATTAGCATTAGTGTGAGGTTCTGTTAGTTGTTGCCAGCCTGTTTCAATGATGAAGGCATAAGTAGTCACTGGTCACTGAATATAATTGGCACAGACTGACACGATCATGTACTAAAAGCAGAGTAACAGCACCCACCTTCGTCGGCCCTGTAGCAAAAATTAGCCGGCGATGTTCAAAAAGGTTGAAATAGCTACAAAAAAAACTGTATATCCTCTCATATTTCCCAATCTGTCCCCTCAATACTATCCCTTCGTTTTCAGTTCCTGCGCAATAAATTGCAAATACAGGGGTCATCCCCTGCGTGCTGGTCCAAGATAAAAAATAATAATAAAACCGGGTGCACGAATTCCAGCGCAGGCTGAGGCATTAAATACATTAACGACAGCAGTCTACACGACTACAGATACAGTATACATGTCTTTATATGGGAACAGTAGCACGGACAACAACCTGCAGTGTAGCCGTGGAAATAATCGTTCCCATATAAACACATGTATTCTAGTTTTGTGGTCGTATAGTCGGAGTCTGTGTCCAAAATGTGTTTAATGCATGAGAATATATAAATCTATAATAATAATAAAAATATTAGACTTGTGTCCAACTAAATCATTCGCTCAGTTTTGACAAGAACCTCTGATCAAACCCATTTAAATTACATAGGTTTGATCAGAGGGTCTTGTCAAAACTGAGTGAATGAGCTAGTTGAATACAAGTCTAAAAAATATAAAAATAAGAATAATTATAATAAAATTAATAAGAATAATGCATTGAAAACATTCAAGGCAGCAGGCTACCGACTACACAACTACCGAAATAGAATACATGTGCTTATAGCGGAAAAGTAGCACGGACAACAACCCGCCGATAGTGGTGAAAATAATCATTGCTACATAAAAACACGTGTATTGTGTTTCTGTGCTTGTGTAGTCGGTAAACTGCTGCCGTGAATGTGTTTAAGGCATAAGGCAAACACACCAGAAAAGAAAGGGGGATTGTTTTAATGGAAAAGCCACTCGACGCAGTTGGCGACGGTCATGCGATGGCATTTTAAAGCCTTATCACTGTTGGCTGAAGTAGTTAACACGAGACTTATGAAGTGGAGGGTCCTGAGTTCCGCTCCGCTCTCACTCAAGAATATTGTAGCGAATTCTTCTGATCAGCACTAGTGCATGGTTGTACTACTTGCTGTCGACCTTTTTCAGTGATGAAGGCAAAGCACTGGTCGGCAAACTAAAAAGGTTCAAATTGCTACAAAAAATTCTCTATGTTCTCATCTTTCTTCATCTGTCCGCTCAATGCTATGGCCTCCTTTTTATTTCTGGTGAAATGCACTGCATATTTAGGGGTCAGCCCCTGAGTACCATGATTTACAGTGCGATATATTTATACATGCTATTATACAAATATCTATGTACACATTTATTTAAATAATCCAAAATTTTTAAATTTTACTTAATCCGAGTGCAATTATATAAAAATAAATGGCAATATTGTGCAATAGCTACAATCGATTCAATCTATATGGCATTCGAATAAATGTATAGTCTTTTTACAACCACAGGGAAATTTGGGCAGCACGAATAAAAAAAGCTCACAGCAGCTTAATTCCATCCATAAAAGTAAAAAAAATACAAGTAAAAATTTTATATTTGACCGCGTCGAATCTTAAATACCCTCCAAACAGCAGCAGCACGGCTGAGACACGTTTCCATCAGCATAAAAGCAATTTAAATTATTTTTCCACTTAATATTTTACATCAACGCGCATCAAAAGGGACGGAGATAAATTAAAAATTTTTAACCTGCTCAGACCTGGTCAGAGTTCTTTCAAGACTTTTCTGTAGCCCAATTACAAAACTCTATTGTGACAGCGTTACTGCAGGAAGGGCCATAAGGGAGACATCTCACCCTTGTCGTTAAAACTAAAAAGTAATTTTTGGGGTAATTAAGTGTAGAAAAAAAATGATTTTTATTGCGTCATTTAGGGCGAAGTTGGGTGTGGAAGGATATTACTGTATCGAGATTTCCACAGACGAAGATTTCCTTATGGGGTCTTATGCCCAGTTTTTAACTTCAAAATTAAGTACTATTTAAACTTAAAGTGTATTTAAATACAAAATTTTGTTTTTCACTTCGAATTTAAATAATATTTAAATGGCCCACATTGTACATTTAAATTGAATTTAAGTTTTTCATACAACCATGTGTTTTTCATTGTTTGTTTACATTCAACAACCTGAAAATTGGTACAGCAGCTGTTCATTGGAACAAAACTTCGGTAAAAAGGTTCTTGTATTGGATCATTTTCAGTATTTTTCTTACTATTTATTTGTGCTACCATACTTTTATCACAATTAAATACCAAAATTAATTTTAGACTGAAAAACTGAAAGTGTATTTATTGATATTTTGCTGCAGTACACACGATATGACAAAGTGAATATACCCTGCAATTCTTTTTTGGAGGGTATAAAAAAGCTCACAGCGGCATCGATAAAAGATTAAATGTTTCATAAGTTTTACGCGTATTCAATCGTCAGTCAAATAGCAACTCACACACATGCAAAGAGATTTTTTTTATCAAATATTCCTTTATGTTTGCCTTTTCTGGTAGTAACGAAACGTCGCATTTATTAAAGCAATTAAATTCATTCTATAACGCGATGTAAAGACAAGAACCTTAATTAATGCAATTGAATTTCTAATTGAGTTTGTAAATATCAGTGATTAAAGATGATTGAATTTTGAAAGAAAACTAGATACACGAATTTTGCACAAATTTCACGTATCGTGTTTTGTATGTTTAAAGAAATATAATTTATACGTGCAAATAATATATAGACATGGCAAACTTAATTGGAAAACACAACATCTTGATTCAATTATATGGTTGTGGTTGCAGTATAACATTACGAAAGGTTAAGGATCACCAATTTACTCAGAATATGTCAGAACTAAAAAACACTAGTTTTATAGAAAACAATTTCAAATTGCTCAATTTGCAATTTACAGGCTGCTGTTGGCTGAAGTAGTTAACGCGTGACTAAGAAGTCGAAAATCCCGACATGATTACACTGTGGAAAAAATTCAGGTCAGCAAAAGTTAGGTCGATTCTGAGAGTGAGGGATGAAAATAGAATAGCAGGTCAATTAAAAAAAAATCGAACTAACATGAACAAACGCCGCGATACGGCTCTTCTAATTTAGTCTCTATTTCCACCCCTCACTCTCAGAATCGACCTAACTTTTGCTAACCTGAATTTGTTGCACAGTGTTATGGTGGCTCATCAGCATTAGAGCATGATTGTTGTCGGCCTGTTTCAGTGACAAAGTCATAGCAGTGGTAACTGAACAATTACTGGCAGCTATTGACACTAAAGAGCACAGTGACCTCCTTTGGCAGCCCTTTAGCAAAAAATTGGCCGCCATAGTAAAGATTGAATAGGTACAGAAAATTCCCTGTCTTATCATCTTTCCTAATCTGTCATCTCCACACTATCCCCCGATTTCTAGTTACCTGAAATGCAATATAAGAGATCTTGAATAGGTTTTTACACAATTTAAAGATCAATATGACAGTGAAATCTGTTTTATACATTTTTTTAAAATATTATGTTGTTTATAAGCGATATGTGTAAAGGAATTCAATTGGGGGATTCACACTGTAGTCATAAAGTTATGAGTCCTAAAATAATAGCTCGAAAAATATGTCAAGTGTGAAGAATCCGTCATAACTTAGTATGCTATTTCAAACATCGATCAGCTGATAAGATAACAACACATTTGTAATTAGCAGTTATCGAAGCCGAAGAAAATTAATACAATTAAAGATGAATCGTATAAAAACTCCATTTCTATTTAAAATTTTTAAATTTGCCTACTGGTGCACAGGAATATCTAAATGAACTTGTATGTAAAAACTAAAACAGCTGTTGCCTTGATATGAGCTGAATATATTTTTTTTTGCGGCGTCATACGGAAAATCGTTCAGTGGCTGCCAGCTACGTAAGTTAAACGAGAAAAATTTTTCACTTGTATATATTTAGTTCTCGTTTAATTTTTTTATGCTATAAAAATGTGATTTAATGTACAGACATATAAGTATGAATAATTTGTTTGCCTTTTTTTAGTCGTGAATCACATACTTATAAGTAACGGCGGCAAACATATACTATCGCCGTCTTGTATAAAGATTTTCAGCCGTTCGGCTCAGATCTCTAGAGCTATATTATGACAAAACAAAAACATACCTGAAAGAGTGTATGACTTTTTTGTATGCAGCACAATAACAACTTTTTTAAACTTGTCTAAAATCTTATGACTTTATGACAATATGACTAAATAGCACACAGTTTGAATACCCCAAATATATATTTTGAAATAAAATAGTACAAAAATTTTAAAATAGGTTGTAAACCAAAGAAAGAATAGAGGAAATGGAAATTTAGAACATGAGTTGAAATAACTAACCTCTTCAACTTTAATTAAAGCAACTCAAGGAACGATAAAAAATTCTTAAATCTCAGGGCTCAAAAATATATAAAGAATAAGGAAAATAACTATCAAGAGTCCGCTGTAATAAATGCTGATGACATTTCTTTTGTAACACTTCTTGCAGATGCTCAGGCTCATCATGAACAATTGGCCAATCAACAGCCACCGGGCATAATAGGTGGTGTGCCAGTACCAGGTCCTATGACCCCTGTAACACCAGGTATAACGAGTGCAACTGGAGCCACCATGGCGACACAATCTGCTGCAGCTGTAAATGATTTTAGTATATTGAACTCCTTTTGGTTCTCGCTGGCCGCCTTTATGCAGCAGGGCTGTGATGTATCGCCCCGATCGATATCAGGACGTATTGTGGGTGCCGTTTGGTGGTTCTTTACACTCATATTAATTTCTTCGTATACAGCTAATTTGGCAGCCTTCCTTACCGTGGAGCGTATGGTTACACCCATTAATTCACCTGAGGATTTGGCCATGCAAACAGAAGTACAATACGGCACTTTACTGCATGGTTCAACGTGGGATTTCTTTAGGGTAAGTTAATGTTAAAGCGAGGCTGCTGCCTGTAATATTCTTTTCCGCCTGCAATTTAAATTAATTGTTATTAATTTTGTGCTGTCACTGTAGCGAAAGCACAACATTTGAATTTCCTTATCAATTTCATTTAAATTCCTGTATAATTTTTATGTTCCTTCTTTTCTGTGTCATTCACATTCATTTGTTGCAAGCTTTTTAACTGCGTATGTATGTGTTGGAGGATAGTGGTACAAATAACGAATTGAAAAATGAAAGAGAGAAAAATCTTCCTGTGACATTTGACTGATGTGCAGCGCAATTAGTTTTGACAGGGAAATGTATGCGACAATCTCTGCTCTCAGTTAATATATGCTCTGTCACGTATCGTATCCCTAAAGCCTATATTCCATTATTTATATCAAATTATAAGCTTAAACGAGGGTAGTTTGATATTTGTTTTATACAGAGAATTTTTTAGTAGAATAAAATTATTCAAATTGTTTAAATTTTTCTAAAAGTAATGCGAAGGTAATGGCAATAGGGCCATGTCTCTAAAGGCCTTTTTCGAAACGAGGGTAGTTTGATATTTGTTTTATACAGAGAACTTTATAGTAGAATAAAATTATTCAAATTGTTAAAATTTTTTTAAAAGTAATGCGAAGGTAATGGCAATAGGGCCATGTCTCTAAAGGCCTTTTTTGAAACGAGGGTAGTTTGGCATTTGTTTTATACAGACAATTTTATTGTAGAATAAAATTATTCAAATTGTTCAAATTTTTTTAGAAGTAATGCGAAGGTAATGGCAATAGGGCCATGTCTCTAAAGGCCTTTTTCGAAACGAGGGTAGTTTGACATTTGTTTTATACAGAGAACTTTATAGTAGAATAAAATTATTCAAATTGTTTAAATTTTTCTAAAAGTAATGCGAAGGTAATGGCAATAGGGCCATGTCTCTAAAGGTCTTTTTTAAACGAGGGTAGTTTGACATTTATCAATTTGTTTATAGTAGAATAAAATTATTCAAATTGTTAAAATTTTTTTAAAAGTAATGCGAAGGTAATGGCAATAGGGCCGTGTCTCTAAAGGCCTTTTTTTTGAATTTTAGATAATTCTTTGGGTGCTTTCATATAATTTTTAAGGAGAGCCGCTGTCCATTTCTTCCTTTAACTGCGATCAACCTTGATCCAAAATTTAATTGAGAATTTTTAAAAGCATAAGAAGGTTTGTCTCTAGCGTCTTGTCTTTGTAAGAATAATAATTTTCTATAGTTTTGGGACTTTATTCCATTTTGAGTATTAAATAATTGAGTTCAGCTTCATATCTAGTCTAGCGCCATGTACTCGAATTTTATCTTTCGAGTACTTCTTGTGTTCATTGGAAGTATTCGATTCTCCAATATATAAAAAATAAAAATAACTTAATTTGTTTTCTTTGCTTCGTTTGCACATTCTGCAAAAACCTCAGAGGATCTCAGTTTTTGAAAAAAAAGCCAAAATTACTAATTTTGAGTCAATAAAATTTGAAGAGTCGCATAGTATACAAAAAAACCATTATTTGAATTTAGTAAAAATTTAAAAAAAAGTAATTTATACATTGCAGATTTGAACTCGAGTCTGACCAAAAAAAGTTCTCAACTTAAAATAATAAAATTAATAGGTTCGAATAAAAATTTACATGCCTGTTTAAAAATTAATTTTATTCGTGTGATAAATAAATAAAATAATTATAATTTTACAAAAAAAAAAACGGCCTCGAACTTCTATAGTATAACAAATTTCATTTAACAAACACAACTTTACTAAATGATTAGAAGCTGACAAAAAAAAATTAATACCAAAATGAGTGTTTTAAATGCACACAAAGAAAGAAAAAATCTATAACAGAAAAGGAAAAAAAAATAAGAACCAAAAC
The DNA here is from genome assembly GCA_951800035.1 of Linnaemya tessellans. NCBI lineage: Eukaryota > Metazoa > Arthropoda > Insecta > Diptera > Tachinidae > Linnaemya > Linnaemya tessellans. The sequence goes on from OX637535.1 coordinate 4,769,211, forward strand.
TTGCTAGAAACCTTTACACTTATTATTTTCTTTTCATTCCATTTCGCTGTAATAGAATGTTCAGAAAATCCATGGCAGACAACTCTCGTATCTATGCAAATTGTACAATCATAGTGCCTCTTATATATCTATTACAGTACACAAGATTGGTTCAGTTAATACATATCACTTTATGTCATCTGTTTGTTAACGCGTCTCGATTGTACGTCTGACTACAGAAAATAAGGACAAAAAAAAGAGAGGAAAAAATGCCACCAGAGTCTCTGACTGTTTCAATGCGAATATGCGAACGTTGTCAACGACTTGTCTTTCAAATTCTCTACGCTGTTTTGTTAAGCAGTTTTCTTTTGCCTTACTTCCCTTTTGTTTCACTTCATTCATTCATTTATTCAATTCATTCTTTTGTTTACTTTCATTCTAGCATGAATATTTCATATATACACACATATTTTTTTATCGTGTGTCTGTAGGAGTCACTTGTATTCTTCGACATTTTCTACACTTCCCCTTTGCTACAATTTCAATAACTACTTTTTTGTTACAAATTGACACATTTTCCGAACAAATACTTGCAAAAGTATTGCAAACAATAAAACAAAATGAAATTACGAAACAACAGGGAAGAAAGTGAATAAAATCACAACAAAACATGCGTGAATTTATACAACTTTAATCATTTACCATCATCATTACCCGGATGTTATTTCCACTGCTGCGCTGATGTTACACTGATGCCATTGCTGTCGTCTGTTGCCGAGTTGTCGACAGCAAAAGTGATAACAATTCAATGACAACTATTTTACACTCACTTGAACATTCATTTATATTCATTCATTAATAAACATTTCCATTTATAGAAGCATGCCTTAACTTGTGCCGATTTTTAATATTGGAAATATTACAATAAAAAAGATACTTTCACGTAACTAGCACACGTGTTATTGTACAAAAGATTTATGATGGTTTTTTATAGTAAGAGACCTAAGAAGAAAATGTAGAAAAGATAACTGCCACAAAATTGTAGTGAAAGTCTTAAGTTTTACAAGTAAATTATATGTATTTAAATATATTTTTGTTAGGATTTTTAAATAGATTACCAATAGAAAATGCTGCTGTAGTAATAATATTTTCATATGTGGCAACGACAAGTGCAATAACCAGAAATTTTAATTCCATTATTTTATAAGACACTCCGTAACATTAGCTGTGACTACAAAACGAGGGAGATAAGCGTCTGTCCATGATAACACACCACTTGAAAAAATCTCAACATAGGACTCGATGTTAAAATCGCCTTATTTTTATTGCTGTATTTAATTTTAAATTACTTTGTAAACATACACCTCGTACCAGCTTCAATCTTCAAACCATTGGCATAAGAGCAACGTCAATGTTATATGACAGTTGGCACACCCTTTAATGTTTCACTATTACTTATAGCTGCTGGAATAATTTATACATGAATTGCATGAACACTACATTCTGCGAAATAAATCTCAGACATAACTTCATAACATCCCAGCGGGAAAACTCAACAGATTTTATTTAATAACTAATGCCTTGTGTAAGGCCTCGATTATCATCATTATTATCATCATAAAAAGTGCAAGACATAATGAAAAGTGCAAATCATTAAAAACAAGTGCAAGTCATGATAAAAAGTGCATGTCGTTATGAAAAGTGAAAATAATTTAAAAAATAATTTATAAAAAGTGCAAGTCATGATAAAAAGTGCAAGTCATAATAAAAAGTGCAAGTCATTATAAAAAGTGCAAGTCATTATGAAAAGTGCAAATCATTATCAAAAGGGCAAGTCATTATAAAAAGTGCATGTCGTTATGAAAAGTGAAAATAATTTAAAAAAGGTGCAAGTCATTATGAAAAGTGCAAGTCATTATCAAAAGGGCAAGTTATTATAAAAAGTGCAAGTCATTATGAAAAGTGCAAGTCAATGTAAAAAGTGAAAGTCATTATGAAAAGTGCCAATAATTTTAAAAAAGCGCAAGTCATTATCAAAAGGGCAGGTCATTATGAAAATTACAACTCATTATAAAAACTGCAAGTCATTATAAAAAGTGCAAGTCATTATAAAAAGTGCAAGTCCTTATAAAAAGTGCAAGTCACTATAAAAAGTGCAAGTAATCGTAAAAAGTGCAAGTCATTATAAGAAGTGCAAGTCATGTTAAAAAGAGAAGGTCATTATAAAAAGTGCAAGTCATCATAAAAAGTGCAAATCATCATAAAAAGTGCAAGTCATTATAAAAAAATGCAAGTCATTATAAAAACTGCAAGTCATTGTAAAAAGTGCAAGTCATTATAAAAAGTGCAAGTCACTATAAAAAGTGCAAGTAATCGTAAAAAGTGCAAGTCATTATAAAAAGTGCAAGTCATGATAAAAAGTGCAAGTCATTACAAAAAGTGCAAGTCATTGTAAAAAGTGCAAGTCATAATAAAAAGTGCAAGTCATAATGAAAAATGCAAGTCATTGTAAAAAGTGCAAGTCATTGTAAAAAGTGCAAGTCATGATAAAAAGAGCAAGTCATTATAAAAAGTGCAAGTCATTATGAAAAGTACAAGTCATTATAAAAAGTGCTAGTCAACAAAAATGTGCAAGCATTATTTGCAATAATTAAACGATTTTGCACAAATTATAGTTTCTAAATGGATTTTTCAAATTTGCTAACATGACCTGTTAAATGCCTTAGTAAATTCTTTCATAAGACTGAGTTTAATATGAAATGGTGGCAATATAACTCGATCCCGACACACGAAGGGTGCATTTATCATATTTGGCTTACCAACATCTAGTGCTTTTCTCTGTGGCCAAAGTTTTCAAGGCCAATAATTTTTTTTTTAACGCAGCTATCAAAAATTAAAAGAATTGTTTATGTAACACATTGTAATCCACATCAATAACCTAGGAAAATTTTAAAAAGCTGTCAATTGTTGAACTGTGTTCTCATTCTCTTGCAATTAAAGAACTTGAAATGATTTTTAAGCACCCAAAGAAAAAATGTTTAATTTATATTATTTATTTTATTTATTTCTGGGTTGGATGGCTTTGAATATTGTAGCTAAATAATCGCCCATTTTCCACATAAAATGTTTAAAATGCAAAAATATTTACGTATTAAAATTTCAAAATATTTATGCAAATCAGTATTCAAATGTGTGTATTTTCATTTAATACACCCACAATATAAATAAAAATCTAAAGAACTGCTATAATCACAGAAGGAAATAATAAAGCAACAAACGGCATGCAAAATTTCAGCTCCCACACAAACCCTCAGACGGACATACTGAAATATTTTTGTAGTAAAGGATTTAAAGCACCATTTTCACTTTAAGTTATAACTGCCACTCTGGCTGTTGGAAAGAAAAATCAGTAAATTTTGCAAAGTAAAAAGAAAAAAATAAATCAAGGGAATTACAACAATAAACACCCTGCTCCTGCTACAAAGACATTGAGGATCGTTTTAATTTAATTTGCCTGCCAAACCAAGCACAAACACACAAGATGAACATCCGCTTTAGTAGAATGCTAGTTTCCGTTTCATATTTTTACATGCATATGTATGAGTTTATATACATAAATATGTATGACTGTACACATGTAGCATGTGAATGTGTGTAGGCGCAGGCATGCGTTAACTTGTAAGTGAGCCTGAGCTGTTGGTACACATTTAATTGTATTTTCTTGCCTGAGTCCTCTTAAAGGAGTCTACGTAGAACTTTGTTTGCCTGCTTTTAGCAGCAGTGGCAAAGAAATTGCACGAATAATTTACGTAATGAATCTGAAGAGTTGTAATGCAAGCAAACAGGCAAATAAAGCAAAATAAAAGGAAAAATTTACTTGTAAAATCGAGTAATTTATTAAAATCCTTTGAAATGTTAGAGTACAACAACGACTTCAAGTTGCACTGAATTTTATCCCGAGCATTTGAGGAAGAGTGATAAGTCTTGTAGCAAGACTTGAAGGTTTACAATTGCCTTCTCAGTTACACTGCATGTTTGTATAATTGAACAGTATTGAATACAATTTCCGGTAATTTTAATTACACTGTTTCCAATTGCAATTTTTTTTGATGTGTTAACATCTATACGCGCGCCTCTAGGGCAGTAAACTATCAGTTTCAATACATACGCAAGTGTAAGGTGTAAGATGTAAGAGTAAATCATCGTTTGTTTGTTCGTTGCTTGGCAGTCGGTATTGAAAGTGATTATTGGGCGATTTTCATATAATTTTCCCACGCGATTTTCTCCGGAAATTCACAGCCGATTTTATTAATTTTTGGATTAAAACGCTAGTGCGGGTTTCGACGAAGAGTTTAGGCCAAAAATTAAGGCGATCCGATATCGGCAAGCGGGGATTTAAGTGTTTTAATTCGGAGTATTAATTTGGAGTAATATTAAAAAAGTGTTTTATGTTGATCTTCGGTTTTGTCTTGTGCATAGCAAAGAGAATAGTGACGTGGTTATACGTACATACATATATAAAAATGAGATAGCAAGACAGCAACGTATGTAGCTTATGTACAAACATAACAATGTATGTATGTACATTTGTCTGTGGCTTTGCATTCTCTTTGTTTTTTGTGGGTTTAATATAAAATAAATAAAAAAATACTTTATATTAACTCTACCTCCGGTTTTGTGGGTCTGTGTTCATAGAAATCGAACAGGTACCGTGTAACAAAAAGGTATTAACACATCGCCCGTGAGTTCGAACACTCATTGATTTTTTTTTAACTGTAAAAAGCTTTAGCCAGTACATGTTGTGTCAGTTTTAATACTCGTGTGTATGTTTGGTATTTACTTGAGCACAATATTAAAAAGATTTGGGTTCGCTTGATTTCTTCACATTGTTTTTGTAAGAAAGTGCAGTATAAGCCAGCAACATCTGTCAGAGTCCCAGAGTGCAAGGTATTGCAGCCTCTGTATCTTTTAGCTAACACCATCATACCCATTTGCTTTTATAGTTTCATTAAAAAAAAATTATATTCGTATTTGCAGTAATCATCCGATGACACACACATACACACACACAAGTGCCAGCAAAATTTATTGAAACTAGAATTAAGTCAACCTTAATGATAAAAGTGAATGCAAACATTTTTCGTAGCCAAAACACAACCATTTCACTCTTTATAACTGGCACTGCATACACACGTGATATTTACAGACCCAAGCGCACACACACACATGTACTCACTATAATACAGAGCAGAGAGTCCATGTTAATGTAAATATGTAAAATCGTACATCTTGTAAATGCGTTCATTAAAGCTAAAGAATTTCAAATATGTATTCTAATATTATTCAAATAAATACTACATATTATTTCACTTAGACCTGTTATTTCCTTAATTTTCTATACCATTTTGCCTGCTTCAAGTAATTCTTATAATATATTTTGTTGTTGCTCATGCTGTTTTCTTATATATTTCCAGAGGTCTCAGATTGGTTTACACAACAAAATGTGGGAGTATATGAACTCACGCAAACATGTCTTTGTTAGTACGTACGACGAAGGCATTAGACGTGTTAGAACCTCAAAAGGCAAATATGCTCTGCTGGTGGAGTCACCCAAGAATGAATATGTAAATGCGCGAGAGCCCTGCGACACCATGAAGGTTGGCAGACATTTAGATACCAAAGGGTTTGGTATCGCCACACCAATTGGATCACCATTAAAGTGAGTATTCAACGTGTACAAAAGAAAATATGGTTTGTTAGGGAATAGCAAGAGGTTCTTTTTATTGTAGTCGTATTTAAAAAAGAAACGGAGTAGTTAAAATGCAAATGGCATAAAATTCACTTAAAGGTGGCTGTTTTTGATTTTGTGTTTGAACAGTAAGAAAATTACATTGAAACAAATTTATGATTTTAAATTAAGGATTTAGATGTTATTAAAAAATTGCAATAACAAATTGGCTACATTTTATATTAAAAAAAACGTATGATATCATTTCGTTCATTCGAGATCTCCAATTATATCCTAAAATCAATCGTGTAAAAACTGGCACTAAAGCTTCTCCTAGATTATTCCTACAAGAATAATCTCTTGTTAAAAAGATTTTCTTGGGTTAAAAAGGGGGACCCGAGTCCATGTTGTTCATTCTTAAAAGCAAAATTGTAGGGTGTCTGGTAGCAGATTTACGGGTATATTTTTAAACTTAAATAAAACACGTAATAATTGACACAAAGTTTTATTAAGACCATTGAACGATAGAATGGAAATGCGGATTTTATTTTTAAAGAGTATGTCATCCAGATGGCTTCCGTCAAGTTGAACACACTGTGCAAAACGGAGTCTTGTGTTCTGCGTCACACGCTGCAGTAAGCATCGGATCAATTGATCCGATTTCTCGACGAATATTTTCCTTTAAAGCCGCAAGAGATTGGGGATTGTCATTGTAAACCCTTTCTTTGAGGTAAACCCATAAAAAAAATCCATGGGAGTTAGATCGACCCACCTCGGTGGCCATGGAATATTCCCAAAGCGACTGATCTCTTTTTGGGGGAAATTTTCGCGGAGCAAATTTATCGAAGCTCTGACTGTGTGTGCAGTCGCCCCATCCTGTTGAAACCACGAGCATGAAGAGTACGATGGATGAGCTCGCAGGTTTGGCAAAAAGAATTCCGTAATAATACGTTGACATTCGCCGCCTGGCATCGAGAATTTTCGAAAAAAAATTGTCTAGTTATCTTATGCGTAGATAAGGCACACCAAACCCTCCCTGGCGCACTGCAATGGTTTTTGATGTTTCAATCGGGGGTTGCAGATTCGTGGAGACTATTAATGGCACTTTTAATTGTCGACGTGACCGTTTAAGTGAAAATGAGTTTCGTCACTCCAAAATAATAGAATTTACAATGCGAAAACGCCCCAACAACGTTTCACAAAAAATTTGTGCATAAATCAGTCACTTTCAGTTCTTGAGCGATTTAAATTTTGAAAGGATCGAACTTCAGATCCTTTTTTAAAATTTCATGAATAATCGCTCTTGGAAGTTGCAGTGAGGCTGCTCTTTTCCGTATTGAAAGATTTTCACGTAAACTGCTATCAACCAGTTCAATGTTTTTGGGGGTCCTTGAATATCGACTGGGCCCTGGCCGTAGGACATTCAAAGCCGAAGCAGTAGCACGTAATCTCCGCACCCACAAACGAATTAAATTTACAATCGGTTCATTACTTATTCGCCGAATACCGAACTTTGAAAAATGCATCCACAGCGCACGCGCGATGCTCACTCGACAACTGCAACATCGTGACTGCTAAATCTGCACAACGGCACCACCCTCCCTCCCCACCGATTATTACTTTTTGGAATAATCGTATTTAAAAATATAAATATGCCGCCAGACACCCTGTATTTAAACATTAATTTCATAAAATTGTCTTTCCAATAAAGTCCGTTTCATTGATATTAAAAATATATCTCCTTGTTTTATTATGATTTAAGCTTGTGACACTCTAAAAAAACCACCCTATATATTATCAAAATACTCATGCTGATATTTATAAAAATATTAAGATGGGTTTAAAATTTATTTTAGGAAAATTTTGTTTCAAAAATTTTTAATAAATTACATTTCACACTCATTTTAAATGTTATCAAAAATTAATAAAAGAACTTTTCAAGTTTTGTTGCAGCAGTTCTATATTCACATAATTTTTTCAGTGTAATATTCTTGCTTTATGCAGATAAAATTTTTGTTATTATTTTTTTTTTCTGACTGTACGTTATTGTAGATAAAGTACTCGTTAGAGTAGAGCCTCTTCTTTATAAAATGAATGTGTGTAATAAGATTACAAGCAATAAATATTAAAAGAAAATTACAAAGGGCATTTGCATAGTTTTTACACACACACTCACACTGGCACACGTTCACATATATACAAAAAGAAAAACAACATAAGCATTGCTGAGTACATTTCATACTCCGGTAGTAATTTATACTTAGTCCTGTTACAGGATTATCAAGGCAGAAAAATTTTCTTCCATAAAAAAAATAAATAAAGAAATGAACTTTTAGCAGGTTTGCTTACGAAATAACACACACACGCACACATACGCATACATGCAAATGTACCCACACCAAGAAGTTAAAGAAGATTAATGCATTCATTTTATATGGGATTTTTCCTTTTTTATTGCTGCGAGTTGTATTTTATGTTTTACGTTCTTTTCCTTCCCATTTTGTCACATGCAAGAGAATCATCAATTAAAATAAGAATTCCTTTTCGTTTCATGAATTCAACGTTTTTCATCAAAATTCATTTGGAATTCCTGTGTTAAATTAACGCCTACAAAAACGTCGTTAACACCATCGTCATCGTCATCATCATCCTCGCCGTCGTCCTCGTCGTCCTCGTCATCATAATGAACAATAATTTCGTTGTCTTCGACATTTCTGGTGTTGTCGTCATAAAAATGTTGGAAATTTGATTGTGTCTTTGGCTGCTGTTGATGTTGCTGGTATTATTACTATTATTACATGCATCTGTACTTTACGGTTGGATGTTTTCAAAAACACAAACAAACACACAATAACAAACAAACAAACCAAAAAAAAAAAATCATATAAATTCATATGTGTATTGTCAACACAACCCATCTATGCTTGGCTGTTATTTATCCAACAAACAACCAACACGAACAACACGACTGCAACAACAACAACTACTACTGCAACTACCGATGATTATTATTCATCATCATTGCTGCCAATGCCATCGACCGACCGGCCGACCCACCGACCCATCTCCCTCTCACTTCCTGTATGTGCTCATCCACAATGTGCCACCATGTATCCTTTTGTGCGCTGAATCTTTTTTCCAACATTTTGTTCTTGCATTTTTTTTTTCCTTTTCTCTTCTTGTTTCTATTTTTGCTTGTACCATTTTTATTTGGATTTATTGTAAAACAACTTGAATAACGTCAACAACAAAAACAACTTGCACAACTTTTATACTGTCTATAATTTCGAATGACTATATTTTTCCCAGGGATCCAATTAATTTAGCTGTACTTTCGCTTAAGGAGAATGGCGAACTGATAAAATTGCACAATAAATGGTGGTATGACAAAACCGAATGCAACCTCAACAAGGACAATCAGGAAACTTCACACAATGAATTATCGCTGAGCAATGTTGCTGGCATATTTTATATACTGATCGGTGGTCTACTGGTGGCAGTTTTTGTGGCCATTATAGAATTTTGCTTTCGCAGTAAATCCTCCTCATCGTCATCGTCGTCGTCAACTGCAGCAACTAAAATAAATGGTTCAATGTTAGGATCCACATCATCGTCAGCACATCAAAGAAATTCACTATCGGATGCCATGCATTCCAAAGCAAAATTGACTATTCAAGCGAGCAGAGAATATGATAATGGACGTGTTGGGGTAAGTTTCCACTCAACTCTGGCAATTTTACTTGTACATCCTCAGCCTCTTGACATTTAATGCTCTAGCTCTCTAATATCCGCTTGAATTTTAAAAGCCATTGTATTTTTATATTCACGTTTATGGTTTAATTCTACTCCTTTTATCTCTCCATCGCGTTAACTTTAAAGCACTTGATAACTTTTCTTTGTAGTTTATGAGGTTTTTATTACAGCGGAAACCAAAGCAGCAAAATTTATAGCGGAATAGCGTAGAAAAATATGGCAAAAGGCTAAACACTCGTACCACAGCATGTTTTGCACAACAACTCTTGGCTCTTCCATCATTAAATAACAAAGAAATTATTGATGTGTGTGGAGTCGGTTACACAATGGAGGGCGGGGGGTTCTTGTCAACCATGCCAGCAAATGAAAGCTTCTTTGTGTCGCAAAAGACGAACGCCAACTGAACGCCCGCATAACTTTAATGCACTTATTTTTTCCTGCTATTGTTTTATAAAGTTCAATAAATGTTTCAGTCAGGTGTGAGTTTCTTTTTTCAATCGTCAGCCACTGCGATAATTTTTAAGGAATAGGGGAAAACTATTTTTAATGTTTTTCCTGCATGGTTTGACATATTTTCACAGAGCAACACTAATTTTGTTGTGCGGATGCTATTAGTCAAGTTTGATTTTTTTTGTAGTAGGCAAATTGCCTGATGATAAGGCCCGTATGAAATCCTTACAAGACGCAGTAAATCATTTTAAATTTGTGCTGTACTTCAAAGATGTGGGAAAATATATTTTTTCATGCAAAAATTTTGTAATTTTATAATTTAAAAGCTTATTGCAACATTTTATAAGAAATATTTGTTTGTTTTTTTTTAATATTTAAATTCTCTAACTCTTAAAAATAAATACAAAAAAAAAAACTCACATATGCAAATAAAAAAATGTGATCGTCAGTAGACTCTTTGATGAACATTTCTTTTTCTCAAATTTGCTTCATCTTGGAAAAATCATAACCGAAAATTTTTCAAAAATTTATTTTTATTTATTTCAAAAGATTATGTCTATGAAAACTAGAATTAAAGAAGGACTAACAGGACTGGAAAGTTCTCAAAATTTTATATTAAATTCTCTTATACTTCAATGAAAACAACAAAAACTTAACTCAATTAAGATTTATAAGCTGATTGTTCGAAATTTCATGTTTTTTTAATTTAAAAAGACATGATTTTTTTATCTCGGACCAACACTCAGGGAATGACCCCCACGTATGCAGTACATTGCGCGGGATAGTATTGAGGGGACAGATGAAGAAAAATGAGGAGATAGAAATGTTTTTCTAGCTATTTGAACCTTTTTACTTCGCCGTCTAATATTTTGCTACAGGACCGACGAAGGAGGATGCTGCTGTTACTCTGCTTTTTAGTACATGATCGTGTCAGTCGCTGCGAATTATGTTCAGTGACCAGTACTATGCCTTCATCATTGAAACAGGCTGGCAACAACGAACACAACCATGCACTGATGCTGATTCATGACTCAGCGCGGGGTTGAACTCAGGACCCTGCGCTTCGTATTCTACTACTTCAGCCAACAGCAATATTCCAAGGCACAAAGGAAAGTCAACATCACTTTTTAGTTATTCAACTTGCACAGCAGAGCAGAATATCTGTTTTCGAAAGCCGCTACACTTTCATCATCAGTACTCATGTGTATTGTGTTTGTCACCGTTTATTAGGTGGCTTAGTTGAATATGAATCTCTTTAACAATTAGATATGTATATGTGCATACACACATACACATTTTCCTTAGTATTAAAAATTAAAAAAAAAAATTATGTCCTCTTTTGAGTACGTGAATATTATAAGTATTAAAAATCACTCACGTCCGCACGCGTGATTTCAACAATAACGATTCGCGTGATTCCGCATGACGAAAATATCACGATATTGGCACATCTCTAGTGTAAACTTCCATAGCCTCGGTATTAAAAATCACTCACGCCTGCACGCGTGATTTCAACAATAACGATTCGCGTGATTCACGCATGACGAAAATATCACGATATTGGCACATCTCTAGTGTAAACTTCCATAGGCTCGGTATGACCGTATTTGGGGCCTGCTGGCTCCGCCGCCCTTTGTACAATCTAAGCTCAAATCTTAAAGCCAGAAATCTCTCGTCAAATATATCGTGAAGCTTAATTACAATCGGAATACCTATTCAGAAACTGCAGAACTATTTCCACTTTGTTTTCAAAGTAGCCCACTGTGCGACAGTTTACAAGGGCAATTCGATAAATTATTATACCTTAAACTGGTGATTACCTCGAAGTTTATAAATTACGGGCGAATCTTTGTTAGTATAAATTTTTTTTTAATTAAAAATGTATCAAAGAGATGTGTAGCTTTTAAGCACGAGTGTACTGGTCATGTCTCATCTGTGCCTGCTGATATTCATGCTACACTAATAAGCTAATTTTGCTTACAAATTTTTAAGTACACAACTCATAATTATTTCTATAGATAATATTTCAGAAATAATATGCTAACTCTGCATAAACTTAATCAGTGCAATGCAGCTTTCTATTATCTAAATAATAGTTATTGATTTCTGCCTCCCAAATAATCAGAGAGAGAGAGAGTTGTTTGTGGCTTTAATTAGTAGATGCAGTTGTACACACAATCTGTGGCACAAGCAAACGAAATGAAAATGTTCAATTACACATTTATTTAATTACACAAGCATTTTATGGAATTGCATGTGCAGTGGAAACATAAGAGAGCAAATTGTTATTTTCATTGCAACTTAATGATTGTTTATATTGAAGGCAAACTAATCATATGCCATTCACGAGAAATGAAGCTGCAGTAAAAAAACTTATATGATTTAATGTTTTTTAAATATTTAAGAGATTTTAAAATATTTCTGATGTTGCTTAATAAAAAGGATTCTAAATAATTTCGGTGCTTAGTTTTAAAAGTCACAGGCTCAGAGGTATATGTAAACACAAAGACCTTCGACTTGGGATGTCGACTCTGTATGTCATATTAAGATCTGATTGTGTCTATGATATCGACCCAGCGAAAAGGCCCAGAGGACTACAGCCTACACATTCCTATGCAGTTTTGGTATATCAATTTCTGTGCACCACTCAGTTATTTTTACAAAGCCCTCTAGGACAGCCAGTGGTGCATCACTGAGATCTGATAGGAAACAACGGTCTAGATCTCAAAAAACATGTTGCACTGAATTTTTGTTATTAATCGTCGAAAAAGGCCCCTTTAACGGTCTTGTAAGAAAAATTATGACTTCACTCAGGAGTGCCACCCACTGCTATCCTACCCTTTTTTATGGTTGGCCAGTCACAAAGAACATATTGTACTGACTTTTTCTTTTTCCTAGTCGTAAAAGGCCCCTTCAACGGTGATGTAGGGAAAACGATGACTTCAACCAGGAGTGCCAATGACTTCTTTCCTACCCTCTTTCACGGCCGGCCAGTCACAAAGAACATGTTGTGCTGACTAGGTTTCTTCTTTTTGTCGACAGATGACTTCACTCAAAAGTGCCACCGGAAAAGACCCCTTCAACGGTCATGTAATAAAAATGATGACTTCACTCAGGAGTGCCACCCACTGCTTTCCTAACCTTTTTTATGGTTGGCCAGTCACAAAGGACATGTTGTACTGACTTGTTCTCCTTTCTCGTCGAAAAGGCCTCATTAACGGCATGTTAGGAAAATGATGACTTCAACCAAGACTGCCAACGACTTCTTTTCCAAGCAGAACTAGCTTCCTGTTGGGCTTCGGGCTGGCTAATAGTAACAAAATCTATGTATTTCAGTGAATAAACAAACGCTGCTTCTGTGGCATTGCCACTGAACTAGCAAAGATCCTCTAAATAGAACCAGAGCTCCGAAATCTTCGCTCGAATTCGAGTAGAGAGTGAAACTCGCTCGAATTCGAGCGCGAGTACTCCTGCGAGTGAAAAAAAATATCGAGTGTACTCTATTTTTCTATGCCACTCGAATAAGAGCGCATATTCTTTGCTCGATTTCTTGTGCGAGTAAAATACGCTCGAAATCGAGCAGATTATACTCTTGCCGAGTACTCTTGCCGAGTACTCTTTCAGTCTTTCTCATACAAAAAAAAAATTTCCACTTAATTTTTTTCCACAATTTTTAATTTCACAAATTGTGTTGTTTCCTTCAAAGTCATAACGAAAATATTTTCGGGTTTCATTATTTATGTCTTTATTGTTCCTTATAATATAGAAAATATAAGTAAACTTTTAAAAATATAATAAAACCAACTAATTGCTCCGCACACGCGCCCTGTATGGAAAGACTGAAAGAGTACACAAAAACCACACGCACACAAAAGTCAACAAAGACAAACAGTCTCTATTTTTCCACTCGATTTTACTCTTAAGAGTAAACTCTCACTCTATTTCGAAGATTTTTACTCCCACTCTTATTTTTTTAAAAGGAGTACTCGCGAGTACTCCCACCTAAAACAAACGAGTGGAGAGTAAACTTTTTGTAACACTCGTAATCTTCGAGTACTCTTCTTCGCGAGTATTTTTCACTCGCGAGTAAAATCGAGTGAATCTGAGCTCTGAATAGAACGGAACACTCAAGCAAGATGTTAGTGCGTGGATTGTTCATCCAACCACGTACTAGAAATTGAAACCTGGACGACCATGGGTATCATGAGTAGGACCAGCACTCAGGGGATGACCCCTACATATGCAATGCATTGCGCCGGAACTGAAAACGATACAGTTTTTTTTAGCTATTTCAACCACTTTTTTTACTTCGACGGCTAAGTTTTGCTACAGGGCCGACGAAGGCGGGTGCTGTTATTCTGCTTTAAGTACATGACAGTGTCAGTCGCTGCCAATTATGTTCAGTGATCAGTGACTATGCCTTCATAATTAAAACAGGCTGGCAACAAATAACACAACCACGCACTAATGCTGATCAGAAGAATTCAACACAATATTTCATGACTCAGCGCGGGCTCGAACTCAGAACCCTCCGCTTCATAGCCTCGTGTTCTACTACTTCAGTCAACAGTGGTAACAGTGGTGTTAGTGGACACCAAGTTTCACACAATGTTGAGAACATCATCATATATTGACAGGTGCCGATGTAAAACGTATACAACGTTGTAAGCCTTAGGAGTTGCATATCATTTTTATGCCTTCTCCATTTCTAAGATAATTTACACAAATCAAAAATGAACGGCTTTATTCTCATTTCGTCCACAAATCAATTTAAAGTCATACTGAATAAAGAAATAAATATTTAAGTTGTGAAAAGTGTGTGGGGTATGTGTGACATTCTTACAAAATATAAATCACAAGGCATTCGCATTTAAACCCTATACTTTTGAGTCTTGCAACAATCGCTTGATAGGTACTCATGAGTTTCTATGGGCTAATATCACTTGGCAATTGCTTGTTAAAGAAAGCCACATATAGATTTAAATGTTGTATCAAGTTGTCTATTTGTAAAGAAAAACTTACACAACAGCAGTATTGCTTGAGTTCTTCGAAAACATTTAGTTTGGGAAATCAACTCTCTGAGCAGCTGTTATCATGTGCAAGCATTTTGAAATGGAGTTTTTAAGAAATTTGATTTCTGCTATTGTAAGTTAAACAATTGCATAGAAATGTGCAATAATAGGAACTTTGCTAAATACCCAATGTAGCAAAAGAAAATCGTATTAAGTTGGTAGAATTGTTTATTGAACTCCTGGAATGGGCAAAGGAACTGGCCATTAGTTTCTGCCGAAAAGCAACGACGAAAGCAGTTGTGGGAAATATTCAAAAATTTCCTTTTGCTGCTGCTTTGCAAAACGGAGAGTCGAACGCAATTCAAAATTGAATGGACAGGCAAGTTATGATAAGAGTATGCGTGTGTGTGTGTTTTTAAGACCTTAACACATGTATTCGTAGTCGTAGTTTCGTTTGGGCATAATTGTTTACTTTATGTTGTTGATGTCCTTGTTGTTGCAGTGTTGCAATTTTGTTTTCCCTTTGGTAGTTGACTGATGTTTGGTGTTGAGAAAGTCATTTGCAAGTGCTTTATGTAAACAAACGTACTCTGTACTCTCCTACAATAAGCATTGGAACGTCTATGCAACTGCTGCTGAGCACAAATACCCATACATTTACATATATTGAAATATGTGCTTGTGTGTGTGTGTGCCAAAGTTTGTTAAGGTTTTGATAAAGAACGTCAATAATTTCAATTAAAACTGTTTGTGTTCATATTTGAGTACAAGTTCATATAAATGAATTGTGCCCTACACACACACACACATACACACATACGTACAAATTAAGTTTATGGTGCGTATGATTTATGTTTAAGTGTTTGATCGACCAGGCGAAAATATTTCGTTAAATACACATCTGCCAGAGTAAGAAAATCATTTAAATGGTCGAAATAATATGATTATTACAGTTCTGATACATCAATGCCAAAAATACTTGAACTACTTTGTGCAGAACTCATATGCAGAGACTTTCGCAAATATTTGCATTTGATTTGAGGGCAACAATTCTAAAATCCTGCTCCAATAACATCATCTTGTTTGGGTCTATTTAATTGTTTTATTTGCATGAATATTATATTTATTATATTGTTAAGCGGATACTGCACTGCTTTCTATATTTATTTATATTAATTACATGTTTAATATGAAATATTTAAGAAAATCTTCTCTTAGGATATAGAGGGTGGACCATTTGAAAGTTTAAATTCAAAAAGGCTATAAAACAGAAATGGCTTGAAATTTGCAATTAAGATTTATAGGCTAATTGTTCGAAATTTTTGTGTAAATTCAGAAAGACATGATAAATATTCCAAGGCACAAAGGAATTTCAAGATCAGCTTTTAATTATTCCACTTACACTGCAGAGCAGAACAGATGTTTTCGAAAGCAGCTACACTTATTTTTGCCAAATTATTATTTTTTTTTTTTGTGAAGTACAATTGTTCCGGTTAGAGATTTAGGGTCGTGTGGGTCAGGGGATGACCCCTACATATCCAATGCATTGCGCTGGAACTGAAAACGAGGGGATAGTATTGAGGGGACAGATGAGGAAAGAGAATTTTTTGTAGCCATGTATTTCAATCCTTTTACTTCGCCGGCTAATTTTTTGCTACAGTACCGACGACGGAGGCTGCTGTTATTACTCTGCTTTTTAGTACATCATCGTGCCAATTATGTTCAGTGACCAGTGCTATGCCTTCAGCACTGAAACAGGTTGGCAACAACTCGTAAGTCCCGGTTTACACTATGTAATTTTTGTCGCAGCAATTCTTGATATTTAGTGAGGAAGAGCGAGAGAGGAATACAAATGGTATATATTCCTATTTCAGGACTCTCACACAAAATAAGAATCGCAGCGACAAAAATCGCACAATGTAAACTGGGACTAACACTATCATGCACTAATGCTGATCAGAAGAATTCAACACAATATTTCATGACTCAGCGCGGGGTTGAACTCAGGACCCTCCGCTTCGTAATCTTGTGTTCTATTACTTCAGCCAACAGCAGCCACTGAGATATTTTAGCAAACTTCTACGTAAACAGGTGCGTGCGATATTCAATTCTTGGAAGCGATATCCACTTAATGATTTTCAGCACACTCTTCGTCGTAGTTTCTATATTTTCGGGTGTACGAAACGCTCTCGTCTTGGCGCATCAACAATGAAACCAACAATAAACTGTATAGCGGGCATCGATGGTCCTCCTCTGCGACCAAATTGTGTACGACATTTTCCTGCAATTTCGACCAATTGCCTTGGGTTTGGAAACAAAATTTCCAATAAATTCCAAAATTGCTCAAGCGTAAATCGAATTATTTCGTTCAGCGGAGACAATGTACTGAATTTTGTAACAGAATAGATTGACATACAAATTCCGACATTCGAAATAACCGTTGGTTTCAATTCCAACCGATTTGAAAGATTTTATTAAGAAAATCTTGTCTTAAATTAAAAAATTAATTATCACTTTTGATTGAAAAACTTTTCGATTCTTAACACTCAAGTCCATTTATAAGGACTGCAATTAGAAATAAAAATAACTCTAATGATTTCAACTGAGAAATTTTTATATATTTTTGTAACCATTTTTTAATCATAGTTTTGGTTTTATTTTCTAATATTTTTTGAGGAAAACATCCACTTTATATTTATAAAAAGAAGCTTATAACAACTTTTTTTTTGTCATAAACTTTATATATAAAAATGAGTTAGATCTTTTGCTCCAAAAATGTTAGAAGATAAAAATACAATATGAAGATCGAAGAAATTAAGAGGAACATTCATAAATATTTTTCTTTTTATATTTTAAATTTTATAGGCTGAATATAAGAGACATTATGAATATTTTAAGGACCTTTTAAAGTCTAGTTGATGAAAAACTCGAAATAATTTTTTAGAAAATTTCTGTGCACACTTTCTTATACAAACAGTATGTAAATATAAAATATGTTAGGCCTTTAAAAAAACAGTTTTATTAAAAAAAATTTAGCAGCAGTCCTTTTTTATAAAAAAAAATTTATTTAATGGTGTATGGACAATATTTCATATATTTTTAAGAGAAATCCCAGAAACGTGGCTATATATTGAACACATAAACTTAAATAAAATTAAATCTCTTTATGTAAAAGGAATTTATGCTTTAAAAATTATGACTAAAATAATACTAAGAATTTTAGAGCAATTTGAAATCATACAAGGCTGTCACAGAATAGATTCCGTATTTTTATTTCTAAAAAAAAAACAAGATCACCAACATCCTGCCAACTAAAACTCATATACAAATACATGACATGATCTCCTATAAATACAACTCTTTTAACACTAATTTAGTACTTGAATTGTGCCTCGTTACAGTACTATCCAACAGCTCAATTAAGTGCTGGGACACCACCAACCGATGCTGAAACAATGCATATGAATGCCCACGGTCAAGTTTGACATGAACATGCGCAGGACACTCGCCTCTGACGTACTCCCTGCGCACCAACAATACGACGCATAATGGCCAACAGTCGACAAGAAACCGAAAAGATCTTAAGCAATCACGAACAATTGGCTGGCAGCCAAAATAGTACACTTATGCGCAATCCTGATGTAAATCATCCCTACAACAAATGAAATGGAACTGATTATCGAACAACTGCTATTTCCACTCCTCCCCCTCAATATAAAGTAAGTGAAAACCATTAACAGACAAAAACGCGAACAGTTTTTGTTAAGTCAAACTAAATTAAAATAAAAGAAGAGAAAAATTAGTTATAGACAAAACAGCAAAACCCAACAAGTTTTAACCGATAAACTATAGTCTTAGTGTAAGTAGTTAAGTAAGTTATAGTTTTAAATATTTAAAAGTAATAGTAATAAATGACTAATATTAAATATATTATATTATAAATATAAAATTATTTAATATAAATATAATATATTTTTTTGTAAGATGTAAAATTAAACCATATAATTGTTAAAAAAAAATATATATATATATATAAAAAAGCAAAACAAAAAATTCTCCAGAATTATATAAAACATCAAAACTAATTCAATAATTTATAATTAATTAAATAAACCATAACTAGTCATCGTAGTTAAACAATAAAATAACAAAAATCAAATTAAAACAAAAATCAAAACTTATCAAAAATAATTACACCTCATATGACACACAGATGCAACAAAAACAACAACAAACAAGATTATAGATGTACCTAAAGCGGAGTAGCACAACAAGCGCAAGCCAAAAACAACAAAAAAAGAACTTAGAAAACTGAACTGAAATAGAATCAAAATCAAAAATTATATATGAAACTAAAAGCATTTTAAAATCAGCAGCATAGAAACGGCAGGCAACTGAGACACACAACTCCAACTGAACTTGCAACCAGGCTTAATACCACAAAACAGCAGTTGTACTGCACAGGAAACAAAAATACATAATTTATCCATGTAGCAGATTCTTTATAATAGATATTTATATGAGAGTAGGCAGCATCATAAGTTAAATATATTAACAAAACTCAGCCACACACACACGCAACCTCACATATAGACTTTTATGCACACTGGCAAACACCAAAATATGCATATTCAATTGCGAAATATGTGCAACGATTTTGAAACTTCTTAAGAGCCAATTAAAATTCTCACCTCCTCACTCACTGCTTTAGTGCCACTTTTTAACATGATTTTTGTTCATTTACATCATCATAATCAATCAAATATGATGAATAATTAAGAATAATTTCTCAGTTACAGCATTTTGAATTTCATCTGACGATATGTTTATTATTTTTTAATGCTTATTAACCACTAGGATGCATAGTGCATGCTATTATTTTTTTACGTTATTATTAATATATTTTTTTATTGTTCATTTAACAAACTATTGACTGGGGCTTAAACTCAAATATTTACTTAATTTGTATGAAATATTCAATATTTAACATTTTTTAATATTTAGCGAGCAAACAGAGTTGAAAAAAAATACAGCAATTTTATTATTTCTCGTAGACGGTATAAATGTTTAATTTTTTAATTTTTAACATTAAAGCAACAGCCACATCTGAGGCTTAAAATGTACAGGAGGAAAAATTTTGCACGCAAACTTTCTATACCTTCAATCATTTCACTCAAACTAAACAAGTTATTAAATTACTTTGGCAACTTATTAACCATTTTTCCACGAACGTAAAATAATGCAATTTAATATTTTCAATTTCTATATTTGTACAAAAAATTTTAAACAAAATTCATGCTTTAAAGCCAAACCATGAACAACAACTTGAAAGCATGCACAACCTTTTTCAATTGAAATGCTGAAAAAGAACCTTGACATGTGATGTATGATATTCTATTATTTGTAAAAAATCTTTTTTAGGTTTTTTTCCACATATCGTATGCTATCATGGCGTAAATTTACAACTCAAAGCATTTCAATTTGAAGATGTGTGTCTAAAAATTTACAAAAATTTCCAAAGTCCAAGGTCGATGGTTTTAAACTTCAGCTATAAATGTAAAATTCTTGCCATATTTTCATAAAACTATGCTTGTGTACATGTAAAAGTGTGTGTGTGTGTGCTGCTACATTATGTACTATACGTGTGTGTGTGTGTGTGCATGTTAACACAAATGCTTAGCGATTCATAAAACTACTTCACTACAACCGCATACAACATTTCCATAATAAACTCTATAGACGTACGGTAGATACAAATGTTTTACCCAACAACAAACAAACAAACACACGAACATTACACAAATGCATAAATAGATATTAAGGTGGCCATATTTGAACAGGATAACTTTGCAAGTTATCTGCAAAATGTTTAAGCTACTTGTACATTAATCAAATAGATTATTATTCCTAGCAAGTTTTTGTTTCAGCTAAATTTCTTAGTTTTTAATTGCATCCCAATTTCAATTAATAAAAGAAATTTTCAATGTTATGTATTAGACACATTCACGACAGCAGGCTACCGACTACAGCCTTTCAGAAATAAATTACACGTGTTTATATAAGAATGATTATTTTAACGGCTGCATGGCAGATTGTTGTCTGTGCTACTTTTGTGGTCGTAGTGAAATTACACTACTCTGCAGGAGATCGAACTAGTGTCAAATTAGTATTGCACTAGTACAAAAATCACCAGTACTAGTTCCCAACTATGAACTTTCCTATACCATGTTCATGCTCAAATTAACATTGAGTATGTTTGGAAAATTACTAGTACAATTGGTACTACATGGAAACTAGGGGGATACTAGTACTATTAGTACTAGATGAGTACTAGTATAATTTCTTCTAGTCGGATACTAGTATAATCATTTCTGCATTAAGAACTGATTCATATATAAAAAATTCCGTAAATTTATTGGTTTTTTAAACCCAATGAAATTTGTTAAGTCTTTGTCTTCACAAGCAACTTCTGGTTCATCAATTCTTAGTTTATAAGAGGAAATGGAAAGTTCCTCTTACTTAGTTTTTAAAATGTCACTTTTTTAACACACAAGAAAACTGCGTCTTAATTACATAAATTATCGAATAAATAAACTGATATGCAGGTGGCAAAGTCTTCTAATACTATTCTTTGTTTCAAATTTGAATTTATTTAAAAATTGTAACAATTAAAAATAAAATAAATGAAAATGAGAATTAGCAATTCGCTTTAAAACATTATCAAAAAGTACTATGAAATTGTACAAGTCAAATCAGTCTACAAATGAACTACTTGAAGAACTAGTACTTTTCTGTATATGTCTAATCACCTTTTGAACTAGTGCTTTCTATACTAGTAATCGTACCAGTAGCTTAAAGACAATTAACGCTTATCCTCCTGCAGGGTAATTTCTATTTTCATAGGCGACAATAAATAACACAGTGAAACATCTTAAAAATATATTCAAACTGGTCAAGAATATGAAAATTGTTAAATATAAAAAAATGTAATAGCCCTTTCAAGAAAAAAAATTATTTTGTAATTTTTATTTATTTTTTTTGCGTTCTCTCTCGGCTCTTATTTTTTTATTTTATTTATTTATTATAATTTTTTTTAACTCCTAGAATATAGGCCCCATACAAACGATATGGGTATCATTTCAAAGTACTCCAAAATGTCTTTCTATTATTAGACATATTTTTAAAATTTAATCACCTATTGCAAATATTATTAAATTTTGAAATTTGGTATCTGACTTTTCAAGTAAAAATTCCATTATTTTGAATACTCTAATTTTGTATATATTTGATAGCCGTTATCGATAAAAGACGTGAGTTAGGTCACAAATGAATTAACTCATAAACTCTTGTTCATAGTGCCATAACAAAAAAAGGACATCAAAATGTATTTATTACAAAACAATAAAGAGCTATAAACAAATAAAGTGTTTTTATTATTAATTTTGTTTCGGTCTATAAATAGATGTAGACTAAGCGCTTTTTTATATATGAAAGTGGCACCACTTAAATAATATGTTTACAATATAGCTGCCGTCCCAAAAATAATTAAGTAGCTGACTGCGAGGCGACGATTGTAGTTAACGACTTTTGTAGTCGGTGTTCGTGTAGACAGCTGTCGTTATTGTGTTTAATACTTTAGTCTCATAGGCTCGCAACGTGTTAGATTCAAAAAGGCATGACAAAAAATCAAACTCAATTTAATGCCGAGGTTTTTTTCCATTATCCTCCACTCAATTTAGAAATACGTTAAGTTACATATTTAATTGAACTGCCAAGTAACAAAACACCTGTTTTGCTATAAATAAATACACATAATCTATTTTTTGTTTGGTGTTTTCTTTTCAACGCCCCACTGCGTAGTAACCGTTTAGTCCACTAACAATTTCACTGCCACCCTAATGTACATGTATAAACAGCGTTAACAATTACACCACATATTTAGTTAATTTATTATTAAATACCATTAAAATTACTTATGATTTTGTAATTATTAATTAAAAACATTACAAAAAAATACAAAATAAAATTGCATTTAATTGCATTAAAATGACTGAATTATAAATTGTTGTTAAAAGAGAAATACTTAAGTTGCAGCAAGATATGTAATATTTATATAAAATGAAAATTGTAAAATAAACGTAAACACATTAAATTACTGCTGTAATTAGTTTTAAATAAATAAAAGAAAAATCTATAAAAAAAGCTATAAAAAATAATTAGTTATTGTGAGTATAATACAAATGATGTGAAGTAAATTTTGCAGGATTGCTAATATGAAAATTAATTTCCCATGAATCCAAAGTACTGGGAATTATGAAATGGCCTATGGCTTCCACTTATTTTGTCAATAATTCAAATATATTTAAATATATAGTTATACGCTTAATACAAAATTCTTAGAACATGCAATTGATATGACAAAAATATTATATGAATTTGGTGTGCAAAATTGAAGACTTAAACACTACTTCATTGTCAGTTATCGCAAAATAAAATAATTCTAGAGACAGTCTGAAAAAATAGTTTAAAGCAAAATAGTATCACAAACATTGTGTTAAGGTATTATTCTTTATAACCCACGATATTAACACAGCAACTTAAGTCAGTGTGTTGAAAGTTACGTTGATTGAAGGATGCACACGAAAGACATAAGAAATACTATCAACTGTTCTTGCTTAGTAAATTCTTTTTCTATAAAATAACTAACTTATTAACTATCCTATTAGTTAAATTTTAGATAAAATATTAGCTCATAGACCTATTACTATGAGACGTCTTCTTCGAAATTACTTTCATTATATCGTCTTTTGCTTCACTGTCATGTGAAAATAAACAGACAACTGAAATTTTGCAAATCTGGAATTTAGTAAAAATTATACTAAAATTTAAGGATATACGAGAACAATCACGGCTTTTTTCTGTATACAAAATGAAGGGTACAAAAAGCAAGTACTTTGAAAGCAATCAGTTTCAACTAATAAAATTTTCTATTAAAAAGATAGATAAAAAAAACTTGTCAGCAGGCCAAAATAGATGTTAAAACGAACAAGGACAATCAGCATAAATTTTATTTTTCAACATAAGCAGAAGAAAAAATCGGTGCGGTTTTCAGAATCCAAACAAACTCTCTAACTCTCTCTAACACTATTCCACTGCTATGATTGCTCGATAACTAAAATAGTGTGAGATAATTTAACGGAAGACAAAAGGATATATTCGTACAAATCGCATCTGTTGCAAAAATATTCCAGGAATCTGTAAATATATTATTTAGAAAAACCCTTGCAAAAAAATTTTACAAGCTCAAGAATTAAATTGGAAGGCAATACATTTTTTTTCAGTAACTATTTTAGTAAGACATTTTTAAAAAAAATTTTTTTTATATATCAAAAAAATAATTTTTGTTATATATAAAAAATTAAAAAAACAACAAATTTTCTTTAATTTTATTTGTAAGCAATTACTTTTGGCTGAAACAATGATTTAGCGAATACTGAATATCCCACAATAAAGGTTCGGTCACACTTGGCAAATATTTGTTCAAATATGTGTATCTACTAAATAGTAAGGAAAAACTTTTTATATCATTTAGAATTATATTCTGATATTTTAAGCTTAAGTTCGCTTTATTTTAATTTAATTTTTAATTTCAATATTTCGTCACTCCAAAAATCTCAGAATATAATAATAATTAAAAAGAGGTCAAGAAACCAGAAGAATTTATATTATTTATATTTTAAATGGTTTCCAACTCTATTGGATATTATGACCACGTCTATTATTTATGTATGAAACTATTTTAATTAATAAACAAATATGTGAATTAAAAAAATTTTCATTAGTATTTAGTGGTTATGCTTTTTTTGGGCAAATATTTGACAAGTGTAACCGCACCTTAAGACAAGAAAAATTTCAAATTTGTTTTAATTGTAATTTTGCTACAGAACGATATTTTGTGACAATCTATTTTGTAATATTTAAGAAACTTCGGAAAAATTTCCCACATAAACTTTGGTATAAAAATCAAAATAAAACAGCTTAAAAAATTGTTACAAAATTTTAAATTAAAAAAATAATCGGAACTCATAACATTTTCATATATCAAGACGAAAAGTATGCTGCAGTACGAATCTACTTAGTGGTCAGTTTGCTACGTATGGGAAATGCAGTAATTTTGTGTATCACGTATACGCACTGGTGAACTGCTTTATTATACTGTGGAGAGCTTCTGAGTACTTGTTTGCATGTTTGTGTATATTCCCTTCGATTTATTTAAAATGTCAATCTGAAAGCAGATCTGAGTCAGTCAAAATTAAGCCTCGTTGGCGATTTTTTTTGTTGAACTGCCTAAGATCACTGATCATTTACTCTCTTTCAAGAGTATTGCGTCTCACTCGCACTAGTTAATTTCAACACCTCAGGTAAACTATATAGATGTACGGTTCTACTGAAGAATTATTCCGTAATTAAAAATACTACTTTTTATGTGAAGGCATAAGTCGTGTACAGTCAGTCACAGTAACGAATAACACATCGCCCACATATGGTCTCAGTCACCCGTCAGCATCATCTGTGTGCCGACAGTTCTTAAATTCACTTTGCAAAGTACTTTTTATACAAACACATTCATTTAAGACCTCTACTAAGCGGTGGTAAACAAATATATACGTGAGCTCTGGTAATGAAAGTGTAGCGTCTTTCGAAAACAGCTGTTCTTCTTTGTTGTGTAAATTACAGAAACAAATTATGTTGATTTTCCATTCTTCTTTGGCAATTTATTTTTTACAATACGTTGCAAGTGGTTGATGTTTAAAGTGTGCAACATAACAATTCTATCGGATATTCTTAAGAAGAAAACTTGATGCAAAATACAATTTATGTGCAGATTATGGCTTGAAATATATTGCCTAAGCATAAGCAACTGCTATTTATTATGTCATATAATTCTTTTTCTAGAGAATTAATAAAATTTTGCATATAAAGCAAGTGCTGAAATTGTCGCTTTTGTATAAATTAGTTTAATATTTTTCCAGAGTGTGTAACATTTTATTTCTGCTACATAAATTCTCTGATTCTATATAATGATAAATAGAACCGGGCTTAACAATTTAAGAAACTTATTTCAACTCGGCGGGAATTTCTATAATGAGCAAACATTTTCTATAATTAAGAAAATTAAATTAATTTTTTTTTCAAATGTTAAGCCAGACGTGGCTTACTTTACTTGTACTATTTCGAGTATGAGCCAAAAGGCGAGATATTAAAAAAATAAAAATAAAAACACTGCACGTGCTAGTAAATAGTAATTAATGCGCCTGGTTTACGGCAACAAGGAATTGGTTTATTGTGATTGTTTTTTTTTAGCAGAAACGCAAATTGTTTTAAAGCAGAGAATAAACGCAGATGCCATTTCTATTCCACAACTGTGTGCTTTACCTGCGGGAATATTTCTAAAACGAAAAGGGTGGAAGCCAACGTGTCCATCTATTGGTGTTATGGAATTAAATAAAATTATAATACTTGTAGGTTTAAAAATATTTGTAACGATTCCCCTCAAATTGCAAAAGAGCAAGTGAAATTTTTAAATAAAAAAAATTTAACTGTT
This sequence comes from Linnaemya tessellans, assembly GCA_951800035.1. Lineage (NCBI taxonomy): Eukaryota > Metazoa > Arthropoda > Insecta > Diptera > Tachinidae > Linnaemya > Linnaemya tessellans. The sequence continues at coordinate 4,795,738 of OX637535.1, forward strand.
ACTTTGTAGCATAATTTTATTTTCACTCATTTTAACTAGATATAAAAAGTAATAAAGAAAATAAAACATAAGCCCTACCCTAAATAAATAAAAACTATGTTAAACAAAAAATAAATTATAGTATTGTACTAATAAAGAAAATATGTAAAAACAAATTTCGCCATGTATTCAACAACAACAACAATAATGAAAAATTAACATTTTAACAAAAAAACAAAGAGTTAAAAAATGCAGCAGCAAAATTAACATGTCACAAACTTCCGTTTTTTTATATTAAAGAATAACAACTTCCCCTAAAGATTATTAATAAAAAAAAAACAAATACTATACCTGCTTTTAAATTATAAATAGTAATAAATAAATGTTGTAAATGTTTTTTTTTTATAATTAATTTCGTAAACATAAAATTTATCTTACATTTAAGTAAAAGTAGTGACAATTAAAACAAAAAATCAAATAACTTAAATTTTAGGGCTGCTATCTATTAAATAAATGATCATAAATCCACTTGTTAAATTGTAAAATATTTACAAATTATTTCATTATTTAAATTATACAAAATTATTTCCATTCTTATTTACAAAACTAGTTAAGTGTTAACAAAACCTAAACGATTTAAATTAAAATAAATAAATAAATAAACTGTATGTAAATCATATCAAAAATAATATTTGTAATAAAAACTTATTAATCAATATTATTATTTTTTTAATTAATTCGATTTCTTTGAGGTAGCTCACATTGTTAGTTGTTGAGATGATACTCACTAAATGTTTCTTCACTCCATTGACTATTGAATGGTATTGAAACCTGCTCTTTAGCACAACAAAGTTGTCTTTCTTTGTTTCTATTTTAATGTTTTTGAAGAGAACATGAATGTAAATTTTATTTGTCGAATTCATTATTTTACTGGAAATAACCAAAAACCAATTTTTTTTCAATTATCCAATTTTTTTCTCTAAAACGTAGTTCGTTTTACTGAAATTTTTTACAGTTAAGCGTACTGCTTAAAATCAGTAAAACAATATTTTTATATCAAATCTGTATATTTCTTTACGTCAATTTAACGTGAAAATTTTATTTAAAAAACCTTATTCACAGAATTATTCATTTTGTTGTTGAATATTTTTATGAATTCCTCGAAAATGTCTAGCCACTTGCATTGACAATATAATAGGAATATACAATAAAGTACGTAAGAGCGAAAAGGACAACACATTTTGCCATTTCATTTTTTAACGAACAAAACATGCAGAATTTTTTCAGCCTTAAGTTATGCAATCGATTTCTAATAAATAAATTTGTCATTGTTTATTTTTTCACTAAAGCGAAGTTAGTTACATACAAAAAGTAGTCGTGGGCTTGATTTTGGTTTTCAGTAATACGATATTTTCAATAAAGCGATGTTTCGCCAAAGCGATGTTTCGCTAAAGCGAAGTGAATAAGACCAGCTGGGATTTGTATCGTTTTCAGTTTTCTAACTTTTTTTCAGTAAAGCGTGTTGCGCTAAAGCGTATTCGACTGTAATTCTATTATTAATATAAAATTTCCTTTATTGGACTCAAGTTCAAATCTGCAAATTATTTTTTTATGAAATTTTATTATATTCAAGTTATTTTTATTAAGGATTATTTTGAATAGTTTTTTACTTACGAAAAACCTGAAAGTTTATTGGAGCTTCTGGTATATTATTTTAATTCTTCTTAGTCTATTACCAAAATAGGGATTTATTTGTACTAAATGGAGTCTTTAATAATCCAGCGAAAAATATTAATATCAATGCCATTCGAAACCAAAAAAAAACTAATTAATTTATCTCTACCAATTTATATAGAGAAGATCAATAAAAGAACTGAGTTCAGCTATTATGCACTCTTCTAGTAGAACACACAGAATTTATAACTAATTTCTATGTTTTGGTATACAATAATCGTCTGCAATTATCACTTATAATCAATAAAAAAATAAACTACAGGACTCTTTGTCAGATGCGAAATCTCTATATTGTGGTGCGCAAATGCTGTCAAAAATGATACTCTTTGGTATAAGAAATTTATCATAGATTCTTGCTTAGTTTTTTCACTTGCTTCTACTTCTCGGGTATTTATTTGAGTCTGTTATATACTTTGCAATGTATCATTATCAAGCTTCCCTGAAGATCTTTCTCGGTGTGACTCTAGTGTCTGTATACTGATGTAAATTTCATCTTCATCGCCCTTCCCCAAAAAAAAACGTTTCCTTTAGACGAAATTTCTTGAATTTTCGAAAAACACTTGCCACAAATCAAATCAAATTTTATGTCAATATTTTTTTTTTTATTATTAACGAATATTTATATTGCTAAATAAGAAAATTAAAAATACTTACATACAAATTTTACTTGAGCTTACAATCAAAATGAAAATATTCACATGTACTTAAGTAAAAAAATTGGCTTAGGTATTATGGAACAAAAATTTTAGAAAAAAAGATCATGAAGAAAAAGATCAAAAGGCAGCACGGGTACTAAATATTAGTTTGATGCAGTTGTTGTATGCAATTTCCTAATAAAATTTTTATAAATAAGAACTGTTAGCACATTCAACTAAGCCACCTACTAAATGGTGACACCAAAAATACACAAGAGTACTGACGATGAAAGTGTAGCGGCTATCGAAAACAGCTGTTCTGCTCTGTTGTGTAAGTTGATTAATTAAAAACTGATGTTGACTTTCCTCTGACACTTGGAATATTTATCATGCCAATTCAGAAATTTAAAACAAAAATTTCAAACGATTAGCCTACAAATCTTAATTGAATTTAAAATGAAATTTTACTTAGTCTGACGTGAGATAAATAAAGCAGACAGATTTGGGGCGGTCAAATATCATTAACTACATTTACAAAAAAAAAAAAATTAAATCGCATATCAATCATTATAGGCGTAATATTTACCCTAGTAATTGGCAAACTCGGTGACATCGTCTAACGTGCAGAGAAATATCTGTCACATTAAAATTGAATGTGTCAATGTGAACCAACCTGGCAGACACCATAACTGAATACTTTAACAATTATGGCTGTTTTTGTTTTTGTACTGTGAGTTTGGGGATAATCCCTGCCAACACTATGGAAAAAGGAGAGAGTGTTGAGAGAACAAATGAAGAAAGATCAGAAGATAAGGAATTTGTTGTTGGGTTGGTTGGTATACGTGGCTGCATTCAAGTAGGATCTCTGAGATCCCGTTTTGAAAGACCACTCCCCTTGTCAGTGTCAACCTGTGTAGAACCGAGTCCAAATCTCGGATACGGTGATGGATGCTAGGTCCAACCTGTAGCATCGAGGAATCTAATAAAGTCACCTAGACCTATAGCTGATAGCTTCGAAAGGTCGGATATCATACTGTTGCCTAAGATCCTGTGTCTCGTATGGTGCAATGCCGGGCATTCACAAAGGAAGTGTTAAACTGTCTCTTCTTTGCCCTGATCCCGTCAGCTGAGACAGAATGCATTATAGGATAGACCTATCCCACCAGCATGTCTGGCTATTACCCAGTGCCCCGTCACTACTGCGACGAATCTTCAGATGTCCCTACGGTTACTGTTGATCAGCTGTGGTGTTCTTCTGTCGTTGCAGCAGGGCCACATACTTCTAGCCACCCTACATGTGTCCAGCTTGTGCCACCTGTCTGCAGCCTTCTGCAGGTAGTGTCTCTGAATGCCGCACCTTATAGCGCCATACGGCATGGTCACCGATACAGCGGTGGAGGCAGATCCAGCCCTAGCTAGTTCGTCCGCCTGTTCGTTTCCAGGGAAGTTACTATATGCGGGAACCCAGATGAGGGTGGCGTCAGTCTGATATCCCAATCTGGATAGAAGCTCCCTGCATTGAGCTAATAAGGTAGAAGAAGTAAGAGTAGGAATTTGTTGTAGTTATTTTATTATTTATTAAGCCGGCGAATTTCGCTACAGTACCGAAACAGGCAAACAACTTAAAAATAAGTAATACTTATTATCAGGAGAACATCATGATGCTGTTGAATTCCAAAAGCGAACCATTCGGGTTCCACATGACTCCAAAATCAATGTTTTCCAATCTCTGTGATTAATCATACTATACTGATGTGTTTTCTAGGAAAAAAAAAAGTGATTCAGTTCTTCCAGATCTAAAGACTTGAAAAACTTCAGAATTACTGCCAAATCTTTCTGATATAACAGAGCCAAGGTCGTGTATACATCAATGAACAGTTGCTAGAATTGCCTAGAATAGTCTGGAAGAAAGTAGAAAAATATCTAGGCTCTCGACTAAGTACGGACTTTCTTCTTAGAGTTAACATCATACACTTCATAGGGTACATCCCGTTGATGGTGCTCAACCCGAAAAATTATTTTTCAATCGAAATGAATGTACTGGCACAACATCCTTTATAATGTAATTTTTTTTAGTGCACATTCAGTTCTAAAAATGTCGTATTGGCATACTTTGCTGTTTCCTCAGCAAGGACTTTCATAATTTATTGATTCCACGAAATGGCTGTGGTTCCTCTCAAAATCACTGGGAGAAGTGTTAGTTTAGCGACTGATGCTTACCAGTTCCACAGCCTGGCCGGATTTCGAAACAACCCATAAATAGAAACTTTTTCGTACTGTTGCTGAGGCAATACAATCTACATGGGTGGAGTTGTAAGGGCTGTGCCGGCTATTTGGCAATAACTGGACGCATGGCATTAAACGACAATAACTGAAATATTTTAAAAAGAAAGAGCACCTCAGAAAAATGGGTATTCATGGCGGATGGCCATATGCGACAAATTGTCAATTGTGTGTAGCTGACAAGTTACACTAATGACCTCTTGGGTTAAATAGTCAACTTCACGCGAAAAAGAACAAAACATTGTCGGATAAGGTCGTATGGGCACATAGTCACTTCGTTGCTGAACACATCCGTGTAACTTTTATGTCGTTTATAAAGACTATGCTGCGGGTATTTGAGATGAAGTATTTTTCGTAGTCATTGGAAAATTAAAATTTATATTTTTTGTTAAGTTATTGAAACTGTAAGCAAAAGGAGAATAAGCACATTCTCAAAGAAAGAATTTCGGGTTTTCAAAACTGTGGTTAGAGTCTACTGATGATTTGGTAAAGCACCAGTGAAATGCATATAGACATTGCTTGACCAACAACAAATAAATTTCATTTACATTTATTATTTTATTTTCAATCTCTCAATTTGGCAGCACGCAGACAAAAGCAGAGTTGCATTTAAAAATGATTTTAAGCTGATTTCAATATCATTTTGTATGATAACACCAGGTTTTAATTCTAAAACCAACATGTCAGTTTGAAAACAGTAGGATTGTGGAAATCGGTCTGTCAAAACTGCACAAATTTTTTGTTCCGAAACAATTTAGTTTTTTGAGAGTTTGTTCTGAAACGATTCACCCACTTTGAACAATTGTTCTGGAAAAACAAGTGTACCATATGAGATATTTTTGTAAACGATGCGTGTTAGTTTTTCAATTAGGCAGCACAGTAGCAGATAAATGCAATTTGCTTGTTGTCTTGGCGTCACACTCATATATTTTATTGTGTAATAAACATATTGTATATTAAAAAATCTTAATAAAATAAAAATTTTACTTAATTAAGATTGTATTATATTATATTTATGTACATATAATATGATGTGGCATCTCAGTTCAACTTTACTTAAAAACTTAAAGCAACTGGCATCACAGTTGAAATGTTTCAGAACAAAAATTAAAATTTAACCAATTCATGTTCCGAACCAGTGTTGCCATATTTTTTTACAAAAACTGACAATTCCGAAAAATAATTTGTTTTTTCGAAAAAAAATCTGCACCTTTAAAACCAAATTAAAGAAAATGTAATAAAACCATATTTGTATATGTTTAATTCATTCTATTGAAGAAATAAATAAAATCAAAATATATAATTTTTATATTTGATGTTAAAAGTAAATGTATAAAATTAAAAGTAACAACAGAGATCATAGTTAATTATTTAATTACAAATATTTATGTATTAGTTGTACATATTCTTCTTAAATTTAGTTTCCATTTCTTTTGTTTGTACAAAATTTTGTGCAGTTGAAATTGTTTATTTTTTTTAAGTTTTTGGTCCGCAAAATTCGAGATAGAGTAGGAATATGTAAATATCCTCAAAACTGCACTGATTTAAAAAAAACAGTTTTTGTTTTTGAGTAAAAACCTGGAAGCCTAATTTGCACTTAGAAAAACTGCAAAAAACAGATAAATCTGCACATTTGGTAACGCTGTTCCGAACAAAGTTAACTGTATTTCGCTCTCTCTCTCTCTCTCTCTCTCTCTCTCTCTCTCAAAAAGAGAGACGTCAAACTACATATAAAAAAAATTGTTTCGGAACAAATTTTTTGTTCCGAAACAATAGGTGAATCCAGCTTAAGGGTTTGTTCGATGAAACAATTTTATATAAAGCAGAAACAAAATTTTGAATTTTTTATAAATCTTGGCTTTGTCATTTGCGAAATTAGGCCTAAAAATTTATTGTGAAATTGTATGGTTATACTTTTTGTTATATAAAGCACGAGGTCCCCACAATTTGCATTATTCTGCTACCGTTTTGTTAGCAAAAACATCTTAACCGTTTTAATTGTTTTACAGATCTTTTAATAAATTGTGTCATTTAGAGAAAGAAACTAACGAATCAATTTAATATAATTATTTAAATTGCTATTTACCTGAACAATAAACATTGCCCGACAAAACTTTACTAATTGAGTGAAACGGAGAAATTAATAAATAAATTAAATAATAAAATCAAAATCTCAAATACAAACTAAATTTAAATTGTGTAAGCAAATATGTATATAATTATATAAATTAAAGGCGAAACTGTCTCAGATTGAAAGCTCATATAATTAAAAGTAAATAAATAATAAATAATATATGTATAGAATTTTTTTTATTATTATACAACATGCAGAGAAATATTAATTAGATTTAAATAGCAAGAATTTATCTGTTAGTGTGGCTCTTAAATTCCATGTTTTTATTTAATTGATTATTTGTTTATATTGAAATTTTTCCATAAATATTGCAGTTTGCGTTATTTGTTAAATAGTTTTTAACCATTTTGTATTCTTTTTAATCCATGTATGTATTTAATAAATATTTTATAATACATATAACAAATAAATAATAATGGCAAAATATAAACAATATGTATTTACAAATGTATGAGTATGTGCGTTAAGCATACTAACGTGCATACTGTAACAACTACGCATTTAATAAATAATAAAAGATAAAATTAATAAAAACAGAAATGAAAAAAAAACATATATAAACACAGAAATATATGAAAGAATTTATTAAAAATATGATTATTTAAAGTGAAAACATAAATAAGCGAACATATGAAACATCAAAAAGTAAATAAAATAAAAATTTGTAAAAAAAACTGAAAAGTTGAACGAAGTTTTTATTTAGAATATGGCATGAGTCATTTTAACGCAGAAGTACTTGTACTGTCCGTTGTATTTCTTCCTTGAAAATCTTTGTGGGTTTTAATCAGGGACCGCAACTGTTATGACTTTTATCAAAAAAATCAAGATATAAGAGTTATTTTTGATTTTTATATTTTTAGAAAGAAAATAAGAGTTATTTTTGATATTTATTATTTTAAACGAACAATAAAAGTTATTTTTGATTTTTATATTTTTAAATGAAAAATAAGTTATTTTTGATTTTTATATTTTTAAATGAAAAATTAAAGTAATTTTCGATTTTTATATGTTTATATCAATAATAAAAGTTATTTTTGATTTTTATATTTTTATATCAATAATAAAAATCAATTCAAAATTCGTGACATAGGTAATACATATGTTTGTGTTTCCATGGCTTCGAAAATTAGTTTTAATTGTTCATTCTGTACCTGCCACTCAAGTCAGTGCAGAAAGGTAATTTTCAGCACTCAGATTAATATTGGGAAATGTGAGATATAATATATCTGAGGAACATTCAAAATCAATTATGATTGTAAAATTGAACCCCTGAAAACGACCTCTTAACACTGACTTGAATGGCAGCCAAAACTTATAAGCTATTTCTATGCATTCATGTTTTTATAGCTGATAATGAATAAGTCACATAATATATTATATTCATATAGAAATTTGAACGAAGCAGCATATTATAATACATACAACAAGAGTTTTTTATTGATTTTTATTATTGATATAAAATTCAGAAATAACTTTTATTTTTCATTTAAAAATATAAAAATCAAAAATAACTTTTATTTTTCATTTAAAAAAATAAAAATCAAAAATAACTCTTATATTTCATTTAAAAAAATAAATATCAAAAATAACTCTTACTTTTGATTGTTAAAATAAAAATCAAAAATTTAAAAATATGCAATATGTTGGATGCATTTCGCCTAAAACTCATGATGGTGTAATTAAAAGTTTTCTACGATGTTCATTTATGTATGATTTATTTCTTCAAAAATTGAAAAATAACTCTTATTTCCGGTCCCTGGTTTTAATAGTAACTCATATATTATAAGAGCCATTATTTTCTCTATTTATTGCCAAGAACTGAAAAAATATTGGATCAAGCGAAGAATGTGTCCCTTATGTGCCTCATTTTCAACACAAATAAATAAATACATTTTTCAATTTTTCTTTATATTTTTAATCAATTATTGTAGTTAAATTCCTTGAACTCATTTACTTCTTTACAAATATTAAAAAAATATGTTGTTGCCTTCATAGAAATTCAAAAGCACGCGTGATTCCCAGCAATTATATGATTTCTGGTTATCTTCAATTTAAATATTGTTTGACAAAAAAGCTTTTGATGGTTACAAAACTCACTATTAAACATGTGTACTGTAAAAACTTAATCGAAAAGGAACTTATTATTTTTAGCTTTTCCACCCTATTTTATGCAACGAAACTTTCTAAAAGTATACATAAAAAGTTTTTATATTTTGCCAGATGTCTGCAACTGTCACCCATAGGCTATAATTTTAAATATTGTTTTACGTTAACCCAAATAATTACGGTATTCAAAGCTAACATAGTCATAGACACAAAAGTGGCCATATTTATTTCACAAATGGTTTGCTTAATTTACAAAGAAAAGTGTTTTACAAATATATTTCCGTTAAGCTTTCCCGTTAAGTTTCTTTTTTTCCTATAATAATACAGTAGCTTTTTTTAAATTTAATATTACAGTGGAGACTCGAAATAGTTAAGTCATAGAAAAGTTAAGTATATGGAAAAGTTAAGCAGCTTTTATTTACCACACATGACGCTAAAAAGTTAAGTGCTTCTCAACTTTTTAGACACAATTTTTTTAATTTTTTTTCTGTTTCTAAGATGATTTTAACTTCTTATATTTCAATCCTCAATTCATATTTATAAATACAGTGAGACATACATGCGCAACAAAAATAAAATAAGTGCGTATAGCAGTTACCGTTATAATTTTTGCAAATTTTATATACAATCTTTAACTGTTATTGACGACACTTGCACCTGATTGTATTCTCTCATGTGATGAGACTATAACGTGGAAGGCCGATAGCCTTGATGAGAATGAAACACAGGCACGGATCAAAAAATGACAATGTGAAAAAGCTCCAGAATTCCTACTATATAATGATGCAATATGCGCAGTTAATACTCTGATCAAATGTAATGAGTACAATGCCAAGTCCTCCGGGAAACATATTTCACAGCTTCTCGAACTACGTTACGATATCGTAAAATGGCATTCAAACAAAAAGCTCCATCAAAATAAAGCTACTGATTACTTTACCGCAACAAATAACAAATAATCGAAATGTGTACTAATATATGCATATCTTCTAACTATTTTTCATATTAAAAAAATTATATATATGTACATATAAATATGTATATATGTATGTATAATCTTAATTTTAAAATAAATAAACAATGAGTAAATATATAGTACATATAACCATATGCAGTTTTCATACTACGGAAAAGTTAAGATTTCGAAAAAGTTTATCACCCCAAAAACAAACTACTTAACTTTTTCGAGCTTCCACTGTATATATAAGAATATTTTGAAAACATAATATTCATCCAAAAGTAATGCACACAGTCAAACAAACAAACACACACACACACACAAATTACATACATACTATTGTATATGTGGAAGCAGCATCTAAATTACCAAAGAATCCATGTTGCCATTTATAATCGAACGAATGTGTTATCACTCATTCGCCTTCATTTAGTGCCGCCAAAAGTATGCAATATTTCTTGTTTTTTTTTTTTTAATAATAACTGATAAGTAATATTTCTTTACATCTAGCTAAATATTGCTCATACGCAACCACTTCGAATACGATATAATTTATTTATGAAACGGAAATATCTACATACTAGTATAATTTAAGTTTATAAGCTTTTGAGACGTCTTTAATAAAAAGGAAAAAAGCCCAGAAAAAAATTCCAACGTACACATATTTTCTTATTATGAGACAGAAAATTCACCACACATTGATTTCTATTAGTCGGCTTCAACACCAATACCTAAAATTATAGGAAATACTCAAGTCATTATTTTATATTTATGTTGTTATGTATGAGTAATCCCAAGTCCATTATTTTGTTGATGGACGAAAATGGTTAATTAAGGGAAAGCTTCATAGTGGTTATCGAAATAAATTTCAAATATATATTCACCAAACTCACCATTTTTTGTCCTGCATGACAACTAGAGCATATTAATAAACCACACCACAGTTGTCGCTAACCAAACATTTAGTGTACACTTGGTAGCACTTGGTAGCACTGGTAGCACGGTTTTAATATGCAAAATAAGTGTATTAAAAACGGAAATTAAATTTAATACGTTTGGTTTTCCAGCAAGTGAACTAACTAAGCCAGTCAAATGGATGTCCTAGTATGTATTAGCATGCATTTAAAAAATTATATATTAAAGTTTTAAGCTATTAGCCTCACCTCTCGGAAATTCGGATCACTGCACCATTACTGCCTCCTTTTCGATTACAGAACTTCGAAACGTTTCACACTCAGCTACGAAACGTTTAAAATATATTTACGAAAAGGCCCGTTGGGATGACCTCAACGATTTCTTTAGGCATTTTAATTGGAAAATTTGCTTTCTTGACAGTAATGTCGATGCCATGGCGGAAATGGTGGAAAATATAATATTGCTTGGAATGAAAACTTTCATTCCATCCAAGCAAATTCCGATTAAGCCTAAATTTAAATTATGGTTTAATCAGACATGCAGAATTGCTGTCAGATCCAGAGAGGTTGCATTTAGTATTTGGCGTGCTAACAAGAACGCTGAAACTGATTTGATGCGCAAAAGGGCGAGATCTTCGTGTGCCAAGGTACTAAGATGCGAAAAAGCTCTGTACGAGCAGCGTCTTCGTGCTAAAATTCTTTCTGCCCCTCGGGGCAGTAAGAGTTTCTGGTCATTCGTCAAAAGGGTGAAGGATAATGCTAGTTCTTCGATTCCTACTCTTTCGAAGGGTGATCAACTATTCACTGACCCGGTTGACAAAGCTAACCTTCTAGCTGAAATGTTCGCAAGTAATTCACACCTGCCGGAAAGCAATCAACCACTGCCAGTTCTTGAAAATGTATCCATTACTATGCCAAAGATACGCTTTCGGGTCCGGGCGGTTAAAAGGGTCTTATCGGATCTCAACGTAAACAAGTCTCCTGGGCCGAATGGAATTCCAGCACTGGTCTTAAGGCAGTGTTTTTCGACGTTAGCTCGTCCTCTGGCAACCCTGTTCAGCACTATTTACCACTCAGGCGAATTTCCCTCGTGCTGGAAGGTTGCTCATGTAACGCCAATCCCTAAAAAGGGAGAGGCCAACGACCCCCAGAACTACCGCCCAATCGCGATTTGTTCTGCGCTTTCCAAGGTGATGGAAAGCATGGTGAATTTTCACCTAGTGAAATATCTAGAATCTAATAGCTTACTTAACGACCGCCAATATGGCTTCCGTAGGGGCCGCTCTACGGGGGACCTATTGGCCTTCCTTTCGGAGAAGTGGTGTCAGTCTATTCACCACTTCGGCGAGAGTAAGGTAGTGGCTCTGGATATTTCTAAAGCATTCGACAGAGTGTGGCACGGAGCACTTTTGTCGAAACTTATGGCTTTTGGTGTGGGTGACGTCTTCTCTCGATTTATATCGAGCTTTCTCAGGAATCGTGCTATAAGAGTTGTTATAGACGGGATTTCATCAGACGAGTATAGAATCAACTCTGGGGTACCGCAAGGCTCTGTTCTTTCTCCTACTCTATTTCTTATATTCCTAAATGACCTTCTATGTCAGACTTTAACTCCTATCTACTCTTTTGCAGATGATAGCAGCCTCTGCCATTCATATGCTTTCAGCAATAGGCCGACATCGTCTGGGATCGGGGCGATGAGGCATGATATGAATGTTGCACTAAACTGTGACCTCAATAGGATTGTTGAATGGGGTCACAGAAACAGGGTAAATTTCAATGCCCGTAAAACTCAATGCTGCTTGCTTACACACCGACGCAAGCCCGATCATGCTGCTTCATCTGTAAACATGGGTGGTATAGATATTGAGGAATCAGAAGCTCTTGATGTTCTTGGCATGAAAATCCAGTGCGACGTTCGATGGACAGAACACATTTTTCATGTCTCAAAAGAAGCATTCAAGTGCCTCGATTTTCTAAGGCGGTGTAAGACATACTTCACCCCATCTGATCTCCTTGCTATTTATACCACTTACATCCGACCGAAAATGGAATACAACTCTCATGTATGGGCCGGTGCTTCAAAGTCTATTTTGAAGTTACTCGACCGTGTACAGGAGAGGGCGAAGAAACTCATAGGAGACGGTAGGGCAGCCAACTCTATCGACTCATTAGAGCATCGACGCAATGTGGGGTGCATTTCACTGTTCTATCGGTACTATAATGGGTTTTGTTCCGACGAAATCAGGGATCTTTTTCCCGAAACACGCACTTACTTACGCTCAACACGCTTTTCAGTGCGATCACACCCATATGTGGTAGATTTACCAGTGAACCGTACTACGCATTACAGGGAAAATTCATTCTTTGCCCGTACTGCCCGCATGTGGAATAGACTCCCTGCGGAGGTCTTTCCTGCCATATATAGCATGAAGAAATTCAATTTGAATGTTCATAGACACTACTCCCTTTATCCTCCTTCCCACAACCAATTTTCCTAGTTCCGGCACAATGTACGCATGAGTAGGGGCCATCCCCTGAGTGCCGGTCCTAATTAAAAAAAAAAAAAAAAAAAAAAAACAGTATTTGTTAAGAAGTGTAAACTTTAAAAAAGGAATACCAAATATTATTTTAAAGATGTTCTTAATTTAAAACTTTTTAAAATAGTAATTAATATTTTTATTTAGAGAACTTAGTATTTATATAAATTTTAAACATCAAAATAGTCGATTCCTAGACTCATGTTATTAAATAAATATGACCAATTTCTGTACCAGGTATTTACTTCGAGAAATTTAATTACAGGCTCTTGGTCCATTTCCTTAACTAAATTCTAAATTATGCAACTCTCGTGTATGGGCCAGTGTTCTGAAGTCTATTTTGAAGTTGCTCGACCGCGTCCAAGAGATAAAGGGAGAGAGAGAGAGAGATTGATTTAAAATCTAAATTGAATGCAAATTGAAAAATTTACTGATTCATTTGTACTGAAGATGAGGCACATTGAGGATACATTATCCGTCTGTTCCAATATATTTTCAATAACTGGCAACAAGTACAGAAAATAATAGCTCATATAATACATATTTGAGGTATTATTAAGACCCAGCAGGATTTGTAAGGAAAAACACCCCTCAGAGTACAAGCAATTCTTCATTAAAATCAATTTAAATTTGCTACGAATTTTACATCTTTCTCCAAAAAAGTGTAATTACAAAACGGTCGAATGGGTTCTATGTTGAACGTACATTAAGGCCTTAGATTTATGTGAATTAATAGAAAAGGTGCTTGCATTTAACTATTTATTAAATGCACATAAGGGCTAATTTAATATTAGACTGTAACACCAAACGCAGACTCCTGGATTTTTTTCACACAAAAAATTATAACTTTATTGGCTGTTACAGACAAAATACACATTCAATTGCAGCTCTCATGTATGAGCTGGTGCTTCAAATCCCATTTTGAAGGTATGCGAGTGCGTACAGGAGAGGACGAGGCAGATCATCTGTGACTGTAGGGTAGGCAACACTATTGACTCACCGTAGCATCGACGCAACGTGGGATGTGTTTCACTGTTTTGGTGCCAGAAAGGAGCTCGTGCCCGTAAACCGTTTTCTTTTGCGACCTACCCGCCCTTCACATAGGGCGCCTTCTTTAGTGTTTGAGTTGCCTGTGAAGCGCACCGCGGATTAGAAATAGAATTTGTTTGGCGTTTGGGCGAAGGGTTCGTATGTGGAACAAACTTCTTTCAGTGGCCTTTCCTGCCAATTTTAAGTTGGGGAGCTTCACATCTAACGTTCACCAACACTACTCCCTCCCTCTATTCTCTTTCACATAACCCACTTTCCTAGTTCTGGCACAATGCAGCGCATATGTGGAGGTCATCCCATGAGTGCTGCTTTAAGACCCCAAAAAAAACTGGGGGCAAATTACGGCATTCGAAATCGATCGAAATTTGTATTTAAATTGTATAGAATTTTCGATCGATATCGAATGCGATAATTTGGCCCCTGGTTTTTATGAGAAAAACATTATCATCACTGTCGATAATTCGATTCGATTTAATTTTTATATTCGATATGTGAGGACTAACACGATGCACGGTATACAAAACATCTTTATTGACGATATGAAAAAATTCCATTTTCATATTAATCTCGTTTGTGTGAACACGAAATTTTTTGCTGCCTTTTAATTTTGTAATTCAGCCAAAATATATGATATTTTCTAAAATGATTACATGCTGCAATAAAGCGACCGTTTTTTTTTTTGTATTTTTCTCAGTTTTGCATGTCATCTTAATAAACATCAGTATTATTAAATCACGTTTAAAATCAATTTACCGCGAAACTTTTAATTTTTGTTGATTGCTTTAAAAGCATCATCCAGATTTACACTACTTACACCGGGTTTGTGCTTACTTTTCCTTTTCTTTATTATACACAAATTTCCATTTAGTTTTACCATTTTCTATTTGGATAAAATTGTGTTTTACACGGGCATATATCGAGCACAAGCCAACATACATACGTGAAGTAGCATCAAAGGGATCGGTAGCTTAGTGTTAACATCATTAACAAAGAACCGAACAACTGTTTAACACACACATACAGAATTTTGATTGCTTGCCAACGAGCTGCCTCCTCTAAATGCATTAAAATTATTTGCTCATATTATTTGTTTGAAAGGAAATGAGAATATTTTTATGGTCGTGTATGTGTGCCAATATTGTTATATAGTATTCATACACATTAAACGGTAGTGTTCATTAATGTATATTTTAAGTATGTTGTGTTTCGATTAGGTTTATGTTTAAGTAATTTCTAAGAACAAATTTTGAAATTAAATAAATAATATTATTTATTTTTTATGGGCTACTATAACATAATGAATGAATGAATGCATCTGGTTGGTGCTACTGCCAGCTCATCCGAAGCCATTCAATCTTCATATTTGGAATATTTTCACAGTGTTATACTTATATACAAACTCTCACACATAAAACGATATCAGCATCATACCTAAGTCAAACTTTTTTGGTTTGAATTTTATACTTGGAATGGTGGAATAAAAAATTCAGCAAAATGGGACATGAAGAAAAATAATCCAACGGTAACACGGGTATTAAAACAATAACATGTTAACATCAGGTTGATACAGTTCTCGGATTCTTTTTCACAATAAAATTTGTGTTAATAGCAACTGTTATCACATTCAACTAATAACTGGTGATAAACACAATACACATGAGCACTGATGATGAAGGTGTTGCGGCTTTCGAAAACAGCTGTTCTGCTCTGCTGTGTAAGTTGAATAAAACTGATGTTGACTTTCCTTTGTGCCTTGAAATATTTGTCATGTCTTTCTAAGATTGTGGGTGCTGTTGGCTGAAGTAGTAGAACACGAGACTATGAAGCGGAGGGTCGTGAGTTCGAGCCCCAGCTGAGTCATGAAATATTGTGTTTAATTCTTCTAATCAGCATTAGTGCGTGGTTGTGTTAGTAACAGCACCCACCTTCGTCGGCCCTGTAGCAAAAATTAGCCGGCGAAGTAAATGGTTGAAATAGCTACAAAAACAACTGTCTATCTTCTCATCTTTCCTAATCTGTCCCCTCAATACTATCCCCTCGTTTTCAGTTCCAGCACAATGCATTGCATATATAGGGGTCATCCCCTGAGTGCTGGTCCAAGATAAAAAAAAAAAAAAAAAAAGATAAAAAAAAAAAACAAATTTCGAACAATTAGCCTATGAATCTTAATTCAAATTAATCTATTTCCTTTTTTTATTAACGCAATTAGTTAAATGAAATTGCTAATGGCCGAAAAGGTTTTTAAAAATTTGTGCGTTTATATTTTTGCACAGAACTTTCACTTTAAAAATTTTCCCTGATATTAAAATGATTACATTTGATACTTCACTGCACCAGAAAATACGTTTCAACTACACCAACTTTTAAATATGCAAGTAAATGTTTTAGTTGGTGACAACACTGTAATGAATCTATCACATAATTTAAAAAGTGATAGAAAACATGATGGTTGTCAGTCGCATAGTCGTCATAATGAAAATCATCATCGCCATCACCATCACCATCGCCATTCTCAACGTTATCGTCACCATCGTAGATGACTAACAAGCAGACAATGCAAACTTCACTATTCACCATCATCATGCACACACACACTCAACTGCAGAGCACCAAAATCTGTAATGAAACTGCCAACCAGTCTGTCCATCAGTTTTAAGTTGAATTCTGCGATAGTTTATCTTTATTATGGTACGCGTCAGGTATGGATAATTAAGATGTTATTGCGCTATACTAAACTTTTACTTAAGCAAGGAATTTTTGCTAAAACTGTCAACTTTGAAAAAGTTATGTTTTCTAAAGTATGAAAATTCATATATAGAAAAACTTATTTATAAGCTTTAGTTTTCAGCCAGTAGAGGTGTCCAGCAGTCTTCTGCTCACAAAATATATTCGACGTGAAATGAAGCTTGAGCCATTTCGTTTCGAACGAGCATTAATACAACAAGATACGCATGCAAATTGATGAAATCTTTAATCAAAATAATTGTTTTATTCGTCGAACTTATCGTGCACTTTTTCCATGTTATGGCGTAAATAATCATTCTTCAGAGCGGCTAATTCGAAGAACGTATTGGATGATCGTTTTGGGACCACATTTACTGTTACTGATAATGAGTATCCCATGACATGCCGAACATTGTGCACTGAGGAAGCTGTAGCGGCTGTAAAGAAAGCATTGAAGATGATCTTACTCAGTCAATTCATCGCCGTTCTCAGCAACTGGGATTGTGATCTGACACTTTATGGACGATTTTTTTAATTGTTGAAAACTGGTGTTCCAGATTGCGCCTTCTACGTGTGGCCACATGACAGAAATCATATTTAAACATTAGCCCAATTCACAATCCTGTGCAAATGGTCTTGCATAATAGCATTTGCAAATTGAGAGAGTATTTGAGAGCTTTTTCAATGTATTTTGTTGGTGTAGAGTACAATTATTTTGCAAATGCAATGATGCACGCCCATTTGCACAAGATTGTGAATAGGGCTATTAATTTTACAAAATTTTCTTTCCAATAAAGGCCATTTCATTGATCTTAAAAATATATTTCCTTGTTTTATTATGATGTAAACCTGTGTGTAAACTGAACACAGTTTAACATTCGCAGCTGTCAAACTATAGTTATCGCTATTGATAGTTTTCATGTAGCTAAAAGAAAACACCCGCTATAATAATTTTAAAGCAGTGGAATATGTTTGATAGAGTTTAGTTTTCCATCCCTTGGCCGTATACAAGTACTTTTTCAAATTATAATGGTTTCTCTTTATATTCATCGCATGTCTTGTAGTCATTCACACAAACTCCTCTGCAATTCTTAATCAAGTTTTTAGCGGTACATCATCATTTGTACAGAAAGCACAGTGGGTTGAAAACTACGAATAGTTTATATTTGTATCATTAACACAGAAAGGGCAAAGATTAGCATTTACAGGACATCACAATGGGCCTTTTGATGGCCTCCGAGTGTTTTTCTCGCTTTACTGCGGGCAGCCCTTTTAACCTAACCTAAAGCATACACTGGAAAACATGATGAATGTTTATAAATTGTTGGTGGGTGCTGTTGGCTGAAGTAGTTAACACTCAGACCAAACTTTGACTTCTCTCTCAGTTATGAATATGGTATCGAATTTTTCAAATCTCCATTAATACCTATTGTAACGACGAAGGCATTATGCTGATCGTTGAACGATAATTTGCGACAGCGCTTAACACAGTCATGTTCTAAAGAGCCTTTTACAACAGCATCCTCCTGGCGAACTTTCGTTAGCGAAAATTAGTTGGAAAAGTAAAAAATTAAAATTAACTACAGCGAATTCTCTATTTTTTTTTCATCTTTCTGCGTCTGTCCTCTCTACATCTTCCATAGTTCCAGCATTGAATCAGTAAAGTTCATTAGATTACCTCGGCATCAAGTTAAAAAAATAAAAAACCAAAAGATCAAAAAAAAAAATCGCTATAAATTTAATTTTTCAACTGCACACTAGAACAGAACGACGATATTTTCGGCATTTACTATATTTTCATCCTCAGTACTCATGAGCATTTTTTTTGTATCTGTTAGATGGCTTATATTAAAAGCCAAAATAGTTTTTATTCATTGAATTTTAATGGAAAAAATTGTGTACGAGAATTGCATCAACATTAAATGGATATTAAAACTAATTACATGACTGTACTATTGCCATTTGAATATTTTCTCTCTGTCCCATTTCCTCTCTGCAATATTCTGCTCTTTCTAAAACATGTTATTCCATCGAAATTATCAGCATTTCGAAAATGAAAAAAAACTATATATAGGGTGTTTTTTGTACAGTGACACTAGTTTAAATCGTAAAAAACAAGGAAATATATTATTGTATTCTGATATTTTTAAGCTTAAGGTCTCTTTATTTTAGTTTAATTTTTAATTTCAATATTTCGTCACTCTTTTGTGTGACTTCTTCAGGAAATTAATTATTTTATAAAAATATCAATAATATAATTAATTTCCAGAAAAAGTCACACAAAGGAGTGAAGAAATATTGAAATTAAAAATTAAACTAAAATAAAGAGACCTTAAACTTAAAAATATCAGAATACAATAACAATTAAAAAGAGGTCAAGAAACCAGAAGAATTTAAGGAAATATATTTTTAATTTCAATGAAACGGGCTCTATTGGTAAGAAAATTTTATGAAATTAAAATTTAAATATAATTGCTGTCATGTGGACGACAGGCGCAATCTGGAACACCAATTTTCAACAGCTAACCAAATCGTCCATAAAGTGAAAGGACACAACACCAGTTGCTACGAACGACGAATTGATTGTTTAGGATTATCTTCAATGCTCTCGTATACAACGGCTACAGCTTCTTCAGTGTACACTGTTCGGCGTCTAATGGAATGCACATGATCAGTAACAGTAAATTTGGTGCGACAACGAGCTATTGTTCTTCGAATCGGCCGCTCTGAAGGACGATTATGTACGCCACAAAATGGAAAAAGTGCACGATGAGTTGGACGAATAGAACAATTATTTTGAATAAAAATTTCAACAATTTTCACGCGTGGCAAACAACACCAGAGTTGTGACACTTTAAAAAAAAAGAGTTATATATGCCAAGTGAAAACAGTTCTCATATACAAATCCAATATCTAATTATATTTTGTAAACGTTTTATGGATTTTCATTAGCAAATATCCTCCCATACATTTGAAGAAACATCTGTTAATGCTGAAGACTCGCTCACTTTAATAACCATAAAATCGAAATACATAAACACAAAAATTTACTAGTTCAACGACTCGTTATAGAATTGAAAGGCTAGTCATCTAGAAATTAATATAATTTCTAACACCCTGTTGTTTATGGGGGCTTAATTAATAAAAATTTCATGTGCTAAATCAGTACAGTTAACATGAGTTCTTAATTAAGAGCGGAAGTATATTTCGTGTAATAAATAAACGAGCCCACAATATTACAGAAATAAGCAAGCAATCACAGACTATGCTATTTCATTTACACACTCGCACAACAAACAGCCGTGTAATAAAAAGGATAATATTTATAGCTTTCAATCCTGTTTTTCATTTTAATATATTACAGTGTGTGTGTGTGTGTGTAATTTGTTGTAAAATATTTAAGTCATTATGGTCTAGTCATAGAGTACGCGGAGACACAACTAACACAAATGGAAAAACTGTGTTAATAAGAGAGAATGTTTGCCTACTGTGTTAAATTTTGATTTAGAAACATGATGTTTTTGAATTGAAAACAGAATTTGCCTTTTTTTAAATAGAATGAAATTTTACTACAAAAACTATACTGAAATTTCGATTTACCGAAAACTGTGAAAAAATATTGTTCTTTGATTTTAATATCGAATTCAAGTCTGGCCTCTATGCATATTCTATGTCTCTGATTTTCTGTACGGATTGAATAACTTGAACACTTTCAACGTCACACAAATTGTTTATTCAGCTCCAGTTATGTTACACTTATGAGTGTCACAAATTACAATCATAAATGGGTAGACAATTAATTAAGTTGACCTACACTGTACAACACAGAAAAAAAAGAGGGAACAAAAATTTACATATACTAGTGTCCGCATTTTCATTCGCAGAGAAACTCATATAAAGGGTCCGCCATCTAACGTTTTTTTTTTCAACTAGTGCTTATTTCGTGAATGGTAACACTCAGCTCATGTCTGATTTAACAGATAATTAGTTTTATCCTTCCGCTGAACGAAACTGGTTGACCATCCAATGCGTTTTCGCTTCGCTAAGTGGGTCTGCGATCGACTTACAGAAGATGCCGATTTTGCCAAAAAATCATCTTTTCAGATGAAGCTCATTTTGATGTTGGCGGGTGTGTAAACAAGCAAAATTGTCGCATTTGGGGCACAGAAAACCCGCACGCATACATTGGAAAGCCGACGCACCCAAAATGAGTCACTGTTTGGTGCAGATTTTGGTCCAGAGTCATAATTGGGCCATTTTTCTTCGAAAATGAGCAGGGAGTGGTCGTTACAGTCAATGGCGATCGTTATCGGGCCATTTTGAACGAATTTTTGTTCACAAAAATTTAAGAGGAGGATATTGGCAACATTTGGTTTCAACAGGACGGCGCTACGTGCCACACAGCCGAAGCTACATTCGATGTTTTGCGCCCTGTTTTTGAAGATCGCATTATCAGCCGCAGAGCTGATGTCGTTTGGCCACCTCGGAGCTGCGATTTGACACCGTTAGACTATTATTTGTGGGGTGCCGTCAAAAAATGTGTTATGCCAACAAGCCAGAGACAATTGACGCTTTAAAGGACAATATACGTGAAGCCATTGGTGAAATACAGCTGCACACAATCGATAATGTGCTTAAAAATTGGACCGATCGTGTAGGCTACTGCATGGCCAGCCGAGGCAGCCATTTGAATGAAATTATTTTCCATTATTAACCGCAAGGATTGTACTTTTAAATAAAAAAATTTGAGAAAAGATTCAGTAGTTTTTTTTAAACCATTTTCAAAAGAAAAAAGTTATTTGGCGGACCCTGTAGTTCTAACATTTTTCTAAACCTATAACTCCGTCTATACTGAAAGTCGTGGCCTTTATTCAACCAAATTCACAGAAACTAGTCAAACCTATAATTCGAACTAAGAAAATTATTAGCACACATAAGCATTGCATATATAGGGGTCATCCCCTGAGTGCTGGTCCAAGATAAAAATAAAAAAAAAATTATTAAAAACTATTTAAAGTCATTTTAATTACAATCAAATTATTAGTGAAAAATGTGTAGCCGCTCTGCATTTCAATTTATTATATATTTTGTATTAAATTCATACCATTTAATAAATGGTTTGCCAATCTTTATCCCAGAGTCGTTCCCTTTTTTTTCTTCTCTTACCCAAACAAATTAAATTATATGTTAAATTACTACTTTTTTATATCCCTCTTTTCTGTTAAGGGATATAGAGTGTTGACTAGAGTTCATTAAATTTTATTGAATTTCATATTAACACCATAAAAATTCTTTTGCACTTGCAAATGCAAACATGAAGGTGCTCACAATCATACAGGAAAATAATAAATACACACACAGCGACACATATAAGGCAATAAAATAGATTGACTTGCAAAGTCAATTGCACACATACACAAAAATAAATATATTTGTTAAAAAAGTTTTTTTTTATTTTATAGTTATAAAGCCATCGTGCTGTTTTTTCTTCCTTCCCTAATAAAAAAAAAGCCAACGTCCAAACATCTACATTAACGTGCAAGTGGATTAACCACTAACTGAGTTTAAAAGTATTAGTGTGTTAGAGCACATAAGCAAATGTCAAACTGACAGGTACACTTAACTGACGTTTCAACAGACAAAGGCAACATACTCACACATACATACACACACTTGCACCACTACACATCTAAACACATTGAGCCATACACTCTTGCCATAATTCTCAATAGTATAAAATAGTTAGTGAATTATTCAGACAGTTCATAAATAATCTTCAGATTGATGGAATATTATGAATAAAACATGTTTACTTATCGTATATGGTCCCTGGTCACTGGCAGGCATGTGCATGCATATGTGTGCTTTCATTTGCCTCCCGACACATGAAAAGAAAGCTGGCATAAAACCACCAACAAACACACCCGCTTTTATTTCCATGTTGTACTGTTTGCAAAGAACACCAAAAATAAAAGAACAATATAAAAGAGGTGAATGTATTATTGGAGCAAAAACAGAAAAGGAAAAAACTACACACCAGCACAACAAACGTACTACAATGGAAAAGTAAATAACACACGAAGCATATATTTCGCTTATGCCTTTTCTGGCTTTCCTCATCTGACAGACTTCTGCTGCTGCTGCTCTCATTCAATTTTCATTACGCTATTCAGTATTCTCTATTCCGTTTATAACGGTTTGCAGCTTCCAATGGAAGCCAAAAATTTATTTGTAGCAAACACACCTTTTGCAAGTCCAACGAGCTGAAGGACTGACTCTGTGTGTCTGGTATGACAAGGTACAGCATAAATGCTTTTTAATGACGTCATAAAATTTCATCGTTTCATACGTGCACACACACAAACATTTCTACATTTATTTCAGATCAAAATATCTTCAACCACCGTTTCTAATAGTAAAACAAATCACATCCTTTCGCTCTCGCTCTCCGCTGCTCTCCTCTTATATTTCATGTCAATTTCAAAGCTTTATTAAATTTAAAACTCTCTGGCCTTCTCAATGGAGAGAAAATTGCACACTTACACATACACAAAATAAACACAGCATCACAATACGACCGTAAAATGTAAACACAAGTCTATGTGCGTGCGTGTGCGTGCAGCAGCATGTTTGTGCGTGTTTTCGCTTTAAACTTTATTTCCTTTGAGATATTTTTATTCAACTTCACTGTATTTAATGTTTTATCTTTTTCCTTGTTCACTTTTCTTTTTTTTTTTTTTGACTTGAGTGCCGTTCGCTTGTGTGTGCGTGTTCCCATCATTATAATGGAAGATTTTAAAAATTTTACTTTTGATTTTCTGCTTGATTTATCAGCAAAAATGTATGGATTTTATGTACAGCAAACGACAAGAAACACAAAATTGAACTCCCTTCGGCGTTTGAAATTCACAATAGCATCCTGACATTCACATCGTATATTTAAAAGTGTGTCTGTGCACTTGCACAAATGCTGATGCGTATAAAACGATGTATTTATTTACAGAACACACACACACACACGCACACAAACTAATTACACGCTTCTTTTATTTTTCAAACGTTGCATGTGTTATAGGGAGTGTGTCTTATGGATATGCTGTCGACATGTTGGATCTTATATTGAACGAACTTTTTGTTGGAAATCTTCTCGTAAATCTTAGGTTTTGTTTAGCATTTCTAATGCTGCTGCAGCTGCTGTTATAAAGATACATTTGTAATGATAACAACATCTATATTTCACACTTGCAGAAGAGAACTCAAGCTGAATTTGTTTGCCATACAAAAATTTACAATAGAATTATTTTAATATCGTTTACATGCGTTCAAACAATACACAATCAAGTGGGGATTCGTTGTAGTGAATATATCAAAATAATAACGATCTAATTTATGTGTCCTTTAAGGCAAAACACAGTGAGTGCTTTTATTGGAAGCGCATTATCTTAAATTATTAAATGAAGCTCATGCAATTAAGGATTCGTTTAATAATATATTTCGAGATTTGCTTAATGTTTTGTCTCAAATAAATATTTATATGCTTTAAATGGTGACGTCCTTGAGTGTGACAATTACATGGCATATATGGGCACTTCAGTGTGCTGGTTTACAATTAACGCAGGCCGATTAAAAGATTTTAAAACATAAGCAAAGATCTATTGACCTGGAAATAACCGCTAAAGAGATAATTGTTTGCCAGTGTTTGCTTAAATATTAAATGCACTCGAGATGGCCGAGTGATTAACATTGTTTTTAATATTATTATTTCGTAATTTAATTTAACACAACGCACTGTGGGGTGAAAGACCTCACAAGTGTCGATTAATTCAAAAGATTAATTTTAACTTTCACAACCGTATTTGGTACCATATGAAAGTAGATAAAATTCTACATCACTAACTGTAGAAATAAAAGTTCTTGGTAGCTTATTTTATTTGCAGTGTGTGTTCAAATTTCAATAATACATGGAATATTGGGAATATTAATCGTCAGTGTTGGGGAATTTCGTACTAACCAAAAAGGTAATAACTTAAAAATATGAATGTGGTAACTTCTAATATTCAATTTTCGTTAAAAACATTGGTTAAATAGTTGATATTCCTACTAACTAGCACCACTTGCAAAAGTGGAAAAATTGAACAAAAGAACGCTGATGAGATGGCGTAGCGGCCTCGAAATCAATACTGATCCGTTCTGCTGGTTTGATGATTATTGAAAATATTCTTATTATTCCAATCTTAATATAAAAAATAATAAATAGAATTTGAACAAATTCATTTATTAATAAAATAATAAAAAATCATTTGCAGTCATGCAGATTCGAACTTAAGCCCGTGGAAAAATTAAAAATTTTTGTTATTTTTGCGCGCATTAATTAAAATAGAAAATTTTTATATTTCAAGTGATTATAGTTTTTGTTAAGACTTCTATAAGTAAAAGTTTTATAATGTTACCATCAACTTCAGCTATATGAGCATTTAAAAAATTATTTTTTGTTTAGATAAATGTTTTAGAAATATTAAAAAGAAAAATTAAATGTCTCCAAAAATGTGGTGTTTTTGATATATACATTGAGTTTCAACAACTTTGCGGATGAGTGCAGGAAAAAATGCTTTTATGCTCTTAAAATGTAATATTTTAGCTAATAAATCCCACAATACCTATTTTTGCGCATTTGTGCGATTTTTGAGTTCTGAAGGTTTTTGTGAGAGAATTCCGGTTGCTAAAAATCAATGTGAAAAAACCAAACAAAAAAACAAGTTGTTTTTATTATTTTTTCTAAAGACACATAAGGTATGCTCTAATTTACAATTTAATTTACTAATTTATCGTTTTTCATTCCAAAGTTACAGCAAAAATGGTCAAATAAGACCATTTCCTCCAAAATGCAAAAAAGCCCATAAAAGGTTAACAATTTTTTTTTTACAATTTTTTTTAAAATGCTTGTTTTTTATGTATTTATTAACTGCCTATTTCTCATTGTCGAATAAATTTTTTCTTTCGTATAAATATACTTAAAGCAAAAACAAAATTTTAAATTGTTTTTATTTCAAATGTATTTATACGAAAGAAATAATTCATTCGACAATGAGAAATAGGCAGTAATACTCATCAATAAAAATTAACAACATTTTAATATTACGAGTTCTATGAATTAATCGCCACTTTCTCTACCATTCACCCCACTGTGCAACGGCGGCATAAAAAGAAATATCGAATTCTAAAATATACTTTAATTGTTTGTTAATAAACTCCCTTTAAACCAACAGCAACAAAATAAATGCTGCAAGAAACAAGAAGAAAATAATCAAACGGCAATACGGGTATTAAAGCAATAATGTGTTACCATCAGATTGATACAGTTCTCGTATGCAATTTTCTAATAAATTTTTTTTATCATATTCAACTACGCCACCTAATAAGTGGTGGCAAACACAATACACATGAGCACTGATGATGAAAGCGTTGCGGCTTTCGAAAACAGCTGTTCTGCTCTGCTGTGTAAGTTGAATAACTAAAAACTGATGTTGACTATCCTTAGTGCCTTTGAATATTTATCATGTCTTTCTGAATTTAAAATAAAAAATATTTCGAACAATTGGCCTATAAAATCTTAATTCAATTTAATTATATTTCCTGTTTTTGCAGGAAAACAAAAATATTTTTGCAATAGCTTGTTAACGCCAATAGACCTGTTCAAGATTTCCTTTCACTTCAAACTACATGTAGAAATACTTTCTATTTAATAAAATTAATTTTAAGTGCGATATGAATTTGCTGATTCAAGTGGATCATCTGATGATCGAAAATGTTTACGCCCGCAACCATGAAGCTTCTTTAACTCTTAGCATATAATATATACTCTTTACTTTGAATAGCATCACATTTTCCTACCTCTACATCAAAAAGGCACACACTATGTTACTAATTAATTAATAAAATAGCTCAATATGCCTTGTACGATTTGCAATACAGTTCACAAAGAAATGAACACATTAGCTCGAGCTTTATTTGTTAAAAGTACGTTTCTTTGGTGCTTTTTTAATTAACAAAGTGACAGCAGCTATTGAAAATTGGCACTAAATCTGGCCTTGTGCGCTTAAGGCCAGGGTCTTTTATTGCAGGTAATGATTATAAAAATACTTTGGTAATTAAGTAATAAAATTATTCGCTTATAAACTCTGCCAGTATTTTTAAATTCAGTTAAAAAAAAATTTTTTTTACTTCGTAAACTAGTTGTACTGAATTTTATGTAATTACTCTTGTCACAATATATTTAAAATAAGGATAATTATGCACCTGATAAAATGTACGCGATGCAATTACATTCACACCAAAAGCTTGGGGCAGAGAATATGTTTTTGTTTGTTTGTGCTGTACATCAAATAATTTGTTAGTTAAAAATTTAGTACAACAAAAGTAGCGTACGATATTTATTATGGAACAAATAGTTTTTATCTTAATGAGCAGAAGTTTCAGTTGCAGATTGCGTTGCCAAAATTTCGAAATGCAAAAGAAAAAAAGATATCGCCCAACAGCAGCAACATTAAACAACAAACTTTTATTTATATGCAATATGAATAATGATGGCAACTACTCGTATCACTGGCATGACGAAAAGAGTGCAAAAAAAATGTACGTTAACTTTCATGCACTCACTCGCGTACATACGAGTATTAGCAATTTTGAGTGCATGTGGATGTGTGCATATGAATTTCAATGCACTGCAGATTTTATTTTTGTTAGATATTTAGGAAAAAGCTATTTGTATTCCACTCACAATACTAAAATAATAATATAATTTTATTTTTGTAAAATATATTTTAAAATGGCAGATATCAGTTTAATAAAATCCATCAAATTAATTCGGCTGTTTAAAGTAAAATCACATTTTTAATAAAATCAAGTGACGCTTGCTAGCCATATTACATGTTTAATCTCCACTGTCATCTTGTGCAATAAAGGGTGCTATTGACTGACGTAAGTAGTTAACACGAGATTCTAAAGTGGAGGGTCTTGAGTTCGACTCCGCACTCTGTCATGCATATTGTAGCGAATTCTTTTGATCAGCATTAGCGCAAGGTTGTGTTAGTTGTTGTCAGTCTGTTGCAGTGACGCAGGCACAGTCCTGGTCACTCATCAGACAGCAATTGGTTCTTGTCTCTTATCAATTACAGCGATTGACACTCTCAAGTGCTTTGAGCAGAAGAACAGCATCTTCCTTCATCGGCCCCAAGGCGAATTCACTACTAGGTGAACTCGTCTTGCAACCCTGCAGAAACTACATGTATTTTGTTTGTGTAAAATAGTTCTATCTGTCAAATATACTTGACTAGAAAGAAATAAGAAAAAAGGCGATTGTGATGGCGATACTGAAGACAAAACAACACAGAAACTCAGTAAGAAAATGGTAAAGTATATATTAAATTGAATTAAGATTCTATAGGCTAATTGTTCGAAATTTTAATTTAAATCTCAGAAAAACATGATAAATATTCCAAGGCACAAAGGCAAGTCAACATCAGTTTTTGTTATTCAACTTACACAGCAGAGCAGAACAGCTGTTTTCGAAAGCCGCAACCCTTTCATCGTCAGTGCTCATGTGTATTGTGTTTATCACCACTTATTAGGTGACTTAGTTGAATGTGATAACAGTTCCTATTTACACCAATTTTATTGTGAAAAAGGATACGAGAATTGTATCAACCTGATGTTAACATGTTATTGTTATAATACCCGTGTTACCGTTTGATTATTTTTCTTCATGTCCCATTTTTTCTGAATTTTTTGTTCCATCATACCTAAATCAAACTTTTTTGGTTTGAATTTTATACTTAAGTACATGTGAACGTTTTTCCAATTTTTTTTTTATATTTTTTTTATTTTATTATTGTTAGCTCAAGCCATAGCTTAAATTTGTATGTAGTAAGAATTTAACGAACACTTATATTGCTATACTAAATTGAATGGGACATGAAGAAAAATAATCAAACGGTAACACGGGTATTATAACAATAACATGTTAACATCAGGTTGATACAATTCTCGTATCCTTTTTCACAATAAAATTGGTGTAAATAGGAACTGTTATCACATTCAACTCAGTCACCTAATAAGTGGTGATAAACACAATACACATGAGCACTGACGATGAAAGGGTTGCGGCTTTCGAAAACAGCTCTTCTGCTCTGCTGTGTAAGTTGAATAACTAAAAACTGATGCTGACTTTCCTTTGTGCCTTGGAATATTTATCATGTCTTTCTGAGATTTAAGAACAAAATTTCGAACAATTAGCCTATGAATCTTAATTCAATTTAATATAGCAATATAAGTGTTCGTTAAATTCTTACTACACATGTATTTTGTTTGTGTAAAATATTTCTATCTGTCAAGTACACTTCACTAGAAAGAAATAAGAAAAATGGCGATTGTGATGGCGATACTGAAGACAAAACAACACAGAAACTCAGTAAGAAAATGGTAAAGTATATATTTATTAAATTTGTGTGCCCAATAACTAATAATACTATATATAAAATTATTATTTTATACATTTTTATTCCTTCTAGAATCATTAGGTACTGCTAATATGGTAATCACAACAGCAGCCGCAAAACAAAAAACCAATTGAACAGAGGAGTCCACCCAAAAGATATTCAAGTCTGCGACGTTCTCAACAGAACGCCCAGCATATAGCTGATCGCCAGCAACAGCAACAAAGTCAGGCTCCTCCATCCATGCTGATGCCAACAGATCTGCATAAGATTTGCTTGAAGCAAATCTTATGCAGATGTATCATAAAGAAAATCTGCAGGCCTAAATGCAAGCCCGCCTATCCACCCAATTATGCTGCTCAAGCACATTTGCCTCAACACCAATCTGCTGCCGCGGGCAGTTTATTTTATAATAATCCTAATAATTTAGTGAAATTTCACTAAAATCCATATTTCTCTATTGAAAAGCCAACTGTTAAGGTTTATGGCCATTGGAGGTGATAGAGGACCACAAGAGCTACAAAATAAAATAAACTCTAGTCGCCCACATGTTACCGTTTTTCAAGGATTCTGGCTTATACTGCCCAGAATTTGACAGTTTTTGTATACGCAAAATCAAAGCTTATCGGCATAGCTATCGGCATACCAAAGTATTAATATATTATGAGAGCTGTGGACCTGGTTGTCTGTTCCGTTAATTTTTTTCATGGTTGGTCCAAAAATGTGGCCAGTATTCCATTTGGAATACAAACACTCGGATTTTTCATGCTTAACAGCGCTATGTTAACAAGCTAACAGAGCTCTGTTAACATACTTGGTTTGTGTCTAGGGTTCTATATTTCGAAATTTAACTGCACACAGGTATTTTGTTCGTCGTTCGCTGACGAAACAATTAGAAATAAGTCTATTTCAACTTTCGCTGAGTATGACGAATTTCGACCATTTGGTCACATTTTGGTGAGCATTTTCATATACACCAAGTGTTTTATTTTTGGCGACGAATATTCGCGACCAAAAATTCGTCGTTCGTCGCTGTTGTGTTCCTAGCATTACCCACAGAGTTTTATCTACAGCGCAAAATTAAGAATTATTTATAATTTCATAGCAGATTCCTGTTGCCTCAAATAAAATTGTTACTAAATTGTAAACAGTAATAAGTCAAACTTGAGACTACTCGCGCTACCATTTAAAAACATCATACCTCTAAAAGAATTTTTTTCCTGTTCTGGCGGATACATTTTTAAGTCGGCGTTTTCTTTTTACACTACGCTTTCAACTATTACGAATGCCCGGGTAAACGCTTGCGCGTTGTTAAGTAAAAATAAAAAAAAACAGTACACAAACATTCAAACCTACACACACTCACATACAACACAAACTTAATAACGAAGAGCTACAACTGCTTTCACATTTTCATTGTCCTGTTTGGCTTTTATCAACATTGACAGTGGACGTTGTTTAGAGTATCCTTATGTTTCTTTTTTATTTTATTTTCTTGTATTATTTTCGTTTTGTTTTCATTTTGTTTTGGTATTAGTACTCGCCTTCCACCAGATGCTGTGGCAATGGGCGATGCTGTTAACACTCGTATTTGCTTTCTTAAGTGTTAGTGCTTGTAAACATATACAATCGCATTAATTATGTACTCGTATTTATTTTCATTTTATTTCAAATGGCAAGTAAAATCAGAATGATGTTATTGTTACATTACAAGCGGCTTAGCATTTCCATACCGAAGTTACACAACAAAGACGAATGCTGTTCTATCGGCGAGTGCTTTTGCTGTGAAAGTGTTTGTATTTAGAGTTAAACAAGTGAAGGTCTTGCTGTCTGTCACAAGTTCTGTTGTCAGTTTGTATTAAAAAAAAACTATATTTAAAAATTCAGTTGACAATTATTTTTGCACGGACTTTTTACAATTGTGCAAGCACTTTGCCTTTGGTGAAATATCTGTAGCATTTCGTAAATAGTTTATATTCACACAACAGCAAAAGGAAAAGCTAAACATGTGTAAATTCTAATAACACATCGCACTAAGTGCGTGTGTGTCTTAGATTTGAATTCTCAAGTATTTTAATCATCTTGTAGTGGTTGCAAGATGGTGGAGATCACTTGCACTGAGGAGATCTTCTGATTACATAGATTTTAACAAAGTGTCTTCATTCTCTGCAGGCTGGAATTAAATGGAGTAAAATAGAAAGAGAACTTGCCATTTTGGGTATAAAATGATGGGACAAAAATGATCTGTGATGTTGACCGTGGGCTCTTTTCAGATTACATCGAGCTGTTTTGCTAATGAATCCAGTGTGTTTCAGGCTGACATTCTGACTATTAGGGATGCCTCCAAAAAGGAATTGGAGGCCTCCGTTGTCATTCCGTAAATAACGTAAATACCTCTCAGACCCCATAAAGTACATATACATATATATTCTTGATCAGTGGTAAAATGTAATACGATCTAGTCCTGTCCGTCTATCCCTACGTCCGTTTGTGGTAATCACGGTTCCGTCCAAACGAAGAGAGGAAGACCCTTTAAATTTGGTACAGAGACATTTCAAAGGATACCACAGGCAAACTTCTTAAATGGACTGAGTGGGGCCAGAGCAAAAAAAGTTCCCCTAATAAAAACTAAACTAACCTATGAAAAACAACATAATTTTTTAGATATCAAAAAGGTAATAACTTGAAAATATGAATGTGGGAACTTCTCATATTCAATTTTCGTTAGAATATTGGTTAAATAGTTGATATTCCTACTGACTAGCACCACTTGAAACAGTGGAAAAATTGAACAAAGAACGCTGATGAGATGGCGTAGCGGCTTCGAAACCAGTACTGATCCGTTCTGCTGGTTTAATGACTATGAAAAATATTCTTAATATTCCACTCTCAAAAATAATAAATAGAATGTAATCACGTTCATTTATTAAAATAAAAATAAAAAAATAAATAAAATATAATTTGCAGTTTCGCAGATTTGAACCTATAGCCTGTTGGGAAAATTAACAACCTGTAATACAATTTACATAAATAAAGGTTCACTATTAAAATAGAAATACATTAATTTAACATGATTTTTTTTTTTAATTTTTTTTTTTTTTATCTTGGACCAGCACTCAGGGTATGTCCTCTACATATGCAGTGCATTATGCCGGAACTAGAAAGGAGGGGATAGTATTCAGGGGAGAGATAAAGACTTCGCCGGTTAATTTTGGCTACAAGACCGACGAAGAAAGATGCTGCTGTTACTCTGCTTTTTTAGTACATGATCGTGTCAGTCACTGCCAATTATATTCAGTGACCAGTGCTATGCCTTCATCACTGAAACAGGTTGGCAACAACTAACACTACCATGCACTAATGCTGATCAGAAGAATTCAACACAATATTCAGGACTCAGCGGGGGGTTAAACTCAGGACCCTCCGCTTCATAGTCTCGTGTTCTACTACTTCAGCCAACAGCACCCTTTGTTAAGCAAATGATATATTTTTATGTCAAAGAAGAACCAAAGCATTAAGGTAGGAGCCAGAAAATTAGTTTTTTTTACCACGCCCCATTTAGTAGGCGTTAACGTAACATATTATATGCAAAAATAGTGTAAATATTTAAGAAATTGTATTACTTAAGCATTCATGGAGATATTCACCCCGATTGTGTTTAGCTTTTCACGCCTGCAAATTCGACAAATTGTAATAGCTTAAAGACAAAGCAAAAACTTTCTTTAATCTATTACAAAATGTCGAATCTGAAGGCGAAAAACGCCAAACACGATAAGGGCGATTCTATCATATTTGGTAAAAAAAATAATCAAAACGGTAACACGGGTATTATAACAATAACATGTTAACATCAGCTTGATACAGTTCTCGTATTCTTTTTCACAATAAAATTTGTGTAAATAGGAACTGTTATCACATTCAACTAAGCCAGCTAATAAGTGGTGACAAACACAATACACATGAGCACTGATGATGAAAGGGTTGCGTCTTTCGAAAACAGCTGTTCTGCTCTGCTGTGTAAGTTGAATAACAAAAACTGATGTTGACTTGCCTTTGTGCCTTGGAATATTTATCATGTCTTTTTGAGATTTAAATTAAAAATTTCGATCAATTAGCCTATAGAATCTTAATTCAATTTAATAAAAAAATAGTGGTTACACTTATTTAGTCAAATATTTGATGGATGTGAACGTAGCTTAAGTCATGTGTAACATGAAATCTGATGATGAAATTGCAGCGGCTTTCGAAAACAGCTGTTCTGCTCTGCTGTTTAAATTAAATAATTAAAACTGATACGCACCGTCCCTACTGCCTTCGGATTAGGCTTGCCAGATCCAGATTATCAAAAAGCTGGACATGTGAATTAAAAATGCTGGATATTAAAAAAATCTGGACATTTTGAAATAAAATTTTCACGAAAAGTTACTTGTTTATTGTACAAACAATTTTATTAATTATGTCTACATATCTTTCATTTGCTGCAACAACGTCACAACTCAAAAAATTAGTTTCTTATTTTAATGTAGAATTAATTATCGCTTCTATATTTATCTTAAGTAAAAAATTTATGTAAAAATCTTTTCGTTTTCCCATTGACTGACTTCTTTGCAAATTGAAAACTTTAATTATGACTTTTTCCAGCATATGAGCGGTATGTATTTAAGAATTAAAATTAAATAACGAAAACAAAAAATCATACCAAAAAGGCGCAAACAAAACAAAAAAAGCTACTAGATATTTTTGTAATTTGAAGTAAAAAAGTTATAGTAAATTTATTTTGCTGCTTTAAAAACTATTTTAAAGCAGCAAATAAATATTAAGAGCATTTTTTGGAAAATTGTTTTTAGCTCGACAAATTTCTTTTTAGCTTGAAACTGGACAGGCCATTAAAAAGCTGGACAATCCAGCCAAAACAAGCCCGACTGGCAACCCTACTTCGGATATTTATTGTATTTTTGAAATACATCAATTAGCCTATAAATTTTAACTGAATTTATTATGACATACAAAACACTTTTCGTATTTGCCACTAAAGGCATTAAGTGCTTTATTTTTAATGAAATCATATTTTCATAATATTATTTATTAAAACATTTTGCTAAATTATGATAATACACATGCATTATAAGCACGTTGAAGAAAACAAAAGCAAAACGTGAGCAACGGACATAAAACAGAAAAATAAATATCGATTATCTTTTCAAACCTTAAAACTGTTTAATTCCCATTTCAATGCATATTAAATAAAAATACTCATTTTGTTATACACTATGCGCACTTATGCAAATTAAATTGTTAGCGAAAATAAAACATTTTCCCACACACACAAAAAAAAAAAAAAATACATTGAAATTTATAGACCCAAATACACGTGGCAGGCTCTAAACATGTATCCTGCCAATATTTTTATGCGAGAGAAAATACTACGCGAATCAAAGCCAACAACACACAGACGCATGTAGAAGGCGTGTGAGGCAAACACGAACAAACGAACAATGAGAAACAAAACAAAACAAAAACATTGTTTATTTTTAACAAAAACTTATTTTAGGATGGCACACACAACCGCACATTTATTGTGTTTATTTTTGTTGTTACTCTGCTGCTGTTGTTTTCATTTGCACATGTGTGCACATCATTATCCTACAGATACTTGCTGTCGTACTTACTTATTTACTAACATTTTTGTCAGTCAGTTGGGCCGACAGTTAGACATTTAGCCACTACTTTAGTGCCTATGTATGTGTGTGTGTGTGTGTGTGTGTGTGCACGGGTGAGTTGTTTGGTTGAATGGCTGATTGTGTTGTTTAGCATGGATTTTGTTTTGTAATCTTTATGTTTCCATTCTGTTGATGATTTTTAGCCTGTTTTGATGCTGCTGTATGACGAGGCTGTTGTTATTACCAGTTCGTAACATATTCACGAATTATTAAAAATTTAAAAGCTGACGAAAACTTTTAACTCTGCAGTATGAACATCATTATTATTATCTTTTTTTTTACAATTTAACAATGTGTATGAGGAGGCGGGCGGCAGGCGTTAAAAGTTTTGCGAGAAAATTTATATAAAAAAATACTCCAAGGATCAATTTGTACTTGCACGATGATAAGTAAAGTTAGCTCTTCTTTTATTTCTAAATTTCTTCTAACATGTAAATAAAAATTTCCTATTCCCAGAATTATTTTTCCCAGATTTATTTTAAAACTCTCAGACTGCCGCTTCATAGTGTCCTTCATAGTACTTTAAGGCGAGGACAGGGTAATAAGAACAAAATTCATTTATCATCAAAAGCCAAGGTAAAGAATTTCATTTAACACAAGTTTCTTTGTTCAGCGACCAACTAGAAAATTCTAAACCACAACAACTTGAAAAAACACGATGGATAAAATAGGGAAGAATACAAACACCCAAAAACCAGAGATAAGCAACATTAACATTTACTTGACTTCACTACTTTTTATTTACACAAAAGGCGATGTGATGTGATGAAATTGTTGTTGTTGTTTTCTTTTTTCCTAATACTGTGAGTAAGTTTTCTTGCTTGAAGGTGGTGACTGGAAATCATAATTCTGCAAAAAGGTTTATTTCAAAACCACAACTTCCTACTTGAGCTTTTGTTCGAAATGAAAATTTTAGAAGTACAAAAGGCTACAGAAAAAAAAAGTGCGATACAATAGAACATAAAAGTGTAATAGCACAGTATCTCTATTAAAAGTGTTGCAAGAATAAATTGATGGTGCGGGAGAAATATAAAAGTTAAAGCGAAACAAGAATAGCAAATAGCCTTCATTAAGATGCAATCTTTGAAGAAACCTTTTGCGTGCAAACATTGAACAAGAAATATATATATATATTTTTTTTTTTTGCCTAATTTTATCACATTTAGTGCGAATGATAACTGATATTAATGTGCCAGTCTTGACTTCTTATTTCTGCTAGTTTGCAGCCTCAAAGATAAGAAATTTAATAATACTTGCTGGCAGCATGATTGTGACAAACATGTCCTATGTTCCGCGTTACTAATTTAAGAGTTCCAGAATTTTCTATATATTCCGTTGTTAATAAAAATTTATATATATCCTAAAAATTCTTATTGAAGATTGGAATACATCATACGAATTCTTAGGTGCTAATTTTTTAATCGTTTGCCCTCTATTTACTTTTAATTTCCTTAGAAATGTTAAACATTTTGAAAGGCAAAGCCACCACGCATTAGTTTTTGTGCTTTCGTTACATGAAAAAATTGTGTGCAAAACAATAAAAAAAATACACTTTAAAATTTCCTTCAACTGGAAAGAGACTTACAAACTTGGGAAATTAAGAAAAAACAAGTAAGAACGTTATTTTCGACCGGCTCGAATCTTAAATACCCTCCAAATATTTAGTAAATAAAAACTTTATTTTTAATCTTATTAAAATTTACCTTTTTCTGGTATTTGGCTTAAATAAAGAAGAAAAAAAAAATCAATGAGTGTTCGAACTCACGGGCGATGTGTTAGCACCTTTTTGTTTATTTATTTTATATTAAACCCACAAAAAACAAAGAGAATGCAAAGCAACAGACAAACGTACATACATACATTGTTATGTTTGTACATAAGCTACATACGTTGCTTTCTTGCTATCTCATTTTTATATATGTACGTACAACCACGTCACTATTCTCTTTGCTATGCATAAGACAAAACCGAAGATCAACATAAAACACTTTTTTAATATTACTCCAAATTAATACTCCGAATTAAAATACTTAAATCTCCGCTCGCCGATATCGGATCGCCTTAATTTTTGGCCTAAACTCTCCGTCGAAACCCGCACTAGCGTTTTAATCCAAAAATTAATAAAATCTGCTATGAATTTCCGGAGAAAATTGCGTGGGAAAATTATATGAAAATCGCCCAATAATCACTTTCAATACCGACTGCCAAGCAACAACAACAAACAAACAAACTCTTACACTTACACTTGCGTATGTATTGAAACTGATAGTTCCCTGCAGGAGATGAAACTAGTATCAAATTAGTATTGCACTAGTACAAAAATCACCAGTACTAGTTCCCAACTGTGAACTTTCCTATACCATGTTAATGCTCAAATTAACATTGAGTGTGTTTGGAAAATTACTAGTACCATTGGTACTACATGGAAACTAGGGAGGGTACTAGTACTATTAGTACTAGATGAGTACTAGTATAATTTCTTCTAGTCGGATACTAGTACAATTAGTAAAAAAAAATCCCTAAATTTATTGGTTTTTTAATCCCAATGAAATTTGTTAAGTCTTTGTCTTCACAAGCAATTTTTGGTTCATCAATTCTTAGTTTATCAGGAAATGGAAAGTTCCTTCAGGGCACACTCAATCCACTAGTACATTGTACAACTTGAGTTACGTTTGGTACTCCACCATATACCAAACACTAATGAACATACAATATATATCAGTTTTTATTATTTTAAAAAAGATCGCTGATTTTACATATGACTATAAATATTAACAAAAAAAACACGTTTAAAAAATTTTAAAATTAGCTTTTAATTTTATTTAATTTTTTAAAATGTCACTTTTTTAACTCACGAGAAAACTGCGGCTGACTTACACAAATTATCGAATAAATAAACTGATATGCAGGTGGCACAGTCTTCTAATAATATTCCTTGTTTCAAATTTGAATTTGTTTAAAAATTTTAACAATTAAAAGTAAAATGCGAATTAGCAATGACCAGAAAGTAATATGAAATTCTACAAGTCAAATCAATCTACAAATGAACTACTTGAAGTACGAGTACTTTTCTGTATATGTTCAAACACCTTTTGAACTAGTGCTTGCTATACTAGTAATCGTACCAGTAGCTCAAAGACAATTAACGCTTATCCTCCTGCAGGGTTTACACACATCAAAAATTGATTCTATTACTGCCGCTTCCCACGTGTTGGTAGGAGCATGACTAAGACACCTGTGCATCAGCATAAAAGCAATAATTTACGTATTCATATTTTGTATCAACGTGCAAAAAAGGGACCGAGATAAGTTAGAAATATGTAACCTGCTGGGTCAGAGTTCCTTTAAGACATTTCTTTGCCAAATTTTAAAACTCTTTACAGGGTCACTCCGCAAAGGGCCGGTGGGGGAGACATCTCACCTTTGTCGTAAAAGCTTAAAAACAAAATAGAAAAAAACTTTTTTTTTCATAAGGTCATTTAGGTGGCAAAGGGGAAACTTATAAGTTAAATTTTTAAGGAATCATAAGGAATAGAATTTGTTAAATATTTACACTATTTGTTTATATAATATGTAACTTCCACGCCCAATAAAGTGGGTGGGGTCCAAAAATATATTATACAGTGTTTTCCACAGATGCACGTATGAGCATTGCTAGATCGTCTTAGAGTTCATCAGTGATCCAGAATATGTATATTTTATGGGCTCCAATTATTTTGGGAGGCAATTAAAACTGAATTTCGACGGGGTCGCTCTGGCAAGGGCCCTGGGGGAGACATTTATTTTACCTTTGCCATAAAACACTAAAAAATAAATTTTTGGGTTATTTAAGAGTAAATTTTTTTTTTTTTATGGGGTCATTTAGGTGACAAGGGGAGAGCAGTTGGTTAGGGCAAAGGAAGATCAGGTTACGTCTCAGCTTCGTTATAAAAGCTTAAAGATGTTAATTTTAAGGAATTTTTTCACTAATTTGGAATATAATAATGCCCACTAAAGGGGGCGGGGTCCACAAATTGTTTTTTCTGATTTTATGGCGTCAATTTTAAAGCGTTGGACCTTCTTTGATAACAAAATTAACAAAATTAAAAAAAAAACTTTATATATTATGTTGTTTTTTAGAGGTTGGTTTATTTCTTCTTAGGGGAACCTATTTCCCTCTAGCCCGATTCCATCCATTTACGAACTTGGCCCTAGCTATCCTCAAAAATTTATATATACCAAATTTGAAGGCTCTGGCTCTTTTCCTTTGGGCGGAATTGTGATTTCCACAAACGGACGTAGAGACATGGCTATATATTGTCTTAGATTTCATCACTGATCAGGAATATATATACTTTATGGGGCCTTAGAGGATTATTTCGCGGCGTTACACACAGAATGACAAAGTGAATATATTTTCGGATTCTTTTTTCGAGGGTATAAAAAGTAATTTATAAATTCAGAGATTTGCAGTCGAACCCAACTTGTAATTTATAACGCAGTAACACAAAAAAAAATCGTAGTTAGCATACGATCAACAAATAACCATTATCTTTTCTTCTTCTATCACTAGAATCATGTACTCAGTTCAAAACTCTCATTTGTTTGCTAGATAAAAGTTTTTTCAATTATTTTCAAATAATCTTTTCATCAAGTGCGTGCAAGCTTCAAACTTTATTTTCGCAGCACCCTAATCTGGCTTCTTCCGTAGTACAGATAATACATTCTTTCAGTTGCCTTTGAAGTTATCAAACTATTGCATCTGGCGGACACGCCATGTTGTCTTCGAAAAGTAATCGATCGTATTATTACCAAGTAAATTGTATCTCCAGTAAGTAAAACGCAATTAATGTCACTCATAAACGTTACTTTTGTAATTTTTTTTTATACGTTTTCTTTTTTTTTTTGCCTCTAAAGGATTGCTAAATCATTTGCAGGGCCTCAGCATCAAATTTATTCCCTGCTACTTGAGCTGTAATAAACCCTCACACACTCACACACACACACACATACAACCGCCACAGCTACACTATTAAGGCGACTAATGCTAAATTGTGCCTCTAACGTAGACAAGTTGAGGGATTCTTTATGTTTTTAGCAGAAGAAACAAATTCATAAGGTACCAAATACATACATGCACACTGGGATAACAATAACATGACAACACAACTACTCCATAGATATCTAATGCCCCCCCCCCCCCCCCCTGCTCGCTCCCACTAATGCTACATCACACTTAAATCCTTTGCACATTTGCACTAGCCGTGTATAATATATTATGTTGCTCCCTTAAAAGAACAATAAACATGACAGGCGGCAAGCCAGCCCCAGTGTAACAACAAAACTGTGTAAAATTGTTGTAAGAAAAAATTATTTATAAATAAGGAAATATAAAAATAATAAAATTCAAAAACATAAATAAGACTAAACCCAGCTAAAAGGGGTTAAATATAAGCATAATTATGTGGTTGAAATGAACAATTTGAATATTTATTACGAGAGCTAAAAGCTAAAGAACGAATCGTATATGTGAAGCAAATACTTGGGCACACACATTCCAACTCAATCTTTTGCTGTAGCATTGAAAACATGTTAGATATTCTTACACACACACACCAAAAAATATATATATAGACGATACTCGCAGCAACCAGAAAAAACAAGCAAATTGTCAAAAGAAAAAATCAAAGCTTCAATTTTAGCAGTTCACTCACTCACCATTACACTGCCGACAAGCATCAGCCATCCGTCGTTTCCACCAACAACACCATCAATACCATCTCCGCCTGAAAGCATGTGAATATATTTTTTTGTTTTTATTTTTAATGAGCTTTTCGGATTATCCACATGTTGTAAATTTTTCATATGCTGCCAAAGTTCTTCATGTTTATTTTAGCGCTTTTCCATTGTTCAGCGAATTCGTTTATTTCCTTTTCTTTTGTTAAATTAAGTACATGTTTTTGAATTTGTGTATTCAGTAATTAAAGTTGTTAAATTTAGTATGAGACTTTTTTTTTGCGAAAACACAAAGGAATACAAATTAAATACGTTTATATACATTTTTTTTCAGACCTTCTTTTGATGCTGCTCATGACTACAAAGTTATGACAAATGCTTTTAAATTTTATACAATTTATAAAATATGGCAGAGGAATATTACGAAGTTCTTTCAACAGTTTCGTTGTTTTATAATATATAAAAAAATCATAAAAATTATTTATGTTTTTATAAAAAATAAACAATTTTTAGACGCCCTTTAATTTATATAGCTGACTCATGTGAATCTCTAAATATAATTTTAAAAAGCGACCGCAAATAAAGATTACTTTCCAAATTTAGACTAAAAATAAAATCAAACTTAAAGTGATGTGCTACACGTAAAGGTCCGCCATCTAACGTTCTTTTTTTCAACTAGTGCTTATTTCGTGAATGGCAACACTTAGCTGATGTCTGATTTGACAGATAATTAGTTTTATCCTTCCGCTGAACGAATATGGTTGACCATCCAATGCGTTTTCGCTTCGCTAAGTGGGCCTGCGATCGACTTACAGAAGATGCCGATTTTGCCAAAAAAAATCATCTTTTCAGATGAAGCTCCTTTTGTTATTGGCGGGTATGTAAACAAGCAAAATTGTCGCATTTGGGGCACAGAAAACCCGCACGCATACATTGAAAAACCGACGCACCCAAAACGACTCACTGTTTTTGGTGCAGATTTTGGCCCAGAGGCATAATTGGGCCATTTTTCTTCGAAAATGAGCAAGGAGCGCCGTTACAGTCAATGGCGACCGTTATCGGGCCA
This sequence comes from Linnaemya tessellans, assembly GCA_951800035.1. Lineage (NCBI taxonomy): Eukaryota > Metazoa > Arthropoda > Insecta > Diptera > Tachinidae > Linnaemya > Linnaemya tessellans. The sequence goes on from OX637535.1 coordinate 4,837,787, forward strand.
TGTTGAACGAATTTTTGTTCACCCAAATTGAAGAGGAGGATATTGGCAACATTTGGTTTCAACAGGACGGCGCTACGTGCCACACAGCCGAAGCTACACTCGATGTTTTGCGCCCTGTTTTTGAAGATCGCATTATCAGCCGCAGAGCTGATGTCGTTTGGCCACCTCGGAGCTGCGATTTGACACCGTTGGACCATTATTTGTGGAGTGCCGTCAAAGATAAGTGTTACGCCGACAAGCCAGAGACAATTGACGCTTTAAGGGACAATATTCGTGAAGCCATTGGTGAAATACAGCTGCACACAGTCGATTATGTGCTTAAAAATTGGACCGATCGTGTAGGCTACGGCATGGCCAGCCGAGGCAGCCATTTGAATGAAATTATTTTCCATTATTAACCGCAAGGATTGTACTTTCAAATAAAAAAAGAAATTTGAGAAAATATTCAGTAGTTTTTCTTTATAGCATTTTCAAAAAAAAAAAGTTATTTGGCGGACCCTGTAGAAGCATAGACTAAGGAGATCCTTTGCATACATTAATTTTTATTTCCTTAAGTTTTTTGTATCTATTAAAAAAAACTCAAAATTACCGATTATGTTCTGTGTTTTATTCATTCCTCGGAAAATAAAAGTTCTTTCTGGATTTTTATTTATTCCTCAGAAAACACAAGTAAAAATGTTATATTCGACCGGGTCGAATCTTAAATACCCTCCAAATATTTACTAAGTAAATTTTAAATGTTTAAGTTGGTGCGACAGAGTTCCTTTATATAATATCGTAAGTCAACGCCCACTGAAGGGGGCGGGGTCCAAAAATAGACTACATGATGTTTTCCATAGACGAACGTATGGGCATTGCTAGACCGTCTTAGACTTCATCAGTGATCCAGAATATGGGGTCCAATTCTTTTGGAGGGTCTTAAAACCGTATTTTTTTTGGGGTCTCTCTGGCAAGGGCCGTTGGGGAGACATTTCATCTTTGCCATAAAAATCTAATAAATATTTGGGATAATTAAATGTAAAATTTATTATGTGAGTGAAGATAAATAAATATGCCGAGTTAAACATGTTTTGACGTAAGCAGTTACGAAACAACGTATTTAGCTGTGAAGTTAAATATCTTATGACGTAACGAAATGGTAAACAGTGAAGATTTTTTTTATGAAAATCCATATTTAATAAATACTGTGAACATTATGTGAAAATATTTACAGGCCATGAAAAGTCAATTTACAGACCATGAGAGTGTGTGTGATCTTGGAGGGATTTTGCCCCAAGTGGCCAAATAAGGAGTTGGCATGCATTGCCAGTAGATAAAAAATGATTATGGAGGTGTTTTCTATCACATACAACAATTGGAATAGCTGGATTGAGTTTTTGAAAATATTTACCATGAAAGGTAAATTTGCAGGCCATGAGAGTGTGTGTGTGTGTGATCTTGGAGGGATTTTAGCCCGTATATACAAAATGATGTATGGGATAAAAGACGCTCCCATAAACATTTTGTACATAAATATGTATTTTCATTAAAAAAATTTTCACTGTTTGCCATTTCGTTACGTCATAACATATTTAACTTCACAGCTAAATACGTTGTTTCGTAACTGCTTACGTCAAAACATGTTTAACTCGGCACATATATCTTCACCCACATAATAAATTTTATATTTAATTATCCCAAATATTTTTTAGAGTTTTATAGCAAAGATGAAATGTCTCCCCAACAGCCCTTGCCAGAGAGACCCCAAAAAAATACAGTTTTAAGACCCTCCAAAAGAATTGGACCCCATATTCTGGATCACTGATGAAGTCTAAGACGGTCTAGCAATGCCCATACGTTCGTCTATGGAAAACATCATGTAGTCTATTTTTGGACCCCGCCCCTTCAGTGGGCGTAAATTTACTTTCTAAATATTTGGAAGGTATTTAAGATTCTACCCGGTCATTTAGGTGGCAAAGGAGTGGAGGGTGTAGGGCAGAGGAGTACCAGGTTAGGTCTCAGTTTCGCAATTAAAGCTTAAAAATTTTATTTTTAAGTAATGCAGTCTTAAGTAAAACAATTTGTTAAATTTTTACACTATTTTTGCATATAATAACGCCCACTAAAGGGGGCGGGGTACAAAAATATTTTTTTTATTTTATGGCTCCAAGTTGAAGGCGTTGGATAATTTTTGCTATAAAAATATATCAGTTGCTTAACAAATTTGCAAACAAAAAAAACATTAAAAATTATATGGTTTCAGCGGTTGGTTCAGTTCTACTTAGAGAAACTATTTTTCCTCTGGCCCGAATCAGCGAACTTGAGCTTTGCTATCCTTCAAGAGTCTGCCTATTTTCATTTGGATTGATTCGTGATTTCCACAGACGGGCGGACAGACGGACGGACGAGCTCAGATCGTTTCAGATGTCATCACTGATCAAGAATATATATACTTTATGGGTTCTCAGTTGGATATTTCGCTGCGTTACAAACGGAATGACAAAGTGAATAGAATCTCCAATTCTTTTTTGGAGGATATGAAAATAACTTTTTTTTTCCTAAATTTATTAATTCCTAAAAATAACTTTTATTTCTTGAAGAGTAAATAAAACTCAGAAAAGAACTTGTTTTTTCTAAGAGAAATATAAACTTATTTGATAGCAAAACGTATAGTTTTACTTTATAACAGTTATAACAGTTACTGTATAACAGTTGAATTAAACTGCTTCACAGGTGACTTAAAAGGCATTCAATACCCTGCAGGAGGATAAGCGTTAATTGTCTTTAAGCTACTGGTACGATTACTAGTATAGAAAGGACTAGTTCAAAAGGTGATTAGACCTATACAGAAAAGTACTAGTACTTCAAGTAGTTCATTTGTAGACTGATTTGACTTGTAGAATTTCATATTACTTTTTGATAATGTTTTAAAGCGAATTGCTAATTCTAATTTTCATTTATTTTATTTTTAATTGTTACAATTTTAAACAAATTCAAATTTGAAACAAAGAATAGTATTAGAAGACTTTCCCACCTGCATATCAGTTTATTTATTCGATAATTTATGTTATTAAGCCGCAGTTTTCTTATATGTTAAAAAAGTGACATTTTAAAAACTAAATAAGAGGAACTTTCAATTTCCTCTGATAAACTAAGAATTGATGAACCAAAAATTGCTTGTGAAGACAAAGACTTAACAAATTTCATTGAGTTTTAAAAACCAATAAATTTAGGGATATTTTTTTATATATGAAACAGTTCTTAATGCAGAACTGATTATACTAGTATCCGACTAGAAGAAATTATACTAGTACTCATCTAGTACTAATAGTACTAGTATCCTCCTAGTTTCCATGTAGTACCAATTGTACTAGTAATTTTCCAAACACACTCAATGTTAATTTGAGCATGAACATGGTATAGGAAAGTTCACAGTTGGAAACTAGTACTGGTGATTTTTGTACTAGTGCAATACTAATTTGATACTAGTTCGATCTCCTGCAGGGTAAATTTAAATAATTCATTGAATTGGGTTTTATCAGTAATTTAAAATAACTTCAACTACACTTTTTTAAAAAAATACTAAAACAAAAATTTATATCTGTGGTATTTATGAACAATAAGAGGCGCACAACTTTAAAGACTAACCCCCAATTGCAGTATGACCTGCGCTTTCGAAAATTATGGAAAATGTGATCAATTTTCATTTGGTAGAGTATTTCGAGAACAACACCCCACTTAAAGACTGGCAGTATGGTTTTCGTAGGACTCGCTCTAGGGGAGACGTGCTTGATTATTGTTGAGAAACACTCAGTGATTCCATTGAGCATTTCGGCGGAAGTAGAGTGGTGGCCCTTGATATTTCCAATGCATTTGGAACACTTCTGTCAAATCTGACAGAATTTGGTGTTGATGGTGGCTTTCACCAGATCGAGTATGTAAAGGAATTTACGACTTAGTGTTATAATTTCTAAAGTTCCAAACATGTTTTAGTTCACTGATGATATTCTCTAAAATTTTCAAATACTTAAAAAAAATTATGAGAAGTTTTTCGTTTTTCCTTTACCAACAACTGAACTGTAGTACACAAAATTACTTGTTGAAACTATTTCAGAAAATAAGCTCAATAGCAAACAAGACTGCAAATACTTTTATCCTTAAAAACAAGAGATATTTAAAAGCAGCTAACAAAATAAAACTTTTTTTTATATAATTTTGTTAACTTTGTTCATAAATTGCCAAACAAAATTACGGTGGCAACAAAAACTTCTCAAAGTAACAACAATTTAACTTTTATCATATATTTTTTATCTACATTCACTTTTTAATGAAGAATAGATATAAAATAAATTTGAAAATAACGAAAAAAATTTAATACAATATAGTAAAAGTAAAGGAAATTAATGCAGCAGAAGCCAACAGATGCATTTACCTGAGGACAAACAGGAAGTTGCTTCAAGTATTAAACTGAAACTAAATCCAAAGCAAAATACTACTTGGGAAATAAAGTACACAAAACGAAAAGACAAAAAAAAAGGATACAAGAGTGGATATAAGCACATCTATCTTTTTGGGTCAGTTTTGCGACAAAAATATTTTAAAGCCTTTTTTCAGTAGGTACGAGTACATTTTAATATATTTTGCTTTTTCTTTATTCACAAATTACTTTAATCTTAAATAAAAGTCAGCAAAAAACAATGACAAAATGTTATATGAATATTTTAGGGTATTCTGGCGAATAATATTTAAGAGATTAGGGGAAAAATTACGGTCGAATAAATTTCCATGAAAATTTTAGAGAGCGCCTCAAAAGGCCAGAGAGTGGTATGCTAGCCTACAAGTATGGAGGTGGTAGGTTCGATTAGGAACTTTGGCTCTGTTTTCATTACAGCGACTGATGGACGGTCTAAGTTACCGTCAACATATTGTTCTAAGATATGCCCAAAAAGCCTAATTACTACATATATTTCTCTCTCTCGCAAGTTACAGAAACCCAACACAAACAAATTCTATTTTTTTTAATACCCATATAAATTTCAGAAAACTAGCACGAAAATACAAATTTTTGAACAACAATTTCCAGCCACATAAATTCACTTCAATATAAATTGTGTAAATGGAATAACTTTTAAAATTCCAAACTAAAAGGAAACAAAAACGTTGGCTCAATTTGTTAAAATACTTTGAAATGCTCATCATTAGATCCATAGTTCCGCACCAGTTTGTAATGAACACCCTTTTATATAAAAAATACATATTATTAAGTAAAAAAAAAAGGAAATTTGTTTTGCCAACTAAACAAAAAGTAATTAATAACAAAATGTTAAAATGTTTACACAAGTGACCCACATGTACATGGTTGTACACACAAAGACAAGTGCACAGTAGAATTATTTGCATGTGTTGTATATAGGGTTGCCAGTTGGGCTTGTTTTGGCTGGATTGTCCAGCTTTTTAATGGCCTGTCCAGTTTCAAGCTAAAAAGAAATTTGTCCAGCTAAAAACAATTTTCCACAAAATGCTCTTAATATTTATTGCTGCTTTAAAATAATTTTTATAAATTTGCTATAACTTTTTTACTTCAAAGTACAAAAATATCTAGTACCTTTTTTTCTTTTGTTTGCGTCTTTTTGGTATGATTTTTTGTTTTCGTTATTTAGTTTTAATTCTTAAATAAATATCGCTCATATGCTGGAAAAAGTCATAATTAAAGTTTTCAATTTGCAAAGAAGTCAATGGGAAAACAAAAAATTATATTTCTCTCAAGAGCTGAATATGCAAGATTTTTACATAAATTTTTTACTTAAGATAAATATAGGAGCGATAATTAATTCTACATTAAAATAAGAAACTAATTTTTTGAGTTGTGACGTTGTTGCAGCAAATGAGAGGTATGTCGATATAATTAATAAAATTGTTTGTATAATAAACAAGTAACTTTTCGTGAAAATTTTATTTCAAAATGTCCAGCTTTTTTTTTAATATCCAGCATTTTTAGTTCACATGTCCAGCTTTTTAATAATCTGGATCTGGTAAGCCTAGTTGTATATCTCGCGGTAAAAACTAAAAGGCCTTCAAAATTCTCTTAAAGATCTTCTTGTATTTAAAACTAAAAAAAATAGTTAAAAAATTGCAACCAGATTAAGGAAAAAGAACAGAATTCTAATGATTAAAACGTTGAACAAAAAAAAAATTAAATCCCTAGTGTCTCGGTAAGCTAGTGACACCAGTGGTAGTCTATCAGTGTGGAGGTCGTGGGTGTGATTCGCAACTTATATTCTAGTCTATTTTATTACAATGAATCAAGGTCGTTGTCATCATTCCCGGTTATAATAATATTACAAATACAATTTGTAATTGTATTTGTAATATTTAATAAATAAATAAATAATAATTGATACAAAATGCCTTCTCCCACTTACACCTCTTCTTTTACTCTTTCACCAAAGGATCATTTTGCACCCAAAATAGCTGGAATTATTTTCTTTCCAGCGGCCTGAGAATGTGTGCAGGCTTTTATCTCCTAACTTTCCATTCCAGTATCTTTTTTTCTGTTCGCCTGATCCTATTATGATCATCCCTTACGAAAAGTCTCTATCTTAAGCTCTTAAGCACTTAAAACCACAAAGTGGAAGGAAAAACTCGATGGGTAAAGAAAAAAAATTAATTTAAGGACACGCACTCAGTCATGAATTTTGTATAAGTTTTCGGGCTGTATAAACGACGAATCCATAGAACCGGTCGCGGTACACGACTGATAGCGATTGACACTAAAAAGAGCATTACAGCCCTTCATCAGTGCAATAGAAAATAGAATAAACAAGTAAATTCGACCGGGTCGAATCTTAAATACCCTCCAAATATTTAGTAAGTGAATTTAAAATGTTTAACTTGATGGGACAGAGTTCCTTTATATAATATCGTACGTCAACGCCCACTAAAGGGGGCGGCGTTCAAAAATAGACACTATCCTGTTTTCCACAGACGAACGTATGGTCCAATTCTCTTTGGAGGGTATAAAAACTGTATTTTGGCGGGGTCACTCTGGCAAGGGCTGTGGGGGAAACATTTCACCTTTGTCATAAAACTCTAAAAATAAATGCTTGGGATAATTACATACAAAATAGAATTTTGTATTTGTTTTTTTATAGGTTCATTTAAGGGGCAAAGGGGGAGGAGGGGGTAGGGCAGAAATCGGCAGTCAAAAAAATATCTAAAAATAAATGCTTGGGATAATTGTATACAAAATTAAAATTTTTTTTTTGTTAGGGTCATTTAAGGGGCAAAGGGGGAGGAGGGGGTAGGGCAGAAATCGGAAGTCATAAAACTCTAAAAATAAATGCTTGGGATAATTATATACAAAATACAATTTTTTATTTGTTTTTTTATAGGGTCATTTAGGGGGCAAAGGGGGAGGAGGGGGTAGGGCAGAAATCGGCAGTCATAAAACTCTAAAAATAAATGCTTGGGATAATTGTATACAAAATTAAAAAAAAATTTTTTTTTTTGGTAGGGTCATTTAGGGGGTGAAGTGGAAGAGGGTGTAGGGCAGAGTAGTACCAGGTTTCGTCTCAGCTTCGTCATTATTTTCAAGGAATGCAGGCTTAAGTAAAACAATTTGTTAAATTCTTATGTTATTTTTGCACTTAATAACGCCCACTAAAGTGGGCGGGGCCCAAAAATAATTTTTTTTATTTTATGGTTCCAAGTTTAAGGCGTTGGACCGTATTTGACATAAAAATATATCATTTGCTTAACAAAATAACCAAAAATCTTTAAAAAATATGTTGTTTTGTCTGTGTAGGTTTAGTTCTTCTTAGGGGAACTTTTTTCCCTCTTGCCCGATTTGGCCCATCTCCGAACTTAACCTGCTCTAAGCTTCAAAATATATTTATACAAAATTTCAAGAGTCTAGCTCTTTTCGTTTGGACTGAATCGTGATTTCCACAGCTCAGATCGTCTTAGATTTCATCACTAATCAAGAATATATATACTTTATGGGATCTGAGATGGATATTTCGATGCGTTACAAACGGAATCACAAAGTGAATATACCCTCCAAATTATTTTTTGGAGGGTATAAAAAGCTCCAACAAATTCTCTATCTCCTTATCTTTATTAATCTGTATTTCCAACACTATCTGATCCTTCACAGTTCCGGCACAACGCATTGCATGAACAGGGGTGATATCCCCTGAGTAACTGCCCAACGAAAACTGTCGAGAATACCTTTCATTTTCAGTTCTATTCGCGATGATACTTAAATACAATAACGGTTGACCTTAAAGGCCATCTCTGAAACGTCCCACTATAATTGAAGTAGTTTTTCGATACCTATAAAATAATCGAGAACACTAATTGATTGCATATATAATTTCGAAATGTTTTGAAAAATTCACTTTTTGGATTTTTTTTTTTTTTTGAGCACAAAATCTCACGAACGCACAGTAAGTTGAATGGTAGAGAAAGTGCCGATTAGTTCATAAAACTCGTAATTTTAAAATGTTGAATTAAGATTCATAGGCTAATTGTTCGAAATTTGTTTTTTTAAATCTCAGAAAGACATGATAAATATTCCAAGGCACAAAGGAAAGTCAACATTAGTTTTATTCAACTTACACAGCAGAGCAGAACACATGTTTTCGAAAGCCGCAACACTTTCATCATCAGTGCTCATGTGTATTGTGTTTGTCACCACTTATTAGGTGACTTAGTTGAATGTGATAACAGTTCCTATTAACACCAATTTTACTGTGAAAAAGGATACGAGAATTGTATCAACGTGATGTTAACATGTTATTGTCATAATACCCGTGTTACCGTTTGATTATTTTTCTTCATGTCCCATTTTTTCACAATAAAATTTGTGTAAATAGGAACTGTTATCACATTCAACTAAGCCACCTAATAAGTGGTGACAAACACAATACACATGAGCACTGATGATGAAAGTGTTGCGGCTTTCGAAAACATGTGTTCTGCTCTGCTGTGTAAGTTGAATAAAACTAATGTTGACTTTCCTTTGTGCCTTGGAATATTTATCATGTCTTTCTGAGATTTAAAAAAACAAATTTCGAACAATTAGCCTATGAATCTTAATTCAATTTAATATAGCAATATAAATGTTCGTTAAAATGCTTACTACATTAAAATGTTGTTGTTTTTTATTGATGAGTATTAATAAATTTATAAAAAACCAGCATTTAAAAAAAATTGTTAACCTTTTATGGGCTTTTTTGTATTGTGGAGAAAATTGTCTTATTTGACTATTTTTGCTGTAACTTTGGAATGAAAAAGGATAAATTAGTAAATTAAATTTTAAATTAGAGCATACTTTATGTGCCTTTGGAAAAACTTATAAAAAATGCAATAAAAACAACTTGTTTTTTTGTTTGGTTTTTTTCACATTGATTTTTAGCAACCGGAAATCTCTCACAAAAATCTTCATAACTCAAAAATTGCACAAATGCGCAAATAACTATTCTGGAATTTATTAGCTAAAGTCTTATATTTTAACAGCATAAAAGCATTTTTTTCTGCACTCATCCGCAAAGTTCTTGAAACTCAATGTATATATCAAAAATACCACATTTTTGGAGACATTTAATTCTGTTTTTTAATATTTCTAAAACATTTATCTAAAAAAAAAATAATTTTTTAAATGCTCATACGAGTATAGCTGAAGTTGACGGTTCCATTATAAAACTTTTACTTATAGAAAGAAATCTTAACAAAAACTATAATCACTTGAAATATCAAAATTTTCTCTTTTAATCAATGCACGCAATAATAACAAAAATTGTTAATTTTTTCAACGGGCTTAAGTTCGAATCTGCATGACTGCAAATGATTTTTTATTGTTTTATTAATAAATGAAATTGTTCAAATTCTATTTATTATTTTTTATATTAAGATTGGAATATTAAGAATATTTTCAATAATCATCAAACCAGCAGAACGGATCAGTACTGATTTCGAGGCCGCTACGCCATCTCATCAGCGTTCTTTGTTAAATTTTTCCACTTTTGCAAGTGGTGCCAGTTAGTAGGAATATCAACTATTTAACCAATATTTTTAACGAAAATTGAATATGAGAAGTTCCCACATTCATACTTTTAAGTTATTACCTTTTTAGTTAGTACGAAATTCTCCAACACTGACGATTAATATTCCTAATATTCCATGTATTATTGAATTTTGATCACACACTGCAAATAAAGTAATCCACCAAGAACTTTTATTTCTGCAGTTAGTGATGTAGAATTTTATCTATTTTCATATGGTACCAAATACGGTTGTGAAACTTAAAGTTAATCTTTTGAATTAATCGCCAATTGTGAGGTCTTTCACCCCACTGTGGAACGCATCAAGCGATTTTGATACGGTTGGTGGCGCTCGACGTGGTTGTTGATTATCAAGCGCTGATTAGTTTTTAAACTCAGAAAACCCGTTTAAAAGTTATTCTAAAAAAAACGCTTTTGAAATTTTTTTTTTTCGTTAGTATGATATTTCTCGAAATCTACCGGTCCGAACTGGTTCCAATTAACAGGAGATCGAAGTTTGAAGGAAACCTTTGAAACTCGATCAGTTTAATTGAATTTGGTTCAGCCGTTCAGAAGTTATAAATGGGTCACACACTTCCACACACACACACACACACACACACATACAGACATAGTGATGGCTTCTCAGGGGTAGTCAGGAAATCCTCCTAGGAACTCAAAACGTTGAGATCTGTTAAAAACTTGCTTTTTCAATTTTCTTAGAAGGAAGTTAAAAAAACGTTAAAAATTTTTTTTTCTTCATTAAAGGCATGAATGAACAATCCCCGCCAAGTACTTGATGAACAAAATATAGAAACCATTTTGAAGTTACTGAAGCAGAATTTTTAGAAGGACTTACTACACATTAGCGTCACCGAAAAACATATTGCAGAGAAATAACGAAAGAGAGCTACACGAATGTCTGATAATTTTAATAGCTAAACTGTTCATTTTTAATTGAAGATACACATTTTTGTTATAATAAATAGAAATCAGCTCTAGAAGATGCTCAAGTGGCAAATGGTCAAATTTAGTATATCAATTCTTTCCTTGCAATTGCACTGAGGGAACTACAGCTCTCAACTCAAAAGCGCCATAGAAGAAATTCGCCAGCTTTAATAAAATCTTTACATTTTGGTATGATTCCAAATGTCATGGTCCCATGATGAACCTCAGTAAATCAAGTGCTTCAACAAATAATATTTTATTTGTAATTATATTAAAAAAAAAACTCGCTATTAAGTTTCAAAAAATACAGAAGTGAACACAGCAAACGGTGTGAAATATAGAGTCCCATTGGGTGCGATGGTCATATTAAAAACTTCACTTCAGGTGAAAATTTTTATAAACTATTTTTAAAAAAAAAGCAATTCACATTTGGGGATGCTGAATTGCCTTTTAGGCTTAACATAAAAATTATTTATTCATTTTGATGAAAGTTGTCATCCAAAAGACCCACAATTCACTTCAGACACTTAAAAGTTAAACGCATATTAACTTTTTGCTTTGCACCATACAACAAAAAAAAGGACATTTTTAAAATACTAATAATAATAATAATAATAAATAATTCAGCACAAACACTTAAACATATTTCTACAAAAACGTTTCTATTAAAAATGCGAAGCAACATCAACATCAAGCAAAGCAGGGAAAAGCTGAAAATTTGATATGTTCATGAATCTTAAATGTACCGATGGCACAATAGACTTTAGGATTTAACGAAAATCAAGCGTAGCCAAACTACAAAAAATAAAATAAATAAATAAAATAAAAATAAAGAAGACAAAATACATGAATCCCCAAAAAGTGTTTTGGGACAAGAAAATCTACAATATAATTTAAACTTAAAGCCACCACCAGCAGCAGATCACGTACAGCCACGTACCAGCAGCTTGTAGAAGTACCAAATTATCTGTGTTGTAGCTACTCGTATTTGCTCGGGTATGGGTATATAAAAGCTACAACAAATATATTAAAACCTAAAAGCAACTTCAAGATATTTTACAGTTAAAATTTTATATTTCTAAATCATGCCCATGTAACAAATCAACAAACATCTAAACACTCACTTGTATGTACACCGTCCTACAATCATAAAGCATAGAAGAGATTTGCCAATGCAACAACAACAACAACAACAGTCCGTTTCTTTAAATTTTAAACAAGCTGTGAAGCCATTCACTGCTACTTTACTGCCTCTTCCAGCAGCAAATCGACAAAAGAAGACAAGTAACAAAAAATAGCAAAAAATGAAATTTCAACAAACGCCTAAAAGAACGCCAACAAAAATAACATCTTCAATAATAATAGCAACGAGTGTACAATAAAATACATGGATGTCTTTGGCTGTATATGACTTTGATCGGGCATGGAAACTCAGGATTTTAAATATAAGAGTTGCTTTTTATATCCTGCAAAAAAGAATTGGAGGCTATATTCAGCGAAATATCTCTATAAGACCCCCTCTAAAGTATGTGTATTTATTCTAGATCAGTAATGAAATCTAAGACGATATAGCCATGTCCGTTCATTCATCCGTCTTGGGAAACCACGAGTCAGTTCACACGAAAAGAGCCAAGTCCTTAAAACTTGGTATAAATAAATTTTGGATTAAATTATGTATGAATTTTTTTTATTAGTCGAACTTTGTAATGTAAATTGTTAATTTTCTTGGGCTTAAGTTCGAATCTGCATGACTGCAAATGATTTTTCATTATTTTTATTAATAAATGAATTTTGTTCAAATTCTATTTATTATTTTTTATATTAAGATTGGAATATTAAGAATATTTTCAATAATCATAAAACCAGCAGAACGGATCAGTACTGATTTCGAGGCCGCTACGCCATCTCATCAGCGTTCTTTGTTCAATTTTTCCACTTTTGCAAGTGGTGCTGGTTAGTAGGAATATCAACTATTTAACCAATATTTTAACGAAAATTGAATATGAGAAGTTATCACATTCATATTTTTTATTACCTTTTTAGTTAGTACGAAATTCCCCAACCCTAATCGTCCCAATATTCCATGTATCTCTGGATGGATAACACACATCAAGTGCGTAAATGGGATAAAGCGGGCAAAGTTCCCCTAAGCAGAACTAAAGCAACCTCTAGAAAACAACATAATTTTTTAAGTTTTTAATGTGTTAACATCTATACGCGCGCCTCTAGGGCAGTAAACTATCAGTTTCAATACATTCGCAAGTGTAAGGTGTAAGATGTAAGAGTTTGTTTGTTTGTTGTTGTTGCTTGGCAGTCGGTATTGAAAGTGATTATTGGGCGATTTTCATATAATTTTCCCACGCGATTTTCTCCGGAAATTCATAGCCGATTTTATTAATTTTTGGATTAAAACGCTAGTGCGGGTTTCGACGAAGAGTTTAGGCCAAAAATTAAGGCGATCCGATATCGGCAAGCGGAGATTTAAGTGTTTTAATTCGGAGTATTAATTTGGAGTAATATTAAAAAAGTGTTTTATGTTGATCTTCGGTTTTGTCTTATGCATAGCAAAGAGAATAGTGACGTGGTTATACGTACATATTTATATAAAAATGAGATAGCAAGACAGCAACGCATGTAGCTTATGTACAAACATAACAATGTATGTATGTACATTTGTCTGTTGCTTTGCATTCTCTTTGTTTTTTGTGGGTTTAATATAAAATAAATAAACAAAAAGGTGTTAACACATCGCCCGTGAGTTCGAACACTCATTGATTTTCTTTTTTTTTTGTAATTTTGTTAAGCAAATGTTACATTTTTAGGTCAAAGAAGATCCAAAACATTGAAAATCAGAAAAATTTAGTTATGGAAATATTATGTAAATATTTAAAAAATTGTATTTCTTAAATTTTTAAGCTTTTATGGCGAAGCTGGCATGATCTCTGATCTTCCTTACAGTGGGCCCTAGTATCGCCACATTAGGTTGTTTCCATATGGTGCGACATCAGGGAAACATTTTGTTAACCTAAAAGCAGATACTGAATACTTCAAATAGTACTGACGTTTCCATGCCTGCTATGAAATATATGCAAAACAATATTTTAAAGTTCTAATAGAAATTTAAAAGCACAATTTCATTAAAGAGTTTATCCAAAAAAATAAAATAAATAAATTGGAAAATATTAATTTTTAAATCCAATCAAAGTAACTTAATATTAATTTAAGAGTTTTATGGATGATATTCAATACAATTAAAGAAAACATTTTGGCCAGAAGTAACTTTATACTTAATTTAAAAAATCTCTAAAGAAGGTTCGTTAAAGATGTGCCAACAGCGTTAGTTGTAGTATATGAAAAGGCATTTAATATTTTGCTGATACAAAAAAAAAACTTTATGCCGGAAATTGAAAATAAACTAAAACTTATAGACAAATTGATGTAAGAAATATTATTAAAATTATGCAAAAAGTTGAATAACTAAATAAATCATAAATTATATGTTTTTTCTTAAGAATAAACTCTTTTAAGGGCCGCCAACTGTCTGTTTCTGCCAAAGTCTCTGTTGCAAAATTAAGCCAGCTTCAAATACAAAATTTACGACATTTAAAGAGGTCACCAATACACATTGTGCATTACTGACTCAATTTTAGATTTGTTTGACTATCAGAGCAAGAAAGAACGAAAATAAACTAAAACATCAATATACTTGTACAATGGAACAAAAAGGGCAAGGCAAATGGAATTTGAAAACAACCCTACGGAAAAGAACAAACAAAAAAAAAAGACTGTGGCGAATATAAGTAAATATATAAAAATTCAATTACACATTTGAAAGAACGGCTGCCCATAATTACAAATGACAGCAATAAAAATTTTACTTTAATATTAATTTGTGTAATCCTTGCAATCAGTTCGGCGGACAGCTCCTTTAGTTTTTGCACAACATTTTTGCTCCTATACGTCGTCCTTGTAAATAGTATTTAGAAATAACCGCTTTTAATACCTTGTAGAGTCTTCAGAGGAACGGATGTGTTTATAAGAATCTAAAAGAAGTAGGTTCGCCTACGAGTCTGAGTAAGAAATAATAAGTGTAAGGATACCTGAGTTTGGGTAATGCTAGGAACACAACTGGGACGAACGACGAATTTCGCTTAGTACGACGAATTCGTTGATAAAAAATCGCTCTATAAATTCGTCGTATGAAACACAATAACGACGAATAAATTAAAATAATAAGCAAACAAAATTTTAATATTTGTTTTTTAAATCATTGTAATCCTCTGATGCCAGTCAGATTGTTTAGACACTCAATAATTATCCCGATGTTGTTCATTTTTTTTCAGAACAAATTCCTTTTTGTAAATATTTTCTGAAAAATTTTTTGTCTGTAAATAAATTATTATTTTCATTTAACAGCTGATGGGGTGACCATATGAAAAAGTGAGAAATAGAAAGAAAAACTATATTATAAAAAGTGTTCAAAATTAATAAAAAGTCGTCCGAATGATACATTTTTGTGAATTAGTGAATGCATTTTTAGTATGTACTGAAAATTTTAGTGCTACATGCAACAATACAGTAGTGAACTATGTTTTTCTACAAAAAACCAGTTTGAGTATATGAAACCTGGTCACTTTATATTGATTTGTTCGTCGTTCGTTGACGAAACAATTAGAAATAAATGTATTTCAACTTTCGCTGAGTATGACGAATTTCGCCCAACGCCACGATTGTGTGCATTTTCATATACACGAATGTGTTTTATTTTTGGCAACGAATATTCGCGACCAAAAATTCGTCGTTCGTCGCAGTTGTGTTCCTAGCATAAAACAGAAACTGAAGTCAATAGAAAGTTTATAGAACCCACACTGGTTTGGCTTTCGAGGCTTTACCAGTAGTCTAAACTGGTACCACGAGATGCAGTACTGCCCCAGCAGTTTACTGCAACTGGATATTGGTGAGGTCTCCTTCGGGAGTTCGGGAGTTGGATGGTTTGTGGTAAATACCAATTAGTGGAAGATTTGTCAGATAAGGAGTGATGAACGATCTTTACGGTTGGGCTTCGCTCCGGCTGATAGTAGCAAAATCTATATGTTGTTGTGAATCAACAAATGGGGTTCTTTTGGGATACGTTTGTGTCTCATAGAACTAAGATCTTCTAGATAGGATCGACACTCTAGCAAATTGATAGATCGTGACACATTATCCTATTATGTTCTAGAAATTGCCACCTGGGTGACTCAAGGGTCGCTTAAGTGTGGCCCCTGTGTTGCACGGGGCTGGTGGTGAACACTCAATGTCACACTATGTTGAGAACATCGTCAGATAAGGTCCTTTTGGACAGATGCTGACGTAAAACTTTATAATAGTTGTGTAGGTTGATGTCTGGTATTTCCTAACACTGCACAGTGGGGTCAAGTGTCATTTTTTCAAGGGATTTATTCATATCTCAACAACAGCAATAGCGTGGACTACAAAAATTTACGTGGATAGCACTGAAACCAATCCGTATATTTTACCAAAATTTTAGGGATATAGGAGAGGGAAGGCGGATACCCCCCATATAAAATAATTATTAACTGTTTTATATCTATAGAGCTACAGTAGTTATACGCACTAAATTTATGCATGTTGTTGGTAAACAAAAAACTATCATATTGCATTGCCTTCTTCATTATATCAACTGGTGATGGGAGGGTAACTAAAACAGAGCTTCCCGAATATGTGGCAAAAAAATACTTAAGAACTGATTTTTAGTGATTTGTTCAACTCATTTATTAAAAAGATTTTTATTTCAAAAAGTTAAGAATAGAAATATTTGAAGAAAGACTTAATTAGACATGATGATGATTGAGATGATAATGATGTCTATGATTTTAATGAGAGCTTCGACCATAATGAGACTGATATTGACGATGAATGATAATTAAATTCATCGTCAACATCAGTCTGATCATCATCGCAGCTCCCATTAAAATCGTAGACATCAGTATCAACTCCATCATCATGTATAATTAAGTTAATAGCCTTCTCTGTATGTGCCTTCTTTTCCGGCAACTTCCGCACGCTAGAAACAACAGCAACAGAGCTTACCAAACAATCTTATATAATATCTGCTTTACATTTTTCACGACTGCACTTTCTTGAGTTGAAATTCTCTAGATTTTTTTAAATCCTTATTTCTAGCTTCTTGCACTTGTTCTGATAGTTGGCCAATACCACAAAGAGCAAGATAACCAATTTCTAGTCCATGGATAAAATACTTATGCAAAGTAGGGGTCATGTTGTGCCAAGGATATGTTTCAAAAAAAGTCTTCCTACTTGATGCGCAAATATTGCAAATTTTTCGTTGTCAGTTTCATAACCACAGGACACTACAATAAGCGGCACGTGCTTGAGTTCTATTATTAAGTATAAAGTTAGTCCAAATACTTCGGCTAATTTTTCAGCAAATTGTGGTTGCTGTTGGCTGAAGTAGTAGAACACGAGACTATGAAGCGGAGGCTCCTGACTTCAACCCCGCGCTAAGTCATGAAAGATTGTGTTGAATTCTTCTGGCCAGCATTTAGTGCATGGTTGTGTTAGTTGTCTGGAACGCATGTGGGTAACTTTGGGCGAGTTTGGGCTGTTTCGGGCTGCATCTGGAACACAGCTTATATGTTTTAAATTTTCCTGAACCCAAAACACAATAAAATTAATCAAAACAATTTGAAAAATTTACTGATGTCTGTCAGAGTATTCAACGTACGTCAGAAGTTAAAAGTTGGCCGACTTCCGTAATTTGCGTTGACGCAGAAGTAATGAATGTGACAACTCACATAAGACAGCATGTATTTCAATTCAGTTGTCAGTTGAAAAAGGCGACGTATAACGTATGATGGATTTTACGTACCTCGGCCTAAATCCTTTCATATATATTTTTATTATTTTTTAAATTTTTTTTCCTATTTAATTTCGACGACGCACCACAAAAATACGGTTTTATATTTTTTATTAATTTTTTGCCTGATGATGAAGAATTTTGTATTCTTTAAGCGGCTACTTTCAGTTTTACGTTACTTGAATTTTTTATAATTAATCCACAAAATTAATACCTTTGGCTCCTTTGTGCATCGTAAGAAAACCACATTATTTTTATAGCACCTGTTTTATTTTTTCCTTGAACCGGTACTGAGGATATGAAGAATATAGTAGCCCATGCCTTGTGCCGGAAGTATAAATAAGGGGATAGTGTTGAAGAGCCAAATGAAGAGAAATTATAATAAGGAAATAATTTTGAAGTCATTTTAATATTTATTTTATTTTTTTAGAGCACCGATGAAGGTAGTGACTGTTAAAGCGCTTCTGTTCATCGCTATCGCCATCGATACTGTTTACCCAGCAGTGCTATGTCTTCGCCATGGAACCAGGCTGGCTACAATTAATACAATCAAGCACTAATACAAATAAGAAAAATACGATCCCACAGTCATACCATGGGATCCTCGGCCTCTTACTCTACATGCTAACTTCTGCAGCAAACATGGAGTTAACAGTTTAACGTACTTTAAAATTTTATTTTATTTTGTGTCAAGAGTTAATTGTGAAATACTCTAATAAATCTACCGTCTTGTCAGCATATAAACCTATGAAAACTAGCCATCGTAGAAGCACCCGTTTTGAAATCGGGCGACATCAATTATCTCCATATGTGTATAGATGAACGAATTAAGGTCCTATTCAATGAACCTTTCAAAAAAGTACCGCCTTATATTTATCAATAGCAGAACAGTTTCCAAATTGTTTCTTTGTTATTTTATTTCAACACGGTTTGTTTGGAATGTAGCAAACAACAACAACAACGAAAAATCAAATTTCCTGCTGCCTTACAGAAACGTCTATTAAAAGGAAGATATACACACAAAGGCAATGAATGCCAAGATGTTTTATCTATAATATTATTATTATATTTTTTGGCTTTCTATGCTTTATTCTGGTGTTTCTGCTCATTTTATTAAAGAATTATTTTGATGACTTGCTCCCCGCTCAACTAACAAACCCATCAAGCAGCCAGCCAGCCAGTCAGCCAACCAGCCAGGCAGCCATCCAGCCCTCACCTTTTCTTTTGCCAGAAATATTCCCTTGTAACTTTGCACTCAATCCTATATGCCGCTTTGCTTCGAATATGTAAAATTGTAGTTGGCATTGAATAGATTTGAAGTGTAGAGGAATGACTGAACGTACATAGAAACAGGATTTGTAATGAACTTAAATTACAATCAAAAAATAAAATATACACAATTGTGTGATTAAAGCCAGCACGATTATAAGGAAAATGTTGAACAGAATTCTATATATACGAGCAAAGAGGAACTGAAAATAATTCTGAATTGGATAAAAGAAATTATATATTTTTATATGAAGCGATGATTAGCATTGAAATTATTTCTTAGCATCACTATTTGTTTTGGTGTCTGTTAAATTAAATAGGTTTTCATTGCAAGATATTCCCATGGACTTAAAGTCACGCACAGGGACATATAAAATATCCCCCTAAACACTTCTGAGCAGCAAGTCACGAATAAGTCATTTTAATTTAAACAAACGATCGAGAATTTTTAACTGATGTGAAACCCTAGAAAGCACATGGAATAATTAAAATTATTTCAAGATTCTTGCATGTCTCTTTTATTGAACATATACTTTTTTATATATAATTCTATTCTATAGTGTAAAACAACTTTATTTACACTCGGAGAATATTTTAAGATATCATCCACCTTTTCGTAGAGCAATACCTGTATAATGTTTTCGGTGAAGCATACGATTTCTGTTCTAGAAATTTTCACTTTTCTTTAAAAAATTTATTGAATAATCCCCCTTTTTCTGTAATTGTTTGTCAATGTCAGGCCAACACAATAACAAAACTAGTGCTGCTATATTCAGGTTGTGGGCAACGGCTGTTTAATGCGCGACAGCCTATAACTATTCGGCAAGTACTAGAATATAATAGGCGGCCGTTAAAAGTAATTAAATGCTGCAGTAAAGGGGCTTGCAGATGTCTTAGTTTTGATATTGTCTTGACGTGATTTTGACAAACAGTTACAGAATAAGGCGGAATATCTAATATTTTTACGTTTACGATCTTTTTATTTTTGATGTGTTAACATCTATACGCGCGCCTCTAGGGCAGTAAACTATCAGTAAGACTTTGTTTGTTTGTTGTTGTTGCTTGGCAGTCGGTATTGAAAGTGATTACTGGGCGATTTTCATATAATTTTTCCACGCGATTTTCTCCGGAAATTCATAGCCGATTTTATTAATTTTTGGATTAAAACGCTAGTGCGGGTTTCGACGAAGAGTTTAGGCCAAAAATTAAGGCGATCCGATATCGGCGAGCGGAGATTTAAGTGTTTTAATTCGGTGTATTAATTTGGAGTAATATTAAAAAAGTGTTTTATGTTGATCTTCGGTTTTGTCTTATGCATAGCAAAGAGAATAGTGACGTGGTTATACGTACATATTTATATAAAAATGAGATAGCAAGACAGCAACGTATGTAGCTTATGTACAAACATAACAATGTATGTATGTACATTTGTCTGTTGCTTTGCATTCTCTTTGTTTTTTGTGGGTTTAATATAAAATAAATAAACAAAAAGGTGTTAACACATCGCCCGTGAGTTCGAACACTCATTGATTTTTTTTATATAAAAACATTTATTTTCCAGTATTTCACCACTCTATTATTGTTTTATAAATATTTTTTTTTCAATCAAATTAAAATATTTTAATGAAGAAGCCCCTTACAAGAGTTTCGATATTTTGAAAAAAAAGCATAGAAATATTAGATATTATAAAAATCGAAAAAGAGATCCAAAAACTAAAAAAAAATTAAAATATTTATTTACTCCCATTTTCATAAAAATTATGAGGGTCCAAAAACAGCGTAATAAAACAAAATTTCATATGAAATTTGCTCTATAACACTCTTATAAGCCTCTCATAATTTTTATGCATAAGGGGGTTATACAATAAGTGTTTGACACCATTAAATTAAATTAACCCAAAATTAATATCTTGTTATTGTAATGAGTGCGTGTTTCCAAGTACTTAAAACCAAAAATAAATTCATTACTGTAAGTTTTTTTTTTCATTCATTCATTCCCTGTGCAAACATTAAGCTGCTTAACTGTGTGCTTAATCTTTTAAAATGTGAACATAATTTACTAGCCCAGGGCTAGCAATATGCATATACTTCTCCTTATAATAATTCCTATATTACCGGCCATTGTAAAATTATGCTCTGAATTAGTGACTTTCGCATTGCCAAATGTTTGCCGGGATTATTCAGCTCTTACCAACACCAGCACTCTCTAACACATAAATAATTGCTTTATGTATTCGGTTGCCAATTTTCCAAATGAATTTCTATGCTGATTTGTTATTTCGATAAGCAAATCAAAGAGGAATAGTAGAGAGGAAAATGTAAATGAGTAATTAGTTCGGGATATGTTTAACGGAAAT
This sequence comes from Linnaemya tessellans, assembly GCA_951800035.1. Lineage (NCBI taxonomy): Eukaryota > Metazoa > Arthropoda > Insecta > Diptera > Tachinidae > Linnaemya > Linnaemya tessellans. The sequence goes on from OX637535.1 coordinate 4,859,263, forward strand.
TCTTATCTACGTTTGCAATTCTTAGCTTACGCTCAAAAATATACTACAAAAATATCTCTGAAAGCGTGAAAAAAATTTAAAAAATTCAAAATTTCATAGAAAATTTTTGGGCACTTTAAAATTGCTTAAAAAAGCTAATTTAATTGTATTTTTAAAATTTAGAATACGTTAGGCTAAAGAGAAGCGCCATTACGCTGATGTCCTGGACATAGACCTAAGCCAGTAATCGCAACATTTTTGTAAAATGTTTAACTCAAAGATCATTTGTCCGACTTAAAGGGGTTTTTATTAATATTTCGTGGTTATGCGAAAACACATGCCAAAAACCAATTATTTGTTTGGTTGTTTGTAAATTAAATCTATTTCATGCTTTGGGAAGCCTCAATTAAAAAAAGTCTATTAAAAACTAAACAAATTAAAATTTTTCTTCCAGGGATGGGAATGTAAGTTTTCATTTTTTTTTTTTTGGTGCATTCAGTATTTTGTGGTACATGTAGTAACTAAAATGGTTGAAAATTTCAAGTTTTTCTGAAATAAAACCTCTTTATACATCATGAAGATTTGCATTGGTCAAAAAAAAAATTTTTTTATTAAAATTTCGCTTCCAGGAAATTGAAATTTTTTTTACATAAAAGTAACCAAAAAGGCAACTGACGTTGTTTTTTTTTTTTTTTTTTTTTTTTTTTGCTAACTAAAATTATATTTAGGAAGACCGAAATTGGTATCAAAAATAAAATTTCGAATCCAGGGTTGTACAAGTGCAATATTTTGTAGTACATGAAAGTGACCAAAATGGTTAAAAAATTTTAATTTTTCTTAAATAACATGTTTTCAGCTGATGAGTCTAGCTTCGAAAGCGACGGACGAGTAAAGTTCAATATATGTTTATAAAAAATTTAAGTGTCCTTATTTTTCATTCCTTATGCTTGGTTTTCACTATGTCATTTTTGTTGTCAAATTGTCCAAATTGTTGGCAATCGTATGCAAACGGGTTGTAATATGGCGTCATCTATGTTTGCAGTCAGTTATGCAAAGCATTATGTTCAAACTCGACAATTTTTCTAAGTATCTATTTCAAAATATTTGAAGTATTCTTATACGAGTATTTTCCATCATCAACAGTAAAAGTCCTTAAAGAAATTTTAAGTTTTTTGACAGTTTTGCTGTTTTGAGTAAGATGTTTTTTTGATTTTATCTCAAGGTAAAATTTTTGGATCTAATTAAGAGGTAAAAATTTGCTGAAGAGAGAAAAGCAATATTTCAAATAGTTCGCGAGATATAGACTTAAGAATCAGTACATGTTTTTTGAAAATTGTACTAAAATCCACCCCCCAAACGGAAACTTGAAAAATTAACTAAAAAAACCTTATCTAATAATTCAAAACCCAGCTAAGGGTTTTCTTCTACCATTATAAGCTTTCAGAATTTGGAAATCCTAATTGATTCAAGATTTTAGTGCTGCACTGTGTAATCAAAAACAAGAAACAATTCTTTATCTCACATACATTCGAACCAACGGTCATTCATAACAACTTCTTAAAGGAGCACTATTCAAACTATGGTATTACCTTTTTTACTGTTTACATATTAATCGAATTCCTCTTCTAGTTAATTTATCATAATTTATGTAATTTTTGTCCAATTAAAAATAAAATTATGTATATTTTTTTCCATTAAAACAACTTAATTCATGAAAACTTGTTACTAATCAGATAAACGATTAATCCAACGGGTTATTGAAAGAATGAAGCAAAACCTCGCAACACGCTTTACTGAAAAAAATCGGGTTACTGAAAGCGATACAAATACCCGCACTGATTTTAAACGCAGCTTGTCTTATTCACTTCGCTTTAACGAAACATCGCTTTACTGAAAATATTGTATTACTGAAAACTAAAAGCAAGCCCACAACTACGTGTTGGACGAAACTTACTTCGTTTTATTGAAAAAATAACCAATGACAAATTAATTTATTAGAAATCGATTGCATAACTTAAGGCTGGAAAAACGGTGCATGTTTTGTTTATATGGCAAAATGTAATTGTCCTTTTCGCTCTTACGTACTTTATTGTATTTTTCTATTATATTGTCAATGCAAGTGGCTAGACATTTTCGAGGAATTCGTGAAAAATTTCAACAACAAAATGAATAATTCTATGAATAATTTTTTTTTTTAAATAAAATTTGTATGTTAAATTGCCGTAAAAAAATATACAGATTTTATAAAAAAAAATATTGTTTTACTGATTTTAAGCATTACGCTTAACTGTATCATATTTCAGTAATCCGACCTACGTTTTAGAGAAAAAATCGGTTAATTGGAAAAAATTGGGTTTTTGTTATTTCCAGTAAAGCGGAGTTGACTGTAATCGAATAATACAGTCACACTCATTTAACAAGTATGTAATTGCAAAATAAAGTAAATCGCTTTAAAACAAAAGCATTTGCCAATAGACATTCTGCCTGTGCAACAGTACGTATACATCACGTATGTATAGTGATGCCTAGCAATATATTACGTATACGCATGATGTTGAAAACGTACAACACAATCTCGCCACTCTCACATGATCCATCTTAATTTGCAGCAAATTATAACAAACAAACTGCTTTTGACATCTAAACCATCTCTCGCTCAAGTGTTTATAAATGTTTGTTGAACTCTAACGAAACCATTCAAAAGGTTAAAATAAAATAAAAATACACCGTAATTATGGTGGAACACACGCAAGCATTGAAACACCCTTTCTTTTATTTATGTGCATTTGTGTGGATAGCCTTGCTATTTGTGTCGATGGCTTACAATTTGTGTTTCACCATTTTCGGGAACGTGTTTATTTCATGTGTTTTTGACGGTAGAGTCAAAAGCGTTCCCTAACAATATTATCTGTATGCTAAAACGAAACCCACCTCAATATGTGGCAGGCAAAAGCAACAAAAAAGGAAGAACAAAAGAAAACAGTGCAAATAAATATCAAAGAGAGCACTTGCTCTATAAATATGAAACTCTGCATACACACGCTCACTGAACATGTTTTGTGTATATGTGTGTGCGTGTGTGTGTGTGTAGATACTAAATACTCTACTAACATAGTCCTTGCACACTTTGCATTAACTTGAAGGCGAAGGCTTCTTGTTCTTCCTGTGCTCCATAATAGTTTTCCTCACTTGTTCAACGACAACAACTAACAACTTGATTTTGCCTATCAGACAGAGAGTAGGCTAACAGGCTGGCAAAAATCTAAACTTTACACAACTTCAAACAACTTGAGTAAGATTTTTTCCGTTTGGTACATGCTGGTACTTGTAACGATTAAATAGAGTTTGTAAGCAAGTTTGTGTGTTATTCGAAAGCTTTTTGTCTGTAATCAAAAATGTACTCACGAGAATGGGGCTGCGCAGGATTTAAAGTTTTCCCTATTCGTTTATTCGCAGCAGTAGAAAAAATCACGAACAGTTGAATATTTTCAGCCAAGTTTTTCCAAACCAAAATCATATTCTGGTCGCACCCTGAATTTCTTCGTGATGTAAGCTCTGGGGCAGTCGGTCTCTGTATACTCGCTTGTTTTTTACACTTATGGATTGTTCTAAAAATTAAAAGAAAATATTAAATGTGTAAATGAAAAAGAACAAATTTAATCAAATCAATTTAAATAGTCTTAAGTAAATTTTTTAACCAGAAAAGCAAATGTACAAGCACACATTTACGCAAGCGAAATTGTCAAAATAAATGAAAAAAAAACTAATTGGTGTAACAGAAAAAAAAAGTAAATTGAAATTTACCCAATTGAATATATGTGAAGAGTGATTTTTCTTATAATCAAGTGAAAAAATCAAGGCGTAGCAAGGATAACATGCGAATATGAAAAAAATCCTATACATACACACATGCATACTCGTACATATAAAGAAAATTTTCACCTATACTTCTACTACAACGGGATCCTTTTTTTCTAAATTCATCAATTAAACAATTAAAATTTTAATTGTTAAAAATATTATAATAAAATAAAATTATATTGTGCCGTGATTTGCATTGTGAAAATTTATTTCAAAAAAAATTTCCGGACTTGATTTATTATACACACCACAAACACAATTCTTTACCTTTCCTGCGAACTCTGCTAATTTTATTGATGCAGTTTTTTTTAATATTTTAATTTATTTTATTTTTTTTCTTATGGCATAAGCCTGGTGCGTGCGCGTCTGTTTGGCTGTCTGAAACGCCAAAGTCATGCTGTTTTTACTTGTACTCTGTACAGTTTGTGCAAATGTTCTTATTTTCACGATTGTATGAATACTTGTGTACTTGTGCGCCTGCAGACACAAATGTTTTAAGATTTTAATGAGTTTAGCAAAAAAAATAAATAAATAAATAAAATTTAAATAACATATATTTAAATACATATATGGCTTTTACTTCTAACATATGCCAAGAATTTATAAGCCAAAGTAGCCTCAATTCGCTTGTTTGTGAATGCAACTTTTATTTAAGTTTTTCTTTTATTGAGTACTTGAATAAATTTCCATTTAGCATATTTTAAGTTCACCATTACAATGAAATGTATTATGAAAAGGCCATTTTATTTAATTTGTATTTACAACCCTTTTAATATTGAGTCTGGGAAGAAAAAAATGTATAGAGTAGTTTTTTGTAAGACATAAGATATTAATTTCTTTTCGAGAGTTTAATACAATTTTAGCATTTATTTTCTGTTTAAAAATTAAGATTAATTATAGCCTTTTTTTCTAAAAAAAACACATCAATATCTAATTTCTCCCTTTCAAAGTAGTCCTCCTTAGATATAATATACTTATTCCAACGTTTTTTCTCATCCTTGAAGCACTTCTAATATGTCCTATTTAGTATGTGCACCACTTCTTTCAGTGATTTGGCTTTCATCTCCTCAACCATAGCAAAACTCCGTTGTTTCATAAGTCCGTTCAATCTTAGGAATAGAAAAAAGATTTATGGTTGCTGTGGCATGATTATAATACAGTTTTCGACCAAAAATGTCAAACAAGCATCATATTTGAGCAGGTGCACTATGGTGATGCAAAAGCCAAAATTTCGGAAGATTTTTTTGTACGGTCTCTTACAAGTGGAGCATAATTTCTCTAATTCGACTACTCCTTAAAGAAATGTTCATACCCTTCAAAAAAGAATTGGAGGGCATATTCACTTTGTCATTCCATATGTAACACAGCGAAATATCCCTCTAAGATCCCAAAAAGTATCTTATTTGTGATCAATGATGAAATCTAAGACGATCAACCCATGCCAGTCCTTCTGTACGTCAGTGGCAAAAGCGACTCAGTATAAAAGAAAAGAGCTAGATACTTGAAAATTGCTATAGATATATTCTAAAGGGTAGTACAGCTCAGGTGCGTAAATGGGCTGTATGTGGCCAGAGGGAAACAAGTTCTCCTAAGAAGAACTAAACCAATCTCTTAAAAGTAACATGACATTTGAATTTTTTTTTGTAATTTTGTTAAGCAAATGATATATTTTGATGTCAAAGAAGTTTCAAAGCTGAAAAATCAATTTTTGGACCCCCGCCCCTAATGGGCGTTGACGTAACATATTGTATTCAAAAAAAGTGTAAATATTTGGCAAATTGTATTACTTAAGCCTGCACTCCTTAAAAATAACATGTTTAAGATTTTTTGACAAAGTTAAGACATTACCTGATAGTACTCTGCTCTACCTACCCGCCTCCTTTGCCCCCTAGATGACCCTATAAAAAGTTTGTACACTAAATTACTCCAAAAATTTATCCTTTAGAGTTTTATGGTCTTCCTTACGGCACTTCCCGCAGTGACCCTATATAAAGTTTTAAAACTCGGCACAGAAATGTCTTAAAGGAACTCCGATCCAGCAGGTTAAACATTTTTAATTTATCTCAGTCTTTTTTTTTTGCACTTCGATATAAAATATTAATACGTAAATTGCTTTTATGCTAATGGAAATATGTCTCAGCCACGCTTCTGCCAACGCATTTTCTTTTTTACTTAAGCCAAATACCATAAAAATTTAAATTTTTATAACATTAAAAACAGTTTTTTTTACTATATATTTTTACATTCTTCTGGTTTCTTGACCTCTTTTTAATTATTATTGTATTCTGATATTTTTAAGCTTAAAGTCTCTTTATTTTAGTTTAATTTTTAATTTCAATATTTCGTCACTCCTTTGTGTGACTTCAATAAAGAGACTAAAATAAAGAGACCTTAAGCTTAAAAATATCAGAATACAATAATATATATTATTACTTTTTTTCTCAACATTTTCATCGTTTGTTTATGTGTTGAGGCATTTAGAATGATCGACGTCATTCACATCTTCTAGAGCTGCTTTGAAAAGCTTAAACCACCTTTTAGTCAATTTCTATGATTCAGAGTACATGTCGCTGAACACGCAAAACACATCTAAACTAAATACTTAGCGCAGTAAATATTTTTTCGAGCCCACTATACCACAACACAAGAAAACCCTAAACGAATGCGCATAACCTGCGAAAGATTAAAAATTCTTCTTATTTCATTAACAGATCTCGTAAAGTGAGTACTTTCATATTTCCACACAGGAGATTTCAGTCCAATTGATGTGGATTAAAGGTTAAAATATGCTTACATACGTGAAACTAAAGATCCTATGCAATCAAATCTTTAAAACAATGCAAAACGATAATATCATATTTCTTTTAAGAAACCTAAAAGTAGGCTTCATTTTTTTAGTTATTAGAAGGAACCGTCAATAAGGGCATGATCCGAACTCATGTGATGTATTGTGCTAGAACTAGGAAAACTCTATACGCAAAAGAAGATTAAGGACATAGTGTATTTGATTTAAATTTTCCCTTGCTTTATGTGACAGGAAAGACCTCAGCTGATGTCTTATTGCAGATATTCAATTGTGTGCAAACGCGATATCTCACCTTGTGGCATTTTTTCATACTAAAGCGATCGTTCTTAATTGAAATACATAAGCTAAGTAGAATGTTACGGCTCGCTGTAATAAGTGCCTGTAGGCAGTAACAGTCTTGCCCTTGCAGTAAAATGCGGGTACATTCAACATGATGTGCCCTGGCCTAATTTTTGCTAATACATATTTTTACATTTCCCTTCAAGCTAGGAGCACAACTGGGACGAACGACGAATTTGGCTTAGTACGACGAATTCGTTGGTAAAAAATCGCTCTATAAATTCGTCGTATGAAACACAATAACGACGAATAAATTAAAATAATAAGCAAACAAAATTTTAATATTTGTTTTTTAAATCATTGTAACCTCTGATGCCAGCCAGATTGTTTACACACTCAATAATTATCCCGGAGTTATCCACCGGGATAATTATTGAAATTCCTTTTTGTAATTATTTTCTGAAAAATTTTTTGTCTGTAAATAAATTATTATTTTCGTTTAACAGCTGATGGGGTGACCATATGAAAAAGTGGGAAATAGAAACTATATTATAAAAAGTGTTCAAAATTAATAAAAAGTCGTCCGAATGATACATTTTTGTGAATTAGTGAATGCATTTTTAGTATGTACTGAAAATTTTAGTGCTACATGCAACAATACAGTAGTGAACTATGTTTTTCTACAAAAAACCAGTTTGAGTACATGAAACCTGGTCACTTTATATTGATTTGTTCGTCGTTCGTTGACGAAACAATTAGAAATAAATGCAGTTCAACTTTTGCTGAGTATGACGAATTTCGCCCAACGCCACGATTCTGTGCATTTTCATATACACGAATGTGTTTTATTTTTGGCGATGAATATTCGCGACCAAAAATTCGTCGTTCGTCGCAGTTGTGTTCCTAGCATAAGCTTTAATTTTATACACAATTTTCAAATATTTATTTTACTTTATCTCGGAGCAGCACTCAGGGCATGACAACTACATATGCAGTGCATTAAGCCGGAACTAGAAAGCAGGGGATAGTATTGAGGGGACAGCTAAAGAAAGATGAAGAGATAGAGAAGTGACTGTAGCTAATAGAACCTCTTTACTTCGCCGGCCACTTTTTTTTGCTACAAGGCCGACAAAGGAGATTGCTGTCCTTGTGTTTTTAGTACATGATAATGTCAGTCGCTGTCAATTATGTTCAGTGCTATGCCTTCAGCACTGAAACAGGGGGGAGGGGCCACAACTAACACAACCATGCACTAAATTCTGATCATAAGAATTCAACACAATATTTCATGATTCAGCGGGGGGTTGAACTCAGGACCCTTCGCTTCATAGTCTCGTGTTCTACTACTTCAGTCAACAGCACCCTCAAATATAAATATATATTTTAAATTTTTTCCCTAAAAAGACCCCAAATTAAAGCTTAAGGTTTTCTTTTAGAATAAATACTTGAAATTTTTTAATATAAAACGACCTCAAACTTGCAAAATGATTACGAAAATAGTATTTAGGGATCAAGAATAAATGTTTTTTATTAATAAAATCTAAAAATAATGAACAGTTTAAATATTATGATATATTCAAATAAACTCATTTAAGAGAACTTTTATTAATCGGCCAATAAATTGATACCAATTGAACCGACTAAATAAGACTCTACTTAATAAATTAAGCAATTAACCGATTAAAACAGGCATTCGATTAATTGTTCAGAGGGCTGACTAGTGCATATTTTCCTGGCAATCAAACTTAATTTTTTAACTGTTGATTTATTTTTATTGACCTTATCAGTTTATTGTAATATTAATCAAGCTTGTGGTCGTTTTTTATAATATATTATTTCTTATAATTTTTATTCGATAATTCGTTAACATCTTCAGGAAATAAAAATTATTAAAATTTTTTGAACGAAATATCGAATAAAAATTATAAGAAATAATATATTATAAAAAACGACCACAAGCTTAATTAATATTACAATTAATTTTTTAACCATAATTTTTATATATATATATTTTTTTTTTAACTTCGTACAAAGACGAGAGTGCCCTTATATATTTAAAATTAAATTTGAGTTAAAGTTTTAATATATTTTAGAAGAGTTATAGCATAAATTAGTATATAAATGACAAAAAGATTAGCTTCAGCTTTGATTTCGCCTATAAAAAAATAAAGTAGGCAAACATTAACATACACACACACACAGAAGTCTAAAAAAAGTACACATAATAACACACACACACACACATAAGTATACATTTACACAAACAAACACTTGAACCTTACTAAGGAAGAGCAGAAAAAAGGCTAAACGAAATAATAAATGTCAAAAGGAAAGCAACAAAAAAGTACATACAATGCAACCAATTAACAATATACCTTCTAGTAGCCAACATAATAAAACTTGGTCAAATCAGCAAACACATACACATGCACAAACACGCACACACACACACACACACACATACGACCAAACAACACAAAAAGAACAGCAGCAGGAAAAAGCTCACCGAAAGTATTTACAATAAAATGGCAAAAAAAAAAAAAAAAAAGAAACTAAAGAGAAATGGAGAGAATATAATACGGATTGCCTTCACAAAGAGAACTCAGGCACGAAAGCAAAAAAGCACATGATATAAAAAAGGATATTATTTTTTTTTTAGCCTAAAAACCAGGCAATAAATCACAAGCAAACAACACGAAAAGAAAAGCAGCCTAAAAGATAGAAATGGAATAGCAAAACCTACTGTTTTACAGCAGGCTGCTTTTACAACGTCGCTTTTCCTTTTCGGTAAAGCAAAATACAGATAACATAATTCGAATAAAATATATGCATTATTAATACAACTATTATTCATACACGTATGTAGTCGTCAATAGGTGAATAGCAGTCCTAGAAACTAAAATTTCTAGACGAGTGGGTAACGATTAAGTTGTTAACTTTTTCTCTAAATGTTTCAGCCGACGTGGCAGAAGTAGTGCAGGTTTTCAATTATTACCAAAAGAATAACAATAAAATTTAAAATAACATTAGAAACATAAATCTGAGGTCAACATTCGAAATAAAATATCAATGACCTGAAATGAACAAGAGGCTATTTATATTTCTCATACTCCCCACAGCCGCCAACATTTCCCATTAAACTTAAGGTCTCTTTATTTTAATTTAATTTTTAATTTCAGTATTTTGTCACTCCTTTTTGTGACTTCTTCAGGAAGTCACACAAAGGAGTGACGAAATATTGATATTAAAAATTAAATTAAAATAAAGAGACCTTATGCTAGGAACACAACTGCGACGAACGACGAATTTTTGGTCGCGAATATTCATCGCCAAAAATAAAACACATTCGTGTATATGAAAATGCACACAATCGTGGCGTTGGTCGAAGTTCGTCATACTCAGCGAAAATTGAAATACATTTATTTCTAATTGTTTCGTCAACGAACGACGAACAAATCAATATAAAGTGACCAGGTTTCATATACTCAAACTGGTTTTTTGTGGAAAAACCTAGTTCACTACTGTATTGTTGCATGTAGCACTAAAATTTTTAGTACATACTAAAAATGCATTCACTAATTCACAAAAATGTATCATTCGGACGACTTTTTATTAATTTTGAACACTTTTTATAATATAGTTTTTCTTTCTATTTCCCACTTTTTCATATGGTCACCCCATCAGCTGTTAAATGAAAATAATAATTTATTTACAGACAAAAAATTTTTCAGAAAATATTTACAAAAAGGAATTTCAATAATTATCCCGGTGGACAACTCCGGGATAATTATTGAGTGTGTAAACAATCTGGCTGGCATCAGAGGTTACAATGATTTAAAAAACAAATATTAAAATTTTGTTTGCTTATTATTTTAATTTATTCGTCGTTATTGTGTTTCATACGACGAATTTATAGAGCGATTTTTTACCAACGCATTCATCGTACTAAGCGAAATTCGTCGTTCGTCCCAGTTGTGTTCCTAGCATTAAGCTTAAAAATATCAGAATACAATAATAATTAAAAAGAAGTCAAGAAACCAGAAGCATTTATCCCATTAAAGATAGAATACATTAAGGCGCTTGAGATTTGTTTAGGCAGTACTCGGTTAATTTATAGCATTTCGCTGCAGGAACAAGTGAATAAGAGAAATGGCCGTGACACCTCCTAATTGTGGAAAATTTTTCTTTTCTAGTCTCGCTGAAGCTCTCACGATAATTTCTTCTATGATGGGCCTTATTCTAGCAAAAATAATGTCCATTGCCTATTTCAATGATATAGGCATAGTCACTGGTCACTGAACATAATTGGCAGCGACTGACATCATCATGTACTAAAAAAAAGCAGAGTAACAGATCCCCACCTTCGTCGGCCCTGTAGCAAAAATTAGCCGGCGAAGTAAAAGGTTGAAATAGCTACAAAAAAAACTGTCTATCTTCTCATCTTTCCTAGTCTGTCCCCTCAATACTATCCCCCCGTTTTCAGTTCTGGCGCGATGCATTGCATATATAGGGGTCATCCCCTCAGCGCTGGTCCTACTCCTAAAAAAAAAAATTGTTCTGATTTGGTGTGTGAATGCGGCTCCCTCCATTAAAAAAATATTTATTTAGAAATATATGGAGAACTAAGAGAAGCAGAAGCTTTGAGTCATTGATTCAGTTGATATATTGAATTTTTTGTCTTTTAAATATCTTGAAAACAAACACATGAGAGCCGATGTCGATCTCTTGCCCTCCCACGTTGGCTATTCAAAATATAAAGTGAATTTTTCATTATATCGAAAAATATTTATTTATTCGTCAGTTCCTAGTTTTGCCCTCTCAGATATTAGACGGCTATGCCAGCGTTCTTTCCACTCCTCGAAGCATTTCTGAGATACTCTTTTCGGTATGTCCTTGAACTCCATCCTTTTATGGGTGTCTTCAATCTTGGGAACAGTAAAATGTCTAAGGGATTCAAATTTCTCTAATTGTTTTTTAACTTCCCGCTAAAAAAAAATCCGGATCTCGTCATTTTGAGTTCCTAGGAAAGAATTCTAAACTACTGAGAAGCCGTCACTATGTCTGGCTGTATGTATGTATGTGTATATGCATGTGATCCGCTTGTAACTTTCCTGTGAATTGTGTGGTCCATTCGAAAGTTATAGGAGTTTTAAACCTAAAATAATACCATTTTTAGCGGTTAAAATTAGTGGGAAGCTCTAGGACTTGACTTTAAAGGTCAACAGTTTTCCATATTTTTTCTTTAATGAAAATATCAATATTAAGTGCTATTAATCAGTTCCTTGTAACAGAATACTGAAGTAGTGTATGGCCTCAGTTATTTACAATCACAAGAATTTGTTTTTTAAAGCCTAAACTTTGAGTGAAGAATAACATCGAGATCCAAAAGGTCTTGATTCACTAAATGAACTATTTCATTTAGTGAATCAAGACCATCATCAGTCCAGTTTAGAGAGAATCGCTTATAATTTCATCTATTTAAGTTCACTATCAGTAAACAAGTGAGACACTTTAAAAATGTTATAAATCATGCTGCAACAAAAAGAAAATTTATATATCCGAAATATTGTTGTTAGATCCCCCCTACACAGACGGTTTTTATAAACAATTTTCTAATTCTAAAATATAATAAATTTACTGCCTATTTCACGACACCGAAGAACTCCTTGTGCAAAACAAAAAGTAAATTTTATAATTATATTCTGATATTTTTAAGCTTGAGGTCTCTTTATTTTAATTTAAGTCTTAATTTCAATATTTTGTCACTCCTTTGCGTGACTTCGTCAGGAAATTAATTATTTTATTTTTAATTATTTTATTTTTTTTTTAATTTCCTGAAGAAGTTACACAAAGGAGTGACGAAATATTGATATTAATAATTAAATTAAAATAAAGAGACCTCAAACTTAAAAATATCAGAATATAATTATAAAATTTAGTTTTGGCTTGTCGTGAAATAGGCAGTAAATTTATTATATTTTAGAATTAGAAAATTGTTTATAAAAACCGTCTGATTAGGGGGGACCTAAGTAAAAAAAGAAGTCAAGAAACCAGAAGAATTTAATGAAATTTTATAAATTAATTTAATTTTAAAAGCAATTTTTCGAAAGTGTTCTGTCTGCAATACGTAAATTTTATTATTCCTCGTTTTATTTTAAAATAAGTTGCTCACACCTCAGACTGCTCAAGATATGTAATTTGGCGTAGTCAAAGTGAAATTTAAGATATTTCCAAGGCTTTTTTTTTTCTAAGAATTGCATAATTATTTCTTTTAGAACTTTAGAAATAAATATTTTTGTCTATTAAAATATAAATAATAGTTCTATTTAAAATTTATATATTCGAATAAATGAAACTGTGGGCATATTTTTGTTTATATATATTTTTCGGATAATAAAAATACATTTTGCGGAGAGATATTTTGAATAGCATAAATTATAAATATAGCCAAAGATGTTCAATGAACAGCTTATGAATAGAAATTAATTCGAAATTTGTTATATATCTGAAAAAACAACATTTATTATGATATTCCAGAACATGGATGAGCACAAAAGTTTAGCTTAAAAAATTTATTGAGTTCAGACTTCAAACACGGTCTCGCACAAAACAAAAGCAGGGGCTATCTATATTCTTGCTTTTACAAATACTACAAGTATTTTCTTAAGCTTTTTTTTTTTTTTGTTTTGTTTTTTCCCTCTGCATAACAGTGAAAAAGTTTAAAGACTTTTTGCAAACAGACACGACGAAAATTATCCTTAAAAGAGAGCAGCACAAAAATCACGCAGCAGAGAGAACTTAAGCGAAACCGAGAGAAAGGAAAGCTCTCGATGGGAATCTGCAAAATATTTATTTTTTTTTTAAAAACTATTCAGGTAATCTCAGCAAGAGTGGAGATTGATATCGTTGACAGTTTCCAAAAGTAGGCTCCTGAAATATTTACCCTTAACTCAGTGCCTACAGCACTTCGGTACTTAACGTTCATAGTATACTTCAAGACGCATAAACCCAACAAAAATATGTGTGTGTACACAATTATTCAAATAAAACAACAAAAATATCTTATACACACATGCTAAACAGCAGCAGCACAAATAAAATGTTATAAAGAAACCAAAAATTGTGAATATTTTTTACAAATTCTAAATTAAAAAGAAAGTTAAATATGTACGAGTATGAAAATTTTTATATATAAAAAAATTTCATTTTAGTGCACAAACTAAAAATTATATGACTGCATGATAAATGCGAAAGTGTTTTAACGATAAAACGAATAACAAAGACAAGAAGAAGTTTAGCAAAATGTATGAATGTTAAAGCGAAGAGCAGGCAACAACACGCAAAGAAGGCAGGAATATGAGTGTTTCCATTTTTAAAAGCCTCCAATAGATGATTGAAAATGAAAACAAAATGTTGAGTGATTGTGCTGCTAATAGCTATGCCGACAATGGTGTTGTTTTTATAGCCGCTCTGGCAACAATGGCAACAAGAAAATTAACAAAAACTCCAACAACAGCCAGGAAATGTCATGTTAAATAAAATAAAATCAAGTTGACAAAGTGCGCTTTATTGTTACAATGAGGATATAGACGGTAAACAAATTCGTGGTATGTAAACTATAAGACCATCTGAACAACCAAAAAAATAATAATAATTAACAGGAATTATGCTTAAAGATCGCAATCACTCTGCTGTTAAGACAACCACCAATACAACGTTATCCTTTAATACAAAACCAACAACAAAAAGACTGCGTGCAGAGGCGACCGAGCAAAGTGTGCAAAACAATCAACAGTTTTACTTAATAAACGAATACACATTGATTTAATAAGAGAAAACAACCTCCTACAAAAAGAAAAATCATCCCTCATTCTAACCACTTTGTCGAAATTCTGTGAATTGAAATTAAAGTGTTTGAAGAAAAACTTTATTTCGAATAAAAATAAATTAAATATTCACAATAACTGGACTGTAATATGTTTTAAAAATATCCGTGGCTTAAAACAACAACCCCACAAGCAACAACAGCAACGCATAAACACCCTACAATTAAAACTTAAACCAAGACTCTCACCTACGCATACACATTTCCACACTCAGTTGATTACTGGCAGAGACACACGTATACCTACAAAAATCTTCAGCACTTACACACACACACACATATACACAGGCCAGCCACACTTGCATACATGTTCTCTGCGTACAAGACAAGCAGACAATAGCAGGTCCAATATGTATGTTCGATAACCAACCGTACAAAGAGTGCCTCAAACAGGAAGTTGTATTTACAAATAAATCAAAATTCTGGGTGCGAAACCAAAAAGTGTGTATGCGGCAAATAATTTCAACTGAAACAAATTAAGCTTTAAGCTCGTGAACTAAACATAAATTTAACAAACTCTGGCATAAATAAAATAAAGGATTAAATAAAAACTAAAAAAAAAAAAAGAAAATTCAATTCAGACAAGTGAGAATATTATCTAGTTTCCACGACAGCATAAATTTACTTTATATGAAAAAAAAAAAAAAAACAACAAAACAGAACACAAGACATACTAACACTCTTTTATATTTGCATCTCCACTTAATTAGAATCTAGAATAAATCGACTACAACAAATACTACAGCAAACGAGTAGCAACATAAAGTAGAACAATGTTTCCCAACAATAAAAACTATCAGCACCATGACAATGCGTTCTCTCTTTGTTTTTGCTAGTTTTCATGTAAATAATTAAAACAACTGAAACAACAAGAACAACAACAAAGTTGCAAGGAAATACGAAAGCAAGACTATTGCTGAACAAAAAAATTAACAAACAATAACAACCAACAGCTTCAAAAATAACGACTACAAACTACAACTAGAGCATAATTATTTTTTTAAGGACATATCACCATTAAAAGCATCCGACGCTTGTAAACCAAACAGCAGCCGCAGCAGCAACAACAACTGCATCCGAGAAAAAGCAACACTACAAGTTTCTTTTCCCATTTCGCTGTTCGAAAAGCAGCACTCAAATCACACGTCTCCTACAACATTGAACATTAACAGCCTCCAGTTCATCAGCATTTTAAACATCCACTACCACCATGAGTGATTCAACATTGTATCGCAAATTTGATACCTTTATGCCCAGGTCACGCATCGTAACCCTGTGGCTGGCCTTCAATTTGGCGATGTTTCTGCAGGAGCCAGAGAAACAAATTACCACAGTAAATGCAGCGTAAGTAGACATTTTCTTCAACTCCAGTTTACTCTTTTTATATAAAATAAAATGGACAATTGCTATTTCTAAACAGTATCTGTCCCCTGTTGGAGAAATTGGTTTACAGCTTTCAAAAATGTCTAAACAACACTCAACTTTATTTGAAGATTATTTTTGCCTCAAAACTAAAGTCTTGACACTAAACTGTTATCCTTATATCTTAACTTTTTTATCTTTTAATATTTATTTAGGCTAAGCAATAAAAAAATCTTATGTTTTTAAAATGTATAGTTCCCTCGTGTGTGTATCGCTGTTTTCATGTATATTGTGTGCCTAAACTGATACAAACACTTGTCTCTCAGTGTTGCTGCAGACACCATTTATTCGCATAAACTAACAAATAAAAGTGCTATATTCAGCTAAGCCGAATTTTATGTACCCTTCACTGATGTATGTACGTCTGAAGAGTATACAAAAATACATTCACTCCAACCCTGGAACTATCTTTTTGATCTCAATGCTAATATATTGCTTCCTAATACTTAGAATACATATCGTGATCATGAGAAAAAGTTCCCAGCGGCATGTCACTTGTAAATTTGAATGATATAAAATTTTGCGCAGCATGAAATCAAAATCAGACACATTAAAATATTTTACATACTTAAGCAGATTCAAGACAGCAGGCTACCGACCACAATCTCTCAAAAATAGAATACATGTGTTTATATGGGAGTGAATATTTTCACGACTACACGACGGGTTGTTGTCCGTACTACTTTTGTGGTTGTAGTTAAATTAAACTAATTTCTTCGTTCTGCTGGTTTGATGATTATTGATAAAATATTCTTAATATTGCAATCTTAATATAAATTAATAAAAATAGAATTTGAACAAATTCATTTATTAATAAAATAATAAAAAATGGTTTGCAGTCTTGCAGATTCGAAATTAAGCCCGTTGATAAAATTAACAATAAACTAATTTCTATTTTCATACGCGACAATAAATAAATTAGGGCTGCCAATACAATGAAAAGTCTTAAATAAATAAACGTTTAAACAATTTTTTAATCTAGTCAAGAATATGAAAATTGTTGAAAATAAAAAATGTAATAGCCCTTTCAAGAATAAACATTATTTTGTAATTTTTATTTATTTCTTTTTTTTGCGTTCTCTCGACTTTTATTTTTTAATTTTATTTATTTATTATATTTTTTTTCTTTTGTAATAACTCCTAGAATATAGGCCCCATATAAACGACTATCAAGAAAAGAAGCTACAGACTACAACCTGTTAGAAATAGAATATATACGGTTACAATTCAGGTTTTTGTCCGTGCTACTTTTGCGGTTGTAGTCAAATTTAACTAATTTCTATTTTCATAGGCGACAATAAATAAATTAGTGCTGCCAATACAATGAATAGACTTAAATAAATAAACGTTTAAAAAATTTTTTAATCTAGTCAAGAATATGAAAATTGTTGAAAATAAAAAGGGCATAAGAAAATAGGTCTTTCAAAATTAAGAAAGAATGTGTTATAAAATTTTTAAATTTCGTGTCTGACTTATCAAGTAAAAAAACTCCCTTACTTCAAAAATTAGTCGTTGCAACGATACTTAATCTTTAATTAGACGTGGGTTAGGGCACTTTGAAAATGAGATACAAGAAATTAATTAACTTATAAACTCATTTTTATAGTTCCATAGCAAAATAGGGCATCATAATGAACAAGTATTTATTAAAAGTGCAAAAACCATAAATAGATTTAGAGTAGGCGCTTTTATTTTTATATATGAAAGTGACACCACTGAAATTATATGTTTACGTTGTAGCTGCTGCGTTCAAAATAATTAAGTAGCTGACTACACGGCGACAATTGCTGCTAGCGGCACTTGTAGCCATGTAGCCAGTAGCCTGCACACATTCACGACAGCAGGCTACAGACTACAACATGTCAGAAATAGAATATATGTGTTTATATGGGAATGATTATTTTCACGGCTACACAGCAGGTTGTTGTCCGTGCTGCTTTCCCATTTTCATAGGCGACAATAAATATATTAGTGCTGCCAGCACAGTGAAACATCTTAAATAAATAAGATGATCCGATTTTACTTCGGATTTTTAGTCTCGCCTTAATTACTTCAACTATCGGCACCTTTATTCAAATTATTATTATAGTTATTAAAGTGTTTCGTTGATATTCTGGCCCTTCTTGACACAAGTTTTTCTGTACTAGAAAAAAAGTTTTATTAACCGAAACTTTGCTGTTATTAAAAATATGTAAGAAAATTTAAAGTTTAAGGGGAATATCTACGTATGACAAAATTTGTTTTCTTTGACAGATGGTAAAAAATCGATTTTCGTCAAAAAACCATTTTCGAACAGAATGTCGCTTAAGCTTCTTTGGCTCAATATGTTTGCTTCTGTAGACATATGAAATCATAAATTATAGAAAATTATTTCTTAATTATTATTTATTTCTTTCATGTTTTGTTATTCACATTTTTTTGAACTTTGAATTTTCAATAATTGTGAAATTACATAGAATAATTTTCTGACAAAAGTGTCATTGTCAGACGAATTAATTTAAACACATTTGCCGATAAAAATGATCTTACAATGTCTGACAATTATCCGGCAATGGCAAGACAATATTATTGTCTCATAGGGTCCGCCAAATAACTTTTCTTTTTTTTTAAATGCTATAAAAAAACTACTGAATATTTTCTCACATTTTTTTTTTTTTATTTGAAAGTACAATCCTTCCGGTTAATAATGGAAAATAATTTCATTGCCCGATAACGATCGCCATTGACTCTAACGGCCACTCCTTGCTCATTTTCGAAGAAAAATGGCCCAATTATGACTCTAGACCAAAATCCGCTTTTCAATGTATGCGTGCGGGTTTTCTGTGCCCCAAATGCGACAATGTTTGTTCACATACCCGCCAAGATCAAAATGAGCTTCATCTGAAAAGATAATTTTTTTGGCAAAATCGGCATCTTCTGTAAGTCGATCGCAGGCCCACTTAGCGAAGCGAAAACGCATGGGACGGTCAACCATATTCGTTCAGCGAAAGGATAAAACTAATTATTTGTCAAATCAGACATTAGCTAAGTGTTGCCCTTCATGAAATAAGCACTAGTTGAAAAAAAAAACCTTAAATTTCGGTCTGGCAACATTGCAAGACAAAAATTTTAATAGTTCACATGGTGAATTTTCTGAAAATGTTTCTGCTGACAATCGTCTGTAAATAACATGACATTATCGATAGAACAATATATTTATAATTGATGTCTCTGTGTCTAGTGATTATGGAAAATAAAGTGTTGCCGCGTTAATGTTGTTCTATATAAAGCAAATCTACGACAAGGCAAAGAAGTGAAGCGGTTGGGTAGAAAATCACTGTTAAAGAATATTCGAAAATATTTTACGCTCTACTCACTCACGCCCCTCGTATAACACTGATAACAATAACTCTTTATTGAATACACTATTATCTGCCTTTTCTTCATGTATTTACAAGTAAAAATCATTTACCTTTTGTGAACTGGGACAATAAATTAATACCTAATTTTTGGTAAATGTTTATTTGCTGTGATAATGTCTCGTTAAAGAAAAAAAAATAGTTTCAATAATGGCTGTTAACTATATAACATGACTGTTTTTGGTTTTACCCTAAAAACACAAACTTTTTCATGCTTTTCTTTAACTGCCGAAACTATTCGTGTTTTATTGAAATATTTTCGAAATAAAAATAAATAAATAAAAAGTTGTAAATAAATTTACATGATTTTCAACGTCAGCATTTTTGGAAAATGACACAGCCATTCTTTCATAAATTATCTATCATAATATTGTAAATAAATTAGGATTAAATTACACCTTAAGGTATTGGACTGATTTTTAGAATATATTTTTTTCTTTAAAATTAATGCAAAATATTATTATGCAGGAAGTGTTAACAAACGCAAATACACATGGAGACGAATAACAATGTGGAACAAATTCTGAGGGGGAGGGGTGAAAATAGTGGCCAAATTAGAAGACCCGTATCGCGGCGTTTGTTTATATTTTTTTCTAATCGAAGGTCGATTAAAAAATATTCGACCTAACTTTTGCTAAACTGAATTTGTTCCACAGTGTAATGGGAGTAAAGCGGCTATGGAAAATGACCATGTAAAGGGTGTTTTTTTATGAAGTTTTTTTTTGTATATACGAATCACTCTGTTGTCTGACAGCTGTTTTGACAGTTTAAAGTGACGTCTCTACTCAGTATTGTTTGGCAAATCATCATGAACAGGTTAACTCCAGAACAACACTTCCAAATCGTGGAAATTTATTTTCAAAAACAGTGTTCAATTAAAAATGTTTATCCGGTTTTTTACCGCAAAATTCTCTTCAGTGATGAGGCGCATTTTTGGTTGAATGGACATGTCAACAAGCAAAATTGCCGTATTTGGAGCAAAGATATCTAATCCACACGCCGTTCAAGAATTACCAATGGATTTCGATAAATGTACTGTTTGGTGCGGTCTATGGGCTGGTGGAATCATCTGTCCTTATTTCTATAAAAATGAGGAAGGACGACGCGTTACCGTGAATGGAAATCGATACAGAATCATGATCAATGAATTTTTGGTGCCAAAACTTCAAGATATGGATGTAAACGAAATGTGGTTTCAACAGGATGGTGCATGCCACTTGTCATACTGCGGGGGAAACAATGGACTTATTGAAAGAACACTTCAACGACAACATTATTTCGAGAAATCGACCGGTGAATTGGCCTCCGCGTTCGTGTGATTTGACGCCACTCGATTTTTTTTTTTTTTTTTGGGATACCTGAAATTATTGGTTTACGTTGATAAACCAGCAACGATTGACGCTTTGGAAACCAGTATTCAACGTGTCATTTCTGAAATACGCCCTCAAATGCTTGAAAAGGTGGTCGAAAATTGGACCTCCAGAATCACCTTTGTGCAAAATAGTCGTGGTGGCCATATGCCCGAAATTATATTTAAATGTTAAATGACAAGAAATTATCTACCAAATAAAACATATTTTTTTTTTGGCCATTTCATAATTTGGCATGTGTTTTATTTAAATTTCAAATCAGCAAGCTCTTATAAAAACAACCTTTAGATTGAAAATAGGTCTATCGGGTGTCAAGCTACTTTTAATATAATCATCCGATTCAATTATTTGCAGCAGTCAGTTTTTTGATCTTAAAATAATAAAATCACTTATACATTTAAAATGTATTTATTTCAAAGTATTATTGATATTGTCGCACAAAGCCTTTGTGGCGTATTTTTTTAATGAAACGGTCTTATAAAATTATAAAGCAAAAAAGCGTGTAAGATTTAATTCTTTTCTGCGCCAGTATTTTATTTCCAAATGTCGAAGTAGCTCTCATGTATAATTTTCGGTCTGAACTTCAGTTCTCTTAATGAGTCGTTAGTCCCTTCATGAATCTTTTCAATCTTGGGAACAGGAAAAAGTGAGAGGAGTTGATTATATTGGCTGTGGCATGATTGGAGTGTGCTATTTGGCCAATAAATTACTATTTTTTATTTAATTCAGAAGTTTTTGAAACAAACTTTGCAGTCATGCACTTCATGTCCAAAAGCTTTCAAAACTAAAATTAAGCCAACTAATATGCCGGCATCTACCACAATTGCTTCAATAGTGATTCGAAATAATTTCCTTCAAAAGTTTTCAACTTTTTTAACGGTTGCTGGTATAGTGGAGTTATTCAGTTCTAGGTTGGCCGTTAATATGTTGACGATCTTCTTTGAAAATGAGTTGAAATGCTGACATTTCTAGTGCTTTTGTGGTTTTAATTCCACTTTTTAAGCAAAATTTTATAAAAATTTATTTTTTTGTTTTAACAGACCTCGTATTCTATACATTGAAACTTTGCATTTAAAAGAAGATAGGACTACATTTGAATATAATTGGCAAATATTCGCGTTGGTATCATTTCCGCCATCCTTCGGTACTCACCCCGAAAATACTAAATATATTAATTGTTTCTTGTTATTGTTGACATTTTTCATTTAATTACAAACCAAATATATAAAACCAATCGTACACACCCACCGCCAGAAAGTAGTAACCAATTTTTTTAAATGATTTAAAATTTTCTTTGGTCTTTGAACAATTATTTAAAAGGGGAGTGTAATTAAAATCAAATTATAATATCGCAGGCACACAAACAACACCTCCCAAAACTAACAGGCAACAATTGTATGTACGTGATTTCTATGCTTCACGTGTTTTCATTTTTCTCTCTTTGCTCTGACTGCTCATATTAAAATATTCAAATGAGAACGAAAATTGAACTTTTGAAAGACTTATGATGTATAGCGAAAATAAAAGTGTCACAAATTGAAAAATCTAAATCCTACAATTTCTAATTGCAGTCCCTTATATTTAGTTGTGTAATTTGAAAAATTTACAGGAAAAAGTGGTTGAAAATTGGGCTGATCGCAGGAACCATATAAATAGTAGCAGCGGCAGTCTTATACATGTCATGAAATTTTCTTTACAATAAAGCCCATTTAATTGATATTGAAAATATATATCCTTGTTTTATTACGATTTAAAATTATGTCATAATAAACACCCTTTAACATCATCAACTACTTAATGGTGTTCACAGCGTATGAGTAATAAATTGGTAAATTATATTTTCATTCACAAGAATGATAAAATAAAGATTACGTCTTGCGCATGATTTACCGTTTAATGACGTATTTGTTCCCTCGAAGAGATTGCCAAATATTTATCATAAGCAAAACTAATACCTTCTCGTACAAAATTCATATTTTATGCTATATTTCGCAACTCTTCACTCAATTTACTCAGAGAGATTTCCAATTTACTCAGAGAGTTTTCCAACAAGCAAACAAAATCGGATTTATGAAAGTGCAAGTTTTGAGTTATAATTTATAATAAATTGTGTTATATTTTAAAATAAATATATTAAAATAATTATTGAATAACTTAAAGTGTAAAAAACTTATTAAAACTTGATTTTTAAAGATCATAAGCTGTAAACAAAAAAAACCTAAATTAAAGAGAAAAGAGAACAAAAAGGGCAATCATGAAATGTGGATTGGGCAATTGCAAAGAAAGTAACAGCAAAAAAACAAGTGAGAAATAATTGTGTTAAAATGCACTATTGTTATCCAACTTTTTTTGTTTTCAAAAAGCTGTGTCATTTTATAGTTTTCCAAGAAATGAAGCTCAAAGGAAGTTATGGCTGATATTTTGCATGCAAAAAAATTTGTTTTGAATGGGGAAAAAAGACAAATATTTAGCACTTGGGTTCAATATTTTTATAAAATAACTATAAATTAACAATTTCAAATAAAAACAAGTGGAAAATAAAATAATTTTTTAAAATTATTTATTATCAAACAAATTTAATTTGAAAAATCGCAATTTGCCCCACTGTCCTGTTTTTACAATAACATAATAGTTCTCCAGTGGAATTTTATTAGCCAATCAGAACACATATAGAGTGATGTCAGAGTTCCATCATGCGCAGAACAGTATTTTTATTTCAGTTTGTTGGCGTAATCTTTATTTTATCATTCTTGTTCATTCGTAGTTTCCTGAATATGATAATTTTATAGCATACTTTTGTGCGGTATATGGTACTGGACAGGGATGCCAGCTTTTTTTCGAGCTTCATCGCCACATGGCTTGTAGAATGTCGCCAAAATATTAAGGAATGTAATTCAAGTAATAAAATATATCTTTATTTTTCTTTTACAAAAAATTATAGCAGTTTTTTTAGTTTAACATTCGAATGCCTTACCAAATATCGCCAAAATCGGGCAAATATCGCCAATATATAAAATAATGCAATATTTTGCTAATTTTTTTTAATGTTATTAATACAAATATTGTTACATGGACATATAAAAATTCAGCTATTGTATTATCAAAATAGTCCTTACAAATATTAAAAAAAAAAACATTTCATACTAAAAAATATTGAAGTAAATTAGTAAAGGGGGTACATTGGTTAAATATTGCAAAAAAAATTTCACAAAAAACATAAAAAACTAATCAATGCTTCAGTTCGGAGATCAAAATAAAAAATTACAAACATTGACATAACTAAGCGAAAACAATGGCAGTTTCCTGCCATCTTGCATCTCTATATCAAACACACATGAATTCAAGAATGATAAAATAAAGATTACGCCAACAAGCTGAAATAAAAATATTTTTCTGCCCATGATGGAACTCTGACGTCACTCAACATGTGTTCTGATTGGCTAATAAAATTCAGCTGGAGAACTATTATGTTATTGTAAAAACAGGACAGTGGGGCAAATTGTGATTTTTCAAATAAAATTTGTTTGATAATAAACAATTTTAAAAATTATTTTATATTCCACTTTTTTTTATTTGAAATTGTTAATTTATAGTTATTTTATATACATATTGAACCCAAGTGCTTATTATTTTTCTTTTTTCCCCATTCAAAACTAATTTTTTTGCTTGCAAAATATCAGCCATAACTTCCTTTGAGCTTCATCTCTTGGAAAACTATAAAATGACACAGCTTTTTGAAAACAAAAAAAAAATTTGATAACAATATTACATTTTAACATAATTATTTCTCACTTGTTTTTTTGTTGTTACTTTCTTTGCAATTGCCCACTGCACATTTCATGCTTGCTTTTTTTGTTCTCTTTTCTCTTTAGTTTAGGTTTTTTGTTTACAGTTTATGAGCTTTAAAAATCAAGTTTTAATAAGTTTTTTACACTTTAAGTTATTCAATAATTATTTTAATATATTTATTATAAATTTTTTATAATATATTTATTATAAATTTTTTATATATTTATTATAAATTTGCTTGTTGGAAATCTCTCTGAGTAAATTGTGTGAAGAGTTGCCAAATATAACATAAAATATTAATTTTGTACGAGAAAGTATTAGTTTTGCATATAATAAACATTTGGCAATCTCTTCGAGGGAACAAATATGTCATCAAACGGTGAATCATGCGCAAAGCGTAATCTTTATTTTATCATTCTTGCATGAATTCGCCTTTGTATACATACCATACTAACTAAACTCAATCACTTAAATAAAAATTGCCAGACAGCTTTTTTTAAACTCTAAGGAAATAAAGTGAAAAAAGTCAGAAATTTATGGAAAAATAAAAAAAAAAGATAGCCAAAAATGTCGCCATGACTTCAAATATCGGCAAGTATATCGCCAATCGCAATATCAAAATTTTCATAGCCACAAACAATTTTTCAATGCCACGTTTGGCGAGAAATCGCCATATCTGACAACGCTGGTACTGGACATTACAATTAAAATACCTGGTTTCTGGACCTAACCTTTAAGCACTTGTCCTATTATGGAACTCTCCGGTACCAGTTGTGACTTTATAAACATCCGCTGTAGAAATATCGTAGAGTAATCTGTCTAAGCCAAGTCCTTCTATGAATATGTCACGGAACAGTTCGTTAAAGTCTGTTATAAATCATTATTTTTTTTATGAGACTATAAGATTTTTAATTATTGGAAGCAATGACCATAAAAAATATATAGAAAAGAAAATTTTTTTCCTACCGAAAGTCTTATATTTATTAAATATCAATCTTCCGATGTTACGCACAGTGGGGCAGTTTTGTAAGAACTTTTAGTATGATTTTCAATCATTGAAGAAGATCCTATTTAATCAATTCTTCGCCGTTCTCAGCAGCTGGTATTGTGTCCTTCCACTTTATGGAAGATTTCTTTAGTTGTTGAAAATTGGTGTTCCAGTAGCGGCCACATGGCAGAAATCATATTTAAACATTAATTTCATAAAATTTTCTTCTCAATGAACTCCGTTTCAATGATACTAAAAATATACGTCCTTGTTTTATTGTGATTTAAACTTGTGTCACTCTATTAAAAGAAATTATAGTCATAAGAAATAATTGTCATAAAATTATCTACCAGATGATAAGAAAAATATTTTATTCCAATAATAAGTCTGCCTTTTAATACTATTCTAACAGCTCATGCACGTGAAAAACATCCAAAATATTTCCTAAACAGCCTGACGATAGTCCTAAAGCTCTTTACAAAATGCCAGTAGTTTGCACTAGACTAAAAAACTACTCAATTGATTAAGAAGTTTTAAAACCATTAAAATCAATTTAGAAATAAATGAAAATATTTACAGACAACAATTATAATACAAATAAAAAGTAAATAATTATTATTGTTGTTTTTTATTAAAAATTCTTTTAGACATCCAAGTAGTTTGCACAAGTGTGAATAGACATTTAAAATATTCATATGTGTGCGTGCTTTAATTATGATTGTTGAATGGAAGCTAATATTATTTTCAAATGGATAAACATAAAAATATCTGTTTATTATTTCTTTCACTTTTCGAGAGTTTATTTACATAAAAACTTACAATATATAACTGACCACATGCACACACATGCACAGACACAAGTACAATAACCGCACTCATACGAATATGTATGAAAATATATCCTTGCCTGTGTAAAACTAAATGACTGAACTGTTTAAAACTACTGCTGCGACAACTAAATATGAATTAAAATAAAATAAAAACTAAAAATTAGAAATATAAAAAAAAAAACAGAAAGCATGAAAGAATATAAACCACATCATTATGTTAATGAAAATTGTTAAAAGTGTGTTGGTTGCAAAGCATCATATCGAATTGAATTTGCAACGCTAGAGTTTTGGTTGCTTGTCTCATATTCGGTCGAGTGGCTTTTGAAAATTTCGTAGCATTTATGTTAATTCTATTTTGAGCACAAAAAAAAATAATAATAACAACAATAATAACCTTGCATGTGTGCGGTATTTGGTTTTAGAGAGTGCATGTGTGTGTATTTAAGTATTCATTTATGTACACACATACATACGACTACTCGTATGTGCTGCAAGTGCGTGTGTTGCATTTTATTGCGGTGAGTTTTATGGCCTTCTATAATATTTTCCACACGCTTTTGGAAAAGATGAGCAAATTATTTGATTTAACACAGTGAATTGAATTAAACTTTATGTTTATTTTCAACGCAAGAGTTAAAAATCTTTGTAGTCGTTCCAGAGATTTCATATTCTGCAGGAAATAGTAAATATTTTATAAAATATTAGCGCAGCTAATTTTATAATTCAATTAGCTTTAATAATTAATAGTTGAAATAAAAAAAATAACAAAATAAAATATATATATATATATATATATATATATATATATATATATATATATATCATATATACAAATTAAAAAGGGTGTTTTATCCATGAAACGGGCTTTATTGCAAAGAAAATTTTATGAACTTGAAGTTTATATGTGATTTCTGCCATGTGGCCGCCACGACTGGCGCGTAGAAGGCCCAATCTGGAACACCAATTTTCCGCAACTAAAGTTATCTTCCATAAAGTGGAGGGACACAACCCCAGTTGCTGAGAACGACAAAAAATTTATTGACTACGATCATCTTCAATGCTTTCCGGTACATCGACTACAGCTTCTTTAGTGGGCACTGTTCGGAGTCTCACGGGAAGCACATTATCAGTAACAGTAAATGTGGTCCGAAATCAATTTTCCGATACGTTCTTCGAATTAGCCGCTCTGAAGGACGATTATGTAGGCCATAAAATGGAAAAAGTGCACGATGAGTAGGACGAATAGAACAATTATTTTGATTAAAACTTTAAACAATTTGCACACATTGTTCTGGTGTTGTGACACTCTAAAAAACACGCTATACAGTGATAAACAAGCAAAAGCTGACAACAAATTTTGCAAAAGCTGCATGATAAATATTTTACTATTAAAGTTGTACATATTAGTTTTGCGAAATTGGTACCCCGCAAACTAGAGAAAAGACTCAATCCATATTAATATATAGTTAGATAATGAGGGAGCAGTTGACTGAAATAGCTAATACGAGGCTATGAAGCAGAAGGTCGCTAGTTCGACTCTTATTTCTTCATCTGTCTTCTCAATAGTATCCCTTGCTTTCAAGTTCCAGTGCAATACATCGCGTATGTAGGGGTCTTTTTCTAAATGCTGGTCCAATAAAAAAAAATTATATTATATTGAAATTTTTACATGAATTAGAGACAAGGCCGGTTATATTTGACATGGGAAGCATTATCAGCCACTTTTTTTTAACTCGGACCAGCGCTCAGGGTATACCACCCATGTATGCAATACATTGTGCATACATTTTTTATACGAATCACTCTGTTGTCTGACAGCTGTTTTGACAGTTTAAAGTGACGTCTCTACTCAGTATTGTTTGGCAAATCATCATGAACAGGTTAACTCGGGAACAACGATTCCAAATCGTGGAAATTTATTTTCAAAATCAGTGTTCAATTAAAAATGTTTATCCGTGTTTTTATCGCGAAATTCTCTTCAGTGATGGGGCGCATTTTTGGTTGAATGGATATGCCAACAAGCCAAATTGCCGTATTTGGAGCAAAGATGATCCACACGCCGTTCAAGAATTACCAATGCATCCCGATAAATGTACTGTTTGGTGCGGTCTATGGGCTGGTGGAATCATCGGTCCTTATTTCTTTAAAAATGAGGAAGAACGACGCGTTACCGTGAATGGAAATCGATACAGAATCATGATCAATGAATTTTTGGTGCCAAAACTTCAAGATATGGATGTAAACGAAATGTGGTTTCAACAGGATGGTGCCACTTGTCATACTGCGGGCGAAACAATGGACTTATTGAAAGAACATTTCAACGACAACATTATTTCGAGAAATCGACCGGTGAATTGGCCTCGTGTGATTTGACGCCACTCGATTTTTTTTTGGGATACCTGAAATTATTGGTTTACGTTGATAACCCAGCAACGATTGACGCTTTGGAAACCAGTATTCAACGTGTCATTGCTGAAATACGCCCTCAAATGCTTGAAAAGGTGGTCGAAAATTGGACCTCCAGAATGGCCTTTGTGCAAAATAGTCGTGGTGGCCATATACCCGAAATTATATTTAAATGTTAAATGACAAGAAATTATCTACCAAATAAAACATTTTTTTTTTTGCCCTTTCATAACTTGGCATGTCTTTTATTTAAATTTCAAATCAGCAAGCTCTTATAAAAACACCCTTTACAAAAGAGGGAATAATACTGAGAGGACATATGAGAATAGATGAGAAGATAAAGCATTTTTTAGTTATTTTAATATTTTACTTTGTCGGCCAATTTTTTGCTACAGAGCCGACGAAGGAGGGTGCTTTTCCTCTGCTCTTTAGTACATGACTAGTGATATGCCTTGAAACAGGCTGACAACAACTCAGCTTGGACACAATAAGTGTAGTCGAACTCAGGACCCTCCACTTCAAAGTCTCCTGTTAACTACTTCAGCCAACAGCAGCCTTAACGATGATATTGAAGTAGACCATGTCATGTTTTGGAATACCTGAACTTGCCAATAAACGACAACAACTTAAAAAAAAATCAGTGAGTGTTCGAACTCACGGGCGATGTGTTAACACCTTTTTGTTTATTTATTTTATATTAAATCCACAAAAAACAAAGAGAACGCAAAGCAACAGACAAATGTACATACATACATTGTTATGTTTGTACATAAGCTACATACGTTGCTGTCTTGCTATCTCATTTTGATATATGTACGTATAACAACGTCAGTATTCTCTTTGCTATGCATAAGACAAAACCGAAGATCAACATAAAACACTTTTTTAATATTACTCCAAATTAATACTCCAAATTAAAACACTTAAATCTCCGCTCGCCGATATCGGATCGGCTTAATTTTTGGCCTAAACTCTTCGTCGAAACCCGCACTAGCGTTTTAATCCAAAAATTAATAAAATCGGCTATGAATTTCCGGAGAAAATCGCGTGGGAAAATTATATGAAAATCGCCCAATAATCACTTTCAATACCGACTGGCAAGCAACGAACAAACACATACTCTTACATCTTACACCTTACACTTGCGTATGTATTGAAACTGATAGTTTACTGCCCTAGAGGCGCGCGTATAGATGTTAACACATCAAAAGTTTTACAAATGTAATTTAAATTATTTAAATTCTTCTAAATTTTTAAACTCTTTTTAATTATCATTATACTCTAATATTTTTCAGCTTAAGATCTCTTTATTTCTATTTTATTTGAAGAAGTCAAAGTCACACAAAGGAGTCACGAAATATTGAAAAATAATATATTTTAAATAAAAATAAAGAGACCTTAAGCTTAAAAATATTAGAGTGTAATAATAATTTCAATTATTTTTATTCAGATATTATAAATCAAAGAACAGGAAGAAGAAGAAAAATATACATATGTGACGCGCAAAATAGAAAGGGACCTAAGGGTAAAAACCGGTTTTGTTCAGGAGAGCCATTTTAAAGATTTAAATACGGGTATCTTTGGTGTACCATCCTCTTTTGGGGCATGGAATCGGTCTCATTCGATGCTCAGATGTTGTCCACATCAAAAAAAAAAAAAATTTGAAAATTGATTTAGGTCCCTTTCTCTATGCACTGTCACATATATACTTAAAAAAACCTAGTGTGGCGTATGAGGAATATTTCGTGTCGACTGCATACTGCTCATACGCAACCACCTCCTTTGGATATATTTTATGAAAACTGCATTAACCTTAAAAATGAATAAAAACAAAATAATTAATTGTCATCTGTAGTAATAAATTTAGAATTTAAAAAAAAATCCTAACGCAGAAACACAAATACATACACATATATTTATTTTCATAAAAATATATATTTATTTTCATAAAAAACTTATTTGTTACTCTGTACTCGTACTTGATACAGCATTAAAGGCAGCGTTTTAGCTGGTATGAATAGAACGGCATTGCCACACAAAGCCAGGCTAAATACCAGGCAGTATCATGCAAACAGGTTCACACGCATTGCTTAACCCAAACACAGTCATAACACGTATAAACACACATGCACAAACAAACGTACATACAAACGTACAAACTATTCTTGATATATAAATAACATGTTGTACTTTTTGCCAACTTGTTATTTATTTAATTTTTTCTCAACAATTTATTTGCCACAATTTTTTAATTTCACATGCAACTTTGTTTGGTTTTTTCCCTCTAACTTGTGCCTCATGGGCAAATTCGTTGTCCTTTTTTTTTTGTTGTAGCGAAAGTCACTTCAGGTTGAAATTATAAGCAGATTAGTATATGTAGATTATTGTTTATATTACAAAGATCATTAGGCAAAAATATTTTGGTAGCAGAAAATTAAACAACTGCAAACATCTACACATGGGGCTGTGGCAAGCAAACAAAACGACTTAAAGCTAAATAAGCACGAAGTTTATATTAAACAAAAGAAAATAATATATTTACTTTGAGGAGACCACGTGGTTGCGTGCCAAAAAGAGTTCAACTTAAAAGTTACCAACACATAAGCGCAACAGAAATTCGTATACTGTAGCATAAATATATACACGTAGACATATTTATTTGTCCCTGTATGTGTAATTATATGTTCACTTGTATTACATGCGACTTTAACATGAAAAAGTGACGCATTAACCGCAAAGTAACTGCAGGATAAAAAACTAAACAATACAAAAACCCAAGCTGCCTATTAAGGAATAATGAATGGAGCAGAAACATGAAAAAGAAGTTATAAACAAGAGATGCTTAAAGGCATAAATGAAATATGGCAGCTGCAAAATAACAGCTGCATACAGCAACAACAACTATGAACAACTCTGATCGAACAAAAACCGACTGCTCTTTTGAGACTCATCAACTTTAGCTCAACTGGAAGTCACAGGTTTTTTTTCTACCCCTTTTTTTGTGGTAGGAATTCAATTGCAGAAAATATTTTGATTTCAAATTATTATTGAGGTCGTAAATAACTCCAGGCGTTATTGTGAATTAAACAGATGTTTACGTTTTGGTTCCATGAAGCAATTGATCTCATGTTAAATAATTAATTGCAAGGACTCGTGCACACGCAAGTATAAGTAAATATTAGCTGAAGAAAGTATTTAAAATTTTATGAGCGTTAGATATTATTTTTTACAAAATTTAAACAACTTCTAAGGATTAGATTTTTTCGATATACCAAAATTTTATATGGTGAACAGCTTAAAACCTTTGGACATGGGAATAAAACTGCTTATGGGAGATTATGGTTCTTGAAGGAACTATTAGTAAACATTCGTTCGTCCACAAAAATGTATTTGATTCTTAGAAAGAAAAACACTTTCACAATTCAAATCTTTATTTTAAAAAAAAAAATTTTTTTTCAAATTCCTAATTCCATAATTATTTCTAGAGATATTGAATACTGCAACGCGAAAGAAGAAGTGTGGCCACAGTACGGAAGAACGAGCCACAGCCCGTGAGATTATAGTCGAAGGATTAATGCCACTCAGCATATAAGCTGGGCGTAAGAGATACATCCATCGAGCAGGATATAGGGAGTGCTCCTCCAGATCACACTTACAACGCAAAAGTTTACGCGTGATGCATTGCTCAGAAGGAGCTGCTTAATGAAAAAGCTAATGCTTGTCTCTAGACTGAGATCTAATGAGTTCGGTCTCCCACACAAGAGTTTCCTTTAGTACCTGGACTTTAATAAATATATATTTTTAAAATAAAAACAATGCTGGCGGCTGACCAACCCTACAGTCAGCATTTTGTTCTTATCACGCTAACAGCCCTAAACAGACTCCAGAACAAATAACAGAACAATGAAACATCTTTTGCAGCAAATCGGTTGTTGCAACCAAATGTCTTTAATGTAAAGTTGATTATTTTTTGGACACAAAAACTCAGTCACTATGGCCTGATAGCGCCTGGCAGTTTCTTGTTTATTTCCTTACGTCAACAATATTTTTTGATGTGTTAACATCTATACGCGCGCCTCTAGGGCAGTAAACTATAAGTTTCAATACATACGGAAGTGTTAGGTGTAAGATGTAAGAGTAAATCATCGTTTGTTTGTTCGTTGCTTGGCAGTCGGTATTGAAAGTGATTATTGGGCGATTTTCATATAATTTTCCCACGCGATTTTCTCCGGAAATTCATAGCCGATTTTATTAATTTTTGGATTAAAACGCTAGAGCGGGTTTCGACGAAGAGTTTAGGCCAAAAATTAAGGCGATCCGATATCGGCGAGCGGAGATTTAAGTGTTTTAATTCGGAGTATTAATTTGGAGTAATATTAAAAAAGTGTTTTATGTTGATCTTCGGTTTTGTCTTATGCATAGCAAAGAGAATAGTGACGTGGTTATACGTACATATAAAAAAATGAGATAGCAAGACAGCAACGTTTGTAGCTTATGTACAAACATAACAATGTATGTATGTACATTTGTCTGTTGCTTTGCATTCTCTTTGTTTTTTGTGGGTTTAATATAAAATAAATAAACAAAAAGGTGTTAACACATCGCCCGTGAGTTCGAACACTCATTGATTTTTTATTTTTTTTTTTTTTTTGTATTCTTATTTCTTTCTCTTGTATAACGAAAGAATAACGAACGAATTTCTAACTAGTCCGCTTATGCTGATCGTAAAATGGAGGGTGCTGTTGGTTGAAGTTATTAATATGGGACTATGAAATCACAAGTCCCAAGTTCCGAGCTCAGTTATGAATATTGTGTCGAATTCTTCTGATCAGCTTTAGTGCATGTTGGCGTTAATTGTTGACGGAGGCATAGCCACTGCTCAGTGGACATAAACATGAACTGTAACAGAAAGTAGCCGGCGAAATAAAAGATCACAATAACCACACAAAAATTATACAGCTTTTCATCTTTCTTCATCTATCTTATGAATACTATAACCTCCTTTTACGTTGGCGTGCTGGTCCTAGTAAAAAAATAAACTTCGCAAACAGATTGATTTGTAAAAAAAATATTTTATGAATAACAAAACTGATGTTGACTTGCCCTTGCGCCTTGGAATATTTATCATGTCTTTCTGAGATTTAAATTAAAAATTTCGAACAATTAGCCTATAGAATCTTAATTCAATTTAATATAAAAATATTTTTTATTTTTTTTTTTAATTTTATTTGTGCTGATTCTTTTCCCAAATTTACAAAAAAAAATTTTAAATTAATTATTGCACATTTTTTTTATCTTGGATCAGCACTCAGGGGATGACCCCCACATATGCAATGCATTGCGCCGGAACTGAAAACGAGGGGATAGTATTGAGGGAACCGATTAGGAAACATGAGAAAATAGACAGTTTTTTTGCAGCTATTTCAATCATTTATTTCGCCTGCTAATTTTTGCTACAGGGCCGACGAAGACCTTTACCCAACATTTTTCAGAATAACTAAAGATATTATTTTAAACTTCCACTCAATTGAATGAGAAGCTTAAACAAATATCAAAAATATAACAAGAATTCAATAAATTTTTTATTTTCAAAGTAAATAATTTTCATAATTTGGCATCATTGTTCTGGCATAAAACGAATCACTTAGCAAATTTTAAGAAATTACTGCATATTTTTAGGGGCCTATTTTGTATTCACCTATTATTATGATCCATAAATTACCAACAAAAACTAACCTTTAATTTTAGTCCGACAAATTTAAATTTCAACTACTTCTGCCAAACATATTGTGATAATAACAATGCATTATTTTGGAGTAACCAAAACTTGTTTATTAATATCGCACAATAAACCACAAACTGCTTAAAGAAACGTTGTAGCGGAAAATCACCTAAATTAATGACGGCCATTAGCTGAACTTCTTAATACTTATGAATTAAATATATTAAACCTTGTCATTCTACGGTGATTAGTTGCTAAAGTCCATAAAAGAAAATGTCTAAAATGAATTTTATTTATATTTAAATTACAGCCAATTACTTGCAAACGTACAATGAACAAGTGGAATTCGAGAAAAGGCTTTCCTTATAAATTCAAACTACGCGGTGCACTTTACGTATATGTAAATGTATTCGAGTACAAGTTCGATTATAATTGAAATTTCTGCACGCAATTATTATATGTGTATGAGTTGTCTTTGTTTGTATATGTTTTCATAGGCAACCTTGCAACTTGCACTGCTAAGGGCTAAATGGGAAAATTTAGTGCTGAGGATGATGATGATGATGATGGTGATGATCCTCATCATTTACATGTCAGAGAAACCTTTAACATTTTGCCACACAATGGAAAAATAAACGACTTTATTTAGTGCACAAACAAACATGTGCCACGTCAAAACGTTAGAGTGCAACATAAGCTGACATCACGCTGGCAAAAAATATAAGAACAGAATCCACTTTATATGGGCATGTA
Organism: Linnaemya tessellans; assembly: GCA_951800035.1. Classification (NCBI taxonomy): domain Eukaryota; kingdom Metazoa; phylum Arthropoda; class Insecta; order Diptera; family Tachinidae; genus Linnaemya; species Linnaemya tessellans. The sequence continues at coordinate 4,894,751 of OX637535.1, forward strand.
TGTGTGTGTGTATGTGTGTGCGTGTATGGAAAGAAACACCTTTGCCAACACCAATACTAATACACACGTACATTCAGTTGAACAAATGTTTAATAAAACAGACATTTAAAAACAAATTTGATTCAGAGAAAAAAAAACCAAATCATATTTAATGCAATCATTTCCTATTGCAATCAAGCCCATATATAACACTTATTGCTGCTGTTGTTGTTGTTGTTGTTATTGCTGCTGTAGTTCTGTTTAATCTTATCTGTGCACTTGCATACACTCGCACATGGCATGCCCAATAGCAGCAACAACAATCACACAGACTTTGCTTGCCTTCACATGTCTACTCGTGTTCGTTTTGCATTCAAAATATTTTCATATACGAGTATCCTCATTAAAGGACATGTTGCCCTGAAAAGTTATTGATAAATGATACCATTTCACATCCAGCTGTGTCGCTCTTTGTGTTTGTGCAGTTTTCTTGAAACGGCCAGCTGTGAAATGCTGGTTGGTATCTGTGTGGACAAATCATTACCGCCATGGAAAAAATTAAATTCTCTTATATTTTGTCATCATCTTGAAGATGTTGGCTCTTTCGGGTTTTTGCTCTACTGGCTGCTTAGTTGCTTTAAAATGTTATACATTTACGAGTGCAGATTTCTTTTTTATAATTTTCTTCTTTTTTTTCTTTTTTGTCATGTTGTTTGTGTTTCTGCTTAAAAGCCATCTCATTTTTCCCTGTTGGCATTGTCAGCCGCAATTTAGTGCAAAATGAAACCCACAACTCTTGACGTCTTAAGTGTCATTGTGTTAAAATTGTTGTTTTACAATGAGTATGATTGAAAATGTTCAAGATGTTTGATTATCTTTAGAGTGAAAAATGTATACAAAAAAAAAAAAAGAAACTGAAGTAGTTATTGAAAATGAGCAAAATAAAATGCATAATAAAAATATAAATAAATATTAACCCTTTTCGAATGTTTTTACTTAATTCGGATAAATCACTTCCGGATTTTGCATTTTTAAGAGATACGCTTCCGCTTACCGATCAAAGAGTTATGAGCAGCAACTTGGGCCTTACGCCAGTTGGTCAAATGCAACCGAATAAAAGCAATTATATGAGACAAAGAAAACTCCCAAAAAAAATTCTTATTTAAAGCTCACCTCTTATTAGAAATAACCAGTCATTGCCAAGTTTTTATTAAAATATCATTACTTTCAAATAATATGTCGCCAGCTGAAATCCAAAGAGGAGTAATTAGAAAAAAAAATTAATATATATATATTTTTTTTTAAATTATTATGCATTTTCGTTAATTACATCATAATTAACCATAAAACATACTTTGAGTTTTTCGTTAGTAACGTTCTTTTGGGAATTTTGGGCAAGGATATATTTTTCAAATCATAAAAGGCTATTAAAACACAAGTAAATGAATAACTTGCATTAATTTAGAATTAGTTGTTTATGGCAAAATTGTTTTTAATACGAAATCAATATTTTTCCACACCGCTTTTCGGCAGCTTTTCTGAAAAAATAATATATGAATGAAAACAATTTATTCATATAAAAATGTAAAAACATTTCCATACAAAAATAACATAAAAATATATCAAGTCCATTATATACTGGAAGGGTTTCTCCGCTAGATCAGTGACTTGCCGACTACATTCTCGTAAAACTAATCCCTAGATTTCCAGCCACAAATAGGCAGCTCCTTGCAGCTTAAAGCAAAACAATTGCAATTGCCGAGTGAAGAATGCTACTCAAATCAAGCGCTCTTACCAGTATCAGCACGGGCATGAAAAATATCCAACGATTCGTCATTTTGCCTAATTATTTGCTTACTTTTCTTTCGAAGCCAATGCGTATCAGTCGAGTGTTCGTTTTTAACTATTTTTGTAAAAATTGGTTTCTTAAAAACTTGATAATAGTGGCAAAAATCAGTTTTCAGATTAACAAAACCTAGTTTAACTGAGATCCCAAAAATCCGGCGTTAATGTTATATTTTAAAATTTTAACATTTTCCATAAAAAAAACAAAATAATATCAAATAGGGCTTTGCTGGCTTATAACGATTTTATTTGATTTACATATATGACTCCGAAAAGTATGCTATAGTACGTATCTACTGTGTGGTCAGTTTGTTGCGTATGGGAATGCAGTCATTTTTTGTATCACGTATACGCACTGGTGAACTGCTTTATTACTCTGTGGTGAACTTCTGAGGACACGTTTGCATGGTTGTGAAGAAGAATGATAAAATAAAGATTACGCCAACAAGCTGAAATAAAAATACTATTCTGCGCATGATGGAACTCTGACGTCACTCAACATGTGTTCTGATTGGCTAATAAAATTCCACTGGAGAACTATTATGTTATTATAAAAACTGAACAGTGGGGCAAATTACGATTTTTCAAATTAAATTTGTTTGATAATAAACAATTTTAAAAAATTATTTTATATTCCACTTTTTTTATTTGAAATTGTTAATTTGTAGTTATTTTATAAAAATATTGAACCCAAGTGCTAATTATTTTTCTTTTTTCCCCATTCAAAACAAATTTTTTTGCTTGCAAAATATCAGCCATAACTTCCTTTGCGCTTCATCTCTTGGAAAACTATAAAATGACACAGCTTTTTGAAAACAAAAAAAAGTTGGATAACAATAGTACATTTTAACACAATTATTTCTCACTTGTTTTTTTTGCTGTTACTTTCTTTGCAATTGCCCACTGCACATTTCATGATTGTTCTTTTTGTTCTCTTTTCTCTTTAATTTAGATCTTTTGTTTACAGTTTATGAGCTTTAAAAATCAAGTTTTAATAAGTTTTTTACACTTTAAGTTATTTAATAATTATTTTAATATATTTATTTTAAAATGTAACACAATTTATTATGAAATATAACACAAAACTTGCATTTTCATAAATCCGAATTAATTTGCTTGTTGGAAAACTCTCTGAGTAAATTGGAAATCTCTCTGAGTAAATTGTGTGAAGAGTTGCCAAATATAGCATATAATATTAATTTTATACGAGAAAGTATTAGTTTTGCATATAATAAACATTGGCAATCTCTTCGAGGGAACAAATACGTCATCAAACGGTAAATCATGCGCAAGGCGTAATCTTTATTTTATCATTCTTGGTATCCCCCTCCTTTCTAAAATAAGTATACAGAGAGAGAGAGAGAGAGAGAGAGAGAGATAGATAGAAACAGTCGCGTCTCTGGCGGTGTATTGAGTAGAGACATTTTGTTTTTCAATTGTGGCAACACTAACAACATCATCAGTTTTGAATTGGCAACAAGGCTGCCAGAAATGCCCTGATTTGACGATTTTTTACTTCAAAAATTTTAATATGCCGATTTGCCGATTTTACCCCTAAAAAATGCCGATTTTTTAATAATAGTGTGGAAAATCTTTTATTATATAATTCTATTATTATATAATTCTTCTTTTAATAACAATTCAATTGCCTTGTTGTAGATGTGCACGAAATTCCGATGTTCCTTAGAAAATAAAACTTTTAAAGAAGGAATTCTTTATTCTAAAGATTATTTGAAAATGAAAAACTCTAATTGCGAAATAAATAACGATTTAATAAAAATGTCAAAATCAAATATTTATGATTGATTTATGAAAACCACATTATTTCCAATTTTTGTATTATATTTACGAATTTTGTTCAAAAATTTACAGTTACATATTAGATAATATTCTAAATTTTTAATTGTATTTTGTAACTCCTATTTTAGAACCTACGAGTAGAGTTAATTTTTAGGAAATTCTGAAATATAATAGCAAAATTTTGAAATATTATTGGAAAAGACGTATATATATTAATTGGAACGAAGTTCCTTATGAGACGTTGCGGAGGGGTACCCTAACCGGGAAGAAACGTCCGTAACGTAAGATATTTGGTTTCTAACTCAATGTTTAAGACGTATGAGTAATAGAATTCCATACAAACATATATTAATCATACGCAGCCGGGCCGTCACAGAATTCAATTTCGTTTGGGAACAAAAATGTATACCCGAATAATTATTTTCTTTATACCTCGAATAGAACTTAAAATTAATATTTTTATAATAAGGAACTGCGTTCCTATCCGGTGTCCCACGACACCACACATCTTTTTTAATTATTTTATACTGTTTTATAAAAAGCAAGCTGATCTTATGTATTTTTTGTAAGTAAAAGTCATTCTAAATGAATAAAATAACAAATCGTTTCTTTTAAATTGCCAATTGGGAGATTAAACGAAACCCCAAAATAATTTCAAACCTTGTGAGGTGCAAATTTATTGATCTATACATGCTGTTTTATGTATAATATTTAATAAATTATATTGGATTGTTTTTGTTTATATGTCAAAATAAGTTTTTTAATTAATGCCGATTTTTTGCGGATTTTAAGAAATGAAAGTGCCGATAATGCCGATTTTTTTTGGAAATTTGCTGATTTTTCACGAAAAATTTCTGGCAGCCCTGATTGGCAATTGTTACAATGAATTCAATTTCGCTCAAAAATCGCATTAAAATAATTAAAATCCAGTATAAAAAAGTTCACATTTCGTAAAATTCGTGATATTTTCGGATAACATAATTGTACTTCTGAGACCTTCTGTCAAAAATAAAAATTGCCACATTCGGGCTTCTGATAATCCTAGAGCGATTATTGAGAAGCCTTTGCCTGCTCAACGTGTACGACATGTGGTCTGGAGGCGTACAAATTGTTGCAATTTTTCAAAATAATTGTTGTATTCCTCAAACTCATCGTGCCCTACTGCCATTTTATGGCGTATATAATCGTCCTTCAGAGCGGCTAGTTCGAAGAACAATAGATCGTTTTCGGACCACATTTACTGTTACTTCTGACACTGGCTTAATTATTGTTTATAATCCTGATCTATTTAAATTTACCAAACAACTATTTTTAATCTTTTTTTTTTTAATAACAATAAAAACAAGATTGTAAAGCCTTTTGATACTGTACATCCCACCAAAATGCTGTTGACTATTTATTTAACTTTTCAGGCAGTTTTGCTTAGCTAAACAATTTCTAAACGCAATATAATGGCTGGCGAACACATTAAACCACATTGTCATGGTCGTTTACAGTTCTGCCTTTTAAAATATTTATGTGAAAACAATAAATGTGTCTTAATACAAGTGCAAGTTTGGACAACTTTAGGTACGAGTGAGTGTACACCTAAACAAACCAGGCATATATTTTACTTAATGTGTTGTTATTTTAAGTGCCATTAGCCATTATATTACATTATGCATTTAATATTATTAGAAAGAAAAAGAAAAGAACACATACTTTGCAATATTACTTAGGAATTTGTAGTTGCGGTTAAACTGAAAAAGTCCAAGGAAGCAAAATTAAACTATTACATGTTCTTGTGTGTTTTTTTTTTTTTGGTGTTTGTTGAGGTACAAACAAGTACTTTGAAATTTACAACACATTAAAATATGTGAATTACATGTCCAGGACATGCACAGCTAATGCTGCTGCTGATGATGGTACTGATTGTATGTCCCTTTGAGGGCCATTGTAACTGCTTTTATTTAAATAAATACACAATTTTCCCACTTATTGTATGTGTAACATTTTTTATCCTGCTGTTGGTTGTAATTTTTTTTAATATTTCTTTTTTTTTAGAAAACCTAAACATACCAGAACATTTAGTTTGCATAACACTTTGTAGCTGTAGCTGCTTGTACATCTTACAAAATATTTTTACTATCTAGATTTCATTATTAAGGGCGTCGCCACATATTTGGACACGTTTTCACACACACACACACACACCCTTACACACACAACTTGAAATAATTACATAAACCTACAAGCAGGCAGCAGCAGGCAGGATCTTGCCAAAATAAAAAGCAAGAATATGGCAAAGAAGTAAAGTCTTTTTAACGAAGTTAGTGAAGCATCCAAATGTTCGCTACTTGTGTAACATGGACACACATCGCAGGCTCCAACAATTGCTCACACACACACACGCACACACACATACCACTTACACCTAAACACTAGAGATAAACACATGCAATTTTTTTCACCCACTAACACACTTCCCCACACATGTGTACTCATACATAAAAGCCAGCCAAATACATACACACAAATACTACACTAACTCTTGTATAACGGTAACTTAGCATGTTTTTATGGGCGTTTGCGAAATTACAGTTGCGTTTATCATTTATTATTGTTGCTGTTTTTCAGCAGTTTTTCCACCGCACGCTCTATCCACATAATTTAATTCCTTTTTCTGCAGATGACGTAAATTATGTGCTTCATAATATTTTTTTGTTTTATTTAATTTTGTTTTTCAGCTGAACTTTACTTAAACTCAAGCCACATTTTGTGTCATGCATTTCCTCTATTTATTTAACATCTTTTTCCAGTTGTCTATTCGTTCATTGTTGCCTTAACCTCTTTGCTGGGTTAAAGTGTTTCCTTTCATCGTCATATTTGGCATGCTTTTTTCGTTCTTGTTCTCCTTTTTAACACTTTTTTTGTTGTATTTCAATTTTTTTTTGTTTTTAATAAAAATAGTTTGCTGTTGTGATAATTTCAATGACAAGTCAAAAGCTTGTCTTTTGTGAAAATAAATGATTGTTTTTAGCACTTCACTTAACCTAAAAACTTTGATTTTTATTTATATTGACCGAACGGATATTAAGTAGCATTACAAACAGTGCTGCCGTTTTTGTTTAATTCCAGATAAAAATTCTAAGTGTTTTTTTTTGCATATATGAAGCTGCGTATATATTTTTCTTTTGATTCTCTTTTTCTGCCTTAAATAATAATAAAAATTATTTTTTTATTGGAAACTTTCAAAGCACTTATATCTTAGGTGAAATTATTTTTTGCTAAATTCTTATTTAACAATAAATTTTAATGGTTTTGAGCTGCTATTTAAAATGTTATTGGTTTAATTAAATTTAATTCAAATTTTAACTGCTGCAACCGCCAGAATGATTTCACAATTTAATACGACGATCTGTCGGAAAAACTAAAATTAATTTTTTAGTTTATTTTATATATTTGGGAATTTGTTGTACGGGTGTCCGCCGTTAAGATATACAGTCCACTCCGCTTTAATGGAAATAAGCAAAACCCAATTTTTTTTTCAGTTATCCGATTTTTTTCTCAAAAACGTAGTTCGGATTACTAAAATTTTTTACAATTAAGCGTACCGCTTAAAATCAGTAAAACAATATTTTTTATATTATATCTGTATATATTTTGTACGTCAATTTAACGTAAAAATTTTATTTAAAAAAAAATTATTCATAGAATTATTCATTTTGTTGTTGAAATTTTTCACGAATTCCTCGAAAATGTCTAGCCACTTGCATTGACAATATAATAGAAAAATACAATAAAGTACGTAAGAGCGAAAAGGACAAATAGATTTCGGCATTTAACTTTTAAACGCACAAAACATGCACACTTTTTTCAGCCTTAAGTTATGCAATCGATTTCTAATAAATAAGTTTGTCATTGCTTATTTTTTCACTAAAGCGAAGTAAGTAGTTTCATACAAAACGTAGTTGTGGCCTTGCTTTTGGTTTTCAGTAATATGATATTTTCAGTAAAGCGATGTTTCTCTAAAGCGAAGTGAATAGCGGTGTTTAAAATCAGTGCGGGGATTTGTATCGCTTTCAGTAATCCGATTTTTTCAGTAAAACGTGTTGCGCTAAAGCAACTCAAAATGAGCTTCATCTGAAAAGATGATTTTTTTTTTGGAAAATCGGCATCTTCTTTTATTAATTTAATCACGAATATTTTATTTGAAATTAAAATTATTTAATTATTATATTACCATATAGAAATACAACTTTTTTTTGAAAAATAAATAATATTAATCATACGCTCCAGTTCCTGGAAATTGTAAAACATACAATTGCATACTTTACGGTAATTTTTGCAAATTTTAATTGGTTTTTCTACTAAAAAATACTAAAAATAAATTCTTATTTATAACAAAAATAATATTCCCCCACATTCAATTGTATATTTTTAATTGACACTTTTTCTTTAAAAAAACAAAAAAAACGTATGCAAGTTATTTATATATGCACAGCAAGTTAATTTTATCATTATATCTGTTCCTATCAGTTTTTCCACTTTAATTCATTTAAAGTGAAAGTTTAAATATAGAATGTTATGGACTATAATTCAGCCGTATGATAATATGTGTTTCGCCTTTTTTCTGTTTCTTTTGGTCTTGTGTTTAACAATATAATCTATGCCTTATTGACGCCACTTGACATAAACAAGTATGTAAGTTTGTGTATTATTACATAAATTAAAATACAATTCAAGCATAATATTAGTTTCTGTTAACTGCACTCAACAACTTAAGACTCATTTGCATTAAGTGTCCTTCAATTATACAACTCTATATGTGTACATATATATTTTCCTGCTAACCACACACATACGCACACACACATACACACACATGTGCCGCATGTTCGCAGCTAAATGTACACTAGTGTGCACAAACAATAAAGTGTGCGTGGCTGTGTGCTTGTTTGTGTGTTTAAAACAAAAATGCTATATATTAAATAAAATTTTATTGCTAAGAAAGAGAATATAAAAAGCACACAGCAAGACACACACACACACAAGCAAACACAGACATTCTATTGCTGATATCTAAAGAATTTATTAATTCAAATAGAAAATAAATGAAATAAAATATTTGCTTACAGTTTATATGAAAACCAAAAAAATATATACGAGAAAAATGCAAATAATAAAAAGTTTTTCTTGAAAAACGTTTGAAACATTTTCTGATTTTCTTTTGCTCATTTCAACTATTTCAGCTATTCTTCAGCATATTAAATAAAAATGATAAATGTTATTTATGAAAGACACAATAATAAAATTGTTTGGCTTTTGAGTTATTTGCTGGGCTATTAAAAACATCTGTAGATGTCAAAACATTATGGGAAATATTAAATCTTTTAATGCATGTTCTTGGAATATTTTAGAAGACCAGCGACAAACCGACCGAATAATTTCCATGAATATAACACTTTTGCTACAATATGTACCGCTGTTTTAAAGAAAAACTCTTTTGCAAAACAAAAAAAATTTCAATATTTTTCTTGCAAATCTGTTTAAGCGTACTGATTGCTTATGTTACATGAATGCATACAATTTTGAAAACAACATATATTTTGAATTTTTTTTTTTTATAGCTTTAAAATTGACTTGCTGCCAATTTTCGTAAAATAACATGTAATAAAAAATCTTGAGCTACTACAATAAAAATGGTGAACACTTCCTATAATTTATCACTATATGACCCAGTTTATTTTGTCATGTATTTATTATATTTTTTGCTTGTTTGGTAATGGAAAACATGTTATAAACAAAATTTTTTAGTTTCATTGTTACGATACGACGTGTGGCCGAAAATATCTACAAAAAATAATAGTTTCTTGTAAATATTTGCAGTGCCACCGTGTCAGTCCCAAAACTCTATAACATTTCTTGTTGATTGTTGCCATTTGAATACATATTAAAATATTTTATTAATTATCTGTTATAAATTTTTATATAAAAACAACTAAAAAAAACTAAAACTAATTTGTTTCCTTTAAATTTTTTATATTAATCTTAATTATAATTGTTGGCCTGAAGAAGGTAAACGGAGCATACCGTAATATCGGATAATAAAAAATTTCAAGTTCTTTTATAAAAAAGTGACTTAAAGCTTTAAAAGAAAACAGATAATCAAAAATCTAAAATTTCAAAGAATTGGCAATCAAATAAAATATTTTACTTAATTTTTGACACTGGAGCACTACTTGTGCTACTGTCCAGCTTTTAGCCAAGTCAGAAGACAAACATTCAATCAAGAGATTATACAGGAGATGGAATTTCTTAGGGGCTCTAATTGGAAAGACTTAAGGAAGAAGATTGAAGAAACTAGGTTCTTGACGTAATCAAACTCAGAGGTTTTCCATGGTATCGGTGGAGGCACCCTACAGGGGAATGGGAACTCCTTATTATAGAGCGCACAACAGGGCTATGAGGCCTAAGTGTTATCCAGGACGGATTGGGATTCTTATGCCCCTCTTTTTCAACCTAATTTTTGTTTACTGCCTGCCAACAATTCTTCTACTAAGTGGTAATAACTAAACTTTGCAGACAACAAATTTGAAAATAAGAAAATTAAAAATTAAAAAAGAAAAAATCGGTAATGGCTTTTACCACATTTTGCAAAAATCTACTTTTCACAAGAAGGTCTGAGTTCTCTGAATATTCCTGAGAGAGTAACACTATGTCAGTAGAGAAATTTATATTTTCTGTGAACTAGAAAAAACAAGTTAGTGCGTTATATTCGACCGGGTCGAATCTTAAATGCCCTCCAAATTTTAAGTAATTAAAAACTCTATTTTGTAGGGGTCATTCCATGAGGATCCTTTTTTTTGGGATTGTTAAACGTAAAAAAATTTTTTTTGATAGGGTCATTTGTAAGCAAAGGGGTAGGTGAAGGGCAGAGGGTGATCACATAACGTCTTAGCTTCGAAATAAATGCTTAAAAATTTATCCCGGTATTCATAAAATTTAAAATGAGTTTGAAATCTATTTTAATCAAATTTTTGCATACAAAATTTTCTTAAAACAGATTTCAAATAAGTTTTATTGTTTTATGAATACCGGGGTTATTGTTTAAGGAATGTAGGCTAAAGTAACACAATTTGTTAAATTTTTACATTATTTTTGACGTACAAAAAAACAATCTTTTCATCTTCCTTCATCGGTCCTTTCAATACTATCGCCTCCTTTCTGAGTGCTGGTCCGGGATAAAAAAAAATATCTGCTACTGAGAATAATTTTTAATGAAATGTTTACATATTTTTAAATTATTTTATTTATTAAACCATGCAAAAATTTGAATAAAAACCAGATGGTAGAAGAAAGCACTTTTGTTCACATAACTAAAAATTTTAATTTTTTTGAGATATGACTATGTACCATTAAAGGAGCTATATTTTTCAATATTAAAGTAAGTGTTTAGGTCAGTAGGACACACATTTATATTTTTAATGAAATATATAAATTCGTTTAGCAAAAATTGTTCCTCCTTATCTGAAATCAGTGGTCCATCCACAGAGAGACTAACATGATTTGGCTCGACTTCCCTGTTCTTCAATGTGGTATTTCTATAATATTTCTATAGCTAATCCTTGTGATCTGCATAGGTTCCCCCTGGTCATAGTTCTGACACAATGAGTTCCACCAGTAGGGGTCTTCCTCTTAATAGAGAGTACTGAGTGTAAGAGTGGACATTTCACGGCTTGTGGGATTCCACGTTCCCTGCTAGGCATACTGCAGACCTTAACCGAGTGTTCCCAATCATGAAGTTTAGCAAACCAATAACAGATTTATCAACTCGAAATTGTACTAAAAATTTAACACAATATATATATTATCATTGAAAGAATTCCCTATGTAGTGAACTTCTTTTTCTAAGCATGCACAAGCATGTTTCCTTCATATATAAAAAACCAACTTTAGAAGTTTTGTTCGAAACGATTGAGTTTTCTTTTAAAATTGAATTTTTATGACTTTATATATTCCTAAAAATTTATACGGAGGCTTAAGCCACAACAAATAAATAAATTCAATATATACATAGACTTAATTTGGCCAATGGTGTTACTTTAACCTAAAACGTAAAATATTTCAAATGGATTTTATATATTTTAATGAGATTAAAATTGCTTTAGGCATTATCTTAATGACCTTTTTTCAGTTTTTCATTTTAAAATATTTAGCATACAGTGATCAGACTAAAAGTAGGAAAGTTCATAAAAAAAACTTATTAATTACCCTACACGCATTAGCTGTTTAATGCTTTGAAAATAATATCCCATTTACCCTCGTAGTTTAAACAACCTTAAAAGTCAAATAAAACGGAAAGCACGAAAGCAATAAGAACAAAAAGAAAAACTGCAAGACCAACGAGGGCAATAAAAATAAAAAACCGGCAAAGTTATGGAAAATAAGTTGGCACATAACGGAAACAGTTGCCAATAATACGTCGAGTGTAAGAAGCTCAAACCGAAAACATCAACAACGAGCAAATATATTAAGGAACTTACGAAATGTCTTAAAACAACTTACAACAAGGCACAGCTTGTCCAAATTTATTGACGGCGTTTGTTAAAGTGCATTCTAGTTATTTTTTGTTTTTGTAATATATTTTATATAATTTTCGTGCTGTTTTCACATTGCAGTTGGTGTTCTCCTTGTCAATACTTTTGCCCAGCCATATTGTAAAGTTTGAAAATAGTTTTGCCATTAAAATGATAAAAACAAATTTTTGACGATACGCACACAAAAAAGGAAGAAAAGGGTACAAGTGTAAAGCTTTGAAACAATACATATAATCAAATTTTAATCTTTCGTAAGTTTTTTTTAGTAGCAGAAACTTAAAACTAAAACTTATCACCAAGTGAAGACTAAAATATGTATATCAATTGATTAGACATTAAAACTTAATGTTTTCCAGAACTTAAATTTTCCAAACAGCATTTAATTTTTACCTGGCCGAAACTGTATCAATGTTTAAAGAATTCCTAGTTATCAGTTTCATAATTCCATACCAATTTTCGACCACTCTTCACCACTTAATAGGATAATTTTCAAAAACAAAAACCACTCTATGTTATACCTCGGATCTAAAAATATCTCTATGCCAAATATCATCTAAGTCGGTTCAGCGGATTGATCGTGATAAGTTAACAAATTTACTTTCATACACCTTTATTATATTAGCAAGGAAAAAAGTGCAAGTCATTATAAAAATGCAAGTTATTATAAAGATTGCAGCCCATCAAAAAAAGTGCAAGCCATCAAAAAAATGCAAGCCATCATAAAAAGTACAAGTCATTATGAAGAGTGCAAGTCATTAAAAAAAGTGCAAGTTATCATAAAAAGTGCATGTCATCATAAAAAGAGCAAATTATCATAAAAAGTGCATGCCATCATAAAAAGTGCAACTGATCATAAAAAGTGCAAGTCATCATAAAAAGTGCAAGTCATTATAAAAAGTGCAAGTCATCAAAATAAGTGCAAATAATTACAAAAAGTGCAAGTCACTATAAAAAATTCAAGTCATCATAAAAAGTACGAGTCATTAAAATAAGTGCAAGTCATCATGAAAACTGCAAGTCATCATAATAAGTGCAAGTCATTAAAAAAAGTGCAAGTCATTAAAAAAAGTGCAAGTCACTATAAAAAGTGCAAGTCATCATAAAAAGTGCAAGTCATTAAAAAAAGTGCAAGTCATTAAAAAATATGCAAATCATTTCAAAAAGTGCAAGTCACTATAAAAAATGCAAGTCATCATAAAAAGTACAAGTCATTAAAAAAAGTGCAAGTCATTACAAAAAGTGCAAGTCATTAAAAAAAGTGCAAGACATTAAAAAAAGTGCAAGTCATTATAAAAAGTGCAAGTCGCTATAAAAAATGCAAGTCATCATAAAAAGTGCAATAAAAAAAGTGCAAGTCATTACAAAAAGTGCAAGTCACTATAAAAAGTGCAAGTCATCATAAAAAGTGCAAGTCATCATAATAAGTGCAAGTCATTAAAAAAAAGTGCAAGTCATTACAAAAAGTGCAAGTCACTATAAAAAGTGCAAGTCAACATAAAAAGTGCAAGTCATTCTAAAAAGTTTAAGTTATCGTAAAATGTGCAACTCACTATAAAAATTACAACTCATTATAAAAAGTGTAACTGATAATAAAAAGTGCAACTTATTATATAAAGATGATGCTTATGCGCTCATACCAGCGAGTATGAACTATTAAAGCTGTGTTTTTTTATTTACCCTTGACCACTTAAGAGGATCATTTCCAAAAACAAATACCACCCTATGGTATTCGTCATAAATATTTACAATATTTATTTATAAGTATATTCAATATGTTGCTTGTCTTTTGAGTGGCTTCTTCAGGTAACTGTTAAAAAATAGTGCTTATATTTTATTTTTATAAAATATTAGAGACTCGATAAACAACCAAAATTTTCCTGCAGAAACCATCAAAAAAAGTGGCAAAATATTGAAATTTTTTTTACATAAAAAGACCTCCAGTTTAAAAAGTTATTACCGAAGGAATATAAATTATGAACTAAATTTCCTTTTGCATTTCATTATGAAAACCCTTTAAGAAAATTTTTCTAATTTTATTTACATATACAGAGAAAATGTACAAGTAAAAATTTTTTATTTTCAGAACCGCTGGCGGTAGTATGCTGGGCGATGTAAATATATCAGCCATATTGGATTCCTTTAGTGTCAGCTATGACAAAAGAGTAAGACCCAACTATGGCGGTAAGTAGAACACACAATTCTTTCACACACACACCAACAACAACTGTCTGTCAATTCAAAAGTACAATGAAAATTATAATAATAAAAATAGAAAGTCTCAAACGAATAGCCCACCACCAACACACAGACAAAAAGAAATTCTAAATATTTCTACAGATCAACAAAAACTAAACTGAAATATATTTATTTGAAAAAAAAAAGTAGTCGTAACAGGTCTTGAGGTGTTACCATGTTCCCACAAACCCACAAACAAAATATCATTTAAAACAAATTTGGACATTGACATGATGCTCTATTGACTGAAAGCAAAACTTTTTTTAAGTTAAATTTTAAAATAATTTTGTCAAAGTTAATATAAAACAAAATTTGATTGATACATGATTTCAGGACCTCCTGTTGAAGTTGGTGTCACCATGTATGTGCTATCGATCAGCTCGCTATCCGAAGTTAAAATGGTACATAATTTAACATAAATGTACCTCTTGTTCTCGTCTTTGTTTTCTTCAATTCTATTAAAAATTAAATTTAAAAAGAATTCATCTTTAATTTTGTTGGAAATTTTCTGTTATTTTGTGTTTACTTTTAAAAGTTTTTAGAGTTGTTTTTAAAAATTTCTTTGAGCTCCAAAAAAAAATCTAGTTTGTGTTTTAGTGTTTCAAAGTTTTTTTTATATTAAAAAATCAATTAAATATAACAACACTTTTTTATACTCTAATGCAAAATTTATAATTTCTTTAACTTAAAAAAGGCAGTCTTGTTTCATTTGTTTTCCAGTTGTGTCTTAATTATAATTTCCAAATGTAAACGTCTTATTCTAATTAGTAAGTTTTCATTTCCTTTACCAATTTACGGAATTCCTCTTATAAATCAAGGGATTTTTTCCAATTAGTAGGTAACTTCTGCCAAATGGACCATCAGTATATAGGAAACAATGAAAACAAAAGAGTATAAAATCCTTTAGGGATTTTACCATGAAACTGTTTTTCTCGTCAGGTTGCAATGTTGCTGTCTAACATCGTATGGTTTTCTTAAGCCATAAAACAATAGAAATAAAAAAATATACAATAAAATTTAAACTTAAGTACAGAATCATGTTGAACATTCCAGCACTCCTTAATTAGAATGTTTTATTTCTTAACACCTCTACCACTAATTCTACTACCACCGCAATCACCTTAGCCAATTAATTAGTTTCGTTTCACTCATACATGCCTTTTATGTTTGTAGTTTAAGCAGAAATACAAACCAAACAACCAAAGTCCTTTTTACTTCCTTTTTATGCGAAACAAAAGTAATGGAATTTAATTTATCCCCTTCTTCCTGCAGAAACTAAATTTAACAACAACAAAATTTAAAACTGCTCATTGGCTAACAACTATTGCTTAAGATATCCCTTTTAGTTTCCATTTTTAAAATATTTTTTATTAAAGTCTTTGAAAGTTATCGTCTTGCCATTAACATACAAAAAGCTTTTTACATATTTTGATTTATCCTTAATAAATATTTAACCATTTTTGTTTCCCCGTAAAAGTTATTATCAGTTAAACTTATCAATAAGCAGATTAAAATGCTTTTTTTGTTTTGGAAAAAAAAGCTTAAAGCAGAAACTAACAATCAAAAGTAAAAGTATTTAAGAGTCTACACTGAAACATCTGGTCTCTGCAATTTAATTAAAAACAAACGCAAAACATAATCTTAAGGCTAAGAGTTTGATTTGGTTTTCATTCGTCTTGGTTTAACATATAAAATCAACCCCATCATCAATTAACAACTCGTTCTATTCGTCATTCAGTTCGTTTGTTGATCGTTTAAAACAGGCGATCCTCTTCGCCATATTCCTAAATTTTGCGCTAATTGGTGTGTTATATTCAATTCTAGTAACTCATCTCGAAACCAATTTTATTTCTCTTTTTGCTAATTTAAATTTATGGTTTTCAATTTCACCTTCTAACACAAACTTTTGCTTATATTTAATATTAATTGAATAGCTTAAATGGAAATATCACTTTTCGCTCATAAGGATCATGGGGGCCAAAGTTGGTCTGGCAGTCACAGTGGATTGAATAAAGTTTACTTACGATCGCTTAACATTATTTAAAATCATATGTTTGCCTAAAGCATAGCGATAATGCAGGACGGTGCTTGATCTCCTAGAATTAAATTAACAATTAAAATAAAAAAGCGCAAGATGTGATTGCTGCAGGCTTTTGTGAGAGGCAAAGCTGCCATTCGTAAATTGTGGGAGAATGTAATTCAGAAAGATATAATACATCCTCCATACATTTCAATTAGGAATTCAAACAGATCAATCGATTGCTTAAAGGCCTATTAAAGGGTGTTTTTTATAGAGTGACACAAGTTTAGATCATAATAAAACAAGGAAATATATTTTTAATATCAATGAAAGGAAGGCTTTATTGCAAAGAAAATTTTATGAAATTAATGTTTACATATGATTTATGCCATGTGGCTGCCACGGCTGGTGCGTAGAAGGCGCAATCTGAAGAAATCTTTCATAAAGTGGAAGGACACAAGCCCCCGTTACGAATTAATTGATTAGTAGCATCTTCAATGACTTCCTGCACAGAGGCTACAGCTTCTTCATCGCGCACTGTTCGGCGTCTCACGGCAAGCACATGATCACTAACAGTAAATGTGGTGCGAAAACGATCTACTGTTCTTCGAATTAGACGCTCTGAAGGATGATTGTGTACGCCATAAAATGGAAGAAGTGCACGATGAGTTTGACGACTAGAACAATTATTTTGATTAAAAATTTCAACAATTTGCACGCGTTGCTCTGGTGTTGTGACACTCTAAAAAAACATGCTTTACTTAGGAAAGTAAGAGCAACCGATACCGATGTGTCGATATCGGAGACAGTCGCTGCCAATATTTTAAGGTCTTCTTTATTTTTTTCTTTACAAATAATTATTTGTGTAGAAGCTAAATAATGCATTGAGAACGAAAGCATTAATTCAAGCAGATTAATGAAATTAAGAAAATTTTTCTCAGATTAATTTTAAATATTAGCATCATTTGCTGTTATTTTGTAAAATAATTTTTTGTCTGTTAAATTTATCCCGGATTCAAATTCAATGCATTGTTTTTAAAACTTATTGATATCTATTTTTTATATTATTAATCTCTTACGCAGTGATTTTGTGTAATAAAAATATTACGTCACTTGAGATTTGTTAATCTTAACTTGAACTCTAACTCAATAGGTGTATCGGTGTCGACGAAATTTCCTTTCAAATATCCGTAAAGTAATCGCAAAAAGGCGTAACGTTACTTCTGTACTAATAAAAAAAATTCATTATAATTCTAAATTCATAAAAAAGTGATTTTTATATAAATTTAAGGCCTGTTTTTGCAAATGAAATAACAATTTCCTTGGGAAGATTTCTATTGAAACAACAACAAAAACAAACGAAATTTTGCTTTTGTTTTTCAAGTGAAACACAATATTATAAAATTTATAAGATTAGGCCCTTAATTAAAGTAAATTAAATACATCACATTTCATGCAATTGGTATGTACAAAGAGAATACACATATTACCGCTTCTTGCAAAAACAGCATATCTCCACAAATAAAATTTCCTAACAAGAATGCCTAATGTAATGGCCCATAATTAATGCATATGAAATTGAACGCTTTGCATACAATTTGTATGTACATAAAAAAGAAGACACTTTAATTACCACTTCTTGTGGAAACAGCATATCTTCATAAATAAAATTTTCTAACCAGAATGTCTAATGTAATGGCCTTTAATTAATGCATATTAAATTGTTCACGTTGCATACAATTTTTATCTACATAAAAAAGAGGCCAGTTATATTACCACTTCTTGTAAGAACAGCATATCTCCACAAATAAAATTTCCTAACAAGAATGTCTAATGTAATGGCCTTTAATTAATGTAAATTAAATTCATCACGTTTCATGCAATTTGTATGTATATAAAAAAGAGGACACTTATAATACTGCTTCTTGCAAAAATAGCATATCTCCACAAATAACATTTCCTAACAAGAATGTCTAATGTAATGGCCCTTAATTAATGCATATAAAATTGAACGCTTTGCATACAATTTGTATGTACATAAAAAATAAGACACTTTAATTACCACTTCTTGTAATAACAGCATATCTCTACAAATAAAATTTCCTAACAAGAATGTCTAATGTAATGGTCCTTAATTAATGCATATTAAACTGTTCACGTTGCATACAATTTTTATCTACATAAAAAATAGGACATTTATATTACCGCTTCTTGCAAAAACAGCATATCTCCACAAATAAAATTTCCTAACAAAAATGTCTAATGTAATGGCCTTTAATTAATGTAAATTAAATTCATCACGTTTCATGCAATTTTTATGTATATAAAAAAGAGGACACTTATATTACTGCTTCCTGCAAAAATAGCATATCTCCACAAATAAAATTTCCTAACAAGAATGTCTAGTGTAATGGCCGCTAATTAATGCATATTAAATTGTTCACGTTGCGTACAATTTTTATCTACATAAAAAATAGGACACTTATATTAATACTTCTTGTAAGAACATCATATCTCCACAAATAAAATTTCCCAACAAGAATGTCTAATGTAATGGCCTTTAATTAATGCATATTAAATTGTTCACGTTGCATACAATTTTTATCTACATAAAAAATAGGACATTTATATTACCACTTCTTGTGAGAACAACATATCTCCACAAATAAAATTTCCTAACAAGAATGTCTAATGTAATGGCCTTTAGTAATGCATATCAAATTGATCACGTTTCATACAGTTTGTATGTACATAAAAAAGAAGACACTTCAATTACCACTTGACGTGGAAACAGCATATCTCCACAAATAAAATTTCCTAACAAGAATGTCTAATATAATGGCCTTAATTAATGCATATGAAATTGAACGCTTTGCATACAATTTGTATGTACATAAAAAAGAAGACACTTTAATTACCACTTCTTGTAATAACAGCATATCTCCACAAATAAAATTTCCTAACAAGAATGTCTAATGTAATGGCCTTTAATTAATGCATATTAAATTGATCACGTTGCATACAATTTTTATCTACATAAAAATAGGACATTTATATTACCACTTCTTGTAAGAAGAACATATCTCCACAAATAAAATTTCCCAACAAGAATGTCTAATGTAATGGTCCTTAATTAATGCATATTAAACTGTTCACGTTGCATACAATTTGTATGTACATAAAAAAGAAGACACTTTAATTACCACTTCTCGTGGAAACAGCATATCTCCACAAATAAAATTTTCTATCAAGAATGTCTAATGTAATTGTAATGTAAATTGCACGCTTTGCATACAATTTGTATGTACATAAAAAAGAAGGCACTTATATAACCACTTCTTGTAAGAACAGCATATCTCCACAAATAAAATTTAATAACAAGAATATCTAATGTAAATACAACTTTGATGAAAAAAATATATTAAATACCTAAACACTTGATTAAATAAAGAACGCATAAGCAATGCGATGAAAAATAAATATCTAAGAGCTCGACTTATTTCCACTTTTGTAACTACTAGAAGAAAAAGTTTCAACGGCTTGACTTTTAGGCCATTTGAAAATATTATTCAATTGTGTTGTACTTATTTTGAAATGAAAAAAAAAATTCGTTACTAGTTTTGGTAATAATTTAGTTAGATAAACGCCTTAAACAGAACAACACACAATATTTACTACTCAAACTACAAATAACAACAACAACAACAAAAATTAATACATAAAAGAACAAAATAAAAAAAAAGAGAAAAAATGAATTAAACTACAAAAGCAAACAAACGTGTGTGTGTATATGTTACAGGTCCCCCCGTGGAGGTTGGCGTCACAATGTATGTTCTCAGTATCAGTTCGGTTTCGGAAGTTCTAATGGTACATATCTAACAACAGCTTTTCAATTTTTAACTACTACATACACATTAACCAAAAAAATATTATATATAAATAGAGTAATTTTGTTTTTCAAAAACCATTTAATTTAATAATTTCCTTATTTTTATTATTATGAGTTTTATTTTTATTATTAAGTTCACTATCAAAAGACGGAAATAAATATTTGATTAAACAAAAAAAAATTAAGCCAGAGCTAACTAAAACTATGCTAAAGCAATAAATAAACTATTTCGTGTAAATTTTTAAAAATGTTAACTTATATCAACAATTAACACGCCTTTATCGATGTCATTTTTAGTTAAAATTGCTTCATATTACACCCAAGTTTTGTTTAACTATTGATTTGAATAAAACTTTTAAGAATTTTCTTTGTGTTTTTAACACCAAAAAAAATTAAAATACAATATGTACGATACATTTTAGCGCTTTTCAGCAATTCAAACGTTAGCGTATCACTTTTGAATATCATTAAATACAATAATTCAAAAAGTATATGTAATTATTTTGCTCCAAAAAACAAACAAAATGTACAAAACTAAATATAAACTTTAGCATTTTATACTATAAAAAATTTCACGATGCTTGATATTGTTTTATTTTCTAAATAACAATTGCTGTCTTTTTTTGGTCTTATTGTGTTTTGAATATAAATAAATGTTCAAAATTGTTTAGTGTAAAAACAAGAAAATGTCAGTATGATTTTCAACATAAAAACAAAGAGTTTATAGTTGTTGTTATTGTTATTTCAACACCAAATTTTCTAATGAACTAACAATTTCAATAAATCTGTGTCTATATAATACATACCCCACAATCATCTATAAATATTTTCAATCAAATTGTAAACAAAGTTTTAAATAATAAATCATCATCTGCCAAACAAAGCAATTTCGTTAATAGTTTCTCTCGCTCTCTCTCTCTCTCTCTCTCTTACTCTCTTTACTTGTTTCTCTTTTGCCACCTGTACTAAACTCTATTGCTCCTTTAACTGTCTTTATAATATCGGTTGAATTATTTTTCCAACATCAAGTTTTTATTTTTGTTTTTTCTCTTTTTTCATTGTTAAGCCGTACAGGGAGAGTTATTTTACAGTTTAAGAAATTTCATTCCTCCCTTAAGGCTTGAAGTAATAATTTTTTTATTATGGAAAAATCAAACTATTCATTGCATAATTTTATCTTTTTTCTTTCGTTTATCTTAATTTCATTAGTTTTCTTTTATAGCCTCTTCTGCTCTGTTGTCTCATACACTAACACTGTTTCACTTTCATCGGTTACAATTACATTCATCCAACACATATCGTTCCCATGCATACTCGTACACACATAAATTACTTACTCTCATTAATAATTATTGCTCTCTTAATTACATGGTTGACAATTGTTTTAATTTTTTTAATTGGTGTCTATTATTATTACAATAATCACAGCAGCAATTTTTTGTGATTGTGTGTATGTGTGTAAAATTTTTCATTTAAACAACATTTTTGTCTATATATTGTAACTTTTAGCAGTCTTTAATACATTGACTGCACGCATGCCCACAAACAAGTATAAATTACCAAGTCCAAATAGTCACAATAGCTAACAGATTTACAGATAACATTTTGATTCGCAAGGGGATAAGAGGACGGACCATATCGATATTAAATATCAAATAATTTAGAAACGCAATAATTATACAATTAGTGGCAAATTTTAAAGCAATAATTCTCTCCACAATTAATTTAGTTTTATTTGACTTATTTATGTTTTTCTTAATTTTTATTTAATTTTATGTTTTTGCAAACAAAAATCATAATATGGGAAATTAATTTTTAAATAAATCCTATGGCTGCCTAAAATTAACTGTGTGTTTTCGCAAAGGTTTTGAAGAATTCTCTGGTTCATAGCCTTAATTATTATATGTTGAGGTTAATTTGTTGAGTTTTATTGTTCTTTTAAATGGAGGCAAAAACATGATTTAAAATTTCTGCAGTATATGCAACATTTTCATATTCAACTTCATATGTGGCATTAAAGTAAAGGTGAATAATTTAAAAAGAGCATTTAAACAACATGAGAATAAATTTTCTCTATCTAAGCACGGTAATCTTAAATATATCGTCTTCCCTCAAATGCTGAAAAATCTACTACTGAGTAGCTCCGATAGCATTTTTTGTTCGTAGAAGATTCCCTGTATGGAATGGAGCGAAGGGCTTAGCAGTACACTTGCGTTAACCGTAGAAAGAATCGTTTAAGACGAGTGCAAAGATTGGCGAGTCTATCATAAAGCACATCAAAGATGGTACCAGACTCATGTAGAGTCGTAAAATTCTTATGACATTCATTAATGGAGTAGCAGACGGCTCGATGATTGTTTTATGATTTTTTTTCAATTTTTTTTTTTATTTAATTTTTAAGCCTTTGGCTATTGTTATCTTTTAGACCTTAATAGTGGTCTAAAAGAATTTTAGGGAACTATAAACAAAAGACTGTTGAAAGCTAGACCTACTTTTAGAAATTAACATAGTTTAATTATTTTCTTAATATTCCACTCTTAATATAAATAAATAGAATTTGAACAAATTCATTTATTAAATAAAAACATAATTTGCAGTTTAGCAGATTTGAACTTGAGCCCGTTGAAAAATTAACATCCTGTAATATAATTTTTTTTTTCAATAATAAAAAACAAGTCATGAAAAATTAAAACAATTTTACTTCAGCTTCTTCCAAAAAAATATATATGTAACGCCAAATATATAATTTGCTAAAGATCAAGTGAGATTATACGTGCAACAATCCAGCATAAAAATTTTCCTAAAAAAATTGACTCGTATTTAGAGTCCTGGAAGTTTCTATCGTCGATTTGCAATATTTCTGCGCTAAGTTTATCTGGCAAAATTTTGGTCCTAGGTTTATCTGACAGTGTTTTTGTCCTAAATTTTAAATTATACTATTTAGTCATTTAGGATGCAGTTGTACTCTCTTTTTAAATAATCATACGAATATCTAGAAGACATTTAAAAAAATCATTTACTGCAATTTGTTTATTTTTATCATGCATTAAGACACATTTCATATAAAAAATTTGGATATCGTTTACAAATGAAACTAAAAGAAATTTAGCTTTTTCTGTGCTATTTATATTATTTTAACATTATTTCACCAACTAATTTTTATAGTCTAGTTAAGGTAAAATTTTAAAAACAAGCAAACATTTTAATGCAGAGAAAGCCACACAAAAAAAACTCTGTTCAATTAGATTTGAAAAAAGAATATATTAATCCTTGGTCCTTCAACACTACCAGCTTTAATTGACGGTCTTAATATTTTTAATTTATATATTGTTGGCTTTGAAGGCTCATTTACAATCGCATTATTTATAACAAAAATTTTTGCTTATCAATTCTACAACGTCAGAGACTCATACAGATTATAAGAAAAATAGGGATCAAAACGTATTAAGATTTTATTTTAACATGCAACAAAACACAAAAGCCCCGCCCTCGAGCTGCACACTTGGAAAGACCAGCTAAAGCGACTTAAATTCAATAAACAAGTTTTGATTTTAAATGCATTTAAGTAAAGGATTAGTAAGTATATTAACAAAAATTCGAACAACAACTCTGTGCCGTATAAATTCAAAATTGAGTTCAAAAATATGCAACAAAAACATCATCAGACAGTACAAATTACAAAGTTTAACAAAAATGTATGTAACATTTGAAATAAATCGAACGGAATATGCACAACCAAGAATGATAAAATAAAGATTACGCCTTGCGCATGATTTACCGTTTGATGACGTATTTGTTTCCTCGAAGAGATTGCCAAGTGCTTATTATAAGCAAATCTAATACTTTCTCGTACAAAAGTAATATTTTATGCTATATTTGGCAACTCTTTACACAATTTACTTAGAGAGTTTTCCAACAAGCAAACTAAATCGGATTTATGAAAGTGCAAGTTTTGTGTTATATTTTATAATAAATTGTGTTGCATTTTAAAATAAATATATTAATATAATTATTAAATAACTTAAAGTGTAAAAAACTTATTAAAACTTGATTTCAAAAGCTCATAAACTGTAAACAAAAAACCTAAATTAAAGAGAGAAGAGAACAAAAAGAGCAATCATGAAATGTGCAGTGGGCAATTGCAAACAAAGTGACAGCAAAAAAACAAGTGAGAAATAATTGTGTTAAAATGTAATATTGTTATCAAATTTTTTTTTTTCAAAAAGCTGTGTCATTTAATAGTTTTCCAAGAGATGAAGCTCAAAGGAAGTTATGGCTGATATTTTTCAAGCAAAAAAATTTGTTTTGAATGGGGAAAAAAGAAAAATAATTAACAATTGGGTTCAATATTTATATCAAATAACTATAAATTAACAATTTCAAATAAAAAAAGTGGAAAATAAAATAATTTTTTAAAATTGTTTATTATCAAACAAATTTAATTTGAAAAATCGCAATTTGCCCCACTGTCCTGTTTTTACAATAACATAATAGTTCACCAGCTGAATTTTATTAGCCAATCAGAACACATGTTGAGTGACGTCAGAGTTCCATCATGCGCAGAAAAGTATTTTTATTTCAGCTTGTTGGCGTAATATTTATTTTATCATTCTTGTTCACAACCATGCAAACGTGTTCTCAAAAGTTCACCACAGAGTAATAAAGCAGTTCACCAGTGCGTATACGTGATACAAAAAATGACTACATTCCCATACGCAACAAACTGACCACACAGTAGATACGTACTATAGCATACTTTTCGGAGTCATATATGTAAATCAAATGAAATCGTTATAAGCCAGCAAAGCCCTGTTTGATTTTATTTTGTTTTTTTTTATGGAAAATTTTAAAATTTTAAAATATAACATTAAGGCCGGATTTTTGGGATCTCAGTTAAACTAGGTTTTGTTAATCTGAAAACTGATTTTTGCCGCTATTAACAAGTTTTTATACAAACTTTTGACGGAACAGCTTAGTTTTGCTTAAAATGTGTGTGTCCTTAATGAAATAATAAAAAAAAATCGCAGTTTGCTGGAAAGATCAGAGTTTCAAACTTCGTTAAACTAGGTTTAAATTTAAACCACCGCTCAAAAACCCGACCTAAGTCAGCTTTCGCTAAAATATACAACAACAGTGTTTACTTTTGTTTTAATTCCTTTTATTTATCAGCTATTTGCCCAATTGGTGTTTCGTTTAAAAAAGCGTTAAAATGTAAATGGAAATTATATCCAACGAAAATCACTTTGGAACCACCTTTTCACAAAAATCCTTTCTATTTTTATTTTTTCAATTGGAAAACTACATGCCCACATATATAAATTAAAAAATTATACAAATCAAATATATCCTAAATCTTTGGAAATAATAACCCTGTTTAACAAACAAATTTAACTTTCATCATTTTTACAACTTTGTTGCAATTTACATCATCATCAGCCATATAATAAATATACACACACACACACACATCTAATAATTATGTTTGAAAATGCAGAAAATGAATATAAAAAATTAATATTGCAATTGTAAACACACACTATTAACTAATCATAAATACAGAGAGAAAGCATTTGGAAAACTAAAACTTTGCACAAGACCATAAAATGTTTACAAATTCAAAAATAAAACTACAAAATACTTCTTAATCAATTCTATTATTCTTTAAAAGAGAAAATATCATTCAATAATTGTTCATTTTGTTTTTAATTTAGAAAGTTATGGACTTGAATTTTCTGTGCCATATTTGCCAGTTTCACTTAAAAATCTCATACATTTAAATGCACATTAAGCGCATTCACGATTCAATGTAGGCAGAACGGTGTTGCGAAGTGTTACTTAGGGATGCTTGTCATATTATCAGGGATGTAGAAGGTTTTCTGGGCGTTCTTTAATATTTCATACACAGAAATTAGCTGGATTAAGACCATTTTTTATTTTTCAATTCTGCACAAACACTTTGTGTATTGAACGTTACTTTTTGCTTTCAAGTGCTCTTTACTTACGCTGATCTATATATATATTCTTCATACATATTCAACCATCGGTTCCCTCTATATTTTAATACTTAAAAGTCTAGTGGAGGACATATTTCCGGTTTATAAAGGGTGTTTTTTTATAGAGTGTCACAAGCTTAAATCACAATAAAACAAGGAAATTTATTTTTAATATCAATGAAATTGGTTTTATTGGAAAGAAAATTTTATGAAATTAGAGTTTATATATGAATTCTACCATGGCCGCCACGGCTTGCGCCTAGAAGGCGAAAACTGGAACATCAATTTTCAACAATTAAAAAAATCTTGCAAACAGTGGAAGGTCACAAAACCCATGTGGCTGCGATTGGCTACGAAGTTGCTTGATTAGGAACATCTTCAATGCTTTCCTGTACAGCGGCTACAGCTTCTTCCGTGGGCACTGCTCGCCGCCTCACAGCATGCACTTGATCAGTAACAGTAAATGTGCTCCGAAAACGATCTATTGCTCTACGAATTAGCGGCTCTAAAGGACGATTGTGTATGCCATGAAATGTAAGAAGTACACGATGAGTTTGACGAATAGAAAAATTATTTTGATTAAAAATTTGAATAATTTACACGCTTTGCTCTGGTGTTGTGACACTCTAAAAAACACGCTTTACAATTACTTTAGTTTTACTTTGATTCTTCATGAGTTGTAACGGTGTAAGCAATTACCCTCTTTTCCCATATCATTTTTTGAATCATGCTTAGATGCAAGTTCGTTACAAAATATTATTTTTTTTTAATATCGTGAGCTTATCAAATACAAGCTACAAATTAAATAAACAATAACATGAAAATCCTGAATTACAGAGAAAAATCTGTCAATACAATTGACGCACAGATTTATTGTCTAGTAAATTGTCAATATTTGTACATGTGATAAGCCTCTCATTTATTTGTTTTTATTTAAAAAAAAATTAATTAATTCATATGAGCATTGGAACACACAAAAAAAAAGTAATAACCTTCAAAACGATATGGTGAGTGTGGGCTACAACAATTAACGGTCATACTGTACGATATTTACACCGTGTCTACGCATGCATTCTTAATTGAGTCAATATTCACTTTATTGACATAATTATCTTTCTGTTCACATGCAACAAATTTAATCAATTCAATTAACGTATGACAAAATATATTTGTTTTTATACTCATGAGGACCTCAAGCTCAGATCTGGGATCTTTTTTTAATTTCTAATTAGAAATTTTCCTTTAAAAATTCAATTTCCTATTAAAATGTTGACCAATTAGTGAATAATAAACAGAAAATTTAAATAATTTTATATAAGAAACGACCTCGAGCTTAATAAATAATACAATAAATCACCAAAATAAAAGCCAAAAAGTTAGTAGCAATTTTTGTAGTCCTTAAAACTAAAAAAAAAATATTTGGAAAATTTTTATAAAAAATATTCTATGAATTTAATATATAAAAAAAATTTTTCAAAAATATTTGCTAGAATTGCAAATATAAAACATACCAAAAAGAAATATATTACATTCTAAAATATACAGGGTCCGCCAAATAACTTTTTTTTTGAAAATGCTATAAAAAAACTACTAAATATTTTCTCAAATTTCTTGTTTTATTTGAAAGTGCAATCCTTCCGCTTAATAATGGAAAATAATTTCATTCAAATGGCTGCTTCGGCTGGCCATGCAGTAGCCTACACGATCGGTCCAATTTTTAAGCACATTATCGATTGTGTGCAGCTGTATTTCACCAATGGCTTCACGAATATTGTCCTCTAAAGCGTCAATTGTCTCTGCCTTGTCGGTGTAACACTTATCTTTGACGGCACCCCACAAATAATAGTCCAACGGTGTCAAATTTCAGCTCCGAGGTGGCCAAACGACATCAGGTCTGCGGCTGATAATGCGATCTTTAAAAACAGGGCGCAAAACATCGAGTGTAGCTTCGGCTGTGTGGCACGTAGCGCCGTCCTGTTGAGTGTAGCTTCGGCTGTGTGGCACGTAGCGCCAAATGTTGCGAATATCCTCCTCTTCAATTTTCGTGAACAAAAATTCGTTCAACATGGCCCGATAACGATCGCCATTGACTGTAACGGCCACTCCTTGCTCATTTTCGAAGAAACATGGCCCAATTATGCCTCTGGACCAAAATCCGCACCAAACAGTGATTGGTTTTGGGTTCGTCGGCTTTTCAATGTATGCGTGAGGGTTTTCTGTGCCCCAAATGCGACAATTTTGCTTGTTTACATACCCGCCAAGATCAAAATGAGCTTCATCTGAAAAGATGATAGGCATCTTCTGTAAGTCGATCGCGGGCCCACTTAGCGAAGCGAAAACGCATGGGATGGTCAACCATATTCGTTCAGCGGAAGGATAAAACTAATTATCTGTCAAATCAGACATGAGCCAAGTGTTGCCATTCACGAAATAAGCACTAGTTGAAAAAAACGTTAGATGGCGGACCCTTCATTTTAAAAACCAACTAAAAAGGAATTGCTAAAAAAAATCACGCAAAAGAAACAATTTCGAAAAAAGTTTAGAAACATATTGTACACCAAACAGGATCTCAGTTAATTATTTCTTTTTCTTTCACTTGCATTTGGTATTTTATTATTAACTGACAGATGTGATGTTCTAATTGGAATCCCGTAATTATCAAACCCTTAATAGAATTTGCCACATAACAAACTGTTTTCTATTTTTAAAGTTTCGGTCTTTTGAGTCAGGAAAATATATAATTAAATGAAAAATTTTGAATCTGTATAAAAAATTTAATTTTTTCTTTAAATATTTCAATGTAAATGTTACATACACATATAAACTTCAGCACAGCGAATGAATTTTAAGTCATATTTTAAAAAATTCAATCGTTTAAAAAGAAACATATTTAATTTAATTAAATAAGCAAAACTAATAAGAATCTATATTTTATATTTACTTCCTGAAATTTATTTCTCTGTAAAAATCTATGCGCCACTAGTCCCAAAAAAATTCATTTTTACTTTTAATTGTAAAATTAAAAAGCATCAAAGGTATTCATTCAATCTCTACTTAAATTAAGTTACAAGTGCCCAAACTGCATTAATACACTTATATTTCCCTAAACACTTTTGCATATGACTACTGAAAACATAAATACACTCATACACACACAACCATGCGTACTTAAATATAAACATTTTTTCATACACACACACACATACATATATTTTTCTGTTTTGCTTTTAAAGAAAATCAAACTTGAATGGAAACCAAATCAATACAATATTTTTCTAGCTTCACACGAGAGAAAGACTCTAACAGTCTCAGGCGTATTCTAGTAGAGAATCTTTTTTGAAAGCCTGAAAGTGTAACTAACAACTAAAAACTATTTGCACTACAAAACGTGACTAAATAGAATTATGGAAAAAGAAAATATCTAATATTTACTAACTTTACTGGTATTACAATTTTTTATTACTTTTTTATAAGCATAAATTTAATTTCTTATCAACTAAAACATGAAATTCCTATTCCTTTGCCGAAAAAAGTTATAATTTTATTTTATATATGAGGAGTTTAGACCAATAAACATGTTAGCCACACGTTATACATAAAGGACAATATTAAAAAAAACGTCCTTTAACTAAGAGTGCTGTACTACGCTCTTTAGCAAATGATTGAGGGCATTGAATTGTGGACATGGCAGCATATCCGGTGTATGAATTTAAAATTAACAGTTGCTTTTAATCCTGCACTTGGCAGCGAAAATCAAGCTGTTGGTCTCAAATTATAATTTTTTTACAATAAAATCAGTTCTTAATGTGAAAATATTTATTGGATTTAGTAAAAAAGCTATTCCTGGCAAAAGAATGAGCGCATGAAACTGCTATTCAAAACCATGATGTGGCCTACATGTTTGTTGCTCTCAGCTCTCTTGTGGTTTTCTCATTTCTCATTTTCTCATTCATAATCAACTCAAATAATCTAACTCAGTCTGCTGCATAGATTTTGATCCTTTTTCTTAGCAAGTCTGGAAGATTTTATTAAAAGCTATCAAGGACGAACGAAATCCTGCAAACAGTATATTAACGAATTAATATATAACTTTTCCTATATGCTGTGCAAGTATTAAATGGATGTAAAAAACTTATTTTTAATTATTTCCCTAAGCAAGAGATTAACAATTTTCTAATTTAGTGCAAGCAGCGAATAAATTATTAATTATTAAAATATTGTTTCTATAGTTCCTTACATTTTTTTAATTCTAGTGACTTATAAATATGAGTTTAAAATATTTCGAATTGGAAGTATTTAAGAGTGAGGGAATCACTTAATATTAAAGTGATTACAGAAAATATTTCAAACAGACATTTTGTTATAAACAATCAACTTAAATTCATATCGCGGGGAATGACGGATATCTACCGAAATTTCCACTTAAATTGTATTGAAATTTCGATCGATATCGCGTGCGTTAATTAGACCCCTGTTTGATTATACAAACTATTGCTAGATGTGAATTCTTGATAGCAATCTAGTAAAATATAAATAAAACAATTTTCATTAACAAAAATATATTCCCATAAAAAAAATAATTAATTAAAAGCCGGTAAATTGGTTTGAATGCTAAAAAAAATTAATTTAATAATTTAATGCACCAAATAAGGAAAAATGAATCATGAAAAATTCTTTTTACACAATTCTTCGAAATTACGATCTTCAGTGACCAATCGATGTTTAAAATAGTCGAAATATTTTGGAACTTATCTATGGAAAAATTGTAGACCATATGGAGATTAGTATTCAATTTTTAATTAAACTCCTTTTATATAAAAAAATTTCAAAATTTATTCGTATAACCAAAAAAGCCATAGCTAAATTTCACAAAAGGCAGGCAACTGACAACATCGGAAGCTTTCCTTTTCATATAAGCCCTATTCACAATCTTGTGCAAATGGTCGTGCATCATTTTGCATTTGCAAAATAATTGTACTCTACAGCAACAAAATACATTGAAAATGCTCTCAAATACTCTCTCAATTTGCAAATGCTATTATGCAAGACCATTTGCACAGGATTGTGAATTGGGCTATACTGTTCATGTGCTGTAACACCAATCGCTTTTATATTTGGAGTAGAAAATCTCATGATCAATTTCGTGATCAATTTCATGATGACTTCTTAACACTTCAGTCTGTATACAAAGAGGCATTGTCAGAAATAATTTTTATCGGACAGCTTTCGATTATATTAAAGCTCATAAGACTGTATAATACTACAAAAGAAACACTCATAAATACATATATTTCTACAATCATTTACTGAGTTTTGTAGAAGAAGAGCGACGTGTGTGGTTAATTTGTCATCTACTACGCGCAGAAAATTTCGTTTTAGGCCAAACGCACCCCCGCACAATTTATTTACACTCCATATTGTCTTTTGCAAATGCTGATAATAAGAAATTAGCCCCTCTTTTCACATATTTCGCCAAGAGGTACAGACTTTTAATTTAAAGCTCTACGTGGCATGAAGAGTACTAAATAAAATACAATCAATGTGCCACTAAAAATACAACGTATAAAAATAAAATGCAGGAGCAGCAAGATTTGGGACAGACTTAAAGCATCTCTTTTAGCAACCACAGATTATGTACAAAAAAAAAAAACAAGGAATGTAGTGCACTTTTAGGCACACAGCAGGAAAGGCATTGCAAAACCACCACTTAACTTGACAAGTATTTGTGAGAGGAATCTGTATAATTTTTTATTTGTAAATAAATAAAATATCTTTTAAAAATACTCAACTCCATATAATAAATATTTATCTTTAAAGTTTAAAAAATGTGAATGTAAATAAATTTATTTATAAATATAAAATATTATCTAATTGCCATAAATATAATTAATAATGGAAATATATAATCCTTAAAACACCCTGGCTGTCTTAGTATGTGTGTATTTTATTTATTTTTCATTTTTTCTTTTACTGCTTCTTAAGCTTAAAAGTTAGTGTAATTTCCATATTATAATAAATCCCATATTGTGTATAATGCTTGTTTTATGTTATTAAAAGAAATGCATGTTTGAATAAGAACTACCAAGCACGTTTGATTTTTCGTTAAACAATATAATTACTTTTAATTTCAATTAAATTCAATTACATTACTTAGTTAACAACAGACTTTAGAGAATATTACAACTAATATATTTATATATATTTTTCTCTACCTTTTTTGCTTTTTCCCTTTTTTATATAAACTACAAACTTTAAAACTTGTAACACCAAAAACAAAAAAAAACAATATAAATGTTTTGTTAAAAACTACCACAACTCCCTCTACAAAAAATCAAAAAATATATATTATTATTAATATTAATAATAAATAAACACACCCACAAACAATGATTGTGTTTTTGCTTAAACAAATCTAAAGGACTTTACATTGGATTTTTACTTTCGTCAATTTTGGACCGATCCTCGTTTAGCGTATAGAAAACGACCTGGTGTAGAAACACTATCGGTTGGATCAGAGTTCATTAAAAATATCTGGGTACCTGACACCTTTTTCGTAAATGAAAAACAATCATATTTTCATATTGCCACAACCAGCAATGAATTCATACGTGTTCACCATTCTGGATCAATAACAAGAAGTATTAGGTAAAATTAAACAAAAACTCTAAACATTAAATCGAGCTACAATTCTAAATTCAAAATCAAAATCTATTATTCCTTTCTTATTTATTAAATGGAAAATAATAAATAAATTTATGAATGTCGTAATTAATTGTTAAAAAAAAAAAAAGAAATATATTTAATTTCAAACACTTTTTTTTTAATTTTTTATCAGTTTAACTTTTAACTATTTCAATTCTCAATGTGTGTATTTTTGTGCAAACAATTTGAATATTTTCCAAAATCATTTAACAAAAGTTTCAATTGGTTGAGAACAAAGCAAATTTGGAACATATTAAATGTATTTAAGAATTCTTTTCACTTGAAATTTGCTTTATGATATGTTTTCGTTAATGTTCTAAAGTGAAAATGACTTCTCGTATAAGTGAGTTCAATTGGCGTTATCGTTTTTATTACTAATATACTATATTTAAGAAAAAAAAACAGCTTGTTTCAAAAATTAAACGTTAATCATCACCATTATGTCATGTATGTGTATTCATATTCTACTAATAAAGCCTCAACACCATTTCCATACTCCTCTTTTAAACATATTTCTGTCTTTGTTTAATATCAACTTCAAAATTTTCAATATTCATTCATTTCTATACAAAGCGGGGATGAAAATTGCATTTCAATTTAATCGTGCAAATATTAAATGCCAGAAGTTAGATTTTGTAGAGCCAATTCAAAAGAAAATATTTTTCATAAAAAGAGTTATTGCAAAGCAAAGTTTTACAAAGGGTACTTCATCAGAAATTAATACTTTAAGTACTTTTTATAAATGGATATTTATGAAAAAAGTCGACTTTACAAAATCTACATATTTCAAAAGGTGATTTTTAAAAAATAGTGTTGTATCCAATAAGTATTTTTTACAAAAAGTTACTTTTATGAAGGGTACTTTTTACAAGATGTACTTTCTACAAAAGGTACTATTTACAAAAAGTACTTTTTACAAAAAATACTTTTTACAAAAGGTACTTTTTACAAAAAGTACTTTTTACAAAAGGTACTTTTTACAAAAAATACTATTTACAAAAGGTACTTTTTCAAAAGGTACTTTTTACAAAAGGTACTTTTTACAAAAGGTACTTTTTACAAAAGGTACTTTTTACAAAAAGGTACTTTTTACAAAGGTACTTTTTACAAAAGGTACTTTTTATATAAGGACCTTTTTACAAAAGGCACTTTTTACAAACGATACTTTTTAAAAAAGGTACTTTTTACGAAAACTTATTTTTTCAAAGGTAGTTTTTACAAAAGGTACTTTTTAAAAAAGGCTACTTTTTACAAAAAAGTACTTTTTATAAAAGGTTATTTCTTTTAAAGATACTTAAAAAAAAGTACTTTTTACACAAGGTACTTTTTACACAAAATACTTTTTACACAAGGTACTTTTCACACAAGGTACTTTTCACACAAGGTACTTTTTATACATAGTACTTTTTGCAAAAGGTGTTTTACAAAAAGTTATATATAAATTTCAAAAAAATAACATTTCATTAAAAGATACCTCTAATAAAAAGTACTTTTTTCAAAAGGCGCCTTTTACACAAGAACTTTATACACAAGAAACTTTTTACATAAATTGGATTTTTGAAAACATAATTTTTACGTAGAGAACCTTTTACGTAAGGAGTTTTTAGTACAAGCACTTTTGGCACAAGACACTTTTTACAAAAAGTACATTTTACATATGGTACTTTTTACAAAAGATCTTTTACAAAATATTATATTTAAACGGAATACATTTCACAAAAATAAATCTATTAGTAAGAGCTACTTTTAATACAAAGTACGTTTTACACAAGGTACTTTTTACACAAGGTACTTTTTACACAAGGTACTTTTTGCACAAACGGAATTTTCTAAAACATGATTTTTTCGCAGGCAGCTTTTTACGTAAGCAGTTTTTACTAAAAGTACTTTTTGCACAAGATACTTCTTATGAAAAGTACCTTTTACACAAGGTACTTTTTACACAAGATACTTTTTACACAAGGTACTCTTTACAAAATGGAATATTTGTACTTCTAACAGAAGGTACTTTTGACAAAAGGTACTTTTTACAAAAGGTGTCTTTTACAAAAGGTGCTTTTTACAAAAGGTTTTTTTGCAAAAGGTGCTTTTGCTACTTTTATTGCAAACATGTTTTTAATTTATGCTCCACAAAAAGAATTTGCATAGAATTAGAAGAGAAGTTTTTAAAAAATTATAGGAAAATTTAGGAAATCTGTTTTCCTGTTATAAAGGGTTATTCATTTAGTGACTTAAAAACCGCCGGTCTGGTTACACTTTCCATTTTCGCTCATGTATTTTTTAATATTTAAGAGAAAATGCATAACCCGTTGTGATATCAATTGGATTACAGAAAATAAAGTCTAAATTATACCAACTGCAATGAAGCCCTATTGGAACCGGTCCATTAAATGACACATTTTCATCCCCACTTGCAAGCATGCCCATTACTGATTACTATATTTTTATTATTTACCAACTACTACTTAATACAACAAATACGTCAACATTTGTAAAGAATATTTAAAAAGCAACAGAATATAAAAGACAAAAAAAACATAGAAGTACAAAGTGTCTTTTGCTACACCATAAAAAGGTTTGGCTAATGGAGAAATTTCTGTCATTAAAAATGCTAAAAACACATTTGAGGGAATTTCTCCAATTTTGATTTTTCTACTACCTTAAAACAAGAATCTGTCCAAAAACCCTCTCTTCACAGACACCATAGAAACGTATAACCAAATGAATGAAACTTAACTTTAGAAAACAATGAATAAAAAGGAGTCTACGGCTGTGAGTTTGTAAGTGTTTTAAAAGCATAAAAGCATATAATTACAAAAAAAAAAGGTCTGATAAAATGTAAGTATAAAGCAAAAAAAAAAAACTTGAATCAAATAAAATAATTTCAAACATTATTACATGCATTTATTCAAACAATAACGCAGTTAAGATGTAAAGAGTTCTTCTTAAAAGATTCTTTAACAATCTTATGGCTCCCCTCTATTTAGCAACAATTTTAATTACCACAAGTCTATGAATGTTGTATTGAAATAAGAAATAGTTATACTCTCGTTTACTTTATTCTTATCACACACTTTCTTACTCTTACTCTCTGTCTCTCTCTCTCTACTTCTATCTATCGAATTATTTTCGTACATCACCTTTTAAGTTTAACTTCAAAATATAACAAATTTTCGTTAATTTCATCCAATTGAACTCGCTAAATATCACCACAAATTGTCTAGTATGAAACTAAACATTAAGAATAACTTGTATTGCGTACGCTCTCTTAAGTAAATCTTGCTGTAAAAAAAAAAAGAAATAAAATTATTTTGAATAACAAATATTTTATCTCGTTAGTTGTTTAGCAACTTCTGCTAAAAGCTTTAAATGTCATTTGTTAAAATTTCGATTTTATTTTTAAAAACTTAATTGACAAATTTTTCCTTTTCTCTTTTCTCTCCGACAAAATTTTTCATTGTAAACATATTTCTCTTAGATTGACTATAACTGCATCATGTCCAATGAATCTGCAATACTTTCCAATGGATCGTCAATTGTGTCACATTGAAATTGAAAGTTGTAAGTACCCTTTTTCTAATTACTATACGTATATTTATTACAATTACGAATTTAAACATTCTACCAATGAAATTATATACATAACACGTTAAGAAGATTAAGTTAAAAACATCAAATGAACTCATTCAGAATATACGAATTATTTAATATATAGAAAGAAGTCCTTAATACACAAACAACAAAAAATATATGTTTATACCAACTAAATGATAGACATCGACTTGAAACTTCAAAGTATAATGGGGCGTATGAGTACTTATTTAAATTTTGCATTCCCTTAGTGAAGCAGTAAGTTTCAGAATACGCTACCAGAACAAGTGCTTCGAAGAGGTACTTTATCGTAAACTAAGGGCTTCACGTGCTGGCATTGCAATGCTATTTTTTAATAAATAAATCAGTTTTAAAATTGTTCTACATGCGGCACTATTTAGAAAAGAGTTTTTTTTTTTGCAAATGCTCCTACAAAATTAAAGTACTAAATGCAAAAAGTGCTCTTTTTAATGCATTATTTTTACAATAAGTAATTTTAACATACACCACACTAGTCATAAGTTACCTGATAAAGAAGGTACTTTTACCCAGGGCACTATTTACAATATGTAACTTTTAAAATAGATGCTTTATACAAATATTGTAAAAGTTACTTTTTATTAAAAAGTATTCTTTGCAAAAGTACTTTTTATTAAAAAGTACTCTTTGCAATAGTACATTTTATTAAAAAGTACTCTTTGCAAAAGTACTTTTTATTAAAAAGTACTTTTTGCAAAAGAACTTTTTATTAAAAATTACTCTTTGCAAAAGTAGTTTTTATTAAAAAGTACTCTTTGCAAAAGTACTTTTTATTAAAAAGGGCTCTTTGCAAAAGTACTTTTTATTAAAAAGTGCTCTTTGCAAAAGTACTTTTTAATAAAAAGTGCTTTTTATTAAAAAGAACTCTTTGCAAAGGTACTTTTTATTAAAACGTACTCTTTTCAAAAGTACTTAATACAAAAAAGTACTCTTTGCAAAAGTACTTAATACAAAAAGTAGTTTCATATACAAAAAGTATACACGTACATTTCACAAAAAGAAATTTAACAAACGGTACCTTTTCTACAAAGTACATTTTATGTCAAAAGTACTTATTGCATAAAGTACTTTCTTAGTTTCTTTAGCTTATTACAAAAAATATTTTATAAAAAGTACTTTAACAGAAAACGACAGATACTTCTTAAAAAGTATAATTTTTATAACAGTATACTTTTTAGCAATAGCTTTTACAGAAAGTACTTTTTACAAAAAAGTACCTTTTACAAAAAGTACTTTTTATAGAAAGTACTTTTAACAGAAAGTAGTTTTTACAAAAAGTGATTTTTACAAAAAGTACTTTTTACAAAAAGTACTTTTTACAATAAGTACTTTTCACAATAAGTACTTTTTACAAAAAAAACTTTTTAAAAGTAGTTTTTTTTCAGAAAACATTTTTAACAGAAAGTAGGTTTTACAAAAAGTGAGTTTTACAGAAAGTACTTTTTGCGAAAAATACTTTCCACAAAAAGTACTTTTTACAAAAATTATTTTTTATAAAAAGCATCTGTTTTTTACGACATGTACTTTTTACAAAAAGTAATTTTTACAAAAATAACTTTTTACATAAACTGTTTTTTCAGAACAGGTATTTTATTACAAAGCACTTGTGTAAAAATTAGTTTTTGTAAAAAGTACTTGTAGAAAAGGTACTTTAGCTCAATATATTTTTGCAAATAGCGTATACAGCAAAGGCCAACTTTAAAAAATAAATTCTATGCAAAAGTATTGAGGACTACATTTGTTTATAATGCAATTTTTTTCTAAAGAACAGCCTATAGATGCTTTTTAATAGGCAGTTTCTGAAGCAGCAATTTAATTATCAAATTTTTCTCACTAGCGGCGATTATACATCCCTTTTGAACCCACCAATACTATTTCAAATAACCCTATGGTTCATGCTATTCTTATTCTCCTACTTTTTACTGAAAATTGAAAATACACTTTATATCGATGACATTGTTTAGTTATTTTATAAACAAAATGTAAGGACTTCTTTCTATTCAAACTATTTATTCCCTTCTAAAAGATGTCGCGCTGTTTGTTCGTTACATACGTTTTTCCACACATTCGAAGCCAAATCAAACAAAGCTTAAGATCATAAAAATCAAAACTCAGTATAAGTTAAATAGAACAAAGACAGTTTAATTTCCAGAAAGCTTTTAAACAACTAACAAAAATTATAAGAAAATAATTTCTTGGTATAAAATGGCACTAAATACCACTTGCTTTTTTTTACAAAAAAAAAAAAATAATAATAAATAAATAAAAAAATAAAAAATATCCAATACAAATATACCCAGACTAAAACCAAATAATTTGAAAAAAATATATAGAACGTAAATATATTAAAGGCTACTTACACTCCTATTAACAATTTTCATGAAGCTAAGAATAATATAATGATGATTCAAGATTAAAAAGTACCTTTTAAGTTTTATAGTTATTGTTTTATTGGTTTTCCTTTTTATTGTTTGCCGTATAACTTTATTAATTTTTACAAAATAGCCGAAAATGTTTTAAGATGTTGACAAAATTTAAGATTTTTTAACAGAAAACCTAACGGGTCTTCATTAAACACTTTAGGAATTACATTAAAAATTTGTTTATAATCTCCATTTGAAATTTAATTGTTTGCCTTGAAATTGTTAGAAATTTATTTTTTATTTTTATTATAATAACTTAATGGAAAAAACTTTGCTTCTGCCGTTTTCTTTACTCCTGGTTCATGACTCTTTTTTTATATCAGTTTTTTACGAACTGGTCGGTTTTATGACTCATTACAGCTGGCAATGTCTTTACCTGGAAGCTTTTCGCTATAAAACTTGTGAGATATTAACGTCTTTTTGGATATTTATATTTCATATATAAAGTGGAGATCGATAGATCTGGATATTTACATTCCATATATAAACTGGACTACGCTGACATCGTCAGCAACTCCTCTAATAATGATTTCACGACTTTCCATAACAGTTTTCTCTCACTATTTTCACATCATGTTGACATAAACTTATTTTCTCAAAATTTATTTTATTTTTTACACAAAATTTTGATATTCGAGACAAGTGTAGCGGCAAAAATCGAATGGAAGTAGCATGAGAAATTGGAAAATATGATCCCGCTTTTAAGCCAGCAATAAA
The DNA here is from genome assembly GCA_951800035.1 of Linnaemya tessellans. Classification (NCBI taxonomy): domain Eukaryota; kingdom Metazoa; phylum Arthropoda; class Insecta; order Diptera; family Tachinidae; genus Linnaemya; species Linnaemya tessellans. The sequence goes on from OX637535.1 coordinate 4,934,563, forward strand.
TCATAAAAACGGATTTCTTAAAATATATTCTCTTATTAAAAAAAGAGTTCATATATTAGACTCAAGTTAAAGTCTTTAAAATTCCCTAATATTCCACTCTTAATAAAAATAATTTGCATTTAATGAAAATTCGTAAAAAGCCTAAATTGCACATTGCAGATTTGAACTTCAGTCTGATAAAGAAATGCTTATCTTAATAATAAATATATTCTCTTGCATACCTTATTTCCATTCCGTTGCATAACTTAAGGAGTCAAAAATGCATAAAAAGATGATATTCACATTGCAGATTTGAGCTTGAGTTTGATAAAGAAATTCTTATCTTAATAATAAAAATATTCTCTGGCATACTTTCTTTCCATTCCGTTGCATAACTTAAGGGGTCAAAAATTCACAAAAAGATAATTTTCACATTGCAGATTTGAGCTTGAGTCTGATAAAGAAATTCTTATCTTAATAATAAATGTATTCTCTTGCATACTTTATTTCCACTCCGTTGCATAACTTAAGGGGTCAAAAATTCATAAAAAGATCATTTTCACATTGCAGATTTGAACTTCAGTCTGTTAAAGAAATACTTATCTTAATAATAAAAATATTCCCTGGCATACTTTATTTCCATTCCGTTGCATAACTTTAGGGGGTCTAAAATTCATACAAAAATTATTTTCACATTGCAGATTTGAACTCGAGTCCAATAGAGAAATTCTAACCTTACTAACAGAAATATTCTCTCGCATACTTTTTTTCCATTCTGTTGCATACCTTAAGGTGCCCATATTATGTTAGAGTAAAATGCGGAAATAGAAAATAAAAATATACAGCCAAGTGCAAAACTTTTACATTTTATATGTAGAACTGTTTTATTATATTCTTTTTTTTTTCTTTTTCATTAAACACCAACGGAAGCAAAGTTTTACTCTTAAAAAATATTATTCTTGAAATAATTCAAAATAATGTATTTTTTTATATTAGAAAAAACTTTCTTGCAGCCACATAAAATTGTTTAACTAAAAATAACAATATATTTAACAAAAAAAAAACATTTAACATATTTTAAACATTTTCGGTTTAGATAAAATTGGTTGGTTTTCGGTCGCCTTCTCTTATACAGCAACCGCAGAAGGTTGATTCTTAACAATCAAAATGTATTTTACATATATTTAAAAATAATATTACAGTCGCAAATTACAAAACCAAAAACGAAACAAAATTCAATTTAGAAATTATTTGTGAAATGCTCAAATCATTCAAATTCTACTCATAATTAATTAGAATCCAAATCATTAATTAAACAATCGACAAGCTGTGAAATATATTTTTGGTTTTTAATTTGATTAAAACATTTTTCATTCAAACATTTTATGGCCTCTTGCAATACTCTACTTCTTATATCTATTTTATTTTCCTTTAGTATTCGTTTTTTCAGTTGACATTTTTCTTCCTTTGTTCTCTCATTTACATTCAAACCAGTTGCAATTGTTTTTGCTTTTTTTTTTTTTTTGAAAAAAAATTGCAATATCTGGTACCAACCAAAGAAAAACATTCTCTCAAGTTTTAAACAAAATTTTTAAACAAATATTAGCAAAGAAAAATATTTATCAAAAATCAAAATCTCAATTAAATAAAACAAAATATCTAAGACCAAACCAAGCACTCCACCTCACCACCACAACCCTTTTGTGTCATTAAGCATAAAAAACGTATTAATAGAATATATGAAAGCTTTATTTCAACACCCAAATCTTTAGGTATCATCAACAAAAATTATTAAAAACACCGTGACAAACATTTTTCAAATGAAACACTTCATTACACATTTTCATAATTATTGTTTGCTAAATTATTTTCATATTAAACTAAACATTTTGGGTTTTTAAAGTTTATGAACTAGAAATTTTTATTTCCTTGTTTGTTGTTTCATCAAATGAATCTAAAGCTTTCGTATTAAATTGTTTACCTATTTTAATTAATTTTGTTGAAAGTACTTTTTTATAAGTTTGCATAGTTTCATTATTGCTACAAAAAAAAAAAAAAGAAAAGAATAAAAGAAAAACAGACAAAAAAATCAATCAAACAAATTTTAACATTAATTGGGTTTACATGTCATTTTTATTATATTGTTGTATTCTTGAAAAAATATATAAATAAATATATATTTCTTTTGTATGTGTGTATGTTAACGTATCGTATGAAATCAAAACAAATCACTCGATCAAATCATCAATCAATCAATCAATCAAATCAAACAATCAATCGATCAAACAATCAATTAATCAATCAAATCACCCAAAATGTCAATCAAATCCAAACCAATCCAATCAAACAATGTTACAAATTCAATCAAATTCAAATGAATCAAAATCAAACGAATCGAAATGACACCAAAAAAAAATATCCAAAAACTAAAACTCATTAAACATTTGAATTATTAAGTCGGTTACACGATGAGAGATATCCGTTACTTCTGGAGAGATGGACTGAGTAGTGTTGGCATGAGCAGTGAGGTCGAACTACCGCAGTTCCGCGTTCTGGGACACAGGCAGAGGGCGACCGAAATAAACCTAACCACAGGTACCCTCCATTGAAAACAATTTCCAAACAAAGCTTTTCTTTTTGTATAAAATAAAATCATTATTATATTTTGGTACATTTTCCTTTTCTCTTTTTTTTCTGTTGTTCCTTTGTTGTGTATTCTTCTTTTAGTTTTATGTTTTCTTTAAACTCTTTGGTTTTCTTTCATGGTATTCTCTTATTATCTACATGTCTTATATTCGTTTATAAACCGATAAATTTACACCACCACCCTGATGATTTCTTTAGGACTTTTCCGTTTTGTAAACTCGCATTACGAAATTTCATTTAACACCAACTAACACTTTGAATATCTTAAGAATAATAAATAAAACAAAACAAAAAAAAAAACAATCAATCAATTTTATATCTTAACTTCATTTTTGTGATACAAGTAACGAAAACAAGTTTCAATCATACGCCAGTGAGAATGTAAAACTATTTACAATTTCGATTGTAAGATTAATTGAAGCTTTTGTTGCTATTTACTGTGCTTGTCATGTAGAGAAAACTTCCGGTAAAATTTTATATCTCCGGTAAGGAGTTATAAAGTGATGTTTTCAATAGACACGGCGACAGTGAATATTTCGTCGACCACTGCATGAAAATAAATTTTTTAACCCTAGAGAAAACTTCCGGTAAAATTTTATGTCTCCGGTAAGGAGTTATAAAGTGATGTTTTCAATAGACACGGCGGCAGTGAATATTTCGTCGACTGCTGCAGACTATATGAAAATACATTTTTTAACCCTGGAGAAAACTTCCGGTAAAATTTTATATATGAAAATAATTCGTTTAACCCTAGCGGACCTGGGTCATATCAACCTTTTGGTTCGATATGACCAACCTGATGTTATTTTCAAAATAGGGACAGCTTTTTTGGTCTATCTATACCTACAACAAATTATATTTCTATGTATAAAAATTACCGATAGTTAAAGTAAAACCCGCAGGATTAAGTTGTTCTAAAAGAGAATTGGGCAACCACTTCTTTGAAAGCCTTTACACTTATGATGCCTGATATTGAGCAGAAAATCACTAAGTACGATTTTAACGATTTCAATCTAAAACAAAATTTAAATCATTTAAATATTAAATAGAAAACAAAAATTAATTACGAAAAATGAAAGACGGCAAAGGGGAAAAATTCTCCCTAAATTTCACAATATGCCACTGCAAAGGGAACAAATTCCAAATGAAAAATTATTCATGATTGTGGGAGAAGGGCAAAATTTCAAGGGAAAATTGTTCATGATTGTGACTGTCGGACAAGGGAAAAATCTCAAGGGAAAGCTTATTGCCCTTTTCATCAAAGAATACATTTTTTGCACTTTTTATTTTTTTATAAATCTTTCAAGCTATATCTTGTGGAATAATTTCGAAACATGAGATTTCTCAGGCTGAAGCCACACCAAAATTATATAACGAAATACGAAAACAGTGCATTAGCCCTTATTAGACAATCACACCAAACAAAAAGCCGCTAGCATCCAACAAGACTTGGTTTTAAAGCACAACCGCGTCATGTCTTACATACAAAAAAATCAAAAAAAATCAAAACTAGTTACTATTAACACATCTGACAAACCAGCATATCTTCCATTAAACGACTAATACCCTTATTCATAAAAATTATGAGAGGCTTATAAGAGTGTAATAGAGCAAATTTCATATGAAATTTTGTTTTATTACGCTGTTATTAGACTCTCATAATTTTTATGAATAAGGGGGTAACACTGTGGCAAACTGAGAGTGCTGTTGGCTGAAATAGTTAGCACGAGAGACTATGCAGCAGAGGGTCCTGAGTTCGACTCCTCGCTCAGTCATAAAATATTGTGTTGAATTCTTCTGATCAGCATAAGTTCATGGTTGTGTTAGTTGTTGTCATCCTGATTCAGTGATGAAGGCATAGCACTGGTCACAGAACATAATTGGCAGTGACTTACATTGAAGAGCAGAGGAACAGCAACCTCCTGCGTCGGCGCTGTGGCAACAATTATGGCGTTTTCTTTTCTAGAAAACATGTAACATTTTTTCACTTCTAATTCAAAAATTTGCATTTAAGTGGATTTTTAAAACAATAATATATTTGCCTAAGCAATGGGTAGATTAATTTCTAATAGGTTCACTATTTCCAAATGGCATGATGGTGCAGTTTTTCATTAAAAAGTGAAAAAATGTAGCATTCTTTTCCAGAAAAGAAATCAACATTAGTAAAAGGTTCGAACAGCTACAAAAAATGCTCTATCTTTTCATCTTTCTTCATCGACTACGTTTTACTGGAAATAACTAAAACTCAATTTTTTCAGTTATCCGATTTTTTTCTCTAAAACGTAGTTCGGATTACTGAAATTTGTTACAGTTAAGCGTACTGCTTAAAATCGGTAAAACATACACATGCATATGCGCACATTTTGTTGTTGAAATTTTTCACGAATTCCTCGAATATGTCTAGCCACTTGCACCGACAATATAATAGAAAAATACTATAAAGTACGTAAGAGCGAAAAGGACAAATACATTTTGCCATTTAACTTTTTAACGGACAAAACATGCACAATTTTTTCAGCCTTAAGTTATGCAATCGATTTCAAATAAATAAATTTGTCATTGTTTATCTTTTCACTAAAGCGAAGTAAGTTTCATACAAAACGTAGTTGTGGGCCTGCTTTTGGTTTTCAGTAATATGATATTTTCAGTAAAGCGATGTTTCGCTGAAGCGAACTGGATAAGACTAGCTGCGTTTAAAATCAGTGCGGGGATTTGTATCGCTTTCAGTAATCCGATTTTTCTGCAATAAAGCGTGTTGCGCTAAAGTGGATTCGACTGAATTTATTTTATTTTAATTTTTCATATTAGAAAATACCAAATGGCAAATTACCAATATTAAAAGACGGACCCTAGGCAAATTTCTTCGCAAAAGTTTCATAAAAATAAGTAAATTTTATTAACTTTCAAAACTGCATTGATGGTGATTGAAACTTGGTTTTGTAACATTTCTCGTTTTATATGTTTTGTAAATACTTAAATTTTTAATTTAAATAATTTCAAACATTTTTCAAGCACCTTATTTGTTTAATTTTCAGTTTTTATACTTAATTTTTGTTCTTTCAAGTTATTATTTTCAGTTTTTACAAATAACAACAAATAATGTAGCAAAGATTTAAGAAAAAGCATTCAAGTACTTAAAAATAAATATATTTTATAACAAAATAAAAAAACTCATTAATTTCTGAGATTTTGTATAAAAACAGCTCTTCAACCTCTTGAAAAAAAGTGCCAACGTTTTTAAGTCTTTTTTTCCAACCTTTGATTGAGATTTTAAATGAAAAAGTGTATGAGAAAATAAAAAATATTAATAGCAAAAATATCTACACTTTTTTGCAAACCTATTTGCTTGGGTAGGCTGAAGTATTTTCTAAAAGCCCCTTCTAATGCAACCACTTTTTGTGTGTGTGTGTTTTTTTGTTTTATTTTCTGCAATTTGATTAACATCACTTATATATAAATATAATTTATGAGAAAAGAAAAAACATTTTTAGCATAAAATATCCACAAAAATGCTCTGGAGGGTTTCGTTTTTTTTTTAATGCATTTAGAAAAACTAGTTAGCAATTTTTTTAAATATCATCATAAATATGCAAATATATAAATAAGGGTGTTCACTAAATACACGAAAGCTCTTTAAAATATTACTGCGTCTACTTCTTAGGCAATTTCTGCAGTCTCTTAATAAAAATAACTCTATCTTTCCAACTTTCTTCATCTATCCTCTCAATACTATCCCCTCCTTTCTACTTCGGGCGCAATGCACTGCATAATATGTAGGGGTCATCCCCTGGGTGCTCCATGTCTTAAAAAAATTATTTTGTACAATACAATTTCACAAATTTAGCGGTAGATTTTAAGTGCTAAATTAGTACAAAAACAACCGTGTACTAAATTGATAACAGTGGGTGGTTAAAACAAATCACAAAATACCGGAAACAGTAAACAACGGAAGAACATGATTTTAGCAAAGACACGAAACCACAAAGAGTTCTTATTTTAGTGAATACCCTTGCTAAAGACTATATATATATAAAAATATAAAATCCCATAGAAAATAATCAAAACAGTTAACACAAGAGCACCTGAAACTGCTTTTTATATGCTCAATAAATAGAAAAAGGCATAAATAGAAATTAAAATAACAACAGCAATATAGCAACAACTTTGTCAACAAAAACTGCAACAGCAAAAGAAACAACAACAGCAACAGCAAAATCATATAAAATGGTTATAAAAAGCAAAACTTAAAATAAAATTTAAGAAAACGTTATTAATTTACAACACTTAACCATAAAAATTAAATTTTAAATTTAAACAAAAACGTACTACCACAACTACTACTGCCCATATGAACAAACAGTAGCTTAAATAATCAAAATAGTTTATTTATTCACTCTTAAAATAAATAGTGGATTTTATGTTTAAAAAATTTTTTAACAAACGCTTTTAAAAAATTTTTGTATAAAAAAGCAAAAGCAATGTATATTTCACAACAACGGCAAAAATATATATTGCAAATTTTGTGTTTTAACTTTACTTAAACTTTTATAAATATATACACTTTTTTTTTTTTTTTTTGTTAACGACACAAACAAATTCTGAATGAGACTATTAGCAAACAAAAACAAAAGAAATTTTTTATACATATTAATATATTCTCTATTGTGGAATAAAGGATGTTTTTTTTTTAACAATTATTTAGTATTAAATAATAGTCTCATGTTACCTTTTTTTATATTTATAAATACAATATACAAAAAATACAACAAATATTTCTTTTTCTCTGTTTATATGAACATTTTCTCTTTAACAAAAAATTAATAAAAAAAAAACTTTTACCCAAAACAAAAAATATATATACTTCAAATTTTAATATCAAATGACAAACATTTTATGCAACATAAAAACATATTCCCCTTAATGCAACTTCAACTCAACTTTAATCTGTTTTTGTTTTTAATTTAAACAAATTTGCAACAAAAAAAAAACAATTGTACATACAAATATTTAATTCCTACAAAAATATTTGTTATAAAAAAAACAAACTTAAACTAAAACAAATCTTAAAAACGAACAAACAAAATTAAACCTCTAAAAGTCGGCTATACGATGCGTGATATACGTTATAAATGGAATGAAGGACCAAACTCGGTTGGTGTCTCGAATGAGGTTTCGCTACCACAATTTAAGGTCTTGGGCCATCGTCAGAGAGCTATGGAAATCAGTCTTACCACAGGTACCTGTAGACGGTTACCGAATTTAATAATTATACTTTTATACTTAATTTACTTTTCTGCTCCCTCCCCCCCTCTTAACTTTTGTTTACTTGAATTTGTTATATGACTCTTAATTATATTTGAACTTTTATTATTTTTCAATTAACAACAAAAAAAAAACAATTTGTAATTTTTAATTTATTTGTTTGTTTAGTAATTAAAATAACAAAAACCGAGAAAGCTTTTTCAACTCTTTTGTAACTATAAAATATATTCAGTTTTGCAAACTGATCAACAGTTGCAAAAGTAAATTTCCAAGAGACATTTGTTTGATTAAGAATCTGTTTAAAGGCAGTTTTAATAATTCTAGAACTAGAGTGGCCAAGCTTTTAACGCACCCAAAAAAAAAACAATGCTGGCACCAGCCGCTGTGGCAACTGCCATTCTAATGATCATGCCTGACAGTTTAAGGAATATATTTTGACACCTAAAATTTTTAATATCCAATAATATTTCATAAATTTTACATTAAAATGAATAATGAAATATTAATATAAAAGATATGTTATTAGCAGGCTAAGGACAATCAACTAAGTTTAGGGCATATAAAGCTCCCATTCTCCATATTATGTTGTGTTTACAAAAACATAACAGGAGCTGTCATTTTAAAAAAAAAATAAATAAATAAAATTAATCTACGGATTAATATTGAAACTTGTCACAAATGACGCAACTCTTAATGCAAAAAGCTTAAAAAGCTTTCGACAAAAATCTGCCACATTATGTTGTGTTTACGAAAACATTACAAAAACAAATTTAAAAAATTAATCTACTGATATTTAGATATCAAAGCTTGTATTTTGTAATAAAAAACACAATGTTTCAGTGTTAAGGCCACAAATTTTACCACATTGTGTGTTAATGTAAAAAGCTTAAAAAGCTTTCGACACAACTCTGCCATATTATGTTGTGTTTGCAAAAACACACATAAAATTTTTTTTAAATTAATCTACTGATATTTATATATTAAAACTAATATATTATAACAAATGACAGAACTCTTAATGCAAAAAGCTTTCGGCACAAGTGTGCCAATATCAAAAGCCCCATTTCACACGAACGAATATATAAAATATATTTTACTGATATTTTCAGAATAGTAACTTCCCCTAACTTGCATTTACATTTTAAATAAACTTCTTATTACCATTTTCCCTGTTATTGCAAAGTCTTAGCTGAAAAGCTTTCGACACAAGTCTGCCATATTATGTTGTGTTTACAAAAACAAAAAATATACTGATATTTATATTGTTAAAACCAGTTTATTGTAACAAATGACACAATTCTTTTGTGACTCTAAATAAATATTACAATATTGTCTGTTAAAGCAAAAAGCTTAAAAAGCTTTCGACACAAGCCTGCCATATTATATTGCGTTTAATGAGACCAACATCAAGAGCTCTATTTTACACGTACAAAATTAATAAAGAAAATATGTTATTGATATTTTCAGAAGAGTAGCTTCTCCAAACTTGTATTAAAGTTTTTAAATCAACTTCTTAGTACCATTTTCCTGTTATTGCATAGGCTTGTCTTTGCTAGAAAAGCTTTCGACACAAGCCTGTCAATATCAAAAGCTGTATTTGTTACGTACAAAAACAATAAAAAATATATTTTACTGATATTTTTAGAATAGCAGCTTCTTCAAATTTGCATTTAAATTTGATATCCAAACTTAGTAAAATTTCCCCATTTCAGCAAAAGCTCGTCTTTGCTTGAAAAGCTTTCGAATTTCTCGTTAAAATGTTTTTAAAAAAAATTACACAAAAGAAACAAAAATTACTAAATTTGAATTAACTTAAGTAAAGCATGGAAACGCTAGCATATTAATATTTAGATGAATTCAATTATAATTTTCGTTTTTCTTATTTACATGACAACTTTGTTTTTAATAATTTCTTTTGTATTCTCTTATAATTTCTTTTGGAAAAATATATAATTTTGTTTAATTTACAACACCTCAGTTCTAAATCAGCTTTCATGGTTTCATAACAAGAATGAAAAAAAAATTTTAATGACACCAATCGATTAAATAATATTTGAGACATTAATCAATTTAAATTCAAATTTCGATAACCAGTAGTTCTATGCCAGTAGTTGTCAACATTAATCCGCTGTTAAGGAATGTATCATACATTTATTTTATTCTATATAACTCTCGCTGTCTTTCTCTGTCTTTACATTTTTTTTAATAGTTTATAACCAAAAAAAACTAGAACCTTAAAACTACTACAGCTTTAAATCACTTAGTTTTTATTAAAAAAAAAAAAAGAGCCAGTGTCCTAAATTCGGCCCCAGTCGAATCATATATACCCTCCACCCCATAGTAGTAAACCATTTTACACTCAACAGCTATAAATTTAAGACAAAACTAAATTATTTCCAAAAAAAAAAAAGAAAACTAAACACACCTACACCTTAAAACACGCTACTTGACAACAAGACAAATTGACTAAATAAATCAGCAAGAAAAATTTGTTTAACAAAAAACCCCACAATTATTGGTATGAGCTTAAAAAATTAACAACGAATGGACAAATTGGTTGAAATCAAAAAAAAATATATATATATGTATAAAAAATATATATATGTATATAAAAAATAATTAAAACAATACTAAATTCAAAAGCAACAACAAAATACACTTTTGGTCAATGATGGTTATCACTGATTCGGCTAAAAATTCCCAAAATAAAATTCCCTATAATTATGCAAAAATTTAATAAATAATTGGTTTTGAAATTATTAACGACATTTGCCAAGGATGTTCCTTGATAAACATCTTTGCTCCACAGCAAATTACAGCACGAATTGATTTATATTTATTTATCGGTCAGGACAGGAAATTGGCTACATGAGGGTACAAAAGGGCTCATTGGAAACCAGTTGAAGATTTCAATTTTAGACTCTCTTTAATTGCGAGCTGTAGGTTAAGTTTTTCCAAAATGTTTTACAATTCTGATAAATGTAATACTAGGTCAGTTATGCAGAAACTTCTTTAGAAAAGTGTCATATGCCACATATACACTTAGAGAAAAAGTTGCTGTTTCAAAAAAAGCTTCTTTTCGTCTTAGTTCTTAGTATGAGGTATTCTGTAACCTACTTCTAGCCTTCAATCATATGAGAAAAAAAAATTTATTTTTATTTGTTCAATATTTGGCCTTATCTTTTTGAGGTAAATGTGAAAAAAGCTTTTGAAATTCAAAAAAAAAAAAAATAAAAAAAACTTTTAATGTTCTAATATTTTTTGAGCAAAAATGTTTTAGTATTTTTTGTATAAAAAACTTTTAAAAAAATTATTTTATTATTATTTTCTTTATTTGTTATAAGTTTTTTATATAAAAATAAAGTGCACCTTTTGCTCAAAAAAAAATATTACAACATAAAAATAATTTAAAAAGATCGAAGAAATTAGAAGAACATTTTTCTCATTTTCCTGCAGAAATTACCTAAAGGCATTGCGTAATATTGAATATATAAAATTAAATAAATATTTTTTTATATAAAAAACACCTCTAGGTTAAAGAATTATGATTATATATTCCTTTAAATGAAATAAAATTTTTTTTTAAATTTCTGATGAGAAAAATTAAATTTTCTTCTACAGCCATTTTTTTAACCAAAAACATTATAAACAATTTTCATCCAAATTTTCAATAAATTTTAAAAAAATTCCTGGCTAGCAGACGCATATTTCATATCCTTTCCAATGCAATACAATAAGAAAATGTGCATAGAAGACAGTTTTCTGGAACGTAACCCAGTAAACAATTTATTTCTATTTAAAACAGGTTGGGGAATTAACTAGCAGTTAAAAATCTATAGGAAGACCCCTTAATAGCTTTTTTCTATTACAATATTTTAAAAAATAGCAAGTTTAGTTCTATAAAAATTATTTAACATTTAGCTCTAGTATTATTTTATAAAAAAATATCAATATTCATATTTCATATACAGCGCTAAGGCTGCTAGTCGAGCTTTTTCCCTATGATTTACTATTATATAAGAATGCCCGAAATATTTTTACATTTTTGCTTTTTCTTTCCTTCATTTAAGGCATTTTTAGGCAATTGCCGTCATTCATCAATGACGGCAGTAGTGCATGAGTATTTTAAACCGCCTAGAATGATGCTCGCAAGTCTTGAGGAATTTTATTTTAGTGATGTTTGTTACAAATTCTAAACATTATAAACGATAACCGTTGTAGATGAACATATCATAACAACTCTATATCATAAATTTATAAAAATTATATTATATATATATAACAAATATCATCAGCATTTATCCAAATCGCTTTAACTATCCTTCAGAGCCCATGTATTTGCCCCCATTTTTATATATCCATTCATAGCCTTTATCATCAAATGTGTGTGTGTGTGTGCGTAAAGTTTATTGTTGAAACGTAGTTCTGATAAGACGTAGCCCTGACGTACTCCTGCATATAAGGTAATTCTATATACATACATAACTGTGCATATGTATACGTGTATAAAATTACTACGCGATTTGAATGATGACCTTATTTTGTTACATTTTTGCGAAAGAGCTCAAAATGAATATGAGAAGAAAAAAGATTGTGAAAAACAAATCAAACTACAACAAAACCAATTTTATTTAAGCTCCTGGGTACATGATTTTTAATAAATACTAATTCTAAAACTCCATTAACAAGGAAAACAACACAAGCCTCCTCTATCTTTCTATCTATATATAAATATATAATAACAACACCAACAACAACATCAAGCTTGAAAAGAACATCCGATCAAGTAAGATTTATGCAACAGATTTAACTTTCGTGTGTAAATTTTATTTAATAAAAGAATCAAGCAACAACGTCTTGAAATATTTGTGTATTTTGTATTTAGAAATTAAAACTATTAACAATTTTGATATTTCAGCTCCAATTTGGCTCATTTTTCTTAAGGTAGAATTGGTAGAGTTGCATCGTTGTGCCTTGTCATAGAGAACTAAATAGTTTATTTTTGTTTGCAATGTGTCAGCTGTGTTTGACATTTGCAACAAAAAAGTCTGGTTTCAGAAGAGTTGTACGTGAGGGAGAGTGTTACCACTGTGAAACAAATTCAAGGTGGCAGCACTACGGCAGATGACAGTTTTTTACTTAACCATTGCTTGGCTACATTTTGATGTCAAGTTTTTGTATACAAGTGCTCCTTGTATTTGTATATGTGAGCCTTGCTAGTAATTGTATATGACCATGACTTTATACAAACAAAAATCGAATTAATTGTTGTAATGTTGTATTTGATGCCGTAGTATTGCCACCTTATATTTCTTTCACCCTGAGTGTTACCACTAAATATTTACCCCGATATTCATAAAATTTTAAATGAGTTTGAAATGTATTTTAATCAAATTTTTTCATACAAAATTTTCTTAAAACAGATTTCAAACACGTTTTATGTTTTTATGAATACCGGGGTTAATAGTCAGCAACTTGCTGGCTCAAAACGAGTTTTGATCAGCTGACATACGACAGCACGATACGATTTTAGTAATTCTACCTTAACTCTTACCATTTGCATCCGTAGTAAATAATTTTTCAATTACGAAAAATATTTTTGACTGTACAACATCACATGCTGCTTAGCCTTGAACATGTACATATTTAACGTTATAAATAAATAAATACATAATATGTATATTATTGTCAAGGTTTCTCAACTATCGAATGATTGAAATATGTAACAAGAAAGTATTTGAAACATTTAAAACATTTTCTGAAACTCGGCCACTGAAGAACCGACCTTCAGTAAAGGAAAAACGAGACAGTTTTTAGCGCATGCGACGGATGCAAAAGTAGAAAGTAACTCTACGTTATCCGTTCTAAGCGTCTAAACATTCTATGCGCTTTGCTCTGTAACTTGTCACGTAAGGGTGTTTTTTTTTAGAATGTCACAAGTTGAAATCATAATAAAACAAGGAAATATATTTTTAATATCAATGAAACGGGCTTTATTGGAAAGAAAATTTTATGAAATTAATGTTTAAATATGATTTCTGCCATGTGGCGACCACGGCTGGCGGGTAGAAGGCGCAATCTGAAACACCAATTTTAAACAAATAAAAAAATCTTCCATAAAGTGGAAGAACACAAGCCCAGTTGCTCAAGATGATCCTAATCAAATTGATTGATTAGGATCATCTTGAATGCTTTCCTGTATAGCGGCTGTAGCTTCTTCAGTGCGCAACTGTTCAGCGTCTTACGGAATGCACATTATCAGTAACAGTAGCTGTGGTCCGAAAACAATCTATTGTTCTTCGAATTAGCCGCTCTGAAGGACGATTATGTACGCCATAAAATGGAAGAAGTGCACGATCAGTTTGAAGAATAGAACAATTATTTGATTAAAAATTTTAACAATTTGAACGCCGTAAGTCGTTTCGTAATGAAATTTCAAAGCAAATTAAAAAAAAGCAACTATCAGCTGTTAAATGGGTGCTCAAATAAAGCAGTGATGTCAACTCAATGTGGTGACACTGCGAATATTTACAATTGCTCTGAAGCTGTTTTTCTAGAGACGCTTAAGTTTCATCTTATAGTGCTTTCACACTGAAAGTTAAAACCTAGTTTTAGCATTAAAACCATAAACAGCTGATTTTGCGTACACACTGCAAATTGTGGTTTTAACATAAAGGCTATATAATAAATTTGTTCAAAATAAATTAAATCACACATAGAAATGTGTGAATTTGCTCTTCAATTTCACAACACTTAATTGACAACCTGTACAATACAAGTTTTTGTTACAAGGAAAATAGGAAAAGTTTTACAATGCGTTCTAAAATAGAAATTATTTTACCTTTTTTGAAAAAATTAAAAATTAATTTTTAAAAAGGTAAAAATTATTTTACCTTTTTTAAAATTATGAAACTACTTATACAAAGTGAAGAACTTCTTGGAAATCAAGTTGTTACACATAAAAAACAATACCAGCTGTTTTCAACATATAACTTGGCAGCACTCAACTTAGCACAGCCAAAAACAAGGCTGCATTTCATAAAACTTACTTAACAGTACGTTTCTTCCACTATGAGCAAATTAAGTTGATTTGAGGAAATTATGTGTTTCCATTATATTGTAAAGAATTTTCTTTTCGAATTTTCGAAATGAAATTAACATTTGTATTGTTTGTTTGTTTTTTAACATAAGAAAAGATAAAAAATTGTGTTTAATAACTTTAAATGGCAAAATAAACAGAAAAGCCAAAAATATGCAGACTAAAATTGAACTTTTCGTAAATTATATTTAAGAGACAAAATCAGCGCCGTTTTATTCGTACTTAAATGCTATTTGTTCGAATTTGAAACTCACCAATAATGGATGCCCCAAGGTTGCATTTAAAAATATCACTGCGGGGGCAGTGTTGCATACACAAATTTCGACTAAATTTGAAACAAATTAGGACATTTGAAATTGGGAAATTATGTTGCGAATTACTTAATTTGGGCAAATTAAATGATTTGGCCCAAATCACGTATACACTAACATAAATTCGAAAGTGCTTAGCAAAATCATGTTGTATGGTAAAACCAGATTTTAATAAAGAGTCCGCCATCTAACGTTTTTTTTTTCAACTAGTGCTTATTTCGGTATTTATGGTAACACTTAGCTCATGTCTGATTTGACAGATAATTAGTTTTATCCTTCCGCTGAACGAATATGGTTGACCATTTCATGCGTTTTCGCTTCGCTAAGTGGGCTTGCGATCGACTTACCGAAGATGCCGATTTTGCCAAAAAAAATCATATTTTCAGATGAAGCTCATTTTGTTATTGGCGGGGATGTAAACAAGCAAAATTGTAGCATTTAGGGCACAGAAAACCCGCACGCATACATTGAAAAGCCGACGCACCCAAAACCAATCACTGTTTGGTGCGGATTTTGGTCTAGAGGCATAATTGGGCCATTTTTCTTCGAAAATAAGCAAAGAGTGGCCATTACAGTCAATGGCGATCGTTATCGGGCCATTTTGAACGAATTTTTGTTCACAAAAATTTATGAGGACGATATTGGCAACATTTGGTTTGAACAGGACGGCGCTACGTGCCACACAGCCGAAGCTACACTCGATGTTTTGCACCCTGTTTTTGAAGATCGCATTACCAGCCGCAGAGCTGATGTCGTTTGGGCACCTCGGAGCTGCGATTTGACACCGTTGGACTATTACTTGTGGGGTGCCGTCAAAGATAAGTGTTAGGCCGACAAGCCAGAGACAATTGACGTTTTAAAGGACAATATTCGTGAAGCCATTGGTGAAATACAGCTGCACACAATCGATAATGTGCTTAAAAATTGGACCGATCGTGTAGGCTACTGCATGGCCAGCCGAGGCAGCCATTTCAATGAAATTATTTTCCATTCTTAACCGGAAGGATTGTACTTTCAAATAAAAAAAGAAATTTGAGAATATATTTAGTAGTTTTTTTATAGCATTTTCAAAAAAAAAAAAGTTATTTGGCGGACCCTTTAGTTGATTTTAACGTTAAAAACAGAATTTATTAAAACCATATCAGTGTGAAAACACTATTATGGTGTGTTTTGTAAAAGAAAATTTTTTGCAGGCCTCTACTTCAAGCAAAATTAATATAACTATGAATGAATATTAAAGTGTTACTTATTTCAATCAGTTTGGATGATTCGGAAACCCGGTGCGCGATCTTTTGAAACCAATTGAAACTAATATGCTAAGCAGGCAGCTCAGACTTGGACTTGTCAAAAAATAAAAACTTTAATAATTGCCATAACACAGACTAAACAAGCCACTGATTTCCCCTGTATATATTGTATTTATGTATATTTATTTATCTGTTTATAAATTCAAAACCTTAGGTGGAGGGTATAATTTGACATAATTTTTTTAAGCAACAAAAAAAAGCATTTTAATATCACCACCTAAAAATTAGACCTTTTTTTATTATTAATTAAAACAAATAGCTGAAAATAAATCAATTCAATACCAAACTACCTACAACTACTACTACTACTAATACTACTACTACTACTACTACTATGTACTACTACTACTACTAATACTACTACTATTACTACTACTACTACTACTAGTACTACTACTACTACTATATTTTGCAAAATATATACAAAAAAATAATATTTAATTTTAATCTAAATAATATTTAATAAACGCCCTCCCAAGCATGCACTTATCTAAAGCAAATAAAACAATAAATCAAAAATTAAATATATGTATATATAGTCATAGATATAGTTGATTATATATGCTATATTCTATATATATATATATATATATGTATATATGTATGTATGTACATATGTATATGTATGTATTTGCCAAAAGCCAAACAACAAATATCGTTAACTAAACATAACAGCCAACAATCAACAAATCAATCAAACAATATATAAATTTATTGAAAAATTATTTATAAATTCTGCTAAATTTCTTTTTAAGAATAATTTTTCTTAACTACAACGCCAAGTCAGTCAGCAGCAGCTGTCATCATTACAGCCATTTAAAAATAAACAACAGCCAAAAGAAAAACAAAAACAAAAGAAAAAACGTTTAAAGTTTATTAAAATATTAAATATTTTATTCGTTGAACAAGAAAAGAAACTATTTAATTTTCCAACTTAAATTTGTCATAAATGCCATTAACCTACATTAACTATGCTACAAATTATTTTTTGGTTTTTTTTTCTTTCTCATTTTGAATATTTCATTTACAATTTTCATATATATTTTATGCTGGATTTTCATTTACGAGTTCGTATAATTTATTTCATATTTTTCGTATTGAAAATTTGCTTAAACAAATTTATTTCGTTGGTAAAATCCAGTTGTTATTGCAAATATGATTGAATAATTTTTCTTTTTTCACTTTTCCTTTTATTTTACTAACACCTTAATAGTTATTAATTTAAGCAAACTAAAATAAAAAAAAACATAAAAATAAATTATATTTAAATAGATTATCTAGCTTTACATTTTTGCCTAAAGAGATAATTTAAAAATATATTTTAATGTGAGATGTGAGAGGGTATACTTTTGTACCCTAAGATTGCTCATATAAGTAAAAAAATTAAGGCGTATTTTTCCTTACTTTTATGGCGCATGCTCAACTTTCATCATGCAGAAGAATACTCTATCCTACAAAATATCAAATTCTTTTTTACACAATCTGATGAGATCTTCCTCTAGACTACCCCTAATTCTTGTGCGCCGATATTGTACAGGGTGTTTTTTATTGAGGTATATAACTTCGAATTGAAATAAAACACAAGAAAATCGTTTTAATGTCCATCAATTTGGCTTTATTGGAAGGATAATTTTATGCCATTAATGTTTAAATATGATTTCGGGCATGTGGCCGCAGCGGCTGGCTCGAATAAAGCCAATTCTACAGGTCCAATTTTAAACCACTTTTTCGAGCATATGGGGCCGTATGTTGGCAATAGCGCCACGAATGTTGGCTTCCAAGTCCCCTAACGTTTCTGGTTTGTTGGCGTAGACGAGCGACTTCACATATCCCCAAAGAAAATAATCCAATGGTGTCAAATCACACGATCTTGGTGGCCAATTGACAGGTCCATTCCGCGAAATTATGCGCTCATCGAATGTTTCCTTCAATAAATCGATTGTGACGTGCGCTGTGTGGCATGTAGCGCCGTCTTGTTGGAACCACAACTCATCCACATTCATGCCATCCAATTCGGGAACAAAATAGTCGGTTATCATGGCTCTATACCGGTCTCCATTAACGGTAACTGACTCTCCAGCATTATTTCGGAAGAAGTATGGCCCAATGACTCCACCAGCCCATAGAGCACACCAAACAGTCCGTTTTTGTGGATGTAATGGCGTCTCAAGGGTCTCATGTGGATTCTCTTCACTCCAAATGCGGCAATTTTGCTTGTTGACGTAGCCATTCAACCAAAAATGAGCCTCATCACTGAACAAAATTTTGCGGTAAACTTCGCGAACTGAACCATTACTTTCGAAATAAATTTGCACGATTTGCAAGCGTTGTTCTTTTGTCAACCTGTTCATGATGAAATGGCAAACCAAACTAAATATTAATCACTTGACAGCTGACAAAATGGCCGCCAGTTAAAAAAGTGATGCCAACTTAAAGTTCTATACCTCAATAAAAAACACCCAATATAAGCAAAACCAATACAAATCCGACATCTAATTAAATTAAAGTGTGTGTATACAATCTTTAATATGGTCATCAATATCGATATTGCAGCGCCCTAAAAAATTTTGATTTCATTGTTTATGTATGTGTTAGAGATAAATTTTTTCACAATCTATAATAATTCCAAAACCAACTGCCGCGTCACATATAACATTTCCAAAAACTTTTATCTAAAACATAACTTCAGGCACATGGAGTTAAAATTAAATAATGTACTTTAGCATTTACGAGGTCTGTTCAAAAATGCATTTCTATTTTTCTGAAGAAATAATGTCTATTTATGCATTAATTTTTATTCTCTCCACAACGAAATTTCAAGCGTCTGGATCTTTTTGTTTGCACTGAATCATGATTTCAACAGATGGACGGACGGACATGGTTAGATCGTCTTAGATGTCATAATTGATCAAGAATATATATACATTATGGGGTCTTAGAGGGATATGTCACTCACGTTACACACGGATGAATAAGTGAATATACCCCCCAATTCTTTTTTGTAGGGTAGAAAAAGGTCTCAAGCTCAATTTTATTATTTAAACTGAAAAATGAAAGGCCAAAAAATTAGAACAATATATAATATCAAATTGAATTAAGATTTATAGGCTAATTGTTCGAAATTTTAAAACATGAAGAAATTAAGCAAACGGTAACACGGGTATTAAAACAATAATGTGTTAACATCAGGTTGATACAGTTCTCGTATGCAATTTCCTAATAACATTTTTTTAAATAAGAACTGTTATCATATTCAACTAATAAGCCACCTAATAAGTGGTGACAAACCCAATACACATGAACACAGATGATAAAAGCGTTGTGGCTTTCAAAAACAGCTGTTCTACTCTGCTGTGTAAGTTGAATAACTAAAAAACTGATGTTAACTTTCCTTTGTGCCTTGAAATATTTATCATGTCCTTCTGAATTTAAAACAAAAAATTTCGAACAATTAGCCTATAAATCGAGTCACTGTTTCGTGCGGATTTTGGTCCGCAGGCATAATTGGGCCATTTTTCTTCGAAAATGAGCAAGGAGTGGCCGTTACAGTCAATAATAATCGTTATCGGGCCATGTTGAACGAATTTTTGTTCACAAAAATTGAAGAGGAGAATATTGGCAGCATTTGGTTTCAACAGGACGGCGCTACGTGCCACACAGCCGAAGCTACACTCGATGTTTTGCGTCCTGTTTTTGAAGATCGCATTATCAGCCGCAGAGCTGATGTCGTTTGGCCACCTCGGAGCAGCGATTTGACACCGTTGGACTATTATTTGTGGAGTGCCGTCAAAGATAAGTGTTACGCCGACAGGCCAGAGACAATTGACGCTTTAAAGGACAATATTCGTGAAGCCATTGTTGAAATACAGCTGCACACAATCGATAATGTGCTAAAAAATTGGACCGATCGTGTAGGCTACTGCATGGTCAGCCGAGGCAGCCATTTGAATGAAATTATTTTCCATTACTAAGCGGAAGGATTGCACTTTCAAATAAAGAAAGAAATTTGAGAAGATATTCAGTAGTTTTTCTTTATAGCATTTTCAAAAAAAAAGTTATTTGGCGGACCCTGTACAAATATATCATATCATAATCTGCTGTATGAAAATAATAATTAGGAAAAAGGATTAAAAGGGTTATTATGCTGCTTGTTTGTAACAACGAACACGACTGAAGGCATTTAAAATATCCTTAAAATAAGCTGCGCTCTCTAATAGTGCGTTTCCACTATGAACTAATTAAGATGATTTGAGGAAATTATGTAAAAGTGTTTCCATTATGTTGTAAGGAATTTTGTGTTCGAATTTTCGAAATCAATTTGACATTTGTATTGTTTATTTTTTAACATAAGAAAAAAGCAAAAATTTTGTTCAATAACTTGAAATGGCAAAATAAGCAGAAAAGCCATAAAAATGCAAAATAAAATTGATGCTATAGGAAATTGTATCCAACAAATAAAAGTAGTGCCATTTTATTTAAACGTAATTTTTTCGCACTGTTAACTCACCAATTATGGATGCCCCAAGGTTGTATTTGTAAGAATAACAGCCGTAGCAGTGCTGCACACACAAATTTCGACTTAAATTTTAAACAAATTTATGTTGATTTCTTTTCTAAAAAAAATGCTACATCTTTTGCAATTTTCAGTAAAAAAAATGGCAATATCATGGCATTTGGAAATAATAAATTTATTACAAATGAATGTACCATCTCTGGCGAAAAATTATTTTTATTTAAAAAATGCGTCCAATTGTAGTTTTTTAGGAAAACAGTGATAAAATGTTACACTTTATTTCAGAAAAGAAATCACCATAAGTTATTTGAGATAGTTGTTTGGTGATATGAAAAACGTATGGCAAATCATGTCGCAAATTACTTAATTTACGGCAAGTGAAATGATTTGCCCTGAAGCACGTATATGGAAATTGTTAGCTCATGCTTAATTTTTTTTTATGGTCCGTCCTGCCCTGCCTATTGGCATCACTTGTTAGAACTTTATTATTTTAAAAACTCTTAAATAGTTTTGTTTATATAGTGTTCAGACATGAATTTTTAATTGAGTCAATAATAAATTAATTGAAAAGTGTTCACACATACACAATATAGCTAACGCAATTAGCGTTTGGCAGCAGCTGACAAAAGGTGTTGTTTACACTACTGCTTCACTGGCGTGGTTCCATAAAATTCGCTTTCTTTTTGCCTTTGAATTTGTTGTTGTACGAAATGAATTTTTTATTTTTCATTTGTTTTAATTGTTAATTAAAAAATTTTTTTTAAAAAACTCACCCTCAACTTGACTCGCCATTTTTTTCTGTGAATTTGTTTACATATAAGTTGTCAAATTTCATAAAGTTTGTTCAGTAGGCATTATGGTGCTCACTAAACAAACTTTTACAGTGCTGCATTTTAGGCTTTGCACAATTTTATAGACAATTAAGCGTTAATTGATCAATTAGCTAATTGAAATTTTGTATGGGTAATTGAGCTCAATAATGCTGTTAATTGCGATAAACTCAATTAAGGCGTATGTCTGAACACCATATTAGCGTAATAAGTACTACGGCACAGTGGTTTTGGAATTTCTACTATTTATTTAAAACGTACAAATGAAATTAGTTGCAATGCATTAAACGATATTTAAGAATTATTTCAGATTGTACTTTAATTTTTTTTTTAGTGAAAGTTAATTTTTTCTAGTGAAAGTATACGAAATACTTTGAAGTACCATTTAACCTTGAAATATATAAAATGAAAGCGCCTCTATTTGACATTGAAAATCCTGTACATAAAATCATTTAATAGCGCCAATTTTATATTTCCATTTCAAATAAATTTGTTAGCAAATACAGAACACAGGCAAATAGTATTTACACCATTTCCCTTAGATATGCAAAACTGTTATTATACCGGATGTCAATAACACAAAAAAAAAATGTTTTTTTTTTAATAAAAGAGCTCCTTGGATTGAAATAAAAGAAAAACATTAGCATTCCTAGTCACCTGAAATAGAGCTTAAATGTAAAAGATTTTATCTAAATAATTTATTTTTATGCTTTCAGCTTTTTAAAAGACGCTTATTAAACAGCTCATTCCAAAAGTGTGTGTGCGTGTCTGCGTTTTTTTCTCTTTTTTTTTATTTTCTATTGTTTGAAATTTTAGTTCGCACTCTGTTGGAAACCTTTTGTTTTAGTTTTGAATAAAATAAAACCCAATATTAAAATTTATTTCTTTTATTGATTTCTATAATATTTAAGTGTTTGCCACCCACTATTTAGTAAAGTTTGCTTTAAAAAAAAAGAAAAACTTCGGTTTCATTATTTTTCTTAATCAATTGCCATAAGTTTTTCCTTTGGTCTTGTGATCTATTTTACTTGAAAATTTCGTATAAAAAATATTAAAAGTTTTTATTTCCTTTAAACATAAAATAAATATTTATATAATATATTAACTATAAATCACGAATAAATAAATATTTTTTTCTTTCCTTTTTTTAATAATATATGTTGATGTTGTTATAATTCTCGTTTTGTTTTGAAATTATTAGTTTTCATTTGTAATGTTAAATGTTTTATTCAACTTTATTTCAATAAAATATATATAATTTTCGTTTTTAAAATAATAATAATACTTGTTCAATAATACTATGCCTATAGAAATTTCCTTTAATAACAGAATATCTTTTTCTCTCTTCCTTCAAATGGATTAACTTGACGCGGATATAAAATATATGAAAAAAATATATATGTATCTGTGTTGTGTTAAAATCAACTGATGCTGAATTTTGGATTTGGATACGACATTTAACAGGAAACTATTCCCGTTTGGCGTGCGAGATACAATTTGTGCGTTCGATGGGTTATTATCTTATACAAATTTACATACCCTCTGGACTGATCGTTATTATATCATGGGTATCATTTTGGCTTAATCGTAACGCTACGCCTGCCCGTGTAGCTTTAGGTGTCACCACTGTGTTGACAATGACAACGTTGATGTCGTCGACAAATGCTGCGCTGCCAAAAATTTCATACGTTAAATCGATTGACGTTTATCTAGGAACATGTTTCGTGATGGTCTTTGCCAGTTTATTGGGTAAACAATCAAAACTTCTCTCAAACCTCTTTCTCTCTATTTTCTTCACGTTTGAATCTTTTATGTTGAATTTTTCATTTTTGATTTTTGTATAAAGTTGTAGTTGAACTAACGAAGAACATTAAAAGCAAGGCCAGCAAGTGTTAGTTTTACGCTAATTAAACTTGTTGGTTTAATATTTACTGTTTTTCCTTTTGCAATTATTTTTTTCAATATAAACATAATTTTAACTTTTCTAACCAAATGCTTAGGCAAATTTTGAAAACATGTACTGCTCTGTAACCGGTACATGTTATTTTTGTATAATTTTTTATTTTTTTTTTTGTAAACAAACCAGCCCAACTAATGTTTTTATACATATTTTCCTTTTTTTACTAAAACCAAACATACTCTTTTATACCGTTAATTAAGCTTTGGAAACAATAAACTGATTGCAAATTCAGTTTATTGTTTCGAAAAGAAAAACACTCACCATTCAATATAATGAACAAAACCTATAAAAAAATAAACAAATAAGAATTTAAAAAAAACAACACCCTGTCACCAAAGCGCACTTCAATCGAAACGAACTAAAACACTACAAAAAAAAGAACTTTTGGAAATAAAGTCTTCTTTAACAAATAAAAATTCAACTGCAGATTTATTCAAATACTTCATGTACCAGGTTAACACATACGCTGGAATTTATTAAAAATTTCTCAGAATAAATACTACCGCTGCAAAACATTTCAGTTGCTGTCGTTATGATATTAACCCTGTAGTTTTCATTAAAAAACAGAACAAGAATTGATTGCAACCTTCACAGAGGCAACCTTTATATTTTACATGTTTGTTTATTCAAACGATTTTTATTTCGCCTCAAGATAGGCAAATTTCCTGTTTGCACGCTGGCGGTTTCAGAATTATCTTATTTACAGAGACCAGAAAAATCAATTTGCCGTAATCCATTGTATAACATTCAAATATTTTCTTTCTAAATCATTTGTTTTAGCTAAATTGCAAAAAACAATATTCGTCTTCCATCAATCTTCAAATGCATCTCTCAATATAGTCCCACTTTATCAATATTGATGGCTAATAATGCTGCAGTTCCTCTATATGGAAATTTTGTTTGAATTTATAACACTTCTAAAGCTAACACAAATAGTGACGACGACAGAAAAGTTTTAGGCAAAATATATTTAAAAAAGGTACTATTGAAAAAAAAAGTTCTAAAGAGGGTACTTTTTGAAAAATAAAGTTCTGCCCCAGAGTACTTGTTTAGAAACTCTTTCTGACATAGCAAGTTTTTGAAACGGCACTTTTTGGATAAGTAATCTTATAAAAGGTACTTTTTAAGAAAAGTACTTTTTGAGAATGTACATTTTGGACAGGTACTTTTTGAGGGAAACTTTTTGAAAATGAAATTTTTAGATAGGTGCTTTCAATAAAATAACTTTTTGTAAACAGGTAATTTTTGTAAAAAGGTACTTTCTCAACAGGTACTTTGTGAAAATATACTTTTTGAGAAGGAAACTTTTGAAGAGGTATTTTTCACAAGGAACATTTCGGAAAAGTAGTTTGTTTAAAAAGCTTCTGCTTAAAAAGGTACTTTTTGGAAAAGTAATTTTATAAAAGGTACCTTTTAAGAAAAGTACCTTTTGAGTAGGTACTTTTTGGAAAAGCGCTTTTTGAGGGAGAACTTTTGAAAATGAACTTTTTAGATAGGTGCTTTTAGAAAAAGTACTCTTCGCGAAATGGTACTTTTTGAACAGATACTTTGTGAAAAGATACTTTTCGAGAAGGAACTTTTTGAAAAGATATTTTTCACAAGGAATATTTCACTAAAGTATTTGCAGAAATATACTGTTTAAAAAGCTTCTCCTTAAAAAGGTACTTTTTGAAATAGGAATTTTATAAAAGGTACTTTTTGAGAAAGTACTTTTTGGACAGGCACTTTTTGAGGAAGAACTGTTTGAAAATTAACTTTTTAGATAGGTGCTTTTAGAAAAAGTACTCTTCGCGAAATGGTACTTTTTGAACAGGTACTTTGTGAAAAGATACTTTTTGAGAAGGAACTTTTTGAAAAGATATGTTTCACAAGGTACATTTCGGTAAAGTATTTGCAGAAAGATACTGTTTAAAATGCTTCTCCTTAAAAAGGTACTTTCTGAAAAAGTAATTTTATAAAAGGTACCTTTTAAAATAAATATTTTTTTGGAGAAGGTACCTTTTAAGATAAGTACTTTTTGAGAAGGCACTTTTTGGACAAGCATTTTTTGAGGAAGAACTATTTAGATAGGTGCTTTTAGAAAAAGTACTTTTTGTAATATGGTACTTTTTGAACAGGTACTTTGTGAAAATATATTTTTTGAGAACAAAATTTTTTAAAAGTTATTTTTCACAAGAAGCATTTCGGAAAAGTACTTTATACAAAGGTGCTGTTTAAAAAGGTTCTTCCTGAAAAAGTACTTTTTGAGCAGGTACTTTTTTGATTAGCAACTATTTGTAAAATTACTTTTTGAAAAGAAATTTTTTAAGAGCAACTTTTTAGAAAAGGAACTTTTTGTAGAGGTACTTTTAGAAAAAGTACTTTTGGTAAATTGAAACTTTTTGATAAAGTGGTTTATGAAAAGAACATTTTTGGAAAGATACGATTTAAATGTCAGCTCTTGTCATAAAAGCTGCCTTTATAGTTTGCGCTTAAAAGTAGGCACTTTTATTCTACATTTACATTGTTATCAACCTGCTTAGGCATGTCATTTTACAAAATACCAAGTTTCACCAATCGGAAAAATTGAACTATTCACGCACGATTACCCCATCTTCATTCCTAATGGAGGCGAGAATGGATCTTCATTTCGTGACGGTAGAACCTGTATTCCATGCGTTAAAACCGTTAGAGCCAAAAACATATAATTTTTCATGTCAGCTAATTCTAAATCCGCCTTCGTACTGTTATTATTCTTCTAAAAATCGTTTTCAAGTTTCTAAATTAAATTCTTTTCTCGTTTCCGAACTTGTTTACTCTTTTATACTTTTGCTGATGAATAGAAACAAATATTTACAAATTACAAAAGTCAAACTTTTTTAATTGTTAAAGAAAACTTTATTAATATGAGAAACTACTGCAAAAGTAAAAAAAATAAAATAAATAAATAGGATTCTAAATAAAAATCTTTAAGAACAAAATAAACTAAGAAACAACAAGACAATAACACAAGAAATCTCTTTTTTCGTATTTGTATGTTCTTGTTAAAACATTTTTGTTACTTTGACAAAACAAAATGCAAAAACCATCATTCGAAGAAAATAAATACAAACTCATTGTTATGTGCGAATTCCATGGGAAAAGAGTTTCAAAAAAATAAATAGAAAACACATTTTACAGCATCAGGCTTTAAACAGAAATTAGTTTATTCTTTTCTTTAGTTAGTTTTTTAATTTAAGTTCGTTTCATTTGTTTTAAAACTCGGTATCGAAAGAAAGCAGCAGCTACAAAACCAAAATGAAACTATTTAGCAAATTAAGGTTATGACTTGTTTTCCCCCCTCCCACCAACTGCAAAAAGTTCTATATTTTTTCAAATTGATATGGAAGTTTGCAAAAACATAGAAGTTTGTAAAATTAAAAAGCAAAGGAAAACACTTCATAACCTTAAATGATACCCTGATATCATATACGCCCAGCATCCTGCAAAAACTACGCTGATCGAATTCGTATTGTACTAACAAAATTTATTGCGTTTCTTCGACTTCCGCTAATGCACTTGTAACGTTTTAAATGCACCCTACCAACGCTGCATCAAGGTATGTATAAGTTTTCAGTCGAGGTTAAGTGTTAAGTTGTGGCAGCTACAAATTTAATGAAATCCTGATTATGTAAAACAAATTTATGTGTCGATAAAGCGGATTCTATATTGCGCTTAATGTGATATATTTCTTAACAACTTTTTAATTATTTATATAGAATTATTCCTCTCCAGCTTATGCCCCTTACCCTACATCTCTACTAGTCATCGACTTGAACAAGACATGGACGTGACGTCGGCAACGGTATTAATATTTATGTTTATGTTCTAGTACGTGGCAACTACATGTTCAGACTTCTCAATTAAATTTGGGGGCTTTTTAGTTTATTTTATATATTTTTGGGACTCTGTCCCAATTTTTAATTTGATTCGTGCTGATCCTTTTCCCAAATTTCCAAAAAAAAAAAAAAACGAGTAAGAATATTATATTCGACCGGGTCGAATCTTAAATACCCTCCAAATATTTAGTAAATAAAAATCCTATTTTATAGGGGCCCCATTGGGAGGCGCCGTGGGGGGAGACATCTCACCTTTGCCATAAAATACTAAAGAGTAAATTTTTGGAGTTATTAAGTGAAAAAAAAAATTTTGGATAGGGTCATTTTGGGGAGCAAAGGTGGGAGAAGGTTATGGCAGGGTAAGAACAAAACATATCTCAGCTTCGTTGTGAAAGCTTTAAAATTAAATTTTTAAGAAATGTAGGCTTAATTTACACAATTTGTTAAATATTTACACTATGTTTCCATGTAATATGTTACTTCAATGCCCACTAAATCTCTATATTGACAGAAACATTCCGGTAAGGGCCGGTGGGGGAGACGTTTCACTTTCAGATAACATCTCAGCTTCTTATAGGCTTAAGGAATACAAATTATTTAGTATTTTCACTATTTTTGCATATAATATCGTACGTCAACCAACGTCCACTAAAGGAGGTGGGGTCCAAAAATATACGATATCATGTTCTCCACAGATTACTAGGTCTTAGGTCTTAGACATCAGTGGTCAAGAATATGTATACTTTATGGACTTCAATTCTTTTTGTAGGATATTAAAACTGTATTTTGTCGGAGTGTCTCAGGCAAGGGCCCTGGAGAGACATTTCCGCTTTGCCATAAAACTCTAAAAATAAATGTTTATGATAATTAAGTGTAAAATTAATTTTTAAGAATTTAAAATTCATTTTTAATTTTTAATGTAGGACTACCGGATTACGTCTCAGCTTCGTCATTAAAGCTTAAAAATGTTATTTTTAAGGAATATAGATTTAAGTAAAATTAAATTTTTACACAATTTTTTTTTTAATTTTTATCTTGGACCAGCGCTCAGGGGATGACCCCTATATATGCAATGCATTGCGCCGAAACTGAAAACGAGGGGATAGTATTGCATATATTAGCGCCCACTAAAGGAGGCGTGGTCTAAATATATATTTTTCATTTCATGGCTCCAAGTTTAACGCGTTGGACCTTCTTTGACATAAAAATAGTATATAATTTCCTTAAGCCGCTTTCACACTATAAGACTGAGTCGTATGATTTTCATACGAATTACTCTTTTGAGAATGCCTGAGATGCCGAAAAATCTAACGTAAAATTATAAAACACTTTCACACTATTACACTTAAAACAATTCATGAAATCTCTGTAGTAAGCTGTTCCAAAAAAAAAATAACCCTGATAATATGAAATGCCCCAGCTTTTAAAAAAATTTCAAAAAATGGAGAGAGCCATCGTGTGTCAAATTTTACTTCTCAATCTATGAGATTTTACTTAAGATCGCTTTTACACTACAAGACTTTTCATATTATTTCGAATTTTTGACAAATCTTAATACTCAGTCTTATAGTATGAAAGCCGCTTTAGCAAAATTACAAAATGATGTTGGCTCAAATAGCACAAAACGAGATTATGAAGCGGAGGGTCCTGAGTTCAACCCCGCGCTGAGTCATGAAATATTGTGTTGAATTCTTCTGATCAGCATTTAGTGCGTGGTTGTGTTAGTTGTTGCCAGCCTGTTTCCAATGATGAAGGCAAAGCACTGGTCACGGAACATAATTGGCAGCGACTGACACTATCGTGTACCAAAAGCAGAGTAACAACAGCATCCTCCTTCGTCGGTCCTGTAGCAAAAAAATTAGCCGGCGAAGTAAAAAGATTACAATAGCTACAAAAAATTTTCTATCTTCTCCTCTTTTTTCATCTGTCCCCTCAATACTATACCCTCCTTTTTAGTTACAGCATATGTAGGGATCATTCCCTGAGTGCTAGTCCAAGATATAAAAAAAAAACTTCAAAAATTATTTATTTTTTTAGAGGTTGGTTTAGTTCTTCTTAGGGGAAATGTTTTCCCCCTGGTCAGACTCAGCCCATTTACTAACTCAACCTGTGCTATTTTTCAAGATATATTTATATTAAATTTCAAAGGTCTGGCTCTTTTCGTTTGGACTGAATCGTGATTTCCACAGACGGAGAAACGGACGGAGGGATATGGCTAGATCGCCTTAGATTTCATCACTGATCAAGAATATACATATATACTTTATGGGGTCTTATGGGGGATATTTCACTGCATTACACGCGAAATAATAAAGTGAATATACCCTCCAATTCTTTTTTGGAGAGTAGAAAAATTTCTGAATTGATTATTGAGAGATTTTAGTTCCTATGGCTTGCACAAAACATAAAATATTTAACTTTTTGCGTTCTGTCCCATTTTTCTTTCTTTTGAAATTATATAAAGGCGAACATCAAGTCGGACATATGCCCATACATCGATGTTTGGACATGGACATTTTCATGTCCGACTTATGGCCAAATCAATTTGATGTCTAATGGGGACCAGCAGTTAAACCAAGACACACGCACTTTGAAAGACATGTTAAAACATGATTTAACAAGTCTTTCGTTCCCAACAAATTTTTCGTAGAAAATTAATGTTGCCACGTACATATAAAATAAATTAACTAATTATTACAACAAAAAAAAACTATTCTTAAATTGGACTTTCCACGACATATGGAGCACAAATATTCTTATTGCTAAAGTGTTTGAAACAAAACAAATACTCTCCGGGCATTCATTAGTCCACTCATTAGTTATGCTTCACAATTAAGCTGCAAAGCGAATATTTGAACAAAATATGTTGCAAAGTTTTTCTTTACAGAAAAACTATAACAATAATTCATATAATTCAGACATTGATTTTTGGGAATTCTTGAACTAAACGCAATTAAATTTAATTTGTGAAGTTAAGGGGCCATCAATTTCTCTCTTTCAAAAGTAAACTTAGCACACTTAAGCCTATGATGGCGATAAAACTTTTATTCCATTATAGTGCAGAGATATTGCCAATATGAACATATTACAATGACACTTGAATGACCCTGTGCAGTAGCTTTAGAAGAATTTTTCGCGCCTTTCGGGTTGTGTCGGGGCGATAACTTGACGAATGTGGTTTTCCAACGCTGCACCACGCAAGAAGTGTAATACAAATCAAATCACATGATATGGCTGGCCAACTCACGTCTTTAATATATGAAATTATTTGTTACGTAAACTCCTCATGTAATAAAGCCATAATGGACCGTGTTGTGTGACTCGAAGCAACGTTTTGCTGAAACCGCATATCCTACGATTCAAAAATCTGTGATTGCAGATAAAAAAGAGTCGGTTATCAGACATCCCAATACCTAAGAAACGAGACTATGAAGTGCGGGATCCTGAGTGCGACTCCGCGCTCTTCTGAGCAGCACTAGGTGACAATTTGCTACCATTGTTCCAGCATTAGCTTATGCACGATCATTTGCTAAGATCTGTCAAGGATCTGTCAAGGAATCAGCACAGTCCCCTTGACAGTACACCCTTTCGTAAGTTCATAGCCATTTGTTAATAGAGGCTATTTAATGTAAGTATTTTTATACCCTCCAAAAAAGAATTTGGAGCGTATATTCACTTTGTCATTCCTTTTGTAACGCATCGAAATATCCATCTGAGACTCCCTAAAGTATATATATTTTTGATCAGTGATGAAATCTAAGACGAACTGAGCATGTCCGTCCGTCCGTCCGTCTGTGGAAATCACGATTCAGTCCAAACGAAAAGAGCTAGACTCTTGAAATTTGGCATAAATATATTTTAAAGCTTAGAGCAGGTTAAGTTCGGAGATGGGCTAAATCGGGCAAGAGGGAAAAAAGTTCCTCTAAGAAGAACTAAACCAACGGAGAAAAAAGAAAATAATTTTTAAAGTTTTTTGGTTATTTTGTTAAGCAAATGATATATTTTTATGAAGTTTTTCTATTTAACACATTGTTGTCACAATACTAATATATAAATGAAATTAAATTAAAGTCTACTGACGATTTGGTAAAGCACCAATGAAATGCATATAGACATTGCTTAACCACCAACAAATAAATTTCATTGATATATTTTTATGTAAAATATGCTCCAACGCCTTAAACTTGGACCCATAAAATAAAAATAAATTATTTTTGAACCCCGCCCACTTTAGTGGGCGTTATTATATGCAAAAATAGCATACGAATCTAACAAATTGTTTTACTTAAGCCTACATTCCTTAAAAATAAGATTTTTAAGCTTTAATAACGAACCTGAGACGAAACCTGGTACTACTCTGCCCTACCTCCTCCTCCCCCTTCACCCCATAAATGACCCTATAAAAACAAAAATATTATTTTGTATACAATTATCCCAAGCATTTATTTTTAGAGTTTTATGACTGCCTGTTTCCGCCCTACCCCCTCCTCCCCCTTTCCACCGTAAATGACCCTATAAAAAATAAATAAAAAAATGTATTTTGTATATAATTATCCCAAGCATTTATTTTTAGAGTTTTATGACTGCCTGTGGCTGCCCTACCCCCTCCTCCCCCTTTCCACCGTAAATGACCCTATAAAAAATAAATAAAAAAATGTATTTTGTATATAATTATCCCAAGCATTTATTTTTAGAGTTTTATGACAAAGGTGAAATGTTTCCCCCACAGCCCTTGCCCGCCAAAATACAGTTTTTATACCCTTCAAAGAGAATTAGACCACATAAGGTGTACATATTCTTCATCAGTGATGAAGTCTAAGACGGTCTAGTAATGCCCACACGTTCGTCTGTGGAAAACATGATATTGTCTATTTTTGAACCCCTCCCCCTTAAGTGGGCCTTGACGTACGATATTATATAAAGGAAATCTGTCCCACCAAGTTAAAGTTTTAAATTCACTTACTAAATATTTGGAGGGTATTTAAGATTCGACCCGGTAAAGTTTTTACTTGTTTTTTAACTAACATTCATATTGATATATTAAATTGAATTAAGATTTTATAGGTTAGTTGTTCGGAAATTTTTTTTGTTTTAAATTCAGAAAGACATGATAAATATTCCAATGCACAAAGAAAAGTCAACATCAGTTTTTAGTTATTCAACTTACACAGCAGAGCAGAACAGCTGTTTTCGAAAGCCGCAACGCTTTCCTTCGTCGGTCCTGTAGCAAAAATTAGCCGGCGCAGTAAAAAGGTTGAAATAGCTACAAAAAAACTCTCTATTTTCTCATCATTCTTCGTCTGTCCCTTCAATACTATCCCCTCCTTTCTAGTTCCGGCGCAGTGCACTGCATATGTAGGAGTCATCCCCTGAGTGCGGGTCCAAGATAAAAACAAAATAAAATCAACCGTGCTCATATGTATTGTGTTGTCACCGCTTCTTAAGTGGCTTAGTTGAATATGATAACAGTTCTTATTTAAACAAATTTTATTAGGAAATTGCTTACGAGAACTGTATCCATCGGATGGTAATACATTTTCCTTTTTAATACCCGTGTTGCCATTTTATTTTTTAAAATCCCCCACTGTGCGATGCTAGACATAGGAGCTTTAGTTCCTTCTGAGAAAACAACCAAAAGTTATAATAATAAAATGCTTTTATTTTATTTTAATTTATATTGAGCTTGAGGCTTATTTTTATAAAAACTATTTATTTTATATTTAGTTCAATATTTCGATATCCTCTGGATATCTTCTTCAGGATAAAATTATTTATAATAATTTAACAATAACAAAATTTTTTATATATTATATAAACTTAAATATTTTTGTTGTTTTTTGTTTTTATATAAAAAAAAAAAAAAAAAAAATAATCCGCCTTATTCTGAAACTATTTGTCGACGGCAACGTCAAGACAATATCAAAAATGGGATGCTTAGATACTCGTTGTGGTGAACAATTGAATTCTGCTGATGGCCTCAAACTATTCTTTAGGGTATAGAAATTAACAAGAGGCTGTTAAAAGCATATAATTGGTGAAGAAACAGTGTAAATAATTGTCGTATTTTTGATATTGTCTTGACGTTGACGTCGGCAAATAGTTACAGAATAAGGGGGAAAATGTAAGAAAAAATGTTTCATTCATTTTCAATTTTTTATATAAAAACAAAAAACAACAAAAATATTTCAGTTTATATAATTTATAAAATATTTTGTTATTGTTAAATTATTATAAATAATTTTATCCTGAAGAAGATATCCAGAGGATATCGAAATATTGAACTAAATATAAAATAAATAGTTTTTATAAATATAAGCCTCAAGCTCAATATAAATTAAAATAAAATAAAATAATCAAAGGCTGAAAAAATAGAACAATATAATAAAATGCTCATATTCCGACAAGTGAAAATTTTGCACCTGTAGCGGCCTTTTGAAACGAAAATATAATTTCTTTAGATATTTAATTCCAAATAAAATTCGTACTTAAAATCAGCAAAAATCTAACATTAATTTCTTCTTTTCATTAAAAATCAACAAATATATAATTTTCTGAATTTAAACTGTTTACCCTTTAAGTTTTAATAAGATCATTTATCTTTTTGTTTTAATCGCTATACTTTTGAGCTCTTGACAATGGAAAATAGTGCTTGTGCGATGAGTTCGTATTAAAATGCCCGTTAAGCAAAAACAATTTTCTTAAAATGATGGAAAAAGAAAAAAAAAACTAATAAATAAATAAATAAAAACTAAAAATACATATTTTTTTTCATATACTATAAACAAAAACAGTCCTGCTTGCAAAAATCAAATCATCAATAATAAAAAAAAAAGAAAACACCAACCCCCCCGATAAAGGAAAAACAATTTTAATATTTTTAATTAAAATCAGATTTCCACCTCTTTTTTTCTGCCATCATCAGCAAGCTTTGAGAAAGAAAAAAAATACAATACAAACCTCTTTCGCTATTGAATTCATTTCCTCTTTATAATTTCTTTTGTTTGTTCTTCTGTAGAATTTTCAATATAACAATAAGTAGATGGTTTTTGTGCTGAACTCATTCAATTCAATTCGTTGTTTCGTATGCATTTCAAATTCATTCATTCACTGTTTTGTACATTTTCAAATATATATATTGTATAAAATTTATTTCTTTATTTGCAATACGATTTCCTTTAGCATTTTTCTACTCAAACGCTTCGTTTTTTTTTATATAAAATATTAATTTATGCATACAAACATGTGTACAAACACACATTTGTATAAGAAAAACATACATGAAGCTTTTTTCGTTAAAAACTTTTACAAAAATATTTCAAACAAAAATATTTAGAAATTTAAGTGATTGTAAATAGTTTTTTTTTTTTGTTGTTTATTTGTTTGTTTTATGTGCAGTTGAAAATAAGCCTTAAAAAACTGATTTTTATTTATTTATACCATTTTTGTTGTTGGCAAGGAAAACATTAAGAAAACACATAGAAAAATTCCAAACCGTGAAATTTTAAATCTTTTCATTCCGATGTGCTTCAGCAGCTTTAAAGAATACAAATAAAGTATTTATAGCAAAAGTTTTGACTCTGTTTCCGGCTAGTCGTTTCCGCTATAAAATTTAAATAATTTACAAAATGCTAAATTTATTAAGTCTCTGCAAAACCTAAGGTTCTTGAATTCCTATGACCCACCTATAATCCTAATTTTGCAAATTCGTTTTCAAATTATATTTTATTGTTAATTTTTTCAACGGGCCTAAGTTCGAATCTGCATGACTGCAAATGATTTTTTATTATTTTATTAATAAATGAATTTGTTCAAATTAACAATTTACATAAAAAAGTTCGACTAATAAAAATTCCTACATAATTTAAAAAAAGAAAAAATTATATTTTATTTATAAAATTTAAAGTGCGTTATAACATTTTGTCGTGCTGTAGTCATTTGGCCAGCAGAACTGAATATATGAAATTATTCAAATTTGAATAAGCATTTCATTTAATTGAATGGAATTTACATTTATATTAATTTTTTGCGATTTTAGACTTTAAAAATTTTGGAAGAATAAAATAATTGATATTTGATAAATTTTTTTTCCTTAGTTTCATATTCAGTCATGTATTCTTAATTGAGACAATTTGATGCTAATTAAGTTTAAATTGCTTAATTATTGGACTAGTTCTTGTATGGTGAATTTAGACCTAATTTCTTCCATTTCTTCTGCCAGAAGACAATAATTTCTTAAATTGGCCGAAATTTTGAGTCGCATGCATGATCGTAGCAAAATTAAAATCTTAACTGGTGATGTCCTTCCTGTCTTGAAGAAGGCATTAATTTAATAGCAGTCCTCTCCATAAAATATTCACCCCTATTGTGAATAACAAGAGAAATTTTTGTTCACGTGTAATTTTTATTCCACTCGAAAAGAAAAATGGTATCATGAATCTCACGTGAGAAATTATTCTCGCTATCAGTTCTCAGTGAATGTAAAAAGGAGAAAAAGTTGAAAACAACATGAAAAATATATTTATAAAGTCATAAGATAATAGCACGAAAAATATGACTAGTGTGAACAACCCTCATAACTTAGTATGATATGACAACAACACATTTGTAATTAGCTGTTATCAAAGCAGAAGAAAATTAATACAATTAAAGATGAAACGTCTAAAAACTCAATTTTTATTTAAAATTATTAAATTGGTCTTCAGGTGCACAAGAATATCTAAATGAGTTTCCATGTATAAACTAAAACAGGTGCTGCCTTGATATGAGCTGAATACATTTTTTTCTTTTTGCGGCGGCATACGGAAAAACGTTCAGTGGCTGCCAGCTACGAAGTTAAACGAAAAAAAATGTTTTCCTTGTATATATTTAGTTTTTGCGATTTAGCTCTCTTTTAATTTTTTTTTTTTTTATAAAAATGTCATTTAATGTACAGGCGTATAGGTACGAATAATTTCTTAGCCGTTTTTTAGTCGTGAATCATATACAAGTAACGGCGGCAAACATATACTACCGCCGTCTCGCCTAAAGATTTTCAGCCGTTCGACTCAGAGCTATTTTAGGCCCCTTTCAGATTAGGCAACTTTAATTGCGCAAGTATAATTTTCATTTTTATTTATTTTCTTTTGAACTTGCTTTTATGTTCACATTCAGCAACTTTGTTGAGCAAGTTTAATTTTGTTGTCTTCGAATTTTCTTAATTTGTTGACGTTTTGTTTCATTTCTTCCATGGTTATAGTGCTGTCTGTCTTTTTCATATCATTTATAATGATTCCGCCTTTTTATTGCGGTGTAAATATGAGAATAAACGAACATTGAAAATGCATTATTTGCTCCATTTCACTTCGCTTCCAATTTCTCATAAATTTTTAACTTTTTATTCACTTATTAACAAATATAAAATTTTCTTAACACAAAATTAGACAACACACCGAAGAAAAAATAGAAGACAGTGTCAAAAGCAAATAAATATCCCAAGACAAGAATGACAGCAGAAACAGAATTGCCAAGTACAAGCAAGTCTGCACTCATATCTCGGCAATTCTTTCCCCTTCAAACCGACCTTTCCTCTCACACCCACAAACACAAGACTTGCGCAAGTAAAGTTGCCTAATCTGAAAGGAGCCTTATGACATACCTGAAAAAGTGCTATTATTTTATGACTTTTTTGTATGCAGCCCAACAACAATATTATGACTTTATCACAATATGACTAAATAGCACACAGTGTGATAGGGTATTCACTCATGATAGAGGTGATTTACTGATGTATTCCTTCACACACAAAAACAACTTTAAAGTACAACACAGAGCTGAGTGCTATTTAATTAAAGTAATGCAAGACCAATACAGGGAAATAACTGATATGAAAATGGAACCCTTTTTCTAGTGTTAAAAATATAACAACCATTCATCATCATGCCAATGATGAAGACACAGTAAAATCTACAAGCCTAACAGGTCGTCTTAATACTGGGGCCAAATTACGGCAATCGATATCGATCGAAATTTGTATATAAATTGTATTGAAATTTCGTTTCGAATCGAATGCGGTAATTTGGCCCCTGATTTCATTTAGCCATCAATTGTATGACTCGTCAATAATTATGTAGCCTTTGAGAAATGATAAAGCAAACGAGGTAACAGTCACCAGAGTTGAACTCAGGTGGCTGAGATCAGGAGCTTCATTAGAAAATGTTTATACAATTTTTTTCCATTGGTATTTAGCAACAATCAATTATTCTACTACTTCTATGGGAATAGAATAGAATGCTACCCCGAATAACATTGACTGGTTGAAGTAAGAAATATAATATATTGAGAAGTGCCTTACAAAAACTCTTATATGCTTTGGACTAAAATAATTTGTATTCTTTTCCTTAAACCTTTTTAATAAGTGTTTTCTTTTTAGTTTCCTTGCATCACTACATTAATTTCATTTCTAGTTTCGCTGTTATAGAAAACAAAGAAAAATTAAATTTTTGTGCTTTTATTTTCTTGTTTATTTTTTTTTTTGTCTATCCACATACGTTTTTGAACCAAAACCACAAAACTAAAATCCGTTGGCTTTACCCGCAAAACTTAATGATCAAACAAACACATCCAAACAAAAAAATAAACATAAAATCCCACTCAAATGAATTGGAATTCATTGAAACCGTTGCTTTATAATCGCCAAAATCAAAATTCAAAATTTTTGCTATTCACCTCCTCTATCAACTAATCCAAAAATATTGGAACGAATTGGAATTGTAATGGAAATTGCACCGCCTCTTATCCCACATCCTAATTTTTGTTGTACAAAAAAAAAAAACAAATGAAAATCATTTGATAAAATTAAAAACTAAAAATAATTATAAACAAAACCGCAATTAAATGCAAATGAACAAAATTTACACACAAATTAAACAAAAAAAAATCAAATTGATTGATTTGACTTGATCTGAATAGAATATGCCACCGTCGGCTATATGGCAAAACGAATTCAAATGCGAAAACAAAGATTTATGACGATTCAGAAGATGGCTGAGCAAAAAAAGCAGCAGCAACTTGATGGTGTGCAACAGCCGCCCAATCCCAATCCAAATCAGGGGGTGGATCATGGTGGACATGGGCATGGTCATGGCCATCACAGCCATGGTCATCCTCATGTACCCAAACAAACAGTGAGTAACCGCCCAATTGGCTTTCAAAATATCCAACAAAATGTTGGTGCGCGCGGTTGCTCGATAGTGGGACCCTTGTTCCAGGAGGTGAGATTCAAAGTGCACGACCCGAAGGCCCATTCGAAGGGAGGAACGCTAGAGAATACGGTTAATGGTGGACGAGGAGGACCGCCAGTTGGACCCCATGGCCCCGGACCTCAGGGAGGCGGCGGTGGTGGTGGACCGCCAGGCGGTGGTGGTGGTGGCGGCGGAGGCGGAGGAGGAGCACCGCCCGAAGGTGGTGATGCTGAAGCAGCCGTACCAGCACACTTATTACACCCGGGCAAGGTAAAAAAAGTAATTTTATGTCTACACTTGTTTACCCTCGCAAGAATAGAAACTTGACTAATTTATATTCTCTCTTTTTCTCTTTTCCTCTTTTATTTTTCTCTCTCTCTCTTATTTTTAACTTCCATCTGTTTATCTTGAAAATCTTGCTAAATTTCTATTAACTAACAATTTAGGACATTAACAAGCTTTTGGGCATAACACCTTCCGATATCGATAAATATTCGCGTATTGTATTTCCGGTGTGTTTCGTGTGTTTCAATCTCATGTACTGGATTATTTATCTGCATGTCAGCGATGTGGTGGCCGATGATTTGGTGTTACTGGGTGAAGAGTAAACAGCCTGCAAATACTTTTTACAACAACAACAACAGCAACAATATGAAGAAACTGCAACAATTTTTTTCCACATCTACTAACTCACACACAGACACACACTAAACAACGTGTTTTTAGCTTCACTGAAAGCGTACTGAAGAACAGGAAATACACACGCATTACTTGTAGTTAAATGAAATTTAATACATATTTAAATATAATTTTAGACAGGATTTAATTATATATAAATTATTGTTTGATATAGACAAAATAACAAATGAAACGTAAATAACAAATAACATAAGGAAGGTGGAATAAAAGAAAAGAAAACTAATTAAAAACCAACAAAAACACTTGTTAATTAGCAGAGTTAGTAAAAACACAAACTAATTGAGAAAGAGGAGGAGAAAACAACAACAACAACAACAAAAACAAATCAAAATTATTTACTGACAATGTGAAACATTTTTATATCTAAGTCTAAAAGAACACTCATATACACACACACATACATACATACATACATACAACACGAATACACTTTAAAGTAAACAAAAACTAAGACTTGAAAAAGTTTGACAAAAAAATTATATGGAAATGTAAAAAGTCATAAGACATTCTAATCTTATTCACATAAAACTAGAACCCGATGCAGTTTAAGGCTCTCTTTTTTTAATTATCAGGCTTCCCCAAACAAAAACCAACATTGAAAATAAAATACATATAAAAATCAAATACATCAAATTACATGCAAACACCCTCATCAAACACTGTTTTTTTATAAAAAAAATATATGCACCTTGATATTTGGCACTTAATTGGACTTATTAACACTTCCTCTTTTTACTTCACACTTTTTCTAACATATTTTTCAGAATTCATAAACATCGTCTTCCTTAAGAGAAAAAAATGAAGGGCAAAGTTTGTCGATTTTTAGTTTTCTTCTCTTTTAATTTATACATGTTTTAGTTTTTAGAATACCTGGAAAAATATACTACGCCTCAAATGAAACTTCAATCAAGTCAATTATTTCATTGTACTTTTTCTTTTAGTTCTAATATCATTCCAAAATTTCTTTCAAACAACTAATTATCCTTGTGAATTTCGCCAGGGGCATGCAAATCTCTACAATGGCATTAAATAGAAACACACATACATACATATTTTAAAAAAGCAGAAACAATGAGCAATATACGTCTCCAACGGAATGAAAAAAATTTCCTTAACGATATTTTTTACATACGAAAATATATCTTTACATATTTCATTACTAATATGCTAAAGAGCCCCCTCCTGATGAACATGTGGCAGTATTAAAACCAAAATAGTTGTTCGAATAAAAATTATTCGATTGAAGTTTATTCGAACAGAAATTTTTCGAATAAAAATTGTTCGAAAAAAAATTATTCGAATAAAAATTATTCGAATAAAAATTATTCGAATGATAATTGTTTTGGAAAAAAATATTCGAATAAAAATTATTAACCAAATACAATTCGAACAAATATTATTCGAGTAAAGTTTAATTCGAATAAAATATTACACTAATTTTTTTTTTTGAAAAATAATAAATAAAAATTATTCGAATGATAATTGCTTTGGAAAAAAATTATTCAAATAAAAATTATTAAACAAATATTATTGGAACAAAAAATTTTTCGAATAAAAATTATTCGGATAAAATTTTATTCATATAAAATAATATATTACACTAATTTAATTTTTTTTTTTGGAAAATAATAAAAAATAAGAATTATTTGAATGATAATTGCTTTGAAAAAGAAATATTCGAATAAAAATTATTTACCAAATATTATTCGAACAAAAATTATTCGAATAAAAACTATTCGAATAAAATTTTATTCAAATAAAATATGATGCTAACAAAAATTATTCGTATGTATATTTACATAAAAGTTATTATTATAGCTCAATATGGAGTCTTCGCATAAACACTTTATTATTCGAATCCGTTTCACGTTCTCTTGTATTAAAAAAAAACAGAAAACAAAAATTAATTATTTTATAATAAATTAAGGCTTTTGTGTACACAAAATAAACAACGTACAGGTTTTGCACAGTTTTTGTACAACAGTGTGGCAATGCCATTTTAAAGCGATTTCGTAAATTCACTTGGATTTCGGTAAAATTGTCTTGGTATGACTGTGTCTCGTATGATTGTGTCTTATATTTACATTTCGGCGATTTTGTAGTATCGTGAAATACGCTAATTTCATTCAGTCGGTGAACAATCGTCGAAAAAAGACTCGACCAAAAATCGCGCTAAAAACTACTCAACAAATTTTTTATATTATAAAATTATAGAATTTGACCGATTTCTTAATCGATTGTCAAAAGATAATGATTTTTAGTTGTTCCGCAGTATTTCCAAAATGTAGATTTTTATTATTATTATAGTTTTCATTATGATTTTTTTTTTATGTTTTTAATATCATTTTAATTTTATACAATAAGGATTCGACAAAATTGTCCATAGAAATAAATACTCTAAATATAAATATTTTCAATAAAACGCTTCATTTTAAATTAATCCTAGAATAGCACCTGTAACATAAAATAAGATCATGATATTTACTCCTTAAGC
The DNA here is from genome assembly GCA_951800035.1 of Linnaemya tessellans. Taxonomy (NCBI): domain Eukaryota; kingdom Metazoa; phylum Arthropoda; class Insecta; order Diptera; family Tachinidae; genus Linnaemya; species Linnaemya tessellans. Next base: position 4,976,739 of record OX637535.1, read on the forward strand.
CATTCTTTATAATTTTTTTCTTTAAATTAAGCGCTTCCAAAATAAATTGCCAAATTTATATTTTAGGCATTCTTAAACTTAAACAAAAAACAAACATACAACCAAAAAAACACAACTCAAAAAAAGGAGCAAAAAACTAAACAATTTAATTAACAAATTTAAAACATTTTTTTTTAAATTCAAATTTAAAAATCCTAAAAAGCATCGGGTTTCTAAAAGAAGAACAAACTTCACAACTAAGAAAAAGAAAAATTGTTTTAACAACTTTATTTATTTTTGCACTTGAACGGAAAACATATTTTTTGCACTTAAATATAAAAAAAAAACTTATTTTTTATTTCTTAAAAAAACACCATAAAACCAAAAACAAAGAATAAAAACTATTAAATAAATTTTTAAGCACACGTTGTTTATAATTTTTAAAAATGGAATTATATTAAATAAATAAAAACGAAAATTTAGGTAAATTACATAAAAAATTGCAAAAACAAGAAAAATTAACCAAGTAAAAATTACAAATAGGTAAAGTTAAGTGAAAAAATATACTGCCTAAATAAAAATAGTTATTAACAAGAATTCAAACTAAAATAAATTAAGCATACTGGCATGCTAAAACAGAATATGTAAATATAAAAACTATTAAAAAATTAACACAACAACAGAAACAACAAAAATTGTACAGAATGAGTTTGTAAGCCAACAGTAGCTAACGTACGTGTATATATTAATTATAATTATACATAAAGTAAAATAAAACAAAACAAAATCCAACTTATGTTTGTGTAACTACACACACACACATACAGGCATACATATTTATATGTTTGTATATGTTTTAAAGATACATTAATTTATATAAAAAAGAAATATACAAATAAATTAAATTAAATAAAGCAAAGTGAAAGTAGGAATAAAACTTCGCAATCATACTAAAACAATATAATACAATATTATGCAAAAACAAACTAATTTTAATTAAGTTTGTTTCGTACAACTATTACAACTAATAATATAGTAACAACAACAGCAACAACAAAAACAAAAACAGCAGTCTAAATTTTAGATGTAAACAAACCACGTTGATTTAACCGACATACGAGTGCAAGCACGTACTCTTCTCATCATCCTTTTTTGTCCCTCCCCCACATGCACGCGCACAAATCATCAATACCACCAGGCGTTACGTAATTTAACAGATTTTAACAATTATTTTTGGATAAAAAATATATTTTAGAGTCTAACTGCAAAATTTCATATAAGAAGCTTAAATTGTTTTAACGCAGCCGACGTTTCACGTCCAGGTGCTCTTTAGTAAAAATGGTTGATGCAACAAAACGCAAAAGTAACTAATTTTGTCCCCTACAAGTTTTAGCAAAATATCAAAAACCCTATTCTAGACCGGAAACGAGTATCTGACCTCTGGCATCCCTGTCAATATGAGTGTAGGAAATTTTATGAGACTTTTGCACAAGACTACACTATTTCCTAGTAAAATGTTAGCTTCTTATCTAAAATTCCTATACTTAGTAGCTTTTTTACCTTCTCGGACTTATTGAGAAATTTTTCTCTTGCTCAATAATTAAAAGTCGAATTTATTAAGAGGACGTTTCTTCTACTGCACTCATCGGAAGATGCAGAATTTTCCATTCTATTTCTTAACAGCTAAATTTCAATAGTTTCTTTTTTAATAAAAAAAAATAGTTTTTATGTAATTGCATTGCCATATTTGTGGCATCAAATTTTACTTCTACCGGAAGCTGGAAAACAGAAAAAAGTTCTTGAAATCTACATTTTATCATATTCTAATAAAGAGTGTCACGTGCGACATGGAAAAACAGCATTTGTTATTTATCAGTCGAACGTGTATGCAGATGAAATTAAATATATTAAATATATTAAAATTATTTGTAGTCACGTGCGACATCATAAGTAAAAAGTTAAAAAATAAATTGTTCATAAATTATTGATTTATGTATTGTAATAACATATATTTTTAAATTATTTAAAGCTAGATGTGCTTGCTCATTTTGGATGTCGCTAGGTATGGTTGGTTGGTTGGTTGGTATACGTGGCTGCCCGCTACACGCAAGCATTCAAGTAGGATCTCTGAGATCCCGTTTTGAAAAACCACTCCACTCGTCAGTGACTACCTATGGAAGCCGTATCCTGATCTCGGGTACGGATGGTTACTAGATCCACCCCGTCGCATTGAGGTATCTAATAAGGTCCCCCAGACCTATACCTGATAACTCCGCGAGGTCGCCTATGATACTATTGCCTAAGAATTTGTGTCTCGTGTTGTGCAAGGCCGGGCATTCGCAAAGGAAGTGATAAACTGTCTCCTCCTTGCTCTGATCCCGGCAGCTCCTACAGAATGCATTATGGTTGAGACCTAACCTGCCTGCATGTCTGCCTATTACCCAGTGCCCCGTCACAACCGCTACGAGCCTTGAGATGTCCCTGCGATTCCTGCTAATCAATTGTGCCGTTCTATTGTCGTTATAACATGGCCACATGCTTCTAGCCACCCTGCACGTGTTCAGCTTACGCCACCTGTCCGCCGCTTTCTGCCGGAAATGGCTCTGAATGGTGCTCCTTAGGGTGCCAAACGGCATGTCCACCGATACGGCAGTGGAGACGTCCTTAGCAGATCCAGCCTTAGCTAGCTCATCTGCCTGTTCGTTTCCAAAGAAACTGCTGTGAGCGGGTACCCAGATGAGGGTAGCGTCTATCTGACCCCCCAGTCTGGATAGCAGCTCTTTGCATTGGGCTACCAGAGTAGACGACGTAGTGAACGACCTGAGAGATAGGAGTGCCGCCTGGCATGTCGCTAGGTATACATTTTTATTTGTGTCATATAACCTGCAAAACTGTTCCCATGAAGCATAACATTTTTGTTACTCGTAAATCTTTTGTGTAAATAATTTTTAATTTCACAAAATGGGCACAAAACTTAAAAATTATATAACTTTGGAACGGTAAGAGCAAATTTAAAATTTTTTTTATATGACTCAGAATTTATCATTGATCTTTAACTTCAATAGAAATTTTAAAAGTTACAAAGAAAGCAGTGATGCTAACTTTACAAAAAAAATTTATAAAGTGTACCCAAATGAGCAAAAAAGTAACCGAAGCTTAAAATATCTGCACAGAGAAGTAAAGTTTAAACAGTTTTTTTTTTAAATGTGTACTTAATAACAAAGAAAATCGTGCCAATGGGCCGAGTAATGAGCAAATTCAAAAAAAAAATTCTAGAAACCCCGATTTTTGGGTTAAATTCGATTTTAGCGACTTCTAACCTCTTCCGAAAAATCTGAAAAAAATACAAAAATTCTTTGTCTTATAAACTTTAAAAAATGGTGGGGTACCTATAAATATCTAAAAAAAAATTTTTTTTTTGGTACACACTAATATATGTTTTATATTGGTCACGTGCGAATAGTAAGTGTAAAATATGAAGCCTAACGTGGTATATAATTTAGCGAATCTCTCTTTATATTTTTTTAAAAATCAAAGCAAATCCATATACATACACTCACGAGTCTAGTGATAGAAAAAAATATGTCACGTGCGACTGTGCTTAGAATTAGATATATGTATGTACATACATATATCAAGAGAGTATAAATAATTTTTCGATAAAATCAAAAAAATTTTTAAACGACATCTTATTAGTACGCAATATGATACACTTCATTACATTAAAATGTTCTTTATGATTTGAGATGATCTCTTCCTGCGATCAAAGTAAACCTTCTTTTTAACCTAAAGATTTTTTTGGTTCCACTTTATATCTGTACGCCTGACATTAGGGAAATGCCGATATACCAAAAGTTTATATTCATTAATATATGAACATAATTTCTGTATATCTTGAAAAAAATATTGATCGCTTGCTTTACTAATTCAATTACTTTATTCTAATTCATAAATTCATACTATCTGTCTCTCTTTCCCGTTTTTTCTCGTTCCCTCCCATACACACCTGTTCAGTCAGTTATATAATTTTTAGCCGGTAGATTTAAATTTTAAAATATTTCCTTAAAGAATACTTGAAAAATACTAAATCTCACACAGAAAATTAATACTATTTAATTTGCAGTCAATTTCTATGGAAAACATTTTAATAAATTTTGAGATCATATTCTAAATAATTTAATCTTTAAATGTAAGTTTATCAATTTTTAAAAAATGTTTTCAATAGAAATTACTCACCAGTATAGAGCCAGACCATTTCAATAGATTCCACAAACAAAACAAACAAATCCCATAGGTAATTTTAACACTCATTGAAGTTTTTGTTGACTGTTAAGTTATTATTAAAACACTAAAACACTGAACTTATAACAACAACAAAAAACTACAATAAGCAAATTATAACAAGAAATAAGTTTTAATATATTTAAACTAAACTAAAACCAACTTGAGAAATTACTTTATCAAAGTGTTTAAACACAATGAAGGAAATATGAAATATATATATATAAAAACTAAATATTTAAACAAAAACTAAACTTTAGGAATCTTAAAAATAAAAGGAAAAGCAATATCTTTTACTACTAACGATTTTATACTATCAAAACAAAATGAAATGAAAAACTTAAAATCCTCTAACAATAAAATAGAAATGCGTACAGCAACAAAACAAACACCCAGCCATGGGAAATTTCAAATAAAAATATTTGCATTATAATACGGCAAGAAAATACAACAGGATTTGAAAATGAACAAAATAACTTTAGCACAAGCTGACTTTGCTACTACTGCACTCGTATATTCTGTCGTGATATTTCTAAAGTTAATAATAGACCATTTCGAGGCCACTTTTTTTACTTTAGCAAATTCATATTTTTAATAAATTTAATTAAAACTTTTTCAGGGAAACTGAAAATATGCTGCAAAAAAGCGTTTTGAAATATGCCCTAAGATAGGCAAAGACGGCTTATTGAAAACAATATGGAGTTTTTCCACAGCTCAATAATATTTGGAGGCAATAAAAATGAAGTAAATAAACTTTAAAAGAAAATAAGTGAATAAGAATTAAAATTTCTATTTAAATTTTTTAAATCAGTTCCAATTTCTAAAACGACAAGCTTTTATGCCAATTGTTTCGCAATCAGCAACAAAAAATATTGACTCTGATTCTGAAATAAAAATTTTACATTCCCGTTTAAAATCTTTTGATGTGGTAGAGGCATATTCAAAGGGTTTTTCAACAAGAACTTTGTTTTCTATCTAAAACAAAAAATTTACATGAAGATTATGATTTGTATTGTATTACGAAGAGAAAAATTCGGCAATTATGAATGAAAAATCATATGTGGCAAATGTCCACCATGTCACTGATATCCACGTTATCAATAATAGGCCAAAATGTTAATATCTAGCGATAGCATGATTCATTAAACGTACATTTATTGTTTAATCAACCAGTACCAAAATAACGATTAAAAAAATTCGAAAATAAAATATATGCAAAATAATGCTATAATATGCAAAATATGCAAAAACAGGCACTAGGAAATCAATGCGATTTATCCCTTTAAAGTGGATAAATGTGCTATTTTCATAGGAATTTATCGCAAAAGGACAAAAAACAAAGCAATTGCATATTCTCGGATTCCCTAATTAATACAAGAGTTATCAGGCAATTCGCTATATTTATTGAAAAGTGATAACTTTAATTTCCATTCCCTTCCTGGGGAATTATACGAAAACGATATAATGTCAATATGTATTTCCATTAGATATTGGCCTAAAAGTATGCAACCTTTGATTTTTATTTAACTGGCAGAAAATGAATCTTTGCGCACTGCCTATAAATAGTTTAATTTAATGAATTATACGAAAACGAAATTATGTCAAAATGTATTTGCATTAGCTCTTGGCCTAAAAGTATGCAACCTTTTATTTTTATTTTACTGGCAAAAAATGAATACTTGTGCACTTGCTATAAATAGTTTTAATTTAATGATTAACTGCGAGTTTTGCATTTAATTACAAATTTGTTTTCATTTTCCATATAAAATTCCTAACGAATTCATTAGGCCTGTTACTGTTTAAATTTAAAGTGCAGCTTTTTAAATTTTTGGAGATGTAAATTTTCCGCAGTGCAATGCAAAGTGATAATAATTCCAATAGCCTAAAACTAAATTATTTTTGGAGTAGTAGCCCAGAGGACGATTAATTAAGTTTTTCTAAAAGTCAACTGCGCTTGTAACCAACAACCAACCAACTTCAATATATTTAACTTTTTATAGGGAAATAATTTAAGTTGAATAAACTTGTATTATTTAAAACAGAGATTTTAAACTGAACTTAAACAAGAAAGTAAAATTGTAGTTGCAAATACCCAAAACCCCATAATAATATTATTTAAAGGCAAATAAAAGAGTTGAATGTTTTAAAACCCCAAAAACCAATCAAGCAAACAAAGAAAACACATTTACAAAAATTAAAAAAACAAAAGCAAGTGATACCAAAAAAAAAACACACTTACCAAAAAAAATTAAAAAAAATATATAAGTTAAAAAAGAACAGCCGTTAGTAAAAGTAAATTCTAAAAAAAAATTCCATTTAAATATAAAGTAGTAAAAGTGAACAGTTACAGAACAAGAAAAAGAAAATTATTTATAATATTAAACCAAATGCTCAACGGTTTCGGAGCGTATTTCTAGCATACCTACTTCAAAGATATAAATGAAATGAAAGCTTTTATTTTATGGTTTTGTATTTGTAACAATAGAAAGTTTTATTTTTGAGTTTTATTAGAAATGAATAAAAAAGATATTTTGAACAAATTTTAAATGACAAAACAAAAAACGAAGGAGATTTTTTACTTGCAAACATAAATTGAAACAAAAAAATTTTGGACTACTTTAAAAGAGAAAAAAATTTAAAACAAAAAAAATATACACAAGAGTTTAGGATTTTTATTGAAAATAAATTAATTAAAATAAGCTCCAAAATCGCCCTTAACTGAGAAAAAAAGGAACATAACTATAAATTAATTAATGATGAATATTTATAAGCAACTGATATTTTATAATAAAAAAACTAACAGAAAAACCCTTGTACATAAATTAAATGCAAACATTATTATATAATTAAAATATAAAAGAGATAATTGAAAACCCAGTTGAAACAATTATTGAACCACGTATAATTTAAGTGTTAACTTAAAAACCAAAACAAAAAAACTCATTTGCGTAATACGAAGAAATTAATTTAAAGATAAAAGCAAAAAATTCAAATTAAACAGCACAAACATTTTAGTATGAGAATAATATCAAGAATCAAGAATTCAAATAAATAAAATACACACACACACACACACACACATAGACATTAAATGCTCCCATACGTATGCAAAGTACTGGTACTTTAATTTTAATTCTCCATGATTTTTAATAGCTTCTGTAAAATAAATAACTCAATTAACTTAAAGGAGAATTGCTACGCCAAAAAAATAATGTATTTCGGTTTTGGAATATTTCGAAAACAACATCGAGCAGGAAGGGGCAATTAGTTTCACGAGCTCAAGAAATTTTTGGGAAAAGTGGCAGTTCCCACTGTGGATTTTTGTGTATTTAAAATGCCTGCAGTTTCTCAAAAAATAACCAAAAATCGTAAATATATAACAGATCTATTTCCATTGGCACTACAAGAACCATTTAAGGCAAATATATTTTCTTATGCCGTTTAAAAACCCCCAGAAAAGTAATGGAAAAAAATTTTTTTTTAAATAATTTTTTTTTTTGGTTATTTAAAAAAATTTGTTTTTAAATTACTTTCTTGGGTTATTTAAAAAAAAAAAATTTTAAATAATTTTTTTTGGTTATTTTAAAATTTTTTTTTAATGTCTTTCATATTTTATCACATAATCACCATTGTGCACAATGGGATGGCTTCATATATTTTTATGGAAAACCTACAAGGAATGGCTCTAGATCATTAAAACTAGGCACCGGGCATTATGTTCAATTAATTTAAGAAAAAGAAAAATTATTTTATAAAAATCGGCCATGCCTAAATCAACCCTGCCGCCTTGTGCATCAAAACAATCTCTCAAATTAAGTATATAAGCTTCCAGAAATGAAAATATACTGACGGCAAAAATCCACCAAATGCACCACGCCCATTGCCCACAAAATATTAAAAGTAGGCACCAGAGATCTCAGAAATATACAACAAAATTTAATGTACACCTTTAATACAATGTACACTATAGACATTGTCTTTCTTTCATCGTGTACACCTTCTACTTGTGTATAACTATGAGTGCACTCGTCTACATCTCGTGTATATGCTTTTTTAATTTGAAACTGTTGGGTATGTATAATATTTTAATTTTATGAAGTTACAAAACAAATACAATGTTATCATCTCCGCAAATGTGCATACGTGCATAAAGTGAATTCAATGTTTTCAATGTCTTCAATGTATACACTTGAGGTGTGATGCACACTCCTGTACACTCAAGATTTATTTGTGTATAAAATGAGGCATGCATACATTTTTCAATGTCATGTTTTTCAATGTCGTTGATGTAAACTTGTGTGTACAGAGGATAAAATATGTACACTATTTCGAAGTCTGGTAGGTACCGGGCATTATGTTTAATTAATTTAAAAAAAAAAAAAATTTTATAAAAATCGGCCTAAATTAATCCAGCAGCCTTGTGAGTCGAAACAATGTGTTCGTTTAAAAAAATAGTTTTCAATTTAAGTTCCAAAAATGAAACTATACTCACGTTCATTTCATCAAATGCCCCACATCCAATGCCCACAAAATGTATACAAAATATGTCAACGAAATATATTATATTTTTTTATAAACAGTTTATCATTCGCGTTATTTATTCATCATATATTATTTTTTCCACTGTCATACTCCAATCCCTGCTTGGATGGCTTATATCTTAAGCTCGTTATAAAAAAGTCTGATTAGAGAAAAGGTACTGTACTTCCTATAATAATATTGAGCTTGAGGTCTTTTTTTAAATCATAACTTCAAAAACTTGTATTTATATATTTTTCAATATTTCGATATTCTCTGGATATCTTCTTCAGGATAGCAATTGATAATAACTAATTAACAACAACAAAATTTTTTAAATTATAGAAAAATAAATGATTGCCATTTGCTCAAGCAAGTGTATGTTCTGATATCAAGCACACGTACACAAGCTTGATATCAAGCATTTGACCAACTAAATTGCAGCTTTTTAAGGAGTAGCAATAAATATTATAGTTCTTATAAACTTCTATAAAATTATATCGCTCATTTGCTGCAAGAAAGGCATAACTCAAAATTAGCGATGTTTGAGTTAATAATACAGAAATGTGGGCAATATCATGTTCTATCTTGTGTAAAATACTCATTTTGGTATCTTGTATACAGAACGTGTGAGACGAGTATATGCCGTTATTTCTATTCTTATATTTTGCTCTTCTTTTACTCACAACAACGACACATCGCTCGTTACGCCACAGTCGTTAAGGTGTGAATATCGTTTTGTTTTCGGAAAGAGCGACATACTTTGCGTTGTGCTTTTATAAGTGGGAAGGAAAAATGTGTTTTATGTAGTAAAAATTTTTATATACTGGCATATTTTGTGTTGTGACTGTTTTGTTGAAAAAAATCATCTAATTATTGTATAAACATTTTTTTTCGCATTAAGAACGACACATTTTAGTTTACTACACTACTATCAATGAACTTTAGCAGCAATAACGTCATAACTCAATGTATAAACAATTTTCCATCTAAAAACAATTATTAAAAATTTTTTACTCTACTTTTTTCTATACGGATATAATAAATATAAGTTGATTTACAAGATGATATCAAAATATTTACATTTATTAATTTTTCTTCAGAGCTATAGTCAATTGAACACTTAAAACGCATTTATCTCAAAATCTAAAATTTTGAGTTATGCGGTTCTTGCAGCAAATGAGCGATATATGTATATCAAAAGTAAACATTTTAAAATATTTCAATAAAATCAAGAGCACATGGACTGTCTTTCTATACTGAAAAGTGCAATAGCCCGAAAAATCAGCCCCCTGCCATTTTTCATTTCCTAAATATTTCTTCAAACTTTCGCTCACATTGTGTTTTAACGAATACAAAACTGAAATGCATTGCAAATAGAAAAATAGCAAAACAAAGAAACACAAAACTTATGGTTGTATGTCATTATAAACGTTTTATGATATTATCTATAATTTTTTAATAACGTAAACATTAAATTTTAATTTTCAAAACTATCGTTAATGGTTAGTTGTTTGTGTTAATATTTATTGAAAAGTTATACAATATTTTGTTTTAATAAAATCTAATAGCATAAATTATTTCTATAAATTTGTTATTAACTTAAATATAAATTATGTTTGTTAGAACTATTTGTTTAGATTTATAAAAGAAGAAAGCATTCCTGGATATAAAATAATTTACAACTAATTTTTTTTAAGTTCTATACTTCAATATAAATTTTAATTTTCTTTTAAATGTTAAAAAAGAAAACTGCGTGTCTTACAAGTATAAAATTTATTTGAAGCATTTCTTACATTACATTTGCATAAGATTTATTTTTTGCTGTTTGATCAATTTGATCATAAATATCATGTAAAAATAATTTACATGAATCATATGCGGGCTTTGAAATATAAATTCCATCGATGAGTATTCATTTCAAATATTCCTGTCATTTAAGGAATTCCACAGAACCCCTTAACTTGATGTGTCCTTTAAAATTTGCTTACTTTCTGGAATATGACATATAATTAATATTCAGCCCTATTATGTACAGCCCTTGTGTACTCCTTGTCGACAGCAATTGACTATAAATTGACTTGTTCTATAAATATTATATGCTTTAGAGAATACTAAGAGATTGTCAAGAGTAATTAATTGTTATCGACCACTAGTGGAGAAGTGATAATTTTTTGCTGTGGAGTTGATGTGACGTCGACGTCGCCATTCATAATAAGGTGAATTATATCACCGTCCACGAAACTTTCTCTTTTAATAAAATAGTTTTCATAAAGTTTCTAAATTTTTAGTATAGTTTGAAAGCAATCATATGACAGTTTTAAGATTTCATTGCGTGGTGCGGAAGCGCATAAGTATGAAATAAAAACCATGTGACAAGTCATAGGTGACAAGGCATCTCCACAGTTTTATTAAGTTCACATGGTAACAAAATGTTGAGTATCTTTGACTTGTTTGAAGAACTCATATATTAGTAACAAATTTTAAAACTCATCGGCTAAGTTCGAAACATTTTCATTATCATCAAATTACTTGATACAAATAATTACAGCAATTAAAAAAATTTGTTTTTTCTTCATCAATATATTTTATTTTTTATCCGTCCATAAAAGCAAAAGAAAATCTCATAAAAGTTCCTAACTTTAGCATTGATTAGAAAAGTCAATGTGCAACAATTGGTTTTTATTAAATCTTTTTACAATTAAATAAAATCCAGGAATGCCCAGTTATACTCCTAACCATTTTAAAACAAAAAGAAAAAAGATTTGTTTAGACAACCCATGCCGTTTATAAAACAAATTCAAAGTTTTCCTATCTAACCACATAATTATATATTTTATTTAAATTTTGCACCAAAATACTAGATATTTCAAGAACTTAAATATAAAACAAACAAAGAATAAAGTTCATCACCATGTTACCACATTTTTTAAACCAAGATTTTTGAGAATCCTAACCTTCTCCACAGGCCCGTTTTTAAAAAAAAAAAGTCCAACCGACTCCTTGTTAAATTTAATATATAAAAAATTAAATAACAGAAATATTTATATAGAGCAATTAATTAAAACCATGATTATGAAAAACAATTTAAGCAAACACAACAATTCTGAAAGTTACATAAATAATTTATTACAATAATAATAGCAAAAGCAAACATAAAAATCTAAATAATATAATATAGTAAATAATATTATTAATAATATTTGCGTATTGTAGGATGTAATTATATGATGATCATTTATTTGATCATAAATATTTGACTGTGTTAATTTTCATTATATAAAATTAAAAAGAAAAATTATAAGAAACAAAAACAAACAAACAAATTATTATTATTAAATAATAATAACATATTCTAAATAAATAAAAATACAAAACCTAATAATCCTGAAACAATTTAAATAAGAAATAAAACGAAATCTAGCAGAGACTTAAAATGTCATAAATCGTTACACACAAGATTTAAAAAGAAAAGAAAAATAAATAAATAAATAATTGCAGAAAAACAGAAAAATAATAAAATTAAGTTATTTACCAAGAACAAAAACCAAAAAGTACGAAAAAACCAAAAATAAATAAAAAATATTATAAAACTGACAACAAATCAAGTGAAATAAATAAAAATGAAAACTTGTATAAAAATTTAAAAGACATCCGCTTGTTTTATTTCCTATTATGCAAGAATATGTGCTGACTGCAACTACTGGGGTGAGTTGAAGGCATAGACATAAACTTGACAGCAGGCTATAGTCGCTGTGTACGACTACTTAGCTGATGAATACTTCAAAACTGACACCAATACACGAATGTTTGAGAAACGTGAACGCGTATCACTGGAGTCACTTTCATATACTGCACTTTTAAAATGATATTACCCAGTCAAAATGTACTCAAGCCATGCAAAATTTAGAAATAAATAATTAAAGTTTCTTAATAAATGTAATTTAAATTTGTTTTCGTTTATCAGTTTAATAATTTCATATGTCCATACAAATTTTCGACCACCCTTGACCACTTAATAGGATCATTTCCAATAACCAAAGCCACTCTACATAATTCTTCGGATCATAAAATATCTACATCAAATTTAGTCTAGATCGGTTCAGCGATTCGAGCATGAAAAGGTAACACAGAGAGAGAGAGAGAGAGAGACAGGCAGATAAAGTTACTTTCATATTTATTATATTATTAAGTATTATTAAGGAAAAAAGTGCAGTTTATAGCAAAAAGTGCAAGTCATTATAAAAAGTGCAAGTCATTTTAAAAAGTGCAAGTCAATGTAAAAAGTGCAAGTCATTAGAAAAAGTGCAAGTCATTATAAAAAGCGCAAGTCATCATAAAAAGTCATTATGAAAAGCGCAAGTCATTGTAAAAAATGCAAGTCATTGTAAAAAATGCAAGTCATTGTAAAAAGTGCAAGTCATTATGAAAAGTGCAAGTCATTGTAAAAGGGCAAGTCATTGTAAAAAGTGCAAGTCATTATGAAAAGTGCAAGTCATTATGAAAAATGCAAGTCATTGTAAAAAGTGCAAGTCGTTATAAAAAGTGCAAGTCATTATGAATAATGCAAGTCATTGTAAAAAGTGCAAGTCATTATAAAAAGTGCGTCACTATAAAAAGTGCAAGTCATTATGAAAAATTCAAGTCATTGTAAAAAGTGCAAGTCATTATGAAAAGTGCAAGTCATTATGAAAATTGCAAGTCATTGTAAAAAGTGCAAGTCGTTATAAAAAGTGCAAGTCATTATGAAAAATGCAACTCATTATAAAAAGTGAAAGTCATTATGAAAAGCGCAAGCTGTTATGGAAAATACAAGTCATTGTAAAAAGTGCAAGTCATTGTAAAATATGCAAGTCATCACAAAAAGTGCAAGTCATCTTATTAACTTTTTGACCTTTATTTTAGTAAATTTTTTTACAATTACAATTTCCTATTACTGATTCCTGATGATGTTAGCAAATTGTTGACGAAATATTGAATAATAAAATAAAATTGTAATAATTTTATATAAAAACGACCTCAAGCTTAATATATATGATCTACTAAATTAACAAAGTTCTTGTTGAAAAACCTTTTTTAAACTTGCAAATTAAAATTTTTTATTTATTTACAACACAAGTCTTTCGAAAATTTTTTAAAAAGTTATTTGCAGTGGAATATGTATTAATATAATGTAAATCAGAAAACTTGTTATTCTCTAAAATAAATCGAAATATGCAACTCACCTTTGATTAACGCCTTTATTTGTTGCAGTTAAATTTTGGCTTAAACTTATTTCCTTAAGCATTTTCATACACACTTTCTAATATAATTTATTAACACAAAAAAGGCCATATTTTGTGGATTTTTCCATCTTAATGATTCGCTCTTATATTTATTATATCAATTTCATTCCACACTACCCAATTATGACACTTTATTTGCTTTGCATTTTCATTTAATTTTTTACTTTTTTAAGTGCACGATTTGCATGCCGGCTAAACAACAAAACACAATGCAGAGAGAAAAAAGAATAGAGAGAGAGAACAATTCGCAATGTAGGCATAACAGTCGTATTATGCCAACAGTGGCTGCGCTGTCCACAGTTCTGTTTTATACCGAGAAATTTTCTTCATGCACATTTATAAGCTCGAACAGATAAACTACTTAAGTGAGCAGACATTTTTTTATTAATTAATTAACAATTATTAACACATATGATATATTTCCCAATACTTTCTCCTCACTTAATTAAGCACAAATATTTCAAAGAAACTTACATGAAGAGGAAAGGCAAGAAGCATTAACAACATATATAAAAATCATAATATTATGAACAAGTTTTGTTTTTCGTTTATGTATTTGGCAAAGTTGTCCTCAATGCTATTAATTATTTCACTATTTCTTTTGTTCATTTATTTCTTATGCTAGAGTTAGAAGATTTCATACAAAACTGTTTAGAGGAACTGCTTTCACAGAGAAATATTTGTAAGAAACGAACTTTTAATTTTTGCAATCCTATTATATGATTCTGCAAATTGTTTATTTTGAATTGCTTATCCTCAATAAAAACAAACAATTTGTTTCGTACATTTTAAAGAACTCGAAATTTTGAGCACAAATGGTTAAAACAGAAGGCTTATAAAAATATATATTTATACACACAACCATGTTTGCATATGGTTTTATAGCTTCTTGCTATTTACAAATTATTGTAGATGTACTATATATTTACCTCTTGAAATTTAATTGTCATATAATTTCTAATAACAACCTAAATCAATTAAAAACTAATCATTTTTATTGAAAAATTATATCTGTAAATTTTTACATACTCATTCATGCATTCATTCAATTGATCATATTTTATTCGTAATTTTTTGTTTTGTCACTGCAAATTTGTATCCTGTCTTCATATTTATTCCTATTAAATTAGTAAACACAATAAATGCTCTCTTCAAAAAAACCAAAACAAATGGTCTCTTATAAAGCTTTAAAAAATTTGCTTTTACTTTGGCACTCTTTTCTTTATTTATGCAAAGCAAACGCACTAAGCAAACACAAACACCCGCATGCTAAACAAAGCACATGCATTCTTCTTCAATTCAATGCAAATTTCACACACACTTTTCAGCACAATAAAACAAACTATTTGTGAATATATTTGCTTTTAATTATTAAATATGCATTAATGAACAATTATTTATACAAATAATAATAAATTATTAACAATTTTCCACTTTATTTCAATTTTATAACACGAATTGATACTGAAACGTCCGCGCAGCTCAAAAATTTTCTGTATACTAAATGTTATAGGTACTGGAAGAGGCACAAAAACAACATACAAAACAGTGTTGCTGCTCTAGTAATTTTTTGTTAATCCTAAGAAACTCATGTATTTCTCTTCAAATTGTTCACATGTTACAGTTGTTATTATGATATGGATTTTTATTTTGCATGCAATTTCTTTCTTCATTTTTTATAAAGGATTTGAAACGAATTTTAGTTAACGCATATACGAGTAGTTGATTTATTTCTATCAGTTATTTATCAGTTATTATAATATTAATCAAGCTTGTATATTTTGTCGAATTTTTATTCGATATTTCGATAGAACGGAAACCTGCTTCTGCTAAAACAACTGAAATCTTAAACCAATAAATTATTTTGTAAAAACTTTATTGAAATATATAAATTGGAAATCTGAAAATTTGTACACGAGTTTGAAGTAAATTTTATTAAGTTTTTTTTTTCCTTATTAGACGTGACGATTTTATGTCATTTTGGCGATTTTCTTTGCCAGAACTACAATAAGATATTACGAATTTTCTTGTATCATCCCAACTGCAAAGGCAACAGTCTTTAAATTGAGTACGGATTTCTATTAAAATAAAGTGCATTTTGCTTTAATATATGGGTGGCATCTGAGAGGCGGTCGTCGTTTAAATAATACTACGAAGCTCCAGATTAAATAATGGATTAAAATATAAAATGTACTTAAAAAGTAGAATAGAATTAATACTTATAAAGGCAATTTTTATTTTATGTTATTTTAGGCTTTGCGAATCGCAAAAGGAGGGAGTAACTTAAAATAAAAATTATATATAGGACTTATTTATATATCAAATGATATGTACATAAGCGACAGAACGATAACCTGCGTAGAATAGGCGGTAAATTTACATGATCAATTTATAGTTTGATTATGTTTTTTTATATTATTGTTTTATTTTATTTAATTTACGATTTTTATATACCACAATTAATATATGTATATCATGTGACAATCATGTGTTAATATAAAGTGACGATTACAATATCTTCTCTGCCGCTACATCCCTGTGTACAGTGTGCCCAGAGTATTACAATCAAACACATGTGTTATATTATGGCATAGTTTTCTTGTTTATTATTATTAATTTACTATATGAATAATGGAACAGAGGTTCATATATGACATTTAGTGGCGAAGAAAATGCTTTACATTTCTTTTCGATTTCTTTCCTTTAATTTTTATTTCAATTGCTTGTTTTCTTTTCTGGTCCAAACGAAACATTTTTTATTAATGTATTAATAATAATAGAATAACATATACATAAATATATTAATTTATTTACTTATACGGAAATATATATATATATATTTTATAAAAAACATTTAACAAATTAATACATACACTTTGCTAACCACAATATAAAAATAATAATAAACAAATTATATATATTAATTAATTTAATTAAAGTATGTATTCAAAGCAAGTAAATGTTTAATTAAAATAATAACTTTTAATAAAGTTTACTTATATATGTTGCACATGGGCTTAAGTTAAATTTTTCTAGACTTTTTTTTTTATTAATTTAATGCAATTTATTCGAACTAAACAAGTAGATATTTTAAAAATTAAATATCATATTATTATTAAATTTAACATACTATTGGCAAATTATAGGTACCCGTAATATACAAATTTGAATATGTTGTGTATAAGTTTATATATATGTAAGTATGTATGAATGTACGTATTCAATTATGTTTCATATGTAAGAAACTGTGTAGTAGATATAGGGAAATATTTAAGGCGGTCTATATAGTACATAATTCGTAGTAAATTATTGTTTACTATTATTCTTGATTGAGGGTCTGACTGTTGGTTGTTGCAGGATTTGACTGCTTCTAACTCTAAGTCTGTTTACTAAAGAAATTATTTCTCCTCAGTTTGTGATAAACAAATTATTTCTCAATTCTAATAGTTAAAGTTATTGCATCAGATGATGCGTTCTTGCATCAAATACATTTCATAAGTGTTCTATTGCAATATTATGCAAAAATAAACTAAAATGCACATTCTGCCTGGAATGGAGTTCTGTGAGATTTTAAATTGTTATGCATAAAGAATAAATATTAAATTTATTTTATAAAGCCTAGATAATATATGTGTTTATTAACAACAACAAAAATTTAACTAAGTTGGCATTTTTAGGAATATAAATGAAATATTCAGTGCTATGCAGTATTTCATTTGAAATGCATATAATCCGGCGGCTGCACCTTAAAGTGATCTTTATAAATATTTTTTATAAATATTTTTTCATATTTACCACATTATCATTTCAAATGTAATACCGTTTAGACCACATTATTTATTAATAGCGCGACTAGTTGGTGTTTAACAAACTGTTCTAAAGTATTAGTTTCTATGTAACTTAATTAGCAAATAATCGACAATGTAATTGACAGTGTTAGAGAATAAAGTCAACACTATACTTTTTTATTAATAAGGATATACTTGCTGCCATTATTAGATAAACTTCGAGATCAAGGTAGCCTTTTAAAGATATTTTATTAATTTGCGTTAGGTCTGCAGTCGACTGTCAATAACTTTGAAACTCCAGAGATCAGAGAAAAAGGTAAAATTGCTAAGACACAGTGGTGGATTGTTTGTGGGCAATATATGTTATAATAAATCTATATGTTCTAAATTGCTGATCAAATTGCCTTGCAATACACAAAGTCCTTAGCCGCGGGGCTTGAATGTATATTTTTAGCAACTTTTTCCTGGGAAATGTTGGATTTTGGAACATGTACATTTCAAAAACTTAAATTTTTTGGAATAAATATACTTGCATTAAAAAAGGTGCTTTCTGGAAAAGGTACGCAAAACATATTTTAAACCAAAGAAAGATACCACTAAATTTTTAAAATGAGATACTACTTTTTTTTTAAATGAGATACGTTGTAAAAGAGGTATTTTTGTGACAAAGTACTGTAGAAGTACTATTTGAAAAGTTACTGTTTTGAAATAAATACTTTTTTTAATAAGGTACTTTTTTTAACAAAGTATTTTTTCAAAAAAGTATTTTCTGAAAAAGGTACTTTTTACATAAGTAACTATTTTTTTCGCAGACTAATTTTTTCAAAAGGATTCGTTCTTGTAAAAGATATCTTTTAAGTTTTTTAGCAGGTAGCTTCTAAAAAGGGGTCTTTCTTGAAGACTTGCATTTTTGAATAAGTACCTTTTTGAAAAAGTACTTTCTTAAAAAAAACTATTTTTTGAAAAGGTTTGGAATAACGTACTTTTTCGAATAAAGTGTTTTTAAGGTACTTTTTTAAAAGAGGCTTTTTTTTCAAAAAAAATATTTTTTCAAAAGGGATTCTTTCCTCAAAAATTTAATAGTTACATTTGAAAATAGTGCCCAAGTTAAAAAGGCACTTTTAAAAAGATTTTTTGGTACTTTTTTGAAAAACCTAAGCAGGTAAGTACTTTTTTGAAAAACGTTCTCTTTTTAAAAGATATTTTTCTAAAAAATAAAATTTTTGAAAAGGTACTTTTTGGAAAAGGTACTTTTTGGAAAAGGTACTTTTTGAAAAAGGTACTTTTTTGAAAAATATACTTTTTTGAAAAGTTGCTTTTTTAAAAGACACTTTTTGAAAAGGTACTTTTTCGAAACAGTACATTTTGGAAAAAGGTGCTTTTTTGAAAAGATACTTTTTGAAAAAGGTACTTTTTTGAAAAATATACTTTTTTGAAAAGTTGCTTTTTTTTAAAAGACACTTTTTGAAAAGGTACTTTTTCGAAAAGGTACTTTCTTGAAAAATATACTTTTTTGAAAAAGTACTTTTTGAAAAAGGTAATTTTTTGAATAGGTACATGCTTTTTCGAAATCAATACTTTTAATAAGGGATATACAATACATACGAGTATGTATTTCCAAAAAGTTGTTTTTAATGGTACTTTTTAATTTTTTCTTTCTTAAAAATATTACTTTTTTAAAAGTGTAATTTGTCTGGGATAAAAACTAGGTAAAATTTATTTTTAAGTTAAATATATATTATTTTGTGTTAGCACAAGCTTCTGACATATACGATCAGCAGTTTCAAAGTTACAGATCTATTACCAATTATTCCCAAACTTCCAATTGACTATGATGTTTGATTTACAATTCTAGACTTTTATTTAGAGATTTTCCCTCTATTACTGTCCAATGGATTTTCAATGCATTTTCGATTATTTTCTTAGTAAATAGGTGAAAATAACTTTTCGTTAAAAAGTATTTTAATGGTGGGTGAAAGAAATTTTTCTAAAATAATGAGTATCAAATTATAAATGGTCGACTGTAACTATTTTGAGTCAACAATTTTAAGAATTTTTTTTATCTAGATTATTTAAATTTGCTTACAAGGAGTATTAGATTTAGTGGTATGAAATTTAACATTAAAGTCTAATTGTTTTAATTCGATATATCATGTTTTGTTTTGTATGTTTTTCATTTTTGCTTTGTTTTAACACAATTGTGAAATATATTTGGTGTGATTCTGCACCTGCGCGTAGTTATTTAAACTTACGAAAAACTAATTCCTTTATACAAATTTGATGGTGGAAAAGTTTTCGCATAAATTTACGTAACTGACGGCATGCGAAGTAGCACATCTATTCATTGACTTGTTTGATTATTTACACTAAATTGTTTGATTAATAAATTATTTTAAAATTATTAATATTAGAAATAATTATATATGTATATTTAATATTATTTTTTTGTAAGTTGTTCTTCATAATTCCCTAATATAGTTTTCTTTTTTATATATAGTAATTATAGTGTACGTGTATTAAAGTATATATATGTTGGTGAATAATGTACAACAATGTGAATTATAGTCTCATATTACACAACAAAATAAGAGAGTATACAAATATTTTTATATAAGCTAAATGTTGTTTTCTAAATCAGGTTGAGTGATCTAAACCATTGATATGAAGAGCACTCAACTTTTGAGTGATATACAAATCGACTTACATAAAAGAGTCAGCCGTATGGGTTATGAAAATCTAAGGACTTTTAGATAACTTAAGTTTACGGCAGATTTTCATTTGAACACTTTTTTCGTATAGTAAAATATTCCATACTAATAAATTTCAGATTTGAGAAGGTAATTTAAATTGTTCAGAATGAAGTCGCAGTTAAATTTGAATGCAAAACTACCTGGTACGAGATGTGTCTTGTAAACATCCAATAATATTTGGCATAGACCTGTGAATTCAGTAAATTTCGGAATAAAAAGTTCAGGAAGAAAACTTTTAGTTAGACGACATAAATAAATAATTTTTAATAAAATTGTTGTTGTTCGAACAAATTTGTTAACAAAACTATTATACAAAGACCACTCTTTTGTCTGCAGTAGACGTTGGAAGTAATTAATGCATTTCCAAACAGCGGCTTCATATGTCTGATATTTTAGTCTATTCTCTATGTCGTATACTTTACACAGACTTGTGAATATTATATATTGCGTGTACGCCAATGGGTAAAATTATATCCAAGATGTTTGAAAGATAAACAAGTAAGAACGTTATATTCGACCGTGTAGAATCTTAAATACCCTCCAAATAGTTAGTAAATAAAAACTCTATTTTATAGGGGTCACTCCGGGAAAAAGCCATAAAATACCAAAAAGTCGATTTTTGTAAAAAAAAAATTTAGGGAAATTTAGGGGACCAAGAGGTGGGAGGGTAGGGCATTGGAAAATCAGAGAACATCTCAGCTTCTTCATAAAAGCTTTAAAATTTAATTTTTAATGAATTTATTTAAGAATTTGTTAAATATTTACACTATTTTTCCATGTTCATATTCAACGCCCACTAAAGGGGGCGGGGTCCAAAAATTTATTTTTTTTTTTGGCTTCAAGTTCAACGCTTTGGATCTTATTTAACATAAAAATATATAATTTGCTTAACAAAATTACAAAAAAAAATTATGTTGTTTTTTAGAAGTTGGTTTAGTTCTTCTTAGGGGAACTTTTTTCTCCCTAGTCCAAAACAGCCCATTTATGAAGTTGGCCTATGCTATCTTTCAAAATGTATTTATAACAAATGTCTGGGGTCGGCTTTTTTAGTTTGAACAGAATCGTAATTTCCACAGACAGACGCACGGACGGACAGACGGACATAGATAGATCGTCTCAGTTTTCATCACTGATCAAGAATACATACATATATACTTTATGGGATCTTAGAGGGATTTTTGGATGCGTTACACACGAAATGGCAAAATAAATATACCCTTATAATAATAATTTTTGGTAGGGTAATCCATAGAATAATATATTGACTTTTATATGAATCACCCTGCGGATCTAATAAAAACAGAAGAAACTAAAACCATATGCTCTTAATTATGCTGTTGTTCACGACATGACAAGAATTTTTTTAACACGAGATCACTGATATGACAATTGTTCATAATATTAAATATTATATTAACATCAATCGGATTGCATAACATCGATATAGGGTAGATACAATTTCTTTCAATTACATTTGTTTTATTAGATGTACATCACTAACATACTTTTTTAATTTTATATCATTGTACTAGAGTTTGTTGTTCATCTTATTGCAAAATTTTGTTTGAGTTACATTTTTCAATAGCATTGTCCATTAAAGGGGTACTGCATAATTGAACTAATTTAGCCAAACGCCTTTATTATGAATGGCGCTGTCGATGTCACATCAACTTGATAGCAAAAAATTATCACTTGTCTACTAGTTGCCGATAACAATTAATTACTCTCGACAATCTCTCAGTATTTTCTAAGGCATATTAAGATTGATAGAGCACATCAATATCTAATAGTCAGTTGCTGTCTACAAAGAGTAGAAAAGAAAAAAATGTTTGCCATCGATGTCGTCATTCATAGAGAGCGCAGGTTAAAGTCTACCATATATTTTCGTTTAATAAAATATTTGAAATTAATTTATCATCCATCTTTATAACACTTTCTTTAAATATGGCTTAAGTTTTTAAAATTTAAGTTACCGAAGATTTAATAAATTTTTTTTTAGGAAATAGATAACGAATATTTGCCATTGTGCATTAAGAAATTAGAATGAAGCGCGATTGCATAGAAATTAATACGAAAGCACACTATGGCATTACGTGATATCGCATTTGTTATGGCATTTAAAAATTTACAATTGGAAAGAAAATGTCAAGTAACAAATACAACAATGTTACCACTATTACACACTATAGTGTTTGATGACACAAAATGTGTGTTGTTCTCGGCTTTAGATGTTCTCCCAAAAATCTCTGATCACAAGTGTTTCACATCAATGGAACAGCTGCTGCTATCAATCAGTTCACTCCAAACATGGCCGTCCAAGAATATATCACTTTTTGTTTTTAATTTTTTTTTTTTTTTTTTGCACAAAACGAATAATTTGAGGTTAAAGGTTGCTAATGGGTGCGTAAATTGCCGCTCATTTAAATATTTTTAGGCCTCTTATTTTATTTTTTTAGGACACTATTTATGGGTACTTAGTGGCTGAGTATTGGAAAAAGAAATCGTTGTATTACTCGTATGTTGTAAATTTCTTCAAACGTATTGTGCCTGATTGCTTATGGAATTTGTTTGTTTGTTTGTTTGTTTGTTTGTTTTTCTAATTATCTTAGGGTGTTTCATGTGTAATTAAATATGTATAAGTATCGTACGTTTAATAGTTGGTAAGTTTTTTTTCTATATAATTTAAAGTGAATCAAATTAAGCATTCGATTCTTTGAGATTTTGTAATCTTTCCAATTGATTCGAATCCAATTCCTCGGGTATACTAGCTCTGCCGCCTACCACCTGTTTGGGTGCACCCACATCCACATCATCATGTTTCGATTCATCGATACTCTGTGGTCCACCGCCTCTGTTGGCAAACGCATCATCAAAGTTGGCATCAAAATTTGCCTCAAAGTTTGCCTCAAATCCAGCATTGGCATCTGTATTGGCTGCTATGGCTTTTTCATTAAATGGATCTTCCGCTTCTTCTAAAGGTTGTACTTCGGATGAGTCTTGATCGGAAGATGGTAAATCTTCTGGATTGGGTGTAGGCGAAGATACGGTTATAGTTACACTTGGTGCTTCCATAACTACTTGCCTACCTTCAATTATTTTCGACTTGTCCATCTGTTTGGCTTCCGCTGCCGTCGTCTTGCTCACATTTTCCTCCTTCACGGAAGCGTTTGTTGTCTTGGCATTACCCTGGCTACCAGTTTCCCTAGAGTCGTCTTCATTGTCACCACCTCTCTCTCCTATTGGAGGGAAAGATTTATCGGATCCGTCTTCAACCATTGGGGTTGCAGCGGTAACAATTATTTGTGCCATACCTAAATTTAAATTATTTCCCATCTCCTTGGTCTTTGATGGAGTAACTAAAGCTGGTGGCGGCTGTGATGGCGGTGGCATACTACTAACATCTTCCTCCATATCGTCCTAAAGTTGTAATAAATTAATACATTAAAACAACCTTCAAATACAATTATTTTTTTCTTTATATTATTTTATGCCACAAAAGAAAAAATCAAAAATGCTGAGAAAACTTGCTCTTACACATACACCCACCAACAATATTTACCTCATCTCCGGCTTCTTGTATCAGAACTGCATGTAAGCAATAAATAAAATTAAAATTATCAGACATTAAAACACATTTTGCATAAAAAGTCTTGATTGCACCTTAAATATCAATAGGTGTCGAAATATGTTGTAGTAAAATATTGATTTGAGTGTTCAGTTACAACGTTTACAATTTACTAAAATTACACTGTGCTACTTGTAAAGTTTTATAGTAGAAATGAAAAAAAAACTACACCTTTAACATGGTGGGAGGGAACATGCTTTTTTATTTCGTGCTTTGTGCAATTAGAAAATCGAATTGGAAATATATGTAATACAATATTCAAGTGTCTTTGGAGTATAAACATACAATATATTTTGTGTAATTTTATCATAAATAAATATGTAACAACGAAAGAGTAAATTTGTTTGATTACATACAGGAAATCAAAAAGACTTTCATGATCAGTTTAGCCCAGGGACCGGAAATAAGAGTTATTTTTAAATTTTTGAAGAAATAAATCATAAATGAATGAACATCGTAGAAAACTTTTAATTACACCATCATGATTTTTAGGCGAAATGCATCCAACATATTGCATGATTTTTAAATTTTTGATTTTTATTTTAACAATCAAAAGTAAGAGTTATTTTTGATATTTATTTTTTTAAATGAAAAATAAGAGTTATTTTTGATTTTTATTTTTTTAAATGAAAAATAAGAGTTATTTTTGATTTTTATTTTTTTAAATGAAAAATAAAAGTTATTTTTGATTTTTATATTTTTAATTGAAAAATAAAAGTTATTTTTGATTTTTATATTTTTATATAAATAATAAAAATCAATTCAAAACTCTTATTTATATGTTGATGCCGTATGTATTATAATAGGCTGCTTCATTCAAATTTCTATATGAATATAATATATTATGTGACTTATCCATTATCAGCTATAAAAACATGAATGCATAGAAATAGTTTATAAGTTTTGGCTGCCATTCAAGGCAGTGTTAAGTGGTCGTTTTCAGGTGTTCAATTTTACCATCATAATTGATTTTGAATGTTCCTCAGATAAATTATATCCCAAATCTCCTAATATTAATCTGAGTGCTGAAAATTACCTTTCTACACTGACTTGAGTGGCAGGTACAGAATGAACAATTAAAGCTAATTTTCGAAGCCATGGAAACACAAACATATTACCTATGTCACGAATTTTGAATTGATTTTTATTATTGATATAAAAATATAAAAATCAAAAATAACTTTTATTATTGATATAAAAATATAAAAATCGAAAATAACTTTTATTTTTCATTTAAAAATATAAAAATCAAAAATAACTTTTATTTTTCATTTAAAAATATAAAAATCAAAAATAACTTTTATTTTTCATTTAAAAATATAAATAATATAAATATATATAAAAATATAAAAATCAAAAATTACTTTAATTTTTCATTTAAAAATCAAAAATAACTTTTATTTTTCATTTAAAAATATAAAAATCAAAAATTACTTTAATTTTTCATTTAAAAATCAAAAATAACTTTTATTATTGATATAAAAATATAAAAATCGAAAATAACTTTCATTTTTCATTTAAAAATATAAAAATCGAAAATAACTTTCATTTTTCATTTAAAAATATAAAAATCAAAAATAACTTTTATTTTTCATTTAAAATAATAAAAATCAAAAATAACTCTTATTTCTTGATTTTTTTTGATAAAAGTCATAACAGTTACGGTCCCTGGTTTAGCCATATTTAAACACACGTAGAAAATTTAGAGCACTACTTTTTGTAAAAATTAAATATCTCTTCCATTTGAACGCATAATTGATCATGTCACTGGCTTAAAAATATTACACCTGACAACAAAGTTTATTAAACGTAAAAATTTTGTATTATATTTCATATTCTGTGATAATGTTCTCTTGTGGGTATTTTAATTGTGGAGTTGTAATTTGTAATTGTAAGAAATGGGCTCCCCTAATGGCCTTTCTACTCAAAATCATAAAAATTTTATAATATTTCAATGATTAAAAATCTTTTGGAAAAAGTGTGAGTGAAACAGTGATTGTAGTTAATTTCTTTTTAATAAATACACACGGCATCATTTCTAACTCTCTTTTCCAACTCCAATTCTCATGATCGTGCGCCTAGAACTCTATTACGAGTATAAAAACAAAATACAACAGAATAGCAAACTAAGTCCCCGTTTACACTTGCAATTTTTGTTGCAGCAATTTTTGATTATTTAGTGAGGAAGAGCGAGAAAGGAATACAAATAGTATATATGTATTCCTATTTCCACACTCTCACACAAAATAAGAGTTGCTGCAACAAAAGTTGCTTAGTGTAAACCGGGACTAACTAAAGAAATGCCAAATGATTAATTTTTTTTAAATTGGGGAAATAAAAACAGCTAGAAATAATATGTATTAAAAGTTTTATTTCTAAGCAAAAATTTCCAAAAATATAAGTGCATACACCAATACCTGGCTTTGCATCGTTTTGTTTTGCATTTTTTCGATTTTCGAATTTGTGTTGTTTTGGGTTCGAGTCTTTAATATATTTTTTTGGATTTTCTTTTTTTTTCTAAAAGATAAAATAATTTTCTTTTTATTTTCTGGCTCCAAGTTGAATGCTTTGAGCCCTCTTGGACATAAAAATTTATCATTTGCTTAACAAAATTAGAGAAAAACTCTAAAAATTATGTTGGCTTTTTAGAGGTTGGTTTAGTTGTTCTTAGGGGAACTTTTTCCCCTCTGGCCCGATTTAGCTCATTTACGAACTTGGCCTGTGCTATCCTTCAAAATTTATCTATACCAAATTTCTCTGGCTTTTTTCGTTTGCACTGAATCGTGATTTCTACAGATGCATGGACGGACGGAGATGACTAGATCGTCTTAGATTTCATCACTGATCAAGAAGATATATACTTTATGGGGACTTAGAGGGATATTTCGTTGCGTTACACACGGAATGGTAAAGTGAAATATACCCTCCAATTCTTTTTTGGAGGTTATGAAAATAATAATTTGAAATCAAGAACATGGGAACGAACTAAAACAGGGGTGGTAAACATCTCACAAGGATCAACGAAGATCTCGTAGTTGTATTTTAGAATAAAACTCTTTTTAAAATTCTTATGAGAGAACAAACTGTCTACGAACCTTAGCGGCAGAAATGTTCACTACAAAATAAATTAAGTCACAGCATATTTGCCCTTTTGGCTATTTGCGTCTTAATGACGGCCGATATTTCCACTACAAAGAAACTGAAAGAAAGTCCCAAAATATTTCCCGTTTAGGCTATTTGTGTCTCAATGGTTCGATCAAGCATTTGAAGAGTTGCGTTCAATTACATCATTTTAATTGATTTGATAAAAGTTTTTTATGCAAAATACGTTATTTGAAATTAACTAGTGTAAAGTAACTATTTTACCCAAATATTATATCAAGGATAAGATTTTTTAGATAACAAGAAATCTATTAAATATACAACAAGAATAAAAATTATACAGAAATTCAATAATATTATTAAAAATGATCTATTTCCAGAAATAAACAAACAACTCTCAAATAGTTTAAATATTTAAAAACTAAAACAAGTACAGCGATGGTCCCAAATAGAAAGTCCCTAACGGGCATTTTTTCGAAATTGATGTTTTTAGTGATTCCAATACATTTTATATAAAGATAAATATTTATTATTTTTATGTATTTTTCAATTTTATTTTTATCTTAAAATTATAAATGTATAAATTTTTATTTTTCGTTAATTTAAAATTATGTGAATTAGGGCCTTTCTACTTGGGGCCCAGGCTATTATAAATTTGTATGAGATAAGAAGTGAAATATTAAAAAAGTCCCTGTTCACACTTGCAGTTTTTGTTGCAGCAATTCTTTCAGTATTTAGTGAGGAAGAGCAAGAAAGGGATACAAATGGTATATATTCCTATTTCAACACACCCTCACTCAAAATAAGAATTGCTGCACAAAAAAAGTTTCATAGTGTAAACCGGGACATACAATAACTTGGAGGTAATTATTTGAAACAAACTACTTAACAAAAACGTTACCCTTTTTGGCGGTACTTTTTTTCAGTGCTTAAAATGAATGGGAAAAAATATATATTTGAAAACAAATACACGCAGACAGAATATTAAGCTTTTTTGGTGTTTTAACAATCATGTACACTGAGAAAATTCTTGAAGAAAGGCACAATAAACTAAAAATCTTAACAAATACCAAATCACAGTTGCAAAGAGTTTTTCTAAAAACTTAAAAAAGCTGCAATGAAATAAAAAGCATTGAAAGGAAAATACACACATACTCGTACACACACATACATACATATAAGTGGTGTGGAAAAAAAACAATATTAATAGATTTGGAAAAACAAACAAATTGAGGAACAGAAAGTTTTGTATGAACTTCGTTGTTAAGTTTCGGATTTTTCATTTCATTTCTTGGTTCCACATACGATGTGAAGAGTCTTGAAGTGACATAGAAAATTGTTTCTATTATTATTTTTTACCTCTAACGCTGACGAAGCAAAATTACAAAATTTATTTATATGTAATTTTGTTATACAATAGTATTGTTTGAAGTAGTTGTAATAAAGAAAACTCAAGAAAAAAAATTTATCAATATGGATGGATATTTATAGAAAATTAAGTAAAAAACGAAGTAATCAAATGGTAGAGTTTCTAAAGGAATAGTGAGAGACATGAATATACACATAATCATAAAAGTGATAATGGATGGGCGGAAATTGCTAGTGCAGTTAAAGGGTGTTACATACCTGGCGGAGGCATACTGGGTACGGCACCGTTGGGTATGTAGCCGCTGTCGTCATCTAAGCAAATAAAAGGCCAACAATGTAAGAGGTAATTAGTAAATTGAGTTTACAAAACTTACCGGCCGTGTCCTGGGAGCCGAACATGTCCTCTGTTAGCTCATGGGCATACTCCGGTGGCAAAGCTGGTGCTGGTGGCAGGGCGAAACTTGGCGGAGCTGTGGGTGGTGGAGAGTCATCGCCACCCTCCGTTAAGGGCTCGCCATTTTCATCGCACTCTTCCACCACTAGCGAAGGGAAGTTACCAAATTTACCCTCCAGCTCACCTTCCCACCAGCCGTCGTCGACACCATGGGCAGTTTTCGTAACGATCTTGATTATTTGGCCCTCCTCGAAAGTCAGCTCATCCTCGGCGGTAGCATCATAGTCATACAATGCAATACAATACATAATATCGGATTTCTTTTTTTGTGGTGCCATAATAACGGACACCTGATCAGGCGATTGCATAGAGTCCACAGTTTGATCTTCATTATCAACGGTATAATCAACAGATGAGAAGGAAATCTGAGAACGCAATTGATTGGCAGAACTACCATTTACGGGCGTTTCCTGCTCGATATCCAAATAGTTGTGTGGCACATAACCTTCTTCGCCGCGATAGTTGCGAGCACGCAACCAGCCATCACCATCTCCTTCACCGATTACCTCCAACTGCTCGTTTTCGACTATGGTCAGCTCGTCTGGATTTTGTGCCTATTGGAAGACAATAAATAACTTTAGTCACAAGGATGTTTGCAAATTGTTGTTATAATCAAAATTCTCACAGTGTAACTGTATAAAGCAGTGCATTTGAATATGGCCTCTTTGGGTTCAGGAACTATGGGTTCATCTTTTTCTTCTTCCTCTTCCTGTTCATTATCCCAATTAACTTCAGTTGGATCATCCCAACCGGCATTTGAAGACATCATGTGCATTTGAGACACGGGCTCGGGCACTCGTTCTTCGGTATCTGAAATAAAATTTAAAACGGCATTAAATTTAGGCAAAAATACTTTTTATCCTTAAAGACTTCCTACGGAAAAATTTCAACCCTATCGATTGTTGTGCAGTAAAATTTAATCATAGAACAGTGATGGAAATTTCAGTACTATAGTACAATTTTCAGAACTCTTTCATTATCAAAATCCCTGATTTCTGCCATGTGGCGCCACGACTAGAGCGTAGAAGGCCCAATCTTGAATACCAATTTTCAACACCTAAGAAAATTTTTCATAAAATGGAAGGACACAACCCCAGTTGCTGAGAACGGCAACTAATTGATTGATTAGGATCATCTTTAATGCTTTCCTGTACAGCGGCTACAGCTTCTTCAGTGCGTACTCTTCGGCGTCCCACGGGATGTACATGATCAGTAACAATAAATGTGGTCCAAAAACGATCTATTGTTCTTCGAATTTTGCCCGGAGACTATGATAGACAACTTGGTGATTTCCACACCTTGTTGCGGTGCAGTCCGGGGGAGAGGGTTATTCAGTTTTTTGATTATGCTTTTGCCTGATAACCCATAGAACTAATATGTTCTGATCAATCCCTGGTATTGCAGTGCAACGGGAGCGTGCTTATAAGAAATTAAAAAGTAGGAGGCTTTTGCCTATGACTTCAATAAGAAAATCAGGTGGATGGGCGCCTGGGTCTAGTCAAAGAAGAACCAAAAGCCAGTAGTAAGTGACAAGCCTATACTGGCCTGGCATGCGAGGTTCGACCAGTAACCTAATACTGGTACTACGGATGATGTGCGCCAGTAACCATGTCGGTTACGGACTGATGCTCAACAAGCGCTAGTGGTATGTTGCACTTCGGTTTAACCGATAGTAGAAATTTCTACGTACTGTTGCGGAATCAACTGTACTATGGAAGGTGTGGCCGTAAAGTTGGTGCTGGGAAAAGCTGGAAAGCTCTCGTCTATATTGTAGACTTTTGTCTAGCTGGTTTCTTCTTGCTTAGTGCTGGCGGCATAGCGGAATCCCCGTAAGTAGTAATGCTGATGCATTAATGCTGATCAGAAGAATTCAACACAATATTCATGAATGAGTGCGGATTCGAACTCAGAACCTTCCGCTAAATAGTCTTACTCATTTTTATATGAAAACTTCATGAACACTTTTACGTGAACATTTCGAAATCTATGCGTTTCCGGCACTTTTGTAGTTCCATTCTTTATTTTTTTTTTTCTCAAATACCGAGTTACTTTGTTAACGAGCAGTTTAACTGTAAGAAAATAAAAACGCTAAAGCAAAATCTTTGTGTTAAATAAAAAAAATTCACATTAGGACTTTAAATCCTTTAATTTCATCAATTATCAACTCGTATTTGTACTTCCATGAAATCGGGATAAATGTTGTAGCATTTTACAGAAATTTCTGACATAGACTTTATGCAAACGATATTATAAATTTTGAACCGCCCAAACAGAAATAAACACAAAATTGATGCCGCCTTACCCTCATCGCTGTCGCTAAATGTTTTATCTCTCGATAATTGTGTGTCTTCTTTGGGTTTACTGGCCGATGTAGCTCCGCCGGCTGCCTCTTCCTTATCGCTGTCGTAGAATGAATCTGAACTTGGATTTTCCTAAAAAGTTTCAAAAAATTTTAACAATTTCATGCGTGTTGCGCTCTAAGAATTTTTCACTTTAGACTTACCCCTTGGCCAGAAGCATCGGTACGCATAGAAATCGAACTGGCTGAACGTGTCAACTCTTGGGCTCCCATAATTTCAGCCTCTTGCACCCATTCATCAACATTTATGCCGCCCTCACGCAAACTTTGTAAACAGGCCTCAGCTTTGGCCTTTTCCGTTTCCGATCTTCGTATTAAATCACGGAATTCTTCAATCTTAGTGTCCAGATCAGGACCATTAGGATCGTTAGGATCGCTGCGTTGTCCCGAGTCGCGTAGGGCTACGCAAACGGCTAATTTCTTAGCATTTTCCCTAATAGAAACGTTCTCCTTGACAACTCTGCCAGCCAAGTTTTTAGCCTCCTTCGTCAAGGTCTCCACAGCCGATTCATGCTCTGTGGTCACTTTGCGCACGGGATCATTATCGCACGCCTCAAATTCGTACTGAATATGTTGCTTCAGCACGGGATAGAATAAATAACAGCATTGCAAATTGTATTCCCGTGTCAGCTGTTGGGCCTGGTCTCTTATCTTTCCGAAAGAATTCTGGGTGGCTGAACAGGTCAACAGCTCGGTGCGGCCCATTAAAGTCAGGTATTCTGCCACACGCTCAAATACATAATTTTCCATTGTAGTCATCGTTGTCTGCAGATCAACCGTGAAGTAGCGATTTTGATGAGCATTTGCCGCTGCCAAACTCAGTATGTAATCGTTGCGGGCCCCGGTAGATTTCTCCTCCAAAAGCTCTTTACGCGATGTCACGCGAGCACTATTCTTTTGTAGCGAGGTAATCGATTGAAAGAACGAACCCTTTTTCTTTTTCAATTTCTCTTCAATATCTCGTGCCTTGTCGCGTACATCGTGGGCGCAGTGCTCTTCATCGAAATATTGTTTTTTTGCCTTATCCAAATCGCCTACACTTAAATGCAGCTCCTTTTGTACATTCACAATTTGCGAGAGCGATCTTTTCGAAATGGCCAGCTTATAGTCGCGCAAAACTTTTGCTTCGTCGGCAATTTGTTGTTGAAATACTTCGATGGCTGCCAAACGGGCGCGAGCCAATTTCTCGTTTTCTTCTAAAACTGTACGCCAAACGCTCCACATATTCCTGTAAGAATGCAAAAGTATACAAATTAGTAATGGACCCACTCACAGTCTTGCTGGGGAGTTATCCAAAGTAGAAATTTCTATCAGGAAAAAATTTTTGTTTTACTCGGACCAGCACTCAGGAGATGAGCCCTACATATGCGACGCATTGCGCCGGAACTAGAAAGGCGGAGATAGTATTGAGAGGACAGATGAGAAGATAGGGAATTTTTTGCAGCTATTTCAACATTTTACTTCGCCGGCTAACTTTTTGCTACGGGGCCGACAAAGGCCCACCAAATTCCTCGCTTGGTATTTATTTAGAACGCAAATCCTTTGCATGGCAAATTGCCACGGAGACTTACACCAGAAGAACGTTTAAAAATCGGGGATCATTGGAAATGTTCATGTGTTTGCCGCTGTAGATGTGAGTTCGCCAGACAACTCGCATTTACCGATCCGATGCCATTCTCATTATAGCGGTCTGTGTCCGTCCAATACTATGAAATTTTTTAAGAAGCGTCCTAGCCTACATCCACATAACGTCCAACGGGTGCATGTACTAAGTTTCCATACATCATTTAGTATATACTGGCAATGCATGCCAACTCCTTATTTGCCCACTGGGGGCAAAATCCCTCCAAAATCACTTACACTCTCATGGCCTGTAAGTTGACCTTTCATGACCCGTAAATATTTTCGCAAACTGAATTCACCTATTCCAATTTGTGTGTGTGGTAGAAGAAATTTTTTATTTACTGGCAATGCATACCAACTCCTTATTTGGCCACTGGGGGCAAAATCCCGCCAAGATCACACACACACACTCATGGCCTGTAAATTGACCTTTCATGGCCTGTAAATATTTTCATAAAATGCTCAACAAATTTATTAAATATGAATTTTCATTAAAAAAAAACTTCACTTTCGTTACGTCATAGCATGTTTAACTGCACAGCTAAATACGTTGTTTCGTAACTGCTTACGTCAAAACATGTTTAACTCGGCATATTTAGCTTCACTCACATAATAAATTTTACATTTAATTATCCCAAATATTTATTTTTAGAGTCTTATGGCAAAGGTGAAATGTCTCCCCCACGGCCTTGCCAGAGGGACGCTAAAAAATACAGTTTTAATACCCTCCAAAAAGAATTGGACCTCATAGAGTATATATATTCCTGATCAGTGATGAAGTCTAAGACGGTCTAGCAATGCCCATAAGTTTGTCTGTGGAAAACTTGATGTAGTCTATTTTTGGACCCCGCCCCCTTCAGTGGGCGTTGACGTACGATATTATATAAAGGAACTCTGTCCCACCCAGTTAAACATTTTATTTGTAAAGGGTGATTTTTTAAGAGCTATCGGAAATTTTTTAAAAAAAAAACATAAAATTCAAAAAAATTCATGAAATATTTATTTGGATCAATAGTAGGGTCGATATAATTTAATGTTTGAAGATTATTATATGCAAATGTTGGCCGCGGCTGCGCTTCAAATGGTCCATCCGCTTAGTCAAATTTTGGCATACTCTTTCCAACATTTCGGCCGATATCTCACGAATAAATGCTTCAATGTTGGCTTCCAGTGCGTCAATCGAAGCGGGATGTTCGCTATAGACATTAGCCTTAACATAGCCCCACAAAAAATAGTCTATAGGCGTTAAATCGCACGATCTGGGCGGCCAATTGACCGGTCCCAAACGTGAAATAAACTGTTCACCGAACTCGCCTCTCAATTGGTCCATTGTTTCGCGTGCTGTGTGGCATGTGGCACCGTCTTGTTGAAACCACATGTCATGCAAGTCAAGCTCTTCCATTTTGGGCAAAAAAAAGTTTGTTATCATCGCACGGTAGCGATCACCATTCACAGTAACGTTGTGATTCGCATCATCTTTGAAGAAATACGGCCCAATGATGCCGCCAGCCCATAATCCGCACCAAACGGTTGCTTTTTGTGGATGCATTGGTAGCTCTTGCAATGCTTCTGGCTGCTCTTCACTCCAAATACGGCAGTTTTGCTTGTTCACGTATCCATTCAACCAAAAATGAGCCTCGTCGCTGAACACAATTCTTCGATAAAAAAGTGGATCTTCATCCAACTTTTCAAGAGCCCATTCACCAAAAATTCGGCGTTGTGGTAGGTCGTTTGACGATTCATGATTAAATTATAGACCAAACTGAAGATGTTTGACAGTAACACAAGATACGAAACGTGCGTGAGCTGTCAAAACCAGTGTTGCCAAAAAGATAATAGCAAAAAAATCACCCTTTACTTACTAAATATTTGGAGGGTATTTAGGATTCGACCCGGTCGAATATAAAGTTTTTACTTGTTTTTTTTTTTATACAGGGCCGACGAAGGGGCTGTCGCTGCTCTTTAATACAAAATTATATAACGAATTGATATTAAAAATATGTTGCCCCAGTTGCATTGTTTGCAGCAGATAAGACTCTTTTATTTTAATAGGGGGAGTGTTTTAAAATTATTTAAATAATTTATTATCGTTGTAAATATAAAATCATACACCCCTTGAAATTGCATATCTTGATGTTTTTTAATGCCATTAAAATTTTAGTGGCACATCAGGGCCACAATTTTATAGTTTTGAAAAACTTACCACCTCTCTTCCATTCCCTCCATTTTAATGTCTGGTATATTGGGAATTTTCTTGTTCAAATACTGTGACGATATTTTAAGCAACGCCTCACTGTAAGATTTCTCAATGGCAGACCTCTTAATGGTGAATTGTCGTATATCCTCCAGCAAATCGCACTCATGTTGATTCTTCAATTGCAACTTTGCCACTTGCTCCGTGTGCAAATTCTTCAAGAACTTAACATAGTTCCCCTAATGAGATGCATGAGAAGAATGGGACGACAACAGCGGCAGACAAACAGCAAACAGCAACAAACAAACATTAAAAATGGAATTAAAATAAAAATAATTCAGCTTTTTTTTCAGTTTTTTTTTTTTTGTTCTTTAAGGAAACGGAAACAACAGTAACAAATACAAATGTATGATACTTGAATGAATGTGAATGTATTTACATGATGGATGTAGAAGAATATATATTTTTGTATAATGAGAGTATAAAAGCTTAAAATACGGTTATATTTTTCTAATTATAAACATTTAAAAGCATTTGTTAAGGGAAGAAGTGATTTCGTTAAGCAAGTGAATACGTTTTGGTGTTTGAGAGAAAAGTTAAGATTTAATTTGCTGATAAAAATACAGAAATATAGATTAATTCATGAGTGAAAAATATTTCAATTGAAGTGATTAATTTACTTTTTGAAATTTGAAATTGTTATATACTCGTATATATATTTGATTCCCGTCTAATAGTTTTATTAAATTTATTAGCAGTTCGATTTTGTGTTTTAATAGATCCTAGAGTACTTCTTCGCCAGCTTGGCATTTATAGTTGCAATTTATCTTTATAAAACAATTATGTAATATAGGGTCCGCCAAATAACTTTTTTTTTTAAATGCTATAAAAAAAACTACTGAATATTTTCTCAAATTTTTTTTTTATTTGAAAGTACAATCCTTCCGGTTAATAAGGGAAAATAACTTCATGGCCCGATAACGATCGCCATTGACTGTAACGGCCACTCCTTGCTCATTTTCGAAGAAACATGGCCCAATTATGCCTCTGGACCAAAATCCGCAACAAACAGTGACTCGTTTTGGGTGCGTCGGCTTTTCAATGTATGCGTGCGGGTTTTCTGTGCCCCAAATGCGACAATTTTGCTTGTTTACATACACGCCAATAACAAAATGAGCTTCATCTGAAATGATGATAGGCATCTTCTGTAAGTCGATCGCAGGCCCACTTAGCGAAGCGAAAACGCATTGGATGGTCAACCATATTCGTTCAGCGAAAGGATAAAACTAATTATCTGTCAAATCAGACATGAGCCAAGTGTTACCATTCACGAAATAAGCACTAGTTGAAGAAAAAAAAACGTTAGATTGCGGACCCTATAGCTTTTCATATTCTCTTCCATTTGCTATTCTAAACTTTTTCAGAAAACAACAAAATGCACTTGTTCTATTCGTATATAAATTTAAAAGATTTTTTTTCTTGCTTTTCAAACAAACACTTTTTACTAATTTTATGATTAGAATTAATAAGAAAATATTTTTACTGTGCATAGCTGTGTTCCAGATGCAGCCCGAAACAGCCCGAACTCGCCCAAAGTTACCCAAATGCGTTCCAGATAACAATTTTTGTGCAATTTTGAGAGAAAATGAGAGAGTAATTTTTTTCATTTCCTGTACAAAGTTGCCCGAACTATTTCTTTGGGTAAGTTTGGGCAAGAATTATATTATCAGCTGTTTTTTGTTTACATTTGAAAATAAAAAAGTAAAAAGAAAATTTACAAATAAAGGAAAGAAGTTGTTAATTGAAATTTGGTTAAAAGTAAAATGGAAGATTTTTCAAAAAAACTTGAAGTTGTTAGTACATTTGCGCATATTTGCCTCTTTGTTTAGTATACAAAAATGGCTTTTCAGATTAGTGAACAACTTATGGACACATCAAGTGGGTCTGATGAAGACGACATGTTACATTTACAATGATGCTAATCTTTCATTTCATGATGTTGAGCCTTATTCAGTGTATAAAACCACTAAAATAAAAATTAATTTAAAAAGTAAACAGCACTAGTTTTTCAAAAGATGTAATTATGGTTTTTTGCGTTCCAGCAAATTTGGGTAGATTTTGCACTTTGAGAGAGTAATTTTCTTTTTACTCTCATTAGCCCAAACTTGCCCGAAATTACTTGGAACAGACCTCATGTCTATATAGAAATAGCTTGTAAATCATATATAGTCCATCAATATTGGGGGCCGTTAGTTATTTAAAAGTGTACCACAAAAAAATGTGTGTGGTGTATTGAGGAGTCAGAAGCTCTAGATATTCTTAGCCAGAAAATCCAGTATGACATTCGATAAACAGTAAACATTTTTCATGTTTAAAACTGTTTGAATGCTTCATTCAAGTGCCGCGGCTTTCCAAGGCGTTGGAAGACATACTTCACTTCATCTGATCTCCTAACTATTTGCACCACTTACATCCAAACGAAAATGGAATGCAACTCTCATGTATGGGCCGGTGCTGCAAAGTATATTTTGAAGTTGCTCGGCGGTGTACAGTAGAGGGCAAAGAAACTCATTGGGGTCGATAGGGCATCCAACTCTATTGACTCATTTGAGCGTCGACGCAATGTGGAGTGTGTTTCACTGTTTATTCGTTACTATTACGGGGTCTCTTTCCGGAAAAGCGCACCTTTCTACGCACGACACGCCCGTCATTGCGATCACACCGATCATAGAGTTACCAATGAACCGCACTACGCATTACAGGGAAAATTCGTTGTTTACCGGACTAGCCGTATGTGTAATAAACTCCCTGCAGACATATTTTCCATCGTATATGACATGGAGAAATGCAAATCGAATGTGCATGGGCACTACTCCCCTTGTCCTCCTTCCCACATGCAACTTTTATACCCTCCTAAAAAGGAGGGTATTTGCCATTCCGTGTCCAACGCAGCGAAATACTCCTCTAAGATCCCATAAAGTATAAATATATATTTTTGATCCGTTATGAAATCTAAGCCGATCTAGCCATGTCCGCCTGTGGAAATCACGATTCAGTGCAAACGAAAAGAACCAGATCCTTGAAATTCAGTATAAATATATTATGAAAGATAGCGCAGCTCAAGTTCCTAAATGGGCTAAATCGGGCCAGAGGGAAAAAGTTCCCCTAAGAAGAACTAAACCAGCCTCTAAAAAACAACATATTTTTTTAAGTTTTTTTTTTGTGTAATTTCGTTAAGCAAATGATACATTTTTATGTCAAAGGAGATCCAAAACGTCGAACATGGAGCCATAAAATCAGAAAAATCATTTTTTTTTTAACCCCGCCTTCTTCAGTAGGCGTTGGCGTAAGATATTATATGCAAAAATAGTATACAAATTTAACAAATTCTATTACTTAAGCCAACATCCTTTAAGAATTTAATTTTTAGGCTTTTATGACGAAACTGAGACGTTATCTGATAGTCCTCTGCCCTACCGCCCAAATGACCCTATCAAAAAAAAAATTTTTAACACTTAATAACCCTAAAAATTTACTTTTTAGTGTTTTATGGCATAGATGAGATGTCTACCCCAAGGCCCTGCCCGTAATGACCCTGTATGGAGTTTCGAAAGTGGGCACAGAAATGTCTTAAAGGAACTCTGAGCCAGCAGGTTAAATGTGTATGTTTAACTTAACTCAGTTCCTTTTTTTGCCCGTTGATATAAAATATTAATACGTAAATTGCTTTTAGGCTGAAGGGAAGGTGTCTCAGCCATGCCCCTCCCAACACATGGGAAACGACAGTATTCAAATAAATTTTTTTCTTTGTTTACTTAAGCCAAGTACCGTGCCAAATAGGTGCCGTTGTGGCTGATTGGTAGCGATGCTAGCCTATTAGTACAGAGGTCATGGGTTCGATTCCCACCAAGGACCTTGGGTGTTTGTGATGTTTTCGGGTAACACAAAGGGATCTACTAGGACCCAAGTGTGCTGGGTTTGTTAATCAAAACTGGCAGCCAGTTAAAAAAAAAAAGCCAAATACCATAAAAAGATAAATTTTTATAACAATAAAAATAGAGTTTTTTAATAAATATTTGAAGGGCATTTAAGATTCGACCCGGTCGAATATAACGTTATTATTTGTCTTTTTTTTTAGACATTTAGACTCATTTTTTAATCAATCCGAGAAAAGAACACGTTTTACCTCAAAATGGGGCAAAATATTAGCCAAGATTACCCTTTATTGAGGTATTTTCATTTGACTTGCAACACTTTCATATATCCACAGAATATTTATTTCGCATAAATCACTTATTTACAGCTTATTTTTTTATTTCCCTGTATGTCTTACAAAAAAAGTGCGAATTTTTTAAAATTAAACACAATTTTAATGCTTTCAAAACATTAGGTGCTAGAGCACAGTGATATTTAAAAAAAAAGTTGGCATATGAGTTGGATCTCTGTACTAATGAACACATAAGGACAAAATTAAGGACCACCCCTTTTCATTTTGCCAAATGGAAAAAATATAACTGGAGCCTCAAATATTTTATATTCAAGGAATTTGAAGATCGATAGAAGAAAAGAAATTCCCATAGATTTTTGTTGGCAACAATCCGGCATCTTTCAAAAGGAAACAATTTTATGCACGCTTCCACTGAATTGTAGCTGATTAATCAATTTATCGATTTTAGGTTTTCAGCTATTTTTCGTAATATGAAATCACTTTTTCCCCAATCAAATAACTTTTAAACACTTTTTGTTACATTATTGCTTACCTTACGCGGTGGGGGCTGCATTTTTTTATTCTCAATTTTTTTTTTTGTTTGTTTATAAATAGTTTGCTTTTAGCCTCTACTATATGCTTTAATTTTTTAGTTTTTGCTTTTGTCTAGCACACTTTCAGTAGGAAGTATGTTTTGTGTGTGAGAATTATGATTGTTTTCCAAATTATTTGCGTTCTTTTACTGTCCGCCTACTATAAAATTTTGAAATGTTTTTTATTTTTTTTTTATTTTTTTCTTTTTTTTGTGGATCGATTGATGTTAGATTAAATCAAATGGTTTCCCATCTAAAAGAATGTAAATAACAAAATTCAAAATTTCAATCGAGATTAGTTAGCACATACAAGAAATAAATTAGCGGTAGAGAATAATAAGTAAGTAACCAGGCATAAGCACTCAAAGCCAAAATAGCAAATTAAGGATTAAGTATGTAGGTGTGTGCGTGCGTGTATGTGTAATTGTATGCGTATAAAAGTAGGTATGTGTGTGATACATTTGAATTTGTATTTTTATTATATACACTTATGTAATAGTTGTACTTTAGTATGTGTGAGAAAAAAGGATACTTTTTATAGGCTTTCGCATTTAAATACTTAATGTAACGTTAATCAATTTTTAGCTGCAAATTAGATTATTTTTAGCCAGAATTTATAAATTTATGTACAACACTTTTTCTTAAAGATTTTTTTTTTAATTATACTTAGCATTTCTTTTCCTTTCTTTTTATATATTTTTTTCTTTACACGATATTTTTATTATATTATATTTTACATAAATTAAGTTGTTTTAATTAATTTAACTAACACTCTTTTTGGTTATCGCTTCCTTTTTGGCCATTGATTTTTTTTTCTTGCAATCGCCACAGTTATTTATAGCTTTCTTCTTTCTTTAAAATAACTTTTTCACTTTGTGTGAAAAAAATTCACAAAAAAAAACAGTTTTCTTACGTATCGATTTCGTCGTCGATGTTGGTGGAAAAAATTTGTGTCTGCTATTGAAAATTTGGTATGCTTTTTATGGTCCTTAACAAAATGTTTTTAACTGGAACTGCGTTGAGCCCAAAAATTGTGTGAGCGTAATTTTCCACTGTATTTTCTGACGTTACTCTTTTGTGTGGTCGGTCGTACAACGTGAGGGGTTCGTCTACTGTGACATGTTGAGTAAAATGTTCCTTGTAATGTTTTTCATTCATAAACCTGACATTTGGAAAGTTAAAAAATTACCGTGAGATAAACAGGCAAGTAGATGACAAATCAGTCAATGTTGCCTTATGCAAACATGCGCAATTAAAACACATGTTCCATCGAATGGAGGCAAAAGTGATGCGAAATGAGCAGATACGAAAAGGAATGCAAAAGTATAATATGACAAGCGAGTTTCTGTCAAACAGGAACAAATTGGAAAAGTTCTGTCCAAAACTAATTTTAAGTGCTTATGAATTTCAGTTATTGCTTTTGGCAACATTTTACAGGGCAGATTTATTACAAAATTTATTTACTACACTCCTTATATGCCGATTTCACAATGCGATAAGAGTTCAAATGTCATTTGAAACAAAAACAATTTATAATATTTTCAGCTTTCTTTCAATTCACAAGATCTTTTTCAGAAATAAATCAAATTTAGCTATTTTCTTTTATAATATAAAAATTTTCTTCCTGAAACTTAAATTATTTGACTAAATTTTCCCTACCAGCTACAGTCAGGATGTCTGCACTTAAAGCAAGAACAATGCTTTCCACCTAATGAAACTTTGTTTTTCACACTGCCATAAACTTAAAAACTTATTTCTTCGATCTTTTTATTGCATTTTTATGTTCTAATATTTTATGAGCAAAAGATTATTCGAACTTTAGGATTAATTGTAATTACTAAACTAACAATTCGAGCTTCACTTTAAATCGGTGAATCATCATTTTTTTTTATTACAAGAATTTGTTTTAAATTCAAATTTAGATATTCTTAGCAAATTATTATTTAATGATTATTCTTTTTATTTAACCACATTATTTTCTCGCATTTGTTAGAAAAAAATAGTTTATTTCTTCACATATATTCGTAACACATTCAATAAATACTATTAGCTACAATAATTCGGCAAAATTAATTTTAGGCGCACACACTTATCGCACCCGTCGAGTTCAACGATTACGTACATTTTATTGCTTTAATATAAAAAACAGAATTCATTATTTAGTGCCAACAAATAACTGAAAAAAATGATAAGATTGCAAAATATTTGATTGTTTTCTTTTTAACAATGAAGAGAAAATTAAATTAAATAACATAACAACTATTAAACAAATAGCTGATTTTTTTATTTTATTTTTATTTGTTACATCTTTTTAGCAAACTTCTCTATTTATCAATGCAAGAGTTTTATCAAAAACCTTCAATTTGAAATTCTGTTTTTTACTCAATTGAGTACTAATGGAGAGCAAAATGTTTGCATGTCGTTAGTTATATAAAATTGCTTTTTATTGATAACAATCAATATGTATGTATGTACGTCCGAAAATCGGAATACTAGTCAAGTTATGATTCCAGTCATCAGTGCAGTAAACAAATCCTAAAATTTTGCATATGAGGACATGATGTATGGGAAGATACATATACAATAAATACTTGCTGAAAAAACTTTACTATACAAGAAAAAAATAGGCATACAAATTAATAAAAACAATTCATTTAATTCTCCTTTTAAACATAAACAAAACACATCTATACGCATAAATTACGTTTGATTAAAATTAAAAAATAGTCTTAAATAACTTAAAAGTACATTTACACTATTAACAGCTTATATGGCTCCAAATATACATCAGTAAATGTATCATTTAGTTGCAATTTATATGGTTGGGTGTTTTCCTCAAAAAATGCTTCTACTTGTGTACCGAGTTTCAGTCGAGGCGCCATTTCTTGTGATACAGTAATGACAAAGTTTCTATTTAAGTCCTTACTTTTGACCGTTGCTAGTGTGAGACCATAAGAAGTTTCCAGTTTTACAACGGACAATAATTGACCAGCTCGAAGGCCCACTTTCTTATCATACTTTAGAAAATTACTTTTAACTTTTTCACCCTTTAATGCTTTTTCGAAGAGTTCTTGGTAGCCTCCCTTAAGGCACGATTTAGTACACGACAAATTATTGTCATAACTACGAAAATTACTTTTCTTCTTATGCTCTATATGTGAATTTTTCTCCTGCTGTTGTATAAGATCTATAAGTAAATCCAACTCAGTGCAGCTGCTTTCAACTGGTTGCATAGGTAATATGCTAATATTACTTGATTCATTCACTGATAAACAATTTCTTTTCTTGAAGGAACCGGCATTCAATTGTTGATACTCCAAATTCCGGGTATTCGATCTTGTTATACTTAAACTCTCCGATAAATATCGCTTACAATTATTTAAGCTACTCCTGGTTACATTTGTTTGGCTACAAATGGCATTGTTCTTTTTAATGTTCAAACTACTGGATGCTTGTAGATTAACATTTTCTTTACTATTGGTCTTAGATACATTGCATATCAAGTTATGGTGTTCATATGAATTTTTGACTCCAATAACTTCAAGAGTTTTATATCGTGTGGGGATGTAATATTTATTCTTCGTTTTATTATTATAATGGCAAGTATATTTGGAATGTATGTCTGGAATACTGCTTGATATTAGAGGAGTTTTCGGTAAAACTGAAGAAAAGTCCTGCTTGTGAAGAGTCAATGCTTGTGTACAAGGTTTTTTATT
Organism: Linnaemya tessellans; assembly: GCA_951800035.1. Classification (NCBI taxonomy): domain Eukaryota; kingdom Metazoa; phylum Arthropoda; class Insecta; order Diptera; family Tachinidae; genus Linnaemya; species Linnaemya tessellans. Next base: position 5,020,581 of record OX637535.1, read on the forward strand.
TTTGCGACGTTTCTTGCCAACGTCGCAGTGTATGTTATATTTTTCAAATATATTCTCAAAACTTCCATTCATTATAATTTCATTTATTTATTAAAATATAATCGGCACCGGGAACATTTTCTTAACGCTTATTCTCTTTTGTTTTGATTCTGAACCGCACAATAATGAAGATTTGCATAGTGCTGCCAGATCATCTCAGCTCTCTACTATTCCAAGGCGAATAGACAGTAGCAGGCACACAACGCATATCAGCAAGGCAAATTCATATCGATATGCCTTGGCATATCAGCACTAGCAATACATTTCTACATAGGTAGCAACAAGCGAATTCGCCAAATTTACGATTTCAAACTTGGCTTGGAAATTGTCATATATGAAAATTAAATCCTCCACAGCATGTAACTGATTGATTTATTTAGTATGCATAATTTTTTTTGAATATAAATGAATTTTTCTTAAAAAATCTTACTAGAGACATTGACTGATAATCCTACACAATCGGACGATTTATTCACAGGGAAGTCTTGCAAAAGTCTGACTGCTTTTGAAACGCTAGTTCAAAATGGCATTAAAGGTGGCACACTGTTATACAACAATGATGCAAAAACAATTTAGTTCACAATAAAAACTACTCTAATCGCATGGAAACTATCATTTTAGAAAAATGTTCATAAACATTTCCAAATTGGACAGACTTGACTACGTTCTTAGGCCACAATTTCATACTTGTTTAGCACACATATCATAATTGGCAGATCGTGCGATTGTTTCAAAATTTGAGTTCCAAAACTTGATTAATTTTACGTTTGTACATATAAAAACTTTTTAGTTATTTTATTGTGTTATTTATTAAGCTCGATGTTGTTTTTTATATAAAATCATTTCAATTTCATTTTATTATTATTTGAATAATAATATTGAAGTAATTTTATATAAATGTGGTAGGTTCCCTGTATTAATCTTGGATATGAATTAAATAGTGATCATCACAAAACTGAAAGCCACTGCAGTTTGTACAACATGTATAAATATTGTTATTATTAAGCAAATCAAGGCCTTTATGACTATGTGTAATAAAATTTATTTATATCGTGCAATAAAATATACATCTAATTTATATTACTATCATTCCTCTTCTTGGTATTACCACTGCAAAAGAAAAGCAAATATTGAAATAAATTTTGTGATTGCATCTTTCCCACTTGACCTATAAACAGCTGATGCACATCAATTATGTAGTCTCGCCTTGCAAACAAGTTTTTGAAAAGTAAACAAATAGTTACACAGCTTTAATAAATGGTTGTTACAAACAATAATGTGTAAACTTGGCTAAAATGTTGTTTTAAGAGAAACCATATTCTGTGAGAAAACTAACTGGGTTAAAGAGGTACAAAAGCTTAGTTGAGCGCTAAGTTGAGTTTCACTTTCCAAAGTGCTAACATCCAACTTTCTTGCTTAGCGGCATTAGTACACAAGTGAAATAATTTTCCGTACCTATATAAGTGAAGTAAAAGGATTAATTTAAATTAACTGCCGGTCGTTGTATAGAAATAAATAAAATGAACAGAATTCATTATGCGACAAGAATGTGCTATAAACAATGGCGTATGGCTAATACTGTATCATTTAGTGCAAACTCCAGATCAACTTTCACCTTTGAACCAATACACAAAAGACAAGTGTTGAGAACTGTAACAACTTCACCATCACATACAGTGGGAAACGAAAAAATTAATACAAAGCCAACACCACCTAAGCACGACTGGAATCGAGCTGTTAGTGAAGCTGAGCGTATTGTGGGCTATCCCACGTCATTTCTGAGCTTACGGTGGCTACTAAGTGACGAAATAGCCAATGTTGCTTTACATTTACGCAAATTAGTTGGCAGTAGTCATCCGTTATTAAAAACAGCCAAGTAAGTTCGAAACGAACGTATATGTATGCACATAAATATGTATATAAGTAAGATTTTGAATGATTTAATATACATATTTATCATTATTACCACATAGAAGCGTGTGTACGGAATGTTAAATGCCAATATAAATAACTTTGTTTAGTAATTTGCATATTATTTGTTTATGCGTGAATCTATGCAGTATATGAATCCATTCATCTTCTATTATAACTACTTTCTTCATGTATTTGGTTTTCTAAAGTAGTCTCTTCCATATATCAGACATTTATTGTACAATGGGAAAAATACAACTCAAGCTTGGGGTCTGATAGTCTTATTGATATCTAAAGCAGCTGGTCATGCTCCAAACATACCAGACATGGAACAAGATAAAAGTGCTGGAGTATTACACTCGCAGCGGGGTTTAGTTGAGGTCACAGAAATGATTAGAATTTCGCATTTAGTGCATACCGTGAGTAGCTGTTTTCTAATTTACTATAACATTAAACATTTGTCTAATTATTCTTGTTATTATTAGAGTTTGGTTAACCTGCAACGATCTTCGCAAGCCGGGCAAGATGTTAATACATACGAAGATATGACATTTGGCAACAAAATTGGATTATTAATTGGTGATTATCTGTTGGGTCACTCTTGTGCTGAATTGGCTGGTTTGCGAAATCAGGAAGTGGTGGAACTCATCTCTTCAGCTGTAAGAGATTTTTCTGAATCCGAATTTATTGGCGATCGGGATGAACAAAACAATCCATTACCTTCTAAGCCTGGCTCAAATCCAGTACAAAGCAATGGTACTGCTACAACACCTGATATTGATTTTAACGAACAGGACGTACTCACTCCAATGAGTATATCTAAAGTTATGGGTAATCCTGAAAAAGAATGGGAATGTAGGAATATTTTAAATGCTGGCAGCCTTTTGGGGAAATCTTGCCAGGCATCACTTAAGTTGGCCGGTCAAAGTGAGAATATGCAAAAGCAAGCTTATCTATTTGGCAAACATTTATCTCTGGCTTGGCAGGCTTGCTTAGATGCAGAACCATTTCAAAGTCCCACTCTACCCTATGGTATGTTATGTTACTTTCAAACTAAGCTCACTTTTTTATTTCGTCTGTTTGATTCGTTTTAGATACCACATTTAGCTTAGTAAGTGCTCCAGTGCTCTTTCATCTGGATTACGATGCCAAATTATATGATGAAATCGAAAAAGGAAAGACATCTGTCGAAAATGTTGATTTTGCTAAAATACACAATGCAATATTGAATGGCCCAGGCATAGAAAGAACTAAGGAACTGCAACGTAAACATACTACGGCGGCATTAAGAGTATTACAAAATTTCCCAGCTAATGATGCACGAACTGCATTGGAAAACATTATTTTGGCCATGCAGGATTTATAACAAACCTGTTCCTGCAAATAATATTAATTTCCGGGGTGGTGGTAATAATACAAAAGGAATCAAATAGTTTATTTAAGCAATTTATTTACAAATGATAAGACGAAAGTACGCTATAAAATTTTTATATTAAAATCTATTATTTATTTTCTAACTATATTAAGAGCTTGTTATTTTAATAAGCACCAAATGCTTGCAACGTTCATATTTAAAGTATTGAGGGAAATCAGTTTGAACATATTCAAATTTCCAAGGCTTGTCCATTGTTAATTTTAAGAATTGTTCGAACATGGGAGCAACAACATCGAATTCCGATGTTGTGAATACATATCGTTTTTCTAGTGCTACATAAATAACTTTATTTTTCTTGCTTACGATTTGTCTTTCAAATATTGCTTCAATAACATTTATGAAGCCCCTTGTTAAATTGTCATCATATATCACATCAGCCGCAATAACAACATCACAATTATCTATGGCATTTAATAGCTCTTGACTGTAGCAATTTCTATCAAGCATAAAATTATATTCCAAAACATCAATTTGACTATTGGCACACAATTTCTTATTCCTCCTAATATTAGAACGTATTAAATCTAAAATACCACCAATATCCACATCCGTGCAAACAACCTTTTTCACATATATACCAGCAGCAATACTAGTCAATCCTACCCCAGCACCCAACTCAAGAATTTGTTTATCCTTAAACGCGTTACGCTGGTCAAATATATAATCAGCCAGTAATAATGCACCCCTCCACACTTGGAGGCCAACAAATCGTATCTCAGTAGCCTCATAGTGGAGTATTTCAATAACACCTACAGTTTCAAGGTCGCGTCGTCTAGGCACCAGTAGATCACCATCGCAGTCAACCGTTACACCACAGCTATCGTCAAACGTTTCATTAGAGGGATATTTAAATTCAAATTTTGAAACAATTTTACCATCATCACTCTTGGTTGGCTTGAAATTTGTCTCATTATATATTTCCGATGTTACCTTGAACATTTCTAATAAAAAAGCTTCCGTTTTCTGATTTTATATAATACTGTGGTTATTAATGCAACAAGATAGATGTTTACATATTAAATATATTTTCATTGATTACCTTCCAAATTGCCATTTTATAAGTTTATAAATAGATGATTATAAGCAAGTACCACTAGAGCTGCCACATTAAATAAACTTTCTCTTAAGTACAGTGCAGCCACACATTTATTTTCATAAACTCATGGCTGACTATCCTACACCATCGCACGCTTATGTCAATGGCAAGTCTGATAGGATTGTGTCTAACTGCAGAATATATGGAATGGTGAATCATGGTATTTATTTGGATGTTCTTTTATATATAAATACTATGTGTTATGGCTCAAACCGGTATATAATTATAATTTTATACAAAATGAAATTTATTATATATAAACTACAATAAACAGAGACCAAACGTGCATACCGTACTTCAATTCGTTTGAAATTTGTTGATATTCTGCTATCAACGTTATTATTCATTAGTAAAATTCTGAAAATCCGCAAAAAAATTTATAAAACTTGTGGATAAAATTATTTACATATGTATGCACAAATGCTTTCTGTTCTGTTTCCGTTAAATATTGCTATCGAGCTGAAAAAACAGCGTCAATCTGCCTATAGGGGTAAAATATATTTCGATTGTATTATAAATAATTTGCTTCGTGCGTTTAGCAATATGTTACATACATGACCGCTCAATAAAATAAACACTCTTTAAAATTAATACGAAAGTGCAATGGCATATAATAAACCACAGTATCAAATAGTAAGTAGTGAATTGATAGATAATTAGAAGGGAATGTGGTGTAACCAACTAAATCACGAATTGTGAAAGAGGAAACAAATTAATAATAAAAATTTGCATTAATGGTAAAAAATTTCTATTAACTGTAATTGACGTTTATTTTATAATATTTATTAAGTCCAAAGTTTAATAAAAAATCCGAAAATATATATGTATGCATGAATATCCATAAATAAAGGAAATGTAAATGAAAAATAGCAACAAGTTCCCTTTGTTTTTTTTAAGAGCGTTTTTTGACGTTTTCCGTTTATGGCACCACACCGAAATGAGAGAAGTGGATGAGAACGGAATCAATGTGAAAACGGAGGAAATAACGAAATGTCACTGTGCTCAAAAAGGATGCCACATTACTTATTTGTTTCAGTGTTCGAAAAATGATTTATAATATGGTGTATTTTTCTGCAGGGTAGCATATTGATATACATATACGATAATAGCTTTTGTGTAGGAAATACATAGGAATTAAATAATGGTTCTGTTTGTGTATTTTTTACACTACGGTAATAGTGTACTGAGCACACTCAGCACATATATATCACATATTATTGTACCTTGTTTCTAAATTATTGTTTATGGCGAAGATGCATAGGTTGCGTAAATACTTGTTGTTTCACATGTTTTTTAAACCTTTAACGGCTTAAAGGCTCCTTAAAGTCTTTCACACTTCATCATGTGATCATAATATGTATTTGTTATTGTTAAAATATTTTGCAGAAATTTACTACATGAAGAGTTTGCTTTAAGACTTACTGCCTATTTCTCATTGTCGAATGAATTCTTTCTTTCGTACATATATATTTCAAACAAGTTAATTAAGTTACACTAAACTAAATTCCAGTAGATATATTTTTCAATATAAATCATTCCGAAAGTGATATGCAAATATATTACTATCATTGATATAATAGTCATATACTGTGAAATATATTATTCCACGCAGATTAGAATTTGATATACGTTGAGCCTAAAAATTATGTTCTATTGCTGTTTTTTTTAATTGTTATATAGATTACCCTTCGAGTACAACATCAGTATATATTTTAACATGGGCTACTTTCTACCGTATTTTCTAAACTCGTTTCCGACTTAAAAATTAAAAAGTCTGGCATATCTAAAAAAGATTGTCAAAACGAAAAATTTTCTTTTCACTCTTGAAGTTTATGAAACAAGCCACAAGAAAAATCGTTAACTAGTGAACGAAAAATATATATTCTAGATTTATATCATAGTTCAAGAAACGAAAAAATATGCTGCACATTTAAAATAACATATTTCATAACGAAGTTGAACTTTGAATTTGTGAAAGTTAAAGGTGAAAGACAATAAAAACCAAAGTGTTTATAGTGCACAAAAACGAAATCGCTACAAAGCAAGAAAAAAAAGTAAACTCCCCCAAATACAGAAAATAGTAAAAAGACGAGCTCAGTAAATATTATAGTAAGAATTTTTTGTTATATTTGTTTTTAGGGTAAAACAAGTTAAAAACTTGCCATCTTAATATCATTTATTTTAGTGTAATGAAAAAATCAAACAAATAAATAAAGAAATAGTCTGCCAAAGAAAACGAAATAGATATATACATATATTTCTTCATATTATTTTTGCTGGTTTTGCCACTTACGCGTCACGCAACAATTGCCTTTCATTTGTGTGTTAAGAAATATTGTGCGACTATAACCACAAAATAATAAGGAAGGAAGTACAATATTACCAGTAAAAATTCAACAGAATGTTTTGGGATACCAAGGATCCGCCTTCACATAACATTGAGATTCTTCTGGAATCACCGGTAAGTTGAATACTCCTACACACATATGCAGGTAAAGGTGTACGAATAAATAATCTGAAGTGGATCAAACAAGTTCAAAGAAAAAAAAAATTAATTTCTATTAAATACATATAAACGTATATATGTAACTATATATGCTATTATTTTCAGATATGTAGAAAGGACCTACACAATATTCTAATTATTTTTGAACCCGATATGCAAACTGGTCTACAAATAGTAGTCTATTAATCTTCAGTACAGGTGGCCGTAATTGAGCTACATAATTTCTTAATGGTTTCAAAGAAAGGGCGTGTTTCTTGGCAGATTAATATCTGCATTTAAGAGTATCAGCCATTATGCGATTTTCGATCAGATATATATGTACATGCATGTATTGTCTTTGGAAATTAGTAGCGTAGATAACTGCTTAGGCACTACAGATTATAAAATCTGTAACAGCTGACTACAGATTATAAAATCTGTAACAGCCTATGAAGAAGTCTGTTTTACGTTTTACGTATATATGTATGTTATTTATTTATTATACCCACATTTATGTAATTAATGTTAAGACTATGTACATATATTAATATAAAATACATAATTGCTGCTACTAGTTCCCAAAGCCATCGGCTGGGCTGTTTCTTGTACAAAATTTTTGTTTGTAATTTTGAAATTAAATTAAAGATATATTCGACAGATATTCTATTATTTTGGGGCATGTTGAGAGTCTATGTCTTCAGCTGTATATACTCGGAAATATATCGCACAACCACAAGTTCTTAGAAAATAAAGTTTATTTAAATTTAGCTAAATCTATATCCTCTTCCGATATATTGCTTATCCCAGCTCCAGCAGAATGTAATGATTGGTATTTTAATATTCACCGCACTGTTTGTATTCCCTGAAACTTATTATTCACAACTCAATATCAATTAGAGCTGCAATTGGTACTTGATATCAGAATTTAATCTCATTCAACTCTATTAATGGCGTGATTTGCTTCAAGTAAATCGTATATGACAAATAACCATATTTGGAATTCTGAAATGCACTTGAATTATTTGGATTTGCATACATTAAAGATTTAATTTATATACATACAGAACCCAATTAAAGATACCATTTTGTTTAAATAAATTAAATTGAACGTACACGTCATTGTAGTCTACTTCTAATTAAAAGTTTTACAATTTAGAAAAAGATTGCGATTTAAATTTGTAGTTTTTATTGGAGTTTATAAAAGGTGCCTTCTAAAACATGCATCACCTACATATCATGACCGTGTTGATTGCACTGCTGTCAGAAATGTAGTGATTTTGTCATGTTATACAAAGCGAAGGGAAGCTGTGCAGATAGTAACCGCAACGTTTTATAAAAGTTGAAGCTATACGGAAATGTCTACAATTTGTCTACACACTCTCCATATTTTTGTTCATCTGTCCTGTCTAGTTCCGGTACAATGCACTGCATATATAGGAGTCATCCCCTAAGTGCCTGGCTTTAACGTATAACAATAATTGTACCAATTTTTGTATTGAACTATTTGACCAAATTAGAATAAAACTTGATTTTAAAAATAATTCAAATCGTGTAAGTCTATAAACACCAATCAAAAACTCACCCTTATCGTTTTTAGATAATTTGTAAGAGATTAAAGACAAATAGTGAAAGTGTTCTTTTATCTATCACATTATATTTGAAAAGGGGAACGAAACACCATTTGGTCTCATACTAAAGAGAGTTGTTATTAAATTAAGTGGTACCTTAATTATTTGGAACACATATCTATATAAAAAAATTAACTTTTTTAGAAATTTTTTTTTGTTTACCTTACAAATTTCATCGACGCCAAGCGATTTACAAAATTAGGGCTTGAACTTCCTTATATGTTATGTTGTAGAATTTGTTAACAAATTGTGTATAATGAAAAAGCTACACAAAGCATTTGGAAAATATTGAAAGATTACGGCCATGTGAAGGAAATCGCTTATCGCATGAAATAAAGCGTTTTCGATTTGAAGTCACAAAATTTGTGTGCTGGAGTTCGCAATCGCTCAAAATCGTTGGAAAGAAATTGGCGTTTTTCAAGTCGCATGTGATTCGACAATCGTGCGATTCACAGCACATACGTGATAGTTTTATAAAGTATTTTATAATATATATTGACATCAAAATCTTCACTGAATGAAGTTCAAACAATTTTTGAAAAAGTTTGGAAAAATATTTTGACTCTTTTTATAAAGAAAAAAATCACATATTTATGCTTTACATGTTACAATGATTTATTTTTATAGGATACCAAAGTTGAGGTATTTTTGGAGGAGGACAACATCATACAAGAATGTAAAACTCTGAAGAAAAACATTGTTAACTAGTAAGTGTCTGAATTAATAATTTCGAACTAGAAATACGTTTATGTAATGTCTACTAAATCATCTTTAGTTTTACTCGTCCTGATGTTGTCAGACGCATGATTGAGCTAATAACAACGGAACCCCCAGAAGAAGCTCCGATCTCTGAACGTTTTCGACATGCTAATGTTGCTTGTGAAATTTTAACAATGTAAGAATTGCAAAGATAAATTATTTTGCTTTCGAGGTAGTTTTCGGAATTGTAACACTTAACTATTGCATGCCTTTCCAAACTCTACTATTATAATTTCGTTTTTAAATGATAATAAATGTATGTATGAATGTGTGCTTATATTATGTTTTAGGGGCCTGCCGTCCTTAGATGAAAAATTACTCGCCGATACAGATACATTAAACATGTTATACTCATATCTGGAAAATGAACCACCGTTAAATCCCTTGCTAGCATCATTTTTTAGCAAGACATTTAGCATGCTTTTTACCAAAAAGTCTGATCAAGATTGGTTTTTGTATCAACAAACGTGCCTAAAACTTTTGGAATATTTAAAAACGAAAAGTAATTTTTTGGATTTGATATGTAAACATTTCACTACGCCCATCGTTCCCGATCTCATAATGGAAATGATGCAAAATGTAGAGGGTGCTCAATTAAAAAGAAACCTATACGAAGTAAGTAACTGGATTTTATTTAAACAAACAAGAAATCTGCTATTCATAATGTTTAAGATTAAACTACAATTATAATGCGATGCTACATTTAAGTGGAGTAATCTTTAATCTTGCGCTATTCAATTAATATTATTTGCATTAAATTTTACACTTTATTTATATAAAAATAAAACTTTCGCCGTTAAAAATATCATTTTATATAAAAATACACTGATTTTTAGCTCCTAATGGCACAAATGAAGATGCATTTTTTTCTGGAAAGTGAAATTTAAAAAATTCGAAAAATTCATTTTATTATATATTAGCTCGAGCTCGGCTTTTTAAATACAATTATTTCAGTTTTCTTTCATCATCAGGAATTAGTAATAGAAAATTCAATAATTTTATATAAAAAAACGTCATCGAGCTTAATAAATAAAATAAATTACCAACATAAAAGTCAAAAAGTTAATAGCAATTCGAAAAATTTTACAGTTTTATATACGAATTGTTCACAAATGCTTAAAACTGTACTGGTTGTTTTCTTAAATAGTCTATATTTTCTGTTTATGAATTTCTATTGGAACTACAATAAATGGACTCAAGTTTGTTTTCAATATAAAATCTCAAGTTTTATATTATTTACAAAAGAAATAATCAAATAAAAGATATATAAAAAATAAAATAATTAATTTCCTGAAGAAGTCACACAAAGGAGTGACGAAATAGTGAAATTAAAAATTAAACTAAAATAAAGAGACCTTAAGCTTAAAAATATCAGAATACAATAATAAAAGATATATATTATTTTTTTAATTATATGACAACCAATAATGCTTTTATTAAAAAATTTATTAACTTTGTACGCATATATGTAAAACTAAAGTATTTTAATAAACATTTGTAAAGTAAAGAAGATCTGATTTATACAATTATGACCCTTATGTGAAATTGTATAGAAAAAGTCAAATAACCACACATTTGCACACATAATTGATTAGGTAAGCTAAATGTGTTTATAGGAATTGGTTTACAATTTATAATTAGAGCTAGAAAAGTAACACACATTTTCGGGGAAAACATAATTTAAAAAAGTTACAATATCACATTAAATATTATTCAAATAAACGGCCATGTAGCACCGTGTTTTAAATGCCGAACAGTGTTAAAATAAAAAAATAAAATACTTCTATTTTATTTGCAAAACATAGTGGTTAAATGAAGAAAGACTGGTCGAGAAACTTATTGAAATTATTGGTGATCCCGAACAAAGTGAGAAGCACGCGAATGTTGCTGATTTTCTCTGTGATCTTATACATCAGGGGCGTACGTTGCGTCATGATAATGATACCTTTGAACCTGTTTTTCGGAACCACGATCCTATATTACAAAAAATTGAAAGTGCAACTACTTTACTTGCCTTGTTTAATGTGATCTTACAACCAAATGCTGGCGACAGTGCTATTGTGTCCGGCATTACGATTGTACTTAAAATGATAAAACATGCAAAAGTGATGTAAGCATTGTTACCTAAATTGAGAACCAATTGAGAACTGTTTAACTTTAATCATTTATTTCATAGAGATGAACGCGAGCTTGAACGTATGTTAAGCATTATAGAACGCGAAAAAGAAATTCATGATGAATTTTTAACGACTGTGATTCGTGTTATTGAACCTCAACTAAAGCAGTTTAATGAATTGCTTAAGATCCCTCCAAAAGTAAGAAATTCAAATCAATGTAGAGTAACAGATATTTAAAAATTAAAAAAAAAAACTTTATTGCTGTTGTAGAAACCTGATATTCTTACTTCGGCAGCTAATCTATCGCCTCCATTTGGTATGGCACGCCTGCAAATTGTTCGTCTTTTTACTGAGCTGTTGGAAACCAAAAATTTAGAAATAGCCAAAGCGTGAGTTTACTACGATCATGTACGACATAATGTTTTAATATTAATATTTTGTATTCTCATTTCTTTTTAGAATTTCCGAAACAGATTTCCTGGATATTTTGCTTTCACTATTTAAAGAGTACTGCTGGAATAACTTTTTACACAGAGAAGTCGAAAAATGTATGTTCGCTATATTTCCATATTCTACCCAACCTCCCAACAACTCAACATCTACTCAAGATGCGAATGGCTCAAAAGATGCCAAAAAGTCGCCCTTTGAAGTACATGATGATATCATTGATACTTCCTTGGGTGTAATGGACAACTCTAAATCAGAAGATACACAACCAGAAAGTACTCCGTCCGCCATACAAACTTATGTAAGTTATTATATATTATTAATTACTGCTGTACACCGAATACGTTGAATATGTTTAGAGCTCTTCACACTTATGCTCTAATAAACTAGATTAGTTTACCACACATCAAATAGATGTATTGAAATATTTGTGCGTTTTTATATCAGTATCACAATTATAATTCTTATATTCCCCCTTATTAATCAGTAACTTGTCGGCGTCTACCGCAAAATAGTATTAGAAATAAAACGCTTAATGATACCGGCTAATATATTCACCCCTATCATGAATAATTTTTCCCTCGAAATTTTTTTCTTTTCTCTAAAAATGCAATCATGAAAACATTCCCCGGTATCATAATTAAGTTGAATGATTAAATAGAATTGAATTTCTAAATTTTAAGATATCACGCTGCTTCTTTCCAAATTCATATTTGAAAAAAATCATAAAGTATTTGTTACTGGGGTTTTCGCTAGTTCTTATTCGCATTTACTTATATTTTGTTACCCGTTATTTAAGGAATAACTGCGATGCTTTAAACAACTAACCACAGATTTGCGAAATCGTATGATTCTTGCAAAGGTGCGTCAACTGAAGAGAACATCACAAATATGTAAATTTAAAAAGATATATAAGAAAGTTAGAGAATGTTACGCCACAAGTATGTATGAGTAAAACATTAAAGTACCAATTTACTTTTTACAGAATTTACTGCTAAAATTGGTATTACGTACTCTACGTATCACTGACTGGCTTGAAAAAGTATTCCGATTTGTCAAAGAGGAAACTCTCTTGCTATTACTCTATTGCAGCTGATTCGTTCAAAATCTCTCCCTCTCTCTCAAATACATATTAGCTTTGTTGCAGATCGGTGCTTAATTATGAATTTGTAATATATATATATATATATATATATATATATATATATATATATATAAGTTAAGTTAAGTTTATTTGAGACTTTGAAACATGCATACATAAAAAAGAATTAAAATCAAATTACAAAATTACAAGAAAACTTAAAACTATAATGTTTTGTATTAATGAATATTATTGCAATACAGTATCAAACTTATCTATTTCTGTGAAATAATACAAACATTGAGGTTTATGATGCTTGCTCCCGGCACAATATTATATATATATATATATATATATATATATATATATATATATATGTATATACATATCGCTTATTTGCTGCAAGAACGGCATAACTCAGAATTCGCGATTTTTGAATTAATAATAGAGAAATATTGGCAATATCATGTTCTATATTGTGTAAAATACTGGTTTTGGTATCTTCTATACAGAACATGTGGGACGAGTGTATGCCGTTATTTCTATTCTTATATTTTGCTCTTTATTTTATTTTTTTTTTTTTTTGACGTTAACAGTAGCACATCCCGAATTATATTGTTATATATACATATCTGAAAAGCATCGAATTTACAGCCTAATTTGACGAATTCTTTGTGCAAAAAAATATCCTCTTACCTTTGTGAACTTTTATATATATTTTATTCTCTAGGCGATTGTCAATTGTAAAATAATATCAAAGCTACTTGAATGTTGGAAAACTAATACTGAGATCGAGTAAGTTTAACAGTTTACTGCCGAAAGAATTTTTGTTATAAGGAAATGTTATTAATTCATTTTAAAGGTCGGCAGAAAAAGGACGTCGGTTAGGTTACATGGGTCATTTGATAAACATATTCAAACACATCACAAAGTGTATAGCAGAATCGGAACATATCGGTGCCTTAATTGAGAGCAATCTTAATGACGATAATGAACTCGATTTTTGGAAATCGCTTGTCAATGCAACGGATGGTGAACTCACGAAGCTTTTGACTACACAGAGTAAATTATTAGCTAATCACGAACCTTGTGAATATAATGTTTCGTTGGACTTTTTCACCGACAACAATATATCTGATGCATTGTAAGTTGCATTCAAAGTATGGGTCGTAATCGCAAATTATTAAAGTTGGCATAAATAAAACTTATATAATCGTTTGCGAATACGCGCCTTTATTTTAAATATTTTCATGCCATTTTTTATTATAAGTATGTATTTTTTTTTCTTTCAGCAACGACCTGTGCTCACTTATGGGTACTTCTGACGCAGTAAGTAATCTTGAGATAATGTGTGTTGTAATCTAGTGTTGTTTGCAATACATCCTTATTTTGATCCTGCTTCCCAAAGATTTGCTAATGCTTCCTTTCTTTTTGTATGAATTTAAAAAAAAAAAGTATTAATAAATAATGTTTGGAAATATGTTTTATTGAATTAAAGTTTATTTACTGCCCAAACTAATCCAACAAAATTTTTACATACATTGTTTTTTGTTTTTTTGTTAAACGTTCTTTCTGCTGTATTAAATATTCTAAATGCAAACAAAACTTGAATGAATTCTTTCTCTATCTCTTCAAATAAAATCTATCAATCAATCAATCAAACAAATAAAAATTCTAATCGATTTCATTGCCGCAAAATATGTGTGCGTAATAAAACGAAAAAAAGGATGTAATTTTTGCACTTGATTACAATACTCAACATGATGATCACGAATTTGATGACGAAGACGTTGATGATGATTATAATAATGTTAATAATGAGGGCAGAAATAAAGACCAACGCAACGATGATGTGAAAAATGCTCTAAATTTGTTTCAGTTTGGGCGCAGCAACGATTATGATGATGCCGACGAAGACGATAATGCAGCAGCATCGTTTGACGGTGATGGTGGTTTATCGTTTTACGTCGATCCTCGTCCTAATCCGTTTGCAGAAGATCCTTGGGAAAATAATAGTAAACTCGATGATATGTTATCCGAGGTCCTCCATATCAAAACTGATACAACTACGGAAAATGGTAGATTCTATGCGGACTTTGACTCTCGTTTTTTTACGAATTCCTCAATTCAAAATAATACATCGGACGCAGCGCCAACCATAGTAGCTGCAACTAGCTCTGAGGAGTTTGACAATAATGCTAATGTAGAAAAGTCAACGTCATTATGGAAAGGATTTGGCACAAATTTCCTGGACAATTATGAAAATGACGAAGGTATGTGGACAAAACCATTGGGAGCGTCGCACACCATTGTGGCTGTTGACCAGTCAGAGACACAATCGGTAGAGCCGATACATCAAACAGATGAGTGTAGAACAAATTTAATAACAAACGGTCCCAACATGTTGGAAGAAAGTGAACATGTTCCAGAAGAAACACCATTAAATCAACTGTAAGACACAAAGATTTATACACATGTAGCTTCTCATATGCTTCTTTAGATGCCAAACATTGTAACAGCAAGTCATATACTATATTTCTTTATACTTTATAGAGTTTTAATACTTTTCGCTACTTCTCTTTATTTCTGAGTTAAATAACTTTGTTTTGCTATTTCACTATACGGAAAGAAGTTGAAAAAAATAAAAAACGAATACATAAAGTGATATTTTGGCATCTAAAAAAGTTTCTACAACTGAATAACATCTACTAAAATATATTGATTTAGATTCCTTAAATTATTTTGCTTTGAACACTTTTTTAATGTTAATGTTTATATACAGGAGTAATTCAATCGAAGACAACACATTAATTGATGAAACAGTTGAAGACATTACATCAAACGAAAATAAGGAAGAAATAATTAAAGAAATCAACGGTGAATTTAATATTAGCACAGCAAAAGAAGACGAAGAAGAGAAGGCAACGTCCAAGCACAATTTAAATAAACTTGATAGTAAAGACACTGAAGCAGAAAATACAACCACAACCACCAACACTAATACAAACCAACTGACCATTGCAGCGACATCAGCTGAAAAAATATCAGACGGTTCTACTACAACAACGTAAACAAAAATAAAAGGAACATTTTCAGCAGAAAATGCCTACAATAAAACAAAATATTAAAATAGTCACTATCGCACATTCGAAATTGGAAAAGAATCTATTCTATTAGGTAAAAATAATAATAATAAGAATATTAATAAAAACAAAAAAAAAATAAACACTTATAAAATCATTGTCATGTAAGTTATTTAGTTTTTCTTCAACTTGTATCAGTATTAAAGCGATTCAAAGCAACTTTTAAGGCGTTTGTTCTATCTAATGTGATCATTTTTTCATTTTTGCTACAAAAATAAAACAAATGATAAAATTTTGAATTGGAATGCTGCTGGGCTGAGAAAAGCTTGAAGTTAAATGAATAATTTTAATAAATACAGATACTATATTTAGTTAACGTTTTTCTTTTTAATATTAACTCAACCACTCTTCCTCTTCTACTTGAAATATGCAATTAAACTGAATGAAAATGTTATAATTGCATTTATCTAATGTGAATTATTGTTCGTTAGGCTTTTTTTAGTACAACAGACAATTTGTGTTTTAATTTAATAACCAGCCAAAGTAAATGGAAAGCAAGTTGTAAAAAAATATTGAGAATTTGCAAATCGTTAACAGTACTTTTACTAAAGAGTCATGTTGTTTAAATAAACTCCTCGCTCCTATTGCCAATTATGATTTTTTGATACTTTAATTATATTGTAGTATCTTTCTTAGTATTGTTTTGTTTTTTATTCCTTACCTAGTTGAAAAAAAAATTATTTAAAACCAAACAAATAAAGTTATATAAAAAAAAACCACACACACATATGCATGTATATATATATATATATATATATATATATATATATATATATGTATATATATATTTATATACATATATATATATATATATATATATATATATATATATATACATATATATATATATATATATATATATGTATATATATATATATATATATGTATATATATATATATATATATATATACATATATATATATATATATATATATATATATGTATATATATATATATATATATATATATATATATATATATGTATTTATTTATATAAATACATATGTACATGTGTATTAGTTACATATATTTTATACGCTTAAAGCGAATTATGTGCTGCTCACTTAAATTTAAAAACTAAATGTATACATACATATATAAAGAAACTACAATTGCATATAAAAATTTGTTTTAATAAAACGAAAGGGATAAACTTAAATAAGTAAAACATCAAACTGAAGCTTTTATTTGGAGAGATTAATTATTAAAAATTAATATAATTTTGTTAACTTATCTTCTTTACACCAAAAATCAAGAAAACGAAATGAGAAAATAAATAATTTACAAATTATTGTAATAAAACTAGTAAGAAAAGAAAAAAAATCCGCATTTTTGTTTTACCGTCACCAAGTGTTCGTCCAAAATATTAGTGTTAAGAAGTAATAATAAAAAAAAAACATCCATAAACATTATTAATACAACTTATTATAAGAAATTAAATAAAATAAAAAAAAACAACATATAATTAAAAATTCTTTATAACAACCAACATTCAACCATTTAATATTTAAGTATCAGAGTTTATATTTCTAAGAAGTTTTTAAAGCTTAAAAATTTCATATCGGTGTAATTTTTTAATAATTAGTACAACAATTTCAGTTGCATTCAAAAAGAGAATATACTACATATAATTGATAGCTTAAAATGCTTAATGACAGAGGAGTTATTTTAATTTTTTATATTGTGGACTCAAATGCATGGCCTTGTCAGAAGCAAAAAAATAAAAAAACAGCAGGCAAAAAAACAGAGTATGGAAGGGTTCAATGCCAATATGCTCCGATTGTCGTGATATCGCTCTATCTTAAGTACCGTAGACACTAGAAATTCTGCGCTATATTTTATTATGACCGCTATAAGATAAAATATTAAAATTAAAATTAGATCTACAATTTCAATGGTGTTCCAAAGAGAGAAAATTATTTGGACAACGGGCTGTACATTCCGAACAGTAAGATATAGGGAAAAGGTTCTGTATGACCATAACCCCTTTTTTTATTTATGTTTTTTTTTTATTAGTTGAGGAGTTTTGCGTTTCAGGTATTTCATTTCAAAGCTAAGCGGTTCTAAATCTTATGCTATTTTTATGGTAAATTATTGTGCCGGAACTGCTGAAAGTAGGGTAAAGTATTGAGGAAGAGAGAATTTGTAGTATCTATTTTGTTTTATGCTACTTTGTCGGCGAATTTGCTGCAATACCGGCGAAGGAAGGAAGGTGCTGCAACGGGACTGTGTCAACCGTTGTGACCAGGGCTATGCCATTTAAACAGGTCGAATATTTTACGTTCATTCCTTCACGTGTAATACAGACACATATTGCATATTCTCTATTAATCAAAAATATACTAAACGAAGGTATTCTCTATTAATAAAAAAAATACTAATTTATATTGTGAGCGTGTTGTTATTTTTTAGTTCGCTTTAGTATACACTAGCATTTTCAGAATGTCAAATTTTCAACGTTTTTATTTGTCAGAATAGCTGTTTGGTGTTTTCACAGTGAGAACGATAATTTTAAACAGGCCGACAAGAATTAACTCACGCATGCCCTGAAGAAAATCACAATTAATAAGTGAGCTGGTAAAGTTGCGTTAATTGATGTTTTGTTTCCTGAAGTGTTTCTTAACAGAGTCGCCAATTTTATTTGGATGTTACACTGTACCCTCAGAACACCGAAAATGCACTTTTTTGCATTGAAGTTTATTTTAAACAAATTGGTTTCCAAAATATTTAAAACATCACTTCTGAATTTACATACATTAGCAAAATGGTAAAATTTTATTCAATTCGGCCTTGCAAAATTACTATATTATTTATACGTTTAAATGTTACCGAAGTTTTTAGGCTTTAAAAGTTTTTTAAAGTACGTTCTTAAGGCCTAATTCATAAAAAATATTGTATATTTACCCCGGTATTCATAAAAAATAAAACCTATTTCAAATCTGTTTTAAGAAAATTTTATATGACAAAATTTTATTAAAATACATTTCAAACTCATTTTAAATTTTATGCATACCGGAGTTAGAAATTCCTTGTTTGATATATTTAGTACAGAAATTTGTCAAATAAGATTATAAGCATGAGATATTTTTTAAGAATTAGACCTTTACTGCTTTTGTTTGTGGTTGCTGGCAAAAAAAAAAAAATAAAATTAGCGGTTCGACAACGATATGAGTTGATGAACTGGAAATGTGAATTCCTAGTATAGATTTTGAAGCCTATAATTTCTTTCTTTCACATCCGGTGCTTATTTCAAATACGAAAGCAATTTCGATGCTTTTGTTTTAAACTCATGTTCATTATTGAGGTTGTATTATTAGTCTATTTCCGTAGTGCACTATATAATTTTGTATTCTTTTCGCAAGTTTTAGGTAAAAAGAAGTGCCAAAAATTTGTTTAGTGGATTTATAAATGATTTCAAACAAAAACCGTAGCTAGCAACTGGAGACCTATTACCGCTTATCATAGTATAATTTTCTTTTTAAAAACAAATTTTACTTAAACAATTTTCTTAAAAAATTTATAAATTCACAGTCAAGAGATTCTGTCATACAGCAAGAAACTTTTATTATTTTATTTAATGATTACAATCTTTTTTTATATATATAACCTAATAGTCTGCAAAACGTTATTATTGCGTTTTCCACGTCTCTGCATTTTGCAACAAAAAAATAAAAAATAAATAAAAAATTCGAAGATTTAAATTTGATTATCCCAATAAGCAATTTTTAAAGTTGCCATTGTAAAATATTAGTATTGTTGGCTGTTGTAAAGCCCTGCCTTAATAATATTTTGAAAATGTGGTGTCTGAGTAAAATTTACATAAAATACTATTATTTTTTTATTTAATAAATAATTGGTTAGAAATTATAAAAAAGTACAAAATTACATTCTCATTGAAATTAAATTTTTATACTTAAAACAAACATACATACAAACATATATAAATATATGTACATAAAATAAACATATTGATAAAATTATTTGTAGAATGTGCAAAGGAGGACTTATTAAGTTATAAGGCAACAAAATATTTTCAATATACTTATAACGATTGGCTTAAGTGTTAAAAGGTTAATTTAATTTAAATTAAATAAATTTTTTATTTAACACATATCTAAAACGAAAAAAAAACTAAAAAGCCATTGTTTGCTTCCACTAATTAAATTTTATGAAATACATGTGTACATAAGATTGCATGCATATTATAAAAAGAAAATATAAAATAATATGTAAAAATTGCATTGGAAAAAAGAAAATTAGTAACGTAATCCTAAACTAACAAACTATAATAAAGCAAATTAGTTTAACTTTAATTTAAAATATAACATAAACCTAATATTTAATTTATATAATTTATTTTAATTAAATTTGTTTGGTAATTTTGCGCATAAAATTTAATGACAGCTTTAATTATTAGAATATAGGATGATAAAATATGTATTATATAGTCCAGCACATACACACTAAACATAATTCTTTATTAAACTGAAATAAAACAATTTGTATTTGAATATAAAAAAAACGTTACAGCCAATTTCTATTCCCAGGAAAATTTCAACAACTTTGATTACCTGCCTGTTTTTCTAAATAAAATAATAATATTTATTATTTTTTTTTTAATTTTTTTTATATTCGGCTCCGTTTTGTAAACCCAATCCTGGGGCCAAATTACGGCATTCGATATCGATCGAAATTTGTATTTAAATGCATGGAAATTTAGTTCGATATTGAATGCGGTAATTTGGAACCTAGTAAATTTCTCGGTTTTAAAAAATAAGAGGGGTTATTATGTAATTCGATTCGAAAAAAATGCTTTCAAAGCTCCATGTTCAAAGCATATATTTTCAATCAATTTCCGATTCGAATCGAGTTATATAATAACCCTCAAGTAATGGTTCCATAGATATATCTATGGCAATAAGGAAAAAGTGCTTACGTGTTTTAAGTTTTTAATCAGACTTAAGCATTTTTTCCTTACTGCCACAGATATTTTAAATAAAAAATATTGCTTTGAAAACAAAAACTAATTTCGTTCTGTTTGCTGCTGTTTTTATCTAAATATTCAAACAAAAGTTTTGTTTTAGTTTCAAAAACAGGGGGGGCAAATTACGGCATTCGATATCGTTCGAAATTTGTATATAAATTGTATGTAAACTTCGTTCGATGTCGAATGCGGTAATTTGGCCCCAGGGGACAAATTACGGCACTCGTTATCGAACGGAATTTGTATTTAAATTGTATGGAAATTTCACTCTGTATCGAATGCCGTAATTTGGCCCCTGTTAGTAATTCTGAA
The DNA here is from genome assembly GCA_951800035.1 of Linnaemya tessellans. Taxonomy (NCBI): domain Eukaryota; kingdom Metazoa; phylum Arthropoda; class Insecta; order Diptera; family Tachinidae; genus Linnaemya; species Linnaemya tessellans. The sequence goes on from OX637535.1 coordinate 5,042,019, forward strand.
ATGCCTATAATAATTCCGGAATACACAAGTTAAAAGTATTTCAGTTGGCAATATTATAGGATCAATATTAAAAATTAAAATTTTATAGAGTTTTTACTGAAATAGCTCCTTGGTACTAGTTTAATTGGGCTTGACTAATGCATAACTACTGGGCTGAGTGCCTTGACTTTAATGCTCATAAGACCTACTGCTGTTTACTAACGGCTGGACCCATGGAAGTTAGTACTTCTCAATCTGTATTCATTAGTAGTAGAGGTCTTTAGGAACTGGAAGTTCTTGTTATGCTTATTTGGTTTGGGTTAGACTAATCTAAATGCTTGTATAAATAAATGCTTGTTGGTGATAAAGCCAAGCTGATCAGTAGATCAGATGATGTTATTTAAAAATTTTTTAAAAGTTTTCATATTCGTAAGGCAAAAATTTTCTTTTCAAAAAATAAAAGCAGCTAGGCAAGATAATAAATAAAAGACATGCACAACAAATTTCTGCGCGACCGCAAATTGTTTTTAATTGTTCTGCTGCAGAAGAACATGCAGTTAAAATCAGTCGCGTTTATTTAAACGCATCCTTAATGATTTAAGGTTTCATTGGTTAAAATACATTGGCAATTAATTTTTATTAATAAAAAAATCATACCAACATAATAAATTATATTAATTGCCACTAAATGTGCACTTTAAGGTTGGGTCTGGGATGTGTCACATAATATCTGAATTAAACAAACAGTTGACTTACGACAAAAACACCTGGGGCCAAATTACCGCATTCGATATCGTAATTGCAATATATTTTAAATACAAATTTCGATCGATATCGAGTGCCGTAATTTGTCTCCCTGGTCAAAAAAATTTACAGTTTCATTTCATATAAAGTTGCGACCGATTTCCGGTAGTTTGACTAACATACCTTGAGGCGCTATTCCATTAGCCATTTAAAGAAAAGCAAAACGGTGTCCCTATTTTCCATTTCAAATACAAAACTTGTAATGGATTATATTAAACAAAAAATTAATTATATAAAAACTGGTACCAAGAACGGAAACTTAAGTATAGCAATTGAAAAAAAATTACTGATCTTGGAACAACTACTAGTTCTTCTTTATTATAAAAATTGTGGAAATACTTTAGTTTTTCCAGCTTATGCAGAAGCGCAAAATAAAAACAAAAATAAATAAATAAAATAAAAATAAAAACGAAAAAATAAAAACCATCATCAACGAATGAATCCTTTATAAAATTTCCATAATCATAGAAATCTGTGATAAACATAAATTGTAGTTGCAGGGTATTGAAAGAAAAGAACATTTAGAAAATATTTTATTTGTAGTAACAGTACCCCCCCATATCAATATCATAAAATAACAAACGAAAATTTAATTATATGTATTATATTATAAAACAATTTCCCTTTTAAAAACACAATCCCGCCCAGATATACATACATACATACATAAATAGTTTATATAAAACTTAAACAATTTTCTAAATTCCTAAAAAAATACTTGCAATAGTTAGTTACTACTTGAAACGAAGAAAATTCAAATGAAACAGAAAATATAAATAAAATTAACTAAATAACGATAAAAGAACAAAGAAAAACTACATGGATAATTAACCAAAGTTATGTAAAATGTAATAAATGATTGAAAATATAATCGAAGCTGTAAAAGCAGGGACTGGGTGTGGCCGAAAAAAAGAAAAGATTTTTGCCCTGGGTTCCCCACCTGTTATCGCACACCGGGTCCCATTCAACTCTTACCGGTCACATTTGAAGAAACACAAATATTAAATTAAAAAGCAATACTGAAATGCTACAAAAATTGCATTTCTCTTAAAAAAAAAATATACATATAAAAAATAACATAAATTAAAGATTAAAAAAAATAAATTTTTTTATTTATTAATGTTGAAAAATAATTACACTAGTATTAAATAAAGTTTTAGTACATACATTTATAGCATACTTATAAATAAACTATACATACACTTAATGAATGGTTTCTCTTGCAGAAAGATAACTAAATAACTCAACTCAAATACACAATTGAAAATTTCATATATTATTTTTAATATCTCAATTAGTTTATGAAAAAAATTCCAACGATGGTCATTCTGATTGACGCACAAGTTCTTAATAAAACTTACTATTAACAGTTTTGAAAGATGAATAGAATAGATTTAGTTATTAAGATGAGAATTATCAGTCGGGCTTAAGCTCAAATCCGTGAATTTACAAATTACTTTCTTTATTAAATTATTGGCTTTCAATTTGAATTTTTTTATTAATAATGCATTATTTACAATATTTCATTTAAAAAATATTAATTTTTCTTATAAAGAAATATTCTAAATATGGCAATATTAAAATAAGTAATTATAGTATGTTCGCGGATTTGAACTTGAGCCTGACTAATAATTTACAGCTTGGTAATTACTATTTTGACATACATATTATTTTTTTAGAAAACAATTGTAATAAAAATTTGGAAAAGTTCTTATGAAACTTTAATGATAAATCAATACAAAAAGAGCAACTGGCGCAATAGGTCCTGTTCTAAAGGGTCCCCAATCTAACGTTTTTTTTTCAACTAGTGCTTATTTCGTGAATGGTAACACTTAGCTCATGTCTGATTTGACAGATAATTAGTTTTATCCTTCCGCTGAACGAATATAGTTGACCATCCAATGCATTTTTGCTTCGCTAAGTGGGCCTGCGATCGACTTACAGAACATGCCGATTTTGCCAAGAAAAATCATCTTTTCAGATGAAGCCCATTTTGATCTTGGCGGGTATGTAAACAAGCAAAATTGTCGCATTTGGGGCACAGAAAACCCGCACGCATACATTGAAAAGCCGACGCACCCAAAACGAGTCACTGTTTGGTGCGGATTTTGGTCCAGAGGCACAATTGGGCAATTTTTCTTCGAAAATGGCGATCTTTATCGGGCCATGAAATTATTTTCCATTATTAACCGGAAGGATTGTACTTTCAAATAAAAAAAGAAATTTGAGAAAATATTCAGTCGTTTTTTTATAGCATTTAAAAAAAAAGTTATTTGGCGGACCCTATATATTCCAGGCGAAATGAAATTGTACCGAATTATCAAGACTGTTTTTACAAATTAATTAATTAGTTAAGAACATTTATTCTGTATGGAGTGCAGAACAGGACCTGTACCGTCGTTGCAGATTTCTATGGCTGGTTGCGCTAAAATAATCAATAATAACAAAAACATATTGTGCTCCCTTTTTTAAATAATAAAGTATCTGATTTTAAAAATCGTTTTTTCTCTATGCGAATTTCTACATGTCATTTCTTTTTTCAAAAATGTCAACGAAGAATCGCAATCTTTTTTCGGCTAAAAATAAAAGCAATAATGTCTTCATCAAGAATCGCACTTTCATGAGAATCAATCAATTGTTATGTTTGTTTTATTCTAAATAATTATAAAAAAAAAAACTTAAAATATAAATTTCCACACTTCGGTATTTTTTAAATTTTAAATTAAAATTTTTCCGATTATAAGTGATTTCACTAATGCCTGGATACAGTGGCAACAAGCACATGAAATTGTCTTTTAAATATAATTTAATTTGTTATTATTAAATCGCCGAGAAGATTTGACTGTTGTATCGAAAAATCTTGCTTTAATATTAACAATTCACTGCAGACTTGTCTGAAAGGAATCCAAGAACTAAAATCTCTTAATATTTTTATTCCTTAAAGGAATGGCACATGAGGGCCAGAAGAAGATAAGAAGTATAATAAAGACAGTGTTTATCATGTTGGAATCCGTAATTGTATTACAATTGTATTGCATTAAATATGTATGTATTTGTGATGAGCTACTTTTGCGTAAAACATACTCGAATATGACATACAGCCTTTCTAAATGACACCTACCATATATTTCACGGAACAGGCTATTTGCAATGAAATAAAATATGTTTTTCATGTGAAGTTTTTATTTACTCTATCGTTATATATTTTCATACAATTTAATGTCGATACTGAATTCCTTCCTAAAGATGAAAAGTAAATAAAAAAATAATAAAAAAAAATAAAGTCAAATATACGAACAAGATAAGTATTTTGTAATTGTTATAAAATACCCTCTCAGAATAATTTATTGTGCAGAACAACATAATAATAATAATAATAATAATATAAATTAAAATGATATAATTACAAAGTAATATAAAATGTGTCTTGTAAAACGTAGAAATCATAAGATCAAATTTTATATCTATTTATTATACAATACAATAATATAATCATGCTACACAAAATCAACTACTCGTACTTTGAACGTGAATTTGTAAAAATCAAGCTCATTGTAATAAAATTTGAAATTGTACTATACAAGTAAGTGAATATATATAATTAAGTAAAGCTTTAAATAACATTTCATACATATTCCAATAAAAATAAATATAAAAATTAAATACACATATTAGTGCTTTTTAACACATTTTTACAGATAACAAAAAAAAAATAAAAAATTAACAAAACAAAATCTGTAGTTGGGACTTTGTTCACATACTTGGAGTGCATTACACAACAAAATATTATTTAGTCCTTAGCAGGGACCGGAAATAAGAGTTATTTTTCAATTTTTGATGAAATAAATCATACATAAATGAACATCGTAGAAAACTTTTAATTACACCATCATGATTTTTAGGCGAAATGCATCCAACATATTGCATGATTTTTAAATTTTTGATTTTTATTTTAACAATCAAAAGTAAGAGTTATTTTTGATATTTATTTTTTTAAATGAAAAATAAGAGTTATTTTTGATATTTATTTTTTTAAATGAAAAATAAGAGTTATTTTTGATTTTTATTTTTTTAAATGAAAAATAAAAGTTATTTTTGATTTTTATATTTTTAAATGAAAAATAAAAGTTATTTTTGATTTTTATATTTTTAAATGAAAAATAAAAGTTATTTTTGATTTTTATTTTTTTAAATGAAAAATAAGAGTTATTTTTGATTTTTATTTTTTCAAATGAAAAATAAGAGTTATATTTGATTTTTATTTTTTTAAATGAAAAATAAAAGTTATTTTTGATTTTTATATTTTTAAATGAAAAATAAAAGTTATTTTTGATTTTTATATTTTTATATCAATAATAAAAATCAATAAAAAACTCTTATTTTTTTTGTTGATGCCGTATGTATTATAATATGCTGCTTCATTCAAATTTCTATATGAATATAATATATTATGTGACTTATCCATTATCAGCTATAAAAACATGAATGCATAGAAATAGCTTATAAGTTTCGACTGCCATTCAAGTCAGTGTTAAGAGGTCGTTTTCAGGTGCTCAATGTTACCATCATAATTGATTTTGAATGTTCCTCAGATATATTATATCTAAAATTTCCCAATATTAATCTGAGTGCTGAAAATGACCTTTCTACACTGACTTGAGTGGCAGGCACAGAATGAACAATTAAAGCTAATTTTCGAAGCCATGGAAACACAAACATATTACCTATGTCACGAATTTTGAATTGATTTTTATTATTGATATAAAAATATAAAAATCAAAATAACTTTTATTATTGATATAAAAATATAAAAATCGAAAATAACTTTCATTTTTCATTTAAAAATATAAAAATCAAAAATAACTTTTATTTTTCATTTAAAAATATAAAAATCAAAAATAACTTTTATTTTTCATTTAAAAATATAAAAATCAAAAACTACTTTAATTTTTCATTTAAAAATCAAAAATAACTTTTATTTTTCATTTAAAAATATAAAAATCAAAAATAACTTTTATTTTTCATTTAAAATAATAAATATCAAAAATAACTCTTATTTTCTATCTAAAAATATAAAAATCAAAAATAACTCTTATTTCTTGATTTTTTTGATAAAAGTTATAACAGTTACGGTCCCTGGTCCTTAGGCTTATGGTTCCTTGAAAGTTTTTCTTTAAGTGTGATGAAAAATGTATGGTATTAGGCATTTTAATATGAATTCATTTTTATTAAAACAAAAAATGAGTTAAATCAAAATTCATTACCATCTTTTTACTAGGACCGGCACTCGGGTTATGGCTCCTATATTATTTTAACTTAGAACGGCAGTCAGGTTATGAACCCCACTTATGTGGTACATTGTGCAGTAACAATAAAGGGAGGAAATCGTGTTGTGGAGTCAGATGAAGAAATATAGAGAATTTGTTGCGGCTTTTCTAGTTCTTACATCTCGAGCGAACTTTTGCTACAGTAAGAACGGAGAAGGTTTCGAAAATGTGCTCTCTACTACGTGATAGTATCAATCGCAATCAATCAGATCAGAAAAATTCGAAACCATATTCATGACTGAGTGCTGAGTCCAATCTGGGATGCTCGGTACCAAATCTATCCGTTAACTACTTCAGCCAACAGCACATAGAACTATGGAAAGAAGAGTGAGGCGAACTCGTTTATTTAAATAAGTATTTTTTATTATATCGCCTATAATAGTTGTTTTTCATAAAATCCGTCAGCTGATACTGTCACTAAAAACATAAATTTTTATTCTAATTTCTACACGTTACTACCAAAAGTATCGAAGGTACAAGGGAAATCTGGAATTTTTTTTTAATTTTTGCACGAATAGAACTCTTTCTGAAGTATAAAAAACGTTTTTTTTATCTTGGACCAGCACTCAGGGGATAACCCCTGCATATGCAATGCATTGTGCCGGAACAGCAAACCAGGGGATAGTATTAAGGGGACAGATGACGAAAGCTGAGAAGATAGACAAAGTTTTATTCAATAAAAGAAAAAAAATTTAAATTTTACTTTTATGTATTAACAAATTTTTAATTCCAACCCTGGAATTAAATTTTCAATATTTTAGGTTTTTAATACCAATTTAATTCTTCGCGAAGAATAAAATACGTGTAGTTCACTAAAAAAAACAAAATTATGAATTTATATGTCTATATTTATGTAACAAAACTATATCGATTTTCCAGCCCTGGAACAGAATTTTTAATATTTTTTATTTTTTCCACAAATACATTTCTTCCTGAAGTATCAAAAATGTTTAATTCACTAAAAAACGCAAAATTAAGAACTTATTTTGTAGCAAAAATTTTCGATTTTCCGATTCTGGAATCAAGTTTTTAATTTTTTTTTATTGCTAATCCCATTGAATATATCTTGAAATTTAAAATTGGCATAATACACAGAAAAAAAATCAAAATTAGAAACTAATTTTGTTACTTTTATGTACAAAAAATTTCGATTTTCCAACCCTGGAAACGAATTTTTATTTTTTTGATTTTTAACACAAATGCAATTCTTCTTGAAGTATAAAATACGTTTAATTCGCAAAAAAAGAAAATAAATTAGAAACTTTTTTGGTTACATTTATGTACCAAAAAATTTTGATTTTCCAACCTTGGAAACGAATTTTAAATTTTTTTTTGGTTTTAATATCAATTTAATTTAATTCCTGAAGTATAAAATAGCTATTATTCACAAAATAACCAAAATTCTGAACTTATATACTTATATTTTACATACCAAAAAAATTTCAACTTTCCAACCCTGGAATTGAATATCTAATTATTTTGGTTTTCAGTACCAATTTAATTCTCGGGGACGTATAAAATAAGTTTAGTTCACAAAAAAAAAAATAAATTAGGAACTTATATGGCTATTTTTATATTTATAACAAACATATTTCGATTTTCGAACCCTGGAAAACAATTTTTAATTTCATTTATTTATTACACAACTATAATTTTCTTTTTTTGGTCAAAGAATTTTAAGTTAGCTAAGCAATATTTAACAACAGACTGGAGAAATAATTTAGCATGTGATACTTGGATTTATGCCTTTATTACAATATAGGTATGTACGTATATTGTATGTCTTAAAAAAGTTTTTGTTTTTATTAAAAGAAATTAATTCGTGCAGAAAAAAAAATCGAATCCCAAATAGAACAGATGGATGTAGGAACTTCAAGTAAATAGTAAAGATACAATAAAAATACAACAAAACTCTTTTTGAAATAGCCAAGTTCCGAAAGGGCGAAAATAAACAAGTTGTTCTTAAATATATTTACTCAACATATGATTTATATGGCATATGATTTTATATGGTTTTTGCAAACAGCTGTTTAATTTTTTTGTTTCACTGTTGGCAGCACTGCCTAATATAAATTTTTTATTAGATAATTGGGGTAATATCTTTAATCAATTGTATAAATACATATGATATTGCTTTTCAAGTTTTTCAAAATTTTAAAAAGGCATACACCATTTCCTTTCTATTGGTAATATATTTATATAAAAGTTATACAACACGCGTTAACGGATAGCAAAGAAACACACCATCATAAAAATATCCCAACTTTTTGTCTCCACATATTTCGTAACGTACGTAAATTGAAGATTGACTCATTTATTATATCTATATGTATACTATATACCCAAAAAGAAGCAAGTCTGTGTTTCAATAACTGACTAAAAGCAACTACTTGTAAGAATTTTTGTGTAAAAATATTTTAGTTAAATTTTAAAGCCAGATAATAAAACTCTATATATTTTTTTTAAAAAGGTGCTTATTTCCCTGTATGAAATATATCCCTATACTGTATCAAAATTAATGTTTGCAAACTTTTCATTCTCTTTAAGGATAATATGTAAAAAAAAAAAATTATCTAGTATTTGTAGAACATACAAATTATTATCAAATTGATCATAATTTAAATTTATTTCTACATTAAAACAAAAGCTAAAATTATAACAGGTTGTAATTGAAAAAGCGCAATTAATTTTTGTTTAAATGTGTAACAGGCATTATGACAAAATTTAATAGAAAAGAAAAACAAAATTTTAATAAATTACTTACTATTTATAATTTAATTTATACATTCAGTTTTCTACAACACATACATATAAAAACAGTATAAGATAAAGTTAAAACAATAAGGAAATTAATAATAAATAAATCTATCTTAATGGGAACAACAACGATTGTAATATTTGAGTATTTTCAAAAACCAAAAAAAAAAAAAACTATTAGACGATAAAGAAAGCAAAAAAGAAATTGTTAAAACAGATATTTCGTAGTTTACATACACATGAACATACTGTTATGTTTAAGCAAAATTATTTAGTATAAAAACAATAAAATATGATAAGATTTTGTAGCAAAATTGGCTAGAAAAATAATAAAGTTTTCACCTACCCCTCCAACAACAAAAGAAAAAAAAACCCAAGTGTGCTTCTTTCGAGACAAGAATTTATGTTGAAAAAAATATCATAAAGTAATTAATAAAAATATAATTGGTGTTTAAAAAAAAACTGAAATACATAAAAAAAAATTTAAACTAATTCTTAAATATGTATATTGTTATTAAGATTAAAACAAATAAAAAATAAATTATGTATAACAAAACACCAGAGTCTATTCAATCAATTAAGTAAAAACAGGCAAAACATTAAAATTAGTACATGTTGCAGCCCACTGTGCAACAATGTTGGCAAAATAGAAGTAAAACTATTTCTGTAGTTTCACACGAAAATATTAATAAATATAATTTTTAAAATATGTTTTCGTGCAAGACTTTAGCATCGCATAACCTCAACAGGAGTTTTTAAATTTTCAAACGCATATCCTATTCCGAAATTTGTTACTGACATCTTATGACTATTTATTTTAACAGTCCAATTACTTTTAAACGAGTTCGAATTACTTTTAAACGGCTTTTACTATCAAATCTAGTTAGCTCTTGACAACTTAAAACCCTGTCGAGCGCTACCAACCGGGCCAAAATAGGTTTGCACTTTCGTGAGATATCGTGAACTACAAATTCGAAGATATTTTTTAATATTTTAAAGTCCTCCGATATTATATATATGATCTGTTATTGTTCTCTATAGGTATCGAAAAACTACATCAATCACTGCTTACCAAGGGGGAATCGGTTGATCTATTCGAAGGTTAATACAGTTTTATTAAAATATTCCAATTTTTGAATTATCAAATAACAGACGTTTCGGGAGACATGATTTATTTAATTTCATTCAAATCAGACAGTCTCAAAATACAAAATTTTTATACGCTCCAAAAAAAAAAAATAGGAGTGAATATGCCACTTTGTCATTCATTTTGAGATCCCATATTTATATTCTTGATCAGTGATGAAATCTAAGACGATCTAGCCATGCCCGTCTGTGGATATCACGACTCAGACCCAAACGAAGAGAGCCAGAGCCTTCAAATTTGGTATAAATACATGTTAAAGAGCACAGATCAAATTCGTAAATGGACAGAATCGGGCCAGAGGGGGAAAAAATTCCCCAAAAAAGTACTAAACAAACTTTTGAAAAACAACATAATTTAAACAATTTGTTTTATTGTAATTTTGTTAAGCAAATGATATATTTTTATGTCAAAGAAAGTCCAAAGCATTTAACTTGCAGCCAGAAAAATCCAATTTTGGACCCCGCCTTCTTTAGTGGGCGTTGAAGTAACATGGAGCAATATTGCGAATATTTAACAAGTTGTATAATTTAAGCCTACATTTCTTAAAAGTCTAGTATCTTCGCACAATTCCACATCACGATCTCTATACGGCCATTAAATTTTCTCTTCGTGTCTCTATGTGTGAAAAAAAAATAGATCGTCATCAAAGCACATTTGCAACTGCATGGTGATCCCCAGATATCAGCAGATCACCACGCCAGTATTGTTGTGAAGTTCCATAGTGTCTACAGGACTATAGTAGACTTGTGTCCAACTAGCTCATTCGCTCAGTTTTGACAAGAACCTCTGATCGAGCCTATTTAAATTACATAGGTTTGATTAAAGGTTCTTGTCAAAACTGAGCGAATGAGCTAGTTGGACACAAGTCTAGACTATAGGCTTGTGTCGAACTCATTCATTCGCTTGTTTTTGACAAGAACCTTTGATCAAACCAATGTAATTTAAATGGGTTTGATCAAAGGTTCTTGTCAAAAACGAGCAAATAAATGAGTTCGACACAAGTCTAGAAGAGACTTAAAAAGCATAGTCTGGGAAAAAATTTAATTTATGTCGAACTCATTTATTCGCTCGTTTTTGACAAGAGTCTTTGATCAACCCAATGTAATTTAAATGGGTTTGATCGTAGGTTCTTGTCAAAAACGATCGCATGAATTAGACTTGGGTCCAACTAGCTCATTCGCTTAGTTTTGACAAGAACCTCTGATCAAACCCATTTAAATTACATAGGTTTGATTAAAGGCTCTTGTCAAAACTGAGCGAATGAGCGAGTTGGACACAAGTCTAGTATGAATGAGTTCGTCACAAGCCTAAAAATTAGGGTTGTGTCGAACCCATTCATTCGCCCGTTTTTGACAAGAACCTTTGATCAAACCAATGGGTTTGATCAGAGGTTCTTGTCAAAACTGAGCGAATGAATGAGTTTGCCACAAGCCTAAAAAACATTAATGTATCTCGCACATCATGAATGAATCCTTTTTCGTGGTATAACTACAGTTTTATTAAATAATTCTTAATAAAAATTTACAAAATATAATTATTTATATTTAAGCGTAAAACTATTATCACATTTTTATAGACCCTGTATGTTTTTTTTGGTTGGCTTCTACCTGAGTATTCACTTTCTTAAGTTCAGTTTGAATTATTTGTCCGATTGCTATCCTCCGTAGTAGATGCTCTGGAATATCCATGTCGTGTTTCCATGTGTTTTTGCAAATCCCGGCGTCGTCCTAAATTTTTGTGACACAAATTGCACTGAAAACCCTCTGACGATGAAGTGTTGGCAGAGTTCTGCAGATGAAGGCGTACGTGCTTGTTCAGGTTACTGGGATCCCCGAAAGGTCTTAGACAGAATTTGCACTTGAGAGGCTTAAAGCCGGTGTGAGTGCGAATGTGGATTTTCAGGCCGTATTTGCGGGAATAAACTTTCCCGCAGTAGATGCAGAGGTGGCCTTGCTTTGACGCCCCCATATTACTGACTATAGCTTCGATTTGGGCTGCAGCATTGAGGGGACTCGTAGAGGCCGGCTGCAAGAGGCTCATATGAGGTAAATTGGCGCTGGATATTGATGGTAGAAACGAAAGCGGCGCTGTGCTAATGTGCTGGGAAGGTACACTGAGGTGGGTGGCCAATGCAGTCGACATTGAGGTTTTTAGCTGTTGCTGGTGGTGAATGGAGGCAGATGAACAGATTGGTTTAAAGGCAGAAAATCTTGATATGGAAGGCTGTGGCGATTGGGATGGTGATATGGAAGAAGATGTGCCTGATGTGGCAGGCAACACAGGCGATAGTCTTGATGATGTTGTGGCACTGGGTAATGGTAGGGCTAGCGGCAGCATGTGCTGAGCGTGATATGTGGCTTTAAGGGCGTAGTACAGGCGTATCCACAAAATGTCAATATTGTGGCGGCCGCAGCTCAAGGCCAGATGAATTTTTAAAGGATTTGGTGTTTCAAATGTTAAATGGCACAAGTGGCAGGTGTAGCGATTGTTTCCTTGTATGTTGAGTGGCGTTAGGAACGGTATTGACATGAGCAGAGTGACTTCTTCACCAAACCAGGCCACAATTTCATCTTCTCGCTGCAAGTCACGTACAATTCTTAAGAGCAGCTGGCCTTTGCTTACCTCGAATAATGCATTATTGCTGTGTGTGTCTTCAGACAATTTAATTTTTCGTATTATGCTGGGTGTCATAGTCAAAACGCCGCCTTCTTTTGTTAACGAACAATAAGCACGTGTTGTTGTGTCAGTTGGTGGCGTGCAGTTGATCAGCGATTGGGCATCAAGTGCTTGGGAAATTGTATCTCTTGGTATGGGTTGGGAAACATGCACTCCAGCTCTAACAATTTTTGCTTTCTTGGGAGACAGCAACTCCGTGCAGTCCATAGTGATCGAGCTAGGAGGAGATGTAGACGTTAACGAAGTGTTTGGCAACAAGTGTTCAATACGAAATATCATGCTGGGACTGCGTTTATTTGCACTTTGGGCAGGACTTTGTCTTGGCGAATTTTGACTATTTGTTGTTATATCCGATAATTGATTGTGATGCAAAGCTGGCAACATATTTTTTCATTAAACACTTTTTGGTATTTCCCTTGTCTAATTGTGGTGTTGAATGACTGAAATCTAACTCGACTCTGAGACTCTTATTGGAAATGTCCTGTGCTTTTATATGACGCATCTCTCATCTCTTTGCTGCTCACTACAAATTTGCTTTACTATAATCCACGTGTTCGAAGGAGCAGAGTAGTGTTTTGTGCCAAACCCTTATACGCATATCCTGATTACAATTTGTTGTTCGTATTAGAAAGCGTTAAGGTCTTTACTATTTGCGATTTACAAAATGATTTGTTACGGCTTGCAATGTCAAAACATCTAAACTCTATGATGTGGATGACGATGATGACAACATGTGCCAACAAGTGCTAAAATTCCCAGAGTTTGCGCGCCCTGCACTGCTGCCTGCCGACACTCGAAACTCTACCAGCCTGCAACGTCAAATGTTTTCCTTTACTTTTCGGCTTTCAGCGATGGTGGTGATTTCGTCGAAATGGTTGTAGCAAGTGCAACATCATGTTTTTGTTCTTTTTTTTTTTGCTGCCTTAATTTGTGTTTCAATTATTGTTGCCGTTGTAGCTTTTGTTGCCTGGGCATCCTTGTCAAGTGTAGATTTTCCAAAATGAAAAGAACTTTCTAAAGTTATTCCAATCACAGTCATAAGTGTTACGCCAATGAATTGTTGTCCGTTTAAGTTAGTTCATTGCTGGCGTGCATTAAAAGGGTTTTAATTGAATATAAACGATCGTGAATTGATACGTATGCACACTGACACACAAGTTCCTCCCCTTTCCATAATATGCTGAAGCCGGTTGCAACCACCCCTAACCACAGTCATTACCATTGACTAATGCCTTAATTATTAGCTCTGTTATTGTGGTTTAGGGTTGGTCGTGGTTTTCACTGTAAAGTTGTTCGTTCGTCCTTTGCAACATTGTGGTATTTTCTATGCGAGAGCCTGGCAATGAAGGCCCTATTGCTATTGTGTTTCGAATCGTTTTTCGAATCGACAATAACAGAGTCCTGTTGGTATCTGTTGCGTTGGAAATCGCATATAAAATTTATTGTATTTATTTTATTCGTATAATTTTTATTTGAACAATTTTATACAAATAATTTTTAATCGAATAGTCTGATTCAAACAAATCTCACTCCAATAAGATTATTTGAATAATTTTTTTTCGATTAATTTTATTGGAATATATTTTTCGAATAATTCTTACTCGATTAATTTTTTTCGATTATATATTATAATCGAATAATTTTGATCGCACAATTTTGTTGTTGTAATTCTTTCTCAAATAACCTGTCTCAAATAGTTCTCACTCGAAGAATATTATTCGAATAATTCTCACTCGATTAATTTTATTCGAATATATCATAATCGAATAATTTTGATTGCACAATTTTATTGTTGTAATTCTTTCTCAAATAACATAACTCAAATAATTCTCACTCGAATAATATTATTCGAACAATTCTCACTCGATTAATTTTATTCGAATATATCATAATCGAATAATTTTGATCGCACAATTTTATTGTTGTAATTCTTTCTCAAATAACTTAATTCAAATAATTCTCACTCGAATAATATTATTCGAATAATTCTCACTCGATTAATTTCTTCGAATATATCATAATCGAATAATTGTATAGGCACATAATTAAAAAAATATGTTATTGTAGTGAAAATAATGCAAAAGCAAAACAGTATTTGATTAAAATAATAAATAATAACGAGGAGGCCTTTTAAGAGTTTACCTCGATTCCGCTTCTATTATATATTCTACTTAAACTATTAAATATTCTTGCCCTCTTATATGTACATATGTATGTGTTCACTTTCCTAACACTATTAATATGTTTAACAGCAGACAACTACAAACAATAATAGCAGCAGAAACAATAAAAACTACAAAAATAGTTTTTGTTTAAGGATCAACAGGAAGAAAGCATTTAAGATTTGATGATGATGTTCTTATCTGATTTTGCTTTCTGTTATTTTAAACATTTATTCCGAGCATTCATATACAAGTGGGCATATTTGTGCAAATCCCAAAAAACATGTGTTTCAGGTCACATGGCACGCGTTTGCAATTGAATTGTTTTAATAAGTCATTGAGGGTGATATTCAGCTGATTTTCGTGCTTTTATTAAAAGGGATAAGTAGATGAGTGAGGCAGCTTCACTGAATGTTTGGTGTTTGCTTGTTTTGAACCAGAATCTTTTTTATATGGCAGCCAGGTACGTGAATGGTGGTATAAAAATTTTGAAATTCCAGCTGGTAGGGTTTCGTTTTGATTTTTTGTTGTGGAATAATTAAATAATTTAAAAAAAAATAAAGATGGTAGATAAAAGATAAGCTGTAAGCATTATACTAATAAGAGGCAAAAAGTTCTATAAAACTCAAGTTTTTTTAATTTGAAAGCTTGAGTTTCACTTAAGAAAATATAAACTTATTTTTAATGAAATAAAATTTTTGGAAATTGTTGTTGAACCCTCATATGCATAAAAAAATTAAATATATTTCAAATTTATTTTAAGAAAATTTTTTATGAAAAATTTTTAATAAAATAAACTTAAAACTCATTTTAAATTTTATAAATATGGAGGTAAAATTTTTAATAAAATAAACTTGAAACTCATTTTAAATTTTATAAATATGGGGGTAAAGTTTGTTATAAAATAATTTTATTCGATTATATAATAATCGAATAATTTTATTGGAAAAATTTTATTGATGTAATTCTTACTCGAATAACTTGATTCAATTAATTCTCATTCGAATAATATTATTATTCGAATAATTCTTACTCGATTAATTTTATTCGAATATAGATATCATAGTCGAATACTAGTATAACTTCATTAAAATAATTCCCACTCGAATAATTATTCGAATAATTCTTACGCGATTAATTTTATTCGAATATATCATAAACGAATAATTTTATTCGTACAATATATTGATGTAATTCTTAGTCGAATAACTTAATTCAAATAAATATGGTGGACAGCAGCGTACATATAACGCAGGTCGTCATAACTCTAAATTGTTCTTCCAAAAATAATTGATTATAGAGTCCATGTTTTAATTCACGCGTAAATCACGCGGGAGTAAAGTGAATCGTGCGTGCGTTAGAGTGATTCAAAAATTTAGAACCGTGCGTGATATTTAATAATAATATTCACGCTCTCAAAACAGAAGATAAGTTTTTTATGATTTTTTAATACTAAGGAAAATATGTACATATGTACTTTGTACATATATACATTGTACATATGTACATTGTACATATGTATGTACATACACACATATGTACATATCTATGTGTTATAGAGATACATTCTTCAACATGTGAGCACAATTTTACTGCTAGCGTGGGAGATTTTGAAAAAATGTATGCCCTTGTGCGTAAAATTACGTGATTAAAAATAGTGCTTTCGTGAACGTGTGTGATCGTGAACGCCTTAAATATTGCGGAGCGTAAGTATGCGTGAAAAAATTTGAACTTCATGATCGTGCGTGATCGTGAGCTGAACTTCAATCACACTCAGATCTCTAGTTTTAACCAGAATATTTATAGTGCAGGCTAATTTATGTTCGGCTTAAGGTTCCGTTGTATAAAAATTATTTAAAATTGCATACATTTTTATTCTTTTATTTTATAAATAACAAGTAAAAACATTATATTCGACCGGGTCAAATCTTAAATACCCTCCAAATATTTATTAAATCTAATGAAAATGTCTAACTGGGTGGGGACAGAGTTCTTTTATATAATATCGTACATCAACGCCCACTGAAGGGGATCCAAAAATAGACTACATCTTGTTTTCCACAGACGAACGTATGGAAATTTTTAGACCGTCTTAGACTTCATAACTACACTTTATGGGGTCCAATACTTTTGGGAGTGCATTAAATCTGTATATTTTGGCGTCTGTCTGGCAAGGGCCGTGGGGGAGACATTTCACCTTTGCCATAAGACTCTTAAAATAAATATTTGGGATAATTAAATGTAAAATTGATTATGTGAGTAAAGATAAATATGCCGAATTAAACATGTTTTGACGTAAGCAGTTACGAAACAACGTATTTAGCTGTGCAGTTAAACATGTTATGACGTAACGAAATGGCAAACAGTGAAGTTTTTTTTTTATGAAAATTTCTATTTAATAAATTTGTTGAGCATTTTGTGAAAATATTTACAGGCCATGAAAGGTGAATTTACAGGCTATGAGAGTGTGTGTGATATTGGAGGCATGCTTTGCCAGTATATACTCGTATGAAATGATGTATGCTTAACAGAAAAACTGAGTTACCAAAAAGAAAGTTTCTAAAAAATCACCCTTTGTATAGACCAGACATAGGCAAAAATACATCAACATTTTGAATTTGTGTGTGTGAGAGAAATTTTGCAAACAAGCGAGCATTCTCCCCACCCTTAAATAATTTTTTTCAACAAGCGCCCAAACAAGCGACTTGGTTGGAAGCTTGTGATAGACTGAATTGTGAATCACAATTTTTGTGATTTGAGACTAACTACAAATACGCGTGACTCTCAAGAGCGAATTTATATACATGTGAAGCGCGCTCACCCACAATGCCTATGTCTGGTATAGACGCACTTAGCTTACAGAAAAACAAGGCATATGTTTAATATTTTATTGTTCATAAACAATTAAAAAGCGAAAATTCCGAGTAGTTTCATTGGAACTCTGATGGGTTAATAAAAGTGTCTGAAATTTGTTTCAGTTTTAATTTTAAATATTTTATTCAATTACATATTTTTTGTTTATTTTTCACTTAGGTATATTTATTGAGAAATTTTTGTTAGAAGTTCCTAGTGGTTTTTTTGTTCTCTCCATCATTTTATCAATTCATTGAATTTTTTTATTTAAATAAAACTTTTGTTGTGTGTGTGTGTGTGTGTATGGAATATTTTATTAATTTGCTTAGAAATTTCTGCATATACAACAAATACATGCTAATTTTATCTTAATCTATTAATAAGCATGATAAAATAATTATGCTTTAAGGATGTAAAGGAAAACTATTGCATGTCCTTGAACATGTGCTGCCAATCACACGCACAACATTCAATGCTGCATCATACTTGTAACAGTTAATGCGGTATATTCTTGATTGTCATCAAACCAAGTGTCACCAAGTTAATTTATCATTTAAATTTAACTATTTAAATTCTTGGCTTCATTAATACCACATGCACGCACGCACACCCACACACACACACACAGAAACTTGTCACACAAGTGAAAATTTATTGAATGTTTACTTAACAACAACTCAATTTGTGGTGTTTGTTAGTGCGTCATGCATCACATACTACCACCCTCCTGCTTGGATTTCTATTTTGATCAGTCGTTTGCTTAATTTGATACAAATCTTATCGCATCATCGTTGTATGTTAAATATTCTGCATTATTATTCGGCAAAAGTAAGAGTATTTAGATTTTGTTAAATGGGCCCTACTCACAGAGCGATACACCCAAACAGGCTGCCAGCCAGCCAGCCAGAGACCCAGTCATGCTGTTAGCCATTATAATGCATTTCCAATGTGAATATATGCGGGCAATATTTGTGCAATAAGTGCGTGTTAAATTTCAGTTTTGAAATGGACCAACAATTGTTGGTTTCTAGGCCGGTAGAAAAACTTTCTCTGTCAGTTTAGCAAGTGCAAATGTTTTTGTTTGATTTGGTTGTTGTTTTGTTGGTAAAAGTGGTGGCATGAGTCTGCATGGTGGTTGTGTTAAATATTTGCAATGGCAGACTTATTGGGTGGTGTGGCATGGTGGTTTTTTATAAAACATGTCCTTTTGCTCGTACGCGTATGCATATTGAATTTATAGTTTATGCGATTATTTTTATACATTAGTTTCGGCGTCAGTTGGCCTAGTTCTCATTTACCACAACAGGCATTTTTTCTAAACGAAATAAACACAAAAAAAAAATCATCCGCGGCTGTAGAAATATAATAATTTAATCTTTTTCAATCTAATAATAAATGGATTTGGCAATTAGAACTTTTTGTTTTCGCTTAAAAGAAACTGTTGTTGTTCTATTTCCTGTAGATTTCTCTCAAAAAATTAAACACTTGAAAACTTTTTTCTATGCAAATCAAAGTGAACATAAAATTTTCGTTTTATTAGTATTATTAGCAGAAATGTGCGCGTGAGTAAAATTAAGCTCACGATCATGGAACTCAAATTTATTTCACGCATGCTCATGCACGGCAAGGTTTGCGGCGCTCACGATTACGCACGCTCACGAACACAATATTTTTAATAACATACTTTCAGGCACGATGGTAATAATTTTGCAAAATCGCGCATGCTCACAGTAAAATTGTCAGTAAGAGTGTCACAACACCACAGCAACGCGTGCAAATTGTTGGAATTTTTAATCAAAATAATTGTTCTATTCGTCAAACTCATCGTGTACTTCTTGCATTTTATGGCATACATAATCGTCCTTTAGAGCGGCTAATTCGAAGGACAGTATATCGTTTTTGGACCACATTTACTGTTACTGATCATGTGCATCCCATGAGACGACGAACAGTGCTCACTGCAGAAGCTGTAGTCGCTGTACAGGAAATCATTGAAAATGATCCTAATCAATCAATTTGTCACCGTTTTCAGCAACTGGGATTATGTCGTTCCACTTTATGGAAGATTTTTTAAGTTGTTGCAAATTGGTGTCCCAAATTGCGCCTTCTACGCGCCAGCCATGACGACGACATGGCAGAAATCATATTTAAAAAAGAGCCAGACTCTTGAAATTTGGTATAAATATATCTTGAAGGATACTACAGGTGGAGTTCGTAAATGGGTTGAATCGGGCCAAAGGGAAAAAAGTTCCCCTAAGAAGAACTAAACCCACCTCTTGAAAACAACATAAATTTTAAAGTTTTTTTTTTTTGTAATTTTGTTAAGCAAATGATATATTTTTTCTGTCAAAGAAGGTCCAAAGCCAGAAAATCAGAAAAATATATTTTTGGACCCCGCCTCTTTTAGTGGGAGTTGAAATAACATATTATATGGCAAAATAATGTAAATATTTAACAAATTCTTAAATACATCCCTTAAAAACTTAATTTTAAAGCTTTTATGACGAAGCTGAGATGTTCTCTGATCTTCCTCTGCCCTACCCTTCCGCCCACCTATTTGTCCCCTAAATGACCACATAAAATTTTTTTTATTAATAATGCTAAAAATTGACTTTTTAGTGTTGTTATGGCAAAGGTGAGATGTCTCCCCACCGGCCCTCTCCAGGAGTGACACCTACAAATTGGAGTTTTAATTTACTAAATATTTGGATGGTATTTAAGATTCGACCCTGTCGAATATAACGTTCTTACTTGTTTTTTAATAAGAAATACTAAGTTTCAGTTTATAAGTCATGTATTGGATATCCTATTAAATTTACAAAGTTTGTAAAATATACGAGTTCTTGCAAAATTTCAAACTCTATTAATCAGTATTTGTAACTAAATTTGATTTTCTTTATAAACGAGAATTTAATAAGAGAACTGATCAAACAAGACTACAGAAATTTTCATTAAATAGGTGTATACAGAAAAATAAAACTTAGAACGTGTCCTTGCAAAGTTTAATTAATGATGTACATCACCTTCGCATAACCTAAAATACAAACAAATTACATATCTCGCTCTACCCAAACAACCCTAATCACTCCCCCCGCCCTCTGCTAGGCAAAGCAAATTACAACATACAAGTAAATTGTGTAAAATAACAAAACCTGTCGAACGACTAGCTAAAACCAAACGAAAGGAATTTGAGAAAAATAAACTTTAAATTAAAAAGCAAACAACCCCATCACTTTTAAGCAGTACGAGCATTATACTTGTCAAAGGCGAATAACAATTAGATTGTATTCTACGAAATAAATAAATCTGCAACACCTGCATTTCCTTCTTGTGGGCACACACACACACACACATTCATGTACTTATTAATACAGGCAATTCTAATGCGAAGGATCAGTTAGTCCTCTCTATCCACTTTTATTCATAATGATGATGATGATGATGTTGTTGTATTTTAAGCTGTACTGTAACAACAATACACCATAACCACCAAACTCACCACCATTCAAAGAAAAACAAAATAACACATCCAACTTAAACCTAAACCCACTTCCGCTATTCCGATGAACATGAACTGTACACGCATTTTAAATGAATTCGTTAATGTAGAATAGATGTTACAAGTGAATGATGATAAAAACAACAAATTGATGGTGAATTCCTTTACAAGGGTGCTAAAATACAAGTTAAACTTAAAGAGTGCTATTAACTTCTTGCCTTAGCCAAAAGGGATGTGTGCGTGCAACAACATACGCTCAAAAAAATATGAAATCATATATAAAAAAAAAAGTTAACAATCAGCAACCGCATTATAAGGCTATTATGACGAAGTTGAGATGTTCTCTGTACCCTACCCTCCTACTCACCAAACCTTTGCCCTCTAAATGACGTTACAAAAAAAAATTCACTTAATAACCCGCAAAAATTTAGTTTTTAGTGTTTTATGGCAAAGGTGAAATGTCTCCCCCACATTCCCTTCCGAAGTGACTCCTATAAAATAGAGATTTTATACACTAAATATTTGGAGGGTATTTAAGATTCGACGCGGTCGAATATAACGTTATTACTTGTTTTTAATTAACGTTTAGGAAAATTGAATGCATTTAATTAAAATTATATATCTATTTGGTGAACTGTTTCTAGGACTTGCCCCATATTCAACATATCCCAATTTAGTAACATTGTCTCCAATTTATAACCATTTTAAATTATGTATGAATTTCTATTTTATTAGTCGAACTTTCACTATGTAAATTATACTACAGGATGTTCATTTTTTCAACGGGTTCAAGTTCAAACCTGTGAAACTGCAAATCATTTTTTATTTTTATTTCAATAAATGAATTTGTTCAAATTCCATTTATTATTTCTATTAAGAGTGGAATATGAGGAATATTTTCAATAATCATCAAACCAGCAGAACGGATCAGTATTATTTAATATAAATAATAATATTTAATATAAATAATAAATAAAAATTCCGAAATATTGAAATTAAAAATTAAATTAAAACAAGTAAAAGCGCTATATTCGGCTGTGCCGAATCTTATATACCCTTCACAGATGTAATTCTTCTTTCTTTCTTTCTTGCCAAAACAGAAAGTAGGTTTAATTAAAATATCAAAATAATGTTATCGGTTACTTTTATATTTAAGAAAACGTTTAAATTTTTCGGCTAGGAAGCTAAATTTTTGGCTTCTCTTATATCTAATACCTATGAACGTCTTTCGAAAATATTATATATATTTAATTTACAAACAAAACAAAAAATCCGTTTCATGTACCCCAAAAAGTTCTAATTGTCCAACCGTAGAATCGTCTTTGGTTTTTAATGTTGTTGGTTTTTAATACCAGATTACTTCTTTCTGATAAATAAAGTATGTATAATTCATCATAAAAATCAAAAATAACAAATAAAATGGCTGATTTTATGAATCAGAAAATGTCAACTTCCTAACCCTGGAACCGAATTCTTAATTTTTTAATACTAATCTAATTTTTTCTGATATATAAAATAGCTTTAATTCACTAAAAACACAAAATTTTTAATTTATGTATGTACTATTATGTACGAAAAGTATTTCGATTTTCCAACTCTGGAAGCGAATTTTTATTTTTTTACCAATGCAATTCTTAGTGAGGCGTAACATAGCTTTAGTTGACAAAAAAAATACTATTTTTAAACTTTTTGGTCACTTTCACGTACCATAAAATATATCATATGTCCAAACCTGGAGTCGAAATTTAGATTTTTAAGATTTTAATACCAAATTTGTTCTTCCTGAATTATAAAACAGCTCTAATTAGCAAAAAAAACAACGTCAATTGCCTTTTTGGTTACATTTATGTTTAAAAAAATTTCAATTTCCTAACCCTGGAAGCGAAATTTAAATTTTTTAAAATTTTCTTTATCAATGCAAATCTTCATGAGGTATAAAGTAGTTTTGTTTAAGAAAAAGTCGAATTTTGCAACCATTTTGGTTATTACATGTACTACAAAATATTGCATGTACCAAAAAAAATTTAATTTTTCTAACCCTGGAAACGAAATTTAAATTTTTTTTGTTTGTTTTTTTTTTATTAGTGCAATGCTTCTTGAAGTATAAAGTAGTTTTATTTACAAAAAATTGCAAATTTTTTACCATTTTGGTAACTTTCATGTACCATAAAATATTGCACTTGTCCATCCCTGGATTCGAAATTTTATTTTTTATTTTTGAATTTTTGATACCAATTTTGTTCTTCCTAAATTATACGACTGTTTTAGTTGGCAAAAAACAAAAAACAACAACATCGATTGCCTGTTTGATTACTTGCATGTATAAAAAAAATTCAATTTCCCACCCCTGGAAGCAAAATTTGAATCTAAAATTTTCTTTTCTTTTTGCCAATGCAAATCTTCATGACGTATAAAGAGGTTTTGTTAAAGAAAAACTTAAAATTTTTAACAATTTTAGTTACTACATGTACTACAAAATACGGAATGGGCCGAAAAAAAAATTTTTATTTCCCATCCCTGAACATTTTTTTTTATATTTTTAGTTTTTAATAAACCATTGAGACTTCCCAAAGCACGAAATAGGTTTAGTTTGCAAACATTAAAAAAAATAAATTATTTTTGGTATAAATTTAGCGTCGAGAAATAGGTGCAAGCTTCCCAGCTCTGGAACCATAGTTCGGATCTATCTGAATTTTAACACCACTCTATTTAAGTTCATTTCCAATCCAACGGTCCAAGAATGAAGTCTCTATCTCTTCTGGGGACTTGGCTAGACCTGTTTCATTACTTTCACTTATAAAAACAATGCAATTTCCCAACCCTGGAAGTAAAATTTGAATTTAAAAACAAAAATTTTTTTTGCCAATGCAAATCTTCATGACGTATAAAGTGGTTTTGTTAAAGAAAAACTTAAAATTTTTAACAATTTTAGATACTACATGTACTACAAAATACGGAATAAGCCGAAAAAAAATTTTTTTATTTCCCATCCCTGGAAAAATTTTTTTATTTTTTTAGTTTTTAATAGACCATTGAGGCTCCCTAAAGCACGAAATAGGTTTAATTTACAAACATTAAAAAAAATAATTGATTTTTGGTAAAAATTTTGCGTCGAGAAATAGGTGTAAGCTTCCCAGCTCTGGAACCATACTTCGGATCTTTCTGAATTTCAATAGCAGCCTGTTTAAGTTCATTTCCAATCCAACGGTCCAAGAACGAAGTCTCTAGCTCTTCTGGGAGCTTGGGAAAACCGATTTCACGTACAGACGGACGGACAGACGGACAGACGGACATCGCTCAATCGTCATCGCTATTCATAAGGATCCAGAATATATATACTTTATGGGGTCCCATGTGCATATCGAAGAAATTACACACGGAATGACAAACCTATATATACCCTTTCACTTTTTTGTGAAGGGTATAATAAAGAGACCTTAAGCTTAAAAATATCAGAATATAAAATATATAATAAATAGAATTTGAACAAATTCATTTATTAAAATAAAAATAAAAAATGATTTGCAGTTTTGCAGATTTGAACTTGAGCCCGTTGAAAAAATTAATATCCTGTAATATAATTATAACAATTTTGTTTGTCGTTCGAAAAGTATTAAAATTTTGCCCTAAAATTATTTTCATCACATATTTATTTACTGAGTGTAGAATTCTACATCGTATATGAATTATGCATGACTTGAGTTCCTTGTTTCCTTTTTTTTTTCTTTTTTTAAATAAGCAGGATACATATTACTGTACGTATTGATACATTGGGGCAGGTTTTCAAAATTCAAGCAGTCGAAAAAGTGCTTAAATTCATGTGCATACATACATACATACATACTGACACACATACACACACCGGCACTGGTTTGTTTGTGCTCTCCTCTCGTCTTTTATTTATTTAATTAAGTCTATAGTTTAAAAACCTCAGAAACTTTTAATTTTATCTACACTTAAAGCATTATTATTTTTGTAGCGTGCGTCACAATTCGAATGTTATTTTATGTATTTTGGATTGTGTTCACTATTCTTCGTCTATACCACAGCAAATCCGTACATGCATGGGAATTAAAAAATGCAACTCTGACATAAAATCTCATCTAGCTTGTAAAATGTTGATGTGGGCTCTCAAAAATTATAGACTATTAAAATTAATATTTACATTTATGTTAAAAAAAAATATTAGAAATGAATAATAACAATAAACATAATAAATTAATTAAAAAGAAATGTTATTATAGTTTTCCCATTATTTTCTCAGAGGTTAAAGATTGAGGTTATGGCTGCTGTAGAAATTGTCCAATCAAGTACAAACACATCTCGAGCTCTGTAATGAGATTTTTAAAACATAATTTTGGCTGAAGAAGAATACCTAGTTCCATTCGTAAATTGAATTTCTTTTAGTCAATAAAAAAAAGTTGGTCTAAATCGTACTTCTTTTTTTCTTTCAGAAATATTAATGTAGTTTATAAAGATTAGATATCAGCAGCCGATGGCTCTGGAAAAAGCGAAAGAGATACATGGAATATTGGGAATATTAATCGTCAGGGTTGGGGAATTTCGTACTAACCAAAAAGGTAATAACTTGAAAATATGAATGTGGGAACTTCTCATATTCAATTTTCGTTAGAATATTGGTTAAATAGTTGATATTCCTACTAACTAGCCCCACTTGAAACAGTGGAAAAATTGAACAAAGAACGCTGATGAGATGGCGTAGCGGCTTCGAAATCAGTACTGATCCGTTCTGCTGGTTTAATGACTATGAAAAATATTCTTAATATTCCACTCTCAAAAAATAATAAATAGAATGTAATCACGTTCATTTATTAAAATAAAAATAAAAAATAAATAAAATATAATTTGCAGTTTCGCAGATTTGAACCTATAGCCCGTTGGGAAAATTAACATCCTGTAATACAATTTACATAAATAAAGGTTCACTATTAAAATAGAAATTCATACATTAATTTAGTTTATAAAGAATTTCATAAAACAGGACAAAGAATTTATGAAAACGAAAAATAAAATATGACCCAAGCGACCCCCTTGAAACGCTCCAGGTTTAAAAAGGGCTCACTGCTTTCTAATTAACTTATAACATAAAATCATCTGCGTACAATCACAGAGTTTGTCCTTCGTTGGCAAAAAATAAAACTAAACAAATAAAATAATTTACTAACGAAATGAATAAGTTCATTGCCTGAGTTTATTTACATTAAGTGCATAATTTTATATTTTGAGATTGACCTCGTACTTGCGATATTAGCTTGATTTGTTGGCGACTGGCTTTAATCAAATGGGGTGGTAAGCAAGTGTTTCATTCGAGTGCTTGCGTAGTCGTGTCAATTCGGTGAAGTGAGCCTGCACTAATAACAACATTAGAAACTTGTCTTACGAGCAGATTGAGTGTGAGCACAACTAGTGCTTGTTGTTGGTTCGCTTAGTTAAATCCAACAGCTGACGATTTCTCAGGCGATTCTATTGGTTTCTTGTGCTGCGAAAATGAAACGCACTTACACCGTTAAACAAAATTTGAGAAAAATTAAAAAGAACGGTAATCATGAAAAATGATAGATATACACATAATTTGTATTGCTGTTAATTTAAGTTATAACGAATTTGTTGCTGCTTGTATTACAAAATTAATATGTATGAAAAATCAAATCAACAGATTTTTTTTTTTGATTTTGATTTTGAACCTGCAACGTGAGGTCAGTTCTTATTTCTCAAAGTCTTTAGACTACAGACAGACAAACGACGAAGTGTGTCTGCTGTTTATATAAAGGAATTGATTTCTTTTACATAAATCAGTTGTTCAGCATCTAGGTAAGACTTCTTAAAACACAAGAGTACATTTCACAAGATCGTTTGTTTGTTAAACTTTAATAAAATAGGATGAAATTGGTAAATATATTTTTGTGAATTTTCCTGTGTACTAGTGATTGGATGTTTAGTCGTTACAGATATATTTGGTTGTCTTGTATATAACATGGATAGAAGCAAAACCAGCAGGATATCCCAAAGGCGGACCACCGCCTCCTAAGCCTCCCCCAAGACCAGCACCTAAGCCAGCTCCTAAACCTCCTCCTCCTGCTCCACCGAATACAGGTTATATACCACCAACTAGTGGTGGAGGTGTAAGCAATTCATATCTACCACCTGGTGGTGGTGGTGGTGACGGTGGTGGTGGAGGTGGAGGTGGTCCTGTTATACCCATCCTAAAAATGGAATCGAAAATTGGTGTGGATGGCTCGTATATGGTGAGTGTTTTCATTTTATTTTTTAATAGTTTCTTGGAATTAAGTTGAGGTGCAATCGCTCCGATGAGCAAAACGATTTTCTAAAACAGCTTCCATTTTTTCTAACTGACTGCACATAAATCTTTATTAATCGCGGTTTGGCACAAACATTTGAATGCAACATTATTTAAAGAAATGTTTCGAAAATTTGTATAATAATCGGTTTGCCATAAGTAATTATAATAGAAAAGCTAAAGAAAATTTTTATTTATGTAGTTTGGCGCCAAGAAAAATTAAATGTTTTTTTAAACTTTAAATAAAATTTTCCACCAAGACAAATTAAGTTCGCAACTCTTTGCAATTTTAATTTAATTATGAACTTCATTATATTCTGCTGTATATTATTAATTAGTTCTTTCGAATAAAATTTTAGTATGAATATGAAACTGGCAACGGCATTAATGTGGATGAGACTGGCTATCTGAAAAATCCCGGCGGAGGAGATGCTGAAGCGCAAGTAGCTGAAGGTTCATTTTCATTCACCAGCCCGGAAGGCGAGACATTTGTTGTCACTTATATAGCCGATGAAAATGGTTTTCAACCAACGGGCGATCACTTGCCCACACCTCCGCCCATACCACCCGAAATACAAGAAGCCTTGGATAAGATAGCAGCCGGAGGCGGTCACCCAGGTGATGGTAATGGTGGTGGGGGAGGCGGCAATGGAGGAGGAGGAGGTGGTGGTGGTTATTTCTATTAAAATTATTTCAATTTGCACCAAAATCTATAATTTGTTAAGTTATATTATAAAAATGAAACCAACGACCTGCACAAATATTTTTACTATTTTAAGAATGTTTGACTTTTATTCAAATTTAAAAACAAATTATATTAATTTTACAAATAATTGTGTATTCTTTTGTAATAGATCAGCGAAAATTTATTCAAGTTTTTTAACATAGTTCCATTCTTTTAACAGAAATTCTATTCTTCCTTGGAATTCTAATTGTTCATTATTTTTATATAAAAAATACGCTTTTTATACAATTACAATACTTGTATGAATAGTGATTTTCATAAAAATAAATTTACTAAAAGTCACTTTTTAAAGTATACAGTATGTTATATATAAAATTCCTTTTATAAAAATTAGATTTTTTAAAGTAACTTTTTTAAAAGGTGAAGTTTATGAAAAATACGTTTTATGGAAAATATTTTTTAATAAAAGTGCCCCTTCTTTAGAGATAACTTTTAAAAAGGTACCTTTCAAAAAAGTACCTTTTAAAAAAGTACCTTTTAAAACAGTACCTTTTCAAAAAGTACCTTTCAAAACAGTACATTTTAAAAAAGTACCTTTCAAAAAGTATCTCTTAAAAAAGTACCTTTTAAAAAAGTAC
Source organism: Linnaemya tessellans (assembly GCA_951800035.1). NCBI lineage: Eukaryota > Metazoa > Arthropoda > Insecta > Diptera > Tachinidae > Linnaemya > Linnaemya tessellans. The sequence continues at coordinate 5,070,865 of OX637535.1, forward strand.
CTTCTAAAACAGAACCTTCTAAAAAAGTAGCTTTTAAAAAAGTATCTTTTAAAAAAGTACCTTTCAAAAAAGTACCTTTCAAAAAGATCACACCATCTTTTATAAAAAAAACACTTTTTATCAAAAGCACTATTTAAAGCAAAGGTATCTTAAGGATGTTTTTTATAGAGTGACATAAGTTAAAATCATAATAAAACAAGGAAATATATTTTTAGTATCAATGAAACGGGCTTCATTGGAAAAAAATTTATGAAATTAATGTTTAAATATGATTTTTGTCATGTGGTCGCCACAGCTGGCGACGATAAAAAGTACCTTTTCAAAAAAGTACAAGCGAAAAACAGTACTTTTTGAAAAAAATTCATTTAAAAAAATACATTTAAAATAATTTCTTCTAAAATAAGTACTTTTTAAAAAGCAACTTTAAAAAAGTACCTTTTAAAAAAAGTACCTTTTAAAATAAGTACCTTTTAAAAAAAGTACCTTTTAAAGAAAGTACCTTTTAAAAAAGTACCTTTTAAAACAAGTACCTTTTAAAACAAGTACCTTTTAAAAAAGTAGCTTTTAAAAAAGTACCTATTAAAAAATTACCTTTTAGAAAAGTACCATTTAAAAAAGTACCTTTTAGAAAAGCACCTTTTAAAAAAATATACCTTTTGAAAAAGTACCTTTTAAAAATGTACTTCTCAAAAAGCTCCGCATCTTTTATAAAAAAAGGCACTTTTTATCAAAAGACGCCTTTTTAAAAAAGTTAACTAAAGGGTGTTTCTTATAAAGCTTTAGAGGAAAACCTTTTAAAAAAGTACCTTTCAAAAAAATTACCTTTTAAAAAAATTACTTTTTAAAAAAAGTACGTTTTAAAAAAGGTACCTTTTAGTAAAAGTATCTTTTTGAAAAGGTCCCTTTTAAAAAAAGTACCTTTTGAAAAAAGTACCTTTTAAAAAAAGTACCTTTTAAAAAAAGTTCCTTTTAAAAAAAGTACCTTTTAAAAAAAGTACCTTTTAAAAAAAGTACCTTCTGAAAAAAGTACCTTTTAAAAAAAGTACCTTTTAAAAAAGTACCTTTTAAAAAAAGTACCTTTTAAAAAAAGTACCTTTTAAAAAAAGTACCTTTTAAAAAAAGTACCTTTTAAAAAAGTACCTTTTAAAAAAGTACCTTTTAAAAAAAGTACCTTTTAAAAAAAGTACCTTTTAAAAATAGTACCTTTTCACACAAGTACCTTTTAAAAAAAAAGTAACCTTTGTATGAAAACTTCAATGTATGAAAAGTACGTTGCATAAAAAGCACCTGGTATAAAAAGTATATGGCATAAAAAGTATGTGATATAAAAACTACCTTCTTTATAAAATATATATTTGCAAGAAATAGCGCTTATAAACAGTTTTTATAAAACGTACTTTTTATAAAAGTACCTTTAACAAGAAATACTTTGCATGAAAGGTACATTTTATAGAAAGTACCTTTTTCATAAAAAAATACCTTATGCAAGCAACACCTTTTTCAAATATACCTCCACAAATGTAGTGGCAATTTCCTTAAAAGTTAATTTATGCTATAATCTTCCTCTATCCGCTACTTTTTATTACAAACAATAAAAAATAAGAGACCGTTTCTAACTTATTTATTGGCCTTAGACTTCGATATATCTAGTCGTTAGACAGGTAATTCGATAAGCCTCAATATCAACATGCAGCCGCAAAGTATTTCTTACAAACATTTCAACTTTAACAATAAATTTTCGAATTAGTGATACTCTTGGCAGTTTAACTGTTTCTTTTTTTTTTTTTTTTGTTTTGTTTGTTTTATAATGACGAGCCAAACAATATGTTTTTGACCTGATAAACAAACAAAATAAAAAAATTCATTTGATAGCAACTTCATAATAAACAAACATTTTTATTTAACTTAATAAACCAAAAAAGATACACACACAAGCATGAAATAATGACGTCATAATTATTCAAATATCTGCAGAGACAAAATCTGTTCAATACAAACATATTAATAACTTCGGTGATGAGACAGAAACTAGCTAAAAGTATTTATTTATTAAGATTGGGAAAAAAAAAATTAATAAACTCTGTTCCCTTCTTGGTTGTTTTGATCATGTTAGTTGTATTTTGAAAAAGCCACAGTTAAAACGCACAGCATTTTAAAAGCGGCTTATTTTCTTGCATAGAACTAGAATTCTGAAATATAAAAATTAATTCTATTACTGGACAAGATGCAAATTGTAGCTGTGCGTAAATATATCCTTTATAAAATCCGAGTAAATTTAATTGTTTGAAAACCGTGAATATTTCCAGTTCTTTATCGTTCTGGTGCTGCTGCAATTGAGGGCTGCCCGCTTAGCCATAATCGAAACTGTTGATGGCCAGACGTCTTTACATTTTGAGTATGAATATAAATAGATGTTATTTAAAGGTGTCTTTTCTAACAAACAATTTTTAGTTTCAAAACTGAAAATGGACAACAACGTGAAGAGGATATCAAGTATGACAACAACAACAACAAGGCGGCTGTAAATACAACGGACGATACCAAGAGTGCCAGTGAAGTGGCTATGAGACCGGTAGAATATCGCGGCGGTTACAGTTTCATATCAGCCGATGGCTATGAATATACAGTTAAATACAAGGCCAACCAAAACGGCTTCCAGCCTTATGTTACGGCCCATAAGTTAGCAAATCCTCCAGCAATTAAATGAGGCTGTTACTAAAATCTATAATCGTATTTGTTAGTTTTAAGGTTTCTCAAAAAAAAAATAAAATTAAAACAATATTAAGCAAAAATTGTGATAAGTATTTAAAAGAATAAATAAACACTAATTTTCATTCATTTACTTATTTATTTATAATCGTTTTAATTTATGCAAAATTTCTTAGGCATTCTTAATCAAAGTCTCGAAGAATAACAAAAGTTTTTGATAATTGATTAGTTTTTGAAATAATTGAACAAAAGGATGCTGCAATCAAAAGCTTCTTTTAAAATTTTTTTTTTTGTAGTATAAACATTTTGTTAGTTTATAAATTAATGCATACAAAATTTTAGTCAACAAATGATCAAATTTTAATAAAGAAATTAATTTATATTTTATATTAAATTGAATTAAGATTTATAGGCAAATTGTTCGAAATTTGTTTTTAAATCTAAGGGAGACATGATAAATATTCCAAGGTCCAAAGGAAAGTTAATATCCGTTTTTAGTTATTCAACTTGCACAGCAGAGCAGAACAGCTGTTTTCGAAAGCCGCAACACTTTCATCATCAGGTGGCTTAGTTGAATGTATATTTTGTTAGCTAATCAATAAATAGCGCTTAGGAAATATTTTGTTTTGGGGGTTTAATTTTTAAGAAAATTATACGAATCGGGTATTTAGATGTATGCCAATTTAACTTGACTTTAGTTTAAAAAATTGGAAAAAGGACTATTAAAACTCATAGTGAGTTAGCGGAAAAGTTATTTAAGCGTGTGATCATTAAACGGTTTATAATGGGCCTCTTCCCTTAATTTTTTCAGCTGTCGTTGATATGAACTTTCGATTTATGAAGTTATCGAGAAGCGACAATAGTAAAAATCGTATATAATATCATATACATCAAGATATCTGGAAAAGCTAAAAAGCATTAAAAAGTTTAAAAAAATATCGGTTTTTGTCTTACTGTTGTTTGTGGGACAGACAAAAGAATTACTTTTTTTCGTAATTATATATAAAACAAAAACGAGTTCTGGTATTTTGTTTTTTTTTAACTTCCCGCTAAGAAAATTGCAAATTTTCCAAAAAATGGAAAGTTACCGGTTTTAACCTGTTTTGAAAAAAATCGAATTTTCACCAGATCTCGACGTTTTGAGTTTCTGGGAAGATTTTCTGACTATTCCTGAAAAGCCGTCACTATGGCTGTATATGTGTGTGTGTGTGTGTGTATTTGTATATGTGTGTCTATGTGTCTGTGCCTGTGTATGTGTGTCTGTGTGTATTTGTATATGTGTGTCTATGTGTCTGTGCCTGTGTATGTGTATGTCTGTGTGTGTGTATTTGGATATGTGTGTCTATGTGTCTGTGTCTGTGTATGTGTGTGGCTGTGTGTTTGTCTGTGTATGTGTGTGTCTGCCTGTGTGTGGCTGTGTGTTTGTCTGTGTATGTGTGTGTCTGTGTGTTTGTCTGTGTATGTGTGTGTTTGTGTGTGTGTGTCTGTGTATGTGTGTTTTTTTTTTTTTTTTTTTTTTTTTTTTTTTTTGTATAGAACCGGAGGTGGGAATCTTCAAAAGATACTTATGTTCCCTCATAAGCATGCACGATTCACCATCACTGGTGCCTACGTACTAAACCCACCCCCTGTTTCCTTCGACCACTCTCCCTCCGCGGGACTGCCGTTAGGTATTACTTCGCGGAGGGCTGGTTAGCGATTTCGCTTCATCTTATGTACGCTCGTTCGATCTCTGTCTCTCAAGCCTTCGTAGTTCCTGCATAACTACAGATATATGGTGGTTACACTCGTTCCATTTAATCTCGGAACCCAAAATCTCGTCTAGAAGCTGGCGGGGATTAATATTCAACTCCCAAGGCCCCCTAAATCTCGGGCAGCAAAATAAAACGTGCTGAGCGTCCTCATCTTCTTCAACACAATTTGGACATGTTGGGGATCTATCGTGCCCAAATTTGTGCAGATATTTCCTGAAACAACCATGTCCACTCAAGTCTGTGTATGTGTGTGTATGTGTGTGTATGTGTGTGTGTAAGTATGTGACCTGCTTATAACTTTTGAACGGTTGAACCATAGCCAACCAAAAACTAAGCGCATTTCAAAGGGTTTCTTCAAAATAAGATTTCTTGTGAATTGACCTGTTCGGGAATATCAAAAAAGCTGAAAACATTTTTTTTCCAAAAATTATTTTTTTATCATAATTTTTAAACTACTTTGCCGATGGACTCCAAAAACTAATCAGCTTTTGACAATTAAAAGCCATATCGAGTGCTACTAACCGGTTCAAAGTCGGTTAATGTGCTCGTGAATAAAAATTTCGAAAAAAGTGAATTTTTAAAGAAAACTCTTAAATTAAATATCTGGTCAATAAGTGTTCACACCAAACTGGTCACGTTTCAAGGGTCTCTTTCAAACTTGGATTTCCTGTGAATTGGAACCGGTTCGGAACAGTAGCTTTCGAGATATATGAAAAAAAAAACTTAAAACTTTTCTTCAAATGTGTTTTTTTTAGAATAGAAGTTAAACGGCTTTCCTGATCGGTTCCAAAAGCTCTTAACAATCAATAACAACGTCAAGTGCTGCCAACCGGTTCAAAATCGGTTAACGTGGGATATCGTGAACAAAAATTTCGAAAAAAGTGCGAAAATTAAATAAGTGATCAATTAGTGTTCTCGATTCTGTTGTAGGTATCGGAGAACTACTTTAGTGGGAATCGGCTGATCCTTTCGAAAGTTATAGCAGTTTTAAAATTAAAATCTATACCATTTTTAACGGTTAAAATTAGCGGCAAGTTTCAGGGATGACCTTTAAGGTCAACCGTTTTCATATTTTTTTTTTTATAATTCATTACCAATTCCTGCCTCGTTTTTAAACTATTTAGTGTAATTGACTCAATGAAGTAAGACATGAATTGGTTATGATTCTATTACCCAATATTTTAATTGCTTTTAGTTTTAATAAATTAATCTGTAATTTATTTTCAACCAATTAGAACTGGTAAAAAAGATTTTTTGATAAATTTCTTGATAGATTTCATTAACTAATTTGTAAAACATATCAAATTTATACATTTGTATCATATTATATATTTATTCATATGAACATCATTGATACGATCATTTCAGTGTTGAAAACAAAATCAAGTTTTTGAAATTGTTTAGAACATTTTGAATTTGACTTCTTCGCCAGGTGCCTTAAAAGTTTTCTTGGCAACAAAATATTTATGTGTTTCCGAAATATTTTTGTCTTACTTACAGAAGTATTGTATCGTCCAAAGATGTTTTTGACAAGACAAATAAAACCTCAAAACTTAAATAAATGAAGTAGTTAACACGAGACTATGAAGCGGAGAGTCTGAGTTTGACTACGCACTCAGTCATGAATATTGTGTCGAACCCTGCTGACCAGCATAAGTCTATGGTTGTGTTAGTTGCTGTCAGCCAGTTTCAGTGATGGAGGCATAGCCCTGAACATAACAGGCAGCGGCTGACACTGTCATGTACTGAAGAGCACAGAAACGGCCCTGTAGCAAAAAAAAAAAAAATTTGCCGTCGAAGTAAGAGCTTGATATATTAAAATAAAAATGAATTCTCTATGTTCTCATCTTTCTTCATCTGTGCTCTCAATATTATCCCCATCCTTTCTAGTTCCGGTGCGAGGTCATCCCCTGAGGGCTGACCTGAGTTGAAAAAAAATAAAAATTACTAGCAACTATTTAAATCTATTTTTTAGTAAAATTTTTACTTTAATTCTGCTGTTTTTCCAAAATGCTTTGAAAAACTAGTTTTAGCCAGTTCTTTTGGTCTTTATTTAAATTTCTTATTCAATCAATTAGAATATCTTTAGTTTTACTGATGCGCAATAATCATCCTCAATAAACATTTTAATTTATTTTTTTAAAGCCATTTAGGAAAAAAGAATCTGCACAATTAAAATTAAAAAAAAAATAATAATAATTTGAGTGTGAGTGATTTTGTATTTCCAATAGAACGATACAAGAAGACTTGCGTTATGCGGATGTATTCAAACTATTTATTTTTAATTAAGCACATTTTTTTAGTATAACTTCTAGTCTACACAATATATATTAAATCTAGTCACACTGGAATTTTATATGTATTTTTTTGATAAGCTGACGAAATACACACAATTTTATTACATGTTTAGATTCTGATGACTGACAGTTTTGATACTTTAAATTTAATTGCATTTTCAATCATACAGCGATTTCATGAGCAGCGATATTATTTATGCATTTGAAAACTTTTCGAATTTAAAAAAATTTCTTTTTATGTTTAGCAATAATTTAGTTGTATATTTTTGTTGCATAAAATTAACTTCGTTTCTTTTGAGCGAATAGCCCAAACTTAAAAACATTTGGTTAATTGCTGTGAATAACATAATTTTGTAATAAAAACCTAAGAGCATCTGTTTTTTTCTGTAAACTTGTTTGAATTTTTGGAAAAGAAAATTTATTTGTATTTTACAAAAGTTTGTATTGTGTTAGAGAAAATAAAAAAATTTCAAGATAAACTGTGTTACTAATACGAGTGGCTTGCACACTATTTTTTGGGAGCTGATAATTTCATGATAAAAAATATGTCCTAATCCAAAGGTATTTCCAACAAAATTCCACTAAAAACTTTTGCAAAAAAATATTTTTTTTTTACAAATAAATGACATGCATGTTTAATCCATCAATATATTTTCTATATTTTTAAAATTGATACCTACTACTTAAAAACTTAACAAAATGTAAAGCAAACGGTTGTGCCAACTACAACAGAGTAGCAGCAAAAGAGTCATTGGCATAAAGTCATAATGATGAAGAGTCAGTCAAATGTTAAAATGATGGTGATGGTGGAATGCCAACACAAAAATTAATCAAATAAGAGCTTTTACTAAACATCTGAAATTCAGTGGCCACAGTATTTCATGATCTGCAGATGCAGACATATTGGAGTTTTCCTTACACAAATTATTTTGTTTTACATCTTCATAAAAGCAGGCGCAAAATTAGTTGTAAACATTGGAAAATTTTAATAGTTCAAGATAATACAACAGCAATGAAAGTTTTAAACAATTTGGTAAGACTTCAAATTCAAATTACAAAATACTTTCTGAAGAACTAAATGTTATTAAAAAAAAAAACAGTGGATAGTATTTTTAATGTGTAATACTTGTTGGGCTTTGTATTACGCTAATAACTATGGACAGCAACAGCAGTATTTGCAGCCTGATCAGCTACAACAACAGATTCAACAACTGCAACAGCAACTAGAGTTATTACAACAGCAGCAGCAACAACAACAACAACAGCGGCAGCAGCAAAATCAAAGGCTGCCCGCACAATCAACAAATTTGAATATCATCTTGCCAAAAAATGTCATAGAAGATTTCGAGTATATACCCACAATTCAGGGCTATAAATTAAGGTAAGAAATCTAAAAAAAATATGAAATAAAGAAAAAAAATTAATTTCTTTATCTCTTTAAGTTACAAATTTCCGGATGGTTCAAGACGTATAGAAAATGCTTTTATAACAGGCCTGCGTATGGATGACTATGCGAGTTTGGATAGTAAAACCACCGATTTTACTGCTGTGGGAGTGGGCGGTAGACCTAAAATGATGTTGAAAAATCGCAAACTATCACCGGGCTCATTAAAGGCCCTGGCTGGTTAATAATGCATTGACATGCTTGCATTTCTTAGCCTATTATAATATACGAATTCATTTTGTTACATTTTTACGTTGTTTTATATGAATTTACCCCCAAGTGGCAATACGAGTATGTTATATAATAATAAGCTGTAACACACTTTCTTTGAAATTTCCTTATCAATTGTATTATGCAAGAGTATGTTAATGATGACCACAAATGTAAGTGAAGAAACTAAAATATGTTAAGCATTTCAATATTAAACAATTTACCCATAACCATGGCATTTTAGATTTGAAAAACAAAAGACTAAAGAAACAAGCACAATGTCTCAAGTGAGAGAGTAACACACTGAATGTGCAAATAGTTTGTTGCATACTTTCAGGATTGCTTTTTTAAACACTAGGGCATACCTTTTAATTTATGCTTTATTCCTATTTATTTGTTAGTTATTCCCAAAAATCCTCTGAATATCCTGATAAAAAGCCAATTATTATTCGAATTCATTTTATTGACCGTCCCTAGAGTCAATCTTATAGATCTGAAGAAAATTTTATTCGAAAAATCAGCATTGAAAGCCTGATGCTACAGCATCCAGTCAGGAAATCCAAGGCTTTGTAAACGGTCAGTTGGCTTTAATTGTTGCTTTAGTTGGACTTTATATAGAAGCAGGTAAATATTAGAGATGTGCAAATGTCGTGATGTTATCGTGTCACGTGTGTTTCACGCGTGAATTACGTTCTGCGTGATTATAAATTATTAAAACCGCGCGTGCGTGAGCGTGTCTAAAAAATTTGTAATCCAGCTTTATAGGGCGTGCTTTGTAAGACATATAATATTCACGCACTCAAAGCAGAAGATACGTTTTTTCTTTTGAATTTTTAATACTTAGGAAAATATGTATGTACATATACAAATCGCTCAGTTGCTGCAAGAACGGCATAACTCAAAATTTTCGATTTTGAGATATATGCGTTTTAAGTTTTCAATTGACTATAGCTTTGAAGAAAAATGAATAAATGTAAATATTTTGATATCATCTTGTAAATCAACTTATACAGGGTGGACCAAAAGAAACCAAGGGGTGTAAAAGTTTAATAAATTTTTTGTTTATTAATTTTTTTTATTTTTTCTTTCAGATTATATAATATACAAAATGGAAATTTTTTACACTAAGTATGAAAAATGATGTCTCTTATATGACCACCGTTTTCAGCTTCGCACTGATGGGCTCTTTTTAGAGCATTTTCCATAACATCTTTCAAAACTTGTGGCTGTAGCGTTCGAATTTCGGCAACAATGTTTGCCTTGAGTTCAAGGATTGTCTCTGGCTTGTTCACATACACTCGCTCCTTCAAAAAACCCCAAAGAAAATAGTCGGGTGCTGTCAAATCTGGCGATCGCGCTGGCAAAATAATTTCCGAATTTCGAGAAATTATTCGCTCTCCAAAAATTTGACTTAAAAGTGCCATTGTGTCTCGGGCAGTATGGGCAGTGGCTCCGTCATTTAAGAGACATCATTTTTCATCCTTAGTGTAAAAAAATTTCCATTTTGTATATTATACAATCTGAAAGAAAAAATAAAAAAAAATTAATAAACTAAAAAGTTATTAAACTTTTACACCCCTTGGTTTCTTTTGGCCCACCCTGTATAATATGTCCGTATAGAAAAAGTACAGTAAATAATTTTTAATAATTGGTTTTAGATGGAAAACTGTTTATACTTTGAGTTATGCCGTTATTGCTGCTAAAATGTGTCGTTTTTAATGCGAAAAAAAATTTTTATAATCAAATAATTTTGTTTTCAACAAAACAGTCACAACACAAAATATGGCAGTATATAAGAATTTTTACTACATAAAACACATTTTTCCTTTCCACTTATAAGGGCACAACGCAAATTAAGTCTCTCCTTCCGAAAACAAAACTATTTTCACACCTTAACGACTGTGGCGTAACTAATGATGTGTCGCTGTTGTGAGTAAAAGAAGAGCAAAACATAGAGAGTAGAAATAACGGCATATACTCGTCTCACACGTTCTGTATACAAAATATCAAAACGAGTATTTTACACAATATAGAACACGATATTGCCAATATTTCTGTATGATTAACTCAAAAATCGCGAATTTTGAGTTAAGCCGTTCTTGCAGCAAATGAGCGACACATGTACATATCTATGTGTTATAGAGATACATATTTTCACACACGAGAGCAATTTTACTAGGAGCTTAGGACGACTTTGAAAAAAATTTTACCATCGTGCGTAAGAGTACGTGATTAAAAATAATCTACCTTATTATGAATGGCGGCGTCGACGTCATATCAACTCGAGAGCAAAAAATTATCACTTATGTACTAGTTTACGAAAACAATTAATTACTCTTGGCAATCTCTTAGTATTCTTTAAGGCATATAGTATTTACAGAACAAGTCAATAGTAGTCAATTGCTGTCGACAAGGAGTACACAAGCAACAATGCCTTTGCTATCATGTAGAGGTGACGTCGATGTCGATATTTATAATAGGGGCAAATGTTTTCGTGAGCGTGCGTGATCGTGAGGGTCTTAAATATTGCCGTGCGTAAGCGTGAATGAAAAAAATTTACTCACGCTCACATCTTTAGTTTCAATATAATTTTTTTATAGATACATATTTCAAAAGACAAATCTGGCTAGAAACTGCTAAGATGGTAATACTGTTATATAATATAAATATATCACGATAAGGTTGACGATCAGTTTTTATTCAGCCTAAAACTCTGCTATATAATAATTATTATGTGCTATAAAAGTAACTTAACTAATGTTTTACAGCAAAATTAAATTTTTTTGGTAAAGCAAATTGGTCTTTGAAAACTTTTTGAAAAGAAAATTTACACCAATACCTCACTTTGCGCCGTGGTAACGTTCGGGAAAAAACACAACGCAAACCATATAACGATCGGAGATGGGTTCCAAGGTTACAAAAATACTAATTTTTATAAAGAAAACATGAACAAGGTAAACATTTAAAAAACAAGAATAATATAAAATTATACTATATAGAAATAAATAATATATAAACAAAGTGAAAACAAAACTGTATTAAAATTGTGTTGATTTAGAAAGGGAATCCCCGAGTTTTGAAGGCATGGAGCAATTATGTCGAAACAAAAGTTGTTGCCCTCTTTTACAAAAAAAAAAAAAAAAAAAAACAAACAAATGCACCTTCGAAAATCTAACGACGCACAGTGAAAATTGGTACTAATTCACTTCGAAAAAACGAAACAGCGCAAAGCGAGGTATTGGTGTATATTGAAGCATTCACCTCTATCGTGAATAACAAGGGGAATTTTTGTTCACATGAAATTTTTATTCCACTCGAAGGGAAAAATGGTATCGTGAATCTCCCGTGAGAAATTATTCCCGCTATCAGTTTTCAGTGAATGCAAAAAAAAGGAGAAGTTGAAAACAACATGAAAAATCAAAGAATTTGTGTTGAAAAATTGAAGTTTATGCAATAATTTTAAAAAAGTATGACTAAATATTTAGTAGTGAAATAATTTGGATATATTTTGAAAACCAGACAAAACAAATTAAAAATGTTCTTAATCTTTAGAATTGGAGCAACAAGTTTTACAAGGATGCATGCAATTGATTTGTTGCCAACAATATCAGTTTGTGTCTCATTAACAGATCTTGCCTCTAAAATAAAATTTGTAAACTCTAATATTCGAATTGTAATAGAAAATACTTACATTTTCTACTCTATTCCCCACCAAAAACTAAGTGAATAAATTAAAGGGAAAAGTGGAAAAACTCGCGGGGAAAAAAATCATTCAAGATCAGGGGAATTTAATTTTAGCGTGAAATCATTCACGGGGAATTTTGTCATTATTGCAATTTTAGGGAAAAGGGAAAAATTTCGAGGGAACAATTATTCATAATAGGGGTTAATATAAAATGCCAACCGAAAATGTTTCTTTTGTTTACATAAAATATTAGTAACCCTTAGAAAAATTAATATTACACGGTGGAAAAAAGTTTATTCAAAATTAATTTAGGAAGAGTTCAATACAGCAGCCATTGAAACCACAAAACAAAAATAATTGGTACAAATGGAAAAATAAAAAAGCGGTTTAGATTTGAAGGTCATTTTAAAAGAAAATTTCGCAAATATTTTTCTTACAGTGTATTTCATACACAAATTAGTTATTTATAAGGATAATCCCCACTTATATAATATATTGCAACAGAACTGAGGATGGAGGGGATTATGTTGATGGAATAGAGATGAGAATATATAAAATTCATGGCAGCTATTTTTATTTTATTATGACCCTTGAGATGATCTTTGAATTCAACAAAAATTGTTGAAATTCTAAATTTCAGATACAATAAACTGTAACGTTATTCTTATATAAAAGCTTTGAAAAGTAGAAGGACAGCACTTTTGCTTAAATTCTAATTAATTAATTTTAATTTTATAATAATTTTTATGTTAATTTAAGAGATTAGTTTCACTTTTTGCTTAAGCAGCCATTAATTTTTTTTTTAATTTTTTGGTTTTTCGTTTAAGGAAGGTAATAAAAATATCAACATTTTTCATAAAATTTAAACTCTGCTTTGTAGTTGTTGCCAATCGAAATGTGCCAAAATTATTTAATACAAGTGCTAAACTGGATTTAATACAAGAAATTATTACTAAGACAAAAAATAATAATATGTTAAAGTTGTTAACAAAAAAAAAAGAAAAAAAAGAAACAAATCTGCAAAACTTAAAAAATGGCACATGATGTATGCATGTATGTGTGCTTGTACCAATTTTGGCTGGACTAAAACCAGCTTTTTTTTAATGTCTACGTGTTTAGCATCAATGCGATAATTTTGCGGAACATCTTGCAAAGCTTCGATACGAGTTTCTTATATATTGACTTTAAGATGGTCTTCTTCATGCTGAAGTATTTTTTTATTAAGTCACCACAATAACAATAAGAAACTATTTTTAATAAAAGCCAACTACCACAACAGGGACCAGAAAATAAGTCACACTGACTGTTTGACTAATTGACAAAACGACTAACTGAAACATCTACGGCAGAGTCTACTACAGCATTCGCCACTACCACTATTACGATCACCAGCAATTTATAAATAAATAAAAAGTCAAGAAGATGCCTAAAAATTAAACAGAAAAACATGCTGGACAATAAAAAAAAAATTTGGTTTTAAATTTTATGGCCAAGAAGCAGACGAGAGTGATGAGGGCACGTGTCGACCTTGAAATCGTAAAATGTTACCCCCGTTAAAAGTGAAAGAAAATTAATGGGCGCTTCAAGTATTTTGTGAGTTTAATTTTTATAAATATTTAATTTTACCATTTCATATGAAGTTATCTACGTGTAGTGAAAGAAAACAGCAATAAACTAATAAATAAGTTTTAATGACCGGCAATTAAACACAAGGAACTATTTTAGGCAACAACAAAATAATAATAATAATAATAATAATAATAATAATAATTCTATTACTTAAATTACCGCTCACATTTAGATGAAATTAAATCTAAGGGACTGATATTAAAGCCGGTATGGCTTTTAAATTAACCGCACAAGGTGGACAACGTGCGTTTTCAAATGTTGATTTCTTTGACTCGTTCCCCCCTCCCAGTGCGTGGCAGTAATAAAAATAACTTGTTGTCGTATGAATATTTCTATGGATTTTTGTCTTAGTGCCACTAATGATGAGCTTATTGTTATTTTATATTTTTTATTTATATAATTTATTTAGTTTTACTGTATTAAAAAGCACCCTCCGCCCCTTAACCAATATGATGCAGCTTTGGTGTCCATCAACATTTATGTTGAATGTCAGGGCCATTTGGAACACGATCTTTATCTGTGAGCAACACGACAGCAGCTTTAAATGACAACTGCTGCTTCAAATATAAAATGTTGAATAGAAATCAGATTTTTTTTTTCACAGATTTTATTATGTGAAAAATATGTCCAAAATGCCGCATACAAATTTGTCCATTTAAAGTCATCAATTTGTGTTCAACTTAAAGTTTAAAAGTGTTAAGAAGAATAGCAATAAAAATTTGTGTATTATAGTGTTTTTACACTGACATGATTTTAAAAAATTCGGGGTTTAACCAAGAAATACATAATATTTAAAGTTTTATTGTAATTTTGTTAAAACCGAGTGTTAAAACCTGAGGGTCTACTGCGTAATTTGATTCGAAAGAAAATGCTTTCGAATTACTATGTTGACAGCATAGAGTTTCGATCAGTTTTCTATTCGAATCGAATTACGCAGTAACACCCCTGGTTTTACCACTTTCGAATTGGTTTTAAGTAGGTTTTAGGAAATGCAACCCTGTTTTTGGCTGTGCTAAGTTGAGTGCTGCCAAGTTAATATTGGAAACAGCTGGTATTGTTTATGTTAATAAACAGAACTTTCAGAATTCTCTAATATGGTGTTCAGACATGCATGTTTAATTAAGTCAATAATAGGTTAATTGAAAAGTGTTCCCACATACTCAATTAGCGTTTGACAGCAGCTGACAAAAGGTGTTGTTTACATTTTGCTTGCGAAAATTTGTGGTTAAAATTTTGCGAAAATGGAACAAAGTTTAGTTTTTAAAAAGAGTTTGCTTTTGTTGTACGTAATAAATTTTTTATTTTTCATTTGTTTTAATTGTTAATTCAAAAATTTTATTTTAAAAACTCAACCTCAATTTGACTCGCCATGTTTTTCTGTGAACTTGTTTACATATCAGTTGTCAAGTTTTATAAAGTTTGTTCAGTAGGCATTATGGTGCTCACTAAACAAACTTTTACAGTGCTGCATTTTAAGCTTTCCTCTATTTTCTAGACAATTAAGCGTTAATTGATCAATTAAGTGGCTAATTAACATTTTGTATGGGTAATTGAGTTCAATAATGCTGTTAATTGCGATAAACTCAATTAAGGCGTATGTCTGAACACCATATAACGTCTTTTGTACCCCCTAAAAGAAAATTAGAGGGCATATTCAGTTTGTCATTGCGTTTGCGACGCAGCGAAATATCCATCTGAGACCCCATAAAGTAATGAGTGATTCAAGTAGAGATCCTTTTTTTCAATAGCCTTTTTTTTTGACAGATCACGTGTGAGTCGTGTCATGTTATTTTTGTTTAGTATTGTTTGGCATTTCATAATGGAAAGACTTACGCCTGAACAACGTTTACAAATCGTTCAATTTTATTACGAAAATTCACGTTCTGTGTGGAATGCGTTTCGTGCACTTGGCTGAACTTATCGTCAACATAATCGGCCTACTGAGCGTACTATTGGCAACACCATCATCCATTTTGAGACCCAGCATTCATTATTGGATAATATTCGACCGAATAGACCACGTCCAAGAACCAGGTCCGTGAAGAAAATATAGCGGCCGTAGCTGAGAGTGTACACGAAGACCGTGGAGAGTCGATACGGCGCCGTTCGCAGCAACTTGGACATGATAACCGACTATTTGATGCCTGAAATTAAAGCTCGTGATCTCGGCGACATTTGGTTTCAGCAAAACGGTGCCACTTGCCACACATCGCATCAGTCAATGGATTTATTGAGAGAACATTTCGGTCAGCACATAATTTTTCGTTTTGGGCCGGTCGATTGGCCACCAAGATCGTGTGATATCACACCGTTAGACTTTTTCCTGTGGGATTATGTAAAGTCTAAAGTTTTTGCGGACTAACCCGCTTCGATTCAGGCCTTGGAGGACAACATCACTCGTGTCATTCGCCAGTTACCAGTCGAAATGCTCGAACGAGTCATCGAAAATTAGACTCAACGGATGGACCATGTGCGACGTAGCAACGCCCGACATTTGATAGACATAACCTTCAAAAAATAAATGCCAAAGAATGTTTTTTCAAATGATAATAAACATTCTCCATTAAATTTGAATTTTCTGTGTTTTTGTTTTTTTAAAGTAGGGAACCTCGAAATGGATCACCCATTATATATATTCTTGATCATTGACGAAATCTAAGACGATCTGAGCATGTCCGTGTGTCCCTCCGTCTGTAGATAGCACGATTCAGTGCAAACGAAAAGAGCCAGACTTGAAATTCGGTATAAATATATCTTGGAAGATAGCACAGGTCAAGCTCATACATGGGCTGAGTGTGGGTCAGAGGGCAAAAAGTTCCCCTAAGAAGATTCAAACCAGCCTCTAAAAAACAATATAATTTTTAGATTAGATTTTTTTGTAATTTTGTTAAGCAAATGATATATTTTTATGTCAAAGAAGGTCCAAAGCGTTGAACTTGGAGCTAGAAAATAAGAAAAATCCTTTTTTTTTACCCCGCATCCTTTAGTGGGAGTTGTTATATGCAAAAATGGTGTAAATATTTAACAAATTTCATTACTTAGGCTCACATGCTTTACAAATTAAATGTTTAAGCTTTTAGGATAAAGCTGAGATGTTCTCTGAACTTCCCTTGCCCTACCCGTCTACCCACCTTTGACCTCTGAGGGTGCTGTTGGCTGAAGTAGTAGAACACGAGACTATGAAGCGGAAGGTTCTGAGCTCAACCCCCTTCAGTCATGAATGTTGTGTTGAATTCTTCTGATCAGCATTAGTGCGTGGTTGTTTTAGTTGTTGCCAGCCTATTTCAATGATGAAGGCATAGTCACTGGTCACTGAACATAATTGACAGCGACTGACACGATCATGTACTAAAAAGCAGAGTAACAGAAGCATCCTCTTTCGTCGGTCCTGTAGCAAAAATTAGCCGGCGAAGTAAAAAAGGTTGAAATAGCTACAAAAAATTCTCTATCTTCTCATCTTTCTTCATATGTCCCCTCAATACTATCTCTTCCTTTCTAGTTCCGGCGCAATGCACTGAATATATAGGGGTCATCCCCTGAGTGCTGGGTCAAGATACAAAAAAATAAATAAATAACATAAATTACCCTATAAAAAAAGAATTTTTTGCTACACTTAATTACCCCAAAAAATTACTTTTTAAGTTTTTTCGGCAAATAGGCATCTTTGCAAAAATCAGTTTTTCGGTTGAAACTCCATTTTACCCAAAAACTTGTTTATTTCTAATAAATGAGTATTGAAAGGAGTTTCAAATGTGACGAAGCTTTCGAAAAAGCTTACATCACATAGATTTAAGGAAAAAAAATTTTTGACCAATTTTTTTGGAAAGGGGTACCTTTTTGCAAAAATCAGTTTTTCGGTTGAAACTCCATTTTACCCAAAAACGTGTTTATTTCTAATAAATGTGTATTGAAAGGAGTTTCAAATGTGACGAAGCTTTCGAAAAAGTTTACATCACATAGATTTGAGGAAAAAAATTTTTTGACCAATTTTTTGGAAAGGGGTACCTCTTTGCAAAAATCAGTTTTTCGGTTGAAACTCCATTTAACCGAAAAACGTGTTTATTTCTAATAAATGAGTATTGAAAGGAGTTTCAAATGTGACGAAGCTTTCCCCTACGTGCATTCCCGCAGTGACCCTGTCAAAATAGAGTTTTAAAATTGGGCACAGAAAAGTCTTAAAGGAACTCTGATCCAGCAGGTTAAACATTTTTAATTTATTTACTAAATATTTGGAGGGCATTCCAGATTCGACCGGATCGAATATTACGTACTTACTTGTTACACGGTCGAAAAACGACAACAGTAATTGGGGTGCATGTCTTATACCATTCGAAAGTGCACTTAAACCACAATAAATATTTTGTAGAACTGAAAGGAATCCCATTTTAAAGGCCAAGAAATATTCTAATATTCCACTCCTAATAAAAATAACTTAAATTTAATAAAAAAAATCATTAAACAATAATTTTCATATTGCAGATTTGAAAAAAAAAATGTTTTTTCTTGGACCAGCACTCAGGGCATGACCCTTACATATGCAATGCATTGTGGCAGAACTAGGACAGCAGGTTATGGGAAGGAGGATAGAGGGAGTAGAGTTTATGGACGTTCGATTTGAACCCCTCCAAGTTGAAATTGGCAGGAAAGACCTCTGCTAGAAGTTTGTGCCACATACGAACCGTTCGGCCAAAGAATGAATTCTCTCTGCACTGCGTGGCGCGGTTCACTGGCAACTCAACCACAAAAGGATGCGTCCTATGTGAAGTGCGAGGAAATTGAGTCCAATTAAGAAATTCTTATCTTAAAAAAGCCAAGAAATATTTATGCATTCAACCGAAAACAAGTACAAGAGTGTAGCGTGCGTCACGCAGGATATTTCCATATACATACAAGTAAATGTCTTTGTAACAGTTGCTACAAAATCTCATTAAAGTATAAAAATGTAGCCTATAAGTTTATCTTTTTGCTTGTGTTATCGTCGCAGATTGTAACATTTACAAGTTTATCTTTAAAAGGTTAATGGCACATTTGCAACATCAGCTTTTGAATTTAATAAATAATTATTATTTTATTTTTATTTTTTTTAAACTTGAAAACACTTGCGTTTAACGCATTTTGTGTGTTTTTCGTAAAAAAGTAAATCTAAAGTTTGCAATTTGCAACTCGTTTTGCAATATGCGATTGCAGAAAATGTTTTGTCATGAGTCTGCAGCAATATTTCTATTCCAGTGAATGAAACCTTTTCAATTAATTTCTTCAAGCACTATAAATAATTTAATTTCTCAACTATTGTATGGGAGAGAGAAGTTATCCCAAAAGAGGTGGCTGTTTTACAGAGACTTTAAACTGAAGTGGGCTGGTAACTTTTACAGGCTGTTGTATTTGTCCTGTCTTAATTTCTTTGCTACTAACCTCGAGTTTAGTTACAGGAACATCGGAAATAGAACTAAAGCAACCGGTATACCGCTTCTCACCACACCGGAAGTGCATTTTATTGGATATTATCATTTAGGAGGTCTGTGTTTACTATTTTGGCAACGTTTTTAGCCATTGAATTTTCACCAGATCCCGCCGTAACCAAAGTAACGTTTCAAAGGTTTGCTTCAAACTTAGATTTTCAAAAAAGCTGTAAAAAAACTTTTTTTCAAAGATGTTTTTTTAGAATAACTTTTAAATGGCTTTTCCTAACGATTTAAAAAAACTAATCAGTTTTTAACAATTAAAAACCGCGCCAAAATTTGGTTTACGAGCTCGTGAAATTATATATAGGGTCCGCCTCCCCCGGGCGTGCCGTTGGGGAGCTTGGCTATGATGTCAGGCCTCGCTCCAGCACAGATCCGGGGGAAATAAGAAAGGAGGTCCAAGGACGCCTCGATCTAATTAAGAGTTCAAAAGTCAATAGAAAGTTAAAACCTATTATGGTTGGCTTTCGAGGGGTTATTCTGTTTTTCAGGCATAACTTTTGCAGGTAGCCCCGTAAAACTTATATCTAAAACAGTCGAACGGATGTGCATATAAGAATCTAAAAGAAGTAGGTTCGCCTACGAGCTTGAGTAAGAATTGGCAGGTGAAGCGACACCTGAGTTTGGGTAGAAAAGAAACTAAAGTCGATAGAAAGTTTATAGAACCTACACTGGTTTGACTTTCGAGACTTCACCAGTAGTCTGAACTGGTACCACGGGATCCAGTACAAGCCTCGCAGTTTACTGCGGCTGGATATTGGTGAGGTCTCCCCCGGGAGTACACATGGTGGTTGTGGTAACCAACTTGGTAGAAGGTTTTTCAGATAAGGATTGATGTTTCAACCCTAGGGTTGGACTTCGGTCTGGCTGATAGTAGCAAAACCTATGTATTGTTGTGAATCAACAAATAAAATTCTATTGGGAGACTTTTTGCAGCTCATAGAATTAAGATCATCTAGATAGGATCGGCACTTCAGCAAGGTGTTGGATCATGGGACTTACCAAATCATGTCTAGAAATTGCCACCTGGGTGACCCGAAGTCACCTTCGTGTGGTTCTTGGGTACTAATAGGGGTGCTGGTAACACTTATTTTTTTAACCGGTGTTAAGAGCACCGTCAGGTAGGGCCGCATGGCTGGTACTGACGTAAATCAATGGCGTATATATAGGGTCCGCCATCTAACGTTTTTTTTTCAACTAGTGCTTATTTCATGAATGGTAACACTCAGCTCATAACTGATTTGACAGATAATTAGTTTTATCCTTCCGCTGAACGAATATGGTTGACCATCCAATGCGTTTTCTCTTCGCTAAGTGGGGCTGCGATGGACTTACAGAAGATGCCGATTTTGCCAAGAAAAATCATCTTTTCAGATGAAGCCCATTTTGATCTTGGCGTGTATGTAAACAAGCAAAATTGTCACATTTGGGGCACAGGAAACTCGCACGCATACATTGAAAAACCGACGCACCCAAAACGAGTCACTGTTTGGTGCGGATTTTGGTCCAGAGGCATAATTGGGCCATTTTTCTTCGAAAATGAGCAAGAAGTGGCCGTTACAGTCAATGGCGATCGTTATCGGGCCATGTTGAACGAATTTTTGTTCACAAAAATTGAAGAGGAGGATATTGGCAACATTTGGTTTCAATAGGACGGCGCTACGTGTCGCACAGCCGAAGCTACACTCGATGTTTTGCACCCTGTTTTTGAAGATCGCATTATCAGCCGCAGAGCTGATGTCGTCTGGCCACCTCGGAGCTGCGATTTGACACCGTTGAACTATTATTTGTGGGGTGCCGTCAAAGATAAGTGTTACGCCGACAAGCCAGAGACAATTGACGCTTTAAGGGAAAATATTCGTGAAGCCATTGGTAAAATACAGCTGCACACAATCGATAATGTGCTTAAAAATTGGACCGATCGTGTAGGCTACTGCATGGCCAGCCGAGGCAGCCATTTGAATGAAATTATTTTCCATTATTAAGCGGAAGGATTGCACTTTCAAATAAAATAAAGAAATTTGAGAAAATATTCAGTAGTTTTTTTTTTATAGCAATTTCAAAAAAAAAAGTTATTTGGCGGACCCTATATGTGATCAATTAGAGTTCCCGATTCTTTTATAGGTATCGAAGAACTACATCAGTCACTGCTTTCCAGCATTTTTAGCGGTCAAATTAGCGGGAAGTTTGCTTTAAGGTCAACCGTCTGCCAAGTTTTTTTAATCAAAACTTTCGATGGAACTTTGCTGCCACATCGAATTGAGCAAAAAGTTCGAATATTCCCAAGAAATTTCCAATATGGGGATTTTCAAGTCCTAAAAATTACATCTCTCTTATTGTGGATGATGGCTTGCTGTTTTATTTGGAGTTCTGAGAAGTGTACTGCCCTCTAAATCATGCGCGCTCTAGGCCCTGTTGATAACTCAACACAATTTTTTTGCGAAGTGCTCTACAAACTACACGACATTTATAATAATACCATTACAGGCCATTTTCAACTTGAAAGCCAGGGTGCGGATCTCATGCCTGAGCCTGTGACATGAACCGTTTGGTGAACACAATAACAGTTTCGCGATAACACAATGAAGTTTTTATGGATAAGGATGCATGATTGGAACACGTCAAAATATGTATATATCAGATCAGGGGCCAAATTACCGCATTCGATATCAATTGAAATTTGTATATAAAATGTATGGAAATTTCGTTCGATGTCGAATGCCGTAATTTGGCCTCAGGCCAAACATTGAGAGTGCTGTTAGCTGAAGAAGTTACCACGAGAGACTATGGAGTGGAGGGACCTGAGTTCGACGCGGCACTCAGTCATGAATATTGTGTCGAATTCTTCTGATCAGCCTTAATGCATGGTTGTGTTATTTTTTTCGCAGCCTGGTCACTGAGCATAATTGACAGCTATTGACACAATCATGTACTGAAGAGCAGAGGAACTTCACTCTCCTTCGTCGGCCCTGTAGCAAACAAATTAGCCGACGAAGTAAAAAGGTTGATATATACAAAAAAAAAATCCCTATTTTCTCATCTTTCGTCATCTGTACCCTGGTAATGCTCTGCCCTACCCCCTCCTTGCCCTTCGCCCCCTAAATGACCCTACCAAAAAAAAATTTTTTTTTTAATTTTGTATATAATCATCCCAAGCATTTATCTTTAGAGTTTTATGACTGCCGATTTCTCCCCTATCCCCCCCCTCTTACTTTGCCCCCTAAATGACCCTACCAAAAAAATTTTTTTTTTTTAAATTTTGTATATAATCATCCCAAGCATTTAACTTTAGAGCTTTATGACTGCCTGTTGCTGCCCTACCCCCTTTGACCGCTAAATGACCCTATTAATAATAAATAAAAATTTTTTTAATTTTGTGTATAATCATCCCAAGCATTTATTTTTAGAGTTTTATGTCTACCTGTTTCTGCCCTACTCCCTCTCCCTCTTTGCCCTCTAAATGACCCTATCAAAAAAAAATATTTTAATTTTGTATATAATTATCCCAAGCATTTATTTTTAGAGTTTTATGACAAAGGTGAAATGTTTCCCCCACAGCCCCTGCCAGAGCGACCCCGCCAAAATACAGTTTTTATACCCTCCAAAGAGAATTGTGATGAAGTCTAAGACGGTCTAGCAATGCCCATACGTTCGTCTGTGGAAAACATGATATTGTATATTTTTTTGGAACCCGCCCCCTTTAGTGGGCGTTGACGTACGATATTATATAAAGGAACTCTGTCCCACCAAGTTGAACATTTCAAATTTACTTACTAAATATTTGGAGGGTATTTAAGATTAGACCCGGTCGAATATAACGTTTTTACTTGTTTTTTTTTAAGTGGAATATTTAAAATATTTTTAATAATTATCAAACTGATTTCAAGGACGCTACGCAATTTCATCAGAATTCTTTGTGCAGTCGTCTTTTACATTTGAGAGAATATCATCTAATTAACCAATTGTTTTAAGCCAAATAGAATATGAAAGCTTCTTGTAGTCAATTTGTAAGTTAACACACTTTTGCTTAGTACAAAATTCCCCCTCATCTCTAAAGATTTTTACTATTTCAAATATTCCATTTTTCATGATTGAAAAAAAAGTTCCTTTTTACATATTGCATTTGGCATATACTGAAAGTGCTTAAGCTAAGGAATATTTCAGAGAAACAGAAATTATATTAAAATAGCAGCCCATGCAAGAAATGCACTTTTACATTTAAGTAAAAATAATAAAATTTAAAAAATACATGTTTTTCTCCATAAAACACCGCACTACTGACAAGTCAAAGACACAGCAGATGAAACTGAAACTGAATCTGAAGATGCTACCAGCGAATGGTACACGTTTTACAGCAGAAAAACAAAAAAATAAATAAATAAATAAATAAAACATTAAATGCTCCTAACAAATAAAAATAATAATAAATAAGCCAAACAAATGGAGAAAAAGACGTTAAAGAAGAAGAAGAAGATGCTGATGATGATGATGCTGATGATGGCGATGAGCTTGATAATAAATATGCAATTGCAACTTAACTGGTTTTCGTGACACTCATAACCGACATTCCACAAACCAACCAGCCAGCCAGCCAGCGCACAGTGGGGTGAATGGTAGAGAAAATGGCGATTATTTCATAGAACTCGTAATTTTAAAATGTTGTTATTTTTTATTGATGAGTATTAATAAATACATAAAAAACCAGCATTTAAAACAAAAATTTTGAAAAAAAAATTCTTAACCTTTTCTGGGCTTTTTTGTATTTTGGAAAAAATGGTCTTATTTGACTATTTTTGCTGTAACTTTGGAATGAAAAACGATAAATTAGTAAATTAAATTGTAAATTAGAGCATACTTTAAGTGCCTTTAGAAAAAATAATAAAAAAAAACTTGTTTTTTTCTTTGGTTCTTTTTTCACATTAATTTTTAGCAACCGGAATTCTCTCACAAAAACCTTCATAACTCAAAAATCGCACAAATGCGCAAAAATAGGTATTCTGGGATTTATTAGCTAAAATCTGATATTTTAACAGCATAAAAGCATTCTTTCCTGCACTCATCCGCAAAGTTGTTGAAACTCAATGTATATATCAAAAATACCACATTTTTGGAGACATTTAATATATTTTTTTTAATATATCTAAGGGCCATTATTACAACTTACAAATAGTTAACAATATGATGCTATCTGGCAGATAAATTTTATTTGATTATTACAAGTTAAAATTAACCTTAATGGTAACTGATAAGTTAACAGGAGGTTGATCCTCATGATAACTTTCAAAGTTAACTTTAAGCAAATGAAGCTGCCATATTTTCTTCTGAAAATATGGTAACTTTAACAACATTTTTATGTCAAATTAAATAATTCTAACTTTTCAACCTAAAAATGGACAATAGACAACGTTTATTTTATTTAAATAATTTAGAACATATTTTTCGCTTTCTTTCTTTCCGATTCAGTCGTATTATTTAGTTTCGACATTATTTGCAATAACACAATTTACGCAAACAACAAAAGCACTTAACACAAGTAGCAAAATAATTTAACACACAGCAAATATAATAACGTTTTCAATTTAAGAAATAAACAAAAGTTAATCGTTGCCACTACGCTTTTTTAAAATCACTAATAGTAGTCGATATCCACCGCAATGTTGCCACAATATAAAGGGTGTTTTTTTAAGCTAGATAGAACTTTAAATTGTAAAAAGTAACACAAAAAATTTAATTTTTATGAAACTTTTTTTTTATTTGTTTCAGTATACTCTGACAAATCATCATGAATAGACTCACGCTTGAACAACGCTACGAAATTATCCAAATTTACTTTGAAAATCAGTCGTCGATTCGCGCAACTTATAGACGACTTCGTCATTTGTATGGCGTACATAATCGTCCATCTGAACAAGCCATTCGTCGAACTGTGGATTTGTTAATAAGCAAAATTGCCGCATATGGAGTGAGACCAATCCACAAGAGACCCTACAGACTCCATTACATCCAGAAAAATGCACCGTATGGTGCAGTTTTCACGCTGGTGGCATCATCGGACCTTATTTCTTCAAAAATGGGGCCGTAGCTCGCGTTACAGTCAATGGAGATCGTTACCGCACCATGATCAATGATTTTTTGTTTGAAAATATGGATGACATTGATCCGGAGGAGATGTGGTTTCAACAGGATGGCGCTACGTGCCATACGGCGAACGCAACCATCGACTTATTGAAATCAAAATTTGGCGATAAGTTGATTTCGAGAAATGGACCTGTCAATTGGCCTCCAAGGTCGTGCGATTTGACACCTCTCGATTATTTCCTGTGGGGCTACGTGAAGTCACTGGTTTATGCTGATAAACCAACAACAATTGACGCCTTGGAGGCCAGCATTGTTCGTGTTATTCGTGACATACGGCCAGCAGTGCTCGAAAAACTGGCCCAAAATTGGACGTCCAGAATGCACTTCGTCAAGAACAGCCGCGGTGCCCATATGCCCCAAATCATGTTCAAATGTTAATGTCATGTATTGATCTTTCGAATAAAAAAAATGTTGATTACAATTTAATTTTTTGTGTTATTTTTTACAATTTAAAGTTCTATCGGGCTTAAAAAAACACCCTTTATAAATTAAATTTTTTATTTTATCTGACAGTTGTAATAATGGAAAAACTTTAAAGGTCACTTTATAGTTCACGTTAGCTAATTTTAAGGTTAACTATTGGGAACTTTATCGTTAAGTTGTAATAGTGGCCCTAAAACATTTATCTAAACAAAAAATAATTTTTTAAATGCTCATATAGCTGAAGTTGACGGTTCCATTATAAAACTTTTACTTATAGAAAGAAATCTTAACAAAAACTATAATCACTTGAAATTAGGGATGTAACGATACGCCGTTTTGCCAATCCGATACCGATACTCAAAAAGAAATATCGCCGATACCGATTCCGATACCGATACGCATATTGAAATTGAACTCAACTTAAAATTAACAAAACTCAAGTAGAGTAATTCTTTTATTATACAAAATTACAGTGTAAGAGATTATTAATATTTAAAATTGATATTTGAATTCATTCTGAAATTAACAAAAACAAATTATTTTTTTTTTTAACAAAATAATAGTGTAAACGATTTTTAATGAATCCATTCAAACTGAATGTCATATTGTTTATTTTCTAAAATCATCCAAATTTTCAATACAACGGTTAGTAAAAAAATTGAATTGTTTGCTCAAAACAGCTCTAAAAAAATGTTAGAAGTATCGTCGTATCGACTTTAAAATATCGCCGATATCGATATATCGGCAAATCAGAAGTATCGCCGATATATCGGAATCGGTATCGGTATCGGTTACATCCCTACTTGAAATATCAAAATTTTCTCTTGTAATCAATGCGCGCAAAAATAACAAAAATGATTGAACTTTGAACTCACACTGCAAATAAACTAAACTACCTAGAACTTTTATTTTAGCAGTTAGTGATGTAGAATTTTATCTATTTTCATATGGTACCAAATACCATGAAAGTTGTGAAAGTTAAAGTTAATCTTTTGAATTAATGGCCACTTGTGAGGGCTTTCACCCCACAGTGCAGCGAGCCAACCAAGAAATTCAAATGAACGCAACAGAAGAAACACTTATGGATGAATGGATGATTGGATAGATGGATGGATGGATGGACGGATGGATCGATCGTTGGACATGGCAACAACCAACGCGTACTTGTATTTTATTTTCATGTTAAATATTACAAATTTATTTAAAAAACAAAAAAAACTGAAAACTTGTTTTGGTTTAGCGAATCTTCAATTCGCAACAACAACACCACAACCAAAATTTACTAATTATTCTAAAAAATTACAACAACAACAACAACAGCATGCATATTTTAGAACAATACATGCAGCGCACAACATTGAATTAGAGATTAGGAACAGCAACAACAACAAAATTTATTAATAAAAAATTATTAATATATTTGTATTGATCAAACACGGTCAGGCAGGCAGACATGCGCTCTTAGTGACTTGTGTGTGTGTGTGTGTAGAAGTATGTATGCATGCATGTGTGTGTGTGTGTGTAAATGTCAGTTAAGTATGTAAATGTTTGTATGTTTGCTTCCATACAATTACAACGTCATTGCAAGGTAATATGAATAAAACAAGAACTCCAACCGATAGACAACCGGACAGACAATTAAAGACTTATTCACTTTTGTCTTTCTGTGGCTGCAAACCAAACGCATTATTAAAGTTAAATAAATGACGATGGCACATCTTAAAGTTACAAAGTAATGAAGAAGAAAAAAGCATATGTGGAAATCTTGGGTGACTCTGATGTTTTTAAAGTTCAAATACCCGGTTAAGTGTGTTGAATAATTATGCGAATGAGCGTACTGGGCACGCTACCCGTTCTGTGTTGGTGCTATTGGTATTTTAAGACTGTCGTTTACCTCATGGAAGAATAAAATGAAGAGAAATTGAAAAAAGAATTGAAGCTTACATTCACTTTGCCATTCCGTGTGGAACATTTGAAAGAAAAACAAAATTTTTAAATTGTTTGTTGTTTCGCATGCAATTGTAAGAAAGAAAGAAGTGTTTCGAAATCGTGAAATAGGCAATTAATTGCGATTTAATTTTTATAACCTCCAAAAATGAATTGGAGAGTCTATTCACTTTGTCTTTCCGTGTGGAACGCAGCGAAATATCCGTCTGACACCCCTCAAGTATATAAATTCTTGATTCAGTGTTGAAATCTAAGACGATCTGAGCATTTCCGTCCGTCCGTCTGTGGAAATCCCAATTCAGTCCAAAAGAAAAGAGCCAAACTCTTGAAATTTGGTATAAATATATCTTGAAGGATAGCACAGGTCAAGTTCTTCGTAAATGGGCTGAATCGGGACAGAGGGGAAAAAGTTCCCCTAACAAGAACTAAACCAACCTCTAAAAAACAACATAATTTTTTTTTGTAATTTTGTTAAGCAAATGATATATTTTTATGTCAAAGAAGGTCCAACACGTTAAGCTAGGAGCCATAAAATAAAAATATATATAATTTTGGACCCCGCCCTCTTTAGTGGGCGTTATTATATGCAAAAATAGTGTAAAAATTTAATAAATTGTTTTACTTAAGCCTTAAAAATAACATTTTTAAACTTTAATGACGAATATGAGACGTAACCTGGTACTCTTCTGACCTACCCCCTCCTCTCCTTTGCCACCTAAATGACCCTTCCAAAAAAATATATATATATATATAAATAAATAAAGGGTCCGCCAAATAATTTTTTTTTTTGAAAATGCTATAAAAAAAAACTACTGAATATTTTCTCAAATTTCTTTTTTATTTGAAAGTGCAATCCTTCCGCTTAATAATGGAAAATAATTTCATTCAAATGGCTGCCTCGGCTGGCCATGCAGTAGCCTACACGATCGGTCTAATTTTTAAGCACATTATCGATTGTGTGCAGCTGCATTTCACCAATGGCTTCACGAATATCGTCCTTTAAAGCGTCAATTGTCTCTGGCTTGTCGGCGTAACACTTATCTTTGACGGCACCCCACAAATAATAGTCCTACGGTGTCAAATTGCAGCTCCGAGGTGGCCAAACGACATCAGCTCTGCGGCTGATAATGCGATCTTCAAAAACAGGGCGCAAAACATCTAGTGTAGCTTCGGCTGTGTGGCACGTAGCGCCGTCCTATTGAAACCAAATGTTGCCAATATCCTCCTCTTCAATTTGTGTGAACAAAAATTCGTTCAACATGGCCCGATAACGATCGCCATTGACTGTAACGGCCACTTCTTGCTCATTTTCGAAGAAAAATGGCCCAATTATGCCTCTGGACCAAAATCCGCACCAAACAGTGATTCGTTTTGGGTGCGTCGGCTTTTCAATGTATGCGTGCGGGTTTTCTGTGCCCCAAATGCGACAATTTTGCTTGTTTACATACCCGCCAATAACAAAATGAGCTTCATCTGAAAAGGTGATTTTGTTTTGGCAAAGTCGGCATCTTCTGTAAGTCGATTGCAGGCCCACTTAGCGAAGCGAAAACGCATTGGATGGTCAACCATATTCGTTCAACGGAAGGATAAAACTAATTATCTGTCAAATCAGACATGAGCTAAGTGGTACCTACCATTCACGAAATAAGCACTAGTTAAAAAAAACGTTATATTGCGGACCCTACATATTTTTGATCAGTGATAACATCTAAGAGGATACGAGCACGTCCGTCTGTGGAAGGACCAGATCCTTGAAATTCAGTATAAATATATTATGAAAGATAGCGCACCTTAAGTTCGTAATTGGGCTGAAACGGGACAGAGGGGAATAAGTTCCCCTAAGAAGAACTAAACCAACCTCTAAAAAACAACATAATTTTTAAAGTTTTTTTTTCGTAATTGTATTAAGCGAATGATATATTTGATTGTCAAAGCAGGTCTAACGCGTTAAACTTGGTGCCATAAAATTAAAAAATATAAAATTTTGAACACCGCCCTCTTTAGTGGGCTTTATTATATGCAAGGCCTGCTATACTTATTCTGTTGTGATTCTTGAAAATAGTTTGTAATTTACAAATTGTGAATTCTCAGATGGTTTTAAGAAGTATTTGCATAAGATAGGAGGTTTTTAACTTTTCAAAACTGTGATTAAAGTCTACTGATGATATATATATATATATATATATATATATATATATATATATATATATATATAAATTATAAAAATTTATGTGTTTGAAGATAAATATGCCGAGTTAAATATGTTTTGACGTAAGCAGTTACGAAGTGAAGTTAAATATGTTATGACGTAACTAAATGGCAATCAGTGAAATATTTTTTTGTATGAAAATTAATATTTATATACAAAATTATTATCCCATAGATCATTTTGGTATATACTTTCAATGCATGCCAACTGCTTATTTGGCCACTTGGGCCAAAATCCCTCTAAAATCAGATACACTCTCATGGCCTGTAAGTTGACCTTTCATGACCTGTAAATATTTTCACAAACTCAATTCAGCTATTCCAATTGTTGTGTTGTGATAGAAGACACGCCCATAATCAATTTTTATTTACTGTCAAAACGCCGAAACACGTATATATTTTTGTTTTTGGTCTTCCCTACAAGAATCAATTGTCGGAACCCCGTAATTTGTTTTCATGTTGAACAGTGTTATTTGAGAAATTACAAAAATTTTAAAACATAAAATGTTTTTAAGAACTAGGCGTAAAACTATAGTCTTTGGTTGAGCTATTTAACTTGTACCAAATTAGTCGTGGTGGTACCACGGGGCCAACAAAGTCGTAATTGTACCAAAAAAAAGTACAAATATGTCATTGATTTAACGTCAGTACCTGCCTTGCGGCCTAACCTGACGATGCTCTTAACATCGGGTGAAAATTAAGTGTTACCATTACCCTTCTTAGCACCCAAGAACCACACGAAAGCGACCTCGGGTCGCCCAGGTGGCAATTTCTAGAACATGATTTGGTAAGTCCCATGATCCAATAACTTGCTAGAGTGCCGATCCTATCTAGATGATCTTTTATTTGTTGATTCACAACAATACATAGGTTTTGCTACTATCAGCCGGACCGAAGTTCAACCGTGAGTATTGAACATCAATCCTTATCTGACAAATCTTCCACCAAATTGGTGACCACAAATCACCACGTGAACTCCCGAGGGAGACCTCACCAATATCCAGCCGCAGTAAACTGCGAGGCTTGTACTGGATCCCGTGGTACCAGTTGTAACTACTGGTAAAGTCTCGAAAGTCAAACCAGTGTAGGTTCTATAAACTTTCTATCGACTTCAGTTTCTTTTCTACCCAAACTCAGGTGTCGCTTCACCTGCCAATTCTTAGTCAGGCTCGTAGGCGAACCTACTTCTTTTAGATTCTTATATGCACATCCGTTCCACTGTTTTAGAGATTGGGCAGTAACATATAAGTTTTACGGGACTACCTGCAAAAGTTATGCCTGAAAAATAGAATAACCCCTCGAAAGCCAACCATAATAGGTTTTAACTTTCTATTGACTTTTGAACTCTTAATTAGATCGAGGCGTCCTTGGACCTCCTTTCTTATTTTCCCCGGATCTGTGCTGGAGCGAGGCCCGACATCATAGCCAAGCTCCCCAACGGCACCCCCGGGGGAAGAAAAAAGTACAATTGTATCATGTTTTCCTGCCGTGGTGGGATTTTTCTCTTTCTCCAAAATAACGAACATATTAAAATATATTGACATTTAAAATCGCCAGGCATTTAATATTTGCCAAACCACTGTGCAGCTAACATTTTATGGCAAATATTTTAGTTTAATGGAACATGTATTTAGTTTTTGCATACACGCTCACGAAATATTGATTTGTTAATTTTGATAGATGAATTGCTGGACGTACGAGTGTATCATTTGCTTAAATGTTAGTTGCATCATTGGCACACGTTGACACTTGACGCCACCACAGCCAGCATGCAGGGGGGGGGGGGGGGGGGGGGGGAGTTTGCAAGGCGTTTATTTGGCTGGTTAGATGATGGGTGTACTCGTATGCATGTGTGCAGTCGTATGCTTGGCCTAACACCATTTATTTAAGATACAACAACATAATAAAATTAAAATGACTTTTCGGATGAGGTACGGCCGAGACAGAGAGGTAGAAAACGAAGAAGAAGAAGAAAAAACGACCACTGGCATTTAATATTGAAAATTTGAAAAGCACATAAAAAACCATGCAGAGCAAGCAGCATATGTGACACAGACATGAGTGTGTGTGTGTGTGTGTAATTTAAACTTTTTAAATGTTTCTATTAGCATTTAAGCTTTAATGTAAATATTTCTAACAACAATGTTCCAATACAAACGGTTATCTGCTGCTACTGCAGCTGCTGCCGCTGTTCGCTTGCATTTTTAAACTTTAAGAAGCTGCATGCAGACTTGCTAAATGTTAAAGAAACTTTTAGCAAAAACAATAAAACTGCAAACTGCACACCGTCTACACCGAAAGAGATGAAGATGCTGTAGTTGCATCTATTTGGATGCAATTGCAAGTGCACATGTATGGCCACATGTTTGCATGTAAAACTGATCGTGTTGTTGCACTACAGTTGAATGGGTTGGTGTTGGTGTTGGTGGTTTGTTGTTGCCAGTAGTTGAAAGAAAAACAAATAAGACAAAAAGAAGAAATATGTACAAAATCATATGAGAAACACACAAACCTAACATTTTTATGACTTTTATCAATTCTTTTGGGTTTTTTTGCCACCAACCACACAAGCAAATGTATAAAATGCATCATAGATGCACATCAGAAATTATTCTTACAGTTGTTACTTAACACAAGAGTCAATTTTGTCAACGTTTTAAAGACAATAATTGTTTTGCTTTTTTTAAATAAATCCACACAGGAAATATTAATCCTTTAAACAAACAACATGAAATTGGTGCGTATTACCAGCAAAGAAAATAATTTAAAAAATAAAAATAAAATAAAGTTCGATGGCTAGTGTAGTTTGAAATAATAAAAAAAAGTGTTCAAAATAATAATGAATTGATTATTCCTTCCCACAGATGCTAGTCTTTGGTTTTTTGGCTTTTGTTGCTTGCACATTGGCTGCTCCTCAAAAAGAGGTGGAAATTCTTTCCCAAAACAGTGATGTGAACATCGATTCTTACAAATTCGAGTTGAGTATTGCCTAGTCCTTGCTCTGAAGAATTTATAATACTATTTCATTACATCTTTTCACATTCCTTTTATAGTTTCGCCACCAGTGATGGTACTTCACGCACCGAAGAGGGTGTTATTAAAAATGCCGGCACGGACAATGAGGTGTTGGAGGTAAAGGGCAGCTTCACCTGGACTGCTCCCGATGGTCAGACCTATACTGTCAACTTTATAGCCGACGAAAATGGTTTCCAGCCTGAAGGTGCCCACATACCAAAATAGAGAATTACTGTCCAGCTAAACTAAAAACTTGTTAATCATTTTCGTTCTCCCATAAAGCAGCCGAAAGAATACTCTTACTCTTATTATTATTTTCCATCTACTATATGAAAATCCATTGTATGAAAAATTGTCTCTTGTTATGTTTTGTAAAAATCTATTTTTATTTTTGAATTTTTATTTTGTTTTTGTAAATATATGTATATTTATCCTGTAAATAAATAAAATGTTAATTTAAGGAGTGAATAATTTCAGTCAGTGTTGAAAGAAAAAAAAACCAAACAACTATTGTGTTTTATTGGTTATTTATTTTAAATGTTAATTAAAAACGTGAAAAACTGTATTTGCGTCAACTAAAAAGTCATGTGAATAGAGCACAATGTCACTGAAAAGGTCGGCCAAATGTTACGGCCACCTTAGGAATACTTTTGCAACAATAGATATTAGAACATCTTCCACATTGAATTTATAAATAAACCAGCAAATGCTTAACAACGTATACGAGTAGATGAGTGAATAGTTTAGCTGGAAAGATTGTTAAAGGTTAGCCACTTGAGTTAATTGACAAACAATAATTATTATTTCTTCATTAAAGTGAAGGCAATTGGAGATTTTAACCACAAAATAATATTCCATTTACCAAAATCCACACACATTGAAAACTGTTGTGGAAGTTGTTTTAATATATTGGCTGCTGATAAATTATTTTGAAAAGGTTAATGTGTCATGTAAAGACTGACTACAAACGAGGCAAGTGGCATTGACAGAAATAGCAAAAAGTCAATATGGGCAAGTTCCAGAAACAGTTGAGCAGACAAAAATTCTGGCATAAAATTCAACTTAATTTTTTTTAATAAATTGTTAGACTATAAAAATTAAAACAAGTAAAAACGTTATATTCGAACGGGTCGAATCTTAAATACCCTCCAAATATTTAGTAAGTGAATTTAAAATGTTTAAATTGATGGGACAGAGTTCCTTTATATAATATCGTACGTCAACGCCCACTAAAGGGAGCGGGGTTCAAAAACAGACAATATCATGTTTTCCACAGACGAACGTATGGGCATTGCTAGACCGTCTTAGGCTTCATCACTATTTTTATATACAAAATTAAAATTATTTTTGTTTTATAGGGTCATTTAGGAGGCAAAGGGGGAGGAGAGGGTAGGGCAAAAATCGGTAGTCATAAAACTCTAAAAATAAATGCTTGGGATGATTGTATACAAAATAAAAAAAATTTTTTTATAGGGTCATTTAGATGGCAAAGGGGGAGGAGGGGGTAGGGCTGAAAGCGGTAGTCATAAAACTCTAAAAATAAATGCTTGGGATGATTGTATACAAAATAAATAAAATAAAATTTTTTGGTAGGGTCATTTAGGGGGCAAAGGGACAGGAGGGGGTAGGGCAGAAATCGGCAGTCATAAAACGCTAAAAATAAATGCTTGGGATAATTGTATACAGAATTAAAATTTTTATTTATTTTTTTTTTCTTGGTAGGGTCACTTAGAGGGTGAAGGAGGAGGAGGGGATAGGGCAGAAATCGGCAGTCATAAAACTGTAAAAATAAATGCTTGGGATGATTGTATACAAAATAAAAAAAAAATTTTTTCTTTGGTAGGGTCATTTAGCGGGCAAAGGGGAAGGAGTGGGTAGGGCAGAAATCAGCAGTCATAAAACAATAAAAATAAATGCTTGGGATGATTGTATACAAAATAAAAAAAAAAATTTTTTGTTTGGTAGGGTCATTTAGAGGGTGAAAGGGGAGGAGGGGGTAGGGCAGAGTAGTACCAGTTTTCGTCTCAGCTTCGTCATTAAAGCTTAAAAATGTTATTTTTAAGAAATGTAGGCTTAAGTAAAACAATTTGTTAAATGTTTATGTTATTTTTGCATATAATAACGCCCACTAAAATGGGCGGAGTCCAAAAATAATTTTTTTTTATCTTATGGCTCCAAGTTTAAGGCGTTAGACCGTATTTGACATAAAAATATAACATTTGCTTAACAAAATAACCAAAAAACTTTAAAGATTATGTTGGTTTTTCTGGGTGGGTGTAGTTCTTCTTAGGGGAACTGCTTTCCCTCTTGGAAATTATAATAATTTTTTTTTATATCCTCCAAAAAAGAATGAAATCTAAGACGATCTGAGCATGTCCGTCCGTCCGTCCGTCCTTCTATGGAAATCACGATTCAGTCCAAAAGAAAAGAGACAGACCCTGGAAATTTGCTCCAAATACATATATTATGAAGGATAGCACATGTCAAGTTCGTAAATGGGCTGAATCGGGGTAGAGGGAAAAAAGTTGCCCTGAGAAGAAATAAACCCACCTCTTGAAAACAACATAATTTTTAAAGTTTTTTTTTTGTAATTTTATAAAAAAAATGGTATATTTATATGTAAAAGAAGGTCCAAAGCGTTGAATTTGCAGCCTTAAAATCAGAAGAATCAATTTTTGTACCCCGCCCCCTTTTAGGGGGCATTAAAGTTACATATTACAAGGAAAAATAGTGTAAATATTTAAAAAAATTATATACCTTAAGACTACATCCCTTAAAAATTAAATTTTTCCGTTTGTATGAAAGGCTGAGATGTTCTCTGAGCTTCCTACCTCTTTGCCCCCTAAATGATCCTATCAAAAAAAAAATTTTTTTCTACACTAAATTACTCGAAAGAATTACTTTTTAAGTTTTTACGACGAAGGTGAGATGTCTCCCCCACGGCCCTTCCCGAAGTGACCCTGTATAGGGCTTTAAAATTGGGCACAGAAATGTCTTAAAGAAACTCTGACCCAGCAGCTTAAACATTTTTAACTTCTTTCAGTCCCTTTTTGTGCACGTCGATATAAAATATTAATACGTAAACTGCTTTTATGCTGATCGGAAGGTGTCTCAGCCAATTACCATAAAAATGTAAATTTTGTTAAGAATAAAAATAGTTTTTTTTACTAAATATTTGGAGGGTATTTAAAATTCGACACGGTCGAATATAATGTTCTTACTTGTTATTCATTCAATTCTCTTTAATCACTAAAAGGTGCACTTACCATTTGAAATTATTCCTGAATTGTGGGGTTCATGCCGTGTTGCGTGCGTCACATCAAATATAATCAATTTGTGTTCAGCTCGTCTACCAGCAAGTAAAAAAGTATAATTCTGGAATGAAAAGTAAAAATAAAAAACGTGTCTATTAATATCTGTAGCGTGCGTCACAAATCTAGTTTTGCAAAAAATTTCAATAAAAACCCTTGAAATTGTTATTCAGCTATATATTCGCTTTTTGCCAACATTAGAAAGTACAAAAGAATTCTAGTGAATAAAAACTTAAATACAGAAGTGGACCAGTTGGTGCATTCAAGTCTATTAATTTTATACGACTGTTTAGATAATTTTGCTTAGCTTTTTTTTTAAAGGAATTTGGAAATATGAAGAGGACTTTATGTAAGCAATTAATTAATTATGCCGAGTTTTTGAAAAAATTTTAAATTTGTAAAAGAATTTTTGTAAAAAATTAAACAATTATCAACAATTAATGTTTTCTAAAAGGAGAATATTTGTTTTTTCAATACTATTCAATTTGTATTAAATTCAATTAAGATTGATGGGCTAATGGGTTCCTAACGTTTTTAAACGAGAAAGATATTATAAATATTACAGGGCACAATCAAAAGTCAACGCCAATTTTATTATCCACAGCAGAGCACAATAGTGGTTTTCGAAATCCGCAAATTAGGAAATTTTTAATTATCAATTTATTTTAATGACATTTTTAGGTTAAGCAGAAATATCTCTAATGAATCTCAAGCAGAAAAAAAAATTCTCTAAAAAACAAAAACAAAATTTTAATTATGTATGAATTTTTATTAGTCGAACTTTCTTATGTAAATTGTTAATTTTTTCAACGGACTTAAGTTCGAATCTGCATGACTTCAAATGATTTTTTATTCTTTTTTTATAAATAAATGAATTTGTTCAAATTCTATTTATTATTTTATATTAAGATTGGAATATTAAGATTATTTTCAATAATCATCAAACCAGCAGAACGGATCAGTACTGATTTCGAGGCCGCTACGCCGTCTCATCAGCGTTCTTTGTTCAACTTTTTCCACTTTTGCAAGTGGTGCTAGTTAGTAGGAATATCAACTATTTAACCAATGTTTTTAACGAAAATTGAATATGAGAAGTTCCCACATGCGTATTTTTAAGTCATTGCCTTTTTGGTTAGTACGAAATTCCCCAACCCTGACGATTAATATTCCCAATATTCCATGTATCTCTTTCGCTTTTTCCAGAGCGATCGGCTTCTGATAGCTAAAGCTTCTTTGTTATTTATGTTCAAGTAATTGAATTTAGTTATCAATTTACAATGAACAAGTGCGCGTGCCCCCGCAATGTTTTAAATTATGTATGAATTTTTATTAGTCGAAAAAATAATAAATAGAATTTGAACAAATTCATTTATTACTAAAATAATAAAAAATCATTTGCAGTCATGCAGATTCGAACTTAAGCCCGTTGAAAAAATTAACAAAAAATTGCTAATTATATATTACATATATACATATATTTTTTATCAGTCTTTAGGTCACTTTTTTATAAAATAAATTGAAATTTATTATTATCCGATATTTTGATATCCTCTTCAGGGCAATAATTATAATTAAGATCAATACCTATAACAATATTTTATAAAAAATTTTATAACAGATATTATATATAAAAGGGTGCTGTTGGCTGAAGTAGTTATCACGAGACTATGAAGCAAAGGGTCTTGAGTTCAACTCCGCGCTCAGTCATGAATATTCACCCCTATCATGAATAATTTTTGCTTCGAAATTTTTCTCTTTTTCTCTAAAATTGCAATAATGACAAAATTCCCCATGAATGATTTCACGCTAAAATTAAATTCCCCTGATTGTGAATGATTTTGTTCCTGGGAGTTTTTTCATTTTTCCCTTTAATTTATTCACTCAGTTTCTGGTGGGGAATAGAGTAGAAAATTTAAGTATTTTCTATTATAATTCGAATATTAGAGTTTGCAAATTTAATTTTTGTGGCAAGACCCAAACTTATATTTTTTGCTACAAATCAATCGCCTGCGTCCTTGTAAAACTTGTAGCTGCAATTCTAAAGATTAAGAATATTTTTAATTTGTTTTGTCTGGTTTTCAAAATATATCCAAATTATTTCACTACTAAATATTTAGTCATGCTATTTTTAAATTATTGCATAAATTTAAATTTTTCAACACAATTTCTTTGATTTTTCATGTTGTTTTCGGCTTCTTCTCTTTTTTTGTATTCACTGAGAACTGATAGCGGGAATGATTTCTCACGGGAGATTCACTAAACAATTTTTCCCTTCGAGTGGAATAAAAATTTCATGTGAACAAAAATTCCGCTTGTTGTTCACGTGATTGTGTCGAATTCTTCTGATCAGTATTAGTGCATGGTTGTGTTAGTTGTTGCCGGCCTGTTTCACAGTGATGAAGGCATAGCACTGATCTGGGAACACAACTGGCAGCGACTGACACAATCTTGTAGTAAAAGAGCAGAGGAACAGCACTCTCTTTCGTCGGCCTTGTAGCAAAAAATTAGCCAGTGAAGTAAAAAGCTTAAAATTGCAAAAAAAATTTCTCTATCTTCTTATCTTTCCTCATCTGTCCCCTTAATACTATCCCCTCCTTTTTAATTCTGGTGCAATGCATTGCATATGTTGGCGTCAACAACAGAACGCTGGTCCTACTCCTAAAAAAAATTTATTAAATAAAGTTAAAACAATTCAAAATAATGTTTTTCTTCCTTTGAATATCTTCAAAAAAAAAATTGTTTTAGTTTTATAAAACAAGAACAACAAATTACGTCATTCATCACTAGTAATTAAATTGTAGTGGAATTTGGACGCTGATTGATTATCTGTTTAACTGCTTTTAAAAAAGTATTTTCTTTTGTCTTGTAAACTTGTTAAAACATGATGCTGGAGAATCTACCTATGTGATCTTGTACGAGTGGATAATCTTAATACACAATAAATCAGTACGTTCTCATAAGACCAACTTTGACCTTTTACAAATAGTTGAAATTAATAATTCAGCTTTTCACACAGAATGTAAAGAAATAAATTACAGCACCAAATATTGTTTTATTTACAATAATTTTTTTCTTTATTTTTAAATTACTTTAAAAAAATTATATTAAGAGTAAAAGAAAATAACAAAATCGCTAAATATTTACATCTAATAACAGTCTATGAATTTTGTTTCTTGCCTTCATCGAATCAAGCTACCGGAATGTGTGCACCCTGGGGCTGGAAGCCGTTTTTATCGGCAACATAATTGACCTGATATGTAACACCGTCATCACCCACATACGAATAGGAACCACGAACGGCTATGGCTTCATCTTCGGTGCCAAGATTTTCAACATATCCGCTTTCTTCGGCCGTCTTGCCATCACTGGTCTGCACCGCAAAATTGTAGTTTTCAGGTTCAACATTATTCTCGTAGTGCAGGATTTCAGCATCTTTGTTAGCCACGGCAAGGGCGAGAAGAGCAGCAAATACAATGATGAATTTCATGTTGTTGAAAGGTTATTTCGTTTGCGTGTCTGGTGGCGCTGAATGGTTAATGTGAATTGAATACCTTTGCAGTCTGCCTTCAGGTTTATATAGTCACCAAAAAAGTTGTCGAAAAAGCAGCAGAAATAAAATAAATTTACAATTTATTTTTCTGACTTTTTTTGTTTTTCTGCAGTTAATTTTATTTTTGGCTTTTCGAATATTTTGCATTCAAATGTCTTGTATTTATGTCAAATGAAGATAATAACCGGTGCAATGCTTTATTTTATTTTTTTTGTTTGTTTTGTTTCTGCTTTTGTTTTCGTTTTTTTTTGTAGGTTTGTGTGGCTTTTATTTGATTAACAATTTCATGTTGCAACACAGAACCCTAAGTTTAAAGTGTTTAAGAATGCAAGATTATTTGAGTTTGCAAGGGCCTATTGGGCAAAACAAAAACTTTAAAAGCTTTTCAAATTTGTGAGGAAACTCTGTCGTTAGAATCTGCTATTTGGCTTTAATAATAAAAGGATTTTGCAATTTTCCTAAAAACCATGTGTATTTCTTTAGTTTTATTAGCAAGAAAAACAAGCATTGAATTTTTATAGTAAAAATGTCACTCTCAAGTGTTTTTCATTCTTTAGTTTAAGTTTTTTTTCATTGAAATAAAAAGAACTGATGACAAAAAAAAACAATTGTGTTTTTTTTCTAAACTTTTAAATTAAAGGCAACATTTTAAAAACTAGTACAAGCGGCAACATCTGCATTAGGAGAGCCCATTGTGTTGCTTTGCTTTCCACTTTCTGTACATCTAATACCAGAGCTATACTTTTTAAATTTTCTCAATGATTTTAAAAATGATTTTTTATCTTCTGAAATCTGATACAAACAAAAAAGAACGTTACGAAACTTAAATACTTTCCAAATATTTAGTAAATATATAAAAAATTTTTAACCTGCTGCGTCAGAGTTCCTTTAAGGCTTTTCTGTGCCCAATTTTAAAACTCTAGGCAGGGTCATGTCTTCCCCTTGGGAAGAGCCGTGGGCCAGACATCTCACCTTTGTCATAAAATATTAAAAAGTCCATATTTGGGATGGCATGATAGGACAGAGGAAGATCAGAGAACATCTCAGCTTCGTCGTAAAAGCTTTAAAATTTAATTTATAAGGAATGTAATTTTAAGTTATACAATTTGTTAAATATCTACACTCTTTTTCCAAGTAATATGTTACTTCAACGCCCACTAAAGGGGGCGGCGACCAAAAATTTTAAGTTATATTGTTTTTCAGAGGCTGGTTGGTTCTTCTTAAGGGCACTTTTTCCCTCCAACCCGATTCAGCCCACTTACGAGCTTGACCTGTGATATCCTTCAAAATGTATCTATACCAAATTTCAAAGGTCTGGCTCTTTTCGTTTGGACTTAATCGTGATTTCCATAGAAGGACGAACACAAATGGCTAGATCGGCTTAGATTTCATCACTGATCAAGAATATATATACTTTATGGGGTCTTAGAGGGATAGTTCGCTGCGTTACACACTGAAGGACAAAGTGAATATACCCTCCAATTCTTTTCTTGGAGGGTACAAAAACTACATGAATATTTTATTTTCTTCTTAGATGCAACAGAAACAACTGAACACTGAATTCAGATATTTTTACACTGAAATAATTATTTAAAATTAAAAAAAGAACAAGTAAGAACGTTATATTCGACCGGGTCGAATCTTAAATACTCTACAAATATTTAGTAAGTAAATTTGAAATGTTTAACTTGGTGCGACAGAGTTCCCTTAAGACATTTCTGTATCCAATTCTAAATATCTATTTTGACAGAGTCATTCCGGGAAAGGCCGTGGCGGGACCTTTCACCTCTGCAAGATCAGAGAACATCTCAGCTTCTTATAGGCTTTAGGAATACAAATTGTTCAATATTTACACTATTTTTGCATACAATATCGTACGTAAACGCCCATTAAAGGAGGCGGGGTCCAAAAATAGACTACATCATATTTTCCACCGACGGACGTAAGGGCATTGCTGGATCGTCTCAGACTTCATCAGTGATCAAGAATATATATATACTTTATGGGGTTCAATTCTCTTTGGAGGGTATTAAAACTGTATTTTGGCGGGGTCGCTCTGGCAAGGGCTTTGGGGGAGACATTTCATCTTTGTCATAAAACGGTAAAAATAAATGTTTGGGATAATTAAATACAAAATTTAAAATTTTTTTTTTATAGGGTCATTTAGAGGGCAAAGGGGGAGAAGCGGGTAGGGCAGAGTAGTACCAGGTTACGTCTCAGCTTTGCCATTAAAGCTTATTTTTAAGGAATGTATGCTTAAGTAAAACAATTTGATAAATGTTTGTACTATTTTTGCTTATAATAACGCCCACTAAAGGGGGAGGGGTTCAAAAATATTTTTTTTTTATTTTATGATTCCAAGTATAACGCGTTGGACCCTCTTTGACATAAAAATATATCATTTGCTTAACAAAATTACAAAAAAAAAACTTTAAAAATTATGTTGTTTTCTAGAGGCTGGTTTAGTTTTTCTTAGGGGAACTTTTTTCCCTCTTGCCCGATTTAGCCCATCTCCGAATTTAACCTGTGCTATCCTTCAAGATATATTTATACCAGATCTCAAGAGTCTAGCTCTTTTCGTTTGGACTGAATCGTGATTTCCACAGACGGACGATCGGACAGACAGACGGACATGCTCAGATCGTCTTAGATTTCATCACTGATCAAGAATATATATACTTTATAGGGTCTCAGATGGATATTTTGCTGCGTTACAAACGGAATGACAAAGTGAATATACCCCTCAATTCTTTTTTGGGGGGAATAAAAATGTCTCTGAAGATGATCTTCATACTACAGATGCAAGAATGGTGCAATGGTTACGCCTAGATTTATTACAGCAGCCATTCTGATCGTATTAAGGATATTTCCACGCTTAAAGCAGTAAAAGCATGTTGACCGCTCTCGTATGACATTAAAAAAAGAACTACCACCGTCTTGGGAACGCAGTATCGTTCACATGTTTGTCAAAAAAAATTGCCAATCAATACCTCTGGAACAGGTGAACCGATTTTAACCCGATTGATAGCGCACGGTATGGTTTTTGATTTTCAAGAGCTGATTAAATTTTAGAATCGATTAGAAAAGCCGTTTAAAAGTTTTTCTAAAAAAATGACTTTTGAAAAAAAATTTGTTTCAGTTTTTTTTTCATATTTCCAAAAATAAACCGATTCGAACGCATTTCAATTCGAAAGCAATCTAAGTTTGAACTAGCCCTTTGAAATGCCACTAGTTTGGTCGAATTCGGTTCAGCCATTCAAAAGTTATAAGCGGGTCATACACCTACCAGAGATCTCAGAAATGTATAACAGAATTTAATGGCCACATTTAATAAAATGTACACCTTGAATACACTATAGACATTGCCTTTCTTTCATCGTGTACACCTTCTACTTGTGTATAACTATGAGTGCACTCGTGTACATCTCGTGTATATGGTTTTTTAATTTGAAACTGTTGGGTATGTAAATATAATATTTTCAGTAATTTTATGAAGTCACAAAACAAATACAATGTTATCATCTCTGCAAATGTGCATGCGTACATAAAGTGAATTCAAGGTTTTCAATGTCTTCAATGTATACACTTGAGGTATGATGCACAGTCCTGTACACTCAAGATTTATTTGTGTATAAAGTGAGGCATGCACACATTTTTCAATGTCATGTTTTTCAATGTCGTTGATGTAACTTGTGTGTGTACAGAGGATAAAATATGTACACTATTTCGAACTCTGATACCTACACATACACGCACACAGACTTACAAACACACATATATAAAGACATAGTGACGGCTTCTCATGTGTAGCTAGGAAAGCTTCCTAGGATCTCCAAACATCGAGATCCGGTGAAAACTATTTTTTCTTTGAAAACCGGGTGAAACCAATAACTTCTCACTATTTTTAAAAATGTCCGATTTTCTTAGCGGGAAGATAAAAATAGCGATAAAAAACTGAAGACTTTGAAATGTTTTTTAATTAATCATACAAAATATTTTAACTTTATTAACTGTTCGCTAGACAA
Source organism: Linnaemya tessellans (assembly GCA_951800035.1). Taxonomy (NCBI): domain Eukaryota; kingdom Metazoa; phylum Arthropoda; class Insecta; order Diptera; family Tachinidae; genus Linnaemya; species Linnaemya tessellans. The sequence continues at coordinate 5,114,672 of OX637535.1, forward strand.
ATTTCTATACAAAATTTTGTAAAATAACCCTTTGATAAAAATAATGCTAGAAACACAACTGCGACGAATATTCGTCGCGAATATTCGTCGCCAAAAATAAAACACATTGGTTTATATGAAAATGCACACAATCGTGGTGTTTGTCGAAATTCGTCATACTGAGCGAAAGTTGAAATAGATTTGTTTCTAATTATTTCGTCAGCGAGCGACGAACAAATCAATATGAGGTGCCCAGGTTTCATATACTCAAACTGGTTTTTTGTGGGAAAACATAATTCACTACTGTATTGTTGCATCTAGTACGAATATTTTCAGTACATACTAAAAATGCATTCACCAATTCACAAAAATGTATCATTCGGACGGCTTTTTATTAATTTTGAACACTTTTTGTAATATATTCTTTCTTCCTATTTCCTACTTTTTCATATGGTCACCCCATCAGCTGTTAAATGAAAAGAATAATTTATTAACAGAAAAAATTTTAAGAAAATAATTACAAATAGGAATTTGTTCTGGAAAAAATGGACACCACCGGTGTAATTATTCGGCCATGTCACAGATTCCGATTCGGGTCTTTTGATTCCTTAGCAAACAGAGAAGGAAACAGTTTTTTGGAATGAAATCTTTTTTAATTTCACTAGCTGCTTCTGTTCATGATATTAAAAATGATTTCATTATGAAAAATTGTTTTATTTATCTAATTCTGAAGGACTAAAAGACGAAACCAAATCCATTTCCGAACGAAAATAAACTCTGTGACATGGCAAATTGAATGTCTAAAGAATCCAGCATCAGAAAATTACAAAGATTTTTACAAACTTTAAAATTTTTTGGTTCATTATTTTATTTTATTCGTCGCTATTGTGTTCCATACGACGAATTCATAGAGCGAATGTTTACCAACGAATTCGTCTTACTGAACGAAATTAGTTGTTCGTCCCAGTTGTGTTCCTAACATAAAATAGTTTTTATCAAGAAGCCAGTTATTTATTTATTATTAATGTTTGAAAAATTATATTGAACAGCATTTAGTTTTGTACTAACAAAACTCTAGTTTTTTTTTATAAAGACTCTAGTTTCGAAAATATTTAAATTAACATAAAACAACAAATTAAAGCGAAATGCATTTGTTTATTTCACGCACTAACATGCGGCCGAGTATTTGTTTTAATGTGATATTGAATCGAAATTGATTTTGCACAAAAAACCTGAAATATTTATGTGAAGAACTGCCGACCTAAGGCAATTTTAAATCAAAATCATGTAGCCAAACTAAAACCACATAAAATGATAGTGACCTTAAACCCTAAAGAAAATTATGTACGAGTATATAAAGCTAATGCAAGCCAGAAAAAGCTATTCAGTTTAGTTCACACTTTTATTGCTTACACACGCAGTTGCGCAGTTAATCCAAAGACCAATTGACAACATGAAATTCGTCATTGTATTTGCAGCCCTATTCGCCCTTGCCATGGCCAACAGAGACGCCGAGACTTTGCACTACGAAAGCAACGTTGAACCTGAAAATTACAATTTTGCAGTGCAGACCAGTGATGGCAAGACGGCCGAAGAAAGCGGCAAAGTTGAAAATCTGGACACCGAAGATGAAGCCATAGCCGTTCGTGGCTCCTATTCGTATGTGGGTGATGACGGCGTCACATATCAGGTCAATTATATTGCCGATAAAAACGGTTTCCAACCCGTAGGTGCTCACATTCCCGCTGCTTGAATAGCTCTAAGTTAAATGACAGACTGTGATATGTTATATTTTGTAAATACTCGTATGTAAATAAAAGCGAATTAAATTGCATAGAACTAAAGTGCATCAACTATTATTGCTTCAAATATTTCCATTGAAGCCGGTGTTAGGCAACACCTTGAAATCCAATTATTTTATTAATTGCCAACAGCTTTTACTCAATGGAATGGAAAGCAATTTTAAACCTTAAGTAAGGCCATCAATTAGTTAGTCAAGTCAATTAGTTGATATTTTATCTAGAAAGAAATCTTTAAGTTTAAAAAGAAAAACTAGATTTTTGCAGTTCAAATGTACGTCATTGGCTGAATAACTTCGCAGAATTTATAGTCTAGTCTCTTGGGCAATTTATTTAAAAATATTTAAATATTTCAAACAAAAGAATTATAAGAAGTGAAAATAGATTTCTTCAAAAAACGAATGGGAGGGTATATTCACTTTGTCATTCCGTGTGTAACGCAGCGAAATATCGCTCTAAGACCCCCTAAAGTATATATATTCAAGATCAGTTATAACATCTAAGATGATCTTGACATGTCCCTCCGTCTGTGAAAATTGCTATACAGTCCAATGGAAAAGAGCCAGACTTTTTTTTTTGAAACAAATATATGTTATGAAGGATAGCACAGGTCAAGTTCGTAAATGGGCTGAATCGGGTTAGAGGGGAAAAGTTCCCCTAAGAAGAACCAAAGCAGCCTCTAACAAACAACATAATTTTTAAAGTTTTTATAGCCTCCAAAAAATAATATGGAGGGTATATTCACTTTGTCATTCCGTTTGTAATGCAGCGAAATATCCATCTGAGACCCCATAAAGTATATATATTCTTGATCAGTGATCTAAGATGATCTAGCCATGTCCCTCCGTCTGTCCGTCCGTCTGTGGAAATCACGATTCAATCCAAACGAAAATAGACAGACACTTGAAATTTAGTATAAATATATCTTGAAGGATAGCACAGGTTAAATTCGGAGATGGGCTAAATCGGGCAAGAGGGAAAAAAGTCCCCCTAAGAAGAACTAAACCAACCTCTAAAAAACAACATAATTTTTAAACTTTTTTTGTAATGTTGTTAAACAAATTATATATTTTTATGTAAAAAAGGGTCCCAAGCATTGAAATTGGAGCCATCAAACTAAAAAAAATTATTTTTGGACCCCGCCTTCTTTAGTGGGCGTTATTATATGCAAAAATAGTGTAAAAATTTATCAATTTGTTTTACTTAAGCCTACATTCCTTAAAAATAAGATTTAATGGCGAAGCTGAGACGTAACCTGGTACTACTCTGCCCTACCCGCTCCTCCTCCTTTGCCCCCTAAATGACCCTATAAAAAAAAAATTTTTAATTTTGTATTTATTTATCCCAAACATTTATTTTTAGCGTTTTATGACAAAGGTGAAATGTCTCCCCCACAGCCCTTGCCAGAGCGACCCCGCCAGAATACAGTTCTAATACCCTCCAAAGAGAATTGGACCCCATAAAGTGAGAGTATATATATTCTTGACCACTGATGAAATCTGAGACAATCTAGCAATGCTCTTACGGTCGTCGGTGGAAAACATGATATAGTCCATTATTGGTCCCCGCCCACTTTAGTGGGCGTTTACGTACGATATTATATGCAAAACTAGTGTAAAAATTGAACAATTTGTATTCCTTAAGCCTATAAGAAGCTGAGATGTTCTCTGATCTTGCAGAGGTGAAAGGTCTCCGCCACGGCCCTTCCCGGATTGACTCTGTCAAAATAGAGATTTAAAATTGGGCACAGATATGTCGTAAAGGAACTCTGTTCCACCAAGTTAAATTTACTTACTAAATATTTGGAGGGTATTTAAGATCCAACCCGGTCGAATTTTTTAATTTAACAAACAAAACACAAACTCCCATATTCATACAAAAATAAAACGTATTTGAAATCTGTTATAAGAACATTTTGTATGAAAAAAATTTGAATAAAATAAATTTCAAACTCATTATAAATTTTACTAATGCGAGGGAAAAAGTTTTATTTTTGCTTGCGTTCTCTGTGACTCTGTACAACTCAAAACCAAATAAATTCAAAGAAATAATTCTAGATACAGATGCTTTTGAAAGTTTATGTTTCAATGCCAGGATCTCGTGTGGGCATTGCTAAAGTGAAGCGGAGCAGAAAACCGTGTTATCCTTGTAGTTTGGTCAGTTATATCGCTGAATAATTGAATGGTTTGTCTTGTTCAAGGAAGGCGCCTAAAAGGTCGATAAATTTATCGTTCAACTCGATGATAAAATAATAAAATTAATAAATGGCAAAATTCAACATCAATAAAAGTTATTATAAATTTTTAATTTTATTCGTGCTGGTTCTTTTCCCTGATGATTTTCATTAGCCCCAGTGAAATGCTCATAGGAACCAGCTAAAACAACTCAATAATCAATTTTGTTTTTTTTTTTTTTGAAAATTTGAAAAAAAAACAACAAATTCCCATATGCATAAAATAAAAGTAATTACTACGAAATAGACATTTTACTCGTAACCCTAAACGTTTTCAATTATTTCTGATGATTAATTTCAATTTTAAGTTTGTAAATGTTTCAAGGCTTTTAATAGAGGCGCACAGCTCAAGTGAACTTTCTTCCTTGACAGGGATAATAACGTTCCATAGAGTGAAGACGTAGATGCTGAAACGGATTTACGGTTCTTGTGATGAATTTTCCGTGCTTAACTACGTCGCTACTTCATATGTAAAGGCACAGTCGTGTACAGTCAGTCACAGGAACGGATAAAGCTACGGGCTAATAATATCGCCGACATATGGTCTGGTCGGCATCTGTGCAAAATGTCTTTTTGAAAGTATTTTTCAAATAAATAAATAAAATGTAAATCTTAAAATTTTGCATAAATTCATTTGACACACTCTCTTAATATAAACTTAAACGATTATATAACCGTTCACAATATTTTTCATTAATAATTTGCAAAAGGGAGAAACTTTACCCTCCCCTCTGCCAGAATCTGTGCGTAAAACCATGTTTTTTGCAAACAAAAAAAACTATTTTGCCAAACACTGTAATTTATTGCAGCCGGTAAACTAAATCAGTTTCTGGTTTGTCTCCTCAACTAATAGTTTTTGTTGAATTTAATATTCATCGCAAAATTATCACTTTAATGCGAATTTGCATACGCACACAATCAAAGAAGTTCTTTAGCATACGCGCATGGCCAAAAATATGCCGCAAGATCAAATAGTTTCAGCGGATATAAAAACCCAAGAGATTTTAACAAAAGGTATCTTTCTAATTTGAACTCTCAAAGGAATAACAATCAACAAAATGAAATTCATCATTGTCTTCGCCGCTCTTTTCGCCATTGCCTTGGCTGCTCCTCATGCTGCTCCCCATGCTAATGAAGAAACCGTCGTCCTGAAATCTGAGTCCGATGTAGGACCCGCATCCTTCCATTATGGGTAAGTTTCCTCCACTCTAAAAACAAAATGTTCTCTTTATTGTTGCTCCAGCTAGAAAAGTGATTGACAAAAATTTTTATCGAATTACAGTTATGCACTCAGTGATGGCAGTGAAGCTCAGGCTCAGGGTGAATTGAAAAAGTTTGGCACTGATGAAGAAGCTATTGTTGTTAAGGGTTCATTCTCCTTCGTTGCCAACGATGGTGAGACCTATGCCATCAACTATGTGGCTGATGAAAACGGTTACCAACCCCAAGGTGCCCATTTACCCGTCGCACCTGAAGCTTAAGTTGTTTTGATACGTTCTTGTTATACTGCGAAATTGTTAATGATAATAAATTTTAAAAATATTTAAGTTAAAGACTTTTCTTTTGTATCTTTTGCCCTTTATAATATTTTTTTCTTGATAAATATTATGAAATTTTTCCAGTGTCCTCTGACTGACTTAATAGCCTAAATCCAAGTTGTTTATTGTATCGAATAACATATCAGTGATCCCATTATTCTCCATTTAGGTGCAATAAATTTTTTACACTTTGTAACCTTTGCAGAGCTTCTTTAGAAGTCTTCCTATAAAAAGCTAAAACATTCTATGAGATGTGATCCTTGTTGGCATCACTTGCAGCTTATGAGTTCAAAAACCTTCTTGACTTTCCAGCCCGAGAACTATTCTTCTTTTTCGGAACTTCAAAGCCCTCAAAGAGAAACCTCTGCATCTTGTTTGCATTTATTTCAACTGAACACAAGTGCAGATTGCATTTATTTTTGAAAAGCAATTTCTTAGATCTTGCAATTTTCATAATGACTTGCACTTTTTATAATAACTTGCACTTTTTAAGATGTTTTGAACTTTTTATGATGGCTTGCACTTTTTATAATGACTTGCACTTTTTATGATGACTTGCACTTTTGATAATAACTTGCACTTTTTATAATAACTTGCAATTTTTAAGATGTTTTGAACTTTTTATGATGGCTTGCACTTTTTATAATGACTTGCACTTTTTATGATGACTTGCACTTTTTATAATGACTTGCACTTTTTATAATGACTTGCACTTTTTATGATGACTTGCACTTTTTATAATGACTTGCACTTTTTATGATGACTTGCACTTTTTATAATGACTTGCACTTTTTATAATGACTTGCACTTTTTATGATGACTTGCACTTCTTATAATGACTTGGCCCTTTTATAATGACTTGCACTTTTGATAATGACTTGCATTTTTTATGATGACTTGCACTTTTTATAATGACTTGCCCTTTTTATGATGACTTGCACTTTTGATAATAACTTGCACTTCTTGTGATGACTTGCACTTTTTATAATGATTTGAACTTTTCATAATGACTAGCCCTTTTTTCCTTAATAATATAATAAACATGAAAGTAACTCTGTCTGTCTGTTACCTTTCCACGCTCAAACCGCTGAACCGATTTAGATGAAATTTGGCATAGAGATATTTTAAGATCCGAGGATTAACATAGGGTGTTTTTTGTTTTTTAAAATGATCCTATTAGGTGGTCAAGGGTGGTCAAAAATTTGTATGGGCACTTGATATTATTAAGCTAATAACTATGACCATTTGATGCAGTTTACTTTAACAATGTATTTGTTTTTGCTATGGCTTTATGAAGGGTCAAGGTTTGTCGTCAAATTTCTAGGAATATATGAAATTATGAAACTGAGAACTAAGAACGTTTTAAATTTTGATACATTAAAAATACAACACATCATTGGCATAACATACACATTAGCTGAAGTTTCTCATATTCTTCGTGGACAAAGTCGCGTGTAACAGATAGTTTAAAATAAATAAAAGTACAACATATTTTACCAAAATTTTCAACGAAATGATTTTTTAGATTTTAAGAAATTAGAAAGATGAGGAGCAAATTGTAAATCTCACACGTAGACTGAGTGTCCCGAAGTATCCTTTAACGGATTTTTGCTGGAATACAATTATAAAATAAAAGCTAATGAGTAAAAAAATAATGCTGTATTTAATGCAGAAGTTCTTACAAATAACACGTATGTACATACTGTGTAAAATACTAAATTGAAATCTATTAGATAAATTTTGGCTCATTCGCTATGATCACTTGTTAATTCAAACTTGCTTTAGTCTTGGAACACCCTTTACTTATGAATGTTATCCTTAACATATTATATATTAACGTTGTGAATAATACAAATTCCTTAACCAAAAACTTTAAATTCCTTAACCAAAATGTTTAAAAGCATAAAAAAAATTACAAAGATAAAAATGTAATACTTGAGGGGATTTCGCCGTTTCGACTGAATCAGCCTTGGAAGCCATGTTGTCTTCTATATGTTGTAGTGTGCCTTTTCATTGAAATGATAAAAGAGGTCCATATATGATTCCTCTAACCTTATCAATATATTTAACTCAATATGTTACATAAATAAAAAATGAGACGATTATTCATTTTCAAAATTTGCAGAGAGTTAAGTTCAGCTTCTTCTCTCCCGGAATCTGTGCGTAAAACCGTGTTTTTTGGCAAACAAAATATTTCGTTTTATTAAACATTGTAATTTATTCCAACCAACCAGCAACTAATTCAGTTTCTGGTTTTCCTCTTCATCTAATAATTTTTGTTTCTATTTATGTTGAATTTAAAACCGACTATAAATTATCCGTTTAAAGAGAATTTGCATACGCACATAATCAAAGAACATCTTTAGCATACTCGTATGGATATACGAGTATCTGTCCCAAGTTAATATGTAGTTTGTTAGAATATAAAAACCCTAAACATTTTAGCAAAAAGTATCTTTCTAATTTGAACTCTCAAAGGAATAACAATCAACAAAATGAAATTCATCATTGTCTTCGCCGCTCTTTTCGCCGTTGCCTTGGCTGCTCCCCATGCCAATGAAGAAACCGTCGTCCTGAAATCTGAGTCCGATGTAGGACCCGCATCCTTCCATTATGGGTAAGTTTCCTCCACTATAAAAACGAAATGTTCTCTTAGTTGTCGCCCCAACTGGAAAAGTGATTGACAAAAATTGTTATCGAATTACAGTTATGCACTCAGTGATGGCAGTGAAGCTCAGGCTCATGGTGAATTGAAAAATGTTGGCACTGAAGACGAAGCTATTGTTGTTAAGGGTTCATTCTCTTTCGTTGCCAACGATGGTCAGACCTATGCCGTCAACTATGTGGCTGATGAAAACGGTTACCAACCCCAAGGTGCCCATTTACCCGTCGGACCTGAAGCTTAAGTTGTTTTGATACGTTCTTGTTATACTGCGAAATTGTTAATGATAATAAATTTTAAAAATATTTAAGTTAAAAATGTTTCTTTAATGGGCTTTGCACTTTATATTTTTTCCATTATAAATATAATGAGAGTTTTTTAGTGTCCACCATCTTAATAGTTCGAATTTAAGTTGTTCACCCTATAGAAAATGGTTCTCTACATACTCCTCTTTTTTTTTATTTAGGTCCATTAAATATGTTTTAGGTAATTGAAGAGGTTTGTCAGAGTCCTTAGGACCCTTGCAATAAAGTATGAAAAAATGTGAGTTATCATGAGTATTAGGACCGATTCCAATTCAGGGAATTATTGACTTTTTAACCATCGAATCATTTAATTTTCAGAACTTGAAGATTTACAAGGAGTTCAGTAGTTTCTAGTTTTTTCATATTTTAAGTGATGACAAGTTCAGGGTGCCACTTTTTGATTGCTATTTTTCCATCAAATGGGTAAAGTGTTAAATGTAATTTAAAAAAAATCAATTTTCCAATTTTACTATTCTTTATATGAAAAGAATTATATATCTTTTTGGGGGGAAAAACCACATATGGAAATTGAGATACTTTTTTTCTTGTAGGAAATGTCGAGTAAAACAAGAATCTGTTTTTGGAATATCTGAAGCCTCTCCAAAATCACTAATTACAAATAAAAACCTGATTTTTGCCACTGTGTACAATTGATGCCCAATAGCTTCGGTGAATATTATCCGATTTTCAGTTCTTTAACAGATTTCGAATGATACACAGATTATTTAAAGAGCTTCGGAATGTATGTAATTTTTCAGAAACCTAATATATTAAGAGAAATATCAATCGGACTTGCTGGCAATTGTAACAACCGCGACCATTCCTACCCTTCTTTAATATATTGCATACAAACAGTTGAATTTTTTTACCTTCATCTCGATAACACTGTGCAACAAAGTAAATGATAATAATAATAATATTTATAATAATAAAAAGTTTAAACAAGCATTACAAGCATTAAACACATTCACGACAGCGGACTACAGACTACACGACTACATAAATAGAATACATGTGTTTATATGGGATAAATAGCACGGACAACAACCAGCCGTGTAGCCATGAAAATAAGCATTCCCATATAAACACATATATTCTCTGTAGTCGGTAGCCTGCTGTCGTGAATGTGTTTAATGCATAAGTCTGGTCCCAAAATACAAAAAATGCGTATTTTCATATCTCATTTTGAAAATTTTCATTTGAATTCCTACACTGATCGCCCCAGAAAAGCATTATACGCTTACACTGTAGTCCGCTGTATAGCAGTTTTAAGGCGATTATTTTCTTCGCGGAAGTGACATAAAAATCTGTAAACTTATGCTCTAAAGCTGCTTTCGCACTTATCAAATATGAGCTCGAAAAAGCGTAACCACTACTTTATTTATTGAATAAAATAGTTTCCAATATTATTGGATTATATGGCGGGGTCTATTAGTTGTTTACTTAAAAAGACATCTCAACTAGAACATTTTCAGTAGTATATAGTGTCTTACATTTGACTAGTGTGAACGTACCTTAACTCTATTACGATATTGCACATATATTCGTAAATCGCTGGTCAGAAGTCCTATTAAAATTACAGGTGGGGATAAAAACGGCACATGCACACAATTCACACGATGATTTTTTTCCATGAAACCGATATGTTTGGTGTTTTCTGGCGAATAATGTAGACCAGCAAACAACCTAGAGAAAATTCACAACTCTGTGCTCGCGGGTTTTTTTAATATTATTCTTTTCAAACATTTGAATTTTTGTTACGTTGCATTTGTTATTTTACTTCAATGCGATCGATAGAGGCTCTTTGGAATACAAAAGAATATTTGAACTATTGATTTTTTATTAAAGGAAAACTTTTAAATAGAAATCATATGTTTTATTTATTACGAGTTAAGTACGTCTCCATGCCAGCAATTTAATTAATTTTTACACAAAATCATTATTATTCCAAAATAGCAAAACTTCTTAGCTTTGGAGCGTTAAGTGTGTAAAAGTGCAAAAATCAGGTTTTTATTTGTAATTATAGATGTAGGAAATTCTTCAGATACCGGATAAACAGATTCTTGTTTCACTCGTTATTTCCTATAAGAAAAAAATTTCCCACTTCCAATATGTGTTTTTTTTGTCGCAGAAAAATATATAATTCTTTTCATATAAAAACTAGTAAAATTGGAAAATAGTTTTTTTTTTAAATTACATTAACACTTAAACCGTTTGGTGGAAGAAGAGCATTCAAAGAGTGGGACCGTGATCTTGTCATCACTTAAAATATAAAAAACTAGAAACTACTGAACGAACTCCTTGTAAATATTGAAGCCCTGAAAAGTAAATGACTCGATGGTTAAAAAGTCAATGATTCCCTGAATTGAAATCGGTCCTAATACTCATCATAACTCACATTTTTTCATACTTTATTGCAATGCTCCTAAGGACTCTGACAAACCTCTTCAATTATTTAAAACATATTTAATGAACCTAAATAAATAAAAAAAGAGGAGTATGTAGAGAACCATTTTCTATAGGTTGAACAACTTAAATTCGAACTATTAAGATGGTGGAAACTAGAAAAATTTCTTAATATTTATAATGGAAAAAATATAAAGTGCAAAGCCCATTAAAGAAACATTTTTAACTTAAATATTTTTAAAATTTATTATCATTAACAATTTCGCAGTATAACAAGAACGTATCAAAACAACTTAAGCTTCAGGTCCGACGGGTAAATGGGCACCTTGGGGTTGGTAACCGTTTTCATCAGCCACATAGTTGATGGCATAGGTCTGACCATCGTTGGCAACGAAAGAGAATGAACCCTTAACAACAATAGCTTCGTCTTCACTGCCAACATTTTTCAATTCACCATGAGCCTCAGCTTCACTGCCATCACTGAGTGCATAACTGTAATTTAATAACAATTTTTTTAATCAGTTTTCCAGCTGGGGCGACAACTAAGAGAACATTTTGTTTTTAGAGTGGAGGAAACTTACCCATAATGGAAGGATGCGGGTCCTACATCGGACTCAGATTTGAGGACGACGGTTTCTTCATTAGCATGGGGAGCAGCATGAGGAGCAGCCAAGGCAACGGCGAATAGAGCAGCGAAGACAATGATGAATTTCATTTTGTTGATTGTTATTCCTTTGAGAGTTCAAATTAGAAAGATACTTTTTGCTAAAATGTTTAGGGTTTTTATATTCTAACAAACAACATATTAACTTGGGCCATATACTCGTATATCCATACGAGTATGCTAAAGATGTTCTTTGATTATGTGCGTATGCAAATTCTCTTTAAACGGATAATTTATAGTCGATTTTAAATTCAACATAAATAGAAACAAAAATTATTAGATGAAGAGGAAAACCAGAAACTGAATTAGTTGCTGGTTGGTTGGAATAAATTACAATGTTTAATAAAACGAAATATTTTGTTTGCCAAAAACAAAGTTTTACGCACAGATTCCGGGAGAGAAGAAGCTGAACTTAACTCTCTCTGCAAATTTTGAAAATGAATAATCGTCTCATTTTTTATTTATGTAACATATTGAGTAGTTAAATATATTGATAAGGTTAGAGGAATCATATATGGACCTCTTTTATTATTTTAATGAAAAGGCACACTACAACATATAGAAGACAACATGGCTTCCAAAGCTGAAAACGGCAAACTCCCCTCAAGTATTACATTTTCATCTTTGTAATGCTTTTAAACATTTTGGTTAAGGAATTTAAAGTTCTTGGTTAAGGAATTTGTATTATTCACAACGTTAATATATAATATGTTAAGGATATTAACATATTATTTAATTATTCATAATTAATGGGTGTTCCAAGGTTAGGCAAGTTTGTATTAACAAGTGGTCATAGCGAATGAGCCAAAACTTATGTAATAGATTTCAATTTAGTATTTTACATACGTGTTATTTGTAAGAACTTCTGCATTAAATACAACATTATTTTTTCAGTCATTAGCTTTTATTTTATAATTGTATTCCAGAAAAAATCCGTTAAAGGATACTTCGGGACACTCAGTTTACGTGTGAACTTTACAATTTGCTCCTCATCTTCTTAATTTCTCAAAATCTAAATATTAATTTCATTGAAAATGTTGGTAAAATATGTTGTACTTTTATTTATTTATTTTAAACTAGCTGTTACACGCGACTTTGTCCACGAAGAATATGTGAAACTGCAGCTAATGTGTATGTTGTGTCAATGATGTGTTGTATTTTTGCTGTATCAAAGTTTAAAACGTTCTTAGTTCTCAGTTTCATAATTTTATATATTCCTAGAAATTTGAAGACCAACCTTGACCCTTCATAAAGTCATAGCATAAACAAATACATTGTTAAAGTCAACTGTACCAAAGTTTAAAATGGTCATAGTTATTAGCTTAATAATTTCGAGTGCCCATACAAATTTTTGACCACCCTTGACCACCTAATAGGATCATTTTCAAAACCAAAAACAATCCTATGATAATCCTAAATCGGTTCCGCGGTTTGAGCGTGGAAAGGTAACAGACAGACAGAGTTACTTTCATGTTTATTGTATTATTAAGGAAACTAGGACTAGTCGTTATGAAAAGTGCAAGTCATCATAAAAAGTGAAAGTCATTATAAAAAGTGCAAGTCGTCATAAAAAGGGCAAGTCATTATCAAAAGTGCAAGTCATCATAAAAGGGCAAGTCATTATCAAAAGTGCAAGTCATCATAAAAAGTGCAAGTCATTATCAAAAGTGCAAGTCATCATAAAAAGGGCAAGTCATTATAAAAAGTGCAAGTCATCATAAAAATTGCAAGTCATCACAAGAAGTGCAAGTCATTATAAAAAGTGCAAATCATCATAAAAAGTGCAAGTCATCATAAAAATTGCAAGTCATTATCAAAAGTGCAAGTCATTATCAAAAGCGCAAGTCATTATCAAAAGTGCAAGTCATCATAAAAAGGGCAAGTCATCATAAAAAGTGCAAGTCATCATAAAAAGGAGCAAGTCATTATAAAAAGTGCAAGTCATCATAAAAATTGCAAGTCATCATAAAAAGTGCAAGTCATTATAAAAAGTGCGAGTCTTTATAAAAAGTGCAGGTCATTATAAAAAGTGCAAGTCATTATAATAAGTGCAAGTCATTATAGAAAGTGCAAGTCATTATAAAAAGTGCAAATCAATATAAAAAGTTCAAGTCATTATAAAAAGTGTGAGTCATCATAAAAAGTGCAAGTCATAAAAAGTGCAGGTCATTATAAAAAGTGCAAGTCGTCATAAAAAGTGCAAGTCATCACAGAAAGTGCAAGCCATTATGAAAAGTGCAAGATCTAAGAAATTGCTTCAGTTGAAATAAATACAAACAAGATGCAGACGTTTCTCTTTGTGGGCTTTGAAGTTCCGAAAAAGAAGAATAGTTCTCGAGCTGCAAAGTCAAGAAGTTTTTTGAACTCATAAGCTGCAAGTGATGCCAACAAGGATCACATCTCATAGAATGTTTTAGCTTTTTATAGGAAGACTTCTAAAGAAGCTCTGCAAAGGTTACAAAGTGTAAAAAATTTATTGCACCTAAATGGAGAATAATGGGATCACTGATATGTTATTCGATACAATAAACAACTTGGATTTAGGCTATTAAGTCAGTCAGAGGACACTGGAAAAATTTCATAATATTTATCAAGAAAAAAATATTATAAAGGGCAAAAGATACAAAAGAAAAGTCTTCAACTTAAATATTTTTAAAATTTATTATCATTAACAATTTCGCAGTATAACAAGAACGTATCAAAATAACTTAAGCTTCAGGTGCGACGGGTAAATGGGCACCTTGGGGTTGGTAGCCGTTTTCATCAGCCACATAGTTGATGGCATAGGTCTCACCATCGTTGGCAACGAAGGAGAATGAACCCTTAACAACAATAGCTTCGTCTTCAGTGCCAACATTTTTCAATTCACCATGAGCCTCAGCTTCACTGCCATCACTGAGTGCATAACTGTAATTCGATACGGATTTTATTCAAACATTTCTCTAGCTGGAGCAACAATAAAGAGAGCATTTTGTTTTCATAGTGGAGGAAACTTACCCATAATGGAAGGATGCGGGTCCTACATCGGACTCAGATTTCAGGACGACGGTTTCTTCATTAGCATGGGGAGCAGCATGAGGAGCAGCCAAGGCAACGGCGAAAAGAGCAGCGAAGACAATGATGAATTTCATTTTGTTGATTGTTATTCCTTTGAGAGTTCAAATTAGAAAGATACTTTTTGCTAAAATCTTTTGGGTTTTTATATCCGATGAAACTATTTGATCTTGCGGCATATTTTTGGCCATGCCCGTATGCTAAAGAACTTCTTTGATTGTGTGTGTATGCAAATTCGCATTAAAGTGATAATTTGTGATGAATATTAAATTCAACAAAAATTATTAGTTGAGGAGAAAAACCAGAAATTGAATTAGTTTGCCGGTTGGAATAAATCACTGTGTGAAGCAAACACAATTTGTTTTTTGCAAAAAAAAAACAAGGCTTTATCCATAAATTCTGGCAGAGGGGAAGCCTTTTTTGCATATTATTATAATTAATTGAGATATGATCGTTACACATTTGATGTAGAGTGTGTTATGATTGTGTTTGGAATGTGTTACGGTTTATGGAAATATTCATAATCTTCTAGTAGAATTTCATGACGAATATTTTTATGGGGTTGGAGAATTCATACATGCATTTTCGATGAACTGAATAAGCAATTACAGGTGTACAACGGCATTAAGGAATTAACCGTAAAGCCAACACGATTTCTTGAGCCAATCCAATACAAAAATTCTAAAAACTTTGAAACGCAGCTAAATGAATGCTAAAAGAGTACACGAGTACATTTGGTCCCCAGCAAAATTTATTTAAACTTATTTATTTGATGAAAACCAAAAGTTACATTTTCTGGCTGGTAAGATATTTAACAAGCATGAAAGCCGATGTGTTTTAAAATTTTCAATTAAGATTTTCGTAAAAATGTTTCATGTTTTAAAAAATTTTCTCAAAATACAAGAAAGTCTGTTATTACACTGAGGGGAATGTTGTTCCAATTGAACTAAACGTGCCTGTCGTATGACTGGTGAACATGCAAATGAGTTACTGCCTATTTCACAATGACGAAAAACTTTTTTCTTTCGTACAATTACATTTAAAACAAAATTTTAGAAATTGTTTTTATTTCAAATGCAATAGTAAGAAAGAAAGAAGTCTTTGGACATCGTGAAATAGGCACTTAATTTTGCCCTCCAAAAGAGAGAGTCTTTCCGTGTGTAACGCACCGAAGTATCCTTCTAAGAGTCCATAAAGTGTCTATATTCTTGACCAGTGCTGAAATCTAAAACGATTTTGGCGTGTCCGTCCGTCAGCCTGTGAAAATCTCCATTCAGTACAAACGAAAATAGCCAGGCCCTTCAAGTTTGGTATGGATAAATTTTAAAGGACAGCACAGGTCAGGCCCGTAAATGGGCTGAATTGGGCCAGAGGGTAAAAAAGTTCCTTTAAGAAGATCTAAATCAGCATCTAGAAAACAACATGATTTTTAGAGGTTTTCTTTTGTAATTTTGTTAAGCAAATGATATATTTTTATATTAAAGAAAGTCCGATGCGTTAAACTTGGAGCCATAAAATAAAAAATAAAAAAAATGTTGGACCCCACCCCCTTTAGTGGGCGTTATTATATGCAAAAATAGTGTAAACATTTAACAAATTGTTTACTTAAGCCTACATTCCTTAAAAATAAAATTTTTAAGCTTTAATGACGAAGCTGAGACGATACCTGGTACTCCTCTGCCCTACCTCCTCCTCCCCCTTCACCCCCTAAATGACCCTACCAAAAACAACAATATTTTTAATTTTGTATGTAATCATCCCAAGCATTTATTTTTAGAGTTTTATGACTGCCTGTTTCTGCCTTACCCCCTCCTCCCCCTTTGCCCCCTAAATGACCCTATCAAAAAATATGTGTTTTAATTTTGTATATAATCATGCCAAGCATTTATTTTTAGAGTTTTATGACTGCCTGTTTCTGCCCTACCCCCCCCCTCCCCCTTTGCCCGCTAAATGAATCTATAAAAAAAAATTTTTTTAATTTTTTATATAATCATCCCAAGCATTTATTTTTAGAGTTTTATGACAAAGCTGAAATGTTTCCCCCACAGCCCTTGCCAGAGCGACCCCGCCAAAATACAGTTTTTATACCCTCCAAACAGAATTGGACCCTAAAAAGTAAATATGTATATTCTTGATTAATGATGAAGTTTAAGACGGTCTGGCAATGCCCACACGTTCGTCTGTGGAAAACATGATATTATCTATTTTTGAACCCCGCTCCCTTTAGTGGGCGTTGACGTACGATATTATATAAAGGAACTCTGTCCCATCAATTTAAACATTTTAAATTTACTTACTAAATATTTGGAGGGTATTTAAGATTCGACCCGGTCGAATATAACGTTTTTACTTGTTTATATTAAGATTGGAATGAGATGGCGTAGCGGCCTCGAAATCAGTACTGATCCGTTCGGCTGGTTTGGTGATTATTGAAAATATTCTTAATATTCCAATCTTAATATAAAATATAATAAACAGAATTTGAACAAATTCATTTATTAATAAAATAATAAAAAATCATTTGCAGTCATGCAGATTCGAACTTAAGCCCGTTGAAAAAATTAACGATTTCAAATACGTTTTATCTTTTTATGAATATGAGGGTTTAGAGGGTATTTAGCATTCGACCCGATCGAATATAACGTTCTTACTTGTTTATAAAATTTTTATTTTTAAACCTCTTTTCTTATATCGTCTTATTCCAAGCAAAATGTTAATATATAATATTTTCTATAAAAATATTTATTACATAATTTAATGAATCGCATGTGTGTATTAATAAAATTTTTATTTTTGAAATAAATTTTTTCAATAATAGGTCATCGGAGGACTGGATTTTATACCGAGTCTGAAGATGGTACTCTGTGACATGTTCACTAGCATTGAATAGGTTAATGTGGGCTAGTTCTATTAAGGGGATTTATTAAACGATAACTGGGACTGGTACTAAGGACACCACAACAAGGATTATGTTAATTATGTCAATGGACCCCTTCCAAAGTGCCAAAATGTCATGTAAAAGTTACTCGTTCCGGAATGAGTACCTGCTGCTAGTCTCTATGAGCCGATCACGTGGCATATCCCGAGACAGACTACTTTCCCTCTAGGCTAATTAAATGCTCAAAAACTCAAAATGCTATTTTAAAGCTAAAAAAAAGAACTATCATAAAAGTTTTGAAACATATTTCA